>JAPVLO010000258.1:0-1312077 GCA_027257055.1 Cephalopachus bancanus
ATGCAGAATTAAGACAATTACCCAGAAAATGTAGGCCAAAAATAAATTTTTTCTCAAGTATTTAAATATTTCAGCTAGAAGAAGATAGTCTTTATAAATCAACTTCAATTCAGCAATCCACTTCAGTTGGTATATATAGATATAGTTTCTTTTTTTTTTTTTTGAGTTGGAGTCTCACTCTGTCGCCCAGACTGGAGTGCAGTGGCCGCTCCCGGCCACCGCAGCCTCGACCTACTGGGGTCCGGCGATCCTTCTGCCTCAGCCTTCCACGTAGCTGGAACTACAGGCGCGCGCTACCACGCCCGGCTAATTTTTTGATTTATTGCAGAGATGTGGTCTCGCCTGCCGAGGTGGGTCTCAAACCCGCGGGCTCAGGCAATCCACTCACCTCAGCCTCCCAAAGGCGCGGGATTACAGGCTGAGCCACCAAGCCCGGCTTAGATATAGTTTCTACATCTACCCTGGTTAGCCTCCAGAGACAAAAGAGTGCTATATTTTTTTCACATACTAATATCTGTGTGGGGTTTGTTTGTTTTTCTTTTGGAGTTTAGGATTGTGGTCTATATTTTAGCAAATTAGGTACAAGGATATCTGAGCATAAGCTTCAATTGAAACAGTTCAGAATGTATTTTAGGTATATAAGAGATGGTTTGATATAAAACAAACTTGAAAGGAAGGGAAAGGAGAGAGAAGTGAACTGTCGTTGAGGTTCTAACTCCATCTTTCTTGTTCTTAGTAGCTGTTGCCAAATTGAAGATAACACACAATTCTCTGCACTGAAGCATGAGCTCTCTGCTCTCCAAGGAGCCATCTAGTGAGCAATCCTATAGCTCAGAGGGATCACTCCATTCTGTACATAAGAAATCCTGTGTCATCAAGGAGATGCAAATTAAAACTACACTGAGATGCCACCTAATTCCAGTCAGAATGGTCATCATCAATAACTCAAAAAATAACAGATGCTGGAGAGGATGTGGCGAAAAGGGAACACTTCTACACTGTTGGTGGGAGTGTAAACTAGTACAGCTTCTGTGGAAATCAGTGTGACGATTCCTAAAAGTTCTAAAAATTGGCCTTCCATATGACCCTGCAATCCCCCTACTGGGAATATACCCTGAAGAACTCAAATCACTCTATAAAAAAGATACCTGCACATGTATGTTTATTGCAGCATTGTTCACAATAGCAAGAACATGGAACCAATCGTGCTGCCCATCAAAAGAGGAATGGATTTTAAAAATGTGGTATATATGCACGATGGAATATTATGCAGCCATAAACAAGAACAAAATCATGAACTTTGCAGCAACCTGGATGGAATTAGAGCTTATAATACTGAATGATCTCTCACAGAAACAAAGAGCTGAGTATCACATGTTCTCACTCATAAGTGGTCCTTTAACAACTACCATATTACTCTAAGAAAAGGATTGAAAGTAGCAGGAAACTGTGGAGGGTAGGGTGGAATTGACAGTAGTCGATAACTGCCTGGGGAAGGTGGGCACACCTCATCAATAAAGGTACCTGCACAATGAATATTTGTATGCCTAACCCTGAATTGTACCCCACAATTTTAAAATAAAAATTAAAGGAGGAAAAGTAAAATAAAATGTGAATTAGAAAATGTTTTTTAAATTGTATGATTGTGAGTCACATGGTTTGAATACATTTTTATTTTAATGATTTAATGATTTACTTAAAAATAAGTAATAAAATAATCTTGTACCAACAATGTATGAGAATACCCATTTTGGTAAACTCTAATACTAGCCTGGATATTATTAATCTTAATTTCTAAAACTCTAATCAATCAATTCTAATTTTAATTTCCACATCCCTGACCTTGATTTAAACAGAATGTCCTCTTATATGTTTATTGGTCATTTGTGGTCCATTTTAAAAAATAACTTATCCATACATTTTTTTCTGTCTTTTATATTAGTCTTCTAAATGGAGAACATTATATATCTGAGTTAGGGAGGCATTGTTCCTTAGACAGTGCTAAAAACAAAGATAGACACTTTCTCCATTCTCTTTGAATTTAGAGATGATGAGTCATGAAATTAATATCCAACAAAACCCAACAAAATTTACTTACTATCTGTTTTGTGTCAGGCACTATGTCAGGCATAAATATGAATAAGATACATCCCCTATCCTCAAAACAGACAGATAAAGTAGTAATTATGAAAGAATTCATGAATAACAGCATAGTTTCCTTAAGGACTAAGTCGGTGGCCTTTTTCTATAGTAACTAAAAGAAAAAAGAAAGCAATGAGTAAGAAAATTAGCTGTGACCAAAATATAGAAAAAGAGCATAAGGCATAGCCCCAAAGGTGAAGGAAATTGTTCACTAGACAGTTAATTTGTAAAGTCTGAGAGTAGAATGGGGAATTCAGTAAGATGGGAGAGGAAGAGAGTTGGCCTACCTAACAAAGTGGGTCTAACTTTTATATATCCAAAGTCATAAACTATATGGAAGTAGAAGGAATATAACTATTATACAATATTTATTATCTAAAATGTATAACTTTCCAACATCAATTAAACCTCCCAATCAGTGACTATTTTCAAGCTGAGATGAAACTTGAGGGAAGTCATCACTGATATTATTTTACTGATTTAATTATAAACCTATTAAAACATTTTGAAGGCCTTTTTGAATTTGAAAAATCAAAAGAATTTGAATTACTTTGAAAATACCCTGAATAATTTGAAATTATTCTGAATATAAGATTCTGTTTTTCTTTTTTACTTATGGATGACACCAATAAAATATCTTGGGTTGGAATGAATATAGTCCCTAAGATGAAGCTATTTCTTAGTTAATTTACAATTTTTTCGAAAAGAAATACTACATATTAACACCTAGAACATAAATAAAATTCTAGAGCATAAGAGCAGTTTCTTTACTTTACCAATTTCTTTGTTCATCCCTTATGTCATCCAATCCATGCTAAACAACGATTACCTATGAAGAATCTTGAGTACCAAAACCTCATTGGAAGACTTATAAATGCCCCTGTTCTAGGTATAAATATGCATGGTTTTCTAGACAAGGTTTGAGGCCCTTTGAAAGGTCATGCTCTTAACTCTATCCTCATCATATATTTTGTTCCATGGATATAATCTAACCCGATGATACATTCATACCTGCTTTTTTCTATGAATTTGTTTTTAAAACTTTAAACTATTACCTAAAAATTCTAACTTAATCCTTTCACTTACAAAATACCACTCCCCTAAATAAAAATGTCCACATTCATTTACTTGACTCTTAATCATATTATTTTCATCCTCATATGAACCAATGATATGCACTAATTCTCCCACTGTGTAAACTGCTCTTCTATGTCGCACCTTCCTCTAGAATAATTGCTCTGCACAACTTCATAGTATTAGTAGATTAGTATTAAGTATTAAGCAACCTGAAACTAACAAGGCACAAATAGTTGCAAATTTCTAAAACTGTTTAGAATCTCAGAGGCAATCTGAGCCAAAGTGAAGAAATGAGGTATTCAGTTCTTTGTTGTTATTGTTCTTATCGTCATCATTTGGTTTGCTGGTTAATTTGGTTTGGCTTTGTTTTGCTGGATTGCCTTTAGGTAGGACAGATACGTTTTTAAGATTAGAGGGAAGAGAATCTAAAGATAATGAAGTTTCAACTGAGGAAAGATACACTCATAAACCAGTTTTAGAGCAGATAAAAAAATTAGTATCCAGAAGACAGGAGGAGGGATTGCGTTTGAGCAGGAAGAGAGAGAAGAGGAGGATTGCGTTTGAGCAGGAAGAGAGAGAAGAGGAGGGATTGCGTTTGAGCAGGAAGAGAGAGATTTTGTCCTCTGAGCATGGATGCAAAAGTTGAGGATGCAAATAAGTCGATAGGTTCTGGAAGCAGAAGTTGAGGTAGGCAAATTATTGAGATAGTCATCACAGTTTTCAGTTTAAAATGGCATCTGAGTTTGCTGTCAATGATGTGAGATTTTGCAAAGGGCCTGAGGACAGAGATGATTTGGGATAATTTTTAAAGACAACAGGAGAAGAAACTGATCAAAAACGGCTGAAATGACTGTCTAGGGATGCTCAAAGCTTAGTGAGATTGGAAAAAGCAAAACTTTTTAATGTACAATATATTCTTACATTACTTCAACAAATATTTATTGTGAAGTTAAAATCTATCAGTTACTATATCCTGTGATAAAAATATAAAGGTTAAAAAGACATTGATTTTGGTTTCCTGGAGTTTATAGCCATATAGTGAAAAGCTATTATCCCATTAGGTCCCAGATATCTGAGAAAAAGACTATAGAAAATGTGTTATTGGATTAATTCAGAATTATTAACTACCCATTTCTCTGCTTTAAAGCTTATAAGATATTCAGATTTTTTACTTTTTTTTACAAAGTTTTTAAGTTACATCTTACTAAAAATTTGTGATTTTAAGATCCATATTTTAAAATTTATTATTATAAAGTTGTTTAAAATATCCTATTATCTTTTACTATTTAAATATCTGTAGTTATGCTTTTTTCATTCCTAATTAAGTTGTACTTTTTCTTTTTCTCTGAATCAATCTCCTTAGTAACTTTATAATTCTACTTTTTAAATTATTTATTAGTCTTACTTTTTCTCTTTTCTAAATTTTTAACTTAGTTTTTCTAAATATAGAATTTTAAGTTGTATATGATTACTAATAAGTAGATAATTATTAGTCTTTTTCCCCTAGCTCCTTAAGAATTTATCAACCTTTGTACAAAAGGAAAAGAAAGTATATCTGATACTCTAAAGCATCATGGATTAAAAATTGGAAAATCATTTTTATTTGGAGAAGAGTCAACTTTGATGAAGAATAACAGTATTGTAAAATAATGAATTAAGTAAATTTGGCCTTAATTAAATTATGCTCAAGTGAATTCAAGGGTGACAATTACTTGATAGAGTTTAGAATAGCATAAATATTTTAAAAAGCATTTCCTATTAGGAAGATTCTATAAATATAATCATAAAATTCAGTATGACTGAAAGTGTCTTTTTACACATTTAATCAAAAATAAGAAAGACAACATTTCTACCAAGTGCAGTGGAGATAAAATTGTTCTTTAAAAAGCTGAAGTGATGAAAAATGCTTAATGTGTAGCAAGGCTAAAAATATAATGAGTAATGGATTGTCTGTTATGAAAGACAAATTATAATAATAAAGATGAAAAGGTTGAAAAATACTTAAAATACTTTTTAAAATTTTTTCAGGTAAATCATGACCCTCCCGTTTTCTTTATTAATTTTTTTCTTTCAAATACCTGATCACCACATTCAATTCTCATAGCAAGGCGTCAAGTATTGTAAATACCCAATGATTCTTATTTCTTACTCAGAGTTTTGGCTAGGAGTCCTAAATTTAACCAAATGATACCAACTCTGACCTCTACTTTTAAAAAAGAAAGCAAAATTAACACATCAATCTTGTTATAAAAACAAAATTTAGAATGTTACTCCTGGCCATCACCAAATACCACAGCTTCAATTTGTCTGTACTTCAGTTACTATAAAAACTTGTGGAAAGTATCACTTATGAAAGAATTGAAGGATGGACAACTTCTAAATTAATTTACTATTCTAATCTTCAAGCAAACAGAAGCTACAGAAAGTCATATATTACCCAGTTGATCTTCATTTTCTGTGAAATCACCTTCACCTAACTCTATACTGGGGGAATGGGGTAAAGTCTTATTATTTTCCAATTTTATTCCTACAAAATGCTATTCACCACACAAAAACCATGTTAATAGTCCTTGGACTGATATGTTCAATTGAATCTTATGAAAGTTTCTGGGATTCCAAAGTATGAAATTAGTTCTCCAATCTAGCTTCCTCCAAAGTTTTACCTGCCAAATCTATCCTGTCTCTAATAAATTATTCCTGTAAATACCCTGTTCCCTGAGATAGTACAGTTCTTGAGTTCCATTTCACATGTGCTCTCCATAGAATTTGATTCTCACATGGGGCTCCAAACACCAAAGAAAGTACAGATAGACTGAGACATAAAACTCTGGAAATTCAGAGCATTAGGAAGGTTAAATTAAAAGTGACTCCAAATATCTTGAAGCATATCAGACAGTATAGAATAAATGATGTTGCAGAAACAACTGGCACCCAAATCTCATTGACTTGATACGATAATTTTTTTTTTGAGTTGGAGTCTCACTCCTTCTTCTAGGCTGGAGTGCAGTGGCACACATGCTCACAGCCACCCCAGTGTCAACCTGCTGGGCTCCTGCGATCCTTCCGCCTCAGCCTTCCGAGTAGCCAGAACTACAGGCACGCACTACCACACCCGGCTAATTTTTTTTTTTTTTATTGTAGAGACGAGGTCTCACCAAGTTGCACGGGCTGGTCTCAAACCCACGGGCTCAGGCAATACACTCGCCTCGGCCTCCCAAAGTGCTAGGATTACAGGCTGAGCCACCGAGCCCAGCCAATAAATATTTATTTATTCTCACCTGAAAACAAAACAAAAATTGACTCCAAACATTGAAAATATGCCCATGTGATTTCTTCTCTAAATTGTTCATGCTCTCTTTTAAACAATGCATTGAATACTTACTATAAGACAGGCACTGAGTTAGTGACTTCTTATAAGGCACAGTCCCTACACTCCTAGAGCTTACCTGCTAGCAGGAAGACCCTTATTAAACAGGAAAATATAAATGAGATTTATAGGAAGGAAACTGAGCTTTTTCAGGAGGGCCAGGTATTTATTATAATAATAGTAGTATACACCTATTGTATTTTAGAACTGACATTATTTAGAAAGAGAACAATTAAACCAATTCAAGATCATGGAATATATAGCAAGATCACGGAACCAATCATGCTGTCCATCAAAAGAGGACTGGGTTTTTTAAAATGTGGTACATATACACAATGGAATATTACACAGCCATAAAAAAGAACAAAATCATGAATTTCACAGCAACCTGGATGGAATTAGAGTTTATAATACTGAGTGATCTCTCACAGAAACAAAGATCTGAGTATCACATGTTCTCACTCATAAGTGGACCTTGAACAACTATCGTAATACTGTAAGAAAAGGCTTGACAGTGGTGGGAAACTATGGAGGGGGGCAGAGAGGGGAAGGGAGGTGGGATTAATGGTAGTCAATATCTGTCTGGGGACGGAGGGGCACACCTCATCAACAAGGGTACCTGCACAATGCATATTTGTATACCTAACCCTTAACTGTACCCACAATTTTAAAATAAAAAATATGTTTAAAAAAAGAATTACCTGGCTCACATTTAATAAAAATAAAAAAAGAAGAAAGAGAACAACTAAGTCAATTCAGTTTCAAATAGACTGTTTATAAATAGAACTATTGACACATGCACACACACAGATATATCATATACCCATTATATACATATGTGTATGTATATATGTATATGTGTGTGTGTGTGTGTGTGTGTGTGTGTGTGTGTGTGTGTGTGTGTGTGTGTATTCAGGGGTGCCAAAAAATGTATACACATTTCAAATATAACGTTTTTTCAAAAGATAGCATTAATCAAATGAATGCTAGTGTCACCATGCAACAGGCAGGACCATCAAAGAAAATATGGAAGCTCAGTTGAGCGAACATCATACTATACATTGCAACCATAATTTAATTTAACTTCAAAAATCAATATATAGTCTCTTAAAATGTGTATACTCTTTGACAACCCCATATGCTTATATACAAATATAAAAATATGTAGGGAAAGACAAAGAGATTATTATTTGAGATTTAAAATTTTTATTTAAACCAAGCACCCAAAGATGCACGATCACTCCCTGGAGAAAACACTCCAAGTTTTCCATTACACTTGCAATAAAATTTAAACTCCTTTTTTTGGCCTCAAGAATTCATGCATGTAGCCTGCCCACCTATCCAGCTTTAACTCCTTCCACTTTCCTCCTGTGCCATGATACTAAAGACACAAGGGCCATCTGACTATTGACCACACCAAGTTTCCTTCCTGTCAACCACATTTGATAAAATTATTTGAGCTTCTACACCCAGCTAATGTAACCTTGGACATTTCAGCTACATGTGTCAATAAATTCCCATTTTTACTTGGGCCAATTTGGTTGAGTCTCATACTAGAAACTAAAAACATCTTCACTATTATTAGTCCTCACTTGCTCCCATTCTTTCGATAGTTCCTAATGTGCCTCAATCCTGAGTAATTCCACTAGCCTTATCAATTTTCCCTGACAAGGTATATTTTGTCCACATGTTGCTTACACTGTAAAGGTCTATTTTGTCCACACACTGTTTAAACTGTAGTAACCAACTAGTTTGGCACACAAAACAGTATAATTATCATTCTCTCACGATAAATCCAGTTCATCAATGAATGAAAATCAATATCAAGCCAGTAATTTTTTTCTGTAGAAATAGTCCCTGTGAGTTGATACAATAAGCTTAATTTTGATGTAAGTCCCTATGTCTTTTTCACACATGCAGTTATCAAACTAAGACTTCCCTAATCCTATAAATGCACTGTTTAGTTTTTATAACAAAGGCCAATGATAACACTATTCCTACTGATGCAAGAAAAGCATACTTTGAGTAAGACAGAAGTAGGTATGAATTTTGATTCTGCCATCTTTAAGTCGGTAATCTTAAGCAACTCCTTGACCTCACCAAGCCCCACTTTCCGCAACTGTAAAATGGGAATATTCTTTTCTTTATGATATTTTTACAAAAAAAATAAGAAAATATACATAAGAAACACTTGTCCTTAAATGATAACCACTAGTCTTCCTCTTGAGCCCTTTTCTTCAGATTTCTGACACATTTTGTTCCCCAAGACTATAATACAAAGAAATGATAATCTTTCCTAGCTTTGTGCTTTTCAAAAATATGATTAGAAGATCGACTAAATCAGTGGCTTATACTCAGGATCCAGGTAGGTAAAATAAATTACTAAAAAGTGCTGTTTAAAACGGGCTGTGGTGAGAACCATGGTAAACCGCAGAGCAAATGCTTCAAATAAAAACCACTATTCAACATTGCCCAACTACTGCCATTAGAAATTTGGCAAAAATGTTCTGATTTTGTAAAAAAGCAAAATAACAAAGTTTCACCAGATATTTATTCATGTTTAAATGCTGATAATCTATTTAGAATTTATGAACCATTTGCAAAGCATGGGTGGTCCATGAGTAGACTGTTTGTGACCTTGACACCAAGCCACAGAATGACACGCAAATGACTAGCAGTGAAAAGCTGAAATAAAATTTTGGTCATCCCACTAGAAATGTCTTGTGAAACTAATTCTAAAGAGCACTCTTTTGTTCAACTACTCCATCTATCTGTATTTCTTACTTTGTTTCCCGACCTAGCCTCAATAATCCATTTCAATAATGCTACTTGTCAACCTCTTGGCATTCATGCTGCCTCCAACCCCTCATGTACTGCCTGCACTGAGGTGTTCTCCTGATTCACAAGTCTACCTTTTTTTTTTTTTTTTGAGTTGGAGTCTCACTCTTTCGCCCAGACTGGAGTGCAGTGGCCGCTCCCGGCCACAGCAGCCTCCACCTGCTGGGCTCCAGCGATCCTTCCACCTCAGCCTTCCAAGTAGCTGGAATTGCAGGCCTGCGCTACTACGCCCGGCTGATTTTTTGATTTATTGTAGAGATGAGGTCTTGCTGCCCAGGAGGGTCTCGAACCCGTGGGCTCGGGCAATCCACTCACCTCAGCCTCCCAAAGGCGCGGGATTATAGGCTGAGCCACTGAGCCCAGCTATGTCATTTTTAATAAGGTGAAAATCTTTCAGAAAACTGGAAGAAACAGGACTAGGCATACCTTCTTAGCACACAGAAGGTTTTTTACTAAGATAAGTTTTTATGTGACTGGGGAAATTATTTGATCAATGATATTTCATAAGGAGTTACATCAGAATTGTTTTGGCTTCCTAATATACTGCCCAGCAAGTATTTTTAAATATTTCACATGGGCATATTTCATCCCCAATAAGTCTACAATTATTTTAAAGTTCTACATATTTTATGCCTCCCTACAGAGTTTAATAAGCCTTTGTCAGACTGAGTACTTCAGAATGACTTCTAATACTAAAAAAAAAAAAAAAAAAAAAAAAACTCCTGAGAAACATTTCAAAGCCAAGATCCATATATAAGCTAGAATTGTCAATGCCACGTTCATTCCACAGTCTTTTAGCTATACCTTATAGGGAATTTACTTAGAAGTTTTATAAAAGAAGAAGAACTACTGTTAAATTTTACTGACACATATAGAAGTAACATTGCTAAGCAAATCCAGGTAGAATTCAAAAATGTAGTAAATTAATAAGCTTTATATTAGCCTACTAGAATGCATGCCTTAATTCAAAATGTATTAAAAGAATATGCTTACAGTGCTCTAATAGAAATCAATTTACTTAATGATGGTTGCTCTAGGAATGCAAGGCATGTATCATTTGAAAACATATATGTATAATTTATCAATATAACCTTGGGGAAAATGCTACTTTACCATCTTGATAGATGATAAAAGTTATTTCACAAAGCAAACTTTGGAAAGAAAAATGACTTTAAAATGCAGTGGATTATAAAAAATTTCTGAACACATCATCTACAATCCAAATGTGACTCATCTAGTAATGGATATAAAATGATTATACATTAACCCTCATGAGCTATTTTGTAAAGAAATATTCATGACAAAGACAGAAGTCACCCAGTATAACAAATATAATAGGCATCCTACATTTTGAAGACACACTGGAAAGAGCAAATATCAAAAAACTGTTTTTATAAGAATTTGACAATTTTTCAAACAAACCAAATAAAGGTAACTGAAAATTATGAGAGAAATAGGGACTCCGAAAACAGGCATACTACTAATAATGGCAGCTACCATATATTAATCATTTAAGGGAACCACAGGTAACTGAATGATAGGTGCAAGATTCAAACCCATGACTCATGTGCATCACTTTATGATACTTCTGCCCCATAATAAAACTGAAGATGGAAAGAGTCCTTCAAAAAGATTAGTAATCACTACTGAAAGAATCCAGAATTATGGCCATTCCCTTAGCTACACTTGTTATACCTTATAGGGCATTTCAAGATATTGAACGTTAAAGATATTGATATTGAACTTTAAAGCTTCCAACAAATCTTTTAGTAAGAAGATACCAGAAACTTTAAAATATCTCTGTATGTTTCATTATAATTTATATGTACACATATATATTTTAGTATATTATCGATCATAATCTTGAACACTTTAAGGTGTTTTCCTTTTGTTTTTTCTTTATGTGCTCTTACTTTATTCCACTGAGTCATCCATTGTCTGAAAAAGCACCACTATTTTTACGAAAAAATTGTCAAGAAAAAAAATCAATATTAAGTTTTTAACTCAAAGTATACGCTTCACCCATTCATCAATTCAGCAAATGCTAATTAAGTTTCAATAACATGCTAGATGATACTCTGTTCTAAATACAACAATGAACAAAGTAGAGCTTGAAGCAGATTGTGTGTGTGGTGTGTGTGTGTGTGTGTGTGTGTGTGTGTGTGTATAAAATGAAGCCAAGCCAAGTTTTATTGAGGGAAAAATGCTTTCTACATTTTATTTACACATCAAGAGTTAATGCTGGATGATTTGGGACCACAGAGTTTTATAATTACATCATGGTATAGAAAGGAAAGAATATATAGACAAAGGAAATTTTCATCTGTCCTTAAAAAAAACCCACAAAAACAACTTTGCACTCCTAAGAAAGAGTGAGGGAAAGAAAAAGGCAAGGCAGTCAGATTGGTATGGCCTAAGTTCTTGGAGTGAGGGTGGAGTGATGAACACACCTAAATAAGTTTGGGAGGGAAATTCCCATGTAAAAAGGACTTGCTCTTTCTTTTCATGATAAGGGAAAAACAAGACAGACCCCTCAGAAAATCTATGTTCAATGTGGCACCATGTCCAGCAAGATCTAAGAGTTTCCCTAACAGACCATCCAGAGCTAAATAAGGATATGGAAGTAACTTTCCAAAATCCTGAACACTGAATACTGGTACAGAAACTCACGTGAGAGCATTGAGCTACCGGAGGGTCAAGACAGACATGCTAGCTGGGCTTGGTGGCTCAGCCCGTAATCCCACGCCTTTGGGAGGCTGAGGTGAGTGGATTGCCTGAGACTGAGGGTTCAAGACCCACCTGGGCAACTTGGTGAGACCTCATCTCTACAATAAATAAAAAAAATTAGCCGGGCATGGTAGCACACCTGTAGTTCCAGTTACTTGGAAGACTGAGGTGGAAGGATCGCCAGTGCCCAGCAGTTGGAAGCTGTGGTGGCCGGGAGCGGCCACTGCACTCCAGTCAGGGTGACAGAGTGAGACTCCAACTCAAAAAAAATTAAAAAAAGACAGACATGCTAAGGAAACCAAGGGGCTAGAATAAGTCTTAAGTTGGACCAAGGATAAAACAGAAAAATAAGAACCATAAAACTAGAAGCTATGGCTGCAAGCTGGTGCTGATTTTTTTGTCTTTTAAGTCAGATAAGATGAGTCACAATACCACAAATTTGAGATTCCCTCATCTCACTTTCATTGGGCTTTCACTACATTTAGACTCTACCTTGGAAAGTGAGGCAAATAAGGAATACCTCTTGAAAGATGAGGGGAAAAACACAATTGAGAAGCTAAACTTTGAATTGATTGAACGTTTACCCAAAAGAGATTGAATTAGGCCCAAGGGAAGTGAGAAAATAATAAGTCATCTGAAATCAGGGCCCTCACAACCTCTACCATCATTGCATAAAGTGGGCCTATTTTATATGATATCTGAATTATAGCATATGAAACTCCAGTCAATTGCATTCTCAAGAGGTAATACAATGTACATAAGTGCCATTATGTATTCCAAAAAAATACTGCTACCTTTATACTTTCAGAATTAAAAATAGACAACTTGGATTATAATTAAGTTCCTAGAGTAGGTGGCTCTTATTGCCCATAACAGTTCATACCCGGAAAGAGAAAAATCAGGTAAACAGCATCCCTTAAAAAGTTATCTAGCCATGTGTTTTTCTGTCTAAGTGTACTATGTGTGATGCCCAAAATGCAACGAGGCCCTGGGAAAGGAAGTGTGGTCACTGGAGAGAGGAACAAGATTGTCTCACAATGCGGGACTGAAAACCCTAGCCAGAAAAACCTTCATTCTCCTTTATTAATTTGTTTCACTTACACTTTTTCTAACTTAGTAAATGACATTAAAAAAATCTAGAGTAATCACCCTAGGTTCAAAAATCCAGAAGTCATCCTTAATACATCTTTTTTTGTAACACCACGTTAATTCATCAACAAGTCCTGTCAGTTTTTCTCCCCAAATGTAGCTCAGAGCTGCCCACTTCTCTCATTCATTGCTTCTATTTTTTCTTGCCCAGACTACTAAAATAGTTTCCTACCTAGTATCGCTGCTAACGCTTTTGTCCCTTACAATTCATTCTTCACAAAGAATCCAAAGTGCTTCAAATTCTCCAACAACTCCCCTTCTAGTTAACATGAAAAGCAAATCCTTGCCATGGCTTGACTCCTAAACTTTGTCTCTCCTGTCCCTGATATTACTCTCCTCTGGTTCTCTAACCCCCAACAAAGTTACCTCCTGGTCTTCAAAATGAAAAGTTTTGTTTCCCAACAAAACGTGTGCAGTTAATATCCCCTCCTTCTTGAAAGTTCTGGCCTACAGGTCTTTACATAACAAGAAGCTCTTTAACTCCTGAGTTCAAGCAATCCTCCTGCCTCAGCCCCCCAAAGTCTTGGATTATAGGCATGAGCCATAGGGAAAGCACCGAGGATTTAGGGGACAGTGAAGCTACTCTGTATGATACTCATGGTATTACACACTTCTTAAACCCATAGAATGTACCTAATGTAAACTATGTACTTAGTTAATCATAATGTATCACTATTGGCATATCAACATAACAAATGTGTCATATTAATGCAAGATGTTAAAAGTAGGGGAAATTGGTGTAGGGGTGTGGATTGCAAGGGAACTCCTTCTTGTTCAAATTGCAGCTCAATGTTACTTCTCCAAAGAGAACCTCCTGTAGCATCCCATAAAAAATAGATTTCTTTCCCTTGACATTCCCCCTTTGTTTGTCTATAGCTCTATAATCCAGTTATCTCTTTAAAATGTAAGCTCCTCGAGGGCAGGGATCTTATGTGTGTTGTGTTCACAGGTATGTAGGTACCCTGTCAATATGGTTGACTAAGTAGTAAGTGAGTAGGGCAATGTAGGGGATGGTTACTCTCTAGTCACTGTTTCCTTTTCACTAATATCTTTCATGGCATTCCCTGTTTCAGTATAACTAGAAAAAAATTACCTGGAATAGGCAATGAAGAACATATGGAAGTATAGTACTAAATAAAGAGCAGTATGCAAAATGTTCAAAGAGGAATTGGGGAAATAAAAATTATAATTTAAAAAAGAGAAGGAGAGTAGACTTCTTTAAAACATCACAGCCTCTCACCCACTCAATGCTAGCTCTTCCATCCCAGAAATATAAAAAGAAATGCCTGTTTTATTTATTTATTTATTTATTTATTTATTTATTTATTTATTTATTTATTTCAGGTGAAAGGAAAATTTTACCGGCATTGACAATTTAGCAGTTTATAGGATAAAAAACAGGCTAATTCAGTATTCAATGATAATTATATTAAAAATCATTTTTAATTGTCAAAGATAATTCACTAATTCTTGTTTTTAATTCTTAAAATTTATTTGGAAATGCCTATGTTTTATAAAACATTGCATAAGTTGTATTTTCTGTGTTGAAATATTTAAAATCCACTAGGAAATCCACTAGGAAGACTTACGTTTGGTTAAAGTGAGACTTCAATCTACTGAGTTTTCATGAAGCAGTATAGTCATGTTAACTGACGTAAGATGCCACATAGGATTTCATCTTTTTCGCAATTGAAAGATAAATAGGTAACCCGGGTAAAGAGTATCAGAAAAATAAATAAATACATTGCTTACATTTCAATGAGAAATTGACCTTAAATAACAGATTTCTAAAAATAATAATAATAACTCTTTTAGTAAAATTTTACTTACAGTTATTCTACTTAGGGAACACTTAAAAGACAGTGACAGAGAGTATCTGTGTAAAACTTTTCAGAAAAGTTTAAAATTATATGCTTGCATTTATGTAAGTTAATAGGCCGATGACATTCAGAGAAGAAATTTAGTATAATTGTGCATAACACACAATAGTTTTTGTTTTAATTGCTAAATTATATTTTTGACTGTGATTCAACCACTACATAATATGGGAAAAACTTGTTTCATAATAAAAGCATACTAACTAGCCTATTAATAATCAGGTTTCTAATGTAGCATCACATTCTGAAATTAAGAAACTACATTCCTATTATGTTACAGATTAATATTTGTTCTCAGAACTATTTCCAAAAGAAAAAAATTCTTACCAGACATAAACTGTGTAATAGAGGATAATTCCATTTGGCTCCAGGGGTGGTTGCCATGACAACTGCACCGTGACACCAGACAAATGTTTTACAGAAAAGTCTTGAGGGGGAGAATCAGGAACTGAAAAGTTAAAGTAAAAAATAATGCATTTTGTTAAACATAAGAAAAGATTAAAATGGAAACGGACAAAATTTGTGTTAAACTTTCTGGTAGAAGAACTAGGCTAAGTGCTTTTTTCCATGGGCACAAGAGAATGATTGTTTACTTTCAAAACGAGATGATAAAGGAACATTTTGCATGGTGGTGTTGGAACATCTGTTTCTGTGATTCAATGGAAAAAAATATTTCATGAGAAAATAGAACAAGGGGTATGTCACAGTGACTCACCTACTGTTCAAGTACATCTTAGTAAATTGTTATCCTCTAATAAAAATAAAAACTTTACTGGAGTGAATAAATACACAGTAAAAGAGCTCCCCTGACAATAAAAAGAGGTGGGGAGGGAGAAATCACATATCCAAGAAATGGGAAAGTGATAAGCATAACATTGGAAGAGCAGTTAAAGTGACTGACCACACAAATGAAAACTACATTCCTCAATTTCAGTTGTGTCATTAAACTGTAAAGTAATAGCAAAATCTGTCCAGCAAATCTCCAAAAGTGAATGGTTTGCAAAGGAAACACTAATGTAGCTCATAAACAAGAAAATCTCTTAGGATCTTATAATTAGCTATAGCAATGTAAGAATACAAATACTTTAGCATTGTATTTTCTTCATTGAATAAGCAGAACAAAATTACTAAAACTAGTTAGTCACGTTTATATTTCCATTTAGATAAACATTTAGAATGGCATTTTTCAGTTGCTGTAGAACAGCATGGCAACGTCTTAGAATACTGAAATAAAACTTTTTGCATATAAAAAAGTACAACACTAAAACTTAGTTCATTCATATAGTTACACATGGAAAGTGAACTCATAGGTAGATAATAGATATTCTGATAAATTGTTTAGATCTTTAAATAATGCTAATTTTTATATAGTTCATGTACAGATCACTATTTTCAATAACTTGGAGAAAATGCTACCTGAATTATTTCCGTTTCTTTTTGATTCTCTGAATAATCTCAGCTATAGTTGTGTGTGTAACCATGTATGTTTTCATTACTTAACAATAATTTTCTTAGAAAAAAGTTTATAGAGCATAGAAAGATTTATGAGACAAGATGAAAGAA
This sequence comes from Cephalopachus bancanus, assembly GCA_027257055.1. Classification (NCBI taxonomy): domain Eukaryota; kingdom Metazoa; phylum Chordata; class Mammalia; order Primates; family Tarsiidae; genus Cephalopachus; species Cephalopachus bancanus. The sequence continues at coordinate 16,741 of JAPVLO010000258.1, forward strand.
TAATGGTGACAGCTGTATTTGGTGTTTTCATTTTATTTCACTAGCACTACAATAAAAATGCTATCAAATATTGATTATTTAATATATATATATAATTTAGAGATGTCTGTTTCCCAAGATAGGAAGTAAACCTGAAAACACTCACTTGTGAAAGCAAAAATCTATAAATATGTTTCCTACTTCTTTATAAAATCTTATTTTTATTTATTGTTTTTAAAAAGGACTTCAATAAAAAGCAATGATTTAAAAACTAATATGTTGCAACTAATCATTTGTATTCTACAAATGCTTTAAAATACTTATGTGGAATATCAGACAATTCTTGGTGTTTTATGAGGTAATCTTTAGTATAGCCTTGAGTATTTTCTTTTTAATGTCAAGACATTTCATTGCAAAGTAAATGTAATTAACATGTCTGCCTAAACAAAATACTGCCTATCTACTGTAGCAGACTAAATTTTAATCATTTTGGCATTTGTATTCTGAAACACAATTTAACAAAAATGCAACTAGAGAAAATAGGACCTTTTGCAATTCATTCAATTCGTTGTGTCAGAGTATCTGAGGATAGATGAGAAAGGACTTCACGAAGCTCCTGCTACTCCCTCCACCTGGCATGATCTTTCCTCTCTTTCACTCTCTCTCTATACCCATCATCAGATCACCACTGACACATAAATTCCACAGCCATACTCACCCTAATGACTCAGAATAGCTTACATCCCTTGTCCTGATGAATGTTTTGGGAACATTTAAACCAGTAATTAAAATGATAAAAATATGTGTCTACACATTTGCCAAATTTAGGTCTCTTCTGCTAAACTTTAAGCTTCATAAGGGCAAGGAGCTCCGAATACCTAATAAAGCAATCTTCCTCAGGCCTTTATCCAAACTCAATTTGTTGTAATTTTTCAACAAAGGAGTCTTGTCCCTTCCCTCTTCCTTAGAAATTATACGACTTGACCAAGAACTTGGATGGAAGTTTACTTTGGAGAGCTGTATTTTTAACAGTCCAGGTAATTCAGATACATAACATACTTTGGAACTCTTGACTTGAGTGGTAAAAGTTCTGTCTGCTCAAAATACATGTTCACTACTGGTCTCATTTTCTCTCTAAGATCTCGAATTCTTACCATCAGGACTAATAGATTAGATTAGGTATAAATAAGTGGACGCTAATTGTACCTCTAAAATAAAAATTAAAAAATAAGTGGGCACTATATCAGAAAGGCATTTCTAAAATGATTTAATACACTTTATCTTAGATACTAATGTAAGATAGAAAGGAGTGCTAACCTTCCTCCCTGGTCTAACCATTGATCCATTGGGAAGGAATTTTTAATTAAGTTAATTTTTACTTTGAGAGCAGGGAGAATCTATTTATGAAAAAATGAAAATTCGAAGATAAGTTTTGATGGAGAAGTAAGCATTGTAAGTAGAGGCAATGACTAGGGAAGACTAGTCCATAGGGACATCACCTTTAGAAGTTGGGACTACCCAGAGAGCCCTACCAGGATGTTTTGGTGAAATTATTTGGCAGAGGTGAAAACAGGAAGAGGCCTGCGAAGAGAGAAGATGAATCCAAAGACTTTATTATTTTGAATAAAAAGAGAGCAATGTAGAGAAAGACCTTCCTTCCTAGCTATGTCAAATGTACATTCTGCCCTGATGAAAGATTCTAGACTTTGAACATCCACAGGGTACAGGCTAACTTGAAGATAAGGGAACTTGAAAGGAAAGAGGAAAAACAGATACTCCACAAACACTCACAATACATTCAGGCCCACCCCTCATGGCAACAGGAATTCATCTTACAGGGAAAAAAATCTCAAAATATATAATGTGCAAAACATAAAATGTATATCTTAATCCCGAATATATCCCTTAAAAGTAATTTTCTTAGCATGATATATTCCTGTAATTTGATAGGGTACCACTGTAAAGTGATCTCAGTAGTAAAGTTTATTTTATTCAGGTTGGGGAAATAGATGATTCAATATTCAATATGAAAGCTATTAACATGGCCAATTAAGTAGAAAAACCTGAACAATAGCCTGAATTCATTAACAAGCTAATCCTAATACCATAAGAAATGTTGAAAGTTGGCATAGCCTGAATCTACTATAAAATTCATGTAACTGTCTATTCTTATAAATATAAAAGTTAAACAAACAGTCATGCTATACATCTGCTAATGTTCAAGCCATCCCAATGAAATGTTTAGCCTTAAGAATTCCCATAGAAAAATATTATTGAAGGTTTTACAGAGTACTGATAATTTCAGAAGAATAAAAGGTATTTTATACCTAATGTTAATGACTGCAAATATGAAGTTGCTAGTTTCCTTTACACTATAACAATGAAATTTCTATATAATGGTGGTGTGTATATAACTGATATCCAAGGCTAGAGGAATTTTTATATTGCTATTTATTCTATATATATGTTTCTTGAAATGGTATGGAATCAAAGAATATCAATATCCACTACTAGATTTACCATCTTCCTCAGTCAGTACACTTATGGGTACACTCCGAACTCCTTCACCTTTGAGTGTACTAGCAGACACCTCAATAACATAATGAGTATATTTCTTCAGTCCTAAAAGAAAACAAAATGAAAAGTTGACACTTAAAAATATCCTTTAATAATATGCAAGAGATAAATGGTGAAATGACTCTCAACTCCACAATTCAAACTAAATTAAATAGTAAATAAATAAAAACTAAATGAAAATGTAGTTCTTTGATAATAGCAGTTCTTATTACAAAAACAAAATGATATAGGATAATGTGGAAAAGGATTGACCTAGAGTGTTCTTTCAAGTGACCAGCAACAAACGCTTGGCTTATTTAACAAAAAAGACAGACTTCTCATAGCCATATGAAAATAATCTCACTTAAGCTATTTATAAAATAGTATTAAGTTAATATCGTGTGGCCACACTGTCAATATCAAAGTAAATCCTCAATATTTGATTTGTTATTTTACCTTTAATGTTTTGGGTCAAAGAGGTTGTATTTATAGTTCTTTCCTCATTTCCATTACTTCTCTTGAGGTAAATTGTATATTTTTGTATGATTCCATTGGGACTACTTGGGGGAAGGAATGATAGTTCAATCTCTCCAGAAGAAATATTTTTGTAGGTAATATTTTCTGGTGCACTATCAGGCACTGGAAAAAACAAAAATATAAGTGCATAACGCAATTTCATCTTAAAAATCTGTTCTGCTGAAATTCTCATGCAAGTGTATTAGGTAATTTATATGTGAACATTAACCAGAATGTGATTATAATAAACATCTTAAATAGAGTAAGATATAAATAAATTATAGCACTTACAACTGCAAAAAAAATCATTTAAAAGCAAATACATACTAGAATTTTACAGAATAACACTTATGGTATGATATGTTTATTAAAAGACTGAGACTGTAAGAAGCTATCTCACATTGCAGAACATTCAGATACAAGAATAGGAATTTTAAAACATTTTTAAAAATAATAATATATAAAGTTTAATGGGTTAGTTTTGGTCTACAACAAGGTCTATGGCAACGCAAGGAGTCCCTCCTAGATGTGAGGATACATAGTATGAACTGGCAGTATGACCAGTCTCATAAGGATACAGGATATCATTAAGTAAAACACTAGTGTTCTATGTCTAATAAGAGTCTTGCATTGAATGTAATATTCATAAAATGGTTTTCTATGTATAGGCAAGTACAAAACTATATATGAGATTCCAATTCTGACTCTCTCTCTCTCTCTCTCTCTCTCTCTCTCTCTATATATATATATATGATGAATAAAAGAAGTAAACTCTGTGTAAATTGAAACAAATTTTCTTAAAAATAAAAAAAACCCAAACAACAAAAAAGTAAAAATAAGAATCCTGAGAAGAAAGCTTCTACTAAAATTAGCTTTGCTTTGGAATATACTGATCAATCTTGGTGACTTTGTGCTTCTTTATTAACATCTATGTAGACTGCCAGAGGGAGGAAAAGCATAAGGCCTTGGACCAGTGAAAGGATGCAGGATACTCATATAAAGACCAAGAACCCCCAAAGAGTGCAGCTTTAAACAGCACCATCATATCAGACAATTATAAGGGACACCTTACTTTCTTCTGCAGGTGCTGTGAAATTCCATGTAAGAGGTAACTCCTGGACTTAAACAATGTGGTTCATTCATTTTCAGGGAATGGGGATTGAGAAATAAACCACTCTGCAGAGAGGCAGAAAACTTTTTGTCTTGCCACTCCTTTGGGTGGAGAGATAGAAAAGAAACGTATGCTGTTTTGGCATGACAAGCCTACTCCATGAGTATGTATGTATAACCCAAATCTATGATTCCTATTTGTGGCCTGAAAAATCTCTACTTCAGCATTTAAATTAAAATGAAACTGTAGTTTTGAGTTGCTATTACTCCCAAGCAACTAGAAGAAGTAAATATAAATTCTCTCTGGAACAACTCAACTTAAACTCAAACCACATAAATTTCCCACAGATAAAGCTTCAAGGAATATAAGCTCACTGATAAAAATCACTAAACACATGAGCAAATCAAATCTCAATAGTGAAAGAGCAAAGAAAAAGGAAAAAAAATCACACACACACAGCAGTCAGATTTTGAGACTTCATATATTATTAAGACAGATAATAAAAATGTAAATGTTTAATATGCTTCAAGAAATTAGATTTTACAATATAAATAATTCCTTAAATAATAATAATATAAGTAGCCAAGCAAGTGTGAAAGATAACCAGATATTGACTAAATATCTGTCTGGGGAAAGGGGTCACATCTCATCAACAAGGGTACCTGCACAATGAATATTTGTATACCTAACCCTTAACTGTGACCCAAAATTTAAAAATAAAAAACACACATAATTTTAAAAAGAAAGATAACCAGACACTCCAGAGTAACTGAAATTAAAATTCTCTTTATATATATATGCGCACACACATTTCATATATCTGTATATGGAGAAAGAGAAAGCGTATATGTGTTGGGGTCTCACTCAGTTGCCCAGGCTGGAGTACAGTGGCACATTCATGAGTCACCACTGCCTTGAACCCCTGAACTCCTTCCACCTCAGCCTGCCAAATAGCTTTGGGACTATAGCTATCACCATGCCTGGCTGCTTTTTTTATTTTCTGTAGAGATGAGATTTCACTATTTCGTCCAGGCTTGTCTCAAACTCCTGGGCTCAAGCAATCCCCCTGCTTTAGTCTCTCAAAGTGCTGGGATTACAGTCATAAACCATAGCACCAACTAAACTTCTCTTAATATATTAAAAAGCAGACTAGAGAGATGAATAAAACTTTAGTGAAAAGGAAGATAATTCTGAAAAAATCCTCAAGACTGTAGATCCAAGGAAAAAAGTTATGAAAAACATAAAACAGCAGTTAAGAAGCATAGGTGTTATACTGAGTGGTCTTAAACAATAGAGAGAATAAAGAAGAAATATTTAAAGAGATAATGGATGAGACTTACCAAAATTATTTTAAAATATCAAATTTCAGACCAAGGAATCTCAATAAATACTAAGAAGGATTAAAAAAAAAAAAAAACTTAGTCACACTATTGTAAAATATAGAATACTAAAGAAGAAAAGATCTTAAAAGCACCAGAAAAAGACAAACTATCTACATATAAATGACAATAAGACTATAATTGACATCAATCGAAAAACAACTGGAATTCTATACCCAGAAATATTAGCAAAAGCAGATAGAAGCACATTTAGACAATCAAAAACTGAGAAAGGTTGAGAATGGTGACTCACGCTTGTAATTCCAACACTTTGAGAGGCTAATGTGAGAGGATCACTTGAGCCTAGGAGTTCAAGACCAGCCTGGGCAACAAAGTGATATCTCATCTCTACAAAAAAAAATTTTTTTTAATTAGCCAGTCATGGTGGTATGTGCCTGTAGTTTCAGCTACTCAAGAGGCTGAGGTGGAAGGATCACCTGAATTGAGGTGGTTGAGGCTGCTTGAACCATGATCGTGCCACTGCACTCCAACCTGGGTGACAGAGTGAGACCCTGATTCAAGAAAAAACAAATGAAGCAAACAAACAAAAAAACCTTGAAAGCCCATTAACACAACCTCAATAAATGCATTTTAGGTAGAAAAATATTTACCAGAGATGAAAGAACATATCTGCAAAGATAATGGCTTAAAAGCTGCATTTTAGGACAATAACAATAATGCAATAATGACTAATTTGGAGAGTTAAACAATATAAACTAAATATGTCAATATTAGTGCCATTGCAGAGTCCTGTTATAAGATTATTTTATTTTAAATAAAAGAAATTGAACCCTTATCAGTATTTTAAATACAATGGGTATAAAAGTTACTACTAATAAATTCAGTAGATAAATAAAATTCAGAAGCCTTAAAAGTATAGATACAGTGACCCTCCCTCCCCATTTTTACCAGTAATGGGGTTATTGTATCTAGGACAGACTTAGCAGGAAAAACTAATTTAAGAACACTGACACTTCTAAAACTTGAGGAAAGATTATAATTCAGCAATAGTTTAATGTAGCAATATAATTCTACTATCTCTTCTACTCTAAACACCCTGAATCTTATCTAGTGTCTTCCTAGCCCAATACATTACATTGAGAAAAACTCCCAACCATCCTGAAAGCTTTTTTAACCTTCTGTCTCTAAGTAAAATCTTAGACCTACTGAGAAACACTACTACAGTTCAGACCTTTTGGGTATCAGGTTTGTTTTTCTCCTATAATCCCTATAACCATTGGACCTGGGAGTTGGTAGTTGTATTTATTACTCTTGTTTTTCGATATAGATCTTATCTTCTTTTTCTTCCTGAAGAACCACAGATCCTTTGAAGCCCATTCTATTAGATGTCACCATAGGCTACCCCTCCTTAAGGCAGCCATCTGGTGATAACTCTGTCACTTCTCCAAACATCTTAAAAATTTCATCATGTGGATAACTGACTTCCTCTCTATCACTCTTAGAGATGTCAGCATCCATGCAAATGATCTTTCCAGTTCCCTGCACTCTGTATTACTTGAACTTAATTATTCCACTAATCTTTTCCACTACCTCACCTTCCCTACTGGCTTTCATGGCCACATCCAAAACTTTGTCATTACCAATAACTGCCACTATTCTTCTCTTTGGCGAGCACCTTCTCTTTCCAGCTTGCTGACCTTTGTTCTCCCAATCCAGCAATTATGTGACCCTCATAGAATTTTCACTGTCCGGCACCTAAATTATGTCTGTATTTCTCTACATACTCAGACTAGAGTCCATAATCACTGTAATCACCATGGTCACTTTCTAGCAAGCTCCATCAACTCCTTCTGTTTCTATCTTACTTTCCTGGCAAAATCATGATTTGAGTTAAACCAAATTTGGTGCTGGTTTCACATCCCCAATGTAACAGTCGAAAATGGCTAAATAAAGCACTTGTCCAGATTAAATGTATAAACTCAAGCCTCAAATGGATCCTTTTTATTGTCTGACAGTCAATATATATTTTTAGTTAATTTAGACTCCCATTCTTTTATGTATGCTTTCACTAATAATTCAATCTCTCGCTCTTTTATATATGTTTTCACTAACTTCTCCCTCCAGAAACTTCCAATGTGCCCTCTTACTCCTTATTCCAAACTAACAGACTTGCTTCTCATTTTATTGTGATAATAAAAACACTGGGAACTACGTTATCTTTCTAACACAAGTTTTCTTTTAACTGAAGTTATTCAGATATGTGTGTGAACACATACAAATTGTAAAACATATCATGTTTTTTAAGCCCTGTTTTGATTTCACTTACCCCATCAGCTACTACTCAATCTATTCTCCACTTTATATCAAAATTCCTCAAAATTTGCCTTTACCCATTTTCTATACTTTTTTACTTATCATTCTCTCTAAATCCCACTTCAGTTAGGCATTTTCCCCCTTATTTTTCTGTAAAACCTTTACCTATGAAGTCAACAATGACATCCCTTCTTACCAAATCACTAATCAATTGCATGCCCTATCTTAACTCCACTAGTCAGCCTCTAGAAATAAATGCCTTATACTTAAACACTTGGTTTTCAAGACATGGTCTTCTCCTGGTTTTCCTCCTACCTTGCTAGTGACTTCTGCTTTGTCCTCAATGGCTCTTTTTTGACTTCCCAAAGTCTATGTGTCATACATATTGCCCAGACCATAGAGTAAGCTTCTTGACACTCACACTGATGTGACTTTTTCTCATCCCTTGACTTTAAATCCCAGAAAATGATGTGCCCTTCAAATTATATATTCAACCCTGGATGTTTTCCTTGAACTTCAAGCTTATTTACCTAATTGCCTTCATAATGGGCACTTGGATATTTTCAGTATATTCAAAACAGAACTCCTAAATTTTCTCCATATTGACCTCGTCCCTGATTTTCTCTTCTCAGTAAATGGCACCACCATTCACCCAGATATTCAGATAAAAAAATAATAATTTAACCTTGATTTTTCTCTTTACTCCAACAAAAAACATATTCAGCAACAATCTTTTAAAAGCTTTTCCTGTTTTATAATTCTCCAATAACTTCCCATTAAAATTAAACTAGAAAGTTCTCAGAATGGCACCCAAGAATCTGCGTGATTCTCCTCTGCCTATCTTTCTGCGCATCTGTTCATTCTCTCCCTACAACTCACACTATTCAAGTGACAAAAATGCCCTGCTCTTCACCAACCCAATAAACGTTCTTTCCTCTTCAACAACTTGACAATTTCTATCTTCCTTCTGAAATACTTTTCTTCCCATCCTCATCTAATTTACCTCTACATATAATTGATATCTCTTGGCAAATGTAACCTCCTCACTGTGAACTTTACTCTGTCCTCCATCTCAAGCCAAGTCACTATTCTATAACGTTCTTCTTTCCTTGATACTTTTTTCTCACTAGAACTTGCTACTACCAAAAATCACAAATTTGTTTTCTGAATTATTTTCTTGTTTCTTCTAGAATGCTAAGTTCCAGGAAGGTAGAGATTTTGTCTTGTTTATTGCTATAGATACATTACCTAGTACAATGGTAACACATGATAGAAAATCCATAAAAATCTGTTCAATGAATGAATAAATATGTTTAAAAGGATATAGAATACAATAAAACAAGAAATAAATTTTTAGGTAAGGATAAGATCAAATTTTAAAACCTTTAATTACAAAAAGATAACTTCTGATTGAAAAATTCTCACTGGAATTTAAGTTGCTCTTCTGGAGTTGTCTGGCTATAACCAGTAGTCAGTATATAAACATGCATCCCTGACCCCAGGTTGATATCCTTTGCATTTTCATTCATTTACCCTTAGAGGATAACCTTCAGGTAGATAAAGCAAGACAAACTTGATGATTTACTGATCTTGAAGAGTGGTGATACACTTAGAATTTTCTGAAATAGCATGGAAAGTGTTCCCAATTGTAGAAGTATATTGTAAAGTAGATAACTTATGGATAAAAAGTAACGATTATAATCAGTTGGTATAAAATGAATCTATTAAAAATCTAAAACAAAAGGAAGAAATAATTTAGTTCATAATGATACTAAAAAGGGAAGTTACCTTGAGTATGCCAGAATACTATTTTTTGGTATACATAGTTTTAATGTATGTAGACATATTTTAAAATGCTATTCAAGGCCGGGCTCAGTGGCTCAGTCTGTAATCCCAGCACTTTGGGAGGCTGAGGCAAGTGGATTGCCTGAGCCCACGGGTTCAAGACCAGCCCAGGCAGCTTGGTGAGACCTCGTCTCTACAATAAATCAAAAGTTAGCTGGGTGTGGTAGCACATGTCTGTAACTCTGGCTATTTGGAAGGCTGAGGGAAGGATCGCCAGAGCCCAGCAGGTCAACTCTGGGGTGGCCGTGAGCATGCCACTGCACTACAGCCTGGGTGACAGAGTGAGATTCCAACTCAAAAAAAAAAAAAAAAAAGCTATTCATTAATACAAATAAATTTATAAAGTTGCAATAAACACCCTAATAAAACTAATATTTTTAAATTTATAAATAAATTTATAAAGTTGCAATAAACACCCTAATAAAAACTAATATTTTTAAACTGACAAAATTTTGGTCAATATTCAAATTACTATCCACTAGTGTTTGTTACCCTCAAATCAGACATGTTTAAGGCATTTGGTTAAAGGCTTACTGTAAAGAAAGTATATGTTAAATATATAGTTATTTAGTGATTACTGAGCCCTAAGTATAAGAACATGAAAACTATTCTCAAGTTTGTTTGCAAACTACACATTCTATGATTAAAATACAAAAACACACACAGAGATACACATATACACATGCACAGAATCAATTTTGTACTGAGCTTTCCTCTTTGAACACAAGAGTGTTTTACTTCCAAGCATTATTAAACTCTGGTTCTCCCAAAAATATAAAGCATTTAAACAAATAATTCATTCCTATTTGTAATTAGTAACATTAACATATCACTTAGTGAACACATCCCTCAATTTCTCGTAAAATAATATTGAAGAGTGGATCCTTGTCTTTTACTTGAGTAGAAGATGCATTTATTGTATTTGATAAGATTATTTTGAGCTCTGAACATTGTTCTTGAGCTCATTCTGCTTCCAATGACACCTTGGGACTCTACTTAAAACTCTAGCATCCTCCTTTGCCAAAGGAGTAAAAGTTGGTGGTTCAATAGTAGCAAACATGATCTAGGAAGAATCACTAATGTAAATTCCATTGTCCATCATTCCCATCCAGGTAGAGAATGCACAGACCTTGAAACTACCCTTAGGACAGAGAACAAGATATTAGGAGGCTTATCACTGAACCCTACACTCTATTGTTAGGCATATTTTGTTTCTGAGGAATCTATGTATTAAGAAAATCCAATTATATCTACCCAATAGGTAGGCTAGACAGCCATGGGAAAAGTTGTTTCCCCGTCTCTTTATTTTTCTAGCCAGCTCTGAAACTTACTAAATCAGTCCTGAAATGCAGTCACAGGCCTACTGTCAAGTCTTAACTTTGCCTATCTACTATGACTTTTGAGTCATTTTACAAAGATAATCCTAGGTGTGTTTGCCTATTAAAAAGGGGGGGGTCTATATGTTTTCTAAGATAATTTCCAAAATTAAAATTCTCAAATTAAATCTGTTTCAATTCTTATATTCACTTATAATTTATTATCCCTGCCTTAGAATTAAGCTCATACAAAGAGATAATAAAACAGAAATTAAATTTACTTTTTCAATACCAGCACACATATGTCTACTATCACAGCATTGTTCACAATAGCAAGAACATGGAAGCAACTGTGCTACCCATCAAAAGAGGAGTGGATTTTTAAAAATGTGGTACATATACCCAATGGAATATTACACAACCATGAAGAACAAAATCATGAAATTTGCAACAACCTGGATGGAGTCTATAATGCTGAGTGATCTTTCACAGAAACAAAGAACTGAGTATCACATGTTCTTATTCATAAGTGGACCTTGGACAACTATCATAATACTATAATAAAAGGATTGACAGTAGCGAGAAACTGTAGGGGCATGGAGGGGGGTGGGGAGGTGGGATTGGCAGTAGTGAGAAACTGCCTGGGGCCTGGGGAAGGAGGGGTACACCTCATCAACAAGGGTACCTGCACAATGAATATTGGTACACCTAACCCTGAATTGTACCCCACAGTTTAAAAATAAATAAAAAATAAAAATAAATAAATGTACTTTTTCAATACTAAGTAAAAGATTGCATGCATGTAATAATCAGCAAACAAAAATTGCTTTATAATTCATCATTTAAAAAGGTTTGTTGAGGCTGTGACCACTTAAGTAGCAAGGTACTCTTGACAAGCATTCATAAATAAGGTGAGTCATATCACAGAAGAATCCTATATTGTAAAGAAATCAAATGGCAAAATATTCCTGCAACAATGAACAAAAGGATCCTAGATATAAGTTATAATTTACTAGCTTTACTAATTGCTTCCAAAGAGCATGCACTGGCAAAGAGAAACAGGCTTTCCAGTTCCAGCTTTGTCACTTATCAGCCGGGTGACGGTAAGCAATTAAATATCCACCAAATAATAGTAACTTAAGGGGGACAGGAAATTCTTTTTTTTTTTTTTTTTTTTTTTTTTGAGTTGGAGTCTCACTGTCGCCCAGACTGGAGTGCAGTGGCCGCTTCCGGCCACCGCAACCTCAACCTGCTGGGCTCCGGCGATCCTTCCGCCTCAGCCTTCCAAGTAGCCGGAATTACAGGCATGCGCTACCACGCCCGGCTGATTTTTTTTTGATTTATTGTAGAGATGAGGTCTCGCTGCCCAGGCGGGTCTCGAACCCGCGGGCTCAGGCAATCCACTCACCTCAGCCTCCCAAAGGCGCGGGATTACAGGCTGAGCCACCGAGCCCAGCAGGAAATTCTTTTCTTCTATATTACTTTGTTCCCCCCTAGGGCCCAGTATATTATATTTGTTGAATATATTGAATGAATGGACCTCTCAGAGCTTCAGATTATTTCTTAGACAATGAGGATAGTACTAACGGAGTACTTCACTCTAGAATTTAAGGGACAATTTGTGTGAAAGCCCTTAGCAGAGCCCATGACACTTAGCAGACGTAAAAATGTGCTTTTTTTCCTTTGATTCACTGTAAAATAAAATTGTGCCATTGAAGAACAGACACTTTTCTCAAAAATACTGACTTTAGGTACAATATCTATAAAAGCAATGAATCATGCCAATATATAGCTTAATATCAATTAAGTTTCACTTTACAGTTCATGATGATTTAGTGCTCCTTTTATCATTTATTCCTGCAACAGCAACTATTATCATTCCCCATGGGTACTTTTGTGTCATCTCATTGTATTCATTTCTGTTAATAGTCTCAACAAGTTACGTATATTCAAAGGTAAGTTGCTTTACTAAGCTTCTGGATCCTCAAGTTCAAGGACAACCTCCCATATAGTTTCTGCTTGAACCATATAAAATCGCTGCTATTTGGTCATATCACCTATAAAAATGACAAATTCATGTGACTCTGCTAGTTAATGAATATTCACTTATACGTACAAAAAAAAGAAAAATTAATTCAGTTATTAATTCTCAGCATACATGGTAGAATTGGCCTAATAATTATTTCCAATGTATGGTTGTAAACACAACATAAACAATAAACTAAAGTTATCAGGCAAAATGTCTTGCTTTGTGCTATTTGCTCTAGCACCACTGAAACTAAACCACGAGTAATTCCTCGCTTGTGTTATTTCCTTTTGATAGAATATCGCCTCCCCGCCCATAACAACCTCTATAACATTCTCCTACACAGTCCACACTCCTCATTAAGATCCAGGTCAGGCAGAGCTTGGTGGCTCAGCCTGTAATTCCAGCACTTTGGGAGGCCGAAGTGAGTGCATTGCCTGAGCCTGCAGGTTTGAGATCAGCCCAGGCAACTTGGTGAGACCTCGTCTCTACAATAAATCAAAAAATTAACCAGGTGTGGTAGAGAGCGCCTATAGTTCTGGCTACTTAGAAGGCTGAGGTGGAAGGATTGTTGGAGCCCAGCAGGACGACGCTGGAGATGACTGTGAGCATGCTACTGCACTCCAGCCTGGGTGATGGAGTGAGACTCCAATTCAAAAAATAAAATAAAATAAAATTTTTTTTAAAAGATCCAGGCCAGATGCTACATCCTCTATAAGACTTCCTAGCATGCCACTTTTGTCCCTCCACTCTGCACCTCGATCTATCTACCTATCATCTATCTACCTGTCTTATTAGAATACAGGAATCTATTCTTCTGAGTATGTCTCTGCTTTTACCTAATTTGAAGGCAAATAGCTATTCACCCAAGATGTAAGATACATGAAAAGAATCTTTGGTTTCTCAAGGCCTTTCATTTGAAAAATTCACAGATTTTTATCACAAGTTCCTTTATATGTAAATCAGACTTTAGCAATTTGCTGAGCAAGCTTTTCACCATACTTTTTCTAGAAAAAACAAATCAATTTCCAGATTATACAAAACAAAATAATGAGGGTTTTTAGGTTTTGTAAAATATAAACAATATGGCAATTGTCTGCTATATTTACTGAATCACTAAATATTTTAAAATAAAAAAAGAAACAACTTACCAGTCTCAGAAGTCCTTACAGAGATTAAAGAAGATAATTGATTTCCATGACCAAATCTGGTATATGACCTTACAGAAATGTTATAGAGAGTGTGAGGTTTTAAGTCCCTTAAAATTATGTTTGTTGTTGAGGTGTTCTTTGTAAATAAAGTATTCATATTTTTATATAGCACTTCATAAGCAATAATAATCCCATTGGGTTTTTCAGGTGGTGACCACTTCAATTTTATTTCACTTGCAGTAACATCAATTACTTCAACCTCTTGAGGTGATGATTCTGGTTCTGGGGAAAGAAAACAAAATTTTAAGCACTTTATATTTTATCATGCTTGTTACTTTAGACACTAAAAGAAACATGGAGCCGGGCTTGGTGGCTCAGCCTGTAATCCTGCGCCTCTGGGAGGCTGAGGTGAGTGGATTGCCTGAGCCCACGGGTTCAAGACCCGCCTGGGCAGGCGAGACTTCATCTCTACAATAAAATAAAAAAATTAGCCGGGCGTGGTAGCGCACGCCTGTAATTCCGGCTACTTGGAAGGCTGAGGCGGAAGGATGGCCGGAGCCCAGCAGGTTGAGGCTACTTGGAAGTCTGAGGCGGAAGGATCGCCGGAGCCCAGCAGGTTGAGGCTGCGGTGGCCGGGAGCGGCCACTGCACTCCAGTCTGGGTGACAGAGGGAGACTCCGACTCAAAAAAATAAATAAATAAAAATAAAAGCAACATGAAGTAAAGGCAGTAAGCAAGTATAACCAATTTCTTTTTTTTTTAATTTAAAAATGCTACTGATATTCTTACCATCTTCTGGAGTTCTGACAAAGATGTCATTTTCTTCAGACAAAGAACTTTCTCCAACATGTGTTGAGGCAGCAACTCTCATTTTGTATTCTGTGTATTTCTTTAACCCTAAAAGGACAATAGGCAATTTGTTTAAATCCCTTAAAATAACAATCTTGGATTAGAGCCATTTAATTTAGGGCTAATGAAAATAATGTATTTGAGACTGGTTATCTAAATCACTGTCCATATAATCTCAATCTCCCCAAACTCCTCCGATTTGAGGGCTTTTCCATGTTGGCGATGTCTGAGTTATTTCCTAAAATATTAAAGCAATCATCTAAAACTGAAAAATAATTTTTGGCACACTGCAAGGGGCATAGATGACTTGGCACAATTTTCTATGACATTTGCGATCTGATGCTTTTTACTTCTTTACAGGTAAATACAGTTAAAGAAAAGCACATTTAATCAAATTACTTCTGCAAGTACGTTTAAAGCTATTCATGGCAGCATAGAACAACAAATCTGGAATGAGGTAGCATGTGTCCTGTAGTGTTTAAGGCATAGAGATATGCATATTTTCCATCAGAACAGGAATGTAAAAATAACCAAAATTTTTTGTTCTACCTGTTATGAGAAAGCGGTTATCTATAGTGGTCATCTGGAATGCTCTGTTTGTATCCAGTTCCATTGCATAAATTGTATAATGAGTTATTTTTCCATTGGGATATTCTGGAGGATCCCAATACAACAAAATAGATGAAGAACTAACATTTTTATAGTTTATAATTTTAATGGAGCTTGGCACTTGAAAAGAAGAATGAACAATTAATATGGACAAAAAGAAAAAGTTATTACAGTGTGCAAGAGCAATATCTTCAGGTAATGGTTTCAGAGGAAATACATTCTTACCTTGCTCATGTGTCCTAACATTGAGAACCGTTGGTGGTCCTTCACCCATGATGGTGAAAGCAGATACACTAATCATGTGCTCAGTGAAAGGTACAAGTCTCCTGATAACATAAGACAGCTGTTCAGCAGCAATGTCTGTGATATACTGATTCCTCGTAGTTACTATTTGAAATCAGTAAATAAATAAATAAATAAATAAACGGCATTTGATTTCACAATCAAAATCTTTTGCTTACACAGTAAAATCTTAGTCAATTTCTCATTTTTCATTCATCTCTCATGCACTCCTTGGTACTAAAAGTTAATGCACAATTATTAAATAAAAAAGCATTGATATGGGAAATCATACTTAATATCATTATTAATTCTGAATAATTCTGAACACCCCCAATAATATTTATAAAGATTTTGTGTTCATAACACAGTTTTGCTAGTTTTTACGCACTATTCTAGAAAATGAGACTAGTATTTTAAAGAAAATATAATTTTCTAAAAGAGACTGGCTAGGAATTTTGTCTGGAAAAAAAGGCCAGGCAATGATATAAAATTGAAATATTATAAATCAACACTTGGTTTTTAATAGAAAACATAAAAGAGAGTTTTATTTTGACCCAAAGTTCACTAAATCAAATGGTTCTTTAAATCAAGCATGCTTGACTGATGCATAAATATTTCTGAACAATGATTTCAAATGTTACATTTTTATTTTATTTAGAAGTTGTGCTTCCAAAACTCTTGATTAGAAATTAGATCAAACTTGAAGTATTTAAAACACCTGCATCAGAAATCATGGGCCTCTTAATTTTTACTGTTGCCCTTCAGTCTTCTTTTCACAAGAAAAATGAACCAGAAAATGAAATGGACATATAGTGAATATAATGTTACTTTTTTTTTTCTAATTCTACCATAAAAAGAATAACAGAACACTTTTAATTTGGAATGAGACAAATACCAAATTAGAGTAAAGAGAATAAAATACTTTTCTCATTTAAAATTTTAGAAAAACCAGAGAAAGAATACAGATTTGTGTCATCTGAGTTATTTTAATTTGCCATATAGGACAATCTCCCTTTAGAAACAATAAGATCCACTGACACTGAAGAACAAGTGTATAGACTAATGACATCACCACATCGTTGAGGTCACCTACACCTGTTTATCACACCATGCACTAGAGTTGTAACTTGCTGACCTATTTACCTTTAGTGACATTTGAAAACCTATTAGTCAAAAGCTATAGAGAGTGTGAGGCCTGTAAATGATTTGAAGATATGTTAATCCCTTCCCATCACACCTGCTTTGGCAACTGTAATAACTGATTGTCTATGCAGCTTGGCCAGAGACTCTAGGGTGCTACTTTCTCTAGGAAGAAGGTCAAATGGGTTAGGAGGGGCCAGCTTCTGCCTGTGTGGCATTTCCATTTGCTGTATGAGGTTATCCAACAGCTAAAAAAAATTCCACTCCAGCCCATGGACCATTAATAATAAGGTTGAACTCTAAGCTAAGGTTCATATCTGGTGGCTTAAGTGTACTTCATAGAAAATTAAAATTTTACCTACCAATGGATGAATTCTGGTCTTCAGCTCTATTCCTTGCAGGAAAGTTAATATGTGGATGATTGCTATACATAAATGAAGCAAGTGAGTGCAGGTCAGAAGACATCTCTGCCGAACCCTCATATAATCCTGCTATTGACTCTACTATATTCACAAGTTCTGGAGCCATGGAGTCGCTTATATACTGTAATTAAAAGTAGATATTTACAAAGACTGCTTGTGACAGTTACCCTAAATAATTTAAATCAACTACTAGTTCAGAAATAACTTTGAAATCACGCTTTTTGAAAAGATAATTTATTTCCTTGACTATTATCTTCTTTGGATTCCAAGAATTCATTCTCAAGCTAGTAAAATTCTGTGTCATAGTAACACATTGTGATCACTATATTTCCTAAGATGCCTAAAGTGTATTTTGAGAAGAAGGTATTTGTTTCTGATTTGAGTTAGTTTTCTTATGGTAAGATAAGACATCCTCATGCAAAGTTTTCATGACTGAAGTATTTTAACTGCTCATCCCCCAAAAGGTAAGTGTTCTAGACATTCTGATGTATTGCAATGTATTTTGCTTACCTATTTATGTGTCCTCATTTGTAAACAGATGTGAGAGACCTGCATGCCTGCTTGATATATATCAATGATAGTAACTTATCTATAATAGAGTGAAGTTACAGATGAGAATAAAACTGTATGGCAGGAGTTTTCAAACAGGATTCATGGCACATTTATCCAAGGCACTGGGGCTAAGAAATATTTTAAGTAACTTCAATTGTTCCTAGTTCCTATAATGTAATTCACACATGTCAAGTTCACCAAAGTGGCAGATATTAAAGTGAAATATCAGGAACATATTATGGATGTAACAGAAGAAGTTTTTGTTAAGGTAATAAGATTACCCTCTCCCTTCTCCATCCCTACCCAGCATAACTGATTGAGACAAAATGGGAAAAGTGTGTTTAGCCAAATAATAATAGATATTTCTGTAGAATGTCAACTTTGGAAATAAGGTTAAACATTAATCAAGGAAAATGTTGCCTTAAGACACTTAACAACCAAGAACAATGTGTAGACCTTGTTTGTATTCTAATTAGAACAGACCTATTGGCATAGGCTTTGAAGATTATTGAAAAATTTGAATATGGTCCAGGTATTAGATGATACCAAGAAAATATTAGGAATTTTTTAAATTGTGGTCATGGCATTTTTATATGGAAAATGTCTTTTTTTTTCCCCAAGAAATTCAAACTTAGGCATATAGGAACAAAACCATATGAAGTCTAGAATTTGTTTATTTATTTAGAGTTTGAGTCTCAGTCTGTCACTCAAACTGGAGTGCAGTGGCCGCTCCCGGCCACCGCAGCCTCACCCTGCTGGGCTCCAGCGATCCTTCCACCTCAGCCTTCCAAGGAGCTGGAACTACAGGCACGCGCCTCCACGCCTGGCTAATTTTTGATTTATTTTAGAGATGAGGTCTCGTTAAGTTGCCCAGGCGGGTCTCGAACTCGTGGGCTCAGGCAATCCACTCATCTCCGCCTCCCAAAGCACTGGGATTACAGGCTGAGCCACCAAGCCTTACTTTAAAATGTGTCTGCAGCAACAATAATAGAAGCCAGCAAAGGCAAGAGTGGCAGACTATTGATTACTTAATCCAGGTGGTGGGTATATGAGGGGTCCCTGACCAAGCTCGTGATTTGGTAGGAACTGGGCTGTACAGCAGGAGGTGAGCGACAGGGTGAGCCAGCCAGCTGCTCCCCATTGCTGGCATTATCCCTGATTCGAGGTGATGATGCTAGCGCTGGGGAGTGCTACAAATACGTTTGCAGTGAGGTTTAACTGCACATCCTCCCCACCAACTTTACCCCCCAGTCCATAGAAAAACTGTCTTCCACGAAACCAGTCCCTGATGCCAAAAAGGTTGGGGACCAATGGTTATATTATATATACTCTTTCCTCTACTTTTATACCTATATGAAATTTTCCAAATAAAATAGTTTTGAAAAAAAGAACATACTACACAAACTACTTTCTTTAATCGATTCCTTTCCACATTCTGCTTCATGACTCACATCCAAAACTCTTTTTTTTTTTAGAAAAATCATTCTATTCCTTATCATTTCCATGTTCTGGTACCCTCAGAATTTATAATTAATTCATAATATAGGCTTCAGTTGTTTATAAGCTTTGGTATGTCTGACTTTTAATTACCTCCCACGTTCTGAAGTTGTCTTCACTCCTAAAGTCAAAAAGAGGCTTTCTATGCCTTATGAACATCAAAGCACTTAGTATTTAAAAGAAAAATAGAAGATGCTCAGGAAAAAAACTCAAGAAGACAGGAAATTTTAGGGATGTTCACTTAATTGAACTATCTGCAAAGGCAAGTTTTATAAATACTAAATTTTCTGAGAGATAAAAGGGAGAATGAATCAAAAAACCTCCAGTCCTTCAAATAATATTTACAAAATAAACTTATCTAAATCTTGTTACAACTTCAGTGAGAAAAGTGTTACAGTAAAAAGCAAGAAGATCTACTTTTTAAATGTTGTGATAAAGAGCTATGGACAGAGAAACCCATATGGGTTTCTTCCTTTGTCCCTATATGGGACAAGGTAAAGGTCTATCTTCCAATGGCTCACTTCAGCTTTGCCTCTGCAGTAAAATCAGGGAGAGTATGAATCACAAACACATAATTCAAGAGTTGCTCTGGTTTTCCAGTCAATAGTTTATGCCTGATCCACACAGCTGTTTCCACTATCAATCAGTCACCCTTTGAGAATCTACTGTGTGCAAAGCATTATAGAGGGACAGTGAGGTAGTACAAAGAATTTCCCCCTGAACTATGATTTTTGCATTAAATCTCTCACTATTTCCACCCATGTTAGATAAATTATTGAGAGTTAAACCATAGCATTCCACCAAGTTAGGCATTTTTGTTGACAAACTGCCATTTCAACATGAGTTGATGTAAATACTTTGACTATATGAATTTTCCCAAAATTCTGGTATTCTAGCATTAGAAAAATCCTCCATAACTTGGGCAATAATTTGAATATTGACTTTGTAACAATCCAGAATGCTATTAAATTATCACTAAGTGTGCCATGTCATGAATATTTTTCAAACTTTGCCCCTTTAAAAAAGATATTAGGTTAGATGCTAGTCAGACTTTTCAAAAGAGAAAAAAGTAATCATTTTAAAAGCAAAAATGGTAGGAAATAATTTAAAGTCAGGAGAGTACTAGGAAGGGGCAGAGAAAAGCAGGAATATAAATGAGAGAACTAAAAGGGAAAAAAGTCCATTGCAACACCCCAAAGTTTTGGACTCGTTGATTTAGTCCAGAGTTTAAACCTCTGCACTATTGACATTCTGTGTTAGAAAATATTTTGTCCTGGGCAATGTAGGATTTTAGCAGTACCCCTGGTCCTTACCACCTAGAAGCATCCCTCCAGTTGTGACAATGAAAATGTCTCCAGAGATTAACGAATGTCTCCTGGAGAGCAAAACTGCCCCTGATTGAGAACCACTGAGTTGGGGAATGTCACAATTCATCAACATGAAAGGCCTTGCATATGCTACGCAGGAATCCTTGGAATTTATGTGAAAGAATTAGAAGTCTTCAGAGTTAAATTCCTAGTCCACCTGAACAAACCAGCTTGATTTTATATGTAATAGTCTTCATTATAGTGAAAGTGATTTTTTAAAACCCTATTATCTCTATCAATTTAGACTCATTAGAGGTCTGCTGGATTTAACTAATAAAACATTTCATTTATTCTTAAAATTTTTTTTTTATTTTAAAGATATGGGGTACAATTCAGGGTTAAGTATACAAACAGTCATTGCACAGGTAAAGTTTGGGCCTCACTTTATTCCCTACTTCACCTGGTTTGAGATCAGGTACCCATATTGATGAAGTGTGCCTGCTCCCTCTCCCTGACGGTTTCCCACTACTGCCAGTACCTTTCTTAAAGTACTTTAAAACACAGTGTCTACTTGGAAGGCTGAGGCGGAAGGATTGCCGGAGCCCAGCAGGTCGAGGCTCCGGTGGCCGGGAGCGTGCCACTGCACTCCAGTCTGGGCAACAGAGTGAGACTCCAACACACATACAAAAAAGTAGATCATGACAAAGTCACTAAATAAAAAATTCCAGTAAGGATGATGAAATAAAATCAAGCCTAGCATAGAAGGGTTATATTTTAATATTTTTAAAGTTTAATCATCATGATAAGTACACAT
Organism: Cephalopachus bancanus; assembly: GCA_027257055.1. NCBI lineage: Eukaryota > Metazoa > Chordata > Mammalia > Primates > Tarsiidae > Cephalopachus > Cephalopachus bancanus. The sequence goes on from JAPVLO010000258.1 coordinate 38,366, forward strand.
TACTCCAAAAAGAAACAAGGGATGATGAAAGACGTATAATGAAAATAACAATTTCCTATTCACATCCTACCTACTCCAAGTCTTACTGCTCATAAGGAACACTTTTAACCACTCTTGCTTTCAGTTCTCATGGTGTTTACTTCTAAAATCACTAATCAACATGCTTATACTGTTCTGTTCATACTCATTTATTTTAGATCTATTGACTATCTGCTATAATGTGAAGAATTTGATTATTTAAATAGATACATGCACATCTTCCCCATCTGTTCTAAATTCTTATTAGGTTACTTCTATAATGTAAATAATACACTGAAATCTAGAATTATTCTAATAGGTATGTGAAATATAAAACAGTATGCTGATTGAGTATGGTGGGTGGCCTCTCAGATAGATACCCATTTATACCCAATTCCTGTTCATGCTTTGTATAACCTCCTGCCCTTGAGTTGGGTGAGACCTTTGACTTGCATCTAACCAACAGAAGGCAAAAGGTATAGGATGTCACTCTCATGACTCCCTTATGTTAATTATATAGACCCTTCTTGCTGGTTTGATGAAATAAATGGCCAGGCTGAAAAATCCCATGTGGCAAGAAACTGCGGGAGGCCTCTAGGAGCTAAGGGTAATCTCCAGCCAAGATCCAGCAAGAATCCAAGGTCCTCGGTTCTACAGCCAAAAGGAAATAAAATCTGCCAAAAACCTAAATAATCCTGGAAGTGGATTCTTCCCTACTCAGTGCTCCAGATGAAAACACAGCTCTGCCCATTCTCCGCAGCCTTATGAGACCCTAAGCAGAGAACTTCTGTAAGCTGTACCTGGAACTCCCAACCCACACAATCTGTGAGATAATAAGTATGAATTGTTTTAAGTTGCTAAGCTTGTGGAAATTGTTACAGAACAAAGGAAAATCAATAAAGTAGATAAAAGTAGACCAAGCAAGAGACTATGGAATTCTTAGTGGGGGTGGGGACGCAGGAATAAAACAGATACATATGAAAGTCATATTCCGGAGGTTGAAATAACTGACTTTAGCATTAAGTGCCCATTGAATGCTAAGTAGCAACTAAGTCAGAGATGACTCCAAGATTTCAAGCCTTCATAACAGAGAGGATAATGGTGCCATTATCCCCCCCAAAATTTTTTTGAATATATAGCTATGTCGCCGGGCTCAGTTGCTCAGCCTATGTAATCCCAGGGCTTTGGGAGGCTGAGTTGAGTGGATTGCCTGAGCCTGCAGGTTCGAGACCCACCTGAGAAACTTGGTGAGACCTCATCTCTACAATAAATCAAAAAAAAATCAGCCGGGCGTGGTAACGCATGCCTGCAATTCCAGTTACTTGTAAGGCTGAGGCGGAAGGATCACCGGAGCCCAGCAAGTCGAGGCTGCAGTGTCCAGGAGCGGCCAGATCCATGGTATGCCCAGTCCAGGGGATTGGGGAATTATAATTCTGTAATTTAGTACCAAGACTGCAAGTCAGCCTCTCCTCAGATCTTGTTTCTGACACACTGAAACTATTAATTGCCTGGACAGATTTGCTTCTTGTGTGTCCTGCAGGAACCTTCACAGTTCACCTTCACTGTCCCAAGATCTCTGTCTCTGTTCCTCAGTCCAACATCACCTTCTTTTTCCCATCACAAACCAGGTCCTGTTATTCCAAGGAAGATTTTCATCTTATCTTATAGGGAGAAATGAATTTAGGTGTAATTAGTCCTTCCATAAGCAGTTGCAATTAAGAATTCAGAGCAAAAGATCAGAGTGGAAAGCAAGGCATAAAGAGTCATACTAATAGGAAGCAGTGATTGAGACTGTGAGAGCATGAGAAGAAAATGTTACAAGCTCGAATGCCTTTATAAAAGAAGTTAGAAAATAGTAGAGACAGTTAGCTTTTTAATGTCTTTTTTTATTTTTAATTGTGTAAGATCAAAGTATTGCAAGGTCACTGCACATAAAAGTGGAGGAAGCATTAAGGAGCAAATAGTGACAAAAGCTGGAGAGTGAGAGGCAGAGGAGATAAGGAAGACAAGGATGGTTAAAAATATTTAATCATTGCATTTGACACTGAGGAGGTCACTGGTGACTTCTAACAAGATTTCAAGGATTCAAAGCACTCTTGAGACAGAGAATAGAGGCTACTCTTTTCGAAGATCAATAGTGAATGGGAGGAGAGAGTTCTTATCCTGAGAGAAGTATAAGGTCAAGAAAAGGGATAATAATGAACACACTAAACCAGAAATATTCTCTATTAAACCATTTCGTCCCAAGCCTACACAGTGGGTAGATAAGCCCCATTATAAAAATTAAGGCACCAAGTCTCCAAAAGTTGACTTGTTGAAGGTCATAGACATAAAACATGGTAGAGTCAGGCCAAGAACCCAAGGCTATTTGGATTTAGAGCTTCTGCCATATGTCTCCCCACATCAGACTCCTGAAAGGTGAACCCAAACACCAGTCACATGGGGATGCAGAAATATTAGAAATGGACCTGATCTAGTAAAGAAAGATACCATCACAGAAATGGAAGCATAAGCCGGGCTCGGTGGCTCAGCCTGTAATCCCACGCCTTTGGGAGGCTGAGGTGAGTGGATTGCCTGAGCCCGTGGGTTCGAGACCCGCCTGGGCAGCGAGACCTCATCTCTACAGTAAATCAAAAAATTAGCCAGGCGTGGTGGCGTGCGCCTGTAATTCCGGCTACTCAGAAGGCTGAGGCGGAAGGATCGCCGGAGCCCAGCAGGTCAAGGCTGTGGTGGCCAGGAGTGGCCACTGCACTCCAGTCTGGGCGACAGAGTGAGACTCCAACTCAAAAAAAAAAAAAAAAAAAGAAATGGAAGCATAATTTTTTTTTATTGGGAGAGGATAAAGGAACGATATTGAGTGCTAACTAGGGCGAAAAGTCCAATGTCAAGTTTAATCTTCATAACAGATCACAATAACTTGACAAAACACTTACTGTATGCCAGATACAGTTCTAAGCCCTTTACATACATTAACTTATCAAATCCTCATTACTTAACCTTTGTTTGAGGGACTCTTATACTCTCCATCTTCAAGAGGAAACAAAAGTTCAGAGATATCAGACTAACTTTCTCAGGTTTAAACCATCCGTAAGGCAAAACCAGGCTCACACCCACGCAATCTGTGTCCTGGGTCTATATTCTCAACTACTTTGCTATACAGTCCAATAAGAGACCATATCAGAATTTAGGTCCAGATTTGTATGGCTCCAAAGCTCATGTTCTGTCTCCTATACCACAAGAATTACAGATCAGATAGAGGTGAAATCTCAAAGAAGCCTTTCTATAAACTCTTAGCTCAAGAGAAGAACAGGTGTGGCCATCCATTCAATAGATGTCATTAGCAGAAGTGGGAAACCTGTCACCTGGCCCTAAGAAAGCTCAGTATCTAATTTAAGACCATCTCAGCAGGAGCAAAGGGTTAAGCTTTTGCCCTTTGACTGTGTTGTCAACTAGAGTATCAGAGAAAGCATAACTCAACATCTTTTGCACAGAGGAAAGAAATCAACACAGGGTTAAAATTTAACTCTGGGCTGGAGGTGGTGAAAAACCTGGAGTGGTAAGTCCTAGATAGCCAGAGTGTATTGGGCACATCGTGAGTCAATATTGTTATACAGCTAAGTGCCAGAAGTAGAGAAAGGCAGAGACTAGACAGAGTGACAGCAGATGTGGGAAAAACTAATAGCACAGGTAGAAGTAGCAGCGATTTTGAAACAAAACAGCAGCAGCCCAGGTGCTGGATAACTCTCACGTCTGTCTCCAAGGCCCAGTGATTGCTGTATTGGTCCTACTTGTGTTTATTCTTTGAGTGCCCTAAGGAAAACAGCCAGTATCTGGGCATGACTAGCCTGGAGGCTGAAGGGGTCCTCACAGGTGAAGAGCTGTTGAGGTGAGGAGAATAAAGAGTGAAGGAAAATCAGAGATGCCTGTACTTCCTAACAAAAACAGACTTCCAGAATGAATAAATGTAAATTCCCAAAAGATCCCCTTTCTTTTATTTTAGATCTATGTGATGGCTTAACTCTCTTGTATTTAGTTATGTGATTTATTTAATCAAATGTACTTCTTTTTTAAAAAGTGGGGGGAGCTCTGAGAAATTTAGCTTCCCAAAACCAAATAGGACATAATCATTTGTCAACAACAGCTACTAAAATTACTGTGCCTTTCAGTGGCAGCTGTCCTAAACTGTAAGCACAGCTATTGAAGAATTTAAATCATTACAGGAGTTTCCAAACAAGTCATTAACTAAATTAGCATAATAATATTAACTTATGAAAGTAACTTTTGTCTGGTTTAATTGCTCAATTAATTTTTTTCATATGCTGAAAAATAATAATATATTAATATGTGATCTAAAATGAAATAGGATCTAGCTAGATTATCAACATGGCCCAAATTCTTACTTCACTTTATATTAGCAAGTTGTCAAATATTTTACGTTTGAGGGCTAGCAAATCTTCCAAGCTAGCAGGGCCAAAACCAAGCAGAAAGTGCTCACTAAGAAGTGAAATAAAAATGCAATACCTCATTCTTTCCTGTGAGCAAAGTATCTTCCAAAATTTCCCCTGTCTTTGAAATTAGCACCTTCACTCGATATTGGTTAATGATTCCATTTGGTTGTCTTGGTTTCTTCCAAGTAATTGTTACTTGTGTGGCTTCTACTTCTACAAGTTGCAAATCAAATACTGCCCCTGGAACTGAAAAAAAAAAAAGAGAGAAAGAGGGAGAAAGAAAATAAGGGGAAAATTTAGAAACATTTTCAAGTAAATAGAATTTCCTAAATTCTTAGTTCACTATTTAAGATATGTAAACAATTATACTAGAAAATAAACTAAAACAATTTACTAATTTATTAAAAACTAAATGTGGTATATGAATCTTTAAATAATAAAAGCCCAAATCCAGGACATAGAAGAAAAAAAGATAATACAAAAAAATCAATGAAACAAAAAGCTGGTTCTTCGAAATGATAAACAAGATCAATGGTCACCTAGCTAGACTAACCAAGAAAAAGAGAGAAAAAACCCAAATAAGCACAATCAGAAACACAAAAGATGAAGTCACGTCTGACCCTGAAGAAATACAACAGATCATTAGAGACTACTATGTACATTTGTATAGAAACAAACTTGAAAACGTTAAGGAAATGGAGGACTTTCTGACATCACACAACATGCCTAGGTTGGAACAAGAAGAAATTGAGACCATAAATAGACCAATAACAATCAAGGAAATTGACTATGTAATAAGAAAACTACCTACAAAAAGAAGCCCTGGTCCAGATGGCTTTCCAGCAGAATTCTACAAGACATTTAAGGAGGAGCTGATACCAACCCTACTGAAGGTATTCCAGGTGATTGAAAAAGATAGAACTCTCCCCAAATCATTTTACGAAGCTAACATCACATCAATACCCAAGCCAGGTAAAGATCAAACAAAGAAAGAGAACTACAGGCCAATATCTTTGATGAACATAGATGCTAAAATTCTCAACAAGATACTAGCAAACCAGATTCAACAACACATCTCAAAAATCATCCATCATGACCAAGTAGGCTTCATACCTGGGGTGCAAGGTTGGTTCAACATTTGTAAAACCATAAAAATAATTAAATACATCAACAGATGTCAAAACAAAAACCACATGATTATATCATTAGATGCAAAAAAAGTTTTTGATAAAATCCAGCACCCCTTCTTGATAAAAACCCTCGAACATTTAGGCATACGGGGAACATACCTCAAAATAGTAAAAGCCATCTACAAGAAACCCACAGCCAGCATACTCCTAAATGGATGAAAATTGGAACCCTTTCCCCTGGAAACTGGAACAAGACAAGGATACCCACTCTCATCCCTCCTGTTCAATATAGTATTGGAAGTCCTGGCTTGAGCAATCAGAGAAGAGAAGGCAATCAGGGGTATCCAAATAGGAAAAGAGGAAGTCAAGTTATCTCTCTTTGCAGATGACATGGTTGTGTACCTTGAAAACCCAAGAGAATCTGTCAAAAACCTCCTTACACTGATAAAGGCCTTTGGCAAAATCTCAGAATATAAAATAAATGTGCAAAAGAAAATCGCATTTCTTTACACCAATAATAAACAAACTGAAACCCAAATAAAAACCACAATTCCATTCATAATAGCCACAAAAAAAATGAAATACCTTGGCATCTTCCTAACCAGAGATGTGAAAGACCTTTACAATGAAAACTACAAAACACTGCTCAAAGAAATCAAAGATGACACAAACAAGTGGAAAAATATCCCATGCTCATGGATTGGAAGAATCAACATTGTGAAGATGTCCACCTTACCTAAGGCAATCTACAGATTCAATGCAATACCCATCAAATTACCAGCAAAATTCTTCTCAGATCTAGGAAAAAACAACACAGGAATTCATATGGAAACACAAATGAACAAGAATAACCAGAACAATCCTCAGCAAAAAAAAAAAAAAAAAACAGGTGGTATCATATTACCAACTTCAAACTTTACTATAAAGCTACAATCATCAAAATAGCTTGGTATTGGTATAGGAACAGGCATATAGATCAATGAAATAGAATTGAAATTCCAGAAGCAAAACCTCAATTTCTCAACCAATACATCTTCGACAAAGCCTCCACCACCTACCACTGGGGAGAGGAGAACCTATTCAGTAAATGGTGCTGGAAAAACTGGCTGACCACATGCAGAAGACTGAAACAGGACCCCTATCTAACCCCATATAAAAAAAAAATAACTCCAAATGGATCAGCGACCTAAACATAAAACCTCAAACCATAAGAACCTTAGAAAATGAAGGACATACCCTCATGGAAATCGGAACTGGCAGCCAATTCCTGAACAAAACCCGAAACCCACAGGCCATAAGAGAGAAGATAGACAAGTAGGACCTCATTAAACTGACAAGCTTCTGCAAAGCCAAAGAAACCATCAAAAGAGCAGGGAGACCGCCTACAGACTGGGAAAAAGTATTTGCCAACTCCAGGTCTGACAAAGGCTTAACATCTTGGATCTACAAGGAGCTCAAACGTGCTGAAAAGAAAAAATCAAACAGCCCCATTATAAAATGGGCAAAAGATATGAACAGACACTTCACAAAGGAAGACATCCGAGCAGCCAACAGACACATGAAGAAATGTTCAACCTCACTAATCATCAGGGAGATGCAAATCAAAACCACTCTGAGATACCACCTAACTCCAGTCATTAATAACTCAAAAAATAACAGCTGCTGGAGAGGGTGTGGTGTAAAGGGAACACTTCTACACTGTTGGTGGGAGTGTAAACTAGTGCAACCTCTGTGGAAAGCAGTGTGGCAATTCCTAAATGCTCTAAATATCAACCTCTCATATGACTCTGCAATCCCCCTACTAGGAATATACCCTGAAGAGCTCAAATCACTCTATAAAAAAGATACCTGCACATGTATGTTTATTGCAGCATTGTTCACAATAGCAAGAACCTGGAATCAACCATGCTGTCCATCAAAAGAGGACTGGACTAAAAAAATGTGGTACACATATACGATGGAATACTACGCAGCCATAGAAAAGAAAAAATCATGAATTTTGCAGCAACCTGGATGGAACTAGAGTCTATAATACTGAGTGACCTCTCACAGAAACAAAGATCTGAGTATCACATGTTCTCACTCATATAGTGGACCTTGAACATCCAATATAACATTATAAGAAAATGACTGACAGTAGTGGGAACTATGGGGGGGGGAGATTCCCCCCCACATCTGTAGTAAATATCTGTCTGGAGATAGTAGACAGATAGTAGTAAACATCTTTCTGGAGACGGGGAGACACCTCTTATCAACAAGGGTGCCTGGATGAAGCGTATTTGTATACCTAACCCTTAACTGTACCCCACAATATCATAATAAAAAATATTGATTATAAAAATAAAAAAGAATCTTTAAATACATGGATATTTAAAATTAAATTCTATACATTGTTCTCAGAATGTACATAAAGAACAGAATAACACGGAATACTTTCCTAAAATCAAAATGTCATAACATTTGTTCAGAACAAATTAATTAATAAAAGTAATTTCCCTGAGAATCTGTCTATTTGGGGATGATTAATGCCCAGTTGAAATCTTGAAATCTTGATTGTTTCCTAAAAATGATAACAACAGATCAAAAATTAATATCCAGAAGACTTTGGATGAAATGTAGTTGGTAAATTCAATTAGGCCATCTTTTAATTTATTACATGCAATTGTTTGATCGATTCTTGTCTGATGATTTATAAATTAATCATTAAATTTTCAAATTTCAGGAGCCCTCATTCTCTGTAATGGTAAAGAAAAATAGGAGCAAACTAAAAATTGGTTTAAAATAAAGCACCAGTTACTTAAAGCAAGTTCTAGTTATAAAGCCACCAAGAGTGACAGGCAGAGAACTGCTCCTTTTCTCAAGAGTAATGGACAAAGAATAAATATTCCCTGGGCTTTTGATCATTTTTGTTTATAGCTAAATTTGTGACTATGCATAGCTCATTCATCCCTCCAGCCATCAGTTTCCTCATCTAAAAATTGGGTATAATTATAGCTTTACTATTCCAACACAAGGTTACTATAAGGAATAAATGGTTCATGAGAATTGCTAAAATTTCAAGACAGAGAAAATATGTCATAAAAATATGTTCCTTTATGATCAGGATATGGTCACATATAAATTCATTTTTTTAACTGAGATATCTGGCAGTGACATTGGTTTACCAAACTTAAATTTGAAGTGAAGCACATTGTCTTAAAGGGAGCAAAAAAGAATGACCCTGTTCTTTTTTACAATAGAAAGCAATTGAAAAATAATTTTATATCTCTCATAAATGTTATTAATAATCAGCAAACATAATTATGCTTAAGTTGTCCATGTAGTAAACAATATAACTGTACAAATTTTCATCCAAGAGATTAAGAGCTTTTGTTTGTCTCCATGAAGTAACCAGTATAGACCCTCTAGATATTGTGACAATTATTGATTACTCATGTACCATTCAACACACTGAGAATTCATCATAAGGTCACTCTTCTAGACACTTGAGGACAAAGGAAGGAATTAGATAAAACCATCTGCACAGGTCATTTCTTGTACAAGTTTTATTTCATTAAAATATATTGTAGGTAGAACTTATATTTCTGTAACATATATTTAGAATATACATTGCCAATATACAATAACTGTGTGGCATAAAATAACATTGCTTTTAAATAGCAAAACTCCCATTCCATCTTTCTTTAAAATTTTATTTTGCAGCCAACGTAGACAAAACTTGAATCAGTATTGCAAAACATAAATCACAGAAGAGACCTAGAATTTTTTTCATTTAATTTGAACTGATGTGAAATCTCGACTGAAAAAAAAAAACCAGCTTAATGACTACCTTGATCATATTAATCAGGGAAGTGAACCCTGCCTACTGAAAAATAAGTGAAATGGTCAGTTCCATTTGAGGCAATATCCTAATGTAGTAGGATTTCAAATATTAACTAGTACAGCAGAAAAAAATATATATTTTACTGTTTCTTATTTTGCTAGCCAAATCTAAGAGAAGTAGTAGACACTGTTTTTTTATAATTTATAATATACTTAAAACTTAAACTTAAATTATATATATAAACTATATATAAATATAGATAAACAATTTATAATTTATAATATACTTAAAACTCATAACTTAAAATATACTACTCAGAATAACTTGATAAGTATTGCCCCATGATACTAATGCCTAAAATTATTAATCCAAGTAAGATTAAGTGGTTCTATATTACCATAAAATGTGTCTCAAACTTGAGTAAGACTAATGATTGTAAAGTTATCCTTTTTTCCTCCTTAAAAAAACTTAGGGAATAGAGGAAATGGAGTAGACAGCATTGTGTCTTGTCCTTAGAAAGATACTTGATCTATTATATCACAAATTCTTAGGAGGAAACCAGAGAAGTATGGATTAGATCAAACTCCTTTAATATAGATACACAATTAACTAAAGAAAATAAAACACAAAAGCCAATTATTCATGGTTCAGCATCAATTTTGAAGGTGTTGTCCATAGGGACAAACTAAAAGCCATTCTCAAGTCTCAATATTTTATAAATTTTACTAATAAATGAGAATTAGAATAGGCATATAATTGGTTAAAACAATTCCATATTTTCTTTAACCCAATGCAGTTTCTTCCCAAATTCAAAATTGATTTTGAATGATAAATTTGCTAGATTGTGGCAAAAATAATTTTAATTGTGAAAGTGTTGTCCACAGAGATGTCTGAGTCCTTCTCGAGTCAATACATTTATACATTTTATGAATAAATGAAGGACAGAGTAGACATGCGATTAATAAGAAGTATTCCAAATGTTTTGAAATTTTCAAGTGAAAACTGTTAGAAGATATGAGATGGCGGCAAACAGCACTGGAGTACCAAAAATACATACATTAAAATCATTTTTGCTGTTACCTAGTAAATTAAACTTCCTTTAGAAGTGCATTTTGAAAAAGCATATTACAAATTAAAACCATTGCAAATTCTGAAAAAGACAAAGTTGACAGGCTCTCAGTTTTTCCTACAATGATTTTACTACTATTTGCAGAAAGTCACAAGTCGAAATAACTGACAAAGTTTTCACTTCCATTGTCTATGGAGGAATGAACAATTTCAGAAATGTGTTTACTTTTTTAAAATTGTGATGGTTTATAAAGTATTTGACACTGGTGACAGAAAATGTTGTTAGGATATACTGAAGCAACAAAGTTTACTTATGATTTTTTCTCCTCATACAAATAAAAAGAAAGTGTTATTGCCTATTTTACATTAATCAGCACTAATTCTGGAATACGCAACTCTATGAAATTTTACAACCTTAGAGAATAAGTTTTGTTTTTTTTTTCAAAATCATTTATTTTTCATGCCTATGTAGAAATCTGCTCAGCAAAACATTACAGGATCTATAGAAACCATAGGAAATATATAGGTGAACTGCTCTATCAGTAGGGTGTTGATTTTCTTTGGCAATCACAGTAGACTATGAAACACACATCCTCAGTGTTAATGAACTCAATCCCAATATATATTGATAACACATATCATTCTCTATGAGAAGTCAATGCAATATTTTCTGTGAATATCCAGAGATTTACAAGAACCCAAATTGTTTTAAAAGGTAATTTAAAAGAAGCAAGTTAGTCCTAATTATTTTTTAAATAGGCCACTGACTACTTTTAAATATGGAGAAGAAAATAAAATAAGTAACCTTAATTAGGATATGAAGAACACTGATGTTAATAAATGAAAAACGATAATCTAAAATTAAGTAATTTTTAATTAAAAGACTATCATTCTAATGAGTTACTAGTTTGTTCTCATGTAGTTTAAAGATCCCTTTATTTTAAAGTTTTAAATAGTGGGATCAGGATTAATTAGTGTTGTCAGAAGCACAAAGTTACATTTTTTGCATTTACCAGAGTATTCCATTGACGCATCTCCTGAGGCTCAACTGAACTATCCCCAGCAAACTCCATGGAGGAAGACTGACATAAAGACATAACAACCAAGCCACACCTGCCTTTAGCGAGCCCACCTGTTGCCAATAGGCCCCTATGAGGCCCACCAAGATATGAACTATATGGGGAGTGGCTCAGGAAGGTTGTAGAATGAAACTGAGGTCAAGTTGCTTTTCATACAGGGCAATTAAATAGTCTTCCATTTAAACTGATTTGGTGTGAAAAATAGACCACGTGAAATATACTTAACAATGACCTTAAAATTCTACTTCTTATTTTGTGAATAAAAAACATAGAAATAGCTGGGCTTGGTAGCTCAGTCTGTAATCCCTGCACTTTGGGAGGCCAAGGCGTGCGGATTTCCAGAGCCAGTGGGTTCAAGACTAGCCCAGGCAAATTGGCGAGACCTCGTCTCTACAATTTAAAAAAAAAAAAAATTAGCCGGGCGTGGGAGCGCGCGCCTGTAGTTCCGGCTACTCTGAAGACTGAGACAGAAGGATTGCTGGAGCTCAGCAGGTCGACGCTGGGGTGGCAGTGAGTGTGCCGCTGCATCCCAGCCTGGGCAACAGAGTGAGACTCCAACTCAAAAAAAAAAAAGAAAAGAAAAGAAATAAAGGGAAATCATTTAAAAATCATATCCAAAACAAATAACATGGCATTGTACTCGTATGTGGCACATTTATTATTTATTTCGCTATTTTTGTCACATGCTATAGTCCAAGAATGATGACAATAAACAATGATCTTGAACTATGGATTCAGTTCAGAAGCACCAAAATCAGCGGGAACTTGAAAGAAGACAAAAGTTCAGGATGTCTTTAATTGTATAACAAGAATAGAAGCCGGGCTCGGTGGTTGGGCCTGTATTCCCGCGCCTTTGGGAGGCTGAGGTGAGTGAATTGCCTGATCCTGCGGGTTCGAGACCAGCCTGGGCAGCGAGACCTCATCTCTACAATAAATCAAAAAATCAGCCGGCCGTGGTAGCGCACGCCTGTAATTCCGGCTACTTGGAAGGCTGAGGCGGAAGGATCGCCGGAGCCCAGCAGGTCGAGGCTGCGGTGCCACTGCACTCCAGTCTGGGCGACAGAGTGAGACTCCAACTCAAAAAAAAAAAAAGAATAGAAATTTGTGGGTAAATTGGGGTGGGTTGAGAAGTGCTACTAACACCAAAATCAAAGGCACTGCTTTATTTGATAGTACTTAGAAGTTGGTCTGACTTTCAGAGAAGCACTTAGATGGAAAAGGGGAAAACATAAAGTTTGATGGAGAAGCCACACAGATAAGACTCTTCTGAGAGAAATACGATGGCAAAATCTTAATACAAAAAAGAACATTTTTCTTATGGGCATGCAAATCTTTCATGATTCACATATTAAAACTATACGCACATTAGGATTTGCATTTGAAATACATAAACCATAATTTTTAATTATGTTCTTTCAACAATTATCATGTGGGTAATTATTTCTTTGAAGTGGAAAGTTCAAGATTTCCTAATAGTTGCTGCCCTCTAATGGTCAAATACTTGAATGATGAATGTATGTTCAATCTGTGTGTGTGTGTGTGTGTGTGTGTGTGTGTGTGTGTGTGTGTGTGTGTGTGTGTGTTGTGTGTGTATTGTCTGTGTATGCACACATGTGTATATTTAGCTTAGAAGCTACTGCATGTTAGCTACCACACAAGTAAAACAAGGAAACTTTTTCAATGTTAATGCGTTGTAAAAAAATTATTGTATTTTTGTTGGTAATCATAATCCCTAAGCACAAATGAAGACATTTAGCACATTCAGTATGGGCCAGGAAAATACGTTGTGAAATGGTATGGGAACATTAGTTTTTAAAAATATAGTTCACTGAAAACAATAGTGTTTAATGAATAAGATATTTTCTTCTGAAGAAATATTGCTTTCATAATGTCAGTAAATACTGGTACATTTGTAACATGTACCCTCCAGAAATCCTCACTTGCTTAGAATAATCTTTTGATGATAAATATATTTTGTTGTAAGCATTGGGAATATAGAAATTCCTCTGGATACTAGTTCTGTGAGAAGAGTAACATTCATCTTTAAACAATGTGGTTAAACAACCTGAAATGTTTTTCTTTTTCTTATGACTTCTTGAGATTTTGCTAAATATTTTTGTGAATCTCTAACAGGATATAGTATATGGTATTTCCTAACCTTGCTGGATCTTGAGTCCCTTTTATTATGAAGTATGCTATGGGCTTAATGTTCTGAAGAACACATGCTCAGAATGAATTAGGTAGTGATTCGATAAGGAAATAATATGAATTAAGCAAATATAAACCAAAACTGCTTCTAGTATCAGGTGTCACCAATTCAATAAAACTCACAAACATATCAAAAATATCTCATCAACTCCCCAAAGGAGATTTCTTACCATCTGGTGGAGTGAATACTGAAAGATTTGACTTGGGTCCAATCCCTGCACTGGTTTCAGCCGCAACATACACATCATACATTGTAAATGGTATTAGGTTAGTGAATGCAAACTTAAGATCTTTTGTGCTATTATCCAAAATTCGACCTGCAAAGAAGCAGAAGATATCTATGGATTTTTTTTTTAATCAAGCATGTGCTCATTTTCATTTTTAAATTTATAGCCAAGGAACGCAACTCAAGTGTTAACCAATACACTAAAATTTGTTATTGTGATATCAAAAGTGAATGTATTTAAACATTTGGTTTAATAGTGCATTGATATCAATTAATTGAAAATAATGGAAAAAACATGAAAATCTTCCAGTGTTTAAAATTATTTTTAGTAAATCATGAAACCCTATTGAATTATCATGTTATTTTTGACATATTTAAAAGTGAGATATCAGATTTATCAATATAAAAATAGGGACAGTATTTTATACTGCAATTTATTCCATTAAAATGCTAAATAGTTCCTATAAGAGAAATTATAGAAAATATTTCTAGTTTAGCTTCTGAATAAAATTTCTTAGTCTATCAGCAACATTTCATCTGTTTATTTTATTTTTTATTTGTTTAGTGATGGGGTCTTGTTACGTTGCCCAGGCTTTCTCCAACTCCAGGACTCAGGTAATCCTTCCTTCTTGGCCTCCTGAAGTGCTGGGATGATAGGTATGAGTCAGTAGGCCAGAAAATTCCTTAAATCTTCAACTTTTCCTTGAATACGTTCTTCACCTTCTTACTCTAACTAAAAACTGGTTCTTTCCTAAGAACATTGCATCTGTTCCCCGGCAGCCACCTCAAATGGTAGCAGTCTGTTTTTTACCCCACAGGTCTGAAGTGACTAGACCTTCAGGTGAGATAAATGCTCTCCTTGCTCCTCATTGCCCCTCAGTATTCTCTTTACCTCCTTCAAAAGCCTACAGCATTAAATCCCATGTCACCACCAACACCCACTAGCCCTAGTCTTCTACTAGATCCAGGGACACTCGCTCTCATTCTGGATGGTTTAGCTTTTGATTCAATGCTACCATCTTAATTTGTGCTGATTTCTTTTTTTTTTTTGCATTGGAGTCTCACTCGGTCACCCAGACTGGAGTGCAGTGGCCGCTCCCAGCCACCGCAGCCTCGACCTGCTGGGCTCTGGCGAACCTTCCACCTCAGCCTTCCGAGTAGCCGGAATTACAGGCACACGCTACCAGGTCCGGCTGATTTTTTGATTTATTGTAGAGATGAGGTCTTGCTGCCCAGGAGGGTCTTGAACCCACGGGCTCAGGCAATCCACTCACCTCAGCCTCCCAAAGGTGCGGGATTACAGGTTGAGCCACCGAGCCCGGCTTTTGTGCTGATTTCAATGCTACCATCTCAATAGCGATTGCAGCAAGCCACACTGAGGCTGGATGAATAAAGAGTGGAAATCAAGTGATGGAAGACTAATAAAATGCGTTGGAGACCCCAACGGATTTTAATTGTCAGTTCAGGTTCTAGAGCAATGAATAGGAGATGAGGAAAAGTGATTGGAGAGAGATGCATGGAAATGAGATTATGAATGATATGCAGTTACTGTGAATTGTGGTGTCTGAGTTATGATCTTGAGGGAGTGACTGAGAGTGACTTAATTTTAAGATGGTAGCATTGAATCAAAAGCTAAACCATCCAGAATGAAAGTGAGTGACCCTGGATCTAGTAGAAGACTACTTCAGAAATTAGGGCTAGTGGGTGTTGGTGACATGGGATTTAATGCTATAGGCTTTGCAGAGAGGTAAAGAGAATACTCTACTGAGGGGCAATGAGGAGCAAGGAGAGCATTTATCTCACCTGAAGGTCTAGTCACTTCAGACCTGTGGGGGCAAAAAACAGACTGCTACCATTTGAGGTGGCTGCCGGGGAACAGTTGTCATTGTCAATTATAATCACTGCCTTTCCTAGGCTTTCATTCAATTCCCTTGCCCTTCTCTTGTTGAAAAAACAAAAAGCACAAAGTCACTGACTGATATGATTTTATTTATGATCACACCTCAGATGAGCCCCGAAAGTTAACTCAACTTCTGTAGTCCAATAGTCTAATCATTATCTACTCTTCTAGGTGATTATTTTACATTTTTCTTCCCTGCTCAGGCCTTCAACACCTTCTGCCCCACCTTCACTCCCAGCTGATGGTCTTGCTTCTCATGACATTAAAAAAAATTAAATCAATCAGAAAATATCTGCCATAGATGCTCACCAGCACAACTACATTTTTATCCGCATCCTTACCCACATATTCTGCCTTACAACCTGTTACTATGGACAATCTATCTGTATGTTTAGCCGAAACCAATCCCTACATTTAAGCAAAAGACCTCACTCATCTGCTTATACAGAGATCATTCTAGTAATTCTCATCTTTATCTTATTAACTTATCCTTTTCCCCCCTCATGTCCATCAGCAAACAAACATTCTCTGTATATTCTTACTGAAAAGAAACATGTTGACTCGACTTACTCAAAACTCTACTCCCAATTCACTGTTAGGGTTTACAGCAAAACTCAAGAGTTTCTATACCCACTGTTGCAATACTCTTCTCCCATTCTCTCTTACACCAGTTCAATCAGACATTTACTCCACACAATCCACCATCTTGCTCTTGTCAATATTATGAAGCACATCAGTGTGGCTTGATGCAATCACTGTCAAATGCCTTTTACTTAATTATCAGTGAGCCTCACAGATGAAATCGTATGTCAACTAAGTGTTGAAAAATAGTATCAGATAGTGAAGATGTATCTATGTATCTGTGTCTCTTTCTGTGTATTTTATGGGCTGGTAGAAAGAACTATCTTTTTCTAGGAAGTGCAAATATTTCATAATTTTAGAAGCATAAGTTACTTAGCAATGAGAGATGAAGGTTACACGTGTGATTTATACCACAGAAATTTTAAAGTGAAATGAGTTAGAACTTTGTATCTTTATCAGTTCTTCTAAATAAATCACAATTTGTAGGTTAAACTTTGAATTGACCTTCTTTCATAGAACCATAGAATCTCAGATCAGAAAAGAATTTTAGAGTTTATTTAATTCATTTCTAATAATATTCGAAACCCTCAAAATATCTCTGATAAGCGGATGCTCAAGTCCTGCTTGTTTACAAAGGTAGAGAACTTGCCACTTTAGAAACCTGCCCACAGAATATTTTTAATGGACTTGAGAGCAGTTTTAGGTCCATAGCAACATAGAGCAGAAGATACAAAGATTTTCCATGTAAGTTCAAGAGTATGCTCTCTAATGATTAGAAATGGATTCCTTGTTCTAAATGTAAATCTGATTTAATATACTCTGAGCCCATTGTACTTAATGAATATAAGTCAGTCTTCTTGTTCAAGGCTTATATCTCCTCTAACACTTATTTTCTTGATAGACAACCTCTAGTTCTTTCATGTGCTCCACGTGAAATATGAGATGTAAATAGCATTTTGTCATCTTTATATTTATTTATGCATTTAAACAACAACAAAATCAAAGGACCTAACCTTCCTTACTACTTTTCTCTTTTTTAAATTTTAGATTCAGAGTGTTCAAGTGCATGTTTGTTACATGGACATATTGTGTAGTGGTGGGGATTGGGTTGCGGGTAGCCCATTTTCCAGATAGTGAATGTTGTACCCAATAGGCAACTTCTGAATCCCAACCCCCTTACTTGATTAACCCCTTTTAGTGTCCCCAGTGTCTATAAATTTCCATCTCTTTGGCCACTATTGCTTGCTTCAATCTTAGAGTCTTTTCAAAAGAGTCTGATCCTTTTAAAAGAGTTTGATGTTAGTAACATATTTTATAATTCTTATTCCAAAAGGTAAACATAAAACCAACTAAGACTCACCTGATGGTCCATATAATTCAACTCTATAACTAAATTTCCCTGTTACAACAATTGGTGGGTCCCATGAAATTGAAAAGGACTTTCCTGTGATATTGCCTGTTACACAGTTTTGTGGTGGTCCTTCAGGCACTAAAATGATTATAGAAAAAAATGAATACATAATATATATCTTAAATAAAAGATCTCCCTATTAAATACACATAACAAAACGTATAGTCAGAGAAAGAAAATAAAATATCACACTAAAAGCAATGTGTTTTCTTAAGTTAAACAAAGGAAAAATAAAGCCTGATTGAAGGATTTGAATAATACACACTGGATCGTGAGATGAACTTATTTGCAAGTTATTAATTTAATGCTGTAGATGATTGCATGGGAAGTTTCATTCTTATATTCATTGTGAGTGATACATTGTCCTGAAACATTTACACATGCATGCGTGTGTGTGTGGGTGTGTGTGTGTAGACGTCAACAAAGCCTGAGTATCTGGCTTTCATTCTCTTTTTTTTAGGTAGGTAAAAGGATCAACAAATTAATCCTCAGAATTTACTGCCAATAACCTTTTTTGTCTCAATATCTGTATCTTGCCCCAAGGAGAAATTTATAGCCTACATTGAGAAAATTTTTAACATAACGTGAATAACATAAAAATAATAACGATACTCAGAACTGGTCAATTTTTTATAGATGTGTTTCTATATTGTATTCTGTCTTTATATTGAAACTTTGAAATTCAAAATTTTTTTCTTTTTAAAACTATTTTACAGTACAGTTATGGGGTACAAGTGAGGATTAACTACATAAGTAGGCTGCATGCAGGTGCATTTGGGGCCTGTCACTGGGCCTCACTCCCCCTGATAGTGGACCAGGTCTCCTTTCTGTCATCTTGTGCCCCTGCCCTCCTCCCTCCCTCCCCTAGCAGTGGCCCAGCGACTGCCGATCCTACCCTTCTCACTCATAAGTGGGCCAGAACAGTAGTCAAATATTTCTTCAATAGAAGAAATTGTCCACCAAATTTCACCTTGTATGACACTCATGAAATTATTTCTTTTTTATTGTATTGGAAGTAAGGAGTATGGAAGAAGGAAATGGTATGACTCAAAGATGATTTTTTAAACCAAGAGAAAAAACTTCAAACTAATAATAGGAGCTGACAGCTATGTCATAAAAAAGAAAACATGTTTTTTTAAGTGAAGTTACTGCACCAGTGCTTTTCAGTATCCTCAAAAATTAGCAACCAAAACATTGCTTGATATGATATTATGGTATACATAATATGTCAGGTATATATTATATATATAAATATACATACTAAATATTGCGTATAACATAATACTATACATAATACTAGCATGTTATAAGTAATCAAATAACTAATACTATAGACTATATATCATAATGCTGTATCAATATTCATATAAGTTTATACATATATAAAAGACACATATATTTACATGAATATTGATACAGTACCATAATTAAATCTATAAATACACCTGGGAATATGTACTCTCAGAATTTAGTAGTAATAAGATATCTAATTATACTCATTTAGTTCTAATGCCACCACCATAAGGAAGATACTATCACTCTCTCTGTTTTTCAGATGAGGAAACAGCAGAGCAAAGAGGATACAAATAGATATATATTTTAGTTTCTGTTTTTATCTGATGCTGAAATGTTAATTGCATCCCAGCTCTGCGACCGTAGGTGTTATTTCCACTTTGGGAATAGCAAAAACAATGAGAGAAGGGTGTAGATGATTATAGATGATTTAGAAGTGCAGAGATGAATACATAATATTGCTGAGAACAGAAAATGATAAAAGGTGATCTTATGATTCTTGTTAGTAGATCAAAAATCTTTTCCTTCAAATCTCTATTCTCGTTTCAAATGCTTATTTTAGTATTATAATTTTTAAAGCATATAGAAATTTGAAGATGTCCTAGATGGGAGGCCTATTTGTATTATTAGGGAAAGAAAGTTATTGAAAGGTGAGGAAGATTAACAAAAAGTTCTATATGAACAAAGTAAAACATTATTCTACAAATAATTTACATATTGTTATTGACCAAAAACAAATTCATACCTGATTCTGGTGTCCTGACAATGGTACTATCAATATAGCCTGCTTCAGTTGTAACAGCTGAAACTTCAAAAAGATATGTTGTATAAGGTCTCAAATGTGTCACTACAAAACTGATTGGTTCTTTCCATACAGAGCTGATCTTACTCCGGGCCAGCATGCCTGATGAATATGTGCTGCGTGACGGGGGTGTTACTCTACCCAGAGTGGGAGAAGGGCTGGTTGTACTCCATAAAAAAGATTCACTATTCTCCTAGTAAATAAAACAAATACCAATGGAAAAATAATGTGGTATCTTTTGATGAACTTGAGAAGTATAATTCATTTATTTTTCTTTATGCTATAAATATTGTTTTTCAATTTTATGTGTGTGCTATTCGTGAAATTATAAGAGATTAAGTTATAGACACAGTAGATTTTACATTATACACTAGATTGTAACTATACTCACTTCTGTCTGCAGTTTTAGAACAAAATATATTTATTGTAGTCTTTATACCTTAACCTTCTTTACTAATATAATTCCAAGTGGCTTAAAATAAAAGTAAAATACAGCAAATCCTTTGTAAGAACTTTTTAAAAAATTCATGTTAACAGTGCAAGAGTCACCTCAGGTCCTTCACACTTACAGAAGGCTCTCTGTCCATCCAGCCAAAGATTCGGGCCAGGTGCAGTGGCTCACACCTGTAGTACCAGCACTTTGGGAGGCTGAGGTGGGAGGATCTCTTGAGGCCAGGAATTCAAGAACAGCCTGGACAACATAGTGAGACACCCATCTCTACAAAAAAACATAAAAAATATCCAGGGTGGTAGTGCCTATAAATCTAAGCCATGTGAGAGGCTAAGGTGGGAAGATCTGAGCCCAGGAGATCGAGGCTGTGGTGAGCTAGGATGGCACTACTATACTCCAGTCTGGGTGACAGGTAAGACCCCGATTCTAAAAATACAAATAAAAACAAAGAACCACCTCCAAAAAAAAGTGCAATAGTCAAAGAGCTAAAATAATTTTACATTTGTAAACTTTCAAGCATATGTCACTTTCTGTTATGATCATTCTCCCACATAAATACAAAAAATGTAATGCCACTAGCTCATGTGTTACGTGTGAACGTATGTGCATATGTGTATGTTAGTGACTGTGTATGTATTAGAAATATATCCTAATTTGAAAAAGAAGGTTTTGAGACTTTTATAAAGTATTTAAAACAAAAATAATTTTGTTGCACTGTTTTTTCCCATCAATTGTAACACAAAGATTGCCAAAAGAATTTCAGGAAAAGCATTATAGTACTTCTTGAGGTTTCTCATCAATGACTAGAGTAACAACAAATTCTTTATCAAAGATATACAAAATAAAAACAATCTACCTTTGCAAGTTTAATATTGATTAGTATCTTACATAGAAGTATAATCTTTTCTCCAGTTATATCTTATACTTTTCACTCAGAGTTTTATAAAGTATCCTCTATCTGGAATGCACACAAAATCTCCATCTATCCTCCTCACACAATCTTCATCTATCCTTCCTCCATGGCCTATCACAAATGCTACTCCTTTTATGAAGTCTTTCCAGAGTTCTCTAAGAGATTTTAATTTCTTACTTTTGAATTCCCAAAACACTCCCATATTCTACCTGAATAAAACCATCTATGTATAACATAATGCTACATATAACCTAATGTTGTAAGTAATCGCATAATTAACAATCACTTTGGTAAAATATTTAATATTTAGATGCTAGAAACTTGAAAATATACGTGTATTTACAGTTTTGGGATCTAGACAGTATTCCTTGATACTTACATTACATTCTGGCAATTTCCCAGTCAAAATGTCCTCTACTCTGATTGCAACATCTTTCACTACTATCCCACTTCTGGCATGCTTGACACTTATCTTAAAGCTGGTGATTTTGCCATTCGGTTGGCGAGGTAAATACCAAATCAGGTTTACTGCTGAATAGTTGAAGGCCTCAACTGTGAGATTCACCACTTTTCCTGGAGCTGGAGGAAAGGGAAGGATTGGAAAGGGAAAAAAATTCCTGTTATAAAATTAGAATGGCATTTACTTAATTTGGGGTGTTAAATTTCCCATTGTGCCTAAAATATAAATATACGATACATTGCATAAAATCTGTTTGTATGAGATTTTAAAATACATATTTAATTGACCTTTGCCTAAAATTTTTTTTTTAATGGAGTTGAGACAAATTAGCTTTACTTCAGGATAATTGAGTCAATACTTGCATTGATGAAACACTTCAAATAAGTCTGAAAAATACTCAATTGATAGTTGTTTGTACATTTACAAAGAAGTTGGAATAAATTTCTTCTCAAATATTTTGTAATTATTCAGTTTCATTATATATGAACAAGATAGCAAATTGAAACAATGATCCAACCATTTGCACCAAATGGTTTATAAATATCTAGTACCTAATATCAAGTGCATACCCACCCAATAGGTTGTGATTATTATATTCTGAGTAGTATACATTCCCAAAATCAACTCTCTTCAGAATTTCATTATTCTTTGAGAGAAATTATTAATAATCTATAATAATATAACAATCTGAGTGCTATTTTAGTTGGTATGAGACTAATATGAGGCCAGAATAAAGAAAAGATATGACCATCAAATTCATGGTAAGATATGCAAAACTGATAAATAAGAGTAAACAATCAAGATTTCTTCAGAATATAAAACAAACATGACAAGTCACTTTTGAAAGAAATAAAAACAAAACAAAATATTTGAGATAAAACAAAATAAGCGATAGGAAAGTTACCTAATATTTAGATGCCATATAACTAGAGCTTAGGCTTACATTGTATAAAAGAATGCCAAAATATTTGTAAATAAAAGCAATATAAATTATGTAAGAGAATTAGGTTCTGGGAAGGAGGAATGAATTTGAATGATATGAGGTAAGAATTAAGAAACTTCAGGTCAGCTGCATTTTAATGGATAAAAATAAAATACAACAAGTCCCGGGAATGATGTTGGATTGGGTGATTACCAATAGGGCTGACACTCAGGACATAGTGTGATGCTAGCATTGGCAGGACTTGCTGATAAATTAGATGAGTACTTAAAGAGAAAAGAGGAAAAGTGACATCAAGTTTGTTTCTCTAAGCCATTGAAGAATGACGTATTTTAAATTGGTTTTATAATGACTGCATGTTATGGAATAACACAAAAACCATTAAAATCCATATTCCCAAAAGTCTAGTACAATAAAATTCTTATGAATTGACGTTAAGAGGAAAAGGCAAGATATAAACCTGCATACATGGCACAAGCTTATTTTCATTAATATATAGTCACAGATATATTATCATACGGCGATTGTAAACCAGCAAGAAATGCACCAAAATGTTAACAGATTTTTAAATAAGAGGGATATGGATAGTTTTCGTTGTGTTTTTTTATTCTTGCTTATTTCAAAGTTTTGTAAGATAACACTACTTGTATAATAAAAAAGAACAATACATTATTAATGAATAAATGATCTCAATGGACTTTAAAGGAATTGAGTGGCTGTGCTGCTGAGAATTTTATGTATTTTGTGTCAAGAATTTTTATATCTTTATTTATTTTAAATCAAAAACTTCATGATTAAGCCAATTTGAAATAATTATTTTAAAAAATTACCACTTTCTGCAGTTTGGAAGAGAAACGGGTCACTAAACACTCCGATGCCAGCACTGTTTTCAGCAGCAACCTAGAATAGATTAAAAAAGATTATATTCAAACTTTTTTCACTCTAATAAAATATGGTCTAAAATAATATAACTTTGATTTGTCAACAAGGTAAACGACAAGTATATTCTTTTCGTTTAATTCTTTTCGAGCAATTACTCCCAAGGAAGAAGGAAAAGATGGAGCTACCCATATAACCAAGGAAGAAGTACTCCCAAGGAAGAAGGCAAAGATGGAGCTACCCATATAACCAAAATATGAGATACTATTGTCAACATTTTCTAGATGAGAAAACTGGTTGAAAGAGGTCAAATATCTTGCCCAAGATCACACAGGCATAAATGACAAAACAAAAATTCAGTTATAATTGTGCTGATTTTCAAATCTTAATCTTTATCCACTATATACAAGAGACTATGATTGTTTTTATAACAATTGCAAGAGACTATTTACGTGGTATCTGGCTTTAGAGGTCTCATTTAATAATGCAAATAAGCACACAGAAAAGCTATTTAATAATATTAGGTTTAAATAATAATTTAGACTAATAATTCTAGAATTTAAAAGCTACTACAATTATTTTTGGCTTGCATAATCCAGTCAAATAGACTAGAATAGGCAGAGAAAATGTCATAAATGAGAATAAGATGCTTAAGCTTTTGCAGATACCATGACTGGAATCAGACAATCTTTGCTAATCATAGCTTTACCAATTCTAATGAGTAGCTATGAGCCATTTATTTAACTGTTATGAGTCACATTTTTCTTGTCTTTAAAATGGGACTAGTAATGTATCTATGTTATATGATTGTACAAAAGGCTGAATGAAATAATACATGTAAAATACTTAACAGAATTTCCCCCCAGTGTTACTTATTCTGAAGATATCAAATGAACCATGCCAAATACCCACTGGAAGTCTGCAATGGCTAACATTTATTTGAAAAGAGTAGAGGTCACACAATGATTTATAAAGTATGAGATGAAATGGAGAATAGGAGTTTCCCAATAGACCTTAAGTAAGAGAATTCAAAGGAATAAAAATTCAAACTCTATAAAATCAGATCTAAGCAGGGTTTGGTTGGCTAAATCAATTTCCTATCAGCAATAATTTATTATACCACACCAAAATTTAACCTCCACTTATTATCCCAATAGCATATTTTGACATATAAATTAATATGAATATGTGCATGTTGATAGAAAATATCTATATTACATATTATTCAGATGTCAGTTAGAAAAATGTTGTCTACTCTTTGACCTATGTTTCTTCATAAATTAGCCACCTCAAATCTTTTATTTTGACTTCTGCATAAGTAAAAAATGTGTTTTGTTTTCTCATTGTGGAAACCCTACTATTGATAAATGCTCCCCAGTTCTGACTGTGTTCTTTAATTCTACAACTAGGCATACTTCCAGTAAGAAAAAATTTCTTGACAAAATATCTTTTTCCAATTTTTTTATCATCTAGGAAAGACATCTCAGTTATATATAATCACATATTTACATAGCTTTTATATTTTCTTTTTATATTTAACTATATTTTTCAAAATTCAGAAAACATATTAATGTTATGTTAAAAACAGAGATATATCTGTATTCTTTACTATTTACTATATCAGATATCCCTAATTATAAACATTTTCCTATGACCTAATTCATTTAGGGATACTTTTTGTATGCTCTTTTTAATTTAGTATTCAAATAAAGAGTTAAATTTTGTATATTTACTATTGTAAAGAAATAAACATTATTGTAAAGACATAGTAAAAGCTCAACAAATATTTATTGAGTGGAACCAAATTTACTTTGTTATTCTTAGAAAAACTGGTTGTTCAGACCATTACCCAATATGTCAATAACAGACATGGAAATACAAAAAGGTAGAAGACAAATAACAAAGCTAACTTATTAAGTTTAATTCAAAAAGTGGAATGTTTTCACTTACAAAGCCTAAATTATTTAATTTAAACTTGATTTATTTTCTAAAAAGCCACTAAGCCTAAGCTGTTTAAAATAGATAACATGTCAATACACATACAAATTGAAATTAAAAAATAACATTTGACCAAGTTCTAAAGTCCAGGTGAATGTAAGGCCATGACTCAAACCATTCTTTACACACCTGCTGTATTCAGCTGTAAAGTCTTGATCAAGTAGAAAAAACTTCCCTCAATTTAAAAATGAATGAAATATTTTAATACTATATAGTTATTTGCAAACTAATTACCTTGATTTCATATGTTGTTCCGGGATTAAGATTAGTAAGAAGAACTTCCAGACTGTCGGGCTTTGCTCTAACTTGTGTGTATACTGTTTGCATCCATGGGCACACTTCCTTGTATTTAACAATGTAAGATATAATCCTTCCATTTGGATTAGGTGGTGTATTCCAAGACAAAAGAATCCCAGCAGATCCAACTCTTTCCCCTGCTAGGAAGACTGGAGGCCCAGGTTCTGTTTTTTAAAAAATGGCTAAAATGTCAATCAATTATTGTGTTTTCACAAAAACATGTAAGAAAACTATTTACAAATATAAAATTTAAAGTGTCTAAAGACTAATGTGAGTTTATACTCCCCAGAGTTCTGCAACTAAGAAGGAAAAAAAGATTAAATGCTTTGGGGAATACCAAAAACATTCTTTTATAAGAATGTAAAAAATGGAATGCTAATAAATATTACATGCCAAATATACTTTTGATGCCAAATCATTTTAAAAAGAAATTGAATCCAAGGCTTGCACACACACACATAAACACACACACACACACACACACACACACACACACATACATACACAAAGAAAATAAGGGGAAAAAACTTGTTTTACTTCAGTTTTACAGGTGGAATAATAGTTTCTGAGCTAGTATAATGAGTTTATTTTCATGGCTCTGTATTATTTAAATGTTGTCATTGACAGTTTCTCTGATTCATTTCACAAACAGCTACAGAGTAATTATCTTTGCAATTTGAAGGTAAAAGAAGCTAAAGAAACTACAAGGCAGGTTCTAAACAGATCATTTTCCCAAGTTTCTATTTTGCTTTAATTATTCCACACTCCTTTCATGCCTATAAAGTCAATGGCCAATGTAAGTATTTTCATCCAATAGAATTATATTGACTTCAAACACTTTATTTTTAAAAAAGTAATTTAAAACTTATACTCACTTGTTACATTGGTGGTTACTGTTCTACTAAGAGGTGAGTTGGATGTTGTAGCAGAAATTGAAGAGATGGTTACATCGTACCTTGTACCAGGAACAGCACTGGAAATATCAACCTAGAACACCAAAAACAAATGATAGTGTTAAAATTCTTTCTGGAAAGCAAGAAAGCTAAAATAAATCTATCACTATCAAAAAAATTAACACTTTACTATATAACCCTGCACTGTTTAAAATATTACAGTGTTTCATATTGTTATAAAATATATATTTGTTATATAACTCTACCAAATAACTTATTTACCAAACAATAAAAACTTACAAAGCATACTGCATTATCAAAGCCTAAATCACAATTTAAATCTATCCTAGTTCATTATCACAAGGAACAAATATTTGAGTCTTGAAAACTCTACAACCATTGCTTAGCCCTTGTTTTTAAAGAGTGTATTGTAAATACCTGTGTCTCTGAAGTCCCAATAAAAAGTAAAATAAAAATGATAAGAAAATCCATCATTATTACATTTTTCAAGCAGTAGAATCACATTGATGGCTCTAGAGAGAAATGTTGCCTGCATTAATGATTTAAAGACAGATCCTCCTGGCAAGTACACAATTAATGAGCCTGGATTACTCAATAGCTCTGCCCTTTCTTTGTTAAACTATTCATGAACTCTTGGATGGCTGGCTGTAGGTTCAGGGTAAACTTAAGAAAAAAAAAAAGGATAGACGTTGCTAAGGTAACGGCTCACCGATGCAGAAACTTACACTCATCGATTCGACATCAATGCTTTGTTTTCATCTTACGCTTTTAAAAAAACCCCAAGGAGTAAGTTTTCATGGTAGATGAGTTTCATAAAGAACTTTCTTATTAGGACCAAATATAAATACAAGTAGGCTTGGCAATAAGATAATTGAAAACTATACCTGATACTCTCCACCTCCAAGATCTTTGATAGTAACAAAGCCACTGTCAGGAACAAGATCCACATGATACCTTTCCACATGGCCAGGGGGCTGGCTCCAGTGCAGAGAAAAGGAATGTGCAGAAATATTGACGGCTTTAAATTTCTCAGGCTTTTCTGGTTCTGATATTGGAAAAAATAGAGTTTTGAAATAGTGTTAATTCTCCTAGCATTTCAAAGAAAAAATGAAAATCAAAAGCTTAAGGGTCAATTTCCAAAAGAATCATGTAGTTAGAAAGCATTCAGTTCTTTAAATGATCTCTAACTATAGGTGGGTGTTAGGCACGTAAATCTTTAATAATACCTAGTTTTTAAAGTATAATTATCAGAAATAACATATCAGTTTTTAAAGTATAATTATCAGAAATAACATATCAGTTTATGTATCTATTTCTGTGATAGTCTTTATTTGCAAAAATCTCTGGACTGACCACATTGTTTGGAATGTTTACTTTCTAATTGAAAAATTGAATCATTTTAAAACAAAGTAAGTGTAAATTGTTTATTCAATTACCTGGATATCACCAAACAAAATATAATAGGAAAAATATAATCAAAATCTACCTATTTTTTAAAGGACAAGCATTTCTGATAAATATTTGGTTAGGTATATCCTAAGGAAAGTTTTCATCTCAGAAATAAGATAGTTTAGAAATAAGTACAAATTGTTTTAGCCATATCAGCTATATTTTTTCTACCTTTGCTTCCACTTTTTCCAAAATTTTGTTTATGCTGCCTGTACCTCCTTGAAGGGAGTTTTCCACATAAAGTTCTACTGACTGGTTGCCAATGAGTCAGTTTTGCACTCTGTCTTATCTTTAGTGCAGATTCCAGGCAAACAATATAAGGGGAGGAAGAGAGATTAGGAAGCCAAGCATGTAAAAACATACCTGACACAGAACCAATCTAATACTATTTCCAAAAGAAAGGACTCTGGAATTAGTAGCCTAATTCTGTTTATCATTTTAAAGCTCTACTATCAGAGATGACTGGACAAGGAATTTTTTTTTAATGTAAGTTTTTTACCAAAACTGATAGGGCACATTACATAAAATATAAATCTTAACATAATAAGTTATTTTCTTGGTGTTTGGAAAAGAAATACTTTTGAAATAGTTTTTATGTATCTCTTTTTAAAGGTTCCCCTAATACTTATAACCTTCTTTCTCCCCAGTATCCGCAGCGAATATCAGTCAATTAATGTCCACTCCAACATTCTCAAAGAGCAAAATATTCACTTGGCACCAATCCCAAATTGTCCTCGTAGTTTTCTAATAATTTCTTAGGAATATTATGAACCCAAGGCAAAAGATCAGAGAAATACCCAGGTCGTCATGGGTAGAATTCCTTCCTTGTGCATAGCTGCTGGTGTTTACCCTAGAAAATTCTGCATACAGACCTCTGTCCTCTCTATTCTCCAGCTTGAGAGAAAAAGAGTTTGATTATCTTCATCAGTCCACCTTCAAAAAGACAAAAGTCTACCACGACTGACTTGTCCAACAAACTCACATGTACTGATTTATGTGAGGGCTAATACTATTTCTTCAAGGTTCCCAGAAAGTAATTTATATCCATAAATTCTTAGGCAAAAATTTAATAAAGACCTAGACTGAGACTCTGGGAGAAAAAGGAAGATGTGAGAAGTGAAGGACTGGTTACCAGGATGGTGGTATATGAGATGTGTTTTCCTGGGCTGAGGTTTAAGATTACACACTGAAGGACTCTTGGCTGGGAATGAAAGTTATCTCACCAAGAGGAGGAAGCATATATTGATCTGGAAATTTACCAATCTGATCAAAAGGGAAGTCCTGGAATCTCTGTGACAGTTTGGTAAAGACTTTTCCAAACAGCAGAGTGGATGAAAATCCTCAAGATGGGAAGAATTTGAAGTAACTGTGCAAGGTTAGACTGAGTTTTGGGGATCAAGTAAAAAAGAGGAACAGCCTGATGATCATGTCAGCCATACTAAAGATTTAGATTTCCGCCCCCTCCCCTCAAATGCAATAGGAAACAATTGAAGAATCTTAAGCAGGAAAGCAATCTGTTTAAAAACACCACTCTGCAATATAGTATATGAATTGAAGAAGATTAAAAATAGCAATGGGAGGCTCATAGTAGGAAATCACAGTGGTCTGAACATAGAGGAGAAAGTCTTGCCCTCAGGAAAAGGTAGAAGAGACACAGCAATGCATACATCATTATGACAGAGTGCAGCTTTCTGGTTATGAGCTGAATGATTCAATGAACTGAACATAGACCCCATAATAAATGTATGATTTGTTCTCCATGGAATTTAATCTCTCAAGAGTAGGAAACTAAAGAGTAAAAATACCACTGTCAACCCAATTGTCACTAATCAATAACAATCACATTGTAAAGTGGAACTATTTGGAGATTTAGAGAGAAAAAAATCACATCCTATTCAATTTAATTAGGACTAGCAAAAAAGAATTCCAGGCTTAATTGGATGTTTATTCCAGACCAATTTCCTAAAAATTAATCCTCAGAAGCTTATATCATTAGAGTTTAATAGATGTTCTCTGATAAATCACTTTGCCAAATAAGTCCTTTATAAATTAAGCAGTTTTCCTTATTGGTGGATATTTTAAAGCCTTAAATATGCCAGTATATTTTGTGATTCTCTAAAGCATCACTGTCCAATAAAGTCATAATGTGAGCCACCCATGTACTTTTAAATTTTTAGTAGCCACATGTAAAAAGTAAAAAGAAACATGTGAAATTAATTTGCACAATCTATTTTATTTATCCTAATCAAAAGCATTATTTCATATATAATAAAGATAAAATTATTCAGATAGTTACATTAATTTTTTAATACTAAGTCTTTGGAATCCAACATTTATTTTACATGTACAAGACATCTGAATTTGGACCAACCACATTTCAAGGTTCAATAGTCACATGCTGCTAATCACTACATACTGGACAGCATAGTTCTACAGCATCTCTTAACTTTTTCCCATGGCAGTTCAGTGAATTTACCTAAACTGAGTTTTGAGAAGCTGAGAAATAACAAAAATAGTATCTCATGGTCAGTAACCATAGAGGAAAACAGATCATAAGAATTGAGAGGACCTCTAAAACACAACTCTGATACAAACTAAAGAAAGAGAATAAGAAGAAATTCAAAATGGAAGAGTAAGGCTGCCTAGGAAGCTCCTTGGTAAATTCTGACTCTTAAAAGTGTTTGCATAAGGTGAGACCAAAATGTTACATACCTCAGAATATCCACAAAAAAGTCACACATATCTGTTAAAACAATATCAAGAAGGCAAGACTACAATGGACAGATATTTATAAATATTTATAAATAATTAAAATGGGGCAAAGACTAAATTATTTTTATTTTCATTGTTAAGGTGTATTGATAATTTCCTCTGTACCAACACTGTATCTGATAATCTTAGAATACCACATTTAAATTTTTCTGGGATTAAATCATAGGTGGATATAATATATGCCATGACTATGACTGATAATGAGATACTCAAGCATAAGACATACAAAATTTTAAAAATGAACTCTTACCAAGTTTATGATACACTGCATGGTGCTAAGCACTGTCTTTTTTTTTGAGTTGGAGTCTCACTCTGTCAATCAGACTGGAGTGCAGGGGTCGCTCCTAGCCACTGCAGCCTCGACTTGCTTGCTGGGCTCCAGCGATCCTTCCGCCTCAGCCTTCCAAGTAACTGGAACTACAGGCACACGCTACCACACCCAGTTAACTTTTTTGATTTATTGTAGAGACGAGGTCTCGCCAAGTTGCCCAGGCGGGTCTCGAACCCGTGGGCTCAGGCCTAAGCACTTTCCTGTATTGTCTTATACAACATTAGCAGCAATATCATAAATACAACTATTGACATTTCAAAGTATAAAATTGAGAAACAAAGAATTTAGTAACTGCACCAAGTCTCATAGCCAGTAGGTGAACAGTAGGTAGCATCAGGATTTAGACCCAGGAGTAAAGCCTTTAAGTTTCAATCACCATAACTGTGTTCTCTAACTTTCAAAAGTGGCTTACAAACAACAGCAAATTTTAACAATTCTGAATGAATTAATTACCATTTTAGAGAGAATTCAAGCACAAAATTGGATGATCTATGATTTTCCTTTTAAGTCTAAGATTATTATTTGAAGTGACATCCAATTAAGCCAAGGGATTCTACTTAAATATGTCCTATGCCAGGGGAACATATAATGATAAAGTGCCTGTAGCTTCCTCATCATTCAGAAATGGGCTATGTATAAATTATAAATAAAATAAACATCTTATAAGAAGTCAGTATTATATTGGGTGCTACAAAGGTCTATAAAATCAATTTTCATATAGGCACTAAGCACAGGCCCTGGAGCTGGATTACTGGGTTCAAATCTCGATTCTGCCATATAAATAAGACTTTAGGCAAAATACTTCATGTCTCTGTACCTCACTGACCTCTTCCTCCTACCCCACATGTTGTTGTAAGAATAAAATGTTAATACTTGTGAAGTACTTAGAAGAGCTCCTTGAACATAGTAAAATCTTAGTACTAAATGTAAGCTACAATTACTATCTGTTGCTATTTTTGTGATCTTTCTCTATAAACCCTGGTCACCTCTTAGTAAACCCATCATGTTACCTCTTCATTTCTCAACTTTAGCCCCTCCTCATAGCCATTCAGTTCTCTGCTCAAAATGGATCTCCAAGCATTGCTCCCTTCTCACCATACTTATGTTTATAAAAAGTAGAGCAGCAAACTTTTTCTGCTCCAGAGACCTCCATCAGGGAACCTGGATTACCATCTTTGGTCATTTATTTTTCTTATATTCACCTCATTGTGCTGCTCTAACAGAGACCTTCATCTGTCTACAATTTCTCAACACCATCAATTAAACCTACTATATGAGACAGGAACAAGATGGTGATGGCGTAGGTGGACTTGTGAGATTCTCTGAACATGAGTTCCCAAAAAGACTCTTACTTTTCTCCCCCCATCCCCCAGCCCACCACAAACCACACTGGTCCGAGGTCCGGGGACCTTCTGTCCCACATAGGGCCGGATATTGCGGCCCCCTGCTGCTGCTGTTCCATCACGTGCATGGTAGTCCCAGCTCCCTCCCTGGCTACATCGTCTCCCACCCAGCCCCAGCACCAAGCCGCAAGTTACTCAGGGAGGCTCTGGGCACCCACCCTTCAGAGTCACTGGTCCCATTTCTGGCTGAAGTACCCTGTGGGGGGCCCAGGGCCACTCTCGTTGCTCACTGCCTGCTCTTTGGAGCTTTGGAGCTCTGGAATTCTGGGCTCACCCTGGCTGAGGCACTCAGCACGTGACCCCAAGCTGGGGGACCCAGACAAGCGGAGAGAAATGGATCTGCAAAAACTGCCTCCGCCATTCTCCAGGCAGAGACTTCCATTGCCCTGCCCACCTATCAACAAACCCTACCTAAGTTCCTAAGGTAACGTCATGAAACAGGAGACAAAACCCCACCCCTACACTGAATCAGACAAAAGCAACCCCAGGGCAGCTGACTAAAAAAAACAAACAAACAAGCCCAAACTGCAAGTAAATCTAGCTGCCTTCAACGAAAAGCAAAGGGTAGAGGCCGGAGATCAGAGCTGAAGTGACTTTAGTCTGATCGCTTATTTTGACTTATGATTTTATCATTTTGACTGTTTGTTTTGATCACATTTGTTGTTTGCCTTCTGACTTATACTGTTTCTTGATTTTATTGATCTGTCTCTGTGTAGCTATCAGTATTCTTTAGGGAATCTTTCTTACATGTCTTTTTTCACTTCTTTCTGGCCTTGTGTCTCTTTCTCACCTGATAGTTGGTATGTATGTCTGTTTTCCTTCTCGCTCTTCTCTCTTTCTAACTTCCTATTGACCCCCGCTTCCTCCATTATTTTCCTCTTTTGTACCCCCCTTTTTAATCTAGGGACCAAGACTACATACTGCTGAATGAACAGATTGTAAGGCAGAGGGAAATATGTTCCAGTGTGCTCATACACCTGTTTGTGGATGCTTGAATCAGCATATACATTCTGAACCACAGCTTCCCCCTCAATTAAACCTCAAAACTGCAAAAAGTACAGATTGCAGCCTACACTCCAACCTCAAAAGTGAACAAAGCCAGAAGACCCTCATAAGGAAGAACAGGATATTGCAGAATAGAAATAAAAGCAACCCCACCTTCCCTCAAAAACAGAATTAAAGAAGGGGAGGGAAAGGGGGAGAGAGAGAGAAATCTACACAAATGAAGAAAAACCAAAAGAAGAGTGTGGGTCTCTCCCAGATCCCTGGGAGGGCAGACACAGACAAAACAGACTTCGGAATGCAAACAATGAGGAGCCCCCAGAATGAAGGGTCTCAAACTACAAACCTAGATATCAAGACATTAATGGAGAGATTAAAAAGAATTGAGGAGACACAAGAAGAAACTAGGAAGGAGCTGATATCTGAGATAACAGTATTAAAGAATACTGTGAATGAAATAAATAACAAACTGGTAAGCATGGAAAGCAGAATTACCCAAGCAGAAGAAAGAATCTCAGAGCTTGAGGGCCAAAATATAGAACAAACCCAAACTCTTAAAAATACAGAAAATGCCGGGCTTGGTGGCTCAGCTTGTAATCCCACGCCTTTGGGAGGCTGAGGTGAGTGGATTGCTTAAGCCAGTGGGTTCGAGACCTGCCTGGGCAGCGAGACCTCATCTCTACAATAAATCAAAAAATCAGCTGGGTGTGGTAGTGCGCACCTGTAATTCCAGCTACTCGGAAGGCTGAGGTGGAAGGATCGCCGGAGCCCAGCAGGTTGAGGCTGCGGTGGCTGGGAGAGGGACTGCACTCCAGTCTGGGTGACTGAGTGAGACTCCAACTCAAAAAAAAAAAAAAAAACCACAGAAAATAAGCTCAGAAAGACAGAACAAAATCTTCAAGAGATGAGCAATTACTTCAATAGACCGAACCTAGGAGTAATTGGCCTTCCTGAGGCAGAAAGAGAGACAGAGACCACACTGGAACAAACTTTCCATGAGATCATTCAAGAAAACTTCCCTTATCTAATCAGTGATGCAAAAATTCAAACACAAGAGATTCAAGAACACCTGCAAGACAACAAATGAGAAGAACAACTCCTAGACACATAATAATTCACCTAAACAAAGTTGGTATAAAAGAAAAAATCCTAAAGGCAGCAAGAGAAAAAGGCCAGATCACCTACCATGGAAGACCGAACAGAATAGCAGCAGATTTATCTACAGAAACCCTGCAGGCTAGGAGAGCTTGGAGCCCTATCTTCAAAGTCCTAAAAGATAAACAATTTCAACCAAGAATGACCTACCCAGCCAAGCTAAGCTTTGTCAGTGAGGGAGAATTAAAATCTTTCCAAGATATCCAATCCCTAAGAACTTATGCTGCCACCAAACCATCTCTACATGAAACACTTAAGAAAGTACTAAACACAGAAGAAAAGGAAAAAAGAACAACATTCTTCACAAGAGTACAGGAAAAAGAATAAAATATACATTAACCAGCCCCCAAACCAAAAGAAAGACAAAAAAAAAAAAAAAAAAAAACCAAGTGGAAGAACAGCAATTCTATAAGAACTCTATGATAGAGATGAACTCTCACATTTCAATAATTAGCCTGAATGTGAATAGACTAAATGCACCACTGAAAAGACATAGAATGGCAAAATGGATAAAATATCACCAGGCAACATACTGCCTTCAAGAGACCCATCTCACTAGAAAGGACATGCACAGACTTGAAGTAAGTGGATGGGAAACAAATTTTCAGGTGAATGGAATACAAAAGAAAGGAGGAGTTGCGATCCTAATTTCAGACAAAATACCATTTAAACTATCAAAAACTAAAAAAGATACAGAGGGCCACTACATAATGATAAAAGGTTCACTCCATCAACAAGAAATATCTATCCTAAACATATATGCACCCAACAGAGGTACACCAACTTTCATAAAGCAACTTCTCGGAAAACTAAAGAAAGATATTGACTCTAACACCATCATAACTGGGGACTTTAATTCCCCACTTACAACCCTAGACAGATCATCAGGACAAAAAATCAGCAAGGAGATCCAGAACCTCAATATGACTCTGGACCAAATGGACTTAATTGATACCTACAGAACACTCCATCCAAAAACCACAGAATACACATTCTACTCAACACTGCATGGAACGTATTCTAAGATCGACAACATAATTGGCCATAAATCAAGCATCAGAAAATTTAAAAGGACCGAAGTTCTACCATGCACCTTCTCGGACCACAGTGGAATAAAAATAAACACTGACACAAACAAGGTCCCCCCAAAACCCACAAAGACATGGACACTAAACAGCATGATGCTAAACAACTCCTGGGTCAATGATGACATCAAAACAGAGATCAAAAGATACCTGAAACAAATGAAAATGAAGAAACATCTTTCCAAAATCTCTGGGATGCCTTAAAAGCTGTAGTAAGAGGGGAATTTATATCCCTACAAATGTACATGAAGAAAATGGAAGGGACACAAATTAACAGCCTAACAAGCCACCTAAGGAAGCTGGAAAAGCAAGACCACAACAACCCTAATTTCAGCAGAAGAATCCAGATCACCAAAATAAAAGCCCAAATCCAGGACATAAAAGACAAAAAGATAATACAATCAATGAAACAAAAAGCTGGTTCTTCAAAAGGATAAACAAGATTGCTGGTCCCCTAGCTAGACTGATCAAGAAAAAGAGAGAAAAAGCCCAAATAAACACAATCAGAAACACAAAATATGAAGCCACATCTGATCCTGAAGAAATACAAAAGATCATTAGAGACTACTATGTACACTTGTATGGAAACAAACTTGAAAACCCTAAGGAAATGGAGGACTTTCTGACATCACATAACATGCCTAGGTTTGAACAAGAAGAAATTGAGACCATAAATAGACCAATAACAATCAAGGAAATTGACTACGTAATAAGAAAACTACCTACAAAAAAAGCCCTGGTCCAGATGGCTTTCCATCAGAATTCTATAAGACATTTAAGGAGGAGCTGATACCAATCCTACTGAAGGTATTCCAGGCAATTGAAAAAGATGGAACTCTCCCCAAATCATTTTACAAAACCAACATCACATTGATACCCAAGCCAGGTAAAGATCCAACAAAGAAAGAGAACTACAGGCCAATATCTTTGATGAACATAGATGCTAAAATTCTCAACAAGATCCTAGCAAACCAGATTCAACAACACATCTCAAAAATCATCCATCATGACCAAGTAGGCTTCATACCTGGGATGTGAGGCTGGTTCAACAGTCGTAAAACCATAAATGTAATTAAATCCATCAACTGATATCAAAACAAAAACCACATTATCATTAGATGCAGAAAAAGCTTTTGATAAAATCCAGCACCCCTTCTTGATAAAAACCCTTGAACATCTAGGCATATGGGGAACATACCTCAAAATAGTAAAAGCCATATACAACAACCCATAGCCAGCATACTCCGAAACGGACAAAAATTGGAACCATTTCCCCTGAAAACTGGAACAAGACAAGGGTGCCTACTCTCACTCCTTCTGTTCAACATAGTACTGAAAGTCCTGGCTCAAGCAATCAGAGAAGAGAAGGCAATCAGGGGTATCCAAATAGGAAAAGAGGAAGTCAAGTTATCTCTCTTTGCAGACGATATGATTGTGTACCTTGAAAACCAAAGAGAATCTGTCAAAAACCTCCTTACACTGATGAAGGCCTTTGACAAAGTCTCAGGATACAAAATAAATGTGCGAAAGACAATCGCATTTCTTTACACCAATAATAAACAAACTGAAACCCAAATAAAAACCACAATTCCATTCACAATAGCCACAAAGAAAAATGAAATACCTTGACATCTTCCTAACCAGAGATGTGAAAGACCTTTACAATGAAAACTACAAAACACTGCTCAAAGAAATCAAAGATGACACAAGCAAGTAGAAAAATATCCCATGCTCATGGATTGGAAGAATCAACATTGTGAAGATGTCCATCTTATCTAAGGCAATCTACAAATTCAATGCAATACCCATCAAAATACCAGCAACATTCTTCTCAGATCTAGAAAAAAACAACACAGGAATTCATATGGCAACACAAACGTCCAAGAATAGCCAGAACAATCCTCAGCAAAAAAAAACAAAGCAGGTGGTATTACATTACCAGACTTCAAACTTTACTATAAAGCTACAATCATCAAAACAGCTTGGTATTGGTATAGGAACAGGCATATAGATCAATGGAATAGAATTGAGATTTCAGAAGCAAAACCTCAATTTCTCAACCAACTCATCTTCGACAAAACCCACACCACCTACCACTGGGGAGAGGAGAACCTATTCAGTAAATGGTGCTGGGAAAACTGGCTGGCCACATGCAGAAGATTGAAACAGGACCCCTATCTATCCCCATGCACAAAGGTTACCTCCAAATGTATCAGAGACCTAAATGTAAAACCTCAAACCATAAGAACTTTAGAAAATGAAGGACATACCCTCATGGAAATTGGAACTGGCATCCAATTCCTGAACAAAACCTGAAACCTACAGGCCATAAGAGATACAATGGACAAGTGGGACCTCACTAAACTGACAAGCTTCTGCAAAGCCAAAGAAACCATCAAGAGAACAGGGAGACAGCCTACAGACTGGGAA
Source organism: Cephalopachus bancanus (assembly GCA_027257055.1). NCBI lineage: Eukaryota > Metazoa > Chordata > Mammalia > Primates > Tarsiidae > Cephalopachus > Cephalopachus bancanus. The sequence goes on from JAPVLO010000258.1 coordinate 76,833, forward strand.
AAAGTATTTGCCAACACCAGGTCTGACAAAGGCCTAACATCTTGGATCTACAAGGAACTCAAACGTGCTGAGAAGAAAAAAATAAACAACCCCATTATAAAATGGGCAAAAGATATGAACAGACACTTCACAAAGGAAGACATCTGAGCAGCCAACAGATACATGAAGAAATGTTCAACGTCACTAATCATCAGAGAGATGCAAATCAAAACCACACTGAGATACCACCTAACTCCAGTCAGAATGGCAATTATCAACAACTCAAAAAATAACAGCTGCTGGAGAGGGTGTGGGGAAAAGGGAACACTCCTACACTGTTGGTGGGAGTGCAAACTAGTTCAACTTCTATGGAAAACAGTGTGGCGATTCCTAAAAGCTCTAAATATCAACCTCCCATATGACCCCGCAATCCCCCTACTGGGAATATACCCTGAAGAACTCAAATCACTCTATCAAAAAGATACCTGCACATGTATGTTTATCGCAGCATTGTTCACAATAGCAAGAACCTGGAAGCAACCATGCTGCCCCTCAAAAAAGGTCTGGATTTAAAAAATGTGGTGCATATACACGATGGAATGCTACGCAGCCATAAAAAAGAACAAAATCATGAATTTCGCAGCAACCTGGATGGAACTAGAGTCTATAATACTGAGTGACCTCTCATAGAAACAAAGATCCGAGTATCACATGTTTTCACTCAAATAATGGACTTTGAACATCCAATGTAATAATATAAGAAAATGACTGACAGTAGTGGGAAGCTATGGGGTGGGGAGGGAGATGGGATTAACGGTAGCAAATATCTGTCTGGGGACAGAGAAACACCTTATCAACAAGGGTGCCTGAATGAAATGTATTTGTATACCTAGCCCTTAACTGTACCCCACAATTTCATAATAAAAAATAAAAAACCTACTATATAACCAGAACATCAAATCCCTACTGTTACATAAAGTGTTCTTTCCTTTATTAAAATGGCAACTAACATTCTATATCTTCTATGAACCATTTCTGATATTGACCTTATCCTCTGACAAAATTCTAAGTAAGCAAATCCTGCCACTCACACTAATTGCACTCTCCCATTTACCCATGCATAAGAAAAACATTTGTTCATATTTTTTCTTCAATCTTTGCTCAGTGACCTATTTGATCTTTGTTTCCAGTCACATATATCAGTGTTTGTCACTAGTTATTTGCCAACTAGGGGACATTGGCAATTTTATAACAAAAATGTTGATTGGCTCAATTGGAAAGGTCCTACTGGCATCTACGGGTGGAAGACAGGGATGCTGCTAAACTTCCTACAAGGTACAGGGTACATCTCTACAACAGAGAATCACTCAGTCCAAAATGTCAATAGTGCTGAGGTTGAGGAACCTTGCCGCAGACTGCTAAGATGGGTCCCCATTTTAATGTGTTTGATTGTATACTTTACATAACACCCTGAAGAAAAAGACATTCAATACATGATTTAACATATCTACTTTTTTATAAATAGCACAACTATATAGTATCTATATACAGATGCTCCTCAACTTATGAAGAGGTTACATCCTGATAACACAAAATAAACTGACCTACAATATTTTTCATTTATGATAGGTTTATTGGGACATAACTCCATTGTAAGTCAAGGAGTATAGTGAATGCATATTGCTTTTTTGCACCACTAAAAGTAGAAAAATCATAAGTTAAACTATCACAGTCATGGCTGTCTGTTTAAAGAGTCTTAAAATGTACAAAGTGCTAATAGAATGCCTAAGAGTCAAAAAGAATCACGAAGGTCATCTAATTTAAATCTTTCAGAAACTTGATACCCAAAGATATTAGGTAACTTTCCTAGTAGTATTCAAATAATGTGTCAAATCCAGGAGTAAAACTGGTGTATGAATTCTAAACTCATTGCTGGTTTTGCATCATCTCATATGTATCACATTTAGAAGAATAATAGTATGTATTGCAGGTAGAATAATAGCCCTCCCAAAACCCTCACATCCTAAACCCTGAAACCTTTGAATGGTTATGTTATATGTCGAAGGGACTTTGCAGATGGAATTAAGATTATAAATCATAAAACAGAGAGATCAACCTGAATTATCCAGGTAGGCTCAATCTAATCCAGGCCCCTCTACACCAAAAAAAAAAAAAAAAAAGAGTAGAAGAGGAAGGCAGAAGAGTCAGATCATCTGATGGGAAAAAGGCAGAAGAGATTTGAAGCCTGAGTGGCACTCAACCCTCATTTGTTGGTTTTGAGGATATAGGAAGAGAATAACAAACCAAGGAATGAGACATTATCTAGAAGCTGGGAACAACTGGCAGCTGGCAGCTGGCCCAGAAATGGTGAACTCAGTTCTACAACCTCAAGGAACTGAATTCTGCAAGGAACTGAATTGAACAAGGAGATGAATTTTCTCCTATAACGTGTAGAAAGAAACACGGTCCTGTCAACAACTTGATGCACCCAGAGAGAGTTATGTTGGATTTATGATTCATAGAACTATGAGATAACAAACTTGAGTTGTTTTAAGTCACTACATTGTGATAATTTGCTACAGCAGCAATAGGAAACTAAGAAAGTATGTGACAGCCAAATAACAAACACCCGTAGACTGAGTCATCATCATATATCTAGGACCTTTGGCTCATCTGTCAAATCCACAGTCTTAAAGAATATTTAAGAGTAACTCTCATGAATTATTGTTGCAATCTTGTTCTTTTATGAAAAATGTAAAACATTCATAGGCTTTACAGCTTTATTCAGATGTTTTAATAAGTCTTTAAATTATTCAATTGGATTTTATTCTCTTCCATATATAAAAAGCAACAAAATCTTGCAATATTGAATTGCTTGTAGTTCAACAAACACATGTTCACCACCAAAATTTTGCATGACTGTTCCCTGTCTCTGTGAGTCCTCTTTTCCATACACCCCATATGCCGCCAAGTCTGATTAGGAAACTCTGAATTCTTTATACAGACATTACCAGCCCCAGAGAGCCTTCTCCATTCAGGATGTAGAGCTAAACTTTCCTCTTCTGTGCAACCACAGTAAGTTTGAACATACTTCCATTGCTTCACCTATTAATTGGACTTCTACTACAAGTGGTTTCTTGCATGTATTCTTTCCTTTACTTTATATAAACTAAAACTAGGCTTTTAGCCGGGCTCGGTGGCTCAGCCTGTAATCCCAGCGCTTTGGGAGGCTGAGGTGAGTGGATTACCTGAGCTCGCAGGTTCGAGACCCTCCTGGGCAACTTGGCGAGACCTCATCTCTACAATAAATCAAAAAATTTAGCTGGGCGTGGTAGTGCACACCTGTAGTTCCAGCTACTTGGAAGGCTGAGGCGGAAGGATCCCCGGGGCCCAGCAGGTCGAGGCTGCAGTGGCCGGGAGCGGCCACGGAACTCCAGTCTGGATGACAGAGTGAGACTCCAACTCAAAAAAAAAAAACAAAAAAAAACTAGGCTTTTGCATGTATATAACACATATTAATACATCAGTGACATGGAGGTGGGGATCATCATCCTATGTGAACTGACTCAGAAATGGAAAACAAAACACTACATGTTCTCACTCATATGTGTGAGCTAAATGGTCACAAAGATGGAAATAATAGACACTGGGGACATCAATAAGTGGGAAGGTGGGGAGGAGAGTTAGTGTTCAGAAATTACCTGTAGGGTACAATATTTACTATCTGGGGACTGGGTCTCCTGACACCCAATCTCCACTACCACCCAACATGTCCATGAAACAAACATGCATGTGTGCCCCCTGAATCCAAAATAAAGATGGGAAAAATAACAAAGTCAAAGAGCAAATTTTTAGGAGATGAAGGATCCCCAGATCTACCACTTGATTTCTACTAGCTGGATCTCTAATTTGATATGAAACTGAATATACTTTTAGCTACATTTATTTAGCACTAACTATATGCTAGATAATGTTTTATCCAATTTACATGTCACATGTTATCTCAAAAATCCTCAAAATATCCCAGTAAAATGAGTATTTTTACCCTCTGAATTATTCTTTGGACTATAAGTTTTCAATTTTCAAAAAAATTTTTGAAATTTTACCTTGAACAACACAATATGCAATACAAATCAGAATTTTAAACATCTCAACAAAAATTTGCATACTTGTAACAACCCTGATAAATGTGCCAGATCCTACAACATTGCTCCTTGCTCTATGTACTGTAATGCTATATATTCATTCCACCAGGAGTCAGATCTGTAACTGTGTGCTCAGTCATCATTTCCAAAATAAGATATTCTTTTGCAAACATTCTGTTTGATATATAAATTTTGTAATGAATGAAGCTGGTCTCTGTTGGATCCCACATTAAATGTGCAGAAGTGGTATTCACAGCTTTTAAGGTTAAGCCACAAATCCTGAATGATTCTACTGAAAAAGTATATTATACATAAATAGATATTGCACATATATACATAAAAATAAAACAAATGATGAATAAAATCTAAACAGCTAAGTAATAATCCTTGAATTTACTCATGTATAACACCCTACATGTTCAGCTCTGCAAAAATGTCAAATAAGACATTATATACAAATTTTAATCTAATTGGCACAACATCCTCCTTTGTTCCCAAATGTCTTTCCTTAACCATCATAAATCACTCCCAATAAGTCATTCCTTTAGATTAGTGCTTTTTGAGTGTTTGCAGCCATAAATACCATTATGTGATATAATCACAGTTTTGTTAGTTACCACCTAGCAGATAGCTAGATGCTGAATGAAAATGAAAGGAAGTAAGTTAGAAAGGGAGCGAGGACCAGAAGCAAGGGCATTTTCAAATGTGGTTTTTCTTGTTACATCAAAGTTTCGAGCATTCCTATATTGTTGAATCTTTAGCCCACTCATTGAGAGAAGTAATTCTTCTGCTTGCATTATCATTTTGTTTTCACTGAGCAGAGACCCCCACAAAATTTCGTGGGAACTGTTGATAACTATTACTCTACCTCCCCCCAAACATTATGAAAGACTTACAATAAATTTTAAAACTTCAGGAAAGAGAAAATAGAAGTCCTCTGCTAATCAACTCTTAGCTCAGTCAAAAATGAGTTATGTTTATATTATTAGGGCATAATACATATATATTTTTCCATGCATGTACTATATATTAATGTGTACATATACACATATATGTGTACTTTTGGTTTCAGATTATTTTTAAACCTCTATGTAGTTCCCAATATATTTAGATATATAAATACTCTTTTATAAAGTTCACATTTTTTTTAGTTCTCTTAAGCATATTCTTATGATTATCATTATTCCTTAATTATCAGGCTTTATGTTTTTAAAAGTAGCTATACATTTGCTTAGCTAAAATACTTTCAAAGGTTCTAAAACTAAAAAACAAAGACTTTATTTATGATATTTCCTTACTTGCAGTCACTTTTTTCATTACCCATACACTGTAATCTTTGCCTCTTACTGTCTTCACTTGAAACAAGTAGTCTACACCCGAAGCCAAATTTTTAACTTTGGCTTTGTTGCCATCAACAATGATTTTAATCAGCCTTTCCTTTCTCAATGTCATATAATAGGATATCTAGAGAAAGAGAAAAGTGTTTTTTTGTTTTTCAGCATTTACAAAGTATTTACTTAGTGCCAACTCTAAATAGCCATATTTACATTAATTACTACTGCAAGGTAGAGGTTGTGATCCTTCCTGCCTTCACTAAGGAGTAATTTGGGATTAGTTGAGGCTAAATAATTTAGTGACATTCACAGAGTAACAAGCATTGTGGACTGACTGAGAAATTAATGCACCAAAAGACCAATAGTCCTAAGCTGTTTAAAATTATATATATACACACACATACATATGTATAATATATATAATATACATACAAACACCAATTTTTATATGTATATAGTTAATATACTACATGAGTTGAACTTATTCAGCTACTTACTGAAAACAAAAACAAAAAAAAAGCTATGTAAAAATGCATTTTAGAGATAGCCAGCCATTAGAGACAGTACACACTCTCAACTCCATATAAGCAGAGGACTAGTGAAGGAGAAAGCAGGAATCCAGGAAGTCCCAAGTTTCTGGCTAGGGAGGAATATCAGCTTTTTCTTGGATGCCCAAGGGATGGAAAATAGGGCGATGCTGACCACACCCTGACTCCAGGGAAAAGAGGAGGTCCCCATGAGTATCACTACCATAAACTGAGGGTGTATGCTAGTGAGGTTGGCATCTTCTGTTGGATATGTACTTAAGTAGCCGACTTCCTGCTCTGCCCCTATGCCTTGTTGAGCACAGAAAAAGGAAATTGGAAAGATAAATCAGAGCACAGGAAGGGTAGCTGTTGGGCATTTGGGTCAAGTACGACCACAAAGAGTAGTCAGGCATGAATCATCTTACCAGCACCCCACCCAAGAATGCTAGTCTCTGTGCAAGGAGACCCTAGCAGTAAAAAACAGTGAGATCTGATACTGGAGGGAAAAGCTGATAGGAGCTGGAAAGGCTGAGCTGGAGCTGGGTCTGTCATGTCAAGGAAATGGGCAGTGAAAGTAACTCTAAGGCCCTCCAGAGAACTCACATATGTGCCTCAGGAGAGAGCTGATATTTGAAGACTGTTAAACAGATGTCAGTGAAAGCCAGTCAGTGTTAGGGGAGTAGTAAAAACCAACAAGAGAGAGAACTACAGAAATAGACACCTGGAGTATAAAATGCACTCCAAGTTTTTTGTTACATAAATGATTGAGTGATAAATTCACACTTCATTCCAGTTCATCTTTCATCGTAACCTGGGCCAGATCTATCAATTATTCATTAAAGCCTTGAGAATGGGCATTGCCTTTAAAAATTTTTAGTGGCATAATCTAATAGTTCCAATACCCTGGAAGATTTTGTTTATCCATTAAAGATTGCTTACAGAAATCTTTATTCTTCTTTACTCTTTACTTCATGTTTGAAGAATGAAAAGAAAAATATGTCTATATAAAAGTAATCACATCGGTTTTATAAATTATTTAAACTTTATGATGCTTTGAAAAACAACTTTTATGTGGTAAGAGTTAAATTTCTTAGAGTTTTTCTTGCTGCCTTGTGGGAAAAGTCCTTCGAGGTCTAGAAGCATATCACTGCTTATTGATTCATAAAGTGTCACTGACAATTACCTTGCTTGGCTGACATATGGAAAGATAGGAAGAGTGAATAGAATGCTGAGAACTTCTGGTATGAAAAAGGATGGTAGAAGAATCATGTAATAGCAGAAGAATATAATCTTAATGAAGTGCTAAGTTGAGACATAGTCACATTAAGGCATTAATGAAGAGTAAAAGGAAAATAAATTGTAGTGATCTGATGACAAAATTATATTACTAAATTTTTTAAAATGCAGTTAAAAAAAAGAGAGCTTTCCCCTATAAAAAATAGGTACAGTACGCATGTCTAATAGAAATGTAATTTGTGCTTTATTTCCACCTTGAAACTATAGTTTAGAGACCTAAGATGATTAATTTTAAATGATTAGAGAAATGATCCCAATTATGCAAGTGCACTTTGCTAAGCAACTAGGATACTGTTGCCCAATTCATTAAAATTTAACAAACAATCTTATTGGCTAAGAAAGACTCAGATAATCATTAGTGATATAATGTGGTCAATGATAATAATCTGAATCCTACAGATAAATATGTTTTCTTAAGAAAATTAGTTTCACATAATAACAGATATATAATTTAGTCTCTGAAAAAAGTACTTGTCCATATAAATATAGTAAAAAGTTGTTTATATGTGTTACCTGGCAACAAATAATTTTATGGCCTCAGTTAACCCCATGGAAGATCGTTCTATTTGGCATTTGCTTTGAAATATGAGAATAATGATAGACAGACAAGGGTAAGAAATGTAGATCTTTTACAATATTAAAATTCTTAGACTTTTCACTTCAGAATACCTATATGAATATAGGACTAAATTGAATCATTCTAGAAAGGATGAAATTTTTTGTTGGGAGCCAACATCTATAGCTACATGGCTGAGGCCTGTAAAGGCCATCTGGAAGATCGCCTCTGACATAGGATGTCAGTTATACCTATAATATTGGCGTGTGATTAGTGACCAGTGTGCATACATGGCAGTAAAACTTGTAAGTAAAATCTCTATACGCCTGATGAAAGGTTATACAGCAGAATGACCTTGTCCTTTCTAAATCTTACTTCTTTCTAGATACTTTTTAACTTCTATTTCCTGGTAGACTGGTGAGTCAGCTCTTGTTCCCAAATGGCAGTTTCTCCTAGGATTAAGATTAGAAACTAAATTATCATAATAGTTTTATTGCCCCGCCTTTTAGCCGGGCAGGGCGTTTTTCTTCAGCTCTTGTTCCCAAAGGCAGTTTCTCCTAGGATTAAGATTAGAAACTAAATTATAATAGTTTTATTGCCCCGCCTTTTAGCCGGGCAGGGCGTTTTTCTTCAGGACGTTTTTCTAGTTTTGTTACATGCCGAAACTCTGTCTGCTTCAGCCCGTGGCCATTGCCATAGTAACTGTGCAGTCCATTATCCAAGAGTGTGACAGACACTATTTGATTTTTAGAATAGACTTGTTCGGATAAAACATTCATTTAAGACAATATAATTTCCATCGGAAAGATTTAAACAGTAATAAGCATTCGTAGAAAACTTTTAGGTTTTGTTTAAGCTTTTTAAGTTTCCTTTTCTCAGATTATGACTTTAGTTCCTGTTCCTGTAGGCCAATTTTAAGATCCTTTGATTAGTATACTGAAACTTTCCTAACGCTGTAGTTTTTGCTTCTTATATGACAATAGAAAATTTTGCATGTAGCCATGTATTAATATACTAGGAAAAAAGATTTAAGTTTTGGGTTAAAGTCGTAGTTTTATTAAAATAGAATGAGAATTATAGTGTTATGATTCTAAAATCATACGTCAATGATAATTATAAGATTTGATGATAAGGTATTAGCTTAATGAGATATAGCATAGTATTAAAGTCCAAACACTAGATCATGAAACTCATATAGGTCATGGTATGAAATAAGTTTTGAATTAATTGTTGTAGAATTACAGGCCACTATGTTGAATCATAATAGGTTAATGGAATAAATAAAAATTAAGTCATTTAGGTAAACTTATAAATTATAGTATAGTGTTAAGTTGATAATATCGATCGTTAAAAAATATTAGGAGTAGTGAACTTGGATTGAACCTAGAGTTAACTAAGAAAGTTTTTGTATTAATCAGGGTTTAGAACAAAGAGTGTAATATGAATGATTTGTTGAACACTATGGAAGACACTTTTAAACGAACTGTATTTGTGCACCTGTGACCTTGATGTGAGATTTGTAAGGCACGCCTGCTTGGAGCTTGCAAGTCTCGTGATGGTCTTGTGATGCATAGTTTGTAAATCGCAATATACATCATGGAGTTTGTACGCCCCCAGCAAGTGATTATCACACTGCTGGAGGGTATGAAAAATGGTATATAAGTTGGAAGGAGTCCGAATAAAATTTGGCTTCAGTCCTGATCAGACTGTTCCCAGAAGAAACTGCCTCTGAGTGGTCTCTTCTCGCTGTCCGGATTCTCTGGAGCGGGTCCTAACTCTTCCCCTCTTTGGTCGGGGCTGGTACCCTGACAATTTTTCATGAATGATTTCTTATTCAGGATGCTTCTATCATTGAATGACATTTACAAATGACAAGTAGAATACTCATTTGTGACTTTGGGACCTTGCTAGTATAAAATATCCTCACCTCTTTTCCATGAGTCTGAATCCTACCTGTTATTAAAAGGTCATCTCAAGTTTCACTCTTTTTGACAATTCTATTTAGTATTAATATCTTCCCTCCATAATCACTCTGATCACGTATGGGAACACTGGATATATAATTCATCAAATTTATTAAATGTCTATTAAAGGGTAAGCATTATCTTAGGTACTAGGGATACATTGGTAAACAATACAGAAAAAGGCTTCTGATTGTAGGGAAGTTACATTCCAGTGGTGACACCTGATACCAAGCAACTAAATAAATAAGTGAACAAGATGATATGACTAAATCATAGCAATATTGGTAAGAGGGGTTATATTTAGATTTGGTAATGAAGGAAGGATACAAGGAGATAATATCTGAGCTGAGAACTCAATTATTGGAAAATATAACCACAACTAGAGTCAAGATACCCAAAAGAAAGACCTAGCATTAAAACCTTGCAGTTGGGATGTGCTTGGCATATCTGAAGAACAGAAAGAGACATATATGTGGTACAAAATGGTAACTGAGTAGGCTGATAGTTAGATAATGATCCAATGAGGTGAGGTCTTGGAGACCATGGCAAGTATAGATTTTATTTGAAGAACAATGAAAATCCATGGAAGGATGCTAAGCCAATGTTATATGAATTGTACAGAAATCAAGACTGGAAACAGAAAGCTATTAGGAGGTGAGTAATATCACCCATCTATCACCCATCATCTATGCTGCTGGTCTTGATAAGAACGGATAATGACTAATACAAGAGGGATGCAGAGGAGATGGAGAAAAGGAAACACATTCAGGATCTGTTTTAGAGGTAGAGATGACCAAAATAGCTGATGGATGGAGAAATAAGACACTAGTAAGAGCCAAACATCGCTGAGCAATGTCCTTTCCTAAAACAGAAGAGACTTGGGAGGAACAGAGGTGAAGTTCCAAGGGACAAGTAAGGCTTTGTAAGCTATGATAAGAAACATCGTACGCAAAAGAAATGACTCTTTTAAGAAAGAGCACCCTGATTGCTGTGTTGTAAAGAGGAAGGGGAAGAATTAATAATAAAATCAAGCTTCCTTAACTATGAAATGTGAAACACAAAAACTAAAAAAAGGAAAAATAATAATTCAACCATTCATTCACCTAAATATGTATTGACTCCTGCTATGCATCAAACACTGGTCTCAGTAATAGTACAAAACAGTGATCAAAGTAGATAAAAAGTCTGCCCTCATGGATTTTACATGTCAGAACATTTGCCAAACACATTAGCTCACTGAACTCTTGCAACAATTCTGTAGAATAACAATAACGTTAATTTCACAGATGAAGAAATAGAACCAAAGAGAACAAAAACTTGCTCAAAGTCTCACAGTAGGAGATAAAGTTGGAATTCCAAAGCAAGGAATTCCAGGGTCATGATCTTTCTATTACACCATACTGCTTATCACACTTTGTAAAATTATGGATAAATGAGACAAATACGTGTATATAAGGTTGCACAGCATTGGATGACTAGCACATGAAGTCTGGAAGGAAGAAACCATGGACAAAAATAAAAGGATGTACTGCTTTATTCAGTACATAGTAACTTTTAAACTCTGCTCCTAAGTAGAACTAAAAGGTTCCTTCAGGAAATGGCAAAGAGATGTTAACACTTGTACATCAATAATAACAATAAAAGATATATTAAAAGTAACATGGAACAAGTTAAAGGAAAGTTTCATAAAAGTTCTGTACAAGAATGTCATTTCCTGCAGATGGAATCAGAGAGACTTCAAGGAAGAAGTGGGATTTGAACTGGGCATTAATGGGCCAATTTTTCCATTTTATTGTTAAATCCAGATAACAAAAGTCACTCTTTGTAACTGTACTGTCCAATATGATAGCCACTTGCTATATGTGGCTATTGAGTACATAAAATATGTTTAGTCTGAATTAAGATGTGTTCTAAGTATAAAATGGACACCAGATTTTGGAGAGTTAATACAATAAATATAAAATATCTCACTAGTATTTTTTATATTGGTTACATGTCAACATTTGAAATATATTCGGATAAATTATATCACTAAAATAAATTTAATTTTTAAATATTTTTAATAAAAAATTAAAGCTACACATACGGTTCTTGTTTTTGGTTCACTTTTTACTGTATTTCTATTGGACAGTGCTGATCTATAATATAAATATGTTCAGAATTCATAAAAACCAGCTGAAAGGCATAAGAAAGGGAATAGTGAACTTCCATAAATATTCTATGTCAACTATTTGATCTTTTCTAAAATCACTGAATTCTTTTAGGTCTTAAATATGCAAGCCAATGTTTATTTTCATGCTTGGAGTAGATTATACCTTCAGTTTCATTACAGTTCTGAGATTCTTTTAAAGGACATAAATCTCTTTGCCCTTCCAGTGCTCATGAAAAGAAAACCAACAATATAATAGTTTCAGAGAATTACTAACTAGAGCAAATATTTGGTGTTCAAATGAATTTCACAGTTTGTTCATACTAACAAACATTCTTTATCTGTTGGACTCTCAGAATGCTGGGCAAAACAAAATAAGAATTTCTGTTTTGTAAAGAAAATTGTACTATTAAATTTATTACCAAAATATTGCATACAAGACTGTCACTAGGCTTAATTCTTCTGAAAGAAATAACAAAATTGATTGAAATTAATATACATGAATCTAGCAAAAATGTAAGGTATATGTGTCCTTGTGTTCTCTATGACATAGGCTTTAATGGTCTTGCATGCCACACAGACCCCACTATTTTACATTGTTAAGGAAACTTTTAGATATCTTGAATTCTGAGGACCCTGAAGAGCCAAGTGGAACTGGATCTTGCAGTAGTAGAACTGACAATACTTAGTGACTGAAGATGGAATTTGTTTAAGACAGTTCCTTTTTGAATCTGCCTTCATTAATCAATTAGACGTTTAACACATAGCACCCTGCTTCCTTTTAATTTTAGAGAAAGAAGGTTGTCTGCTTCTCCCAAGACTACAGACATTAGGAGACTTTATTGTAGCTCCCGCAGTCCTCTGGAATGTAAGCACCATGAAGACAAGAACTTGTAGAAGGAATTGGGTTTTTTTTTTTAACTTGATTGTTAAATTTGTTGAATGAATAAAATTGTTTGCCTGAAACCATTCCACTAAGTCTAAAGACATACAACATACCCCCATTCATTGAAAAAAAGGTCCCCCTGAGGCTTAATTTTTCTAATCTTAAACTATAAGCATCATAATAAAGAACCCAACTCCATGTGTTTTGTTTCACAGGATCTGAATTGGCCCTCTAGTCCAATCTAAAATAATCAAATTCTCTTCTTTGGGAATTTAAGGAGAAATTATCTTTCTCTGTGGTCATTTGTGCTTGGAAGCTGTATATGATATTGTTTTACACACCACATGTGTTATTTAGCAGAAGAAGTTGCCCTTGAGAACAACAGAAAAGGCCAAGAAGCAGAAAGAAGTAGACAGGTCAAAACAAAAAAGCAAAAAACACACCTTGAGTTGGGTTCTCAATGGCCTTAAAATGTGTGATCCTAAATCTTCCTAACATCTAGCTATATCCTTGCTCTTGGTCTATATGAGGCATTCTTGTATGAATATAATAAGTTTTTGTATTTAGTGCTTAAACTATTTCAGGTTATTTTGTTATTTGCTACTAATATTACCATCTCTTATCACTAGAAATGTTGTTGCCCCCCATAGAATACGAAGCAACAGTGTTAAAGCATATTCTGTCTGTAAACCACAAGATATAGTATGAATGCAGTTTGTCCTCATGTGATTCCATGTTACATTATTAACAACAAGAAGCCATGAAAGTGTACATGTGTTACCAAATGAATAACAAACACAGTTGGAAAGTGGTTCCTCTGCACGTCTTACTCTCCTGCTGTTTGAGCTGGAAGTCTCAATTCAATTCAATTCAATCTCTAGGATGGGACGAGTGTGTACACATCACCCAGGTTTAACTTCTGAAATCTTTGTGTTGGCCGGTGCTGGCCAGAGAAACATTATCCTCCAGCATCACCACTCCTTTGTTCACTTTTTTGGTACTATGTATGCATGTGTTTATCTCCAATGAAAAATCCAGCTTCTTGAAAGTCAGGCATCAGCTTTGACACATATTCCAACAACTCCCATGACAACTCTATACGTTTAAAGGCGTAAATTTAAAAAAATTACTTGGGGAGAAATCCCAAATGAAAGGAGTGGTACAATAATTTCTAAAACCATTAATGCAAAATAAAGGGCAAAAAGAAGGAGTGATGTGAAGAACTCAGTAAGCATCAACATAGTATGACAGCAGCACTATTATTTACCTGAAACTTTTCAAAGCCCCCTTGTGGTAGTTTCCAATACATATTTAATGTGTTTTCTTCTTGCTTCAAAATTAGCAAATCTGATGATGGGTCTAGATCTAAAGCAATAAAATGAGACACTGGTATGACATATACTAATCTGATAACTTTGACTTTGAAGAGCACCAAATGTTAACAAAATACTAAGGCTTTTCCAGTCAATTTTAGCATTATATGAACACTTGCAAGCTATTTACCCTAAGTCCAGTCTCTCCATCTGTACAAGGAAGCTTTTTCTGGAAAACCTCATCGAGCAATAAAATTATGTGAATTGTAGATTTTCACATTTATTTTTCTCACTACAAAATTAAATATGAGTTCTTATAATTGGGACTGTTTACCTACAGTGTATGCACTGCATGAAGTAAAAGATATAGCCCCTCTTTATAAGTTCAAAACTTATCTTCTCTTTAACCATTTTGTCTGAGAAGGTTCCAGAAACGTATTTTTCATATTGGTAAATGTCTCTATTTCAAACTTATATTTTGAATTAAAATATTATATATATCACTTTTTAATTGAAAGAAATGTAATATTAATATTTTGTTAAGATAATTTCATCTCTAAAGTTCAAATTTTGCATGGGATCATTTTGCCCCTACTTATATATTGATTTAAGTTTGTTAGAATTCAGCTCAGTGGTAGATTATTTATTTATTTATTTATTTTAATTAAAGATGTGGGGTACAATTCAGAATTAGGTATACAAGCGGACATCATACAGGTAAAGTTTGGGCCTCCCTTTGGTCTCCAATTTGCCTGGTTTGAGATCAGGTACCCTTATTGATATTGTGTCCCCACCTCCACCCCAGCAGTATCCCGCTACTGCCTACTCCTTTCTTATAGTATTATGACAAATGTTCAGGGTCCACTTATGAGTGTGTCAGCAGTAGATTTACACCTAAGTCACTAATTCATGCTTCTTTATATTCTATTTTTCTGTGATGCACATTCTCTTTCAACTAAAAATAACTTATCATTTCCTTACCATGTTTTAGCTCTATTTGTACATTTATTAATATTCCATTTACTTCCAAATAGATTTGAGGTGGCTTACAAAGAAAGAAAGGTATAAAAAAGACAAAAAAATTGATATTCGATAGAAGACAAAAGCCAAATATTAAAATGAGAAGGGTAAAAATAATTCATCAGTTTTGTTTGAGAAAGCACACTCAAAGTGACAACAATATCATGAAATATGGAAAGTATTATTAGCTTCATGTTATATATGAGGAATTTGAGGTACACATAGAAAATGATTTTTACAAAGTCACAGAACTGGAATAGGAAGCATTAGTCTTTCCTATCATACAGTAGCCTTTCCATCAAAGCATAATGGTTACAAGTTCAGAATTTGATGTCATAAAAATACGAGTTCAAATATCTATGTCATCTTTATCACCTACTGAAATTCTTTAAGCCTCAGTTTCCTCACTTGTAAAATATTTTTTAAAAATGCATCTCATTATGATTGGTAGAATGAAGGTTGTCACTCAGAAATAAGTGACATAAAGCATAGAAAATGCTCAGCCTGACAAAGGCTCTCGTGATGCAATCAGTATGATGATGACAACAAAGACTACAGTGATAATAATGGTGGTGATGATGGTGACAATGAGAATAACACAGCACAAATCTAAGCAGCAATGATGCTTTCACTGACATAAACGAATGAGCTATCATTTAAAAATATCAAAACTTTTATCATCTGTTTTTGGTGTTTCTGAGGCATAGTCTTTCTGAGAGGCAGTAGTGTCACATCAGCTTGAGAGTTAAACACTTAGGTTAAAATTTCACCATTGATAATGAGTTATGAACACTTCTGAGCATTTTTGGTAGTCTGCAGAATTGAATGCAATAACTTAAGCACAATACCATGCTAGTATATAATAATTGCTCAACATTTTTTAGGTTTATTTTTTAGGAATTGGTTCGAATGTTGCAGCCTTTTTAAGTGCTTTCTCTTCTTTCATATTGCAACTTCTGAGATTAAGCCTCCTGTCATAACTCTCAGGGCCTTGGTACTTGAACACATTTTCATGTGACCAGGCCATAAGCAAAAGAGCTCTTTGGGACAGCAGCACACATTCACGGCATGTCTATATGCAAAATGATGCTAATAAGGACAGAAGAGGAAATTGAACCTTTACAATGTAGTTGAAAAGACAGTGCAATCTATTTTTTCATATCCTAAGTTTTTAAAATTTTTTCACAAAATGTTAATAGATATAGTCAACCTATTAGAAAAATATTGAGTATTTAATGAAAATAACACCTTAAGGTTTTCTGGTTCTTTGCATTTGCACAAAAAGTTTCACATTTGATCTTAGTAACATGATATTTTCCCTGGGCAGGAATAATTATTCTCATTTTCTAAGTGAGAAGTCAACTGTTTTGCCTAAGGTCACATAATTAATACGCGATAAAGGCAAGAATACATCTCAAATGTCCTCCCTGTAAATGCAGTGCTTCTCTTCAAGCATATCATAAACCATGACATAGTCATTCATTTTAATTAACTTTAAATATTGGCTTTAAACACAACTATGCATCTTCTCTTTACCTATGAAAAGTTAATTACGCATAAAATGAACTTACGAGTGCGAACCATGAGGACAGTAGGATGACTTTTTTTTAGTCTCTCGGTAGTCATAACACTAATTAAGAAGTCAGTCCCTGGAGAAAGGTTATTAAATATGAATGCCCTACAGGTTAAAGAAAAATCACATATTAAAACATTTAGTTCAGAAACATTTGAAAAACCCTATTTTCTCACACCGTCTGCAAAAAAAAAGTACTATGTCTCACTTTTTATCGTCTGTCATGGAAATAATTTGCGATGCTTGAGCACAAGTGGTAACTTGGAAATCATAGCTTCCTATATAGGGAAATCTTGTTTAAGTCAAAAAGTATGTACTATACATATAAGCATGACAATATTCTGAATTGATTCATTACTATTTATTTGCAGCAATAAGTTGTTGCCGTATGACAGACTCGGTTGCCCTGATTCACATTATAGTCTAAAAAGTTGTCTTGAAAAATTTTATAATTTTTGTTTATATTAATCCACTAACATAGCTTTCTAAAAATATATATGAAGCGCTAACTTTGCATTCCATGTAACTTGACATAATATCTTTTCAATATTTTCATACCTTTTAGTGGAAGGCAGGATTTCTTCTTTCATTAAGGTTTCACTGGATATCAGAATAATGTATCCATCTAGAAGACTTCTAGTTGAAGGCCAGCTAACAGTTACTGCAGTTGAATCTCTACTATGGTTCATAAATTCAACTGCGATTGGAGTTGTATCATTTAAAACATAGACAATCAAGTCACATTTTCTGTAGCACAAAGCATCTGCTTTAAAATAGCCCTGAACCACTCTCAGGCTTTGACTTTCTGCAAACTCTGAGGGTAACTTAGACATTCCTTTTATTCTACCTGGTAGATATGAGAAGCTAGAAGTATAAAGAAAAAAACAGCAATAATTATTCTAAACTTTGAAATAAAGCCAATATGTGTCCCAGAAGTATTGCACTCAAAATTGCCCTTGCCTCTAAAATGCAGGAAGTAGATAATACCTCGGTCTTGTGCAACCACCAGTCTCAGAAATATTTAATTATTTTTAGGACTCAGCCTAATTAAATACCAAAGAGTGCCAAGGTTAGTCAGCATAAAAGTTGATTGCTACCTAAATATGAAATATCTTTCTTCTTTACTGAAGAAGAGGTTAAATTAAATAGCATATGATGCATATTTTGTTTCTTCTTTAAAGTTATTCCATGTATAAAAAAAGAGCAAAATTGTCAAGATATCCTCTATCAATCTCATTCTTTATTACAGTAAAAGAATACCAGACATGACTAAGTTCTAAATACATAGCATCAGTGTCAAGAATAACTAAAATAGTTATTTTAGTAGAATAGTTCACAATTTTACTCTTCTAGATATGACAATGTATACATTTTCATGCACCTTTTCCAATCATTCTTTATTTCACGTAACTACAATGAGATAGATCACCATCTGCCATTACAAAGTGGCACTTTATTGTCTGCCTAACTGAAAAATGGAAAAATTAAATCACAATTGGAGACTCTGGTCAGACCCCAAGCAATGCCACCATCTGGCAAAACATACGTAAAAGATGTTGTACTAATCCAGATTAGGGGAAACAGAAAAAGATACAAGAGATGATGCTGCCCATGAAGAAAACTGGAAAGAATGAACTACTTACTAAATCTTCTATAAAAGAGCCAAGGAAATATTTGAATATTAAAGAAATCCCTAAGGTGCTTACACAGGCTGTACCTGTCTGTATTTCTTTTATATTAGGGATACCGTCCTTAAAACCTACTTTTTGAGTCTGAATTGAAAAGGTGTACACTGTGGCAGGATCCAGGTTAGAAAAAGTTGCTGTTCCTTGAACTACATTCTGAACCTATCAATACAAAGGAATAAATTACCAAGTGTTCATTTAAGAAAAGATCCACAATCAAGTACAAGCATAAAAACTTGGGAATTATTCAACTTCCCTACTACTGAATGTAAGAGCGCAGTAATATTGGTATCAAGATGAAAGACGTAAGTTTAATTCCTCCAAGAGCTCCTTATAACATACCTTGAAAGCAGCAGCACAGTTTACACATATGATATCATAATGCTGAAAATTTCCATCAGCACCACTCCGGAGAATTTCTGTGGAAGAATCTGTAACTTTGCCTTCATGGATCTTAATGGTGTTTCCAGACCTGCCCAAACACATAACAAGCACAATTATTCTTACGTATTTTCTAGTTGAGTTTTTTGTTTAGCATATCTCTTTAAATGGAATAAAAATCACAATGTGAAAAAAAGAACAATAAGGTTTATTATCAAACTATGCCTCTTTCCTAATTAAAAATAGTTGTTTACACATACAATGACAGTGTGTATAATATGGCAATCAGCTACAATACTGAGAACCATTGTAAATGCCATCATGCAAAGTTAATTCTGATATTGTAGCAAAAAATACATAGGAACATATTCACAGGAGCGAATAAACAATATCCAAAAGAACAAAAATATATTAAAAATGTATTAAAAGTTCCTCAGCTATTAGCATAAGCTGAAAAGACAATAGAAAAAGAAATATGGTCTAGACAAAGAAGTGAAAGAATTCCTTTGTATCAAAGGAGTGAAAGAATTCCCTTTGTATCAAATATTTACTGAAGCTACAAATAAATTGTGTCTGTGCACACATAATATTTATTTTTTCAATTTCAAAGATCTCATCTGGCATAAGGGAAAAATTATTTCAGAAAAATGGCACCTTAAGCTATCATTTTGTGTAATGATTTATTTTTCTGATTGATATCACAATATTGATATATTTAGATAATCAAGTAGTAATTATTTTTAAAGACAATAACTGTAAAGACAATTATAGTCACCATAGGTGACTTATAAGAAAGAGAGGCAGAGACTACGGATATAAAAAGGGCATAGAGGCCAGGTGCAGTTGCTCATGCCTGTAATCCCAGCACTTTGGGAGGCTGAGGTAGGAGGATTGTTTGAGCCCAGAAGTTCTAAACCAGCCTATGCACCATAGCAAGTTCTTGTATCAACAAAAAATAGTTGAGTGTGGTGGCACATGCCTGTAGTGCCAGCTACTCAGGAGGCTGAGACAGGATGGCCTGAGTCTAGATGTTAAGGCTATGGGGAGCCTTGATCATACCACCACTCTCCAACCTGGGCTACAAAAGTGAAGTCCAGACTCAAACAAACAAAAAAGGCTCATAGAAATTGCTAACAACAGCAACAAAAAAACCCACAAACAGTTATTGAATTATAAATATGCTAAAATGCTGTTGAAATCATATGATTTCTGACATCAGTTTGGGTGTATTTTATGGAAAAGTTTAGTTTAAACAGAAATGAGAAGATTGCAATTTGTGAGGAAAAGATATATGGTAGTATAATGACATAAATGGATATATAGAGACAGAAAATGGAACAATGAAGTAAACAAACATGTTGTAATCAGAATTATAATGTTTTTAGACTACATGAGGCTTTCTTATGATATTTACTACTATTTTTCCATTCAAATCTGCATCTACCATATAGATGTCTCCAATACATTGAAAGTATTCCAAATGTTCAAAACACAGGCTTAGATTATGTGCTTCAAGATATTATCAAGATTCCTAGACTAAAGAAATACAATATACTTTTCATAATCAGTCTAAAATTAGTCACATTCATCACTTTTGGATTGTCACTTAAGGTTCTGGTTAAAATGCAAGTATTTCTTTTTTTAATGGACAAATAAAAAATCCTTTACTTCTCAATTTTACACAAAATTAGCTCCATCTGTGTATTTGAGCAATGAAAGATCTGGTTCAATAATGATATATATATATATATACATATAAAATTATGTTATAAGATCCTTGAAAATGATGGCATTAAAGTAAATGTATACCACACATTTTGAAATGCAATGCAAAAGTGAAATCAAGAAAAAGCTTTGCAAATCTTAAAATACATGTCTTTACTGTTGAGATGTAATACATATCACTTAATTTAGTTCCACTGATAATGGAAACAAAGAAATTATATTCTGTGCCTGGCTTAAATTGTTAGCAGTTATGCTATTATCATGGTTTAAAGACATGGTTTTATTTGGCCCTTCTGCAATTACAATATGTATACCAACAAACACTCCAAAGTTGGGCATTTGAACAAGTAAAAATACAGAGGTACTAAGACTTTCATAGGGATAACAATCTGAACAGGTTTGGACACTGAACAACAAAAAAGGAGATTTCTAATTAGTATTCTTTTTTAATTTAGAGCATTATCTCTATTTTATCTAGCATGCTCTAAAATTTGAGACCATTCAATGCTCATGCATTAAACTTATGTTTACTGTAATAGCATTAAACAAAGAAATAAGGCAGATATTCTGACAGACTATACATATGTATAGGAAGTACATGATTGACTTTTGTTTTTTGATTCTCAATAATAGTCTCAAGAAAAATAAGAATTGTTCTAATTTATTAGTTTTTCAAAAGTTTTTTCCTTTGTATCTATTTATTAAGTAAATGTTTTTGAGACATTTTATACAAGAGCAAGTGATCAAATAAAGCAGGTTCGTGCTTTCAAAGAGCTCCCAATCTCAGGAAAGAGAATCATAGGTCATCAACTAGAATCTCAAATGGTCAGAGCTCAGCAAGTGACATAAGCAGAAAGTATTTCAGAACAAAGGAAGAAATCATTAGTTCTAGTAGTGATCATTGAGGAAGGCTTTCCAGTGTTATCTGAATATTGAAATATAGTTCAAGTTTACCAAAAATAATTTGTGTGAAGGTTGATTCCACATCTTTGCAACTGTGAACTGTGCTGTGATGAACATGATACCTAGTAGTCGTATTGCTGGATTAAATGATAGATCTACTTTTAGTTCTTTGAGTAATCTCCATACTGATTATCATAGAGGTTGTACTAATTTTATATATATATTTTTTATTTTAAAATTGTGGGGTACAGTTAAGGGTTAGGTATACAAATATTCATTGTGCAGGTACCCTTATTGATGAGGTGTGCCCCCCTTTCCCCAGACAGATATTGACTCTAGTTAATACCACCTCCCTGCCCCTCCCTGCTGCCCCCATAGTTTCCCGCCATTATCAGTTCTTTTCTTATAGTATCATGGTAGTTGTTCAAGGTCCACTTATGAGTGAGAACACGTTATACTCAGATCTTTGTTTCTGTGAGAGATCACTTAGTATTATAAACTCTAATTCACCCAGGTTGCTGCAAAATTCATAATTTTGTTCTTTTTCATGGCTGTGTAATATTCCATTGTGTATTTGTACCACATTTTTTTAATCCAGTCCTCTTTTGATGGACAGTATGGTTGGTTCCATGTTCTTGCTATTGTGAGAATATTGCGATAAACATACGTGTGCAGGTATCTTTTTTTATAGAGTGATTTGGGTTCTTCAGGGTATATTCCCAGTAGGGGGATTGAGGGGTCATATGGAAGGTTGATTTTTAGAGCTTTTAGGAATTGTCACACTGATTTCCACAGAGGCTGTACTAGTTTACACTCCCACCAACAGTGTAGAAGTGTTCCCTCCTCGCCAAATCCTTTCCAGCATCTGTTATTTTTTGTTATTGAAGATGGCCATTCTGACTGGAGTTAGGTGGTATCTCCGTGTGGTTGTAATTTGCATCTCCTTGATGACTAGTGAGGTTGAACATTTCTTCATGTATCTGTTGGCCGCTTGTATGTCTTCTTTTGAGAAGTGTCTGTTCATATCTTTTGCCCACTTTGTAACGGAGTTGTTGGCTTTTTTTCTTTTCAGCACATTTGAGTTCCTTGTAGATCCTTCATGTTAGGCCTTTGTCAGACAAGGAGTTGGCAAATACTTTTTCCCAGTCTGTGGGCTGTCTCCCTGCTCTCTTGATGGTTTCTTTGACTTTGCAGAAGCTTGGCAGTTTAATGAGGTCCCATTTGGTTGTACTAATTTACAACTCCTACCAACAGTGTATAAGTGTTCCCTTTTTTCTGCATTCGTGCCAGCCTTTATTATTTTTTGATTTTTTAATAATGGCTATTCTGACTAATATAAGGTGGTGTCTCATTGTGATTTTAATTTACACTTTCCTGATTATGAGTGACATTGAGCATCTTTTCATATGTTTGTTGGCCATTTGTATGCTTTCTTTTGAGAGATGTCTGCTCATGTTATTTGCCCACTTTTTAATAGGGTTATTTGCTTTTTTATTGCTGATTTGTTTGAGTTCTTTGTAGATTCTGGATATTAGTCCTTTATCAGATGTATGGCTTATGAATATCATCTCCCATTCTGTAGGTTGCCTATTTGCTCTGCTGATTATTTCTCCTGCTGTGCAAAAGCTTTTTAGTTTAATTAAATCCCACTTATTTATTTTTGTTTTAGTTGCATTTGCTTTTGGTGTTTTAGGCATATATTTTTTGCCTAGACTCAAGAGTTTCCTTAGGTTTTCTTCTGGGATTGCTATGGTTTCAGGTCTGACATTTAAGTCTTTAATTCATCTTGAGTTAATTTTTATATAGGAGGAGAGATGGGGATCAAGTTTCAGATTTCTGCATGTAGCTATCCAATTTTCCCAAGATAATTTGTTAAATAGGGTGTCTTTTCCTCAGTGTATGTTTTTGTTTGCTTTGTCAAAGATCAGTTGGTTGTAGGTATTTGGGTTTACTTCTGGATCCTCTGTTCTGTTTCATCGATCCACATGTCTGCTCTTGTTCTAGTACCATGCTGTTTCAATTACTACAGTCTTGTAATATAATTTGACAATTACAAAGATGTGGAATCAACCTAAATGTCCATCAACTGATCGGCAGATAATGAAAATGTGGTATATGATCAGGTGTGGTGGCTCAAGCCTGTAATCCCAGCACTTTGGAAGGCCGAGGTGAGGAGACTGCCTGAGCCCACAGGTTAGAGAATAGCCTGGACAACTTGGTGAGACCTCATCTCTACAATTAAAAAATATATATATAGCCTGTGTGGTAGCGGGAACCTGTAGTTCTGGCTACTTGAAAGGCAGAAGCGGAAGGATCCCCTGAGCCCAGCAGGTTGACACTGGGGTGACCATGATCTGCACTCCAGCCTGGGTGATGGAGCGAGACTCCAACACACAAAAAAAAAAAGAAAAGAAAATGTAGTATACATACACCATGAAATACTACACAGACATAGAAAAGAATGAAATCATGTCCTTGGCAGCAACATGGATAGAGCTATAGATCATCGTCCTAAGTGAACTGACTCAGAAACAGAAAATCAAACACTGCATGTTCTCACTCATTTGTGGTAGCTAAATGGTCACAAAGATGGAATAATAAACACTGGGGACACCAACAAGGGGAAAGAGGGTTAGGTTCAGAAACTACCTATGGGGCATAACGTTCACTATCCAGGGAATGGGCCACCTGAGACCCAATCCCCACCACTACACAATATGTCCATGTAACGAATAGACATGTGTACCCCCAAATCTAAAATTTCTTTAAAAAGAGTTTGTGTGAAGGGGGAAAGGCCATAACGAGGATTTTGGGCAGAGAGAAAATCATGAGCAAGTCATGAAAACCAAAACCATCATGTGCTCAAGGAATACCAAGTCCTTCCAGCTCATTGCTAGCAAGTATTTGGCAAGTTATGGAGACACTCTGTGCCTTGGTCCTCATCTCTAAAATGGGAAGGAAACGAATATCTACACTGCAGGGTCACTGAGCTAAGTAAATAAGAAATTGCTGCCATTTATAAAATGCTAGCAGTGCAGGCACGTGGCAGACATTCAGAGCGGTAAGGTTTGGGTTGTGCATAGGGAATGGCAACTAAGAATGGACACTGCCTGCAAGGGGTTTTGCAGAGCCCCTTTACAGAGGTCAGACTGTGTCCTACAGAAGACAGGGATTTTGAGCCAGAATGTAATTTCATTTTTAGAAAAACTTTTCTGACAATAGCTTGGAGGGAGGATTCATTTACATTTTACAATCTCCCTGACCTCTGCTAAAGAACTTAATGGCACCTCAATTCTCTACTGTGCCATTTAGAGCAAATTTTAAAATTTAAACAATTTCTATTCTCATTGTTTTTCCTCAGTTCATTTTTAATTTCAATTATATTTGTGAATTATAAGGTTACTATTCAGTGTTTCCTTAAGTATGCGTCCCTCTGAAGCAGATTTTTTTTTCCAAACTGTACATTCTGAAAAAAAAATTATTTTCCTCCAGAAAATAATTAGACAGTATTTCCTTTCCAGTTTTAGTTGCAACATCTGGTTTGATGCAAGGGATCTTATTCTAAGTTACAGTTAAATACTTGATAATGAGATTCTGCTGCTTTACCCAGAGACAGTACTTTGTGAAAGAGTTTCCACACATGTCTATAATGAACATTCTAGATCATAAAATCAGTGCAATTAGCTCAATCAATTTCTTCAGCTATAACTTGCAGAATTCTTGCCTCTTCCATTCTCAGTGGTGATGAAGAAGTTTCAATAAACTAACCATAACCAATTCCATATGGTATACTACTGGGTTACAAGGTACTTTTACCATGTTTTTCCTTCTCCAGTCATATTATCTTAACTTTTATTTTTCTGTCATCACTAACATTTTCTGTACAGTCCTTCTCAGTTACAAAGATCTTACAGTAACTACGGGTTTCCCAAGGCAAGGGTAACATTCCTACAGTAATCTAACCCTTCTGAATCTGTAGGCAATGATCTTTGAAAGTTTCCATGTGTGCCTTGGGCAGTATTTAAAAGATCGGGGGATGGGAAATGAATGTCCAGTACAGTCATGGAACCAATTCACTTTCATGTTCTTGGGTGCCACAGACATTCTCCAAGAAGAGAAGAGAATTCAAATAGGCATGGTCTTATGCAGGTTCTAAAAGTATATAAAATCAATGCATCCCTGAGCCGGGCTCGGTGGCTCAGCCTGTAATCCCACGCCTTTGGGAGGCTGAGGTGAGTGGATTGTCTGAGCCCGCGGGTTTGAGACCCACCTGGGCAATGAAACCTCATCTCTACAATAAATCAAAAAATCAGCTGGGCATGGTAGCGCATGCCTGTAATTCCGGCTACTTGGAAGGCTGAGAAGGAAGGATCGCCGGAGCCCAGCAGGTCGAGCTGCGGTGGCCGGGAGTGGCCACTGCACTCCAGTCTGAGCGACAGAGTGAGACTCCAACTCAAAAAAAAAAAAAAAATCAATGCATCCCCTCCAGTGGGTAAGCATGGGATTTTCCATGAATTCCACTTATCTTAGGAAATGGGGCAAATTGTGTTAATGCATGATAATTTAATGCAGAAAGTCACCAAGGCTGGAAAGATATAGAATAAGACAAAATTCTGCCTTGTCTTTAAAAGTATATCCTGAACATCTGGAAAAAACAGGAGAAAAGACTTCATTAAAAAAAAGAAAGGAAACATGTTGCCACATTCTGGGGACTACTGACAGATTTCTCCCTGTGACTGTGACTTTTAGCTTTCTCCATTTTCCTGCAAAACCTTTATCAAAAGAAGCAGTAGCATCAGCATGAGGTTTTTTTTCAAGATGAGATGAACTGAATTAGGTCAAATTCAAAGGCTTTTATTATAGGCAAGGTAGAATGAAGTCTCAGAGCTATGTAGTGTATCATAAAATTTATGGGAAAAAAGTAAACTCAAACACCAGCTCTCCTATAGCTCTTCCTCTCTCAAGAAAACCTAGATATAGTTCATTCCTCCAACAGAGATCACACAGACAGCTGAAATGACTTTACTTTCTGCCATGCATGGCCATAGATACCCAGTGCCACCATTCCACTCCTATTGAGAAAGAAAAATCACGCTCATGGTAGAACAACACTCTCATGGTGCTTACTTGGTGTCAAGCACAGTCTAAGTCCCTAGATTACATTAACTTCATAAGGTAGATAAGATGACTACCATTCCCATTTTAGAAAGAAGGAAGCTGAGGACCAACGAGCCCGAGTGACTTTGCAAAGGCTATAAGCTCCTAACTCGTGAAGCTAGAATCCAAACCTGGGCAAGGTCTTTGCTCATAGGCAATATCTTCTTCTCAAGGGCACATTTTATGGTTCAGATGCATAGTCATCGCTAGAGACTAGAGTCAAGTTCTGGTAGCTATTTTCAGGACAAAGTAAAAAGAAGCATGGACAGATATGTTTCAAAAATGAAAGAGAAATGCATATATGTATGTATAAATTATTTTTTCTTCTCCATGCCTCTAATAATTCATTAAAAGTCAAATTACTCTATGTGCCTGACTGTTTCAAAGTGTAGAGAAGAGAGCAAAACATAATATGGGAAATTATGTGTATAATAAATATTTGTTGAATGAATGCACAGAAAAAACGCTTTTTTACGCACCTTGGGACAAGTTAATATTTGCTTAGGGATCTTGAGACAATACAGATGATGCCTGACAAATAATCTGGTGATGGTAAATGTGGTTAGCAAGTCTAAGAACTGAATAGAACACCCAATAGAATTACAAAAAATTAGTGGAGTACTTGAAGGAACTAAAGATAATTACCCAGGAGGAAGAAAAATATCAGCATCGGGGATACCTAATGGGTGTCTCTAAGCATTGGATGGTCTCTCCTGTGAACCAGGATGTAGACTTGCTTTGTGATGCTCTAGAGTGTAGATACAGGTCCATGACGGGGAAACTTATGAAGTGAATTACGGTGTCTCCCAAATGATCAGAGACACTATGCTGGGAATTATGCATCAGGTGAGGGTATTGGTACAACCTCTATTGTAACTTCAAACCTCAAAATGCTATTCTTTTTAGCATTTAGGCTTCTGCATCCATATTGGATAGCAGTTAATTCAGGCTTCTGCATCCACATTGGATAGCAGTTTGGCAAGCAAACAATTCAGTTAAATGGAGCTAAGAACTCTGCTTAAGCTGAAAATATAGAGCTGAACAAGATTTCAAAAGAGCTCTAGAAAGAGGCAAAACAATTTTGATAGTCAAGTACCCTGGAGTCAAAGAATTATACGACTTTTGATCTGAAAGGAAATTTAAAAATACTGTATGCGATGTCTTTAAGTTTTTTAGAGAAAAAAATTAGGCACTGGGATAATAGGGAGACATTACCTAACCTTATGCTGCTAAAAATTTATCTAAAAGAAGTCACTTCCCATCTTTACAGTTTAGTCCTTCTATTAGGTAGAAGTAAGTATTTAGTGGGCTATTTTACAGGCATGAAATAATTCTTCTTGGTAATATCTCTTTCTTAGTTTTTTCTCCCTCTTTTATAAGTACTTCTAATTATAATTATCCTTAGGTAGGTTTTCTTAGAAGTTTAAGCATGAAAGTGTCATATATGAGTTTAGATTTAGTCTTTGAATGGTAAAACGCAAAGATACAGTATCAATCAAGTGTGGATGCTGTTGGTGAATGAATTTTTGCACCAATTCATTTTTCTCAATCAGGCTGCCCTTCTTGTTGGCTATAATGCTTGTAAGGTCCAATAAACTTCTCTTTTTCAGTGCCATCACCCTTCACCCAAATTGCTCAAGTTAAAAGTCTACATTTCTCCCTTCCTTCATTCATTCCAGACACTCTGTCTTGGGCCTCCTACTTCCACATTATAAAATACATCTACTACCTTTTTTGGCACTGCCCTTACTCTTGTTTACCATAATTTTTTGCCTAGGTTTCTATATCTTTGTTTTACACAGTTCCTCTGTTTTCGAATCTCGTACCATTAAAATTCATTGTTTACACATAACCAGAAGGAAAATTTTGAAACATAGGTCAGATTGTCACTCTGCTAGGTATAAGACCCTTTATGGCTTCCCATTTCCCTCAGAACAAACTCGAAAGCAAAGCCTATAGGATCTATATACAAATCTTACCCCTGGGTATCTCTTCAAGATAATTTCCTCCTACCTCTAACCTTCCTAATTAGAAACACCATACGCATTGCGCTTTTTGTTCTTAAATGCACCCTACTTCTTCCTATCCCACATCCTTTTCGCTTGTGTTCATGCCTGGAGTATCCATCCCCCATCCTGTCCCATGCCAGCTCCTTCTTGTCCTTTAGGTCTCCATTCAAATGTAACTCTCTTCTATTACATCCTTTTTATGGTAGTACCCCCACTCCATTTTCAATTACTCTCTGTCACATCAATTTCCTCTTTTCCCTCCTAATATCGATCATAATCTGCAAATATTTATTTTATTTATTTATTCAATCTATAAATATTTTTCCGCCTCCCCAATAAATTCTCAGTAATTACTTATTGAGTGAAATAATCATATTTGAGAAAGAACACGGAAACATTTTTTGGTTTGGTCCCCAAACTCTTATATTGTTAATATTTTCTTCCAATGTACTGTAATATAAGGGCATGTCTTTGTGAATACAATAGTGAGTATGCACACATAACTATGTGTTAAACATTATTCTAAGTCCTCACATCTATTAAACCAGCTACTCTCAGAATAATACCATGAAATCCATTTTATGAACACAGAAACTGAGCCATAAACAGACTGAGTTCATTGACTAGAATAACTCAAATCGTGGGACTCAGATTCAAATCTAGGCCCTGTAGCTCTAAGGTCAATCCTAATCACAAGGCAATGTTGTCTTCAGACAGCGTGGAACACAAAAACCAACCACAAATTGCTTCTGATTCTCAGGCTATCATTAGCTAAAGCATACCAAAAAGATACAACCAGACACTGGAAAAGTATATCAGGGGATATTTTTACAATACCCCCAAATCAACAAATATCTCATAAGAATGAAAAGTATCTGATTCTCACTTAGAGTTTGTTGAATAGTTACCAGCTCACTCAAGTTTCCATTAATCACTGTGGCCACTCCAATGTCATATGTCATTCCAGGGATTAAGTTATCGATCTTGAATCTATTAGTATCCTTTATAAAAAGTTTCATGACTTCATTTGGGTTTGATATGGATTTTATTTAAATGTAGCACTCATGGCTATCTTATGAAGGCTCCCAATGAAGAATTACACTGTTTTCTCCCACATCTTCAGGTTTCACATAAACTTTCTGAGGTGGATGAATACCTAGGAGAAATAAAAACATAGATACATACAACTTGGTTGATTAACTAGCATTATTCGTGCTGCCAAATAAAAAAATCTCAATTCAATTTTAATGAATGTTTAAAGTAAATTTAACAAATCCTTTTTTACCATGTCTTGAAAAGGACTCAAGTTTAGAAAAAATGTATCTTTCTATTACTAAGTAAGATTTATTAAAATGATTAAACATTACATTTAAAGGGAAACAGAAATATACTCCTTTGGTGTTTGGCAAAGTTCTTCAGATTTTTAGGAATGGCACTGGAGTAACGTTCCCATTATTGAAATTATTCATTTATAAAATCAAATATACAAATGAACACCTACTCTATGCCAGGCACTCATCAAGGTATGCACAATGTTTCAATAAAAAATAACAATCCAATCCTTGTTCTTATGTATTTTGTATTCTGGAGGTAGAAATAGACATTACTAATACACTAAATTAAAATACATGCTGCATAGTACTTTGGAGATGATGAGTGCTAAAGAATAAAGAAAAAGTAAGCAAGAATGAGGGAGACAGAGAATGTGGTGGTTTGGAGGAGGAAATTGTGTTAAATAGAGATTTCAGGATAGGCATTTTTCAAAAGATAGGATTTTCAGCAAAGAGTTGAAGGAGATGGAGAGTTAGACATACGGATTTATGTACAGAAAACTATTAAAGTAGAAGAAACAGCTTCTCTGACCTTCATAAATAAAAGCTTCTCTGACCTGCATACTCAACGTTTGTATACCTAACCCTGAATTGTACCCCACATCTTTAAAATAAAAAAAGAAATTTTAAAAAAGCTTATCTGGGAGCTTACATGGTGTGTTCAGGGACAGAAAGCCAGCCTGAATCATGCAGAGAACAATAAGACAAGGTCAGAGGTAAATAGAAAGCCAGTTTGTGCAAGACGTCATAAGGTTTTACTCAAAACCAAATGAGTAGCAAGTACTGAGTTATATGCAATGAGACATGATTGTTCCTAAGTTTTAAGAATCACTTCGGCTGCTACATTAGTAACTGATTACAGGGATGGCCCATGGTAGAAACAGGGAGCAAGCACAGTAAACCAGGTAAGATGGGAAGATAGCCTGAGTGAAATAGCACTCAGGGAGGTGGGAAGTTATAGTGTGACCCTGGATTTATTTTGAAGATAGAACCAACAGGATTTCCTGACAGAGTGTGAGTTTTAAGAGAAACAGAAGAGTCAAGGATAACTTCAAGGCTTTTAAATAAAACAACTGGATGAATGAAATTACCAAGAAATGAGGTGAGGAGAATTATGGGTAAAGTAGATTTGGGTAGAAGCATATAGAGTTTTGGACATGTTGAATTTAAGACGTCGCTTAGTTATCCAAATGAGAGATCATGGCTGCTAGATGTTTGAATCTGGAGTATGGGATACAAGTATGTACTAGAGATATAACTTTAGGAGTCAATGATATACAGATGTTTCTGAGGTTTTAGAACTGTTATAAAGATAAAGATAGTTACAACACTAAATTATATTCCTTTGTAGATTTCTGAAAGACATGACATTTACTTAGAAACAAAGGGGAAATTAGCAGGTTGTGCTTACTGTTCATGCAGTATCACTGGAAAGTTTTCTTGATACTCCATCATAACAACTGAAGATAACACTTTGGCTTATCTGCTTGTATAGTGTATTTGAATATCAAGCCTTGTGGTTTTTACTATGATACAATTCTCTGGAAATTGTAAATGTCCTCCTTATAGTCTTGTTTAACCTGTATTATGTTTCTCCTGATCTTTTCATAGTTCTCAGATACGATAACAAATCATTAGTTCATGTCTATAAGGATAATTATGCAATTTTAAGTGGCTAATGGTTTTACTTTAAACAATTTTTTTAAAAGTATCTATGATTTTTATAATTACTTTGCTTGCAGAAACTATAATTTGACATTTTATTTTTTGTGAAGTTCACTTTTTTAAAAGAGTTACAAAATCCAAATTTTATTCTTTGAAAAGATCAACAAAATTGATAAACCCTTAGCTAGACTGACAAAAAAGAGAGAATATGCAAAATACTAAAATTAGAAGTGAAAACGGAAACATTACTACCCACTTTACAGGAATTGAAAAGCTTTTTTAAAACACTATGAACAACTGTACACTAACAAATTACATAACTTAGATGAAATAGAAAAATTCCAAGAAATATACAATTTACCAAAACTGACTATCTTAGTGTGCTAGGGCTGACATAGCAAAATACCATAGACTGGGTGACTTAAGCTACAGAAACTTATTTGCTCACAGTTTTTTAGACTAAAAGTCCAAGAACAAGGTGCCAGCAGGTTTTCTTTCTTCTGAGTTCCTTCATCTTGATTTGCAAACAGCTGCCATTTTGCAGTGTTGTCACATAGCCTTTTTTCTGTGTGCACATAAACCTGGTGTCTGTTTCTCTTCTTATAAGAACATCAGTCATACTGGATTAGGGCCCTAACTTTTGACTTCGTTTTACCTTAATTAGCTCCTTCTTAATTTTGACTTCATTTTACCTTAATTAGCCTATTTCCAATTACAGTTACATTGGAGTTTGGGGTCAACACATGAAGAAGTTCACTCTTTATCAGAATGATTAAATACCCCATTTTAACTTCTCAGAAAATATTCTGAGTGGGAACCTTAAACTATGCATCCCATCATTTCACAAAATTGTAGCTGTTTAAATTGATTATTTATGTAAAATTATCAGAAAATGCCAGAAAAAATTAAAGTATAAAAAGATCCTGCAAGATTGCAGTATGAAACAACCTCAGATCTTTATTCTTATATGCTTATAGAACTTAAGAATCTATTATAGACATTTACTACATGGGATTTAGATGAAATCTGCTGAATGCCACTTATAAGCACAGATTAAGGAAACGGGATTTGGTGAGTCTACAATAACCCAGAATTTGCTCTTAAAACTTTCTGAGCATACATTTGCATTTTTGGGGAGTCGGTAAATTTTCCACATTCTTAAAAGACTCTGTGATCCTCCAAAAGTGAAATTCTACAAAATAAATATACTCCCTAATATGTATCAAGGCTATTCATGTTCTATGCTTAGCTTAGAGGTTCTAGACTCTTTCTACATGTCCGCGTGTTTCAGCCATGCCAACCTACTTGCAATTTCCTTATGGTCAAATGTCAGTGTCTTCAAATAGCTTTCTCTGGCTCTCCAGGTCTGGCTAGACAGATGTCTCTTCTTTGCCCTTTTCTTCCTCTGCACATACCTCCTTCTGCCTCCCTACTGCTGTCTGATGGCTAAATTCCTACTCCGCCTTCATTGACTCAACACATCGCTTATCCTTGTGACTATCCTTGCCACCTTAGTCTGAGTTAATTCATCCTCTCTGTGCTCCCATAGTATCCAGAACATAACCTCTACAACAGCAATTATAATGCAGCACTATCACTGTTTGTTAACTTATTTGTCCCATTCTGTTAGTATGTATGCAAGCCCACTGAGACTAGGTCTTATTCAGCTTTGCATCTCTGGTGCCTATCTCATCTCCTGACACTGAAAAATAATTTATTGAGTGAATTTTTTAAAAAAAGAATGCTACCTCAACTTTAAGAGAATAAGACTGCCCTGGGTTACTAAATCCTGGACATGTACTAGAACGTCAGCTTACAGTTATTAGAAAGAGCAAATGACCCAAAGTTAAATGTGCATACTCACATTGTACCTTTCTCTTGTCTCTCTATTAAATAAATGGATGTGTATCATAGAAGATTTTAAGTTTATTTAGAAATTAATGGATCCATGGAGAAATCCTCCTAACCCACCTGTCAGTTAAAAATGAAAACATCTTCCTACAGTGTAGGGAACCCAAACAAGCATTTGTCAATGGAAGGATGCATTGTCTAATCTCTGAGAAAAGTAAACATCTGCTACCTAGTATCTAATTGGAAAAATAGTTTTATCAGGCTTTGTGACACTGAACGTTTGTAGGTTAAATATGCTATTTTAGTAAACGTTCAACAGCATATTTTATTTTGTTATTATTTTAAAAGAATCTCAATATTCCCATTCCCAGTAAGTATGGAAGGTTAATTAATCTATGGCTTTGCACATGCAGGCTTTTCCATTTCTCCTACCTCAGCCTTAGTGTGTTTAAATTTTGCTGATATTCCAATATAAATACTATGCACCCAGCATGTGACTATACATGCACAAACAACACCCACTACACTGGCAGGGATACACTGCCAAAAATGAGCTTAGTAATGCATTGTTTCATAAGAGACAGTTTTATCTTTTTAAAAATGCTACCTTATGCTTAAGGGGATAGATAGAATTACTAATTAAACAAAAGGTTACCTTAATGATTATGTCTAGAAAAATGATTCAAAAATCACCATACATAGGTGAGAGGAGAGTAGAAACGCATTTGCCAAAAATCCTAGGAAGAGACTGCCGCCTAGAGGTCAACACATCTCATTGCATGGGAAAATAACCAAGTAAAGCTGATTTTAAAAATGCAGGCCTATTTTTTGGATTCAGTCATACTAAAAAGAACTGGGTGACCTAATAGTCACATGATAATTTAATTTATTTTATAGTAATAAAGTTAAACATATTCCAGCCAAGACTATAATAAGGAGGATGTCTTCTAGGAACTTTGGTAGAAAAAAAAGAGTGGAATAATGCTTAGAGTTTATGTAAATCTAGATAAATTTAGTATTTCGAATCAATACTTAACATTGTGATTCAACATTCAAACACATGCTCAACTGTGAGCATCTGTACTGTAAAGGATCAACATAATTGAGTTTCAGCAAAATAATATTTTGAAATATGCAGTTTCTAACTTTTTAATAAAAGGCAACATGCAGCTGAGTGTGGTGTTTCATGCTTGTAATTCTATCACTTTGGGTGGCTGAGGCAGGAGGATCACTTGTGGCCAAGAGTTCAAGACCAGCCTAGGCAACATGCAAGACCTCTTTTCTACAAAATACAATAAAATAAATTAGCTGAACATGGTGGTGCATGCTTGTAGTCCCAGCTACTCAGGAGGCTGAGGCAGAAGGATTGCCTGAGGCCAGGAGGTTGAGGCTGTGGTGAGTGGTGATGGTACCACTGCACTCCAGCCTGGGCAACAGAGTGAGATGCAAAATATAATATACTATAATTAATATATAATACACGGCAGCATGCAATTATGCTTACCTGTAAGGACTGAAATAGGTTTCTCAAAGCAACTGAAAGTTCCTCTTTCTGCTAACTGAATAAATGTATCAAATAAAGATGAAAAGACTTGAGGCCTCCAATTGTTGTCGTTGTGTTGCATTTTTCAACAAACACCTCCTCTGACTTATTGTTTTCAGCATACAAAATCATTGCAAGATAATGATGAAAAGATGCAATATCTGGAGGATCTCAGTATAAAAATATTTCTGTTGGAGTCACACGTGTAATTCTGAAATTTTGGGCTGATAATGGGCCTAAGAGATAAAAATACCAAACTAAAAATACAGTATATTAGTGATGTGATTTGGCAAACTAATGCCTCAGCATTTCCAAATACTTTATTTTTTTGGAGAAAAAAAAAACTGGGTTTGAGCTCTGGCTCTTCCACTTTCTAGTTCCACTCCCTGAGCAACTTTCTCACCCTCTCTAAGTCTCAGTTTTCTTGACGGCAAAATGGGAATTACAGTAATAGCTGCTTCATAAAACCTTTGGGAAGATTCAGTGATATGAGGAATGTAAAGTACTTGGCACAGTGTTTAACACACACTGTTGTTCAATAATTATTTTTATTATCCTCACCGCCAAAATGGCATGAATTGAGTTCAGCGTTCACATATCATTTAGGCTTTTACCTCTTCCGCCTTGTCAGACTAGAGGGCCGAGACCTTATGTTGTTCACCTTTCACTCCTACTATCACTTATACTCAGACTCTCATTCATCCTCTTACAAAATACTTCCCCATCGCAAAAATTTCATCCAGTGCCTGTGATTTTCCTAATTAATATTTTCAGTTTAATTTTTGTAACTAGCACCTGGCACATAACAGCCTCAAACCCATATCCGTCACCCACTTCTTCAACACACATGTGCAAACACATTCTTCTTGACTCTTTAGGAGCAAAAGCTCTAGTGTTAAAATGAGACCATCGGGGTTCCTGTGAGATTTTGCTACTTAACAAAGCATGTTACTCTAGTCAGTGTGCTTAATCTTTCTGAAGCTCTTTTCTCATTTCTACACAGATACTCCCAAGGTTGAGGTGAGGACTGAATGAGATAATGCCATAAGGTATTTTGTAAAGTGTAAAGCATGTGTTAGAAACTCTAATATTAATGAATTTCTATTGCTTCTAAGGTCAAGTCCGATCATCTGAGACAGACACAGCTGGCACTCTCAGGTCTGGTACTACAGATCTCCCAAACTGATTTCACCCTCATGGCTGGGGAAATCCAGTCAGTTGCACTATCCTTCCACAGATTCTTATCTCCGCACTTTTTTCTGCATGTGTTTCTGCCTTCAAGTTTGGGTCTCAGCCTTTCCTTTCTATGAATGTGCCCCCATCACCTACTGTGTGAATCCTAGTAAGCCTTTATTAAAAGTACCACTGTTTGAGCATTTCAGTATTTATATTTTTTATTTAGTTGTGCTTGCTTTTATTTATATTCCTTACTAATTTTTCCCATTTTGGGCCTCTTAAAGACAGGGATGCAGATCTAGTCATATCCTTCTCTTAGCAAATATCAGAAATTCAGTTCCAAAAATGTATTGATCATCTCCTATGGGCTAAGCACCAGACTAGCTGGTGTGCTAAAAGACAAGTAAGACATAGTTCCTCCTCTCACAGGGTTTAGAGTTCAACAGAAAAGCCAAACAGTAAACATATTCATTGTAATTTAAAATGATTAATGATACAGGTATGCCCGGAATGTTAGGAGAAAATACCAGACCCTCAGAAAGTATCTGCCAGTGACAATATTAAATATTGTAAGGAGGGGGGATTCAAGATGGCCCCATGGAGCAGCAAACTGGTGCCTCTCTCAGTGAGCAAAACAGTGAGTGGGACACAGATGTTGATAGACAGATACACCCCCAACACTTTTGGGTGGGTAAAGCACTCTGCACCCAGTAATGCTCTCTTTGAACACAGAAAGCAATGACAGACATGGGAATCTGGGTACACCATACCCAGATGTGCAACAAACTCATAAGAATTGAAGTCCTGCCTGGCAAACAAAAGTGGATAAATGATCCTAAGACACTTTGGGTCAGTTCACACCCTGCAAGCCATGCATGAGCCATTGGTCGCATGCAGGAGGAGTCCTGGTCAGGGCACAGTGGTGGGCAACTGGAGCACAAGTGGAATGGGGAACAAGACCCATGCTTGGTCAACCACTGTGAGTGTGGTTTCCACAGCAGAGCCCAGCAGTCAGCTCTCAGGCAGGGAGAGGTCTTCCTGCAGAGAGAACCTGGCTGGCACCTGCTGACAACTAATGGCCATCTTCCCAGTCAGATCAGAAAAAATCACCTCCAAACCCTGTGTGCCTACAGAGCTGATCCTTCCTGCCTCCTTGGCCCCTCCCTCGCCACTCCACCCTATTCCTTCCCCCTACATGGCAGGGAAGTTGTTCTTTTTCAAGGGCAAAATGTGGACTTGAGCAGGGAGAGACTGACAAGAAAAACACCCAAATGCTTTCTCGGTGGGAAGGTCTCTGGACTGCAAACCACAGACAGCAAACCCTCCCCCACTCACTACACAGAGTGCCAGTAGAAGGGGCTGAAAAGTAACCCAACTAGATTAACAACAGGAAAGAAAAGCTACAGGAGAGGAAAATCCGACACAGGGTGGAGCAAGGAACAGAGCTGAATGTCCCTCCCAATCTCACCAAGTGACCTACACTGAATCACAGCAAGGGCCCTAGAACAGAGGGGTCATTGACTAGCTTCAAAGCAACAAAACCAAAATGGAGTTATAGAGAGGGAATAGAGGCCTGTCACAAATGAGGGGGAAAAACTAGACAACCTTCAGAGTCTTAAAGAGACAGTGCCCCAAAAAGCAGCTATCAGAGCACAAACAACAGAAACCTCTCAAAACAACTGTTCCAGATGACAGTCACAGAAATCAGAGAGTGGATGGTTAAAATGAACAGAGAGAACCAAGATATACTAGAAGCAAAACTCACTTAATTCATACAGGAAGTAAAAATGGAGTAGGCCAATTTTAGAAAAGCCCACTCTGAAAGAACGGAAATGAAGAAATTCATCCTGGAAATCAAAAACACAGTAACATCCATAGGAAACAGGATCAATTAGGTAGAGGAAACAATCTCAGAGCTTGAAGACCAAAGTATGGAACTAACCCAGTCTGTCAAAAACACAGAAAAAAGGCCTGCCAGGTGGAGAGGCAGCCTCTGGTCTCTCCTGGGGGCCTGGCACTCCACCATGGGGTCGCCATGGGGAGGCGGCACATGCACCTGCTCCACGCAGCGGAACAGGCACCTGGCTTATACATCCACCTGGATGGGTCTCCTAGTGGGGCCCTCTCTCCCCTCTCCTCCCTCCTCTCCCTTCCCCTTCTCCCCTTCCCCTCCTTCCCTTCCCACCTCTGTGTCTGGTTGAGGCAGCAGGCCATCCTTGTTTTCTTTCTGCGTTTCCCTCTTCCAGACACTCCTGGCTCCCTGTGGAAACTGCGGCCAGTCAGGTCTGCAAACAGCCGACATCCTCCCTGGAGTGGGGAGGGCGGCCTGGGCAAGGCCAGGAGCCAGGAAGCTGTGGGACCAGGACTGCCCAGCCCAGTCTCTCCCGGTCACCCTGCCCCTCACCCCGGTCATCCCTGCTGTCTCTGCCTTTTTCTGGCATGCTTGGCCCCTGCACCAAATTTGAAGCAGAACTCCAAGGTCACAAATGGGGTGTAGCCCTGTGGCGGAAAATGGAAGAGCCAAAAATTCATGGCCTTATTTGGAATGAAAGTTCATCCTCTGAGAGCCCACAATCCTCCTCAGGGAGTGACATCTTCTGACTGAGGCCCGTGGCCCAGGAAACAGATGGAGGGAGCCTGATCGGAAAGGGGAAGCTGGGGCTTCACATGAACCCCAGTGAGCCTCCCATCACAGCAGATGGGGATGGGGCAGGAGAAGTGGTTGTCTCTGTTTTATAGATGAGAAGACAGAGGCTCCAGGAGAGCCCCAAATGGGCTCAGGGAACCAGGGAGGCTATGGTGGAGCCAGAGCTCAAGTCCTGAGCCTGTCCTTCCCTTCAATCACTGTGGTCACTCCCTGAGGAGGGAAAAAATTTTAAAAAATAGAAAAAAGCTCAAAAAGAAGGAACAAAACTTTCAAGAAATGTGGAACTATGTAAAGAAGGCAAATCTAAACCTGATTGATATCCCAGAAGCAGAAAGGGAAACAGAGAACACCATGAAATAAGCATTTCATCAGGTCATCCATGAAACTTCCCACATCTCACTAGAGAGGTGACCATTCAAGCACAAGAGATTCAAAGAACCTCTACA
Organism: Cephalopachus bancanus; assembly: GCA_027257055.1. Lineage (NCBI taxonomy): Eukaryota > Metazoa > Chordata > Mammalia > Primates > Tarsiidae > Cephalopachus > Cephalopachus bancanus. The sequence continues at coordinate 116,094 of JAPVLO010000258.1, forward strand.
AGGTGTCACATAAGAAGACCATTTCCAAGTCACATAGTAATCTGCTTCCACAAAGTACGAATGAAAAAAAAAAATCCTAAAGACAGCAAGAAAGAAAGGTCAGAATATCTACTGGAAAAGACTCATCAGGATTGCTCAAGACTTATCTGAAAAAAAAACACTACAAGCTGCAAGGGACTGGAGTACAATTTTTAACATTTTTAAAGAAAGTAATCCCATCCAAAACTTTGCTACCCCATCAAGCTATGCTTCATCAGTGATAAAGAATTAAAATACTTCCTAGACATCAAATCCCCAAGAGAATATGCTGCTCCCAGACCAGTCCTTCAAGAGACACTTAAGAAGGTGTTGAATACAGAAAGAAAAAAAAGTCATGTCCATCACAAAAGTACAGGCAAGCACAGAGTTTAAAAAACCTACAGAGCACTCAGAAAATGAAAACACACACATATATAACACAAAAGTAAAAAGGAAACAAAGCTCTATGACAGGGATAAACTCTTACATTTCTATAATCATTGTGAATGTGAATGAACTAAATATGCCACTGAAGAGACATACAGTGGCAAACTGGATAAAGAATTAGACAACTGTCTGCCACCTCCAAAAAACCCATTCTGCAAGGGACACCCACAGGCTCAAATTTGAGGCTTGAACATGGTCTTTCAGGAAAAGGGAAAACAGGAGAAAGCAGAAGTAGCTATTCTGATTTCAGAAAAGGCAGACTTCAAGCCATCAAAAACTAAAAAGGACACAGAGGACACTACCTACTGATAAAAGACTCAATCCATCAGCAAGAAATATTCATCATAAACATTTCTGCACCCAGCACAGGAGCACAAAGTTTTATAAAACAACTACTAAGTAAACTAAGAGAGGACATTGGCACTCACACAATCATAGTTAGAGACCTAAATACCTCCCTAAAAGCTTTATATGGATCATTGAGGCAAAACACCAAGAAGGAGATCCAGAATCTTAACTCAACACTCCATCAAATGGATTTAATACACATCTACAGAACACGCCATCCAAAATCTACAGAGTATAAATTCTATTCATCAGCATGTAAGACGTACTCCAAGATTGATCACATTCTTGGACATAAACAAAAGTGTAAAAAAATTTCAAAAGATTGAAATAATACCATGCATCTTCTCATATCACAGTGGAATAAAAATAAATATCACCACCAACCAGATTCCCTCCAAACACACAAAGACATGGACACTAAACAACATGCTACTAAACTATTTCTGAACAAAATAGAAATCAAGACAGAAATAAATATTCCTGAAAACAAACAAAAACAAAGACACATCTTATCAGAACCTCTGGGATGCCATGAAAGCAGTGTCAAAAGGAAAATTCATACCATTTCACTCCCACATCAAGAAAACAGAAAGATCACAAATAAACCGCCTAATATCATCTAAAGGAACTGAAAAGGCAAGATCATCAAGATCCTAACTTCAGCAGAAGAATCCAGATCACCAAGATAAAATCACAATTGCAATATACGAAGACAAAAATATCATACAATAGATCAACAAGACAAAAAGCTGGTTCTTTGAGAGTATAAATAAGATTGATGGTCCCATGACAAGAATGACTAAAAAAGAGAAAAAGAAAGTCCAAATAAGCACAATTAGATATTTAAAAAGAAAGTCATAACTGACCCTGGAGGAATTCAAAAGATTATCAGAGAAAACTATGAACACCTGTATGCAAATAAACTAAAAAGCCTAAAGAAAAGGGAGGACTTTCTGACATCACACAACCTCCCAAGATTGAAATAAAAAGAAAATGAAATTCTAAACAGACCAATAACAATCCAGGAAGTTGACTCTGTCACAAGAAATCTCATCAAAAAACAAAGGTATTTCAGGCAATAAAGAATGCCGGAATTCTCCCCAACTCATTTTAGAAGCTAACATAATATTGACACCCAAATCTGGCAAAGACCCAACAAGGAAAGAGAAATACAGGCCAATCTACTTGATGGACATAGATGCAAAAATTCTAAACAAGATTCTAGCAAATCGGATCCAACAACACATCTCAAGGATCATCCACCATGGTCGGGTGGGCTTCATTCCTGGGATGCAGGGCTGGTTTAACATTCACAAGACCGTAAACATAATTCTGCACATTGACAGATACAAAACTACAATCCACATGATTATATCATTAGACACAGAAAAAGCACTTGAAAAAATCTAGGATCCCTTCTTGTAATAACCCTTGAGCATCTAGGCATAGAAGGAATATTCCTCAAAACAATAAGAGTTATCTATGATAAGTCCACAGCCAACATTTTGTTCAACAGACAGAAGTTGGAAGCATTCCCCCTGAGAACAGGAACAAGACAAGGATGCCCACTCTCACCCCTCCTGTTCAACCTACTGCTGGAAGTTCTGGCCAGAACAATCAGGCAAGATTAGGAAAACAGAGGTATCTAAATAGGAAAAGAGAAAGTTAAGCTATGGGAGTCTGTCTAAAGTCTCCTCACACTGATAAATAACTTTAGTAAAGTCTTGGGTTACAAAATCAACATGCAAAAGAGTTGCATTTTTATACACCAGAAACAAGCCGGTGAAGAAACAAATAAAAAAACACAATCTCATTCACAATAGACACACACACAAAAAATACCTTGGCTTCCACCTAACCAGAGAAACGAAAGACCTTTACCACAAGAACTACAAAATGCTGCTCAAAGAAATCAAGGATGACACAAGCAAATGGAAAAACATTCCATGTCCATGGATTGGACAAATCAACATAGTTAAGAGATCCATCCTACCCAAGACAATCTACAGATTCAATGCAATACCCATCAAATCATCGACATCATTTTTCTCAGACTTGGAAATGACAATACAGAAATTCATATGGAAACAAAAAAAGAGCATGAAAGGCAAAACAATCCTCAGCAAAAGGAACAAAGTGGGAGGTATCATACTTCCAGACTTTAAAATTCATTACAAGGCTACAGTAACCAAACAGCCTAGTATAGGTACAGGAATAGGCACATAGACCAATCGAATAGGACAGAGATTCTGGAAGCAAAAACATGGAAGCTCAAGAAACTCAGCTTCAACAAAGCTACCAATAACAATCATTGGGGAAAGGAGACCATATTTAGCAAATGGTGCTGGGAAAACTGGCTGACCACATGCAGAAGAATGAAATTGGACCTCTACCTATCACCATATACAAAAACTCAACTCTTAATGGATCAAAAACCAAATGATAAAAACTCAAACTATAAGAATCCTAGAAGAAAATGTAGGAAAATGAAGGAAATGTTCAAACACCTGTATGAACATCAGAGGAGGCAATGAATTCTTTACCAAGTCCCCAAAACAAATGCTATAAAAGCTAAGATAGAAAAGTGGGATCTCATCAAATGAAAAGTTTTTGCATAGCAAAAGAAACTCTCAAGAGAGTAAAGAGACAACACACAGAATGAGAAAAAAAATTGCAAATTATGCATCTGACAAAGGTCTAACATCCAGGATCTACAAGGAACTCAAATGAAGTGAAATGAGAAAAACTAACAACCTTATTAAAAAGTGGGCATAGAGCCGAGCTCGGTGGCTCAGCCTGTAATCCCACGCCTTTGGGTGGCTGAGGTGAGTGAATTGCCTGAGCCCACGAGTTCGAGACCCGCCTGGGCAGCAAGACCTCATCTCTACAATAAATCAAAAAAATTAACTGGGCGTGGTAGCACACGCCTGTAGTTCCAGCTACTTGGAAGGCTGAGGCGGAAGGATCGCTGGAGCCCAGTAGGTCGAGGCTACGGTGGCTGGGAGTGGCCACTGCACTCCAGTCTGGGCGACAGAGTGAGACTCCAACTCAAAAAAAAAAAAAAAAAAAAAGGTGGGCATAGGATATGAACAAACACGTCTCAAAAGATGAAATACAAAGCAGCCAACAGATACATGAAAAATGTTCAGCCTCACTAATCATCAGAGAAATGTGAAGCAAAACTACAATGAGATAACACCTAACTCCAGTAAGGTTGGCCATCACTAATAAATCAAAAAACAACAGACGCTAGCCTGGGTGTGGAGAAAGGGGAATGTCTCTGCACTATTGGTGGGAGTGTAAGATAGTTCAACTCCTATGGAAAACAGTGAAGTGATTCCTAAAAGAACTAAAAATTGACCCTCCATATAATCCAGCAATCTTTCTTCTGAGAAGCATACCTGGAGTAACATCAATTGTTCTACAGAAAAGATACCTGGATACACATGTTTATTGCTGCACTATTGACAATAGGAAAAACATGAAACCAACTTTACTCTCCATCGAAAGTGAACTGGATAAAGAAAATGTGATATATATACATGATGGAGTATTACGCAGCCCTAAAGAAGAACAAAATTATGGACATTACCACAAATTGGATGGAGTTGGAGACCATAATACTAAATATTCCAGATACGAAGAACTGAATATTACATGTTCTCACTCATAAGTGGGGCCTGAGCATTAGCATAAGGGAGAGATCAGCAGTTGCTGGTCACTCCTAGGGAAGGAGGGAGGGAGAAAGGGAGGAAAGCAGGAAAGGAGAAAGGGAGGGATAGAGAGAGAGGGAGGGAGGAGGGTGGATAACACATACAAAGGGTACCTGGCCCATTACCAGGGTGAGTGAAGGCCAGTTACAGATCCAGACTTCACCTGCATGCAGTCTACTTATCTAGTTGATCCTCATTTGGACACAACATCTCTATAATAAGTTGTTTAAAAAACATAAAAATACATATTATAAAAATTATATTTTCAGATCTCTTGTAACTCACGTGTTTCTACAAGAAATATTGGACTTAAAGCAGTTTTTGCTTCCCATTCATTGATTGTGAAGAGTAAAAATCTGTAAGTACGTCCACGAGATAGTTGAGTAATTACTTTTTCTGTAGCATTTGGGGATATGCTTTCAAAATATTTTTCTTCTGTATAATCTAAGTAATATTTGATAACAACCTTATATCCTAGTTTCAGCCACTTATTCAAATTATTCCAAACATTTGAACCATTCCAACTAAATACAACTTCAGTTGTTCCAACATCCTTTATATAAAACAAAAAGTTTTCTTGCAGAGAAAGTGCTGAAAAATATAAAGGAGAATTATTTTTAATTAGAAATTATATATTTTTAAAAATTTTGTATTTTAAAGATGTGGGGTACAATTCAGTGTTGGGTATACAAATGTTCATTTTGCATGTAACTTTTTGTTGTTGTTTTTGCGTTGGAGTCTCACTCTGTCGCCCAGACTGGAGTGCAGTGGCCGCTCCCGGCCACCGCAGCCTCGACCTGCTGGGCTCTGGCGATCCTTCCGCCTCAGCCTTCCAAGTAGCCGGAACTACAGGCGTGCACTACCATGCCCGGCTGATTTTTTGATTTATTGTAGAGATGAGGTCTCGCCTGCCCAGGCGGGTCTCAAATCCGCGGGCTCAGGCAATCCACTCACCTCAGCCTCCCAAAGGCGCGGGATGACAGGCTGAGCCACCGAGCCCGGCTGAAGGCACCTTTGTTAATGAGGTGTGCCCCTCCCCACCTCTGGCAGTTTTCCACTACTGCCAATCCGGCCCCCTCCTCCCTTGGCAGTTTCCCACTACTGCCAATCCTTTTCTTATTTCTATAATAAAAATAAAATACAAAGTAAATTATTAAGAATAAAATAAATAATAAATTTAAATTAATAATAAAAAGAATATTATGCATGAATATAAAAAGAAATATAATAAAAACAATACATTCATATTCACAATTATATAGCAATGGGACATAACAAAAAAATCTTATATAGAAATAGTTTGATCCAGTTGTATTTTTCTGTAAAATGTCGCAATCTGTTTCATTCTTGGGTAGCAGTGGAAAAGGAAAAATTTCATTTTTCTTAAGGGTAAAAGATGATCCATCTGTCCACATGAGATGACCATCTTTCTGTAATAAGATGAGCAAAGTAAGCCAATTAAAAAGATAAGTGTCTTATGTTCAATTACTGCACTTCAAATTTGCAGATTTCAAGATTTTGATTAGTTACACTTTTATTACAACTTTTTTCTAAGTTTTTTAAATCATCAAACAGCATAACACTTTAATGACAAAGAAGCTGGAGGCAGATTTTACTTTCATTCACTCAGTCATAAATCTTCAGGCAAGTTGTTGAATCTTACCTTAAGCCTTTAGTTCTTCCTATATAAAATAGGTATAATAATAGAACCTACATCTTAATGTTCTTTTGATGATTAAAGAGGCAGTGCTTTTAAAGGATTCAATACCATGAAGCACAGAGCAATTATTCATTAAATGTTAGTTATTTCACATCAAATCATCAAATAAGTCCCACACATCAGGAGAGGTCATTGCTAACTTTCTGCTAAGGGATGTCCTTGGCAAATGTCACCAACCCCAATTCTCACAAGTAATCAATATCTCCCTGGATATTGTCCTTTCCTTGAAAGGAATGGTAAAAAAAAAAAAAAAAAGAATAAGCTGGGTTCTAATCATATTTCTACCTCTTGCTGAATATCTATTCTTGGGCAACTCTTAATCTTTTAGGCTAAATTTTCTCAACTGTACAATGGAGATAATTATGGCTATTTTGCATGGTTGTCAACAGACTTAGATCCTATGTATGTAAAACACCAAACACATAATAGTTCCTTTAAAATAAGTATAATTCTTATAGTGATGATAAACACTATGAAAACAGACACCATGTCTATACGTGAGCATTGTGTCATCCCCCAAATCAAGCACAGCACCAAACCAACTGTGTCAATGAGGACTAAACAGACCTGCTCCCTCTAGACTTTCCAAAAAGATTTTATCTTTTTATTTTTATTTTTTATATATCAATATTTTTATTTTGATATTGTGGGGTACAATTAAGGGTTAGATATACAAATATGCTTCATTCAGGCACCCTTGTTGATAAGGGGTGTTTCCCCATCCCCAGACAGATATTACTACCGTTAATCCCACCTCCTTCCCCCTCCACCCCCATAGTTTCCCACCACTGTCAGTCCTTTTCTTATAGTATTACAATGGATGTTCAAGGTCCATTATGTGAGTGAGAACATGTGATACCCAGATCTTTGTTTCTGTGAGAGGTCACTCAGTATAAGATTTTAAACCAATACTTTCCAATTCCACCTCATAAAATGGAGGAATGTCATTTCCTCGAAAAGACCTCTTTATTGCATATGCAGTGCTATAGTTTTGAAAATTGTCATAGGCTCAGAGACAGTATTTCAAGCGATTAAGGCAAGAGAGTTGGTCAGACAGATACAGGTTCAAGGCCTGGCATGGCAATTTATTACTTGTGTGCCCCAACATCTTTCTGAGATCCATTTTTCTTATATAAAATGGGAAAGATGACAGTGCCTACTACAAATACAGGATTGTTGTGATGGCAGTGCCTACTACAATTAAGAGACTGTTGTGAGAAGTAAATGAAGGTTACCTGTGTAGTCCTCTCAAAATGGAAGAAAGACACTATTAATCTTTCATTTACTGAGTTCCTGCTGAATACCAGACTCCAACTTGAAACTAAGAACACCATGAATACAGTCTTTCTCCTTGAAGCTCAGTAACAAATTCGCATTTATTCGACACAGATTTGTCTAAGGGAGTGATAGTGTTTTCCTTCTCAATCAACCATGGGAATTATGACCCAGCAGGTGACTTTGATATCATCCTTAAAAGATCAGCTGAATGTAGGTCACAGAGCATAATGGTTAAGGGTAGAATCTGATACATGTCCACATGGGCAAGTTAATCTTCCTGTGCTCCAATTTCCTCATATATCATACAAATGAGGCACATAGAATGATGATTAGCATTTAGGAGACACTACAGGGCTACTCCATTACTATTATACAGGACTTTTTACAGCTACTTTGATGTTTCATTTATCTCTCAAATTATTTTTAAGTATCTTAAAACCAGAGACTGTATCTTAGACACCTTTGAATAATTCATAGCACCCAGAAGGTTGCCTTGTGAATACCACTTTGACTGTCATGACAATATGATCTGAACCTTAAAACCATTAACCATAACTACTGGAAAAATACATTCTAATTTAAATGGCTTATAATAATCAGACTAACAGAGGGAAACAAATATATACACACTAATTCGTCTTCTTAGAAAGAGACAACATTATGGGAGAGGGTCTGAGATGTCTCAGATGAACTGTAGTTTGGGGAATCTCTATTGGAACTTCATTTATTGTCTATTAAAACAAAGAAAGTTCAGTCAGAGAATAATTACTAAAATGCAATTAATGATTGACCAGAGGTTTCCCCACATTTATGTAAATTTTGATAGAAAAATGGGTATCAAATTGATAGGATTCACCTTAGGTCACTACAGATAAGGACATCTCATGGAGGGCTGACTTAACTTTGAGTGCCAAGAAATAAAAGTAAATGGACCATCAAGAAGCAAACACAGAATAGACAGAGATGACAATAATAAGTCTCAGATCTTGCTACAAAATGCTGTCCGAAATGAAATTTGACGAGCCATTCCAAAGTGTTAGGGAAGTTGGAGAAAAATGTCACACTCCTTATTTTCCCGGTGTTAAATAAAATCTTCAGATCTTTCTGCATCTCTTTTAGTAAAATTGAGCTTCACAGCTTGATATGTGGAATGAAAAGAATAAATTGGAAAAAGACTTTCATGTTTTTGAATTGATATTATTGTATTGTTTGCAGAGGTGAGAAATAAGAATTGGAACAGGTTTGATGGGAGAGAAAGAATGCACATTCAGTGTAGGTCATGGTGGAAGTGTCTGCAGAAAATGCTAGAGGAATAATACGAAAATAATTAGATATATGTCTGGAACTCATAAGAGAAAAGTGGGTTAGATAGAGATTTGAGAATAATCTAGATTCTCAAGTTTAGATGGTAAACTGAGTGAAGAAATGGATGAGATTACCCAAATGAATTTTCAGATGATCTGGGGAATACCAAAATTAAAGCAAAATTGGGTTAAAAATGCCCACAAAAGAGATTAAAATAGAGTTTGTATAGAAATACAGTGTCTGTGCTTAATTAATGAAGGAAGAAAGGAATCAATAAAAATAAAGAATTAATGAACATAGATAAAATGTCATTGATTACAATATATATATTTCTTTACATTTACTGACCTTCATATCATTAAGGCCAGTCCATATTATTATTTGATTCTTTGATCTGAGATGTGAAAATATAAAATTTTTTTTCTCTTCATTTTTTTTTTTTTTTTTTTTTGAGTTGGAGTCTCACTCTGTCGCCCAGACTGGAGTGCAGTGGCCGCTCCCAGCCACCGCAGCCTCGACCTGCTGGGCTCCGGCGATCCTTCCGCCTCAGCCTTCCGAGTAGCCGGAATTACAGGCGCGCGCTACCACGCCCGGCTGATTTTTTGATTTATTGTAGAGATGAGGTCTCGCTGCCCAGGCGGGTCTCGAACCCGCGGGCTCAGGCAATCCACTCACTTCAGCCTCCCAAAGGCGCGGGATTGCAGGCTGAGCCACCGAGCCCGGCTCCTCTTCATTTTTTATATCCATAAGATATGCAGAACTTAAGGATAACTTACAATGTTGCTGGGCTATATTCCATGGTTTACTCTCATTGTTGATTCTATAACAGTTTTTTTTAATGCTATCCATCCTTGTGAACATGAATCTACCAAGAGAAAAATGCTTTGTTAAAGATGAACATCATCTGTATTTCCATCTACTTGGAAGGCTGAGGCAGAAAAATTGCCTAAGCCCAGCAGGTTGAGGCTGCAGTGGCTGTGAGTGTGCCACTCCACTCTAGTCTGGGGGACAGAGTGAGACACCAACTCAAAAAAAAAAAAAATGAACTCAGTAATATAACATTTCATAAATTTCATTCCTTAATATATATAAAAGTTAATTATGAAAACCTCATGGTATTAAGTGTGCACTTTCCCTATACTTCTCCCAAGCCAATAAAACTACTAAAGTTGGCATTGAACAAGATATGAATGAAATTGTCAGTTCTTAAAATAGTGTAAAATATCTGTGAGAATTAGTTATGCAAAATGATTGTCTAACTATAACTTCATTAAAATAAAAACCACACTTTTTTTCTTTCTAAAGAAAACTTTGCTTAAGGTTGCCTTCCTTTCCCTTTATTTTGTATTGGTAGAAAACTTTTTAATATATTTCAGGTTTCTTTTTATTGTGTAGTACTAGACACAATGCTTGCTAAGAATTCTGCTCTCAGTTACTTGGGTTCAAAAGTGTTCACCTTCCAGAAAAAACTGGGATAGCTGCTTAGCTTTGTTCTCCAATATTGTGCGCCATCAAAAGACTGGAGAAAATATCACCCTGTTCAGAAGAGATATTGCACATCAGCTTATGTTGATACCTCATCAGTTGCCTCAAACTTTATATTAGAAATATATGAGAAGGACCTTTTGAGGAAACCACTGTCTTTTTTTCCACAAGAGAAGGGCAGAGGGGATATGTTAACTATCTTTTCCTTAATATTTGAGTGTCTCTGTACTTTTCTTGAAGTATGCAAGTATTGTGATTAATTAATTATTCCTTTAGTGGGTATTGATATGGGACTCTTGGAGTATATTGCCCTCATCAGCTGTGATTCTGTACTCTTCTCTTATATCTGTTCCCACTATGTGGGGGAAGAACATGAAGCTAAGATGACCCCCCACCCCAAAATGGGCACATTTCCCTTTCCCCTGCCAGTTTTGCAAACTTTGGTTAGGTCTTATTAGAGATAAGTAATGCATAAGCTTTAAGTAGGGTAAAAGATTGATACATTTTAAATAGATTGTAACTGACCTTTTAAAACCAAAAGTGAGACTTTTCCCTGATACTTTAATGTCACCTGCAAAAGCTATGGAATCTGTATGAGCCATTGCCAGAGTTAAGGAAAAGAGAATCCCCTTGATACAGTTTAAAGGAAGTGCTAAGAAAATAAAAGTTGATAAGTTCATCCTACCTTTACCTCGCTAAGTTCAGCGTGTACAGTAAATCAGTTAAATACCAGAATGATATGATTAGAAAAAAGAGACTGCTGATATTTAAAAGCAGTTTGCAGTGATTAATAATCGGCTAAGTCACTTTCACAAAGAACAATACAAATTCCAAATTATCTACATAGTATACAATATGTTCATTATACAATATGTTCATTAATAATGAATCAAAAATCTATATACCTGCTTCAAGTTGAACGTCCAGTCTCTGAAATATATTTATGAAATCCAAATGCAATTGTCATAAGTTCAAGTGCAAAGACATATAAGGTTGCAGGTGTAAAATTATCCCACTCATAAACTGTGACATTATTTTGCATAATTTGTGAAGAATTAATAAGAGATATTGATACTGATATCTCTTTGGATGAGATCACACTCCAGTTAATAGAAACACTCGTACTTGTTGCTATTATTTTAATATTGCTAGTTGAGATTCCACCTATAAAATCAGGTAGAATAATTACTACTGATTCAAATAAAACTGATTAAAACACAAAGGATATTGAATTATGAAAGGTATACCATGCTGAGAAAATCAATTTTCTACACATATAATATTTTCTAGACGAGATGGAATTTTCTCCAACTCTACACAAAATAAATGAATTAGATTACAAATTCACATTTTTTTAACATAACCTGAATTATGCTTAAAACCTGCACTTACCATAACCACTTGCACTTACCTAACCATTCATACTAGTATATGTCAAACGGTATGTCAAATATAACATACAATAGTACATGTCAAATATGACATACAATAGTATATGTCAAATATGACATACAATAGCATATGTCAAAGATGACATACAATAAATAGTATATGTCAAAGATGACATACAATAAATAGTATATGTCAAATATGACATACAAATATGTCAAATCCATTTTTTTACATAACCTGAATTATACTTAAAACCTGCACTTACCATAACCACCTGCACTTACCTAACCATTCATACTAATATATGTCAAATGGTAAAACTGAAAATTATACTCACCTTAGTTTATAATTGCCTTTAAATTTTGAAATGTATATATTTAAAATATAATTATCATACTGTAATATAATTATATGCCTGTTAACTGTAAAATTCAAATTATCTAGTAATAAAAATTTTTACCTTTTATGATCAGATGTTGACATAGTTGATCAGCTTATACATATTACTTACGAATTTGAAATGACTTTTCACTTAAAATTTGACCATATTTTTTTTTTTTTGAGTTGGAGTCTCACTCCGTAGCCCAGACTGGAGTGCAGTGGCCGCTCCCAACCACCGCAGCCTCACCTGCTGGGCTCCAGCAATCCTTCCGCCTCAGCCTTCTGAGTAGCTGGAATTACAGGCATGAGCTACCACGCCCGGCTGATTTTTTTAAATTTATTGTAGAGATGAGGTTTTGCTGCCCAGGCGGGTCTCAAACTCGCGGGCTCAGGCAATCCACTCACCTCAGCCTCCCAAAGGCGCGGGATTACAGGCTGACTGTATAATGATGTGATAGTCTTCATTTTCTTCTAGTGTCATTATTAATTTCTGAAGCTTTTGTGGGTCTATGAGAACACTTTTAACATTCTGTAAATAATTAGATTTATCTACTTAAGAACTGTTTATTGAACAATAATCTCTATGTCAGGTGCATTAATTAAATTTTGACTTTCATACATCTTCATAAGAAATAGTTTTTCAAAATGGAATATAAGCACATATATGAAATATTTTTACTTTTAAAATAATTATTACTCCTTTAGTATTTAAATTCTAAAAAGGCAAATATATAGTCATTCCTGTGAAAAGTTAAATATTAATTCAATCAACCACTTAATAAAGATATTTCATAAAATGCAAACATATTATGTATTGATAAAACAAGAAACCCTAATAACTATTGCATTTACATTTACAATGACATACTCAATAACAATAAATTTATGCTGTTTATTTTTTATCAGAGCCAAAAAAAAATTTCTTACTTTTTGAGCAAAATCATTAACAAGTTGATATTTTAAAAAATAAAAATCAGGATTCCTTCCCTTAGGAAATTCATCCCAGTCAATCAAAACTTCTGTTGTGTGTTTATTCACTAGCATATAACAGAAACTTTTTGAGATCTGAAATGAGTAAAAATAGTAAAAATACATTCTTGGTTATTATAAGTAAATTGATTAAAATGACTCCTAAAATATGCTAAATTGTAATTTTAAAACATTTCAGCTGCATCAGTTTCTACACATGAATTACTCTATTGGTTACTCTATAATTTTGAAAATGACTTAAGAAAAGCAAACAAAATAAGAGCAAAGAAATTTAAGATCCATGTTTCTCTAACTAGAAAGCATGATGTAACTGGGCTCAAGGAGGAGGAAGAGACAAAGTCACAAGAAAAACAGAGCACTCTTGGAGTGTCAACTGTGTACCTTGGTGATAATGTCTTCAAAATTAAACTGGTTCACATACATTCTTGATAATTTATTTTACAAAAAAGACTTCGACTCTCAGAAGAATGATATATATCAAAATTCCTACCAAAAACAACCTTGAAATGCCTTACCATACCATATATTTTACCAAATTCTAATCTTTCCCTCACTAATTATCCTCTATAGAATTAGTAAGCAATGAAAACAGACTCCATCTCTATGCATACATGTGTGGAAACCTAGCAAAGAAAGCTTTTCTTAGTTACTAAATCTGATATTTAGTATTAGTTCCCTTCAATATAGCCCTCATTTTCCAGAATGATAGACGCAACGCAATCACCTCCTGCCCATTCGCTGATGGCTCCAAAAGGAACACACTCAAAAATGTCTTACCTTAACCACATATTGTAACCAGAGCAGTAGAATAATTAATTTCTCCATCTGGAAAATAAAGTGTATTCAGCTCAATTAACCATGGAAATTTTTAGCTTCAAAACTAAGCTACTGGCTGTTCTTTAAGTGTGTGTGTCACTTCAATGTCATATCTTTTCCCTTCAGACTGACTGTCCAAACGAATGTTAAGGCATCAATAAGTAGGTGCTGCTGAATATTCTTTACCTAATAAAATTGGAAACATTAGTACTTTCCAACAAACAACAACATAATTTGCTTTGAAAAATGTCTTTAATTAAATATAAAGGTGTTAGAAATAAAATGAATTATCAGGCAATTACACAAAATTACATTACATTGTGTGAATTTATGTAACCTCAATTGACAGAAATCTAGAATACCTACATGCTGCTACTTTGTTGGAAATAATTGCTCACACTTTAAAATATGCCATCATTATAAAAAATATTTCAAAATACTGTTGATGAAATGGAAACAAACAGAAAAAACATTCAAAAGTTGTTTCAATTCTATTTATTTTTAAAATGTATTCATCTAAAAAGCTTGTGTAGCATTTCCCAGAAACATAGTCCCCGTGGGCCTAAACACTCTTACATTTAACTTAAGATCCAAAAAAAAAAAGAATACCCTATATTTTATATATATTTGTTAAACTGAAAATACCATTAAAATAGTAAACAGGTCTCAAGGATCCATTTTAAAGGTCACCCTAGAGCAAGTTTCTTCCTGCAAAGTCCTCTTTTGTCCTCACTAAGCAAATGTTCACCTTAGATAAAATGCAACCCAGTTAAAAAGAATTACCCAATCATTAAATCCACAGGCTCTTCCTCAAGATTGCAAAGCTTTAACACTGTCCACTGTTCCAAGCAATCGGATCTAAGTGGTCTGTCCTCAGAGTTACAGTACTAATTTCCCTCCTAAATCTAAGTGTAAACTGGAATTTTGAAGACTTGTGTGCTCTAAGAATGCTCACGTGGAAAGCCCCGGGCTGCCTGCTCTTCAAGCCCAAACTCCACGCGAGACTCGATTCTGAGTCACACTGGTTGCGCTGGGAATGGAAAAGGAGCAGCTTCCCTGATGCGCAGTTTTAGAAAGGGTTCAGAAGAGCCAAACTTGACCGGTGAAGAGAGGGAGGAGAATAAAGGACTAAGACTTACAAAATAGTTAGACTGCGCTGTTCGGGTGACCCGCTCAAAAGAAGCCCAACCCTCAGCATCATGCAATATACCCATGTAACAAACCAGCACATGTAGCCCTTGAATCTAAAATTAAGAATTTAAATAAGGATCCCAAGAGGGTAAAAAACATAGAATGGCCAGACTAGTGGGAAGAGGAGGGAAGTGCAGGGACCCGGAAACAGTGAGAGTGCGAGGAGATCCCCGCCCGCCCGCGCTCCATCTGGACCCGGACCCACACGGCGCCGCGCTTTGAAAGTTTCGCGCGAGTGGAGGGGGGAGGGTCCTCGTGTCACAGCCCACCTCGCGGCCTGCCTCCATTTTTCCTCTTCCACCGGCTCTGCTCCAGTTCTAGCCGCTGCCGCTCTGGAGGCTTTCCGTGGAGCGGAAGACGCCCTTTCCCAGGGCAGAGTTAATGAATGAAGGTCTCCATGGCGACGAGAAGGCAGGAAAGGAGAGGGGTGGGAGGCGAGTCTCCAGGCATTGACGCGTGGAGAAAGGAGGAAAGGGCAGGGCGACGAAGGAGAATGCGAGTAGGAAACATTATCTCATGGGTTAAAAAAAAAAAGATGAAGAAGAAGAAAATAAAAGAAACAGAGTCGACTCTGTGGCTGTGAATAGCCCCATTTTGCTTAAGTTTAGCCAGAAGGCTTTTATGAAGTCACATTCTTTCATAGTTGTGTGCGTGTATTTTCTGCAACACTTGACAGTATTGACTAAATCCTTAATTCTTCCTGAGATCTGTCAGATGCCAGATCTCCCTGACATCACTCTTTTCCTGAATCTTCTATTTTATTGACCTACATCACTGTGTCTTCTGATATTTCCTCCTAAAACTGACTTGACCCACGATGCCTTCCTTGAGTTGTGGGCTCGTTCTTTCATTTTCCTGACTTCAACCATTTTCAAGATTCCCCATCACTCCCTCTTGAATGTCATTCCTTTCGAGGCCTTCAGAGAAGTATTTCTAGCTAGAAGTGGGCATCTCCAGCTGGATGCCCTCCCCCACCCCGAGGTAATTTAAAATCTTCTTAAAACTAAATTTATGATCTTGCCTCTTCCAGCCTTTCCTGAGCAGAGAATCATTCATCCAACCAACCAGCCAAACATCACCAGTTTATCATCCACAAAACCTTTCGTCACCACCCAATGCCAATTTATTCTTTCAATTTTTCAAAATCCTTTTTATTCTACTTTCTTTGTAATTTATTTATTATAGTGTTGTGGAGTAAAGTGAGAATTTACTACACAAGTTACTGCATGCAGGTGAAGTTTGGGCTTCTAGATGGCTCTCACTCCTCCTGGTGGTGCACCAGGTATTCTTAGTGTTGTCAGCGTCCCCCGCCCTTCTTCCTCCCATTGCAGCAACTGCCAATCCCTCCCTTGTGCTAAAGTGAATAGTGTTCAGGGCCCCCTTATGAGTGAGAACATGCAGTATTCGGTTTTTTTGTTTGTTTTTTTTGAGTTGGAGTCTCACTCTGTCGCCCAGACTGGAGTGCAGTGGCCGTTCCCGGCCACCACAACCTCGACCTGCTGGATTCCGGTGATCCTTCCACCTCAGCCTTCCAAGTAGCCAGAATTACAGGCATGCGCTACCACGCCCAGCTGATTTTTTTATTTATTGTAGAGATGAGGTCTTCCTGCCCAGGCGGGTCTTGAACCCGCAGGCTCAGGCAATCCACTCACCTCAGCCTCCCAAAGGCGTGGGATTACAGGCTGAGCCACCGAGCCCGGCTATATGTATTCGGTGCTTTGTTTCTGTAGTAGTTCACTTAGTATGATGATCTCCAATGGCATCCAAGTTGCTGCAAAGGCCATGATTTTGTTCTTCTTTATGTCTGTGTAATAGTCCATGGTGTATATGTACCATATTTTCTTTATGCAGTCTACTTTCAATGAGCAGCAGAGTTTGTTCCATATTTTTCCTATTGTGAATAGTGTGGCAATGAACATGCACGTGCAGGTGTCTTTTTGGTAGAGTAATTTATGTTCCTCTAGGTATATTCCCAGGAAAGGAGTTACTGGATCATATGGAAGATCAATTTTTAGTTCTTTTAGAAATCCACCACACTGCTTTCCATAGAGGTTGAACTAGCTTACATTCCCACCAACGGTGTAGAAGCATTCCCTTTTTGCTGCAGCTACACTAGCACCTACTGTTTTTTGACTTATTAATGATAGCCATCTTTACTGGAATTTGGCAGTATCTCATTGTAGTTTTGATTTGCATTTCTCTGATGATTAATGAGGCTGAGCATTTTTTTCATGTGTCTGTTAGTAACATCTCTTAGGTTGATTACTTCTCTATTACCACTGTCACAAACGTGCTTGAAAACCTTATTCATTCTCTCTCTCTCTCTCTCCCCTCTCTCTCTCTCTCTCTCTCTCTCTCTCTCTCTATCTCTCTCTGTCTCTCTCTCTCTCTGTCTCTCTCTGTCTCTCTCACTCTCTCTGGAAAGCATGCTTCATGTTTAATAGTTGGTACTTCAACTCAGATCCTGTGGTTCCATTTGCTAAGCTAAACATCTCCTTGAAAAGCCAGCTGTGATGGAAAGTAAGCTTGTAGATGCTTAGTAAAGTACAAATACTTCATAGAGAGACAACTAGCATTGGTTCATCGTGTTACTACTAATAAACTAATACTTGAGTTATAGCTCTTTATTTGATACCCCCGGTTTTTCCTACATACCATTAGCCAGTGTAGTTTCTGAAATAAACATGATACATTACAATTGTGTGCAGGAGGTTTACTTAAAAACCTGTTTTGAGACTTTGGTGTCTATGATGTACCTCTCACCAAATTCACTTTCCAACCTCATCTTTGTCCTTTCTTTGGCACTCTGACTTATACTGTTAATGAAGTAACAGGCCACAAACAAATGTTTATGGCCTCTGTTTTCCTGTAGAACTTTGTTTATATTGTAGCATGAAGATTTACAATTTATGTATCATGTCCTCAGCTAGATTAGGAACTCCATCATAGCAAGGACTTTGACTCAATTCAAGCACAGTAATAGATGTGAACTATATTTATGTGCTTTAATCCCTGGGGCTCTGCATATCTTTTTAGCCTTTAAAAGTGGGAGACATCAAGGCTATATACCCCAAAATGATTTTAGCACCATTGATTTAGCTTTTAGGCTTTGATAAATAAGACTGAGTTACAAATCCATCAAATGAATTGAATAAGTACATATTTTAAATATGGCCTTTATCTCCCATTTTTTGTACAAATAACTTCATTGTGAACAATCAGCCATCATAACACTGCCATCATCTGGGATTCACATCAATCACTCTATTACATCTGTGAGCTTAGTAACAAGTTAATCAGTAGGGTTTCCCTAACCAACAAATGAAATGTTCTCCTTCCTGAAGAGATGTCCTCTGAAATAGTGTGGCTTTGCTCATACCTTACATTTTTAAATAAAACTTAGGCATAGAGAAATTAAGTGAAAGATTTAAGATTTAAGAAAATTATGGTGTGCTTTTAAGAGAAGGAAATATTGCTTTAATGACACTTCAGTGTGTTTATTCTTAAGGAAAATAGTAATTTATTTTTCAGATGGAGAAACATACATGAAAATTATTTAGGTCATAATCAAGGTGACTAATATCCTAAAACATGAACTTCTTATTAAGAAATATGCTATTATGAGTCCAATTTATACATCTGATATGAAATGAAACCCATGTCTTCACCTGCTGCTGGGTGGACCTATCTTCAAGATCATATCCCCGGTAGAAATGTGACCAATATTCAAGGGATTACAATACCTACATTCTTCTTCACCTTCAATTTCCATTTATGTATTCATTCAAGAATGTTAATGCATTGGCCTGATTTAATTATTCCATATTACATACGGATATCAAAACATCACATTTTATCCCAGAAATGCACACAATTATGACTTGTCAATTAAAATTAGTATTAAAAATAAATAATACAATTAATTTTCTAAAAAAATTTAAATTTTAATTAATCCATAAACTAGTCAATTGAATATATATTATGTGCAAAGCACAATGCTAAGCATTGAGAATCTAGCAACACCTGTGATTGGTCCCTGCCTTCATGGAGTTTACATTCTAATGAGAGTCACTGAATGTTGAGTACTCTAATACTGTACAAAACCTTCATTCCTCTTTGCTCCTATTGTTACTACCTAAACCCAGCCCTCTTTCCTTTAATGTGGCTGACTGGCATCCCTTATTCTTAGATTAATCTGCAAACAAGTCTCCCTGTCTCTAGATTTCCCCCACTCTGATCCATTTTCAGCTGTCCCTGGGTTAATCTTCCTAAAGGTCAGTTCTGATAAAGTTACTTTCCTACTCACAATGTCTTCAATGGCTCTTTTGCCTCCTTTATTTCTTACTCTGCCCATTGAGATCCTCCGCAAACATTTTCAGTTCGCTTCATACATCTTCGGTCTACACTGCTTTCTCCTATGTCATCTTTAACATGAAATTTTGACTAGAAACCCCTAAGATTATTTTACTAGGAGTCCTTCTCTCATGTGTTTCTGTGGCATTTAGTGCCTCTAATGGTCACTCGTGGGATTTTACTTTTTATATAATGATTTGTGGGCATCTTAGTATCCCTATCAGATAATAAGCCTCCTGAAGGCAAAACACATCCTATTGATCTTACCATTATTCAGAGAGCCTAACTGGATAACCCACATAGTAGGCATTGACATATGTTTCCTGAATACTTGTTGGAGGTATATTTTAAAACTCTACCCATCTCCCTTTTGCTTAGGTGACCATTGAGACTTAACACTTTGTAAATATTAAAATGTTTTTGAAAATCACACATATAAATTTTGACATGATATAAATTTCCACATCACTCTGGAAGAACTCATGCATGATTTACAAGATTGCTGTAACTTGCCATTATCAAGCATAGTTTTGCTTTGAACTCAGAGTCCTGAGAGTGATACACATACAGATCTTTCTTAATGCTTTGCTCTTTAGAGAAGCCAAGATCCATCACATTCTAGAATGTGGAAAACTGTACTGTTCCAAGGTTAAAATGAAACTGTACTTAGGAATTGAAAACCAATATTAGAAAATCCTTGCTTAAACCTGGAAAAATTAACAATGCCGATTTTGTCTTTTTCATGTCTTGCTGTGTTTCCTATTCTTATAAGTCTTTGTTAATGTCCTCTTTCAAAGAAAATACTTTACTCAAAATTCTCTCACAAAAATAACACTTTTATAAGCTGATAAATCAAGCCAGCCAGATTTCTATCATTATTTAAAGGAAAGCCATTGTTGCTATAAAACTCATTAGCTTTGTTTTACTGACATGAATTATAAAAGAAAACATAAAGATGGATTAGAAGCAGTTTTTCATCTGTATTTTGTTCCTTAAATGTGATGCCAAAACGTTGAGGGTTTGGGGGAGTTTTGTGGTTGTTGTTTTCTATAATGGGGCTTGGATTTTGGGGTTTTTTTTATCAATATTTTTTATTATGGCTTTGTGGGGTACAGTTAAGGGTTAGGTGTACAATTACGTTTCATTCAGGCACTCTGTTGATAAGAGGTGTTTCCCCATCCCCAGACAGATATTTGCTACTGTTAGTCCCATCCCCCTCCCCCCCCCATAGTTTTCCAGTACCATCGTCATTTTCTTATAGTATTACATTGGATGTTCGAGGTCCATTATATGAGTGAGAACATGTGATACTCGGATCTTTGTTTCTGTGAGAGGTCACTCAGTACTATAGACTCTAGTTCCATCCAGGTTGCTGCAAAATTCGTGATTTTGTTCTTTTTTATGGCTGAGTAGTATTCCATCGTGTATATGTACCACATTTTTTAATCCAGTCCTCTTTTGATGGGCAGCATGGTTGTTTCCAGATTCTTGCTATTGTGAACAACGCTGCAATAAACATACGTGTGCAGGTATCTTTTTTATAGAGTGATTTGAGGTCTTCAGGGTATATTCCCAGGAGGGGGACTGTGGGGTCGTATTTTTAGAGCTTTTAGGAATTGCCACACTGCTTTCCACAGAGGTTGCACTAGTTTACACTCCCACCAACAGTGTAGAAGTGTTCCCTTTTCACCACACCCTCTCCAGCAGCTGTTATTTTTTGAGTTGTTGATAATTGCCATTCTAACTGGAGTTAGGTGGTATCTCAGTGTGGTTTTTATTTGCATATCCCTGATGATTAGTGAGGTTGAGCATTTCTTCAAGTGTTTGTTGGCTGCTCTGATGTCTACTTTTGTGAAGTGTCTGTTCATATCTTTTGCCCATTTTATAATGGGGTTGTTTGTTTTCTTCTTTTCAGCAAGTTTGAGTTCTTTGTAGATCCAGGATGTAAAGCCTTGTCAGACCTGGAGTTGGCAAATACTCTTTCCCAGTCTGTAGACTGTCTCCCTGCTCTCTTGATAGCTTTTTTGGCTTTGCAGAAGTTTGTCAGTTTAATAAGGTCCCACCTATCTATCTTCTCTTTTATGACCTGTAGGTTTCGGGTGTTGTTCAGGAATTGGATACCAGTTCCGATTTCCATGAGGGTATTTCCTTCCTTTTCTAAGGTTCTTATGGTTTGAGGTTTTACATTTAGGTCTCTGATACATTTGGAGGTAACCTTTGTGCATGGGGATAGAAAGGGGTCCTGTTTCAATCTTCTGCATGTGGTCAGCCAGTTTTCCCAGCACCATTTACTGAATAGGTTCTCCTCTCCCCAGTGGTAGGTGATGGGGGCTTTGTCGAAGATGAGTTGGTTGAGAAATTGAGGTTTTGCTTCTGGAATCTCAATTCTATTCCATTGATCTATATGCCTGTTCCTATACCAATACCAAACTGTTTTGATGATTGTAGCTTTATAGTAAAGTTTGAAGTCTGGTAATGTGATACCTGCTTTGTTTTTTTTGCTGAGGATCGTTCTGGCTATTCTTGGATGTTTGTGTTTCCTTATGAATTCCTGTGTTGTTTTTTCTAGGTCTGAGAAGAATGTTGCTGGTAATTTGATGGGTATTGCATTGAATTTGTAGATTGCCTTAGGTAAGATGGACATCTTCACAATGTTGATTCTTCCAATCCATGAGCATGGGATATTTTTCCACTTGTTTGTGTCATCTTTGATTTCTTTGAGCAGTGTTTTGTAATTTTCATTGTAAAGGTCTTTCATGTCTCTGGTTAGGAAGATGCCAAGGTATTTAATTTTTTTGTGGCTATTGTGAATGGAATTGTGTTTTTTATTTGGGTTTTTTGTTTGTTTATTATTGGTGTAGAGAAATGCGATTGTCTTTTGTACATTTATTTTGTATCCTGAGACTTTACCAAAGGCCTTTATCAATGTAAGGAGGCTTTTGACAGATTCTCTTGGGGTTTTTAAGGTACACAATCATATCATCTGCAAAGAGAGATAACTTGACTTTCTCTTTTCCTATTTGGATACCCCTGATTGCCTCCTCTTCTCTGATTACTCTAGCCAGGACTTCCAATACTATGTTGAACAGGAGTGGTGAGAGTGGGCATCCTTATCTAGTTCCAGTTTTCAGGGGAATTGGTTCCAATTTTTGTCCATTTAGGAGTATGCTGGCTGTGGGTTTCTCATAGATGGCTTTTACTATTTTGAGGTATGTTCCCCATATGCCTAGACGTTCAAGGATTTTTATCAAGAAGGGGTGCTGGATTTTATCAAAAGCTTTTTCTGCATCTGATGATATGATCATGTAGTTTTAGTTTTGACATCTGTTGATGTATTTAATTACATTTATGGTTTTATGAATGTTGAACCAGCCTTGAATCCCAGGAATGAAGCCTACTTGGTCATGGTGGATGATTTTTGAGATGTATTGCTGAATCTGGTTTGCTAGGATCTTGTTGAGAATTTTAGCATCTTTGTTCATCAAAGATATTGGCCTGTAGTTCTCTTTCTTTGTTGGATCTTTACCTGGCTTGGTTATCAATGTGATGTTGGCTTCGTAAAATGATTTGGGGAGTGTTCCATCTTTTTCAATTGCCTGGAATACCTTCAGTAGGATTGGTATCAGCTCCTCCTTAAATGTCTTGTAGAATTCTGCTGGAAAGCCATCTGGACCAGGGCTTTTTTTTGTAGGAAGTTTTCTTATTATATAGTCTATTTCCTTGATTGTTATTGGTCTATTTAGGGTCTCAATTTCCTCTTGTTCCAACCTAGGTAGGTTGTGTGATGTCAGAAAGTCCTCCATTTCCTTAAGGTTTTCAAGTTTGTTTCCATATAAGTGTACGTAGTAGTCTCTAATGATCTTTTGTATTTCTTGAGGGTCAGACGTGACTTCATCTTTTGTGTTTCTGATTGTGCTTATTTGGTTTTTTTCTCATTTTTTCTTGGTCAATCTAGCTAGGGGACCATCGATCTTGTTTATCCTTTCGAAGAACCAGCTTTTTGTTTCATTGATTTTTTGTATAATCTTTTTGTCTTCTATGTCCTGGATTTCGGCTTTTATTTTGGTGATCCGGATTCTTCTGCTGAAATTAGGGTTTTTGTGGTCTTGCTTTTCCAACTTCTTTGGGTGGCTTCTTAGGTTGTGAATTTCTGTTCCTTCCATTTTCTTCATGTGTGCTTGTAGGGATATAAATTCCCCTCTTACTACAGCTTTCAGGGCATCCCAGAGATTTTGGTAAGATGTTTCTTCATTTTCATTTGTTTCCAGGTATCTTTTGATCTTTGTTTTGATTTCATCATTAACCCAGGAGTTGTTCAGCATCATGCTGTTTAGTGTCCATGTCTTTGTGGGTTTTGGGGAGACTTTGCTGGTGTCAATGTTTATTTTTATTCCACTGTGGTCCGAGAAAGTGCATGGTAGAATTTCAGTCCTTTTAAATTTGCTTATGCTTGATTTATGGCCGAGTATGTGGTCGATCTTAGAATATGTTCCATGTGGTGATGAGTAGAATGTGTATTCTGTGGTCTTTGGATGGAGTGTTCTGCAGGTATCAATTAAGTTCATTTGGTCCAAAGTCACATTGAGGTTCCGGATCTCCTTGCTGATTTTTGTCCTGATGATCTGTCTAGGGTTGTGAATGGGGTATTAAAGTCTCCAATTATGATGGTGTTAGAATCAATATCTTTCTTTAGTTTTCCAAGAAGTTGCTTTATGAAAGTTGGTGCACTTATGTTGGGTGCATATACATTTAGTATAGATATTTCTTGTTGATGGATTGAGCCTTTTATCATTATGCAGTGACCTTCTGTATCTTTTTTGATTTTTAATAGCTTGAAGGGTATTTTGTCTGAAATTAAGATCGCTACTCCTCCTTTCTTTTGTATTCCGTTTGCCTGAAAGTTTGTTTCCCATCCTCTTACTTTGAGTCTGTGGGTGTCCTTTCTAGTGAGGTGAGTCTCTTGAATGCAATAGATTGTTGCCTGATGATATTTTATCCATTTTGTCATTCTATGTCTTTTCAGTGGTGCATTTAGTCCATTCACATTTAAGCTAATGATTGAAATGCAAGAGTTGATCCCTGTCATAAGGTTTTTACAGAGTTGTTCCTGTTTGTTTGTTGTCTTTCTTTGGGTTTTGGAGTTGGCTCATGTGTGTTTTTAATCTTTTGCCTGTACTCTTGTGAAGAATGTTATTCTTTTTTCTTTTTCTTCTGAGTTCAGTACTTTCTTAAGCGTTTCTTGTAGAGGTGGTCTGGTGGCAGCGTAGGTTCTTAGGGATTGGATATCTGGAAAAGATTTCAATTCTCCCTCACTAATGAAGCTTAGTTTGGCTGGGTAGGTTATTCTTGGTTGAAATTGTTTATCTTTTAGAACTTTGAAGATAGGGCTCCAGGCTCTCCTAACCTGAAGGGTTTCTGTGGATAAATCTGCTGCTATTCTAATTAGTTTTCCCTGGTGGGTAGTCTGGCCTTTTTCTCTTGCTGCCTTTAGGATTTTTTCTTTTATAGCTACTTTGTTTAGGCAAATTATTTTGTGTCTGGGAGATGGTCTTCTCATTTGTTGTCTTGCAGGGGTTCTCTGAATCTCTTGTGTTTGAATTTTTTCATCCTTGATGAGATGAGGGAAGTTTTCTTGAATGATTTCATGAAATGTTTGTTCCAGTGTGGCTTCTGTTTCTCTCTCTGCCTCAGGAAGCCCAATTACTCTTGGGTTTGGTCTCTTGAAGTGATCATTCATCTCTTGCAGGTTTTGTTCTGTCCTTTTGAGCTTCTTTTCTATGCTTTTGACAGTTTAACAACCTTATATCCTAGTTTCAGCCACTTATTCAAATTATTCCAAACATTTGAACCATTCCAACTAAATACAACTTCAGTTGTTCCAACATCCTTTATATAAAACAAAAAGTTTTCTTGCAGAGAAAGTGCTGAAAAATATAAAGGAGAATTATTTTTAATTAGAAATTATATATTTTTAAAAATTTTGTATTTTAAAGATGTGGGGTACAATTCAGTGTTGGGTATACAAATGTTCATTTTGCATGTAACTTTTTGTTGTTGTTTTTGCGTTGGAGTCTCACTCTGTCGCCCAGACTGGAGTGCAGTGGCCGCTCCCGGCCACCGCAGCCTCGACCTGCTGGGCTCTGGCGATCCTTCCGCCTCAGCCTTCCAAGTAGCCGGAACTACAGGCGTGCACTACCATGCCCGGCTGATTTTTTGATTTATTGTAGAGATGAGGTCTCGCCTGCCCAGGCGGGTCTCAAATCCGCGGGCTCAGGCAATCCACTCACCTCAGCCTCCCAAAGGCGCGGGATGACAGGCTGAGCCACCGAGCCCGGCTGAAGGCACCTTTGTTAATGAGGTGTGCCCCTCCCCACCTCTGGCAGTTTTCCACTACTGCCAATCCGGCCCCCTCCTCCCTTGGCAGTTTCCCACTACTGCCAATCCTTTTCTTATTTCTATAATAAAAATAAAATACAAAGTAAATTATTAAGAATAAAATAAATAATAAATTTAAATTAATAATAAAAAGAATATTATGCATGAATATAAAAAGAAATATAATAAAAACAATACATTCATATTCACAATTATATAGCAATGGGACATAACAAAAAAATCTTATATAGAAATAGTTTGATCCAGTTGTATTTTTCTGTAAAATGTCGCAATCTGTTTCATTCTTGGGTAGCAGTGGAAAAGGAAAAATTTCATTTTTCTTAAGGGTAAAAGATGATCCATCTGTCCACATGAGATGACCATCTTTCTGTAATAAGATGAGCAAAGTAAGCCAATTAAAAAGATAAGTGTCTTATGTTCAATTACTGCACTTCAAATTTGCAGATTTCAAGATTTTGATTAGTTACACTTTTATTACAACTTTTTTCTAAGTTTTTTAAATCATCAAACAGCATAACACTTTAATGACAAAGAAGCTGGAGGCAGATTTTACTTTCATTCACTCAGTCATAAATCTTCAGGCAAGTTGTTGAATCTTACCTTAAGCCTTTAGTTCTTCCTATATAAAATAGGTATAATAATAGAACCTACATCTTAATGTTCTTTTGATGATTAAAGAGGCAGTGCTTTTAAAGGATTCAATACCATGAAGCACAGAGCAATTATTCATTAAATGTTAGTTATTTCACATCAAATCATCAAATAAGTCCCACACATCAGGAGAGGTCATTGCTAACTTTCTGCTAAGGGATGTCCTTGGCAAATGTCACCAACCCCAATTCTCACAAGTAATCAATATCTCCCTGGATATTGTCCTTTCCTTGAAAGGAATGGTAAAAAAAAAAAAAAAATGAATAAGCTGGGTTCTAATCATATTTCTACCTCTTGCTGAATATCTATTCTTGGGCAACTCTTAATCTTTTAGGCTAAATTTTCTCAACTGTACAATGGAGATAATTATGGCTATTTTGCATGGTTGTCAACAGACTTAGATCCTATGTATGTAAAACACCAAACACATAATAGTTCCTTTAAAATAAGTATAATTCTTATAGTGATGATAAACACTATGAAAACAGACACCATGTCTATACGTGAGCATTGTGTCATCCCCCAAATCAAGCACAGCACCAAACCAACTGTGTCAATGAGGACTAAACAGACCTGCTCCCTCTAGACTTTCCAAAAAGATTTTATCTTTTTATTTTTATTTTTTATATATCAATATTTTTATTTTGATATTGTGGGGTACAATTAAGGGTTAGATATACAAATATGCTTCATTCAGGCACCCTTGTTGATAAGGGGTGTTTCCCATCCCCAGACAGATATTACTACCGTTAATCCCACCTCCTTCCCCCTCCACCCCCATAGTTTCCCACCACTGTCAGTCCTTTTCTTATAGTATTACAATGGATGTTCAAGGTCCATTATGTGAGTGAGAACATGTGATACCCAGATCTTTGTTTCTGTGAGAGGTCACTCAGTATAAGATTTTAAACCAATACTTTCCAATTCCACCTCATAAAATGGAGGAATGTCATTTCCTCGAAAAGACCTCTTTATTGCATATGCAGTGCTATAGTTTTGAAAATTGTCATAGGCTCAGAGACAGTATTTCAAGCGATTAAGGCAAGAGAGTTGGTCAGACAGATACAGGTTCAAGGCCTGGCATGGCAATTTATTACTTGTGTGCCCCAACATCTTTCTGAGATCCATTTTTCTTATATAAAATGGGAAAGATGACAGTGCCTACTACAAATACAGGATTGTTGTGATGGCAGTGCCTACTACAATTAAGAGACTGTTGTGAGAAGTAAATGAAGGTTACCTGTGTAGTCCTCTCAAAATGGAAGAAAGACACTATTAATCTTTCATTTACTGAGTTCCTGCTGAATACCAGACTCCAACTTGAAACTAAGAACACCATGAATACAGTCTTTCTCCTTGAAGCTCAGTAACAAATTCGCATTTATTCGACACAGATTTGTCTAAGGGAGTGATAGTGTTTTCCTTCTCAATCAACCATGGGAATTATGACCCAGCAGGTGACTTTGATATCATCCTTAAAAGATCAGCTGAATGTAGGTCACAGAGCATAATGGTTAAGGGTAGAATCTGATACATGTCCACATGGGCAAGTTAATCTTCCTGTGCTCCAATTTCCTCATATATCATACAAATGAGGCACATAGAATGATGATTAGCATTTAGGAGACACTACAGGGCTACTCCATTACTATTATACAGGACTTTTTACAGCTACTTTGATGTTTCATTTATCTCTCAAATTATTTTTAAGTATCTTAAAACCAGAGACTGTATCTTAGACACCTTTGAATAATTCATAGCACCCAGAAGGTTGCCTTGTGAATACCACTTTGACTGTCATGACAATATGATCTGAACCTTAAAACCATTAACCATAACTACTGGAAAAATACATTCTAATTTAAATGGCTTATAATAATCAGACTAACAGAGGGAAACAAATATATACACACTAATTCGTCTTCTTAGAAAGAGACAACATTATGGGAGAGGGTCTGAGATGTCTCAGATGAACTGTAGTTTGGGGAATCTCTATTGGAACTTCATTTATTGTCTATTAAAACAAAGAAAGTTCAGTCAGAGAATAATTACTAAAATGCAATTAATGATTGACCAGAGGTTTCCCCACATTTATGTAAATTTTGATAGAAAAATGGGTATCAAATTGATAGGATTCACCTTAGGTCACTACAGATAAGGACATCTCATGGAGGGCTGACTTAACTTTGAGTGCCAAGAAATAAAAGTAAATGGACCATCAAGAAGCAAACACAGAATAGACAGAGATGACAATAATAAGTCTCAGATCTTGCTACAAAATGCTGTCCGAAATGAAATTTGACGAGCCATTCCAAAGTGTTAGGGAAGTTGGAGAAAAATGTCACACTCCTTATTTTCCCGGTGTTAAATAAAATCTTCAGATCTTTCTGCATCTCTTTTAGTAAAATTGAGCTTCACAGCTTGATATGTGGAATGAAAAGAATAAATTGGAAAAAGACTTTCATGTTTTTGAATTGATATTATTGTATTGTTTGCAGAGGTGAGAAATAAGAATTGGAACAGGTTTGATGGGAGAGAAAGAATGCACATTCAGTGTAGGTCATGGTGGAAGTGTCTGCAGAAAATGCTAGAGGAATAATACGAAAATAATTAGATATATGTCTGGAACTCATAAGAGAAAAGTGGGTTAGATAGAGATTTGAGAATAATCTAGATTCTCAAGTTTAGATGGTAAACTGAGTGAAGAAATGGATGAGATTACCCAAATGAATTTTCAGATGATCTGGGGAATACCAAAATTAAAGCAAAATTGGGTTAAAAATGCCCACAAAAGAGATTAAAATAGAGCTTGTATAGAAATACAGTGTCTGTGCTTAATTAATGAAGGAAGAAAGGAATCAATAAAAATAAAGAATTAATGAACATAGATAAAATGTCATTGATTACAATATATATATTTCTTTACATTTACTGACCTTCATATCATTAAGGCCAGTCCATATTATTATTTGATTCTTTGATCTGAGATGTGAAAATATAAAATTTTTTTTCTCTTCATTTTTTTTTTTTTTTTTTTTTGAGTTGGAGTCTCACTCTGTCGCCCAGACTGGAGTGCAGTGGCCGCTCCCAGCCACCGCAGCCTCGACCTGCTGGGCTCCGGCGATCCTTCCGCCTCAGCCTTCCGAGTAGCCGGAATTACAGGCGCGCGCTACCACGCCCGGCTGATTTTTTGATTTATTGTAGAGATGAGGTCTCGCTGCCCAGGCGGGTCTCGAACCCGCGGGCTCAGGCAATCCACTCACTTCAGCCTCCCAAAGGCGCGGGATTGCAGGCTGAGCCACCGAGCCCGGCTCCTCTTCATTTTTTATATCCATAAGATATGCAGAACTTAAGGATAACTTACAATGTTGCTGGGCTATATTCCATGGTTTACTCTCATTGTTGATTCTATAACAGTTTTTTTTAATGCTATCCATCCTTGTGAACATGAATCTACCAAGAGAAAAATGCTTTGTTAAAGATGAACATCATCTGTATTTCCATCTACTTGGAAGGCTGAGGCAGAAAAATTGCCTAAGCCCAGCAGGTTGAGGCTGCAGTGGCTGTGAGTGTGCCACTCCACTCTAGTCTGGGGGACAGAGTGAGACACCAACTCAAAAAAAAAAAAATGAACTCAGTAATATAGCATTTCATAAATTTCATTCCTTAATATATATAAAAGTTAATTATGAAAACCTCATGGTATTAAGTGTGCACTTTCCCTATACTTCTCCCAAGCCAATAAAACTACTAAAGTTGGCATTGAACAAGATATGAATGAAATTGTCAGTTCTTAAAATAGTGTAAAATATCTGTGAGAATTAGTTATGCAAAATGATTGTCTAACTATAACTTCATTAAAATAAAAACCACACTTTTTTTCTTTCTAAAGAAAACTTTGCTTAAGGTTGCCTTCCTTTCCCTTTATTTTGTATTGGTAGAAAACTTTTTAATATATTTCAGGTTTCTTTTTATTGTGTAGTACTAGACACAATGCTTGCTAAGAATTCTGCTCTCAGTTACTTGGGTTCAAAAGTGTTCACCTTCCAGAAAAAACTGGGATAGCTGCTTAGCTTTGTTCTCCAATATTGTGCGCCATCAAAAGACTGGAGAAAATATCACCCTGTTCAGAAGAGATATTGCACATCAGCTTATGTTGATACCTCATCAGTTGCCTCAAACTTTATATTAGAAATATATGAGAAGGACCTTTTGAGGAAACCACTGTCTTTTTTTCCACAAGAGAAGGGCAGAGGGGATATGTTAACTATCTTTTCCTTAATATTTGAGTGTCTCTGTACTTTTCTTGAAGTATGCAAGTATTGTGATTAATTAATTATTCCTTTAGTGGGTATTGATATGGGACTCTTGGAGTATATTGCCCTCATCAGCTGTGATTCTGTACTCTTCTCTTATATCTGTTCCCACTATGTGGGGGAAGAACATGAAGCTAAGATGACCCCCCACCCCAAAATGGGCACATTTCCCTTTCCCCTGCCAGTTTTGCAAACTTTGGTTAGGTCTTATTAGAGATAAGTAATGCATAAGCTTTAAGTAGGGTAAAAGATTGATACATTTTAAATAGATTGTAACTGACCTTTTAAAACCAAAAGTGAGACTTTTCCCTGATACTTTAATGTCACCTGCAAAAGCTATGGAATCTGTATGAGCCATTGCCAGAGTTAAGGAAAAGAGAATCCCCTTGATACAGTTTAAAGGAAGTGCTAAGAAAATAAAAGTTGATAAGTTCATCCTACCTTTACCTCGCTAAGTTCAGCGTGTACAGTAAATCAGTTAAATACCAGAATGATATGATTAGAAAAAAGAGACTGCTGATATTTAAAAGCAGTTTGCAGTGATTAATAATCGGCTAAGTCACTTTCACAAAGAACAATACAAATTCCAAATTATCTACATAGTATACAATATGTTCATTATACAATATGTTCATTAATAATGAATCAAAAATCTATATACCTGCTTCAAGTTGAACGTCCAGTCTCTGAAATATATTTATGAAATCCAAATGCAATTGTCATAAGTTCAAGTGCAAAGACATATAAGGTTGCAGGTGTAAAATTATCCCACTCATAAACTGTGACATTATTTTGCATAATTTGTGAAGAATTAATAAGAGATATTGATACTGATATCTCTTTGGATGAGATCACACTCCAGTTAATAGAAACACTCGTACTTGTTGCTATTATTTTAATATTGCTAGTTGAGATTCCACCTATAAAATCAGGTAGAATAATTACTACTGATTCAAATAAAACTGATTAAAACACAAAGGATATTGAATTATGAAAGGTATACCATGCTGAGAAAATCAATTTTCTACACATATAATATTTTCTAGACGAGATGGAATTTTTCTCCAACTCTACACAAAATAAATGAATTAGATTACAAATTCACATTTTTTTAACATAACCTGAATTATGCTTAAAACCTGCACTTACCATAACCACTTGCACTTACCTAACCATTCATACTAGTATATGTCAAACGGTATGTCAAATATAACATACAATAGTACATGTCAAATATGACATACAATAGTATATGTCAAATATGACATACAATAGCATATGTCAAAGATGACATACAATAAATAGTATATGTCAAAGATGACATACAATAAATAGTATATGTCAAATATGACATACAAATATGTCAAATCCATTTTTTTACATAACCTGAATTATACTTAAAACCTGCACTTACCATAACCACCTGCACTTACCTAACCATTCATACTAATATATGTCAAATGGTAAAACTGAAAATTATACTCACCTTAGTTTATAATTGCCTTTAAATTTTGAAATGTATATATTTAAAATATAATTATCATACTGTAATATAATTATATGCCTGTTAACTGTAAAATTCAAATTATCTAGTAATAAAAATTTTTACCTTTTATGATCAGATGTTGACATAGTTGATCAGCTTATACATATTACTTACGAATTTGAAATGACTTTTCACTTAAAATTTGACCATATTTTTTTTTTTTTGAGTTGGAGTCTCACTCCGTAGCCCAGACTGGAGTGCAGTGGCCGCTCCCAACCACCGCAGCCTCACCTGCTGGGCTCCAGCAATCCTTCCGCCTCAGCCTTCTGAGTAGCTGGAATTACAGGCATGAGCTACCACGCCCGGCTGATTTTTTTAAATTTATTGTAGAGATGAGGTTTTGCTGCCCAGGCGGGTCTCAAACTCGCGGGCTCAGGCAATCCACTCACCTCAGCCTCCCAAAGGCGCGGGATTACAGGCTGACTGTATAATGATGTGATAGTCTTCATTTTCTTCTAGTGTCATTATTAATTTCTGAAGCTTTTGTGGGTCTATGAGAACACTTTTAACATTCTGTAAATAATTAGATTTATCTACTTAAGAACTGTTTATTGAACAATAATCTCTATGTCAGGTGCATTAATTAAATTTTGACTTTCATACATCTTCATAAGAAATAGTTTTTCAAAATGGAATATAAGCACATATATGAAATATTTTTACTTTTAAAATAATTATTACTCCTTTAGTATTTAAATTCTAAAAAGGCAAATATATAGTCATTCCTGTGAAAAGTTAAATATTAATTCAATCAACCACTTAATAAAGATATTTCATAAAATGCAAACATATTATGTATTGATAAAACAAGAAACCCTAATAACTATTGCATTTACATTTACAATGACATACTCAATAACAATAAATTTATGCTGTTTATTTTTTATCAGAGCCAAAAAAAAATTTCTTACTTTTTGAGCAAAATCATTAACAAGTTGATATTTTAAAAAATAAAAATCAGGATTCCTTCCCTTAGGAAATTCATCCCAGTCAATCAAAACTTCTGTTGTGTGTTTATTCACTAGCATATAACAGAAACTTTTTGAGATCTGAAATGAGTAAAAATAGTAAAAATACATTCTTGGTTATTATAAGTAAATTGATTAAAATGACTCCTAAAATATGCTAAATTGTAATTTTAAAACATTTCAGCTGCATCAGTTTCTACACATGAATTACTCTATTGGTTACTCTATAATTTTGAAAATGACTTAAGAAAAGCAAACAAAATAAGAGCAAAGAAATTTAAGATCCATGTTTCTCTAACTAGAAAGCATGATGTAACTGGGCTCAAGGAGGAGGAAGAGACAAAGTCACAAGAAAAACAGAGCACTCTTGGAGTGTCAACTGTGTACCTTGGTGATAATGTCTTCAAAATTAAACTGGTTCACATACATTCTTGATAATTTATTTTACAAAAAAGACTTCGACTCTCAGAAGAATGATATATATCAAAATTCCTACCAAAAAACAACCTTGAAATGCCTTACCATACCATATATTTTACCAAATTCTAATCTTTCCCTCACTAATTATCCTCTATAGAATTAGTAAGCAATGAAAACAGACTCCATCTCTATGCATACATGTGTGGAAACCTAGCAAAGAAAGCTTTTCTTAGTTACTAAATCTGATATTTAGTATTAGTTCCCTTCAATATAGCCCTCATTTTCCAGAATGATAGACGCAACGCAATCACCTCCTGCCCATTCGCTGATGGCTCCAAAAGGAACACACTCAAAAATGTCTTACCTTAACCACATATTGTAACCAGAGCAGTAGAATAATTAATTTCTCCATCTGGAAAATAAAGTGTATTCAGCTCAATTAACCATGGAAATTTTTAGCTTCAAAACTAAGCTACTGGCTGTTCTTTAAGTGTGTGTGTCACTTCAATGTCATATCTTTTCCCTTCAGACTGACTGTCCAAACGAATGTTAAGGCATCAATAAGTAGGTGCTGCTGAATATTCTTTACCTAATAAAATTGGAAACATTAGTACTTTCCAACAAACAACAACATAATTTGCTTTGAAAAATGTCTTTAATTAAATATAAAGGTGTTAGAAATAAAATGAATTATCAGGCAATTACACAAAATTACATTACATTGTGTGAATTTATGTAACCTCAATTGACAGAAATCTAGAATACCTACATGCTGCTACTTTGTTGGAAATAATTGCTCACACTTTAAAATATGCCATCATTATAAAAAATATTTCAAAATACTGTTGATGAAATGGAAACAAACAGAAAAAACATTCAAAAGTTGTTTCAATTCTATTTATTTTTAAAATGTATTCATCTAAAAAGCTTGTGTAGCATTTCCCAGAAACATAGTCCCCGTGGGCCTAAACACTCTTACATTTAACTTAAGATCCAAAAAAAAAAAAGAATACCCTATATTTTATATATATTTGTTAAACTGAAAATACCATTAAAATAGTAAACAGGTCTCAAGGATCCATTTTAAAGGTCACCCTAGAGCAAGTTTCTTCCTGCAAAGTCCTCTTTTGTCCTCACTAAGCAAATGTTCACCTTAGATAAAATGCAACCCAGTTAAAAAGAATTACCCAATCATTAAATCCACAGGCTCTTCCTCAAGATTGCAAAGCTTTAACACTGTCCACTGTTCCAAGCAATCGGATCTAAGTGGTCTGTCCTCAGAGTTACAGTACTAATTTCCCTCCTAAATCTAAGTGTAAACTGGAATTTTGAAGACTTGTGTGCTCTAAGAATGCTCACGTGGAAAGCCCGGGCTGCCTGCTCTTCAAGCCCAAACTCCACGCGAGACTCGATTCTGAGTCACACTGGTTGCGCTGGGAATGGAAAAGGAGCAGCTTCCCTGATGCGCAGTTTTAGAAAGGGTTCAGAAGAGCCAAACTTGACCGGTGAAGAGAGGGAGGAGAATAAAGGACTAAGACTTACAAAATAGTTAGACTGCGCTGTTCGGGTGACCCGCTCAAAAGAAGCCCAACCCTCAGCATCATGCAATATACCCATGTAACAAACCAGCACATGTAGCCCTTGAATCTAAAATTAAGAATTTAAATAAGGATCCCAAGAGGGTAAAAAACATAGAATGGCCAGACTAGTGGGAAGAGGAGGGAAGTGCAGGGACCCGGAAACAGTGAGAGTGCGAGGAGATCCCCGCCCGCCCGCGCTCCATCTGGACCCGGACCCACACGGCGCCGCGCTTTGAAAGTTTCGCGCGAGTGGAGGGGGGAGGGTCCTCGTGTCACAGCCCACCTCGCGGCCTGCCTCCATTTTTCCTCTTCCACCGGCTCTGCTCCAGTTCTAGCCGCTGCCGCTCTGGAGGCTTTCCGTGGAGCGGAAGACGCCCTTTCCCAGGGCAGAGTTAATGAATGAAGGTCTCCATGGCGACGAGAAGGCAGGAAAGGAGAGGGGTGGGAGGCGAGTCTCCAGGCATTGACGCGTGGAGAAAGGAGGAAAGGGCAGGGCGACGAAGGAGAATGCGAGTAGGAAACATTATCTCATGGGTTAAAAAAAAAAAGATGAAGAAGAAGAAAATAAAAGAAACAGAGTCGACTCTGTGGCTGTGAATAGCCCATTTTGCTTAAGTTTAGCCAGAAGGCTTTTATGAAGTCACATTCTTTCATAGTTGTGTGCGTGTATTTTCTGCAACACTTGACAGTATTGACTAAATCCTTAATTCTTCCTGAGATCTGTCAGATGCCAGATCTCCCTGACATCACTCTTTTCCTGAATCTTCTATTTTATTGACCTACATCACTGTGTCTTCTGATATTTCCTCCTAAAACTGACTTGACCCACGATGCCTTCCTTGAGTTGTGGGCTCGTTCTTTCATTTTCCTGACTTCAACCATTTTCAAGATTCCCCATCACTCCCTCTTGAATGTCATTCCTTTCGAGGCCTTCAGAGAAGTATTTCTAGCTAGAAGTGGGCATCTCCAGCTGGATGCCCTCCCCCACCCCGAGGTAATTTAAAATCTTCTTAAAACTAAATTTATGATCTTGCCTCTTCCAGCCTTTCCTGAGCAGAGAATCATTCATCCAACCAACCAGCCAAACATCACCAGTTTATCATCCACAAAACCTTTCGTCACCACCCAATGCCAATTTATTCTTTCAATTTTTCAAAATCCTTTTTATTCTACTTTCTTTGTAATTTATTTATTATAGTGTTGTGGAGTAAAGTGAGAATTTACTACACAAGTTACTGCATGCAGGTGAAGTTTGGGCTTCTAGATGGCTCTCACTCCTCCTGGTGGTGCACCAGGTATTCTTAGTGTTGTCAGCGTCCCCCGCCCTTCTTCCTCCCATTGCAGCAACTGCCAATCCCTCCCTTGTGCTAAAGTGAATAGTGTTCAGGGCCCCCTTATGAGTGAGAACATGCAGTATTCGGTTTTTTTGTTTGTTTTTTTTGAGTTGGAGTCTCACTCTGTCGCCCAGACTGGAGTGCAGTGGCCGTTCCCGGCCACCACAACCTCGACCTGCTGGATTCCGGTGATCCTTCCACCTCAGCCTTCCAAGTAGCCAGAATTACAGGCATGCGCTACCACGCCCAGCTGATTTTTTTATTTATTGTAGAGATGAGGTCTTCCTGCCCAGGCGGGTCTTGAACCCGCAGGCTCAGGCAATCCACTCACCTCAGCCTCCCAAAGGCGTGGGATTACAGGCTGAGCCACCGAGCCCGGCTATATGTATTCGGTGCTTTGTTTCTGTAGTAGTTCACTTAGTATGATGATCTCCAATGGCATCCAAGTTGCTGCAAAGGCCATGATTTTGTTCTTCTTTATGTCTGTGTAATAGTCCATGGTGTATATGTACCATATTTTCTTTATGCAGTCTACTTTCAATGAGCAGCAGAGTTTGTTCCATATTTTTCCTATTGTGAATAGTGTGGCAATGAACATGCACGTGCAGGTGTCTTTTTGGTAGAGTAATTTATGTTCCTCTAGGTATATTCCCAGGAAAGGAGTTACTGGATCATATGGAAGATCAATTTTTAGTTCTTTTAGAAATCCACCACACTGCTTTCCATAGAGGTTGAACTAGCTTACATTCCCACCAACGGTGTAGAAGCATTCCCTTTTTGCTGCAGCTACACTAGCACCTACTGTTTTTTGACTTATTAATGATAGCCATCTTTACTGGAATTTGGCAGTATCTCATTGTAGTTTTGATTTGCATTTCTCTGATGATTAATGAGGCTGAGCATTTTTTTCATGTGTCTGTTAGTAACATCTCTTAGGTTGATTACTTCTCTATTACCACTGTCACAAACGTGCTTGAAAACCTTATTCATTCTCTCTCTCTCTCTCTCTCTCTCTCTCTCTCTCTCTCTCTCTCTCTCTCTATCTCTCTCTGTCTCTCTCTCTCTCTGTCTCTCTCTGTCTCTCTCACTCTCTCTGGAAAGCATGCTTCATGTTTAATAGTTGGTACTTCAACTCAGATCCTGTGGTTCCATTTGCTAAGCTAAACATCTCCTTGAAAAGCCAGCTGTGATGGAAAGTAAGCTTGTAGATGCTTAGTAAAGTACAAATACTTCATAGAGAGACAACTAGCATTGGTTCATCGTGTTACTACTAATAAACTAATACTTGAGTTATAGCTCTTTATTTGATACCCCCGGTTTTTCCTACATACCATTAGCCAGTGTAGTTTCTGAAATAAACATGATACATTACAATTGTGTGCAGGAGGTTTACTTAAAAAACCTGTTTTGAGACTTTGGTGTCTATGATGTACCTCTCACCAAATTCACTTTCCAACCTCATCTTTGTCCTTTCTTTGGCACTCTGACTTATACTGTTAATGAAGTAACAGGCCACAAACAAATGTTTATGGCCTCTGTTTTCCTGTAGAACTTTGTTTATATTGTAGCATGAAGATTTACAATTTATGTATCATGTCCTCAGCTAGATTAGGAACTCCATCATAGCAAGGACTTTGACTCAATTCAAGCACAGTAATAGATGTGAACTATATTTATGTGCTTTAATCCCTGGGGCTCTGCATATCTTTTTAGCCTTTAAAAGTGGGAGACATCAAGGCTATATACCCCAAAATGATTTTAGCACCATTGATTTAGCTTTTAGGCTTTGATAAATAAGACTGAGTTACAAATCCATCAAATGAATTGAATAAGTACATATTTTAAATATGGCCTTTATCTCCCATTTTTTGTACAAATAACTTCATTGTGAACAATCAGCCATCATAACACTGCCATCATCTGGGATTCACATCAATCACTCTATTACATCTGTGAGCTTAGTAACAAGTTAATCAGTAGGGTTTCCCTAACCAACAAATGAAATGTTCTCCTTCCTGAAGAGATGTCCTCTGAAATAGTGTGGCTTTGCTCATACCTTACATTTTTAAATAAAACTTAGGCATAGAGAAATTAAGTGAAAGATTTAAGATTTAAGAAAATTATGGTGTGCTTTTAAGAGAAGGAAATATTGCTTTAATGACACTTCAGTGTGTTTATTCTTAAGGAAAATAGTAATTTATTTTTCAGATGGAGAAACATACATGAAAATTATTTAGGTCATAATCAAGGTGACTAATATCCTAAAACATGAACTTCTTATTAAGAAATATGCTATTATGAGTCCAATTTATACATCTGATATGAAATGAAACCCATGTCTTCACCTGCTGCTGGGTGGACCTATCTTCAAGATCATATCCCCGGTAGAAATGTGACCAATATTCAAGGGATTACAATACCTACATTCTTCTTCACCTTCAATTTCCATTTATGTATTCATTCAAGAATGTTAATGCATTGGCCTGATTTAATTATTCCATATTACATACGGATATCAAAACATCACATTTTATCCCAGAAATGCACACAATTATGACTTGTCAATTAAAATTAGTATTAAAAATAAATAATACAATTAATTTTCTAAAATAATTAATTTAATTAATCCATAAACTAGTCAATTGAATATATATTATGTGCAAAGCACAATGCTAAGCATTGAGAATCTAGCAACACCTGTGATTGGTCCCTGCCTTCATGGAGTTTACATTCTAATGAGAGTCACTGAATGTTGAGTACTCTAATACTGTACAAAACCTTCATTCCTCTTTGCTCCTATTGTTACTACCTAAACCCAGCCCTCTTTCCCTTTAATGTGGCTGACTGGCATCCCTTATTCTTAGATTAATCTGCAAACAAGTCTCCCTGTCTCTAGATTTCCCCCACTCTGATCCATTTTCAGCTGTCCCTGGGTTAATCTTCCTAAAGGTCAGTTCTGATAAAGTTACTTTCCTACTCACAATGTCTTCAATGGCTCTTTTGCCTCCTTTATTTCTTACTCTGCCCATTGAGATCCTCCGCAAACATTTTCAGTTCGCTTCATACATCTTCGGTCTACACTGCTTTCTCCTATGTCATCTTTAACATGAAATTTTGACTAGAAACCCCTAAGATTATTTTACTAGGAGTCCTTCTCTCATGTGTTTCTGTGGCATTTAGTGCCTCTAATGGTCACTCGTGGGATTTTACTTTTTATATAATGATTTGTGGGCATCTTAGTATCCCTATCAGATAATAAGCCTCCTGAAGGCAAAACACATCCTATTGATCTTACCATTATTCAGAGAGCCTAACTGGATAACCCACATAGTAGGCATTGACATATGTTTCCTGAATACTTGTTGGAGGTATATTTTAAAACTCTACCCATCTCCCTTTTGCTTAGGTGACCATTGAGACTTAACACTTTGTAAATATTAAAATGTTTTTGAAAATCACACATATAAATTTTGACATGATATAAATTTCCACATCACTCTGGAAGAACTCATGCATGATTTACAAGATTGCTGTAACTTGCCATTATCAAGCATAGTTTTGCTTTGAACTCAGAGTCCTGAGAGTGATACACATACAGATCTTTCTTAATGCTTTGCTCTTTAGAGAAGCCAAGATCCATCACATTCTAGAATGTGGAAAACTGTACTGTTCCAAGGTTAAAATGAAACTGTACTTAGGAATTGAAAACCAATATTAGAAAATCCTTGCTTAAACCTGGAAAAATTAACAATGCCGATTTTGTCTTTTTCATGTCTTGCTGTGTTTCCTATTCTTATAAGTCTTTGTTAATGTCCTCTTTCAAAGAAAATACTTTACTCAAAATTCTCTCACAAAAATAACACTTTTATAAGCTGATAAATCAAGCCAGCCAGATTTCTATCATTATTTAAAGGAAAGCCATTGTTGCTATAAAACTCATTAGCTTTGTTTTACTGACATGAATTATAAAAGAAAACATAAAAGATGGATTAGAAGCAGTTTTTCATCTGTATTTTGTTCCTTAAATGTGATGCCAAAACGTTGAGGGTTTGGGGGAGTTTTGTGGTTGTTGTTTTCTATAATGGGGCTTGGATTTTGGGGGTTTTTTATCAATATTTTTTATTATGGCTTTGTGGGGTACAGTTAAGGGTTAGGTGTACAATTACATTTCATTCAGGCACCCTGTTGATAAGAGGTGTTTCCCCATCCCCAGACAGATATTTGCTACTGTTAGTCCCATCCCCCCCCCCATAGTTTTCCAGTACCATCGTCATTTTCTTATAGTATTACATTGGATGTTCGAGGTCCATTATATGAGTGAGAACATGTGATACTCGGATCTTTGTTTCTGTGAGAGGTCACTCAGTACTATAGACTCTAGTTCCATCCAGGTTGCTGCAAAATTCGTGATTTTGTTCTTTTTTATGGCTGAGTAGTATTCCATCGTGTATATGTACCACATTTTTTAATCCAGTCCTCTTTTGATGGGCAGCATGGTTGTTTCCAGATTCTTGCTATTGTGAACAACGCTGCAATAAACATACGTGTGCAGGTATCTTTTTTATAGAGTGATTTGAGGGCTTCAGGGTATATTCCCAGGAGGGGGACTGTGGGGTCGTATTTTTAGAGCTTTTAGGAATTGCCACACTGCTTTCCACAGAGGTTGCACTAGTTTACACTCCCACCAACAGTGTAGAAGTGTTCCCTTTTCACCACACCCTCTCCAGCAGCTGTTATTTTTTGAGTTGTTGATAATTGCCATTCTAACTGGAGTTAGGTGGTATCTCAGTGTGGTTTTTATTTGCATATCCCTGATGATTAGTGAGGTTGAGCATTTCTTCAAGTGTTTGTTGGCTGCTCTGATGTCTACTTTTGTGAAGTGTCTGTTCATATCTTTTGCCCATTTTATAATGGGGTTGTTTGTTTTCTTCTTTTCAGCAAGTTTGAGTTCTTTGTAGATCCAGGATGTAAAGCCTTGTCAGACCTGGAGTTGGCAAATACTCTTTCCCAGTCTGTAGACTGTCTCCCTGCTCTCTTGATAGCTTCTTTGGCTTTGCAGAAGTTTGTCAGTTTAATAAGGTCCCACCTATCTATCTTCTCTTTTATGACCTGTAGGTTTCGGGTGTTGTTCAGGAATTGGATACCAGTTCCGATTTCCATGAGGGTATTTCCTTCCTTTTCTAAGGTTCTTATGGTTTGAGGTTTTACATTTAGGTCTCTGATACATTTGGAGGTAACCTTTGTGCATGGGGATAGAAAGGGGTCCTGTTTCAATCTTCTGCATGTGGTCAGCCAGTTTTCCCAGCACCATTTACTGAATAGGTTCTCCTCTCCCCAGTGGTAGGTGATGGGGGCTTTGTCGAAGATGAGTTGGTTGAGAAATTGAGGTTTTGCTTCTGGAATCTCAATTCTATTCCATTGATCTATATGCCTGTTCCTATACCAATACCAAACTGTTTTGATGATTGTAGCTTTATAGTAAAGTTTGAAGTCTGGTAATGTGATACCTGCTTTGTTTTTTTTGCTGAGGATCGTTCTGGCTATTCTTGGATGTTTGTGTTTCCTTATGAATTCCTGTGTTGTTTTTTCTAGGTCTGAGAAGAATGTTGCTGGTAATTTGATGGGTATTGCATTGAATTTGTAGATTGCCTTAGGTAAGATGGACATCTTCACAATGTTGATTCTTCCAATCCATGAGCATGGGATATTTTTCCACTTGTTTGTGTCATCTTTGATTTCTTTGAGCAGTGTTTTGTAATTTTCATTGTAAAGGTCTTTCATGTCTCTGGTTAGGAAGATGCCAAGGTATTTAATTTTTTTGTGGCTATTGTGAGTGGAATTGTGTTTTTTATTTGGGTTTCTGTTTGTTTATTATTGGTGTAGAGAAATGCGATTGT
Source organism: Cephalopachus bancanus (assembly GCA_027257055.1). Taxonomy (NCBI): domain Eukaryota; kingdom Metazoa; phylum Chordata; class Mammalia; order Primates; family Tarsiidae; genus Cephalopachus; species Cephalopachus bancanus. Next base: position 158,639 of record JAPVLO010000258.1, read on the forward strand.
CTTTTGTACATTTATTTTGTATCCTGAGACTTTACCAAAGGCCTTTATCAATGTAAGGAGGCTTTTGACAGATTCTCTTGGGTTTTCAAGGTACACAATCATATCATCTGCAAAGAGAGATAACTTGACTTTCTCTTTTCCTATTTGGATACCCCTGATTGCCTCCTCTTCTCTGATTACTCTAGCCAGGACTTCCAATACTATGTTGAACAGGAGTGGTGAGAGTGGGCATCCTTATCTAGTTCCAGTTTTCAGGGGAATTGGTTCCAATTTTTGTCCATTTAGGAGTATGCTGGCTGTGGGTTTCTCGTAGATGGCTTTTACTATTTTGAGGTATGTTCCCCATATGCCTAGACGTTCAAGGGTTTTTATCAAGAAGGGGTGCTGGATTTTATCAAAAGCTTTTTCTGCATCTGATGATATGATCATGTGGTTTTAGTTTTGACATCTGTTGATGTATTTAATTACATTTATGGTTTTATGAATGTTGAACCAGCCTTGAATCCCAGGAATGAAGCCTACTTGGTCATGGTGGATGATTTTTGAGATGTATTGCTGAATCTGGTTTGCTAGGATCTTGTTGAGAATTTTAGCATCTTTGTTCATCAAAGATATTGGCCTGTAATTCTCTTTCTTTGTTGGATCTTTACCTGGCTTGGTTATCAATGTGATGTTGGCTTCGTAAAATGATTTGGGGAGTGTTCCATCTTTTTCAATTGCCTGGAATACCTTCAGTAGGATTGGTATCAACTCCTCCTTAAATGTCTTGTAGAATTCTGCTGGAAAGCCATCTGGACCAGGGCTTTTTTTTGTAGGAAGTTTTCTTATTATGTAGTCTATTTCCTTGATTGTTATTGGTCTATTTAGGGTCTCAATTTCTTCTTGTTCCAACCTAGGTAGGTTGTGCGATGTCAGAAAGTCCTCCATTTCCTTAAGGTTTTCAAGTTTGTTTCCATATAAGTGTACGTAGTAGTCTCTAATGATCTTTTGTATTTCTTGAGGGTCAGACGTGACTTCATCTTTTGTGTTTCTGATTGTGCTTATTTGGTTTTTTTCTCATTTTTTCTTGGTCAATCTAGCTAGGGGACCATCGATCTTGTTTATCCTTTCGAAGAACCAGCTTTTTGTTTCATTGATTTTTTGTATAATCTTTTTGTCTTCTATGTCCTGGATTTCGGCTTTTATTTTGGTGATCCGGATTCTTCTGCTGAAATTAGGGTTTTTGTGGTCTTGCTTTTCCAACTTTTTTAGGTGGCTTCTTAGGTTGTGAATTTCTGTTCCTTCCATTTTCTTCATGTGTGCTTGTAGGGATATAAATTCCCCTCTTACTACAGCTTCCAGGGCATTCCAGAGATTTTGGTAAGATGTTTCTTCATTTTCATTTGTTTCCAGGTATCTTTTGATCTTTGTTTTTATTTCATCATTAACCCAGGAGTTGTTCAGCATCATGCTGTTTAGTGTCCATGTCTTTGTGGGTTTTGGGGAGACTTTGCTGGTGTCAATGTTTATTTTTATTCCACTGTGGTCCGAGAAAGTGCATGGTAGAATTTCAGTCCTTTTAAATTTGCTTATGCTTGATTTATGGCCGAGTATGTGGTCGATCTTAGAATATGTTCCATGTGGTGATGAGTAGAATGTGTATTCTGTGGTCTTTGGATGGAGTGTTCTGCAGGTATCAATTAAGTTCATTTGGTCCAAAGTCACATTGAGGTTCCGGATCTCCTTGCTGATTTTTGTCCTGATGATCTGTCTAGGGTTGTGAATGGGGTATTAAAGTCTCCAATTATGATGGTGTTAGAATCAATATCTTTCTTTAGTTTTCCTAGAAGTTGCTTTATGAAAGTTGGTGCACTTATGTTGGGTGCATATACATTTAGTATAGATATTTCTTGTTGATGGATTGAGCCTTTTATCATTATGCAGTGACCTTCTGTATCTTTTTTGATTTTTAATAGCTTGAAGGGTATTTTGTCTGAAATTAAGATCGCTACTCCTCCTTTCTTTTGTATTCCGTTTGCCTGAAAGTTTGTTTCCCATCCTCTTACTTTGAGTCTGTGGGTGTCCTTTCTAGTGAGGTGAGTCTCTTGAATGCAATAGATTGTTGCCTGATGATATTTTATCCATTTTGTCATTCTATGTCTTTTCAGTGGTGCATTTAGTCCATTCACATTTAAGCTAATGATTGAAATGCAAGAGTTGATCCCTGTCATAAGGTTTTTACAGAGTTGTTCCTGTTTGTTTGTTGTCTTTCTTTGGGTTTTGGAGTTGGCTCATGTGTGTTTTTAATCTTTTGCCTGTACTCTTGTGAAGAATGTTGTTATTCTTTTTTCTTTTTCTTCTGAGTCCAGTACTTTCTTAAGCGTTTCTTGTAGAGGTGGCCTGGTGGCAGCATAGGTTCTTAGGGATTGGATATCTGGAAAAGATTTCAATTCTCCCTCACTAATGAAGCTTAGTTTGGCTGGGTAGGTTATTCTTGGTTGAAATTGTTTATCTTTTAGAACTTTGAAGATAGGGCTCCAGGCTCTCCTAACCTGAAGGGTTTCTGTGGATAAATCTGCTGCTATTCTAATTAGTTTTCCCTGGTAGGTAGTCTGGCCTTTTTCTCTTGCTGCCTTTAGGATTTTTTCTTTTATAGCTACTTTATTTAGGCAAATTATTTTGTGTCTGGGAGATGGTCTTCTCATTTGTTGTCTTGCAGGGGTTCTCTGAATCTCTTGTGTTTGAATTTTTTCATCCTTGATGAGATGAGGGAAGTTTTCTTGAATGATTTCATGAAATGTTTGTTCCAGTGTGGCTTCTGTTTCTCTCTCTGCCTCAGGAAGCCCAATTACTCTTAGGTTTGGTCTCTTGAAGTGATCATTCATCTCTTGCAGGTTTTGTTCTGTCTTTTTGAGCTTCTTTTCTATGCTTTTGACAGTTTGGGTTAGTTCTGTGTTTTGGTCTTCAAGCTCTGAGATTCTTTCTTCTGCTTGGCTGATTCTGCTTTCCATGCTTATTAGTCTGTTATTCATTTCCATCACAGTATTCTTTACTGCTGTCATTTCTGACATCAGCTCCTTCGTATTGTCCTCTTGTCTCTCTTCTATTTTTTAATTCTCTCCATTAATGTCTTGATGTCTGGGTTTGTTGCATGTAACCAGTCATTCTGGGGGCTCTTCATTGTTTGTGTTCCAGAATCTGTTTTCTCAGTGTCTGATCTCCCAGGGGTCTGTGTGAGGCCTATATTCTTCTTTTGGTTTTTCTTCATTTGTGCGGTTTTTCCCCCTCCCTACTTTTTCCTTCCCTCCATGTCACTGTCTTCTTTAACTCTGTTATTCAGGGGTAAAGGGATTGGTTTTTCTTCTGTTTGTTCAATCTCCTATTCTTTATGTATACCCTCTTACTTTGCTCAATTCTGGAGTTGCACTGTAGGTTGGGGGTGGTCCTTTTTGCAGTTTTGAGATTTACTTAAGGGGGGAGCTGTGATTCAAAATCTATCTGCAGGTCCTGGTATTCGCTGACAGGTGTGTGGATAATCTGGAACCCACTTCCCACTGCCTTGAAGTCTGTCCGTGCAGTGAGGCTGTAGGTTTACTCCCTGAAATAAAATGTGGTTAACAGAGGGGAGAGAATGAAGCAGACAGTGGTTTGAAGAGGGGGGTGGAGAAATAGAGGAGTAAGGGGGAAAACAAACGAGTGTGCCAACAAATAGAGAGAGAGGCCTATACTGAAACAGATAAAAACAATAGACTACAGCTACAGACGAACCAACTCTCATACAAAAAAAAATAAAACATATAGTGATGCTAACATACAAGCTAACCAACCACCTTATTAGTGTGCTGTTCCTCTATACAAAGATATAGTTTACAGAGAGAAGAAAAGAGAAGAAAAGGAAGAAAAAAAAAGAAAAAAGGAACAATACAGTAGGAATAGAATTAAGTCATTAAACTAACAGAATCAATAAAGCACACTCTGAGACTTTTCGTTTAAGTCCAATGTCCTTTCAGGTCTGATTTCTAGTTTTCTTATTCTTTCAAGCTGGTAAATTAGTTTGCAGTTAGGGTCAGTTGCCCCTGGTCTGCTGTGAAGGACAGTTCAGATCACGCTTCGTTCACCACTCTGGCCTATGTCTTTATCAAGCTTGTTTCTCCCATTTCGGTGTTGTTACCTTGAATCGCCAGCAGGTGGTGCTATCTCAGCTGCTCGCCCCAGAGGGGGTGGGGCCGGACAGGAATGGCAAAGGCTGAAGATGGCTGCCTGCCTCAGGACAGACAGAGACTTACGGCAGGCAGGATGTCTCGGTCGCAGGAGAGGTGGCCGTGATCCCAGCAGATCTTCCCTGAAGGGGCTTGAAGGACTAAAGTGGATCGCCTCCGGCCCAGGTGGTGTGATGTGCTATGGCCATGGCTGCGGTGGCGGCGGCAGTGGCACCATTTGCGCTGCAGTGACTGTCCAGTCCGCTGTGATGCCCCAGCAGTGGCACGGTCGAGCTCCGTATGAAGAGCAGGCTGCGATGTTGAGGTCTGCAACCCCACGGGGCGAGAGTCAGAGACCCACTGCAGATCTCCTTTGCAGAGTGTTTCACAGACTGGGTTGCCCCGTCACCATCTTGCCGCTTCCTCTGTTTTTTTTTAATTGGAGTATCACTCAATCGCCCAGATTGGAGTGCTGTGGCTGCTTCCGGCCACTGCAGCCTTGACCTGGTTGGGCTCCGGTGATCCTTTCACCTCAGCCTTCCAAGTAGCTGGAACTATAGGTGCACACTACCACATCTGGCTAATTTTTTTTATTTATTGTAGAGATGAGGTCTTGCCAAGTTGCCTAGGCAGATCTCGAACCCACAGGCTCAAGCAATCCACTCACCTCAGCCTTCCAAAGCAGGATTACAGGCTGAGCCGAGCCTGGCCATGGATTTTTTACAATGTAAAAATTCCCTCAAAATGTATTGTATTATCTTTATAGCATGTTCACTTATACAGTATAAAAATGATTATTGAAACAGATCTTTTACAAATAGTTATTCTCTCAACCAAATTAATTCAAATTAATTTCCTTTGAGTGAATATGGTATGCTTAATAGCATTGTTGGCTTCACTTCAAAATTCAAGATTAGATTTGGATTTATCTATGTCAATTGATGAGGACTAAAATGCAAATTTCATGTTGAGAATTTAAACTAAAAAAAACCAGGAATTTCATGTCTGGAGTGAGAATAGCTGTGAAGTAATTCGAGTGTGATCCATTAAGGTTATGGCTTTCCTGATAGATTTGTTAAGGACTATGTCAGAACTCATAAGAATTTTTTTTCTAAAAGACATTATCAGCATATTTAACTCATTTAATTAATGAATTAAGTTCAGTAAACATTTACTGAAACATTTTGATGAAGAAAGTATCTTTGATGTAGAAACAGAAAAGAAGTGGCAGAGCAAAATCCTGACTGACTGAAAAGGTTTATATCCAAAGGGAAAGATCCATTATCCTTACACTTCGAAATGTCACAGAAAAAAAAAAAAGAGGAAAGTTGAGGATAAATAAGCTCTGTGAGTTCACAGAAATAGGCAAGGGTCCTGGCTGGTCCAAGTATAGCTCTCCAAGGCAAAATTCTAAGATGACACCTAAGAGTCCCACCCCTAATATTCACACTCTGTTAATTCTCTCCCTTTGTGACCAGTGGATATGATGGGATAGTCACTTCCATGACTATGTTACATTATCTAAAATTTCATTGTAGCAGAACAAGAGAGGGATTCTCTTGCTGACTTTGGAGAAGTCAACTGCCACTAAGTCAGAAGGTCTAGTGGTTAGGATATGAGCATGGACTCTAGTAGCTGAAAGTGTGCTCCAGCCAACAGCCAGCAAAAAAAAAAAAAAAAAAAAACTGAGGCTCTCAGTCTTACAATCAAAAGGAACTTAATTGTGCTAACAACATGAGTGAGCCTGGAAGAGGAGGACTCCAAACATCAGATGAGTCTACTGTCGCAGCCAAGTCTCAACTTTAGCCTGAGTTCAAACTCTTGATCCACGGAAACCATGAAATCATAAATGTGTTTTGTATTAAGCAACTCGGTTAGTGATCACGGGTTTCACAGTAATAGAAAACTAATACACACACACAGTCACTGTGATTGGCCAATCGTTGCACCATATTCTTGGAACTAGAGCTCATAGATAGATGCCCTTTCTTTTTGTTGACAAATGTAATGAAGTTTGTTGTCTCGAAGCTGCAGTGGCAATGTGCAAAGTTGCAGTGACCAAAGTTGTGCATGCAACCTGTGATGCTGTGGGAAAGAACAACACTGGCAGAGCAAGAGAAAAGAGATTTGAGTGTTCAGGTCCTGGCATTTCATTCTCTCCTGCCTATCTCAAAGTTTGGTAATCCTTAGAGAAAACCCTTTATCTCAAATTCTTTGAAGGACATCACTTGGAATCACACTCATGCTACAGCTATTGCCTCCCCTGGGTAAGTAAGCAACATCATTGGATTTGAACTTAGTCTAGTTCTAGAGCCTGGTCTCCTTACCATGAATCACATAAAGAGATATCGAATCTCCTTGCTGATTGATTAGGTGATTAATTTCCTATTCTTTGATATAAATCAGCTATTGCTAAAATATAATGAATATAAATACAAGGGTGTTCAGGCATTACTTTTAGTATACACCCTAATATATTTATAGCCTATGTATTTATTCTAGAGCTAAGAAATTATTTTCTGGATGTTGATTTTAATGTACTGTTCTTTTTTTTTAGTTGGAGTCTCACTCTGTCCAATAGTGCAGTCCGTTTACCAAACCTCGATGTTCCGATCCTTCAGCCTTATAGCTGGAATTACATGAGCAAATGATTTTTTGATTTATTTAGAGATAGTCTCGCTAGGTCTCGAATGGCTCAGGCAATCCACTCACCTCAGCCTCCCAAAGGCGCGGGATTACAGGCTGAGCCACCGAGCCCGGCTTAATGTACTGTTCTTAACATCAAGTAATCCTCGTGTATCTGATTATGCAATTATTATCTTAATATTACAGTCAGCTTATTTTCTTTTTTAATTTTAAAGATGTGGGATAGAATTCAGGATTAGGTATACAAGTGAATGTCGTACAGGTAAAGTCTGGGCCTCCCTTTGATCCCCACTTTGCCTGGTTTGAGATCAGTTACCCTTATTGATATTATGCCCCCCACCTCCACCTGTCAGCTTATTTTCTTAATACTTCTTTAAAAGGTTTATGAGTCTTTCATATAATGTTAATACTTGACTCTCAGAGTTTGTACTATCTCAAAATAAAACAAGTGATAAGACTTAGAGTGCAAAAACTTATACTCTATGGCTTGCAATTATGATGTTCTTCTCACTGAAATAAAGAGCTAAAAAAATGTTCCTCACAGATGAGGAGAAAGCACATCGCTCTATGTCAGCTGCACAGGCCACATAGACATGCAGCACGTGCATGTTATTTTTGCCAAAGTTAAGCTGCTGAATATGGTTCAATTTTGACAATGGCAGATATAAGCAATGACCTTTTTCAATATTTTCAAATTCTTAAGTGAAGCAAAATAATTAAGAAGTTGGCAAATTTTTAAAAGGTCATTGGGAATGTCTCCTTTAAATACAAACATTATTATCTTCACGTATGAGCTACAAATTCCACATAAATTACAATGCAGCCTCCTTTGCTCAAGCTAGCCAGTTTCTTCTCTTCTGTGAAGTGTTAGCAATACTTATTTGATGTTGATATTTTTCAAAATTGCTAATACTAAAGAAAAAAATTTTTAATGAGAATTGTTTATACATTGCTTAAATAGCAAAGTTATGCTTTGGAATAATTTTGTTGTTTAAATCTCCTGTCAAAATTACTATTTTCTAAGGACCTCATTATCTCTTTAAAAATAAAACAAAACAAACCTTAATTTTTACTTATTTATTTTTTTTGAGTTGGAGTCTCACTCTGTTGCCCAAGCTCGAGTGCAGTGGCACACTCACGGCCACCCAGCATTGACCTGCTGGGCTCCAGCAATCCTTCCACCTCAGCCTTCCAAGTAGCCAGAACTATAGGTGCGTGCTACCATGCCTGGCTAATTTTTGATTTATTGTAGAGACGAAGTCTCACCAAGTTGTTGGAGCTAGTCTCGAACCCACAGGCTCAGACAATCCACTAGCCTCAGCCTCCCAAAGTGCTGGGATTACATCCTGAACCACCAAGCCCAGCCAAAGCCTAGTTTTGTTTTGTTTTGTTTTGTTTTGTTTTGTTTTGTTTTGTTTTGTTTTGTTTTGTTTGAGTTGGAGTCTCACTCTGTCACCCAGACTGGAGTGCAGTGGCCGCTCCCGGCCACCGCAGCCTCGACCTGCTGGGCTCCGGCGAGCCTTCCGCCTCAGCCTTCCAAGTAGCCGGAATTACAGGCTACCACGCCCGGCTGATTTTTTGATTTATTGTAGAGATGAGGTCTCGCTGCCCAGGCGGGTCTTGAACCTGCGGGCTCAGGCAATCCACTCACCTCAGCCTCCCAAGGGCACGGGATTACAGGCTGAGCCACCGAGCCCGGCTGAAAGCCTAGTTTTTTAAGATTCTAAAATAAACACTTACTTATTGAAGAGAATTTAGAATATAAATATACAAGTATAAAAAAGATAAATTCACCCATAATTCCATCAAAGATGGCCAGTGTTGAACATATTCATGTGTTTCTTCCCAGGACATTTTATGTGCAATGCACATATATTTTTTTTTAAATGAGACTGTAATAATCTAGTTTTATATTTTGTTTTTGTCATGCAACATTTTGTGTCAGGAGAGAATTTTTGAAAATATTGTTTTGAATTATGCATAATAATTCAATTTATAAATGTCACAATTTATTTAACAATAACCAAACTATAGAATGACAGGATATCTAGGTAGTTTCCAAATTTTTGATATCAGAAAAATGTTCAAATGGATCTTAAAGTTTAAAATTGTGTATCACCAGCGCTAGCACTCTTTAATGTACAAGATTGACTCATGTTTCTCTAAACATTGGAAAAATAAAAAAACAAAATAAAACAAAATCACAAACTAAAATTGCTTAACAGAATAAAACTGAGTTCAGAAGACAATGCATTAAATGAGAAAAATCTACCAGCAGCAGTGAAAGGAGATAGCTTACAAGTCTCCATTTCTAATTCCTTAAGTCAGAGTTTTGGGATTTATACCTACCAGAAACTGGTCAGCAACCACTTTGCCTATGATATATATACCAAGGAACCAAGAAATACATGAAGCATAAGAATTTAACAATGGACTGGGTGCAGTGGCTCACACTTACAATCTCAGGACTTTCAGAGGCCAAGGTGGGAGGATCACTTGAGACCAGGAGTTTGAGATCAGCATAGCAAGACCCAGTCTTTAAAATAATAATAATTAAAAAAAGACAGCTTTTAATTGGTTCACATCTATAGTCTCAGCTGCTCTGGAGGCTGAGACAGGTGGATTTGTTAGTCCACAAGTTAGAGGCTGTAGTGAGTTATGATTGCATAACTCCACTCCAGCCTCAGCGACAGAGTGAGACACTGTCTCCAAAAAAAAAGAAAGAATTCAGTAATGGAGACAGTAGGCCTGGCAGTAAAGATTATAGTGAATTCACATATAGAACAATTAGGCTGTGCAACAAAACTGAATTTATTTATGTGTGCTTATATGTATGTACATATAGTTTTTAATAAAAATAGAGATATAATTTAATATAATTTTTTTACAAAAATATTGTCATGATGGCATAAAAACTTAAATCACATATTCTTTAATAAAAAACAGCTTTCTGTATTTTATCCATTCCTATATTTCTGTAAATGCTGTATTGTCTGATAATAGATATTTTTGATAATATAATAATAGAATTTGTCTTTAGCTTGACATTTCAAGCTTTCAAGTTAGCAGCTGTTAGTAAAACAAACAAACAAAAAAAGACTGAGAAGTTTTTTGTTTCTTTTTCTCCTAAAGAAGCAATGAAAAGGCACAATTCCAAACATTTCAATAAAGCCATTTTAAAGACTTTGTTGGAAATAAATGAAGTAGGAACAAGACAGTAGCTAATTTTTGTACATATTAGCCAATAGTACCTACTCATGGTGGATGAATTAGGAAAATGCCTAATGTCTGGTGGGTGAGTTAGAGAAAGCCTTACCCTTCTTACCTCAGGAATTCTTAGAAATAGGCCCCTGCCTCTGGGAAGATGCAGTCCCAAAGTTGGGAATTCTGCTAGCCAAAAGGCCAATGCCTTCATGCAAAGAAGAAAAAGAAAGGTATTCCTTCCTTTGGACAGAGACAGCTTACTATCAGGGTACATGTCTTGGCTTGTGGAACCTGAGCTAGATTTCTGCATTACCTTTTTGCCCCTTGGATAGCCACTTTTATACAATGCCCAAACTACACGTCCATTCACAGCCACCCTGTCTTGGAATATTATTAGCACAAATATGAATCCTAATCCACTTTTTGAGCTATAGGCCTTCTGGTCAATAATACTTATTCCATATTTTGAAATTATCTGAATCTGTATGTCATAACCATAGATCTTCTCAAAATACTAATTTTAAGCAGTTGCAGTACCTGTATTTCAAAAGTTTGGTGTAATTTTCTGAGTAATATGAACATTAAGCTCAAAGCCTTATATCATAATTGTCTAACTGAGAGAACCATAATAGAGTATACCATAAACTTAAGTTAACCCTCAGGTCAGGGATAAACAGAATAATTTTTCAAACTTCCAACCTCGCTCCCTTCAACACTTGATTCCCAACCCTCACTTGTGACCTAAAGGAAATGTACCAATACTCTGACTGTGCTGGCGCGGTAACCAAAGTAATTTCAAAGCTAGAATAAACACTGTGCAACTTATGGTCCTCAGACAACAATACCAACAGGTGCCCCTGGACAACTCAGCATGTTAAAGGAATCCAAGATTAGATTCACTCTACCCTCATGAGAAGGGGGGAATGAGAAAACCGTAATAGAGTACACCATAAACTTAGGTTAAGAGCATGCTATAACCCGATAAATATGTGATTGGCTTGTGGACGATAGCACAGCCATTTTAGTTTTCTGCTTTAAAACATTGTAGCTGTTTAAAGTTTCAGTTATGGAAAAAACTGCAAAGCTCCAGTTCAAACTTTACCCCTTCCCTTGACCCACTTTCCCCTTAGCAACAACCAATCAGGTGTCAGGGGAAAATCACCTAAAGTTTCCAAATGTCTCTGCAACTTCACCAGCTAGTGGGCCAAGGTCAGCCCGAGTCAAGCTAGCCAATCCTCCACGATTGAGCTGACCACCAGAGGTTACTACCCAATTAAATGGTAACAAGACTGGAAAGTCCCCCCAAACTCCTCCTTCCTTTGTGTAAAAGCATAAAAGGCATCTGCTTAAGGAAGTCAGGACCTCTGGGTGTACTCCACTGCGTCGGTTGTCGACAGAGGTCCAGGTTGGCACTTGCAAAATAAAGACCCTCTTGAACTTTCATCGGAATTGGCTCTTGGTGGTCTCTCGGATTGAACTTTCGGCCACTACATAACAAAAACACAGAAACTTTCTCCCAACTCCTCTTAAGAGCCTCTTTTATTTTGTTAGACATCAGAGCTTCAAGATACCATGTCTGCCTCTTCTCCTTTTCAGCTTAATTCAATGGAATAAATCAATAATTAATTTGCATTCACTTCTAGTTTTGTTAATTAAACTTTAAAAAACAGATTCAAAATTTCCAGGTTATGCTAATTTACATAAACTTAAAAGCTAAAGACAGGTAAGTTAAAGCTTGAAAAGTTACTTATAGGGCACACTATGAAATCACCACCTAAGAAAATAGACAAAGGAAACACACACAAAAGAATCACAGTAAGCATGTAAAAAAAAATTGAATTCGGTGGCAAACTCAGATATACATACTCATATCATAAGAGCTGACAATTTTTGCTTATTATACCAAGGACTTTATCTATTAATATCCAGTATTTATAATGATAAAGGATAAAGGAAACAGACTAACATAGTATTTGTAGGAAGAAAAGTTGATTCAGTAGTTGTGGAAGACAACTGGCAATACAAATAGAAATTATTTGCATGTTGATAACATTTGATTCTTCAATTCCTCTTCACACTTAAGGATTTCTAATAGGAAAAATTAGAGACAAACTAAATATCTGTTTGTAGACTAGTTAAATCAATTATGATATTTGCCTAATGGTCTACTAAATAGCATATAAAGTCTCTGCTGCAGAAGAACTTGTAAGAACATACACATTTTTGAGTTTGCAAATTATAAAAATATATGTTTGAGATCAGAAGAGGCAGAGAGAATGGTAAAAATAATCAAAAATACAAAATAAACTATGTGAATATTTTTTATTATTTTCTCTATAAACGTACATGAGTTTCTTATTCTTCTCCCACCCAACAAGACACAAAAAAACAGTTAAAAGTCTTTACTGATTTAATGATAAATTGCATTTTGTCATTTTAATGTGTATTTCCGAGTCAAACAGGAAATATATACAAATGTATATGAATACACACCACACATGCACACACACGAAATATTGACAGTTGTCATTTATGTGGGTGGGGAAGCCTCTGGGAGGAACTTACTTAAGGAAGTGAAGTGAGGTGGGGAGGAACAAAAGCAAATACAAGTCAGATTGTTAGAGCCAGTGACATCTCACATGGCCATATCTGGAAAGGCCAAATGGAACCACTGCATCTTCTTGGAGAGGTTTCACCTCACGTGATATTCATTCCTCCTCTTCTTCAAGCTGTATTACTCAGTTCATCAGGGCATTCATGGAGACACATGCTTCTTCCAGGTCCTGAAGTAGAGGGAAAAGCTAGAGCTCCAGGAGTCAGCACTGGGGAGGAATGGAGTCCTTCTTCCCCAGAAGACCGAGACCTGGTGAGAGAGAGTGAGAAAGCCAATGGTTGAACTAGACCTGCTGCGCATGCACTATGCCGTTTCTGCCTCTACCTCTGCTGTGTGGGTGGAGAAGCTACCACAAAGGTGGAAGTGGGTCTGGTGTGAAAACATGGGCATGCGTCGGAGCAAAACTGTACATGAACACAACAGAAGGGGTCCACACATAGAGTCCAATTTATCACCTACCAATCACTTTTCCACTCACCTCACTATACCTTGGTCCATAATAAGAAACACCAATTCTTGTTTATATAACTTTAGTGACTCCTCATTAGGATTTGGCAGGCCATAACTCCAGTCCTTTGGTTTCTATGATCTCCATCAAGGCTCCCAACTTTACTTCAACCTATATGGCTCCTCTTTCTCAATCTTCTTCCTTTACTGAATCTTTAAATGCCAGATGTCTTCAGGACTCAATCTTGGGTCCTGTTTTCCTCTCATTATACTCTTGCCGTTGCTAACTCCATTCATTCATAGTTTTCTGCTATTTAAATGTCAACAAATCCTAAAAATATTGCCAACAAATATTTCTCTTCCTGGTACAAGACCAATAAAAAAAGCCACGTGCTGATAACTCCACTCAGTTGTTCTAAGCCTTCCCCACTCCATCTCTCCAAGGTTTCCATTCTCCATTCATTCATGTATTCATCACACCCAGAGGCATCCTCAAAACACTTTTCGGTACTATAGTGATTACCAAGTCCTCTTGACTTTACCTCCAAATTATATCTAGTATACTATACTTTCTTCCATCTGCACCGTCACTACCATTTCTCACCTATTCTACACGATAGCAACATACCAGTCTCTTTGCTTGTGTTACTTGGCTTTCCAGTCCATCTCATCAGCCTCATCCTGTGGCACACTCCCCATTCAAAATGTACAATAACATTTCCAGTCTATTAGTTTCCTGATTGTCTTTGTCCTTTCCTCCCACAAGACCTTAGTACGTGCTGTTCCCTTTACTTGGAAATACTTTACTGGTTGTCTTATACTTGTCCTTTGGGTCTCAATCTATACATCACTTACTCAGAGTTCTCCCTTTTCAGCCTGTCCAAACTAGATTTTGCTGTGTCACTCTCTCAGCAGCCTCTATTCTTCCTCTACAGCATTTATCAGAACTTAGAATTGTTCACTTATTTATATTAGCATATACTTATATCTAATTTGAATATTTGGAAAGTGATATATTCATAATTCAAAGTAAAAATATCTATTAAGATATTAATTGAGAAGTCTTGTTTTCATGTCTCCATCTACCCTGATGCACCACCACTATTTGTGACATTTTATTTGTTCATGGTTTGTTCTTCCTGTATAAATATGACTATATTTTCTTATTCCCCTTCCCCCCACTTTTTTTTTTAACAAAACCTAGCATTCTAAGATGCTGTTCCATATATCTGTTACTGGGACAAGGAATGATCCTCCCAGTGTGAGTTGAGTAGACAACAGGTTCTTGTATACATATAGAATTAATTCACAAGCCAACACACAGAGAAGTGGGACTCTAACTTACCTACTCTATCATTTCTATACTTCACTTTCATTTAAAGCTATATTCTAGAGATCAGCTCAAACCAATACTGTTTTTCATAGAGACGTGGTATTACATTATGTGGATTATCATAGCTTATTCAACTCTTGTTGGTTCTTTTATATTACAAACAATGCTACAATTAACAACCTTCACAAATGTGTTTGTACAGGTGTTTGTGTAGGATATATACCCTGATATTTTGGTTAAACCAAAAAGCACCTTTAATATGAATATACATTGCTAGATTTTCCTTAGGATTTCTATAGTGTCATCACCCCAATGATATATGACAGTGCCTGTCTTCTCAGAGCCTTAAAAAATAAAAGTATCATTAAACTTTCAATTTTTTACTGGTCTGGTAGGTGAGAAATTGTATTTCAGTGAATGCAAACTATTTTAAAAGTGTGTTCAGTTATCTTTTTTTGTTAAAGGATGCACTAGTCTCATTTCTGTTTCTTTGAACTAACAGTTTGTGTCCTTGGCCCATTTTTCTATGGTTGTTTTTTCCTTTTGTGGACTTTTCAGAGACTCTTTATATGTGAGCAGATTAGACTCCGTCAATTATATCCTGCAAATTTGTTTCTTTGGCTTTACTTGGATTTTTGGACATTTTTTTTTCCAGGAAGAATTTTTTTATTTGTTTTCAGTTTTCTTGTTAAATTGTTCAATATTTATTTTAGGCTTTTGGATATTAAATCAGAATTAGAATGGCCCTCCAGACTTTAAGATTATAATGAAATTTCTTCCCTCTTTTCTTCTAGAACTTCTATCTTGCATTGTTTTTGAACATTTAAATCTGATTCATTGGGAGTTTATTCTGATGTCAGTGGATGCATGAATCCAAATTTCGCTTTGTCCAAGTGACCATCCAATTTTTCCAACACTGTTTATTGAACATCCATTTTTACCCCTCTGCTGTTTTGGGAGCTGCCTCTATCATATACCATATTACAGTAAGTTTTAGGATATCCTTTGGGACTTTCTCACAGGTATTCTTATTCAATGCCTGCTTTCTTACTAAACTTAAAGCTGTAATGAACTGAGGACTGTTTTGTTTTGCCTGTGTCCGCGGAGTTTAGAATAGTTCCTGGCATATGCAGGCCCTCGGTATGTATTTGTTGTATTTGTTGAATGTTTATGAAGTTCTAGGACAATGTTTCTCTTTTCCTCATGAATAGGTTTAAAGATTATTTAATATTCTTAATCCAATAACAAATATTTTACAGAGAATGGAAATAAAAAATGGGTGATTGACAATATACAATGTACAATGTACTTCTGTTTGAGACACATATTTTCTCTTAAGCAAAATGTTAATATATCTTAACTGAAAACATTTAATTCAATGAATATGTTAACAGGAATCAAAGAATATTTAAATGTTAACATCTAAAGAAAACACATTAAGTACAAAAAAGATAAATCAATTTTTATATACAGTAGACACTGGGACTTTGAAGGTGCAAATTTAATTTTTTCACCCATTTCTAATTAACTCTGGAGGTCCAAAACATTTAGTATATCACAGTATTTCTGGGAAGTATAATTTGAAATTGAAACATTAGTATGTGAAAGAAAGTCACCCAGCTCAAGCCTGAGCCTAGCCCTTCAGGCCCCAGGATTTGCTTTTCAGTGCAAATCTAATGTTCTCTTATTGATGTTTGACGTCATTTGATATCCACAATTGCACTAAGCAGGACAATCACCCCCTTTTACTAAGGAGGAAACTCAGACAATTATATATTATGGGTAGCAAAATATTGGGGAATTTCCCAAGATCTCAAGATACATTTTTTGCAAATATCAATAATCTACTGTATTTAAAAGGTGCAGCATTTCATTACAAAGTTTAATACATTCAGATGATTTTATTTCATTCTTCATTGGCAAAGCAGCAGCATTAACAGCAAAATAGCATTCAACTTAAATAGAATGCAAATGCATCTTAAAAATCAGATGTCAGTGAGACAGCAAGTAACTAAATGTAAAATAATAACAGCACATTTAATAACAGTTTTAATAATATAAAAATAAAAGCTGAATGTCTCCTTTCTCTATTGAGCAACAGATACTATATTTCCCCCACTCTTTACTATTGGGAAATGGGGTATGAGGGGAATTTTAATAAACATGTTGAAATTAAGCGTTTTAATTCTGTCCAATGCACACTCTTTGAGAATGAAAGATACTGAGATAGACATCTTACTATACTGTTCAAACTTTAAGAAAATGTAGGACCAGAATAAGACAGACCTAAAAATTCAACTGTCAACATGCATTCACTATACTGTTACACTCAATAAATGTGTACAAATCATAAATCTTCTCTGGTTATCTGTTACACCTGCAAAATGAAGGGAATTTGCAATGACATCCCTGACACTTATTCAGGTTTCAAATAATCTAAAATTATGTAATTCTATTATCTGTATGCATGCATATAATTATTTATGGCTAATAAAATGCCAATTTTAATTTACCACATTTACCAGACTAAGGAGTATAGATTAAAGGGCATCTCAATTTGGACAGTTATGGCTGACTTTGCAACAAAAAGTACTACAGAGTGAAACTGAGGGAATTTTGCAAAACAACCCTCTAATTGATTAGAATAATCCAAATCTGCACCATTTTGCAATTATATACATAACAGAATTTCAGCTAAAACACTTACAGTTATTTGATTCTCTAAAATAAAGCAATACATCTAATTTTTCTATAGAAACTATATGTATTTTTGCATCAACTAAATTGCCATAATTCAGTCTGAAAAATACATTATTGTTAAACATTAAAAATCTGCCAAGTGCCTATGTTATAGTGATAAAAGTTAGCTCTATCTGCATGATGGTCTTGTGCAGAGTTTTTGAAATCCAAGAGTTTAATTCCACTGGCATGTGCAGTCTATAGGTTCCTGGAGAGTGTACATAATTTCAGTGCCATTTCCTGAGCAATACAGAGGCACAGTCAAGTTTCGTACTCCATTCTCACGACAGCACTTGCAGAATCTTAGGTGGCTTTCAATATTGATGTTATATATAGTAGCTGATGGGCATTTTCCATCACAAGATGCAACACTTATCTGTAAGAAGAGACAGAAAAAAAGTCTTAAAAAAATTTTAAAGCACTAGTTCTTATTTGATTCCACTAAGAAGTCAGATGAAAGCAAAACTTTCTTCCTCATCATTCAACCCTCAAGCATGTTACATTGTTGAAAACACTAAGTTGAAATACAACTCCCATAAGCCAAAGGGATGTTCCTTGCCAGTGATCAATAAAGCCATGCTGACATGACTCAAAGCATTAAATGTCACACATAGCTAGACATATATATGGAATATGTTAATCACAATCTAATTAATCTCTTGTCATCAGTGTTATGTCATGACTCAAGTAGACTATAGAATTGGGTGGGCCATATTAAAGGGGGCAAGATTAAAAGTAGGACTCCCTTTGCTGAGTAAAATTGCAGTATTTAGTCAATATTAAGATAATATTTAGTCAAATGTATTTAGACTTAATTTCCATCTCTCTGGATTGCAATCTCATTCAGAACTGTTGATTAGTTAAGCTAAGAATAATTCATATGTCTTCACAAAATAATATTTTAATATTAGAATATGAATTATCTCAAAGTTAAATACTAAGTGTTGGCATTTTGTGGACTTACAAACTTATTAGTTCTGTGACACATACTTCTGAAAAGTATGCTCTTTATATAGCAAATCATATTCTTCCACTTACTGAGCTTTGGCTTACACAGTCCTGTTTCCTTATGATTGATTTAATGATCACTTTCTGACATATTCTTTCTTCTCGTTTGCCTATAAGATACAAAATGTTTATATTCTTCCAAAGATCCATGTCAAATTGGTTTTTTTAAGTCAATTGAATACTTTAATATATTTACAACTGAAATAGATATATTTATATGAATATTTTGGTATTAGAAGATATTTAAAGCTATCCCCCCGAGTTCCCGCCCACTGTGGCAGCTTTTCTATCCTCTCAATAAATCCAGCTTTAAAAAAAAAGATATTTAAAACTCCACTTTTACACATTTTATGTGCAATTTTTTTTCTTTCTTTTTAAATTTTTTATTTTAAAGATGTGGGGCACAATTCAGGGTTAGGTATACAAATGTTCATTATGCAGGTATCTTGTTGATGAGGTGTGCCCCCCCCGCATATTCCCACTACTGCTAATCCTGCACCGCGTCCCCCACCCCGGGCAGTTTCCCACTACTACCAATTCTTTTCTTATAGTAGTGCAATAACTGTTCAAGATCCGCTTATGAGTGAGAACATGTGGTACTCAGTTCTTTGTTTCTGTGATAGATGACTCAGTATTCTAGACCCTAAGTTCATCCAAATTGCTGTAAAGTTCATAATTTTGTTCTTCTTTATGGCTGTGTAATATTCCACCATGTGTATGTACCACATTTTTAAAACCCCATCCTCTTTCGATGGGTGGCAAGGTTGGTTCCATGTTTTTTCTATTGTGAAAAATGCTGCAATAAACATATGTCTTTTTCATAGAGTGATGAGAGTTCCTCCAGGTATATTCCCAGTAGGGGGATTGCAGGGTCATATGGAAGGTCAATTTTTAGATCTTTTAGGAATCATCAAACTGTTTTCCACAGAGGTTGTATTCTTTTACACTCCCAACAGTGTGGAAGTGTTTCCTTTTCCCCATATATTCTCCAGCATCTGTTGTTTTTTGAGTTATTGATGTTGGCCATCCTGACTGGAGTTAGGTGATATGTCAGTGTAGTTTTAATTTGCATTTATTTGATGACTGGTGAGGCTGAGCATTTTTTCATGTATCTGTTGGTTGCTCGTATGTCTTCTTTTGAGAAGTATCTATTCATACCTTTTACCCACTTTGCAATGGGACTGTTTGTTTTTTGTTTGTCAGACATACAGTTGGCAAATATTTTCTCCCAGTCTGTGGGTTGTCTTCCTGCTGTTTTTTTTTTTTTTTTTTTTTTTTGAGTTGGAGTCTCACTCTGTCGCCCAGACTGGAGTGCAGTGGCCACTCCCAGCCACCGTAGCCTCGACCTACTGGGCTCCAGCGATCCTTCCGCCTCAGCCTTCCAAGTAGCTGGAACTACAGGCGTGCGCTACCACGCCCAGCTAATTTTTTTGATTTATTGTAGAGATGAGGTCTCGCCCAGTTGCCCAGGTGGGTCTCGAACCGCGGGCTCAGGCAATTCACTCACCTTGGCCTCCCAAAGCACAGGATTACAGCCTGAGCCACCGAGCCTGGACCTTCCTGCTCTCTTGATGGTTTCTTTGGCTTTGCAGAAGCTTGTCAGTTTGGTGAGGTCCCACTTGTCTATCTTATCTCTTATGGCATGGGCACTTGAGGTTTTGATCAGAAATTGGTTGTCAGTTCCAATTTCCATAAGGGTGTCTCCTGTATTTTCTAAGGTTGATTTTTGTGTATGGTGATTGGAAAGGATCTTGTTTTAATGTTCTGCACATGCAATATTTACTTTCACTTTCTAAACAGATTCTCTTACATTTTCTGTGCTTTATATTTATTTATTTCCACTTATTATCATAGAATAATAATTATTATTATCATAAAATAATTATTATAACCATAAATCAGGACTATCCCACATACATAATAATGCTAACATCAACTTGTGCATGGCACATATATGTGTTTAAAATAATGGTTGGAATTAACCATGGTATGCATAAGTAAATATATATATAGTTAATACATAACTACATATATACATCAATTTTTAAATAAAAGTTTAGAGGCTTAAAACTACATAATCTTGATGAATATTAATATAAAATAATGCAAAAGTGTAATTGAATACTTTATAAATCATATTGAAATGTATGGATGAGTCTTACTTGAATTTATGACTCTGAAATGGCCTTTTATGAAAACACTATCATCAGATACATTTCATTTATGATACATTTATTCATATCTGTGTGTGATGGATTATCACTTGCTAATATGCTCAAGCAGATATATTTAACATTGTGTGACAGTGGATGCAATCCCTCAATCAGGCTGCAAAAACCAAGGTTCTCTTTTCCAACTTGCTTTGTCACTTAAGGAAAGTCACTGAATCATTCTGAGTTTCCTTGCTTACAAAACAGTGAAATTATATCCCCAATTTTAAAGTGAGTTCAGTCATGAAATCCTTATTTAAAAATAAGTGCTTATATGAAATACCAGTATGTAAAGTAGATAAAGATTAAGCTACTCTGATTGAAAGGGAGGTGAGTATCTAAGACTGGCTGAAATTAAACTCTCCTCAAGGTCACCATGATGACCTCCAAATTGCTAAATTCAAAATTCATCTCCAGTTCTCCTCCTACTTGACTTCTCTACAACATTTGACTTAGTCCATCACTCTGTACTTCTTAATATATTTTTCACACTTGGCTTCCAGAGCTCCCCCACTTTGTTTTCATCTATCTCCCCGTGGCTCCTTCTTGGTCTCCTGTGCTGGTTCTTTCTCTTTTCCCCTGACCTTCCACTTATAGTGTGACCCAAGGTTCAGTGTTTTTGGTTGAGCACAGACTGATTTGTGCCTTAAGATGCTTTCACTCAGTGATTCCTTCCTTAGCCCTTTTATTCTCATATAAGTTCAAGAATAAATAATAATTAAGAAAGACGTCATCTTTGCCATGACCTGTAAGGTGCTGCTCCCTCTTCTTTCTATCAGCTTCCTCTCCTCACCTCCTGTGCTACAGCCACACTTTGCTATTTCCTCTGCTTCAAACACTCTTCACTGCCTAGCTGGCTTCCCAGGGACACTCAGTCTTTACTCAGATGACACCTCATCATGGAGATATTCTCTCTCTCCAGGTTCCCACTTAAGTTAGCAACCCAACTCCACTCACTCTCCATCTATCTTATTCTGCACAATTTGTCTTATTTTTCTTCGTACCATTCATAACTACCTGATATATTAGAATATTTTTGTGTTTGGTGTGTTTAGTGTTTCTTCTCCTTATTGGTAATGAGCATCATCCATGCAGATATTGTTTTATTCATTATTATAGTCCCAGAGGCTATAATAATGATGTCTGGATGTCTGGCATGTAGGCACTTAATAAAAAACCCAGTAAGTTAATCCATTCAGTGAATGAAACTGGGGCAGCATTAATTTATTGTTAGTTAGCTGAGTTTGTTTGTACCAAGAGCATTTCCAATTCATTCCTTAAAGACTTTATTGCAACATATTTTATTCAGCACAACACCTGCAATAGTAGCTTTCACAATCTCTCCAACATTGCCTGGTCACTTGAAAGCAAAGCCTGCAGACAAGAGTTTTTTAATACCAAAGCAGAAACTACTTTACAAGTCCTTCCATGTCAGATGAGAGAAACTGAAGTGGCTTGTTACTATTCTGCAACTTCAAAGAACTTGACAGAGTTGAAGTCCCAGACACTGGACTGGACAAATCTATTACAGACTAGTGTGATCAACTTATCTGAACCTTCAATTTCTCATCTGTACAGGAAAGCACACCCACCTCCCAAAACTGTTGTGAGGATTAACTGTCTACACTGTGCTTAATTTAGCATCAATGAGTGACAGTCAATAAATCATAGTTCATATAATCAGTCACACAGATCTTCCAGTCTGCCCTCAGATAACATAAAAGTACTCACTTCTCAAATAATTAGCATGAGATTACAGAAGTCAGAACCTTAACATTGCCATATGACTCTATTCCTGCTTCTCATACCTAAAGAAGAGTCTAGACTTCAGGGAAACAGATGGAAAAGAAAATGAAATCATAAATTTCCTCAGATTCTAGAGCTAAATTTCATTTCTTAAGTTGCTAGTACCGTGACTATTGATATATATTAGTTTATATTTGATTCAGAGGATACTGAATTAAAAAAAATTTAATTTTTAATGAGCAGAACAATTTTGTTAGTGTGTCTAAGAGTCCCAGTAGTGAAAAATGGATAAGTGACATTATACTATTCACACAGGTCCCAGCAATATAATTGTTATGGGTTGAATTGTGTCTTTCAAAAATTTCTGTGTACCTTAGAATGTGACCTTATTTGAACACAAGATCTTTGCAGAAGTAAACGAATGAAAATGAGATCTTTGTGGGGGCTCTAATCCATTATGATTTGTATCCATATTAAAAGGGGACATTTGGAGGTTGACACACATACAGAGAGAACACCATATAGACATGAATAAGGTGATCTACTGTCTGAGGATAGAGGCCTGGGACAGATCTTTCCCTCACAGTCTTCAAAAGGAACCAACTCTGCTCACATCTTAGTTCTGCACTTCCAGTCTCCAGAACTGGAGATATTTTGTTGCCACCTACTTTTTGGCACTTTGTTACAGCAGCCCTACAAACTAAAACAAGAACAAATTAAATGTTAGGCTGTCCTATGTTGAATTTTTTTGCTTGCTGTAAGGTGTGTGTGTGTGTGTGTGTGCCCTGAATTTGGCTTTTTGCACATCATGTAAATAAAAACTCAGTCATTCTAGCCATTCCATTAATCAGCAGAGCTCATCATTCAGCCTCTGATCTTTCCTAAAATTTGTCCTGGTAATCTCCCAGAATATCACAAATAGTTAAGAAGCAGACTGTGATATCAGCAGCCCTACTACTCATAAGAGGTATGACTCAAACAAATTGCTTAACCCCTCTGCGCTGAAAATCAGGATGTCAGAACTTACATCATAGGATTTTTTTTGAGGAATAAATATTGTGTAGAAAGCTCAGGAGAGTTCTTGATTTAAAAGCTGTTATTATGTTCAATTGCATATATTATAATTATCTCATATCAATATTTTAATACTTTCTAATGATTTGTGAGATATGACTACATACCTCTAAAAAGAGAAGACTATTCTTCCATATTTGTGGGATTTAGCCCTTTATGAAAGAAGTCAGAAATCTCCCTAGAGAGGCATGCTAAGTTGTCTCTAAGAATCTGATCCTATACCATGGCATTATTACTTCAACTCTGTTGTGTCCTTATCTGAAAGCTTCTCTGAACAATGTTAAAATCACGGTCTATGCTAATATTCTTAAAACAGCTACTTTTATAGTGACATAAATTCACAAACACATTTAAAGGAAAAAATATGGTTGCATGAATGGCCCTCTATTTTATTTCAGTCCTTAACAATCATTCAAAATTACTATGAAATAAGCCTTATTTCAAGCAAATAAAAATATGTAGCATTCATATAACTTTAATTATCAAAATAATTATGGGACCTCTTACACATAGGACATAAATGCTAGACACTAAAATTGTATTTGCCAAATTTATGTTACAAAACTATAGACTTGTTCAAATAGATTTGGAAAATACTGTACTCTATTTGTCATTATTAGAGTCACATGCTATTCTCACCATAACCTACTTAAATTTGTGTTAGTTCAGCATGTTCCAAATGTGACCACGAGAGAATTTTAAGCCTAAAATTATGTGAAATTCCTGTTGAAATATTCCACAATAAAAAGATTTTTACTATTTAAATTAAAATTAAACTAAATGAAAACATTCATTCACATTGCAGAAGATAAAGACTAAATTACAAAGTTGTCAATCATATGATACAAAATATCTAGGTGATATACTTTATTAATGTACTTGTATTCCCTTTTATAATACAGGAACTGAATTTTATGAGAAAAACTACAATCACCATGAGTAATTAAAAACTGTCTATCAAGTTAAGCATGAAATATCTTCTCACTTACAGATCTTGCAACAGCCTTCATTATAAAGCTTTACAACCCCTTCATTCTAGGCAGAGAGAAAAGAAATAAAGGCAAACAAAAAAATATGCTTTTCAATCATTTCCTCTTAGACTTAGAAACATGAACTGACTTTCCTAATATTTTCATCAAATATCAAAAGTTTTTATAAGAGGATGATAGGAATTTAATTATCTCTAATAATCATTACTTTGTTTTCAAAATTAGGAATAGATATTTTGCTCAAAATTATATTATTCATACAGCAGTACTATGAAAAAGAGTGCAAAATTTACTGTACTTAAAAGAACACTTCTAAAATGCCACAAAATATTTTTTACTAAAATAAAATAATAATACCTATTCTATTTTTTCTTTTTATTTTAAGTTCTGGGGTACACATGCATGTTCGTTACATGGACGTATTGTATAGTGGTGGGGATTGGGTCTCAGGTGGCCCATCCCCCAGATACTAAACATTGTGCCCTATAGGTAGTTTCTGAATCCTAACACTCCTCTCCGCTCCCCAGTGCCCTCAGTGTCTATAATAGTTATTCTAAATGAAGGTCATTATATATTTTCAAGTCCTCAAAATAATCTAAACTGTCCTAACACACTTGATTGAGTTTCTGAATATAATTGAATGCTAAAATTGCATACTTTTTTCTTAAATATTTTATTATTCAAAAAAATTTCCTACCTCACAATGACTCTTATCTAAGTCTAAATTCTTACAATAGGCTGGGTGCAGTGGCTCATGCTTGTAACTCCAGCACTTTGGGAGGCTAAGGCAAAAGGATTGCTTAAGCCCAGGAGTTTGAGAGCAGCTTGGGAAACATAACAAGACCTCTTCTCTACAGAAAATAAAAAAATTAGTGGAGCATGGTGGTGTGCACCTGTAGTCTCAGCTACTCAGGAGGCTGAGGTAGAAGGATCACCTGAGCTCAGGAAGTCGAGACTGTAGGTGCCACTGCACTCCAGCCTAGGTGACAGAGTGACACCTCAACTCAAAAAATAAAGTAAGATAAATTATTACAATAATTGCTAACTTCTTGAGTAACTTGCTAATTGCAATTTAAATAAAATAATGCTTTATAAAAACAAGTCTGTGAAATAAGATGACACCTGTTTCTTTCCAGAGCTAAAATTCTGTGACTTTAGTACGTGTTATGTCTAGCTAACTAGCTAGCCATCATCATTGAAAAAGCACATCTTGAAAAAAAAATCAATGAGACTACACTATGCTATTTCTCTACACAATAGAACAGAGCCTACTTTTTATTAGGAATTATTATTGTCTAAATAAAAAAGTTACAAAAAATCTTTACAAATAAAAATTGTACCACTTTCAAAAATGTGTACTTCGATACACTCGTCTCTGAGAGAAGAAGGAATTCATAGAGCACAGCTAAAGGATCAGCAATGCTGTGACTTATGCTGAGTTCTCCAGAGGCCTGTGCTCAGAAAAGCTAACGCAAATGTCATACAAACTACCATGCATTAAAGGGTGGATGATATAATAGGTTTGGTTGTTTGTTTCAGAAAGAAAATTATCCAAATCCTGATACAATAGCTTATTAATTCATTTTAAAGGGGAGGCAGGTCTTTTGACCAAATGATTTTTCAGTAATCCTTGAATCTACACATAAAAACCTAGAAATAACAAAGTGTCTATTCAGAAAGAGTAAAAATCTTTCAGAACATCATCTATAACTTCAAATAGCAAACTGAAGAAATATAATACAGTTTTTATTTGTGCATGAAAATAAAACATTCACCACAATGAATAAGCCATAATGGAAGTATTTAGCAAATATGAACATGCATTTTCTAAATTATATCTAATACTAAATTTTCTTAGACATAACTAAGTACAAACCATTTTGCATTCAGTCTCATTAAAAGGGGGACAGACCATACTGTAGTTCAGAATTGTTGCCCCTTCATCAGTCTCAACACATTCATATGTGGTGCAATTATAGTGCCAAATACTCCCCTCCTAAAAATAAAAGAGAAAGTTACTATTTTGCACAGTGAAATGTCCTATATTTTTTAAGTAGAATATTTCCTTTCCTACTGAATAAAAAGTCAAGTCAAAATGCTTCTTGTGAGCCGGGCTTGGTGGCTCAGCCTGTAATCCCGCGCCTTTGGGAGGCTGAGGTGAGTGGATTGCCTGAGCCCGCGGGTTCGAGACCCGCCTGGACAGAGAGACCTCATCTCTACAATAAATCAAAAAATCAGCCGGGCGTGGTAGCGCATGCCTGTAATTCCAGCTACTCAGAAGGCTGAGGCGGAAGGATCGCCGGAGCCCAGCAGGCGAGGCTGTGGTGGCCGGGAGCGGCCACTGCACTCCAGTCTGGGTGACAGAGTGAGACTCCAACTCAAAAAAAAAAAAAAAATGCTTCTTGTGACACAAAATGTTACAACTGAAAATGTCCCAAATTTATCTAAGTTAATTAAAAATGAATTTATATGTATTGTATATGCTTGTATAGACTAGGTTTCATCCTAGAGCTGAGAAACAAATGTAAAATAGGCAATAGAGAGGAAAGAAACAAATAGGTATCTGTTTATACTGCAAAATTAATTATCTAATATAACCAAATGTCAAAGGTCTTACTCTAATATTTCCTCACTAATTACAAAACAACAAATCATATTACTTATACACCTCCTTTCATGACATTTGTTTATTCTTCCTTCTACTCCCTTACATCCAACAACATTGAAAAAAATTAAAGTATAGTGCTTCTGAACTATGGTTCTAGTTTTTTATAGTTTAAGGTTTTTTAATTTATTCATAATCTTTTAAGAAATATTAGAATATAGCAATTACTTGTTTCATTCTTGATTTAAGAATTTTTATTTAATAATAAAGGCAGCTGAAATAAGTATTACATAATTATTGGGCTGTTAATTGTTGATATATTTTTATTTTATAACCCACATTTTAAAATAATAGTCAAACTCTGGTTTGAAGATTCCTTATGGAACAGTAAGGAATTTTGATGAACCTGACTACTCTCTGTTCGTGAGATCCTAACTAAATTTATGAATAACTTCAGGTCTTCTATAAACCTCATTTGGAAAGTATCTATAAATCTAGGTGTTAAAACAGCTATAATATTCAAATTAAGGTAGCATAGTAATATCTAGTTATCTGAAACCAAAAATTATCTGTTCCATAAAAATATGTTCTTTCCTTTGTAATGATTAGAAATCAGCATTTCCCAAACCCCATTCTTACATCTGGGGGAAAAAACAAGGATCTATGATTAAATAAGTTTGAGAAAAAAGTTAAACATATTTCTTTACAACAGAAATTATCAGATATCTCAAAATTTAACAAATATAACTATGTCGTGTGTTGCAAGTGTACTATGTATGGGTATGTTCATTGTGTGTAGAGAGATGTGCGTGTGTGACATTTTCTAAACTTATTTGACTCAAGATCATCTTCAGAAAGTGGCACAGAGGACTACCCTCCAAGAAACACATTTTTATGTAAAAAAATTCATACCTCATGTACAACCGATGTTCCATTTTCCATATGAAATTTGCAGGATACATTTTTGCAGGTACCACAACAATCATAGTCACTTTGGGATGGAATATATACCTGGTGCTGCATATAATGATAATATATTGAGTTAACCACATGGTACTAATATTTATTAATAAATTAGTTCTGGGGAATTACTTATTCCCCACATAACTATATGCTTTCTCCAAACACCTGTAAGCATTTCTAAGGTTGAATTTGAAGACCTTCAAATAATAATTGACTTTATGTCACTAGATTAGTAGTGAAATCGATATTAACCTTTACTTCTAACAGCCAAGATTAATGAAACAAATGTAACAATCTCAGGACAAGCAAGCTACAAGCTATAGACAATAAGACTCCTGAAGCTCAAGGTCTATCCCAGAGAGTAAAGGTCTACATTGTATAGATATATTACAAAATAATACATTGCTGAAGTACTTGTATATTTTTAACTTATTGAGCATTCACCATTTCAGTCTTTGTAGTTGCCATTTTTAGATGCATTAACTCTCACTGGAACAACTTACAACGAATACTTACAACATCACATTCTTTTGAACAATTCACCATTGTAAAATTCAAAGTGTGAAAGCCTGTGTGGTTATCTTTTTCTTCCAGACACTCTATTGTATAACAAAAGTCCCCTTCCAAATACTTTATCATAGATTGTCCGGAATTCAGTACTGATACTTCTTGAAATACACACACATCATCCTTTTCTAAGAATAGAAAAAACAGTCAACAATAAAAATATGCTAGTGAGGGGTTTTTTTTAATTCATTCATCATTGGAACTTATACTTAAGTCTATGTTTTCATTGTGTTGTGTCAAGTTTTCAAAATAAATGAAGATCTTCACCTTTATATATTGTTAATAACCCCATAGTTTACATAATAATTAATGTAGTATATGTATTCTTTATCCAACAATAAAACAAATTATCTATAAAATCAACTACTGCTTCCTATTTAAACTTTCTCCAAAAATGACATTTTATAGCAGTTTTCAGAATATGAGATCTCAGGGATGGGCAAGCTACTCACTGCTCACTCTACAGGACACACAACATTATCATCGTTGGAAGTAGAAGTCGGAGGCAAAGTCTGTTCAACAGTAGACCTCTTAGTGATGGAATTGTGTAACATTTCATAGTTTTTAATTATTATTTTGAGAAAAAAGTTTCAATTTCCAGCGTTGCAAAATAAATAGTCATGTATAGTCTGTTTCATAATGGAGGTAGCTGGTTTGATAAACATAGAATGTGCTATCATTTCTTTAAAAGAGGTATATCAGCTGCACTGGATTTAAAAAAGTGGTACATATACACAATGGAATATTATGCAGCCATAAAGAAGGACAAACATATGGACTTTGCAGCTACTTGAATGGATTTAGAGTCAATCATACTTAGTTATCTATCACAGAAACAAAGAACAGAGTACCATATGTTCTCACTCATAAGTGGACCTTGAACAATTATAATACTATAAGAAATTGATTGGCAGAAGTGGGAAACTGGCAGGGGAGGGGAGTGGGATTGGCAGTGAGGGAAACTGCTGGGGGGGGCGTACCTCATCAGCAAGCGTACCTATATAATCAGTGTTTGTATACTTAACTCTGAATTGTACCCCACATTTTATAATAAATACAAAATAAATAAAAATACTCAAAAAATAAAATAAAATAAAAAAGGCATATCAGGACAGACTGGGGTAGTGAGGAAGAACTCAATCCCAGTTTTTTGTGCCTCTCCAACTCTTGTCTCACATGAAAAACATGAAAATTTCAAGACATTGGTCAAAAGTGGTTTTTTCTATTAGCCTGTTAATACTTAAACATGAAAATGTGTTATTTAACAGAAAAAATCAACTTTATGCTTTACATCAATATTATAAAATTCTAAGCAAAGCATCATATTATTAGATTTACTTGGTTTTTAAATTTAAAATAGACATTAAAAATAACCCTTATATCAATTTTAATATTCATTAAATTTTTTAGTGAATCCTCTAAAAAATGTATTCACTTTTCTGTCTTGTAGCTATCAAATTTCTCAGAACATTTAGAGATATTACAAGAAAGAATATGAAAAAATGATTTATTTTATACTCAAATACTGGCAAATGGTTTAAAAGATATAATATATCTCAAAGAATTTGAGACTTTTAATTTGCTAATAATGAAAAACAGATACCAATGATATTCATTTATAATTTTAAAGGTACAAAAGACATAGTTACCACAGAGATACTGAACACATCCACAGTCACTCTGAAAATTATGATCTATTGTAGTAAATTCTCCCTATTGGAAAGACATTATTATATTACTTATCATACAGTTCATTATATAACAGTTATTATGCATACATACATTTATAATATCTAAGATGCTTCCTATCACACAGCCAGATACATTGCAGGTATTTAATAAATATCTGATGGTAAGTAGGCTTGGATTAACCCAGTGGTCACTTAATTAGTAACCCATGGAGAAAATTCATAATAAATAATGTGACAAGATCACTCAATCTCTCTAAACCTCAATTTTCTTACCTATTTAGATAATATGATTGTTATTTTCTGTCCTAACTTTAACGTTATATTGTCTGATTCTGAGCTTCCAGAAGGCAATTGAAGATAATACTTGCCAATACTGGGAACTTCATAGAAATGTTCTTGATCTTCTTTATATAGGTAGTCCAGGGCTGTGGTGTCTGCATCTGAGAAAGGCTGCTATAGCATACAGAGCAGCAACAGAAGAGTGTAGCGCATGCACAGTCTTTAAGAACGTAACTGCCTTTGCCAGTCTTTGCTCGGTACTTACTATAGGTACTTATGGCACATGACTTAGCCAATCTGCTTCTTATTTCCCTGTATGTAAAATGGGGATAATAATACTGCCCATCTCTTAGAACTTCTGGGCAAAATAAATGGATCAATATAAGTAAAGCTCTTAGAATAAGGCTGGCACGCTGTATGACCTTTACTGCTAGTAAATTGTTGTTATGATGGGTGATCAAACTTTGCTCTATCGGGAATGATACAAATTCCTCAAAGCAAGCACAGGACCAGACTTAAAGTTTCAAGAATTGTATTTTAAGTGTCACCTTCTCCTGGGTACAGTTAATTTTCATATGAAATCAGTAATAAATAAATTGATTCTTATACAGAGAAAAGATTCAAATAAATGTATAGTGTAAATACATAAAATGTTATTTTTTATGAATATATAAAAGCATTTTTCCCATAAATAGTAACAACTTACTTTTTAAAGTGCCTTATAAATGGTAGTTTCATAAACATTTACTCATTTGATATCTTAGGACTTTAGTCATTAGACAATTGCAGGGGGATTGGAAGTAAATGTTAAAATAATTGAGTTAAAATAATAATAAATCAAATTCTCCCAGTGAGTAAGCTACTCCAAAGATTTTAAAAGTAGGTATTAGGCTCATATTAACTATTTTAGGCCACTTACTCACCTTTTTTTTTTATAGTTAAAGCCATAATGCTCATTGTCCTCTCAAGCTGAAGCTTAGATCTTGTATTTTCCCTTCTATATCCACATATTTAGTTACACTTTTATTCTAAGTACTCAGTTTTACTTATAGGAAGTACCTCCTTGATCTGTCTACTAACACTTAATGTTACATGAAA
Source organism: Cephalopachus bancanus (assembly GCA_027257055.1). NCBI lineage: Eukaryota > Metazoa > Chordata > Mammalia > Primates > Tarsiidae > Cephalopachus > Cephalopachus bancanus. The sequence goes on from JAPVLO010000258.1 coordinate 190,030, forward strand.
CATAGTGGTAATTTCGGTCCCAAGTGAGCATTCCTCTTCTTTAAAGTCACTAGCATTCTTCTCCTTTAAAGTCACTACAAGAGAGCATTCCTTTCCTTTAAAGTCACTACTTAGGATTGAAATTACTAGGTCTTATGATAACTTTATGTGTAAACTTTGAGTATCAGTCAAGCTCTTTTCCAAAGCAGCTGCACCGTTTTACACTGCTACCGGCAGTATATGAGGGTTTCCACTTCTCCACAACCTTGCAAATGTGTTATTTTCTGTCTTTTTAGGGGTGTGAAGTAGTATCTCACTATAGTTTTGATTTGCTTTAAATCTGATTTGATTTAAGTGATGCTTAATAATGTTAAGCAGCTTCTCATGTGCTATTGGTCATTTGTATGTCTTATTTGGATAAATGTCTAGGTATATCCATACAATGGAATATTATTTAACAATAAAAAGGAATGAAGTAGTGACACATACAACATAAATTAACCTTAAGCTATGTGAAAGGAGTCAGCCACAAAGACCACATATTATATGATTCTCTTTATATAAAATATTCATAGTAAAACAATATAGAGACACAGAAAGTAGACTAGATTTCTGAAAGTGGACTAGATTTCTGAGGCCTGGGGAGTTTGGAAGGAAATGAGGAGTGACTGCTAATAGGTAGGTTTTCTTTGGGGGTGATAAAATTGTTCTAAAACTGATTGCATTAATGGCTGTACAACTCTGTAAAAATGCTAAAAGCCATTGAACTGTACACACTAAATGGTTGAATTGCATGGCATGTGAATTATATTTCAATCCAGCTGTTATTTAAGAAAAACACTGCAAAGACCTAACATATTCTTTTGAGGTTGAAATACATTTATTGTCTATGTGAATACACTAATGTGGTATTAAAAAATATTGCATAGTCACTGAAATAAGCCACAGTCATTATTCAGAATGAGTACTCAGAAAAAAACAGGTCAGATAAGTGCTTATGTAGAACTATGACTGTTAAAACCATCATCCAGGGAGGATTATATATATTTGGCTAAGAGACTAAAGGATATTAAAGCTACTGGTTATGTTCTGTGTGCCCAGCACAATGCTAATATTTAATGTAATTGGCACTCGATAAATGCTTGGGATATTGAATATTGTCAAAATTTGATTCATAATTAATGTTTAGATATTGAGAGTTGAGCTGGAATAAACTAAATGGGCCAGCATCTAGCACAAGTGTTGGGGAGGTAGAAGAAGAACACAAGAAAAGGGGAAATGGAGAATGGCAGAAACTCACTAGAAAAAAAAAAAAGCAGGATTATGAAAACAACCAGATCAAGGTCAATGGGTCGACATAGAGGTTTCTACACCCCAAAAATCTTCGGAGAGCCCAGAACACAGAAGTAAGGGCTGGGTTTTATTGGTATGTTGGAAGTTTTTTAAATACATCAAGGTTCTGTGTTACCTCTTGCAGGAAAACAAAGGGAGCTCTGGATGAAGCTGGTGACAAGGGCAATCCCAGGGTCTCTACTCTGAGCTGCTCCTCTGGTCATCAAAGTGTTTGTGCAAAAACCTATTAATCTTGAACTCTAGCTGTGCAAGACTTGTAACCTTAAAATTGTTTAGGTCTCTTTCTCTCTCCCTTTGTCCCTGTCTTCCCCCCGCCCCCCCACACACATATGTTCAATATGTTGCCAAGTGCCAACATCTTCCAATTTTCCCTACTTAATTCAACACCTCCTTATATGCACTGACCTCACCATACCCAAGGGTGCCATTCAAGAGTGGTTATTCCAATCTCTGGGCTGATCTGCTCTCTAATGTTTTACTGCCCATATACTGCTATGTAGGAACAGCAATGTCTTCTCTCTCAAACACCATTTTCATCATAATTCTCATTTTATGCAGGACCCTTTCTATCTCCCATCATATGAAATCTGAGCTTAACTCCTCAGGGTAGGACTGTATGTTTTCAAATGTCCAACATCATGACTACCTGTGATTGCTTTTTCATCACATATTGGCTGAATGAATAACTGAAAACAATAAATAAAGCCTAGATTCTTCAGCCATGCCTTTAAAGCCCTTCCCAAATACACCAATTTGGATCGATCATCTTTCATTGTTTCTCCTCCAGTTAGCTGTTTCTCCAGGCAAGAGAGAGGTTGTTATTCTTTAACATACATATTTACCTCACAACTTTATGTATTTACTTCTGTTTGTATTAGTCCCTGTCTGGAATAGCTCAACTGGTTTCATCCATTATTCTTAACCTGTTACTTTATTCCAAGCTTTTCTTATTGATCACCATCTCTAGAAGGTTCTCCATAATGACCTCTACATTGTGATTAACATTCTGAGCAAAATGTTTATTTGGTATTAATAATCATAGCTAAAAAAATAAGAAATTAAGTTGAAATATGACTTCTACTATTTTATTTTTAAATGTCTATACTACCCACATTGAACTACTGATTTAATACAATTCCTATCAAAATTCAATGAAATTTTTTACAGAAATAGAAAATACAATCCTAAAATTTGTACAGAGCTACAAAAGACCCCAAATAACCAAAGCAATTGTGAGAGAAAAGAACTAAGCTGTAAGCACCATGCCACTTGACTTTAAAATATACTACAAGAAGCTATAGTAATCAAAATAGGGTGGTATTGGCATAAAAACAGACACATAGACTAGTGAAATAAAATAAAAAACCTAGAAATAAATTCATGCACTTATAGTCAACTGATTTTTGACAAATTTGCTAAGAATACACAATGTGGAAAAGACAGTCTCTTTAATCAATGGAATTGAGAAAATTAGATATCCACATACAGAAAAATGACATTAGACCCTTATGTCAGATCAAATACAGAAAATAAACTCAAAAGGGATTAAAAACTTACAGGAAAGACCTGAAACTATAAAATCTCTAGAAGAAAACAAAGGGGAAAAAAATCCCAGGACATTGATCTGGGCAATAACTTTTCAAATATGACCACAAAAGTAGAGATAAAGAAAAAAGACAAATGGAATTATATCAAAATAAAAAGCTTCTCACAGGATAGGAAACAATCAACAAAATGAAGAGATACCTATACAGAATAAGAAAATATATTTGCAAATTATACTTCTGATAATGGATTAATATCCAAAATATATAAGAAACTTGAAAAAATCCCAAATCAAGAAAACAACCCATTTTAGAAAATGGGCAAAGGACCCACATAGACATGTCTCCAGACGTACAAATGGCCAACTGGCATATTTTTTTAAAAGCTTAATATCATTAATCATTAAGGAAATGCAAATAAAACTACAAAATTTCAGTTATATAGGAGTCATAAGTTCAAGGGAACTATTATACAACATAATGACTATAGTCAATAACAATGTATTGTATTCCTGAAAATTGCTAAGTGTAGATTTTAAGAGATGTCATTACAAAAACAATTGTGAAGTAATATGTGTCAATTAATTAAATTAAGCCATTACACATTGTATATATATATATATATATATATATTCTTCTTCTAAAACAACATGTTGTACATGATAAATAAAAATGAGGGGGACCAAAAAAAAAATCATAATTACCTTTTGGAGGTTGGGCCCTTTTATATTTACCTTGCCCCACTAGGTAAGTATTCCAGGAGCCCATCGATCAATGAGAGGCTGCATTTGGCTTCAGTGAATTTTTTGTGTGCTATTCTTTCAACACGCTTGCCCATTTAATGATGGTGATTTATGAGTGCACCACCCATCTGCCTGCACCTCACTGAGTGTTCAGCAGTTTTTGACCAAAACCAACATGACCCTCATGCCCCACCCTCCCGATTCACCCAATCTCGCCATAAGCAACTTTTTTTCATTTTCCCAGATGAAAAAAGTCCCCAAAAGGAAACGTTTTGCCAATGTGGAGGAGGTAAAACAAAAAAAGACAGAAGCACTACAAGGCATCAAAATTGACAAGTTCAAAAGATGCTTTTAGCTGTGAAAACAGCATCTCGATAGGTGTCTTGCACCAAACAGAGAGTACTTTGAAGGTGACTAAGTGTAAACGTGTAAGAATAAATACACAATTTTTAATAAATAAAATGCAGGTTTTGGGGGTTCTCCCTCACACAACTTTTATTTGTCAATTTTTAAAAAATCAGTAAATAAGAAAAAAATTTTAACTAAAAAATAAAAATTAAACATATAAATTTTTACATTGCTACCAGGTTGCCTTTAGAAAGTTTATACATCCCAGAAAAGGCTAGATCTAACTTATGAAAGGAAATAATAGATTTTGAATGTACAAAAAAAGCAATAATTATAATTAATACTAATTAAGCCTTTTCTATGCGTTGGGTACTATCTAAGCATTTAAATTATATTAATGTATTTGATTCCTATGATAGTATATTGTTATTATTTTTATATCACAGGCAAGGAAAGTGAGGCACAGCTTGAAAGAGGCAAGACCAGAAGGAGAAACCAGGCATTCTCACATTTGCTTTCATTCTTCTTTCAAGTTGGAAGGAGTTAAGAAAGAGTAGAAAGAAGTAAAAAATACACATACACACAGACACACACAAAACAACCTTTGGCTTGAATCTTGAAAATCTCAGTTAATCACTTACTCTCTTGAACCTCAATTTTCACACTTATAAAAGGAGCTAAACATACTAACTTGGTGAAGATTCAATGAGATAATAGTATATAAGTTGTGAAGGACTTGAAGACTGTATGGTATCCTAATTTTGCTTTTGTGTATATGTGTATACAGTGCACACAAAATCAAATGGGAGAATTTTTATAAATGTTTATGTGTGAAGCATATACATTCTCTGTAAAACCTGGAGATAGCACCGTTAAAGCAGATATTGAATTGATGCTTTTTAAATAAAACAGTGGCATCCTAGGAGAGGTTCTTGTACTTTAAAAAGTGCCTTATTTGTTCCTCGGAACATAACTTTGAACTGGGATTCTGAATGAGTCCTCTAAGCATACATTATTTAACAAAGAAAAAAAGAAAGAAAAATGTCCTTGTGAAAGAAAGTATTGTCTTCTCTAACAAATAGGGCCAGAAATAGATTTTTCTCAAACCTTGTAGACATATCAGAAAGGTCAGCATTTTTTTAAAAAGCAAAGATTTATAAAGCACTGTGATATATCTTATGGTTAAATAAGTGACACCAGAGTCATTCTTGTTATTAATAAAAATTAAATCTTTGAAATTTCTATAAGGTTTACATGTTCATAGATAACTATTAAATAGGTATAGGAAGTTGCATGTTATTATCCCATTTTCTTCTACAACAGATGCATTATTAGTGCACTTTTTAAAAGAACCATTGGTGACAACTTTCAATATTAAGATAACATTATATTAGCCGGGCATGGTGGCTCATGCCTGTAGTTCCAGCTACCTGGAAGACTGAGGTGGAAGCATTGCCTGAGCCCAGTAGGCCGAGGTTGCGGAGGCCATGAGCGTGCCACTGCACTCCAGCCTGGGCAACAGAGTGAGACTCCAACAACAACAACAACAACAACAACAGAAAGATAGCATTATTAATGTTTTGCTTCATTTTAAGACCAGTGAAGTTAAGTCGATATAAGACTAGTAGACTCAGTCCACTTTAAAAAGATAACATATTGCACTTTCTATTTCAAGTAAAATATAAAATTTTGACTATTCCCTAATACCAAAACTCATTATTTTAATCTACTTGAATACAATGTTATGAGGATAATTTTATTAACTCTGAGAAGAATTCGGAATTCAGAGAGACAAAAAAAGAAAAACCAATTTACCAAAGGAAAGCTCAAACTTTGCCTGTACAATGACCACTTGTATACTAATCCTGAATTATATCCTACATCTTTAAAATAAAAAAAAAAATTTTTTTAAAAGCTGATTTACATAATATGACAAGTCAATAGAAATGTGTGTTCTTACCACTTCACAAGTTGGCATAACAAGGTTTTCACAGTTGCATTCTAAAAGGCAAAAATCAACATATTTGCATTGACTGAAATAACTAATTTATTGTAATAAAACTTTAAAACATGAAAAATTAGTTACCACAATGCCATGTTGGACAGCATTGACCAGACACATTTTCTTTCACAAGATTCATATCTTCTGCACAGTTGAGTAGTGGTGTAGGACAAAGATTTGGCTCACAAACTAGAAAGAAAAATTACAAGAGTAAAGATGAGTTTCATATAATTGTCATTTCTCACTACCTTCCATTTAGTCACTGTCATTATTGATGAACTCATATTTCCCAAGTGATCCCTCTCTTGAGTGTTGGTGAGGATAAAACAAATGACTCATAAGCAGGTACAAAAAAGAGTTGTAGTTCCAGAATAGTTCATCAAGTGAAGAGACCTGCAAAAGTGTCCGATACAGCACAACTAAGAGGCACTAGAATTCTTCTTTTTAAAAACAGATTTATTTATTTATTTATTTGTTTGTTTGTCTGTTTATTTATTTATTTATTTTGAGTTGGAGTCTCACTTTGTCACCCAGACTGGAGTGCCATGGCTGCTCCCAGTCACCGCAGCCTCGACCTGCTGGGCTCTGGCAATCCTTCCACCTCAGCCCTCCAAATAGCTGGAACTACAGGAGCGTGTTACCACAACCGACTAATTTTTTTGATTTATTGTAGAGATGAAGTCTCACCAAGTTGCCCAGTCGAGTCTCGAACCCGTAGGCTCAGGCAATTTACTCACCTCAGCCTCCCAAGGCGCGGGATTACAGGCTGAACCACCGAGTCCGGTGATTAATTTATTTTTAAAGTTTTTTAAAATTTCAATACATTTGGGGATACAAATAATTTTTGGTCTAGGTTTAAGAGGACCCACCACTCCCACCTGTGCGTATTGTACCCAACAGGTGATTTTTTTTTTGTCCCTCCACCTCTCCCTGCCTTCTGAGTCTCCAGAGTCCATTATACCAGTCTCTGTGTCTTGATGCACTAGGATTCTTAAACACATCTAAATAGATTAAGTTAGCTAAGATATACTTGCCACAGTAATACTGAGGACAACAGAAATGTGTGGTATTACGATCCACCGTGAGAAATTCCCCATCGGTACATAGTGGAACAGGTTCAGTGCAAGCTTCACAAACTAAGGTGAAACAAAAAGCCAAAAGTCACAGTTGAGCCAAAACCAAATTCATTAGTTCAGATTGCCATACAAAAATCAAATCAAAATAAAGTACATTATGCTTAATAAAATAGGAAACAAGAAAAATAAGGCACATCTTATTTGACCATAAAATCAGTAATACAGCCCAAGTGTTTTGCTTTATGCTTCCCAAGCATGGAGACACGTAGAGCACCATCTAACCAGAAAGACAGCACATTCAGGTTTCAGGGATAATTTGTTCTCACTGAGATCAAAATATCATTGACTTATATATTTAACTTTTCTTAATGTACTTCCCTTGATTATTCCAATTTAAGGATGAACCATGTAGTAGGCAATTGTTCTTTGGGGGCTGAACAAAATTGAACATCCCCTCTCAATTTTGATAACAGCTCTCTGAATGACTTTGAGAAAATGCCCCACCCACATAGTCTGGTGCGACTGTGGATAAAGGTACCTCACATCACCAGGCTACTGTGTCTGAACAGTCCACATTATCAAAATCAGAATCTCTTTTGATAGAATTTGAATCAAATATAAAGACATATCAGGATAAGAAATAGATGGCGTTGGCTCTAACATTAGTGAGCTCCACCCAGAGAAGTGGGTTTTTCTTATTCCTAGGACCTGGCTGTTCTTTCCCTGTACCTCCTCAAATCCTTCTAATAATTAGTTGGGCTTAGTCTAGCCAGAACCAACCAATTTTGCCACATGCATTCAACCTTAACTAATTGAAAGAGATATGTTTTCACATATCTGAAACCTACCTGAGAAACAAAAAAAACCTTTGATGTATTTTATTTAAAATGAAACATTCAGAATTCTTTACTTTTTAGTGTCTAGTTTACCAGACAGAATATCTAGCTTCAGTCATTTTCCAGATATCTGTTGTTTCTATCATTCTCCCTTGATATACGAGAGATAGAGTTTTTAAGAGGTCCTATAATGTCTTCACAGATATTATTCTACTTGATTCTCCAAGGAAAGTCAGTACTAATTAAAAAAAAAAAACTACACGTTGGTTTTGGTATGGGGGAAATAGCTTGATTTTATTAGTTTGGTCATGTTTGGACCAATAGATGCAGTTTTTGCTGACAGAAGAATGTACTAATTTCAACCATTGACAAGTGACTTAAAAGGCTGTACTTTCTTTTCTACTGTTTGTATTCAGTGAGCTCCACCCAGAGAAGCGGGGTTTTCTTATTCCTAGGACCTGGCTGTTCTCTCCCTGTACCTGCCTGTTTGAATTCCTTTAAGTATAACATCAGAATATTGGTTACCATCAGTCCTGTTAAATTCACAACAAATAAGATATTTTTCCCTAGATCCTCCTGCTTCTTTCAAGAAATAATACTTAGAATACTCACTACAGACAGGGGAAAAACAGCAAGGTTCTTTCTGTTGAACTTGAATCATGAATTGGTCCTCTCTGCAATCTGGTGTGGTAATATCAGGACATTTCAATGGGTCACATTCTGCAGAAACATAAAGATAGTAGAAAATTTATATATCGTGAGATAGTAAAATAAATGTAATAGTGTTTTGTTCTCTTTTAATTTAGTGGTAATTAATTTATTTCACTTATCTTTAATGTTCTTAATCCTAGTGGAAAAAATAAGGAATATATAAATACACACACACATACATAAACACACACATAAATATATAAATTACAAGTTTTTAAAAATATCTCTAGAAAGACAACTTCACAATCTTTTACAATCTCACAATCATTTCCTCAAAAACTCAAAAAATGATAACCTAATCCACTCTTCTGAATGAACAATGAAACTCCTTCCCATTTTTCCTAACTGATTACTCACCACATTTGTACTGCGGACAGCAGGAAAGCAAACTGTGGCCAACAGTCAACTTTTGACTATCTGTACATGCTGGAATGGCAGTTTCACACAAACTCATGTCACATCCTGAAAATAAGAAACAGAAGTATTAAAATAATAATGAACATAACTAAAATCTTGTGCTGCTAACGCCAAGCAAGGAAATGACTCTCACTATGAGAGATTTTACACTGCAACTAAACCTAGTTAGCTCACAACATGGACAATATGTGAAAAGGCAGCAACCTTAAGGTTTGTCTATTATTGGACCACCATATGTCAATGATTCTCAGATCCTTTCTCTTGTCATTTATTGCTGAATATTAATTGCTAATAGCCAGAGTTTTGCATATCAACAAAACCAAATGAGGTAAAACTTGCTTTGAGAAAATGAGATTTATGGCACATTTTTAAAAATACAAAGTATCATACATGTCCCGTGTGTTTACAGATAATATCAATATATTGTGTGGAATTAACCGCCCACAGGTTTCTGCATACATACCACAAACTTCCTTTGAACAGCAAGTCCACTTATCAACAATGCTCATGACAACCTCAGCTTCTCGTTCACAAGTTGGCAAGAGCTCTTCTTCACAGTCAGGTTCTATCGGAATAATGCTTCCATTTTCCAAACATTTGTACAGGGCGCATTCGTCAATGCCCCCATTCCAAATCTCCCCAGCAGTGCGGGGTTGGTCTTCACTATCAGTGCATGCTTCAAAAGATCAACAACATTATATCACTCCTGGTGCGGGCATTAAAACAAATCAGGTAATCATGTTTTTGTTTCAGACCATGATACAGTTCAGTGACATAGATGACATGTCACAAATCTGTTCTTTCTCAAATTCTTCTTTTCTTTAATTAAGATTTTTATATAATCCACAGAAAATATTTTTCCCTTTTACAACCATCTATGAATTTGTAAGTCCTCTTCTGTAAATGAGATGAGCTACTGATCGCTTTTGATATATTTCAAGTCTTGATAATACAATTTATTTAACTTAAACAAATTAAACAATGCACATTTAAATTAGCTTTAAAATATTAACTGCTAAAATGAGTGGTATTAGAAAATAAGATAGTTTATACCTCACATTAACATTTATTTCACACAAAAATTCAAAAATTGCTTTAAAATCTAAAAATGGGAAGCATGCAATCTAAATATTATCTAGTGATTATCAGTTGTATATAAAAGTTTTATTTTATGATAAATATGGCCCTCTAGTAGTTGTTTTTAGGAATGATAAACATAAATGTAGTTACCAACCATAATTCCAGCCTCCCATGAATTTTTCTTTTCCTATTTACTACCAAAGTAAACGTCACAAATCTCTCAAGAATAAATATAAGCACTCCTGCAGATTCTCAAAGTCTTCCACAGACACCTTCTACACTGGCACACACAAGTTTGTTTGTGAAACTATGTATTTTACTTCTACTTGTTTTTTTCTTCCATTACTAGCTAATTTCTTTTTTTACTGACCATAATGGAAAGCCCACAATGGACAAAGTACTGTGTTGCAATTTTCTCATTTTGCACTTAAAAAAAAATCTGCCAGCACCATGGACACAATATGCCAAAATAAAATGATTTGAAAATGAAATTAGAAATATTGAATGTTTCTTGGTTTATTTTGCATTCCTACAAGAGAACACCTAAGACTGGGTAATTTATGAAGAAAAGAGGCTTCTTTAGCTCCCACTTCCCCATACTAGGTAGTTCAAGGGACATGGTGCCAGCATCTGCTCAGCTTCTGGTGGGAATGTTCCTGCTGCGTTGTAACACGGCAGAAGGTCAAAGGGCAAGTGAACATGTGCAAAGAGGGACCAAATGTGAGGAAGAAACTCCCTTTGTAACAATCTTCTCTGGAGGGAACTAATCCATTCCTGCTAGAAATAGTACAGTCTTACAAGAGCAAGAACTCATTATCATGAGAAGGCATTCATCTCTCCATGACAGTGGTGCCCCACAATCCAAACACTTTCCTGCTAGGACCCGCCTCCCACCACCGCCACACCAAGGATCTGGTCTCAACATGAGTTTTCATGAGGACAAACAATATCCAAATCATAACGCTTGAATAATAATACTCTCTGGATTAAAAAGTGGTACATATACATGATGAATATTACGCAGTCATAAAGGACAAAATGATGAACTTTGCAGCAACTTGGATGGACTTAGAGCCTATCATACTCAGTGATCTATCACAGGAATAAAGAACTGAGTACCACATGGCCTCACTCATAAGCGAACCCTGAACAATGATCATAATACTATAAGAAAGGGAATGGCAGTAGTAGAAAACTGCTGGGAGGTGGGGGGACACCCTTCATCAATAAGGGTACCTGATCTAAAACCAGGTGAAGTGGGGACCAAAGAGAGGCCCAAACTTTACCTGTACAATGACCATTTCTATACCTAACCTTGAATTGTATCCCCACATCTGTAAAATTAAAAAAATTAAATTAAAAAAATAATACTATCTGCCATTTCTTAAGTGCTTATTTTCTCATGGCACTATGTCAAATGCAAAATGCTTTTCATTAAGTTATGCTTCCCCACACTAACCTTACGGGATATGTACTACTATTTTCCGTATTTTACAGATTCATAACCACAGACTCATAAAGGTAAAGGTGAATCACTAATACATGAAATACCTGGAATTTGAATTCAACCCACTATCTACACTCTTAGTTCTCAATTTCTCATGCTCTTTCCCAGTTATTTTAGGCATAGGTAAAAATTAAAAGACATTACCACTGCCACCTTTAATTTTGTTAACTGCCATTGAAATCCAAATACAAACAAACTCATTTCCTTTCCAACACTTAGACTATCTTTAATCATTCTTCTTAGCACATCTCTCAGATATTTAAAAAGTTTTTATTTGCTTGTTTGCTGGATCCATAAGAAGTCACTTTGTACTTTGCTTCTTACCACATTCTTTCTCTGGAATGCACTGGGTTGAATGTGGCCTGTGAAGAATTGTTCCATTTTTGCACACACAGTCTTCTCTTAAATTCAGACATGAAGAATGTTCGTAGAACCATTTGTTCAGACATGTTCTTGCTTCACAAGGTCGCACACAGGGTTGATATTCCTTCCCCTCTGGGCAACTCAGAGCTATAAATAGTTGAGAACAAAATTTGCTAATGATAAAAGTAACATGAATTCTATTTTAATCTTACTATCAAATTCTACTAGAATGCTACTTGAATTCTAGTAAAAGCAAAAAGTAAAATTCATGAAAATAAATTTTTTCACAGTTTAGTCTCTTTAAAGTCCATTTTTCATTCACTATATAATCATAAAACAGAAACAAAATTATCATTGTGTATCTTTTAGCATTGTCCAGGTGTTCGTGTAGTGTTAGATGTTTTGATGGAAAATGTTCACCAGACTTACATATACCAAATAAATATGACCAACAGGCAGTCCAAGTTTGGTAGACATAAATATAAAGTCAATTCTTATGAAATTACTGCTCTGTGCAATAAGAAGAGATAAAAAACAGTCTATTCAGAATTCACAAAGACACTTTAAATATATAGTTCAACAAAATCACAGAAAACAAAAATGTTCTATGTTTAGGTTGGATTCTTCACTACCAAACTAAATTACTACTGCCAAGCAGTTTTAAAATGATGTTTTAAAAAAATCCTTGTCGATTTCCAATGATCTTAAAAAGTCAGACAGTTAAAAAATGAATACATAGCAGAGATACAAATTGGTACAATCTCAGTGGAGAACAATTTGACAGTGTAGTGAAACTGGAGATGGCATACATTTCCGATGAATCAGCATTGCCTCCCCTGAATAGTGATTACTTCTGGAGGGAGAAGAAAAAGCTGAAGAAGGCACACAGGGAGCTTTATGTGTAACTGTTTTATTTCTGAAATTGAGTGATGTAACTGGCTTTGTGATATATTAATATTTCTCCATGCATTTATGATTACTAAATTAATTCATGATTCAAAACAGAAAAAGAAGTGAATGCTAAAATAGAATGCTATTTAATAGTTGGAAAACAGAATGCAGTGAATAGTTACTTACAGCAATAATCGGGTGTTCTCCATGCAATACAGACATCAAACTTGTTGCACAAAGCCACATATGCAGACAATGCATCACATTCGTAGTTCCAAAAATAGGTATAATTGATCCACATTTTTTCACAAAAGTCCTTTGGTGAAACCTAGAGATACAGTTTGCCTTGAAATATGTTTTGTTTTATTTCTCTGAAGGCCCTAAGATAGACTAAGGCTATATGGAGAATCAAAGGGAAGAGAGTTAATAATCATTACAGTTCCTCTTAGACACTAGATTTTCAAAAATTCTTAATATTTGATGTCACTCTGAACACATATTTTATTTTATTTTATTTTATTTGAGTTGGAGTCTCACTCTGTCACCCAGACTGGAGTGCAGTGGCCGCTCCCGGCCACCGCAGCCTCAACCTGCTGGGCTCCTGCGATCCTTCCGCCTCAGCCTTCCAAGTAGTTGGAACTACAGGCGCATGCTACCACGCCTGGCTACTTCTTTTATTTATTGTAGAGATGAGGTCTCGCCAAGTTGCCCAGGTGGGTCTTGAACCCGCGGGCTCAGGCAATCCACTCATCTTGGCTTCCCAAAGTGCGGGATTACAGGCTGAGCCACCTAGCCCGCCTGAACACACATTTTAAATAAGATAAATATTGTCTGCATTAATCTACACAAAACTTTCTTATAAAGATGAGAAAAACAGAGTATTTGAGGCCTAGGAAAACTGTATTTCTACAATTATGCTTTAGGCCACAACTATTTTTTCTGTATACTGAATATGGGTTTGAGCTATTATGGATGAAATTGGAAACTCTAGCCAGGCTCGGTGGCTCAGCCTGTAATCCCGCGCCTTTGGGAGGCTGAGGTGAGTGGATTGCCTGAGCCCCACGGTTTCGAGACCCGCCTCGGCAGCGAGACCTCATCTCTACAATAAATCAAAAAATCAGCCGGGCGTGGTAGCGCGCGCCTGTAATTCCAGCTACTTGGAAAGCTGAGGCAGAAGGATCACTGGAGCCCAGTAAGTCTAGGCTGCAGTGGCCGGGAGCGGCCACTGCACTCCAGTCTGGGCGATAGGGTGAGACTCCAACTCAAAAAAAAAAAAAAAAAAAAAAGAAATTGGAAACTCTTGAGCCAACAGATACATGAAAAGGTGCTCAGCCTCACTAATCATTAAAGAAATTCAAATTAAAACCACACTGAGATACCACCAAACTCCAGTCAGGATGGCCATCATCAATAACTCAAAAAAACAACAGATGCTGGAGAGGATGTGGGGAAAAGGAAACACTCTACACTGTTGGTGGGAGTGTAAACTAGTACAATCTCTGTGGAAAACAGTTTGGCAATTCCTAAAAGATCTAAAAATTGGCCTTCCATGTGACCCAGCAATCCCCCTTCTGTGAATATAACTGGAGGAACTTAAATCATTCTATGAAAAAGATACCTGCACACGCATGTTTATTGCAGCATTATTCACAATAGCAAAAACATAGAACCAATTGTGCTGCCATTTAAAGTGAACTGAATTTTTAAAAATGTGGTACATATACACAATGGAATATTATACAGTCATAAAGAAGGACAAAATTGTGAACTTTGCAGCAACTTGGATGGATTTAGAGACTACAATACTCAGTGATCTATCACAGAAACAAGGAACTTAGTACCACATGTTCTCACTAATAAGTAGACCCTGAATAACTATCATAATACTATAAGAAAGGAATTGGCAGTAGTGGGAAACTGCTGCGGGGGAGGCTCGGGGGGGACTCACTTCATCAATAAGGGTACCTGATCTCAAACCAGGCGAAGTGGGAACCAAAAGGAGGCCCAAACTGTACCTGTACAATGACCACTTGTATACACATTTTTAAAATAAAAAAATTAGAAAATTAAAAAATCAGAAGCTCTTGAAGCATTCTGTAATGGTATATAACATCCTTCACTAAATGTGGTTATAGATGCTTCTAAAAAAATTGCATTAGTATTTAATGTTGGTCACATAATTTATAAAATTTGGCATACTTTAATTGGAGACTTTTGTACACAGTGAATACATACAATTTTATCTGTTTAATGTAAAAACTAAAATAAAATTTTTAAAAAGATGTAGAGAAAAAAACTAACATTCTACTTATTGTTTAATCTCCTTTGTTGAATCTCCTCAGTTTCCAACCACTGTACTTTGCATAGAACACTTGCTGTTGTCATTAATAACCTTCGATTTGTCAAATCTAGTGAGCATTCTGATATTTAAATTCTCCTTTACCTCTCAGAGGTTGCCATTAACACTCCCTCTTTTTTAAAAGCCCTCCCTTGACTTCAAAGGTACTACACTCTGTCACCTTTCCATTTATTGGGCCACTGCTGTCTCCCCTTCACAGCTCTCATTCTGTTTGCCTAGAACCCATTCTCAATAGCCCTGTTTTCTCCCTGCAGATGCTCACCCACTTCCACAGTTTCGACCACCATCTTTGGCAGTTTCTTCCTATGTGGAATAGTTAATAATAACCACTACTACTTAAGATTGCTGTGGAAATTAAATGAGCCAGTATCTGAAAAATGTACAGAAAAAACCCTGCACATTATAAATTAATAATTATTTTTTAAAATCCATATAATAACTCTTCAAACCTGATCCTTGGCCTCAGTTTATCTTCTCTGGGCTCCAGAATTATGCTTCTAGATTTCTTCTGAATATTTTCATTTTGATGACCCACATGACTTAATCTGTCCAAAATAAAAAATAATGTCCCTTCTCCACTTAGCCCACAAAAACTGTTCTTCTGTATCTGTCACACATCTATTCATTGATACACACTTTCATAATTTATTGAGCAAATCACTACATATCAGGCACTATGCAGAAGGACAAAGATAAATAAAGCAGACTTTTTCTCTGCCTGTGGAACTGATTTTTTTACAAAAGCCTTTGAGTAGAGTAAGATCAAGAGGAGTGGAAGGGTTTGGGCAGAAGGAAGAAAGAAGATAGACAAAAAACAAGAGAGTTAATTTGTTAATAATTGCTGAATCCAGATGATGGACACATAGAGACTCTGTTTTTGTTACCACAATAAAAGGTTAAGACAAACAAAAAAACTTAAAACTACCCAACGGTCTTCCAATTAGTTTCCCGACTACACCAGGTCTTCATGCACATCTAATAGGCAAATAGTTAAGTTTTAGTTCTCACTTTTTTTTTTTTACAACAGAGCTTTAACCAAAGTAACTCTTAGAAGCAGAAGGTAAAGGAAGGAAAAATTTATCTCTAGGTAGATCAGAGCTCAGTCCAAAGAAGTCACTATAAACTCAAAATTTCCTTGAAGTGTTTTTTGAAGTCGCACAAATTGTACAGTCTGGTGCTTAACAGTCTGTATGTTTTAAATAAAAATAATACCTTAAGATTTGAGGCTTTGAGAGAAAAAGAAAGATAACCTATGTATCTCACTGATTAATAGGTGATTTGGTACTGTATTTAATCCCCAAGTATTCATTTAAGAAATTTATGGTAAATTGAGGAGATCTAATGCCAAATACCAAGTTCAGCCTGAAGGCAATATTTTGTCCTCGCTACTTCAGTTTTGCAATATCCAAGAATTTATGTGTTTATCAATATGTGGACAAAAAGAAAACACCTTTTCCAATAATGTGTTTACAACTATTGTACTGTGCCAGAGTTATCACTGAATTATGATGACCAAAATGTAGCTAAACAAATTTTCTGAAGACACATCTTCAGGCTACTATATGTAGGCCTCATAAACTTTGAGTGGCTCAGTCTGTTATCCCAGCAATTTGGGAGGCTGAGGCAAGAGGATTGCCTGAAGCCAGGGGTTCAAGACCAGCCTGGGCAACTTGGTGAGACCACTTCTCTACAATAAATCACAAAAACTAGCTGGGATGGTGGCGTGCATCTGTAGTTCCAGCTACTTGGAAGACTAAGGTGGAAGAATCGCCTAAGCCCAGCAGGTCAAGACTGCGGTGGCGGTGAGCATGCCACTGCACTCCAGGCTAGGCAACAAGAGTAAGACTCCAACTCAAAAAAAAAAAAAAAAAGAAAAGAAAAGGAAAAGAAAGGGTCACTTTTACTAGATCAAGGAAAACTGATCTAAAAACCTTGAGTACTTGAGAGTCTGAAACTACTAGTAAGTCTTATACTTATCCTTATGTTATCCTCAAACTTTTCATTGTAGTATTTTTAAGTGCTCAATCTTGGGGGAAAAAAAGCTATTCCAAATAAACATTGTGAGCTATTCTTCATCATTTTGGTTAAAATAATCCATTTATATTATTTAGGTTTTACACTTTATCTTTTCTTTACATGAGGAAGAACTATACTTTCAACCCTGACTGTAAAATCATTATAGCCAGTACCTTCCCCAATTAAACTGGATTATATCTTTGCAGCAGATCAAGTAGTCAAACTAACTTTCTATTTGGTAACAAATGTGTTGAAAGAGATATTCAAACTATAACATTTTTTAATTGTAACATTTTATTCCATCATTGAACTGCCTAAGAAAATACAAAAGCAAGAAGTTTCTGGCAAAGAGTGAAGGATTTAATGAGAACATTGACAGACAAGCCTGACCTTCCAAATTATTCTAAAACTAATCCTGAAGGAAGATTTTGAGCCAAGACTACTTGTTATTTACAAAAATAAAAAAACAAATCAAATATTCTGGCAATTGTCCTCAAACTCTGCATAATTGGTTTATAGATGCTATCCTAAGAGTCTTATGTAGTTGTTGATTTAAATTTTCCAACATAAGACACAATATGAATTGGTGCTCATTTACATTTCCACAATGAATAAAAGACATTCTTTAAGCATTAATGTATCTATTATACTTGTTAAATTAGCCACTTGTGCCAGTGTCCAATTCCTCATGTGCACCTAGACTTCAGCTCTCCTTTCTTTTGCCATTAAAGTCATCGGGAAAATCCTAAGGGAAAAGAGGAAGCCATAACAGACTAAATGGTACCCTGTGTTTCCTTGAATCATCAAGCTGAAAGGTATCCTGATTCAATCAGTCTTCCACGTTCCCAATTTAAAATGCAATTGTCAAACAATGATGCTTTTAAAAGATTAAAGTGACACTGAAATAAGTCCAAAAATATCTGCTTTTTTTATGTTTATGTGCATGTATTTTTTAAAATGGGTGCATCTAAAACTTATTTTAACCCAAATCTCCAAGTAAAACCGAAGTTCTAAAAAGACACGTCATTTTTACCCCACGACTTTACGCTTTTGTCCTTTTCCCTCAGGAACTCATAGAACAGACTAACTATGGAGTCTACACTTCTCCACCTAGCAAAGAAGGTGATTCACAGTGAGCTACCTTCTGACTTGACAATCCCCTTGCTTTCCTTCCCAGACTCTTCCCCTCCATATATGTTGCACTAAAGTCTTTCATTGTTTCCCTCACATGGCCTTTTACACCAAATTTTCTCTTGCATATACAGCTAACCCTCTTTATTCAAAGCTTCCACATCCATTAATTCAACGAGTAGTGGGTCAAAAATATTTGGGGAAAAAAATAACAATACAACAACAAAATTAACATACATATTTTTTAAATGCAGTAGAACGATTATTTACATGGAATGCACATTGTATTAGGTATTATAAGTAATCTAGAGATGATTTAAAGTACAAGGAAGAATGTGCATAGGTTATACACAAATATCACATCAATTTATAAAAGGGACTTGAGCACTCAAGGATTTTGGAGTCCACGGAGGTCCTGGAACAAATCCCCTGAGGATACTGAGGGATGACTGCACTGCTTTCTCTGTCTAGATCTTTCTTCCTCCCTCTTCTCTTTTGTCACACTCATCTTTCTAAACAGTTCAAAGATTTAAACTCCATGAAGTCTTCTCTAATCCCGGGCTCTGATGGACTTCCATATTGTATTAATATATTGCAATATATCTGTTTACAGGCTTGTCTTCCCACTAGACTCCTTGAGAGCAGGGAGAAGATCTTATTCATTTTTATATCATAGAATTCTAACACAGTGCATTCTATGTCCTAGATGTGTATCAACTTTTAATTAAATAATTCATCAAATACAGTATTTGTACTTTGTCTCTAATAATGAAACTTTTTAAACAATATAGATTATGGAAAGTAACTACCTAGGTTGGTTCCATGTTTTTGCTATTGTGGTTATTGTTGTGATAAACATGGGTGTACAAGTGTCTTTTTGTTAGAGAGATTTGTTCTTCTTTGGGTATATAACCAGAAGTGGGAACGCTGGGTGAGGTAATAGGTCTATTTTTATTTCTTTGAGAAATCTCCAAACTGCTTTCCACAGGGGTTTAACTAGCTTGTATTCCCACCAACATTCCCTCATCTCACCAGCACACCATGGAATACTACACAGCAATAAAAAAGAACAAAATCATGTCCTTTGCAGCAACATGGATGCAGCTAAAGACTATCATCCTTAATTAAATATTACAGAAACAAAAAAACTCAGCACCATATGTTCCTCCTAATGAGTGGGAGCTAAACACTGTATGCACACAGCACAAAGATGGGAACAACAAACATGGAGGCAATCTTAAAGGATGGAGGGAGAAAGGAGGGGTGGGAGCTAAAAACTGCCCATGAGTACCATTTCCACCACCTGGGTGATGGGCTCAATAGAAGTACAAGCCACAGCATAGCTTTGCAACAAACCTGCACATATACCCCTTAATCAAAATAGAAAATAAAAAATAAAATAAACATAAATAAAAATGCATAAAGAAAATATACTAATCATTTAAACTCAGAAAGTTAGAGACTAATAAAAACCAAGTAATGTAAATATGTGACACATTCTATTACAAGTATATATGTAAGAGATCAGGATCATAAGGAACAGATTAAAGCCTCACTGTCTTGGTTTTCTTCCTTTCTTTTTTTTTTTTTTCATTTGCAAACTCTCATTTCTTTGATCATTTTTCTATGGACTTTCTGGTGTCTTCATTATTATACTGGGTGGTGTCTTCATTATTATACTGGGTTATCAAGCAGCACTGATCTCTTTCTCCTAAAGGCACTTATTCATAGAACAAACTTTCATTTTTTTTGACAGCTATAGATACAAGTCTAAAAATATATGGAAAAAAATAAGATTACTTGTATTTTCCCTGTGTCTATAAGTCTATAAACAATAAGTGATTCTTAATTCCCAGGCATACTGACAGAAGGTTTGGGGTTTTATTCTTCTCAGTAGAAGAATATCACAGCAAGAATAGTAATTTATGGACCTTTACTCTCAACATATTTAACATGAAAGTTCTTATTTATGGTTTCTTTCAACTTACTTTATCATGGCATGAAATGAAAACTCTTCTATTTAATAACTCAATGCAGTGACTGCAATCGTGCTCAGTACAATTCCTAACCGGTCTTCTCGTTGTTACTTCAAATAATTTCTCAATTTCCCAGCTCTCAATAAATAATTCTATGTCTTCCATATTGGTAATAATTGTACCATTTTGCATCCTTAGATCATCATCTGGATCTTCATTGCAAATTCCTTAAAAAAATATGTGATAGAAAGAAAAAAAATCACTTTAACCAAGTGCAAACAATGCAACTAAATCAGCTTCATAATTGATTTAAAATAAATGAATTACTTAGTGATTGAGATACCAAATTTATGTATCCTTGAACTTCAACATTAAGAGAATTTTTTAACTTAAGCAACTGATTCTCTAATCAAATAGTATAAAAGTGCTTTAACCAGATAAGGACATCAAGAACCCAGAAGTCAAGACATGTGAAGAGATCAAAGATTATAAAAGAAGAGAGAGTTTTTCCTGGCAGTGTACTTGCCAGAAGAGTGGGCATTTGGTGATTGACTCTCAGGTGTCCATTACCCTGGGAAAACTTTGTCTGAAAGCATTTATTTTTCCTTTCAGGAACTGTCACTGCTTCGTCACCTACTGTGTGCTATCACTCCAGGTGAGGGCCCTGATTGGCATAAAGGTAAACTTTACCTCCTTGCATTAGCAACTGTTACAGGTAATCCAGACATAAACCAGTCAGCTTGTAGCAGTCACACAGACACAAGAATTTATTCACCATTAGGACAACTGTTGCCAAGCTCAGGACTTGAACTGGGAATTCTAGGACCCAAGCAATCTCCCTTTATTGGGATGACATGATCTGCTGATGGCTGTGATACTTTGACCTGCTACAGCCTCTAACTTCCTTGAGGAAGGCCAAACTGAAGATGAGCTTACTCTTTATTTAGCATAGTGCAGAGCCAAGGAAAGTAAAAAAAAAAAAAAAATTAAGACAAGAACTTTGACCATATCTTACCTGAATCCCTCCTTTCCTTAATACATAATTTTTCTTAATTCCCAAACTCTAGGCTATAAAATATATGAATTAAATTTTCTTCAAGCATCAAGTTATATCCGCATGGAGCTCTATCAGGATGAACAAAGGTTCTGAGACCTCACCCCTGCAAATATACAGGGTACTGAGTGCAATTTTTTTTTTTTTTAATTCAAGTGAATTGCAAAGCAACTACTATTTCTTAAGTCTACACTTTTCGGAGAAAGGTGATTGCCAGTAAAAATAAGTTTTCACCGCAATTCCAGCCACCACTCCTGCAGACTTCACAGTGTTGTATAGAATAATATGTCAATGTAGGTGTCTATTCTGGTGTCCATGCCCAGTTTGGGTCACAATCTTCATTACAATCTTTTAGCCAGCACCCAGCCTAGTGGTCCCAACAACACCCAGACTTCCTTTTAATGAATCAAGCTTCTCCCACTGTGGAAGTCATGGAGTTTAGGGGGTGACCCTTTTTAGCAAAAAAGATGATCCTAGCTCTTTCTCTACGATACTTAGTTAAGAATTCAGTTAGCAGAGAGGCTACCTACATAAAAACAAGCACTTACAGCAAAGGAGAAAATAAGCACGAAAATCAAAGAGAAATCATACCTCTGAGCGATAAATTGTAGGAGAAAATATACATTCCCAAAGTCTCTGCATTATGACTCAACAATAACTATTGATTTATTATATATATTCAATAATGCTTATTTCCAAATGATAATTTAGGCCACTATAGAAGTTTGTTATTATGTTTACCATATTTCAGATAGGCAAGGAAATACTCAAACCATTTTAGCAAAACTTTCCAATAAATGTTTACATTTTCAAAGAAAAAAATTTAGGTATTTCATGTAATTTATTGACAGCAAGTACTTAGTCTATTCATTTTCAAGTTGTCAGCATCAAGCACAGTGTCAGATACAGAGAAGGTAAACATAAACTTTTACTCAATTAACATTTAGTGAGGTTAAACTAGATATAATTTTTGTATGAAACTTATGTCTTCTACTGTATTCTTAAATAGTGTGTTAAATGTTTTACATTAACTTTCATATATAATCCTACCAACAATTTTGAAAGTAGATACTACTTTCCTCTTTTATAGATGAGTAGCTCAGCCTGTAATCCCACGCCTTTGGGAGGCTGAGGTGAGTGGATTGCCTGAACCCGCGGGTTCGAGACCCACCTGGGCAGCGAGACCTCATCTCTACAGTAAATCAAAAAATCAGCCGGTCGTGGTAGCATATGCCTGGAATTCCGGCTACTTGGAAGGCTGAGGCGAAAGGATTGCCGGCGCCCAGCAGGTCGAGGCAGCGGTGGCTGGGAGCGGCCACTGCACTCCAGTCTGGGCAACAGAGTGAGACTCCAACTCAAAAAAAAAAAGATGAGTAAACTGATATTCTTTTAAGGGCACAAAACTGTGAAGAGAACAGCTCATGTTTAACTTTCTAGCAGACACTGGAGTCAGTACTTATTTTTATTTTGTTATGTACCTGCGGATATGTCTAATTTTTTTTCCTTTGATTTAAAACTCTTTATATATCTATGTAACATGTTGTAATATTAAACCTAAGTGTACAACTTTGCATTTCATAATAACCCAATCAAAGCATTGTGTTCTTTCAAGATAACCTTAACTAGTATCTTTTCCCTGATTTCAATCCTTTTTAAAAATAAAAAAAACCCAGATATTTAAACGTTTAAACTGTCTGTGCCTCATTTTTATCACCTAAAAATTGAAACAGCCCAAGCATCTACTTAATAGGGGTTATTAAAATTAAGTGAGTTTAAAATATATCAAATAATGCCTAGTACTTTATTAATGCTTACTAAAGGTGAATTAGTAAAATACAAACAGCATCATAGTAAAAGTGGTAAACAAACATTTCCATAAAATATTCAAATTGAATTATTTTCTGCTTTTTAGCCCATTTATTGAAAGTCACTGCTTCCTTCAGTATTTACATGGGAACTGAAAGTTAATATCGCATCTCAATTCTGAAAAGTGGAGCAACAGGGTCTAAAATGATGTAGTGTAAACAGGAGAAGAAAATAAATTAGAAGAAGAATTGAAGAATTGTGCTCACCACAAAGTCCTTCTGTGTGGGATGACAAATTAAACTGGAAACCAAAGTGTATGTCTATGATTCCTGTAAGATGAGCCCACTTTATAATTAGTCCAGCTGGAGTAGTAATCACATACATTGTACCAGAATCCTCTATAAACAGTTCCTGATTTGAAAAGGGCAAAGGCACAACAATAGAATCCACTTCTACCTAAAATAACATAAATACACCTGTTAGTAAAGTGTTTACTTAAATGTATACACATTAAAATTAGGAGAATATGATTATTCTGCTTATTCTGATTTAACATAAACTATTTTAAATTTTTTTTAAGTATTTTTGAGCTACTGCCACAACTTCTAAGAATCTCTAAGCTCTTCTGTTGTTTCTTTGTCATGTCTTGCTATAATCAATATTTGTTCTAACCTTATTGCCTTTATTTTCCTCAAAACTTAACTTTCTTCTATGTTATATGTCCTTCTATGTCTGTTTCTCTCAATATGTGTTCATTATACCATTATCTTCAAATATAAATTTAAGATAATAAAATTATTTTAGGATATTTTCTTTAATCTGGGTTCTTTCTTTGGTCTTCTAACTCAGTGTTGGCTTAACTATAATGTTCATCTGTCAAGCTTGGTAAAGATCAAGATTACCAGTGATTCTATTTTCTATGTTGGTTTGGGTCCAGTTTTAGACTGTATTTTCTTTTTTAAGAGAGAGTCTCACTTTTTTCACCCAGGCTGGAGTGTAGTATTGTGATCATAGCTCACTGCAGCCTCAAACTCCTGACCCCAAGGAATTCTCCTGAGTATCTGGGATTGTAGGCATAAGCCACTGCACTCAGCTCTGGACCGTATTTTCAGCATGTACTATTGGTATTACTAATGTAGGCTTTTCAAAGATTATACCTTGAAAAACAGCACTTTAAATAATGGCAATGACATGGAGTCATAAGCTTAACTAGCAGTAAATTTCTCGAAGTTATGCCTCACCAACCATCCAATTTCTCATTTTTATATCTTGTTCATACTGCCACCCTCGGGGTGAAAGATACTTCCTCTTCCTTATTCTTCTTTCTACTCATTCTTTAAAATTTATCGTTAAGTTTCATCTCCTCCAAAAAGACCTATGTGACCTTCCTATAAATGTCATTATGTTACCGTTCTATTTCCACAATATCTTGGTCATAATTCTGTCACTGTACCTCTTAGTACTTTCTAACAGGCAGACAATTACATTTACACAAACTACACACAACTATAAGTTACTTGAGATCAAGATCTGTATTGTTTTATTATGCAAACTGTCACTAAATAATTTTTAAATAATTAGTCATTAGCTGAATATAGTGTCTAATCAGTGAATGACCAATGATGAGTTCATCTGAGGACAAAAATAAGCCCTCCCACCCAAATGCTCAAAATAATGGCACTGATCAGTTTGAGTTTATTTTCTACCCACTTCTTTTTTTTTTTAATTTTAAGGTTGTGAGGTACAATTCAGGATTAGGTACATAAGTGGCCATTGTACAAGTAAAGTTTGGGCCTCCCATTGATCCTCACTTTACCTGGTTTGGGATCAGGTACTTATTGATGTTATGTGCCCTCCCCTCCCTCTGTCACCCAGGCTGGAGTGCAGTGGCACTCACGGCCACCCCAGCATCGACCTGCTGGACTCAGGCGACCCTTCCACCTCAGCCCCATAGGCGTGAGCTACCACGACCAGCTAATGTTTTTGATTTACTGTAGAGATGAGGCCTATCCAAGTTGCCCAGGCTGATCTTGAACCCGTGGGCTCAGGTAATTCCCTCACCTCAGACTCCCAAAGTGCTGAGATTACAAGTTTAAGTCACCATGCCTGGCTATTCCTTTCTCACAGTATTATGATAAATGTACAGGATCCACTTATGAGTAAAAACATGGGGTACTCAGTTCTTTGTTTCTGTGATAGATCACTGAGTATGATACAGCCCAAATCCATCCAAGTTGCTGCACAGTCCATGATTTTGTCCTTTTTCATGGCTGCATAATATTCCACTGTGTATATGTACCTATTATTTTTTATCCAGTCCACTTTCAATGGGCAGAAAGGTTGGTTCCATGATCTTTCTATTGTGAATAGCACTGCAATAAGCATGTGTGTGCAGGTATGTTTTTTGTAGAATGATTTGAGTTCCTCTGGGTATATTCCCAGAAGGGGGATTGCTTGGTCATATGGAAGGTCGATTTTTAGATCTTTTAGAAATCGCCACACTGTTTTCCACAGAGGTTGTACTAATTTACACTCCCACCAACAGTGTAGAAGCATTCCCTTTTCTTCACATCTTCTCCAGCATCTGTTGTTTTTTTGAGTTATTGATGATGGCCATCCTGATTGGAGTTAGGTGGTATCTCCATGTGGTTTGGAATGGCAATTCTTTGATTATTAGTGAGGTTGAGCATTAATTCACATATCTGTGGGCTGCTCGAACGTCTTCTTTTGAGAAGTTTCTATTCATATCATTTATCCACCTTTTAATAGGGCTATTTATTTTTTCTCCTTTCAGTACATTTGAGTTCCTAGTAGAACCTGGATGCTAAGCTTTTGTCAGATATACAATTGGCAAATATATTTTTCCCATTCTGTCCCACACACTTCCTATAAGTGTGCCAACCCCATCAAAATCAAAGTATATACAAATGCTATTATTCAAAAAAGTACCTCACTCACATATTTTAAGTTTTGCCTAATTAAAACCTTTAAATATCTTATTATATTTCAAGTTAATTTTAATATTATTTCCAGTCTAAAATTTATCAACCTGTGCTAACATGAATTATTTCCAGAAACCATATAGCACCTCAGCCATTTTAAGTAAAACCTTTACCATTTTTTTCACATTTTAGAGAGAACAACTTAGAGCTGAATAAAGCATTCAGTTCATAACTCACTCATGTTTGATTAATATAACTCCTAAGGACAATGGTTTTTCCTGCAAAACCAAATGGCTCCTTTCAAACTTTTTAATAATTTGGTGCTCTTCTTCAGTTTATTTCAACAAAATTAAGTAATTTTTTTTCATATTTTAACAATCACTTATTCATCAAAAATTAATGGTATCAGCACTCCAAAAACAGTGCTTCTAGCTCTTATTCTCTTTGTGATCTCTATTTTGGCATTCTTCTTGGATGCCACTGTTTTCAATATTATGATCCCTCTTCATCACATCATTGTCACTGTGTGTGATTGGATACATGAGCATTAACTATGACACAAAAAAGCCTAATCACTCACGTTACCCAAGGACCCTAGCATATTTAACATGATCCTTACAGTTTTAACCTCAAAGGGAAGAAAGATTTGCACCACTTGCCACATTATAGAGGAAGAAATATAATGTTAAACATACTTTGACTCCTCATGAAACGAGTAATTAGATATAATAGCAATGAAATTCCACTGATATTTTTAATTTTCCATCTTATTGAAAATAACTGAAGCCGGGCTTGGTGGCTCAGCCTGTAATCCCGCGCCTTTGGGAAGCTGAGGTGAGTGGATTGTCTGAGTCCCCAGGTTCGAGACCCGCCTGGGCAGCGAGACCTCATCTCTACAATAAGTCAAAAAATCAGCCGGGCGTGGTAGCCCATGCCTGTAATTCCGGCTACTCGGAAGACTGAGGTGGAAGGATTGCCGTAGTCCAGCAAGTCAAGGCTACAGTGGTCAGGAGCGGCCACTGCACTTCAGTCTGGGCGACAGAGTGAGACTCCAACTCAAAAAAAAAAAAGAAAGAAAAGAAGAGAAAATAACTGAGTTTATGTAATTTTTTATTTTCATCTAATGAGGGGATGATTTTTAATTTTGTGTTCTTACCTTTCTTGCTAACCGATTGACAAGTATTTTATGTATAGATGTTGTCACATTTAACATCTTAAAACAAAGTCCAGAAATTCTTCCAGAGGAAGCCTTAATTTAAAAAATAAAAATAAAACATTATGGAGTAAATAAAATTGTCATGATAAACAAAATGAATTTACTAAACATTTTGCAAATACTCACTAGCTTTTTAAATGAGTTTCCATTCTGAAAAAAAAAGTATAAAGAAAAATCACTTTAAAAAGAAATACATTACTTGACTTTTTAAAACATTATTTGAATATTATATGCCTCTAAATATAATCACATGAAACTTTTTTTGGTTTATGTATCAGAAGATCAACCTCAATGAGTTCTTGAGCCCCTTCTTACTCTGAGAATCCCTGATGTTGCAGTGTGTATCAGCTATAGATTTATGAAGCAATAGCTACAAAAATGGATTATGACCTACCTGATTCATGGAACATTTTTCGATATGAGCAACTATGATTTCCCCAGGAATTCTTACTAAGATATAAGAAGCCATACTATATAATGCTGCATTGTTTCCATCAAATGTAATAATGCTCAGTTCTGACAACATAGAACACCGACCTAAAAAAATGATGAAGAATAGATTTAGTCTATTAACTATTTATATTTTTAGCAATAGTTGCTCTTTTTTAAAGAAAAATCCGCTAAATTAGTTTTATTATGTTTGACAGGAAGCAACTCTAAAAGTTACATTCCATGACCCTAATCGTAAATCAAATGAAGAAAGCTCAAAAACAATAACTTTGTCTTGATGAGGCAAGAGGTTCAAGAAAATAATAATCTCCCCAGATTAAAAAAGAAAATTGGTCACCACTTAAGAAATGCAAACTTACATGGACATTCCCACTCCGGGCAGCAAATATCGCTATTCACTTGAACAGGCCTCCTCGAAAACCACAGTCAGGCATTTCCAAGACCGTTGGGCAATAAAGAGACCAGTTGAATAACTGCCATTCCATATTAAGGCATATATATTGGCTACAATTATAAACAGGATCAAACTGCTGAGGCTGACAGTAAAAAGAGAAAAATAGTGGGATTTTCCATTCTCAACTAAAATTTTCCATTTATTTTTAATTTCATATTTACATTGCCTACAGTGTACAGTTCTTAAATACAAAAACTTTGAAATATAGAGAACTAAAACTTTGGTTGATGTACCCTCCCTAAAATACTTAGCATGTACCTAATTTAAGTTTTACCTTAATATTGATTTGATATTAGAATTGCCCACATACTCAGACATCTGAACAAAACAAAGTCTTTTTCTGAATTCTCTAGATTAGCAGATTTATACAGTGGCAGCTGACATTTTATATTATGCTGTGAAACTAGTATATGAATATAACTTCTGTTATTATCAGCTTAAAATTACAACTTAATACTACCCAAATATTTCATCAAAAATTCATATACTGCATCAGTCTGACAGCATCTAGATAGTATCATTATAAATTAATTTTCAAACATGGCTCAAAATGTGTAGATAAATATGAGATACATAAAAAATTTCAAAATTTATAAATTACATTCTATATAAATTAAGGTAACAATTGCAGCAATGATAAATCAGATATCATTCTAATTAACCCATTTCATTCTCAAAGCAACCTTCTGAGGAAGGTACTGTCATTTTTCCTATTTTACAGATGAGGAAACAGGATGGAGATTTAAAGTATTTGCCCAAGGTCTCACAGCTAGAAGGGGTAAGAATTAAGTTCAGGCATTGTTATTCAAGAATCTGTGCCCTTGACCACTACTCTATACTGTATTTTGGGGGATTTAGGAAGAAAAATTAACAACTAGTTAGCACCTATTATAGGTCATACATAAATAAAATATCTTATTTCATTTAATTCTCCCTAAATCTTTTGGGTCCATTTCTATCATTCCAATATTATATATGATTTTAAAAAAACCAGGATAAGAGATGTTAAATCATTTTTTAAATAATGAGACTATTAAGAGAGGACTTCTAAGTTTAAGAGTCCAATATTCCAGAACATTCTGTGTACAAGTTTACCAATTATCAGGCATTGACCTTGCTTTGTATTTAACCGGAAAAAATAAAAACTATTAGAAGATAATGATAGCCCTAATTGATATTTAAATCACCTAAAAGATCTTATGCCTTTCACTTTACTGAAACTGTTTTTAACAAGATAACCGACAAACTCTACATTGCTAAGTCCAATGACCAATTCTCAAACCTCATCTCAAACCTATGGATATATTTAGTATAGCTTATCACTTCATCTTCCACATGATATTTTCTTTCCTTGGATTCCAGATTACCTACAATCTCCTACAATTTCTCCTGTTTCACTGGTTAATATTCTTTATGTATTTGTCAACTTCTCTTGATCTATTCAAGTTGCAGTGGCTCTCTTCATTTCTCTGTCTGCACTCACTACCTTAATGATCTCATCCATTCCCATGACTTTAAGTACCATTTATCCACTGAGAATTCCCAAAATTTTATCTTAGCTTGACCTTTGTCCTATACTCCTTGTATGTTCTCTAGATCTGTACATCCATAGCTTTTTGATGTTTATGAAGAATCTCAACTTCACATAGCAAAACTGAACTCGTGATCACATCTACCCTATTCTGTTTAAAGCCAATCCTTCAGTTGCTCAAGGCAAAAATCTTATACTCTTTGATACTTCCTTTTCACTCACATTCCACAGCTAACCCTTCAGCAAATTCTACCTTCAAAATATATCCAGAGTATAGCCGTTTCTCACCATCTCCACTGCTATCTCGTGATCCAGGCCACCATCATCTCTTGCCCCAATTTCTACAATAGCCTCCTAATTTGTTCTATTGTCTCCTTCTATCTAAGTTGCAACATAGAAGCCAGAATAATTTTGAAGCAAAACAGATCATATGATTCCTTGGCTCAAACATATGTAGTGTTTTCCCGTGTCATTTAGGACAAAATACATAGTCTTTACAAAGGTCTACAAGGTCTAATATAATCTATCTTATTTTTCACTGTTTTATTCCTTTCTCACTTAATGGTCTCCTTGTTATTCTTTTAATATGTTGGTATATTCTTGCCTCAGGGCCTTTGCTGGTCCCTATGCCTAAGCATTGGTGCTCTGATCCTCCGCATTGTTCACTCTCAACTTCTTCAGATCTTTTGCTCTAAATTCATCTTATCGATAAATATTTCTGACCATCTTATTCAAAATAGTTTTATTCTTGTTGTTAGCAGCACCTTCTAACAGTTTATATAACTTAGTAGTTAATTTGCTTATTGTTTATCTCGGAAACACCAGTAGAATGTAAGTTCTAGAAAGGCAAGAATTTTTGCCTGCTTTTGTGTTTTTTTTTTTTTCATGGCACCTCAATCGTGCCTGGCGAGAAATGGTACAAAATAAATATCGGTTGAATAAATAATTAATCAAAACAAGTGGCATATTTGAAGTATCAGCAGAGAAAACTACCAGCCCTAAGGGCCAATGATTTTTATCTTTTTTCTTACCAATCTTCATCATCCTGCACAGTACCTGACATACAGTCACTACTTAATACATATTTTATGAAGGACTGATTTACAGAGAAACCTGCACTAGATAATGCTTTGTTAGGGGATCAAGCCTAAGATCTTACTTCAATTTTATTTGTTTTTCTGAGTGTGACTAGAGGCTAATAAATAATAAATATCTGAGTCGGTTAAGAGAACACAATTGAAAATAAATTGTTAAGAAAACACAATATGTAATGTATATTTCCTATTAACTTTTAGCAAAGATAGATTGGAAAACATACCAAAAGGAGTTACATAGTATTTAGATGACTAGAAACTTGGGACCAGATGCCCTAAGAAAACAGCTAACAGCTGAAAGAATTCACCCAGTCCTACCTCACATTCCAAACCTGTCGTTGTCGGTGTTAGCATGTCAAACACAGTGACGTCTGATGGAGTAATCATTTCTGGAACTGCTAGAAATGAAAATGCAATCCCAATTAGTGGAGTGGTAGGTATACACTATAAAATTCCTATGTGACAGAAAAAATATTAGAATTTTATATAGATTATTTCATCTGTTCTTCCCCCAGAATCCTCTGAAGTGGATAATAATATTACTGTCATTTTACAGACAAAGAAACCAAGCTGTAGAGAAGTAAGGTTAGTAAGTGGCAGAGGCAAAATTCGAACTCAGGAATTCTGACTCCAGAGCTCTGGCTATTAATCAACATTCTATAAATACCTACACTGTCTTGATGGTGTCAACAGATAATTGTCTGAACAGGAAAAATGTCAATGGTATCACTAAAGATTCCTCAGAAGTTACAAATTGTGTTGCATTTTAGAAATAAGTAATGAGGCTGGCTCCTTTGCTTTGGTGAATCTCTGAAATATGTTTCTCTTAAGCAGAATAGACGTTGTTGTGGACCATGTAGAGACCCCAGCTGGTGATGGTGTTTTAGGGGTGACACATTGAAAGGGAAATTGTGACTGGCAAACACATTTTAAGGTACCCTCTTAAGCTTTTTGTCAGTACTAGAGGTATCTCTAAAACATCTATCTGAAGGACGATAGGAGAGCCAAGATGAATGGTTGCAATTATCCTTGGTTGTAATTGCAGTGTCTATTGTTGATAGTGTTTTAAAATGGCTGCATTCATTTCCTATTGCTGCAGTAACAAATTATCACAAATTTAGTGGCTTAAAACAACACCAATTTATCATCTTTCTGTTCTGGAACTCAATGCAGTCATTTCTGTACATATATATAATTTCTAAACAGCATGTGGTACACATAAATACATACAATTTTTATTTGTCCATTTTAAAAATTAGTTAATTTATATAAAGCCTTAATATCATGGTATGAGTATAACTGCTTCCTTCTGGAAGCTTTAAGGGAGAATCTTTTTCCTTGTCTTTTCCAGCTTCTATGGACTACTTGAACTTGGCTTATACTCCCTTCTTTTGTCTTCAAAATCACAACACAATATCTTCAAATCAGTCTCTCTGTTTCCCCTGTTCCTTCCCCCCTCTCTCCTCTCACTTTATTGTCATAATACCTTCTCTAACTTCGACTCTCTTATTTTTTTAATTTTAATTTTTTAAATGTGGGGTACAATTCAGGGTTAGTTATACAAATAGTCATTGTACAGGTAAAGTTTGGGCCTCATTGTGGTCTCTACTTCACCTGGTTTGAGATCAGGTACACTTATTGATGAAGAGTTCCCCTGCCCCCTCCCTCCCACCCCGGCAGTTTCCCACTACTGCCAATCCCTTTCTTATTCCATTATGACCATTGTTCAGGGTCTGCCTATGAATGAGAACATGTTTGACACTCTTCTAAGGACCCTTGAGATTACATTGGGTCCACATGGATATCCCAGGATAATCTTCCTATATCAAGATCCAGGCATAAACCAGTCAGCCTCTTCATTTAGCCACATCTGCAACATGAGGTCACATATTCACAAATTCTGGGATTAAAACATTTAGATCTTTGGAGAACTATTATTCAGACTACAACCATGACATAAGAAAAATAATTTACTTTTCTAGTTAAATGAATTATTTTTAATCAGAGCCCCACTCTGTCACCCAGGCTGGGGTGCCATGGCATGCTCATGGCCACTCCAACATCAACCCGCAGGGCTCAGGCAATCCCTCCACCTCAGCCTTCCAAGGAGCTAGAACTACAGGCACAAGATTCCATGACCAGCTAATTTTTTTTTTTTGATATATTGTAGAGACAAGGTCCCACCAAGTTGCCCAGGCTGGTCTTGAACCCCTGGCTCAACAAAAATCTCCATCCCTTGGTGGTCCTATGACCAATGTTCATGATATTCTAGCTATTGCATCATCCAGAGAATGTGATATTTAATACAGTCTTAAATATCTTCATTTCCGTCATCATAAACATTTAGGCAAAAGAGAAGAGGTGGTGTTCTAGTTCAATGCGAGCACAAAGTCAGGAAAATTCTAATGATTAGGAGGCTCAGTGAACTTAACTGTAAAGGAGTTCATTGTTATCTAAAAATCATCAAAGCGTTATAAACATTGCCTGGGTGTAGATTTTAAATAGTCAGGCTGTCTTGATAACTACAGCTTTGTGGTAAATTTTGAAACTGGGAAGTGTGGGTCTTCTGACATTGTTCTTTTTCAAGATTGTTTTGACTATTCTAAGTTCCGTGTATTTCCATATGAATTTAGGATTAGCTCATCAATTTCTGAAAAAAAGTAGCTGGGATTTTAATAGGAATTGTATTGTATCTGTAAGTCAAATTTGGGAATACTGTTATCTTAACAATATTTACCTCTTCCAATCCATGAAATGGAATTTCTTTCATTTATTATGAGCATCTTAATTCTTGTAATACTGTTTTGCAGCTTTCATTGTACAAGTTTTACACTCCTTTTGCTAAAGTATTTTATTCTTTTTTGATACTATTGCATAAGTTTTTTCATTTCATTTTCAGATTGCTCATGGTAAATGTATAGAAATACAACTGATTCTTGTATATTGCTCTTATAATCTGCAACTTTGATGAACTTCTTTACTACCACTAATAGATTTTAGTATATCTCTTAGGATAATTCATACATAAGATCAAGCCATTTGCAAATAAAAATAGCTTTATTTTTCTGAACTTTGAGGGTCCTGGAGCAAAGACCATATCCCCTACATATGGATTGTGATGGCTTAAATTGTTTTAGATATTTGAAATATATGTTGGATATTGATTTGGGGAACATTAGTAAGTTTAAAGTAGACAACTAGACAGCAAAACAAAGAAAAGTTAACAGTTGGTGCCTCAGATGTTAAAATGTGCAGTGTTATTTCATAGGTGCATTCCCTCCATAAATTAAACGATGTAACTCAAATACTTCCAGCTCCTCCCAAAACATGCTTTAAACTACACTAAATTCACTAACACCTAAAATTTCACAACAGTAAAGCAATTCCTCATCTCTAAAAGGGTGATAACATCTGTCTCATAAGGCTCTTATCAAGATGAAATGTATGCCAAGTGCTTAATCCAATGCCTGGCACATATTAAGCACTCAGTAAATGATAACTAATAAAGATAAATAATGGTGCTAGTGATGGTTACTGAGGTTATTATTGCCTTCAAAATACATCCACTTTCTTGCTGTGGACCCCTTGTGATCTGTCTTGTTAGTCTCTTCCACCCCATCTCTTGGTGCAATTTCCCTCACACTGCATGTTCAAGAGACACTGAATTGCTTGAAGTCCCTTCTAATATGCTCTCTCTCACTTTCAGATCTTTGCACACACTGTCCCTTCTAGCTGGAGCATATTTCCTCCTCCTCCTAGACTACCCAACTCCTACCTCCTACTACCTTTCTGAGACCACAACTCCAAAATAAGTATGATGCCCCTCCTATGGGCTGCTTGTGTTTTGCCCTGGTATAATGTTACAAGAGTTGTAGGGGCTATGACTTGTTGACCATACCCTGCCCCCTGACTGAGTGCCAGGACAGTGCCTGGAAAAGGTGATGCTCGATTAAATCTTGCCAAAGACGTGAACTTGAACGTTTCTAAATTGTAATGCCTTGAGAGATAATACATTAAATTTGTCAAACCTCACTGTGGGTGAATTTATTAAGTCCTTTCCTAAGACAAGTTTCATAGTGAGGGAGGAAGTAAGGCTAGGAGTCCGGATGCCTCCCCCAGAGCCTGAGACAGACCATAAAAATGAAATGGAAGCACTAAAGGAAACTTTGATTTACATCTATGTCTTATTAAAAAATTAAAAAAAGAATGCCATCTACTGGCATGAAAAGTACCAAGGGCTCTTTTAACAAATCCATAGTTGATTTAAATAGGAAAAAGAATAGAGTGAAAATAGAAAGTGATTGGAACATTAAATATGAGCAGTATTAAAGGAATTCATCAAATATGCCCTTGCAGCAAACATGCATGTGTACTCCCTTAAAAATAAAATAAAATAAATTTTGAAAATAAAAGAATTAATCAATAAATTTTCTTTTAACTAGTAAAAAAAAAAAAAAAGCTACCTCAATCACTGGGGAAATTTAAGCAATGTTTAGTAAATCCTAACTGGGAATTTAAGTTTTGAGATGTAAGGAAAGTTCTAGAATTCTATACTGACTGAAATGGAGAAAGAGGTGAACCAAATGCGGGAAACAGTTAGAAAATGTGGCATGCTATCAGCTGTGGGGACTCGTGCCTGTAATCCCAGCACTTTGGGAGGCCGAGGTGGAAGGACTGCTTGAGGGCAGGAGTTCAAGAAAATGCAGCTTTCGGAGCCAGTGAACATGTCCTTAATGAAGTAAAAGAGACTGCTGGATTTCCTAGTCAAAAGGGTAGTACTAACAATAGCAGCTCTACTGAGTGTACCAAGACTTTAAATTACGTAATGCTAATTTCAGTGCCTAAAATTGCAACAATACCTATAAACATGGGTTCAGATGGCTTACCTGGTGGTATCAGTGCTGGTTCTGTGGGAATCAAGGGTATGCCTATAAAGAAAAAAAGATTTAAAAAAGAAGGAAAGAAACAAAGATATTCTTTCCTAATTTGTATTTACTTTAAGGGAGACCCACATGATTCATATAAAGATCTTTGGCTTCAAAGAAAATGTTTGGGAAAGAAATCGCAGGAGGGATGTTAGAGAGAGATTTACATGATTTAGAAAGTAATTGAGAACAAAAAAACAATTGAAGGGATATTAAAGAAGACTTAAGAGCATTTATTGTCTGTCTAAAAGCTCTGTGTACAATTATATGCCTCATAGAGAAAAATACGCAAGTGTTTCATTTTTCAGAGTAAATTAAGCAGTGTTCACACTTACAGTCTCCTGGATAAACACACTTGAAGGTGACCTCATCAAGGATCATATTTTTGGGGCAGTAGGGCAAGCATCCTTCAACCCTTTACATGACAAAAAGGAAAATCAAAGTGAAAAAAGTTTGAAATACAAAAAAAAAAAGAAGAAGAAGAACTGCATTTACCATATGCAACTAAGATATATCGTCCTAAAATTCTTCCATCCCTTGTTGAGCACCCAGGAGTGCTCCATTTGATACCAACCACGCCCCATACTCCATTTTATAAAATCACAAGCTAGTGGATAATAAGGGAACATCGTTACAACTCAGGCAGAATTTAAATACAGAACATTCACACCATGCACATGTTCGGGACACACTAAGGCCATGTTCTATCAATTGGTGGGAATATGGAAGGATCATTTACTGAGATTTTCATCTGTGTTTGATGTCCTGTTACTTGGCACCCCTAAGATCCCTCATAGATCGGCATGCTCTTTGACTATCTCTTCCTAGAGGATGTTTGTAGAACAAAAACAGCATCTTTAGTGGTTCTGAAATCCTAAACTTGTTGAAAAGATATTCGTGATCTCTAAGTGGAAGGGATGGCGGTGGGACATGATTACGGTTCTTGGAGAACAGAGAAGGGGAAGAGTAGAAGCTACAGTTCTCAAGATTATTAGAGGCCAGACTCTGTGGCTCATGCCTGTAATCCCAGTGCTTTGGAGGACTGAAGTGGGAGGATTGTTTGATGCCAGGGTTTGAGATCAGCCTAGACAACATAGTGAGATCTCAGTTTCTACAAAAAAAATAGATAAATAAATATAAATTAATAAATAATAAAAAGAAAGAAAGAATGTTAGGGCCTGTGCTAAATCTGTAGCAGTGTCCTGGAGGAGGCGGTCATATATGAACCTGAGGAGACCTAGTCTTGAGCCCCAGGACTTCGGCAAGAATCCTCGGCAAGAATCCCCAGACCTTGTGTGTAGCACAGAAGCCAAGGGAAAGTCTCAAATTTCAACAGGCCACTTTGTGGGTCAAAGACAGGAGGAAGCATCAGAACGCTTTTCTTCTAAAGGAATGAAACCAAAATAATGACAGATTACATTTTCTTCTTGTCCAACTGGGGTCAGAGCCCAAACTACTCTAATTCAAAGGAAATAAATACCATCCTTTGGGTACATCTAAGCCTAATTAATATATTCATAAATACTACAGAAAATTAATGCAAATATTATTATTAAAAGTCTTGGTTATTGGCTGTAGGATATATTAGTAGCTTGTAATAATTTTTTTTAAACATTGCCAATCACCTCATCTGTAAAGAATTTGGACCAAAAATGCTCAAGGTCTCTTAAATCAACTAACTTGACACTAAAGGTAAGTGTCGCCACCAGAGGGCACTTGTTCTTGGAGGTAATACAGGCAACCTTTTTTAAAAACTGAGCAAAGCTAAATTCTCTATTAATGAGGCTTAAAGAGACATCTCCTGGATACCTCCTTCATAAATGATTTTTAACATAAACAGTTTCATTTATATGACAAATTGTTTATTTCATAAGATGAACTCTAATAACAAAACTTTAAGTAGTATATGATATTCCTGCTCTACTATAAACTTTGCAAAGAGGAAGAAAAAAAGAAAAACTGAATTTACAGGATCCCTGAAAGACTACAGCTAGTTGGTTATCACTAAATTAAGTCAACATCAATTTTATGCTATTCATTTATTTTGCAGTTGTTCTATGCAAGTCAAAACCACAGTCATTCTCTTAATATACTTTTCAAAAACCATTAACTTACTCCTTTACAATGCCTTCACAGACCCACATAGCAGGTCAGCTTTATTTCATCATACAACTAGTAACCTATAGACTTTGAAAAATATGACTCCCTCAGATGCAAAAGTTATTATAGTTGGAATAATATATGTAGGAATTACTATATGTACATATGTCTTTGTGTTATACTACTCAGAAACCACAATCATCTAGAAGAAGGGTGGAGGTTCTGTTGGGGACTTGGAGGAAGGGGTGCAGAGGCATGTTCAAGCCCCAGCTCAGTACTGAGGCTCCCCTCAGGGCTACAAGTACAATGAGAAAGCAATAATTAGGCACCCCAGCACAAGAGAAGTAGAAAGGAAAAAGAAATGAAGGTGGAGATAAGAAACAGCTGGGCAGTGGTGAAGTTTCATCCTGGGTCTCTTTGCATCCCAGCCATACCAAAAGAGAAACTTAGGGACGGCTATGGGCCGATACACTGGAAGCATTGAGGACTGGGGTTCTACCCACTTGGAGACTAGTTCCACCACAAAAAGTAATAAACTAGCCAAGTGCCGCCTCAAAATATAGCTCTTCGTCCTCTCCAGTGATGGAGGATGCTGTGCCCTCTGGACTTTTCTGTCCTTCCACTTCTACTAAATCAATTTTTTTTTTTTTTTTTTTTGAGTTGGAGTCTCACGCAGTCACCCAGACTGGAGTGCAGTGGTGGCTCCCGGCCACCGCAGCCTCGGCCTGCTGGCCTCCGGCGATCCTTCCGCCTCAGCCTTCCAAGTAGCCCGAATTACAGGCGTGCGCTACCATGTCCGGCTGATTTTATTTATTGTAGAGATGAGGTCTTGCTACCCAGGCGGGTCTCGAACCCGCGGGCTCAGGTAATACGCTCACCTCAGCCTCCCAAAGGCGCGGGATTACAGGCTGAGCCACCGAACCCGGCTCTGAATCAAATTTTTTGAAATTGCTGATACTTGACCAGTCTTGGCTACAAAAAATGGCAACTTCATATGATTTTACCTAATAATTGCGGGGGCCCAAACTTGAGTCCTTAACTGTTCTTTCTCTCGTAACTGACATTAAATCTGTTCGCTTCATAATCTCCAAGGTCATCATCGTAATCAAACCCCCTTCATCTCTTGTCTGTATCACTGACCGATTCTACCCTGTCTTCCCCTCCTCAACAGTACGTTATCAATAAAACAGCCAAAGTAAACTTTTGAAAACATAAATCAAATCATATCACTCATCTGCCCAAAATACATTGGGTTTCCTATAGCACTCTGAAAGCAGACAAAGTCCTTTCAACAGGCTTCATTCAAAGCCTTGTATAATTTGCCCACCATCATGATTCTCAGTCTCACTTCTTACTTTTCTCAATTTTGTTCACTTTGCTAATGGTCTCCTTGCTGATCTTCAAGCATGCAGAACACATTTCCACCCCAGGACTTTTGCACTGTTCTCAGATTGAAAGATTCTTCCCCAGATATCCACATGTCTAGTCTCCCTCATTGCTTCAGATCTGACTTGATGTTACCTTGTCAGGGTGTTCCTCCCTGATCACCAACATTAATTTAACAAATATACACATGCCTTATGCTCGCTGTGTCCCTTACCTTCCTTTATTTTTCTCCACAACACATATCTCCACCTAACAATATGTTGCATTATATATATTTATGTTCCTATTTGTTTATTTTCTTCTCAACTTAGGAATATGTAAACCTCCTGAGGGCAGGTACTTGTCTGTTTTGTTCAGTACTGTGTCCCTAGCAGCAAGAAGATTTCCTAGCACATAGCAAACCCTCAGCAATCATTTCTTAATTTAAATAAAATAAATTTATGAATGATTCCCTTATTCATGAGAATGGTTGTTTTAAAATATTTTTAAATTTCACTGAAACAGAATCTGCTAATATGGAGATCTGACCATTTATTGGTAAAAATTACTTACGGTGGAAGAAATTTACATGCTAGTGCTTCAGGGTCACTACATGTTTTAAAACAGGGAGTGGCACAAGGTTCATATCTCCATTCACACATCCTCCTATAAGGCACTGCTGTCTGGATTTCTGCAAGGAAAATAGAGTTTGTGTACATTTTAAATTCACAATTTGAAAATTAACAATTTATAATATAATCTCTTCCAGGGTTTGATCCAATAATGCTGAGGAAAAGACAAACTGGAAGGAAGGAGGGAAGGAAGTAAGGAAGGAAGGCACTGTCATTGCTTGGTGACCAAAGCATGTCATGCTCTGGTTAAATATTTAAATATAAGTCTATCTCCCAAAGATTTTTAAAAGCAAGGAGTTGAAGGAGGCTGAGGAAAAATCTGAAATATTCTTTCCTTCCTTTATGTTTAGTGGATTTTTATCCAACCTCATGAAACAGAAATACCAAAAACATTTTTAGAATGTCACTTTTTGAAAAGTAACTTGTGTCTATTATTCTATTTTATCCTGCAACAACACTGTAGAGTAGGTATTATTTCTAACTTATAAATGAAGAAATTTAAGTTCACAGTGGCCAAGTGACTTGCCAAGTTCAAACAATTAGAAAAATGGCAAGACCAAACACATTTCATGACCTCAAATGTTGTAGAAAGAATGCTTTGTCATTGTTCCTCTAACAAAACTTAACACATTGCCTTGTACATGGTAAGTATTGTTTGAATACAACAAAGTCAATGAATTTTAACAACACATGCTTATAGTTATAAAATCTCTCTTGGTTAAAAATTTTTATCCTGCAAACTCTGCTAATAATCTCATGTTCCCACAGCACAGAAAAGTCCTTCTATAGCAGTTCAAAGCTACCTCATATGGGATAAAAGTGAGAAAACAGTATGTTTTTTGGTATTGGATACAGGAAACTGTGCTCACAGAAACTCTAATAGGCAAAATTTTGAAGCTCAATTTGGGTTTTCTAAAATTCAGAGATTGGAGAGATTTGTACAAATTTATCCTCAACAGACAAGGCAAGAATTAACTCTCATAGATTGCTTTAGGAGAGTGGGTGAGGATAAAACAATTTCTTTGGGAGACTCAATCCAGGTATCATTGAGGGTCTTGAAAATAAAGCATAACTTAAAATATTGTATAAAAAAGTGATGATTGCTTTCTGAAACTCAGAAAATTCAATAGTTATGGCCAGGCTCTGTAACTTACAGCCTGTAATCCCAGCACTTTGGGAAGCCAAGGTGAGTGGATTTCCTGAACCCACTGGCTCAAGACCAGTCCGGGCAACTTGACGAGATCTTGTCTCTACAATAAACTTAAAAAAAAAAAAATTAGCCGGGCTTGGTAGCGTGCACCTGTAGTTCTGGCTACTTGGATCACCAGAGCCCAGCAGGTCAACACTGGAGTGGCTGTGAGTGTACCACTGCACCCCAACCTGGGCGACGAAATAAGACTCCAACTAAAAAAAAAATTCAATAGCTGTAGACTTCTAAGAATCTCTGGAAATAAGATCAAGTTTCTGCTGAACTAGAGAAATCCTTCAGAGGTCAAGGGAACCAGACACCCTTGTATTCAAATGACACGGATAAACCTGGTGTCCTTATCAGTAAGAATCAGAAGTTGCCTTCAAGGAAAGAAAATGTAGATAGAAACACTAGACAACCATGCCACATGGGTAGGCTCTGAATCCAAAGTTCAGAGAGCACTGATAGTAATAACTGGTGTAATAACAATAGATAAGTTTATTTAGGATTATTCTAAGCAATTTACATTAACTTATTTAATACAGTAATCCTATGAAGTGTGTTCTACTATTTCTCCCATTTTTCAAATAAGTAAACTGAGGGGTAGAGAGGTTAAAAAACTTACTCAGGATTGTACAACTCTACTTATACTCAGTAAGAATAATTTTAAAATTTAAAAAGGAGAAATATTCTGCATAATGTAAAATTATCTATTTGTTCTCTTTTTGGAGATCTTGGGAAACATACCTTCTATGCTGAAGCTACTTGAATGTTTAAATTCTTCAGAATCATCATATTTTGATGCTTTGACACTAGAATCTGTGAATATGATGAAAAAGCCTTTCTTGCTGTATAATTCAAACGCACTGTAACCAGGAATCCAGAGCCCCTGATGGTGGAAAAATGTTGCCTTCCGATGAAAGGCTGAATTCGCCCTCCACAGCTCCAAACTAAGAGTGTCGTTGTCGTGGACATAGAGAAAGTAGTTGGGCCTCTCAGCAGATTCCAAAGAAACAAGTGCCAAAGCTGTAAAGCATAGAGCAGCATGGATTTTCAAGAGAAATAAGAATCATCAACATTGGCAATACAAAACATACTTATAAGGTACACAAAATACATATCAGTTGCCATACATAATTAATGCCAGTCTCAAAGACTTCACAAATAAATTAGGAGTGATCTAAACGAAAAAGCAGCACTTTAAATGCAATGAATTACATTGATATCCACCACTACCACTCCCCCCCTGCCCCCCCCCAAAATAGTCATTGATTTTGGGTTTCTTTTTTTGTTTTTTTAAGTTCTATTTATTAAATAATGTATTTTGTCCTTGGGGAGAAGAAAGAAATATCAACATTTACAGTTCCATACAAGTAACTGAATGATAAATTGGACATGTATGCGTATTTGCAAGCTTTAACATTTTCAGTTGTGTAAAATCTACAAACAGGCCAGGATTGGTGGCTCAGCCTGTAATCGCAGCACTTTGGGAGGTCAAGGCGAGAGAATTGTCTGAGACCATGGATTTGAGACCAGCCTAGGCAGCTTGGCAAGACCTTGTCTCCACAATAAATATAAAATTAAAAAATTAGCCAGGCGTGGTAGTGTGCGCATATAGTTCTGGCTACTTGGAAGGCTGAGGCAGAAGGAATGCAGGGCCCAGCAGGTCGATGCTGGGGTGGCTGTGAGACTCCAACTCAAAAAATAAAAAAAATCTACAAACAGCTAAGTTGAATGTTAGAAAAGAGTGGGAGAATAGGCAAATAGGTCAATTTAGGCATGTAACTGCATTTCAGTGACTGGATTCTTAGTGGGCAAATGTTCTTGTAAGAGATTTTTCTGCATCAAGAAAAGACTATTTACTCAGAAGATTATCAATGGCAAATGAGCAATTAAACTTTGCAAAACACTGGAGAAGTATCCTTCTCCAGTTGTGTTATGTGCTTCAAAAAGTTCCCTTATATTTGTAAAACTCATGATACTTTAAATTGAAATTTGGGGGTTAATTTTTTAAAATAAACACTACTTGCATTAGGTATTACAAATCATAAAATGACAAGCCCTCTCAAATTCAATATGATTTCAATGGCATTTGTTGTGTCCTAAAACTTGCAAGCCCCTCCATTGAACACTGAAACATGCAAAGAAGAATAAAATGAATTTTTACTTGAGAAAAAAAGTAAATTAGAACATAAATTAGAATTTGACTATGATAGGTGTTTTCAAAACTAAGGGAGTTATTTTTACAATAACGAAATTATTTATTCTAGCTGGAGAATTGTGACAGTTCTCATGTTAAGTGGAAGTCATGTTAGATTCATTCATTCAGTAAATAATCCTTAAGTTTATACATGCCATGTATGGTTCCAGAGAGACTATGTAGAAACAATGTAGCCTGACCATCACTGGATCAGAAGGGACACTACCACCAGTCAGAATAGGTGCCAGTTGAATACAACCATTCAGACAGGTGCAAACCAGTATACACATACCCAGTTTCCAGCTCCAAAAACAAGTCAGTGAATCAAGACAAACAAGGCCAGGTAAAGAAAACAAACTGTCTCGATAACTATCTATACTCTGATTTATACTCTTCATATCTAACTTCTGGCCGGGTGCAGTGGCTCAAGCCTGTAATCCCAGCACTTTGGGAGGCCGAGGCGAGAGGATTGCCTGAGTTCAGGGAGCTCAGCCTGGGCAACTTGGTGAGACCTCTTCTCTACAATAAATCAAAAAATAAGCTGGGCATGTTAGCACATGCCAGTAGTTCCAGCTACTTGGAAGGCTGAGGCGGAAGGATTGCCTGAGCCCAGCAGATCAAGGCTGTAGTGGCCGTGAGCGTGCCACTGCTCTCCAACCTGAGTGACAGAGTGAGACTCCAACTCAAAAAAAAAAAAAATCTAACTTCTTTGGTATCAATTCACAATTTGTTTTTACTTTTAATCTGACATTAACATCCTTCAAACGATAAGAATCAGTGTATTGCTTTTCAAAATTTCAAATTTAGTTC
Source organism: Cephalopachus bancanus (assembly GCA_027257055.1). Taxonomy (NCBI): domain Eukaryota; kingdom Metazoa; phylum Chordata; class Mammalia; order Primates; family Tarsiidae; genus Cephalopachus; species Cephalopachus bancanus. Next base: position 234,130 of record JAPVLO010000258.1, read on the forward strand.
TGTGATTAATATTATGAAAATTTTATCTATGTTTTATTTAACATCCAAAACTCAATCAATTGTGCTTCTAATATATATATGCCAATAAATAAACAAAAAATGATTTTATATACAAAAGAGGTAGTTGGTTCATGTGCCAATGTCATATTTTATGGCACTTAGAAAAATGCCATAAACATATTAGATCACCAATTAATATTCAGCAAATAAATAAATGAAAAATGTAAGTGGAAAAGCTAAATTCTTATTTTGAACTATACTTACATGATGCCTTCTCTTTGAAAAGGCCTGGCGTGATCATAAAATAAAAAAATAAATTGTTGTGACTACTACTTCTTGGCAAAGAAAAAATACTTCTACTGGTCATATTGGCCCCCAGAACAAGGCCACTCTGCCCATAGCTTGCCAGCATATATGGTCCTTCTCCAAGTCCTAGTTAAATACAAATAAGAGAAATATACATTGGCATAGGATTTTTAAATTTCAATCTGTCATTTCAAGAAAATAAATTTTAATAACAAAAACTTGAGCAATTAATTTTTTACCAGTAAAATAACCAAACTATTCAAAAATGACACGATTTATAATATATACACAAATATTTGGCATAAGTAATTTTGAACATATATACATACACACAAGTATGTATACATATGTGTGCATATAAATATTACATATGAATTTATATGTTTATATTATGTATATGTAAAGCACAGCTAGATAGAAGCTTGACTTTAGCTTTCTGGGCTTCAAATTTTCTCACCTATATGAGGAAGTTTGGTGAGGCGACCTTCCAGCTCTCACATTCCAAAATTCTAATCTATCCTCAATAAATACAAAAAGTTTGGTTTATCAATTACCAGGTATTATAATAATTTTCTAAAAATTATGTTCCCTTAGTAGGCTGCATTGCATGAAAAATAATTTACAGACACGATATATATTTTACTGTTCTGCAGATTGCTAAATCTCACCAGTGAGGCAAGCATATAAAAAAGAGGAAATAAGATGGATGAAACTCAACAAAAAAGTCAAAGACCTTCCTACATAATCACTTCCTATGCCCTGTAATGGTTGCACATAAAGTGAAAAATATTTAATACTGTAAAAAATTAGCTAGTCTAGAGCCAAACCTGACACTCAGAGTAATTTTATTTCAAATGATATCTCATAAGGATCAATTACATAAGTAAGAAATAAGTTCATTGATAATCAAAATATTTCCATGCATTAGATTTTGTGATAAGGTCAGTTTACTTTCAACCCAATATCTATGCCAACTAATGTTCTTAATGTAAATGAGATATTATATAACATTTAATTTGCTTCTAAATTATCAAAAAACATAAATATGAGCTGTATACTTTTTACAGGTATATGTATATTTGTGTGTGGTAGGTTCTGGAAAATGTTGATATACGTGTGATAGGTTGTATCATAAAAGATCAATTTCGTCGCTCTTAGTGTATTTCACCTTTCCTCTTCTCTCATGTTTATTGCAAGGACAATTTAACTTGTTCAGGCCACCCTGAAGAGGGAGAGAAAAGAAGTTCCAAAGAATATAAGGGCAAATTTTTTCCCCTTAAGGACGGAAGAGCAGGCCAGAATAAAGTGGAAAGGATAATTGGATTGAAGGGATGAGGAAGGGTAATGAGAACAAAATTTCCATCATTAGGACCAGAAGAGGGGTGGGACTCAGAGGATAAGTTGGCCACAAGGGTAGTCCCCTCCACTGACATGTCATCTGGGACTTGTCACCATTGAGCAGCTGGGGTCACTTACAAGCCATGAGGAAAAGCTTCACCGGGACTTTGATACCTTGAGTAGAGATGAGGACTCTACAGTTTTGCCCCCACATCAAGGTGGAGCCAAGCAGAAATAGTGGAGAACTTTTCTATGAGCCTGGATGCAGTGGACCCACCACCATTGTTAAAAATGCATACTGTGCACAATGTTTCTTCATGAGCCAAAGTACACAAGCACCAAAGAAAATTATATCAAGTCTCTACCATCTAATGCCTCATATTCTAGGAAGGACAAGAGGAGCGAGATGTAAACTTTCAAGATGCAAATATACTTCAATTTATAAATATGTAGATTTGTACAACTATATCAGTATTGTATACATAAGTAAATAAATAGGCAAATTATAATGAGACCATTTAAAATACAACTACAACTTGAGGGTTTGAAGCGCCTTCATTAATCTTCAACGTAAGAATGAGAAAGAAAATGAACAGCTAAACAAAATATTTTCTCCCCAACTACACATCTCCCTACTATAGCAACCTAAAGAGACAATTGCCCTCTGAGAAATCCATTTGTATAGAAATCTAAAGCTTTTGAAATGTCTCCCAGTTAATTGATACCTTGCTTCTGGACTATTTTTACCAGCAACTGAGAGACAAAAGTCATTGACCTTATCATTAATTTTCTGCAAGAAGAAGTATAATTTCACAATCTATTAAAAACAATCATTTCTGCAATGATTCTTCAAACACAGAAAAAGCTTATTGCATCTAATAAAATCCCTCTGAACTTAAAACTTACACAACAATTTTAACAGGACATCAAAATCCTTGCTCACTTACAGCAATAATAGTAAGATGACATTTTTAATAGATGCCTTAGAAATGAGTATAAAGATATTACATAGACTCTTTGCACTAAGGATTATTAAAATTCAGTGACAGCTTCTGTATTTCCCTACTACTTTTTAAAATTTTCTTCCTACAAAAATCACATTTATTTCTGTATTTATTTTGAATAACATAAGTATTTTAATAACACAATGTCTGGCATATAGTAAATAAAGGGAGAAATATTTCAGGTATAAATATCCAAAAGAGACTAGTATGTTTACAATAGCTGTGAAGTTATTTGGGGTGAAATAAATTAGGAATAATCATTTAAAACCATTTTTGTGATTTTTATTATTACTTTCAACAATCTCCACAATTCTGTATTCCCTTTTAATCTTCTATCTCTGTTTCATAACTTTTACAAATTCGTACTGCCCATAGCATGTTTATACTTTTTCCTATTCCTTTGATCTCGGGAAATAAATTATCCTGCCATTGCATTGAGCCTATTATCAGTGTCTCATGAGCCAAATGCCCCACATTCACTCTCTGAGATCATAAGTAATTATTATAAATAAAACTAGACGAACTGGTTGAAGATTTCTGTAACACAATAGAAAAAAGGACCATCATTAGAAGTGCAGCCTTGTTGACAGAAAGCAAAATGTACCAAGTAGCAAAAGGAAGAAATGCAATATGCATAAAAAATTCTGATTCTGGGTCCAGAAAGTACAAAGGTACAAATGAAGACTGTCATAGCTGAACGAAGTGAGACAGCAATCTTTGAGTAAGGAAGTTACTGGAGCATTTTCTCAGATTGATGTCTGGGTACATTGTGTAGAGCCTGTGATAACAACATGTGGTGATCATCCCTAAACTGGGATATGTTAACCATACACTAGGCCAAGTAGCATGGAGGTCAAGTTCATTGGCTCTCAAGTCAAATTGTTTACAGATTCCAGTTTACCACATTTCAACTAAGTGACTTTGGCAAAGTTATTTAGTGCCTCTGTGCTTCAGTTTCCTCTTTAAAGTGTTGATAATAAAATAAAATAACATTATTAAGTTTAAATTATATGACATAGGGAAAGCAGTTACAACAAAAGCTACTGTTATTATATGACATAATTATTAAGCAATCAATTGCATTTTAATCAGGGAATCCAGAAGATTGATGTGGAGTATGTGTTTGTGTGTATATGTATGCATATGGCATGTGTGCATGTGTGTGTGCATGTGTGTGTATGTGTGTGTGTGTGTCTGTTTTAAATCTTGAACAGGAAATATTTTTTGCTAGAGTTCTTTAATTACCTCAGATTGTTTTAATATTGAATTTTTCTCCTCTATCGAACTTCCATAAATATAACAAAAACAACCAAAAGTTAAAATGCCCATTTTCTTTAAAATCCATCATCTCTATTTCTTTAAAATTAAATTTTCTCCCTGAATCAATAAACTACCCAAAATGTTTACATTGTTTGCTTGATCCAGATTTCCTCTAACAATTACACTAGAGGACCAATCCATCACAACTCCAGGGTTGTCCAGCTATTGACAAAATGGACACCCCTGCCCCCAGATTATCTTACTCATGTAAATTGAGTTTTGGTGGCTATGCCTTCCTCCATTAAATAGATTTTGCAAAAAGCAGACTACAATTCTGCCATAATTTGCCATTTTCACTGGGGATACAATTTTGTCTCTTCTTACATCTCTGTCTTAGTTTTAGGTAGCATAACGCTCCCAGACTTCTCATTGCAGATCGGGGTGTTTAGTGAGGTTAGGAGATTTTCACTGTTATTATGTCAATAAATTCTCATTCTGATACTGTGTAAATAATTATTTCTGTTTTCAGTGATAGCAAAATAAATTTCTTATATTATTATCATTGCATTTACACTGTTTCTTTGATTTCTATGTCATAAAAAATTGACTATACTCACCAAACTGTGCAATAGATTACCAAAACTTATTTTTCCTATCTACCTGAAGCTTTGTACATTTTGACCAACATCTCCCCTTTCCCTGTTCGCTTTCCCCCACCAGCCTCTGGTCACCACCATTCTACTCTCTACTACTAAGACTTCAACTTTTCTAAATTTCAAATATAAGTTAAATCCTATGGTGTTTGTCTCTCTGTGACTGGCTTATTTCACTTATAACATAAGTCCTCTAGGTTCACTGGTGTTGTCACAAATGACAGAATTTACTGTTTTTTGAAGGCTGAATAGCTAAAAGAAAGGATTTTAAGTGTTGTCACCACAAAGAAATGATGACTAATTGGGGTGATGGTCATGCTAATTAGCCTGATTTGATCATTTCACAATGTATATATGTATCAAAACACTACATTGTAACCCATAAATATATACAATTATTATTTACCAATTAAAAATAAGTAATTTAATTTAAAAATATTTGAACAATGCTCATATTTATAGATAATGGCAAAGACATGTATTGGTATATGTCTTTCATCCTTTTTACCTAAAAAATTAATTAACCACTCATTCATTCATCCGTGCCATTCAAAAACTGTTTAGTGAGGGCCTCTTAAATACTGAGTACTTAAGTTAGACACTCTTTCACTTTTCAGGTTATAAATCTTAACACAAATGCTTAGAAATCTAGAAAAAGTTTAGAAATTAAAGGTTTTAATGGAGTTATATACCAAGTTTGTTCCCAGTCCAAGTTGTTCGAAAACTTTTAATCTGAAAAGACATCTAATAGAATACTATAGTGATATTCTTTATTGAAATGTCACATACCTTCATTGTAATATTCACAATCAAGTGCTAAAAGAAAAAAAGAATAAATGTCATAAGAATGTTATAATAAATATATAAATTTTATAAGAAGCTGATCACTTATCCGGTTATAAAAGATATGGTCACATATTTATCAATAACTACATGAAAGAGCATAGGATGACATATGATTTAGGAACTTCCTCTGAGCAAAAGGGATTCTTTAAGTGATGTGTCACAATTAACTGAATTTCATATGATTATTTTAAAAGTAGGCAAATATATCTGAAAATTTAGAAACTGTTCAAATTGGGCTTCTTCAAATGACCCACCACCTACATAAGTAGATTAAAAGCTCCAAGAGACTAATTTGAAAGTAAATTCAAGGTAATGTATTAAAAAATATGTTTATTATAATCAGAACAGTAAAACTTCACAGCATAAGTGGATTGAAGTCATAGTTTGTCTGAGAATGGCATAATATTAATTTACATTTCAAATGATGCAGTTATGGTGAACAGAACAAAAACATTATCTCAATTTTTTAATAAATCCTTTTGAAACATTAAAATTGATTATTGTCAAAAGAATATAAAATGCATTCATTTTAAATTAATTCTTCATGAGTTATTATTTCCATGAGTTTCATGGCATTATTTCTACAACAAAACAACAATCAATATGGGTCTCTTTATAAGGTCTCCATGTAATGATGTTCTAAGTAGGGTACTCACAACAAACAGTAGATGATCTCCAGTGAATCGATATCCCTTCCTGACAACACTTGTATGCATACGCTGCTATGCTAGTGCATAAACACTCACAGTCCCCACCAAGATTACAGTTACATGTATCTTCATGACAATTTTTGGCAAAAGAAGTAACGTCAATCTGAAAATGAAGTGAAAGATGATTTAATTTTAGTATATACTTACTGTGATTGAAAGTCAATAATCTAAAAAAAACTTGACTGGTATGTTTTCAAAATTTGATATGATCAGCTTAATACTGCCACCCAGAGAGTTCTTATGATCTCAAAACTCTTTATTGCCCAAAGGAGAAGGAAATTTATTATGCAAAGATAATATCAAAAGAACAAGCAAAATAAGTAAGACAATGAATAAGTAGAATGTCAACATCTGCAATATAACAGATAAATATTTTTAGAAATTTATTGTCATTATTGGTAATATTCACACGGTATCAAAAGAGCATGTTCTGCTTCCAGCTGTACTTTTATGTTATTTCCTTCCTTCCTTCCTTCCTTCCTTCCTTCCTTCCTTCCTTCCTTCTTTCCCTCCTTCTTTCTTTCTTTCCTCAATTTAGGCAACATTCTAGTGACTATGAAGGGCAATACTAATCTTTTATAAATGTTCTCCTATTAATTAATTTACTTTATTTGCATTGTATTTAAGTAGCTGACAAAATTTAATATATTGACAATATGTTATAAAAGAAGCAGGGTTTGGTGTCATTGACTCATATTGTATTTTACAAAGGCCAAGTCATGGATTAATTTTTTTTCAAGTGGCAGCCAGGAGAAGAACCAGCAGGCTTTGTGGTTCAGGACTTTGTGGTCATGATATTTCTTGTCACACAGGTATGATCCTTTGAAACTTTGAAAAGTCTCAAAAGCAGCTCTTTAATAAACAGAACTCTTGTCCACATATGTGCCTCTAATATAGCAGGCCTCAGACTTTTTTGTCACAGGACTCTTTCATACTTTTAGATATTGTTGCGATCTTCTAAGGGCTTTTGTTTATGAGATTATATTTATCAACATTTACTCTGATGGACAATAAAAATGGCATTTAAAAAATAATAATATATTCATTACATGTTAGCATAAATCACATGCTTTTAGTTAAAAATATCTACATTTACCAAGCCAAATGAAAATAGTGAGAAAAGTACAGTTTCACATTTTAAGCAAATCTTTTAATATCTGTTGAATAATACACAGTTGGATTCTCATATTTGCTATTTCATCCAACCTGCCACAATGTTTTTGTTTTGTTTCAGTTTGGGCTGAAGTAGATGAAGAAAATTCAGTGCCACACAAAAGTTGTGGGAAAAGAAAGAAAGAGTGATTTAACATATTTTTCAGGTAATTATGAAATTCTTTGATCAAAACTCCAAAAATGTTGTTTTCTTAAAGGGCGAAATCTGAAACCATATCAATAAATTTTATATTTTACTATATTAAAATTCTTTGTTTAATCTTACCCTTCAGTGAATCTTTTACTCCTACATGATTTTATAACACCATGCATTGGCCATTCAGAAAATATACTGGCTTATGCAGGTCTTACAGTTGTTGACACATTTGCAAAATACATACAAAGCAACAAGTCACGTTTGTTAATATCACTCTCTAAAGCATCCAAAAAGTTGTTTAATATTGCAAAACTTATAAGCTAATGGGGGTGAATCTAAATTTTACAAAATAATAATTTTCACTTGAAAGTTCAATTTTTTCAAGGACAAAAACCTCAGGTGTTTATCTCGAAGCCACAGACTCATTTCACTAATTTTCAAGAAAATATCTGCCAAATACACTTGTCTGAATGACCATACTTGTCTATCACTTGCTTTTTGCAGTAAAATGGTATTCCAAGCAAAAAGCAGCCTCCCTAGCTCGCAACTCTGTCACACAGTGCCTTTCCTCAAAAGTATTAGCTTATCTTGGTAGGTAGTAGAAGCATTATTTTATTTTTACAAATATATTAAGCTATGCTTTAACTTCTATTGGAACCTAAAATTATTAGGATGGGAAGGAGTTTAGAAAGTTAATTTTCTGAATAAATTACATTCCATCTAGGGATGTACTTTTAAGACTACTTTAAATATGCTACTAGTAGTAATTTTAAACTATGCTTTGGATTGGGGAGAAGAATGACCATTTGGCAATGTTCTCTGAAGACAAATAAACTCCCATACCTTTAATCAGGAGAAGGTAAATCAACTAAATACATCAGTTTTACAGAAAAACAAATTAACAAATATGTTCCCCAACAGTGGTTAGGTAGTAGATCTAAAAAGCCAATGCTCTGAACATCTCAATATCATACACATAGCAGTACCTCTCTAAATTTGCAATTTTAGAAAAATATTCATTTACCACATTGCGACAAGAAGCAAAGACATCACTGTACAAAATGGAGCATTCTTTCTTGGCATAAGGAAATTTGTTTTGATGTGCCTCACAGGGCTTAATAGTTTCATTTGGACTTTCACACTGTTGAAAAAATTTAGGAGAGAAAATAAAGTTTTTAAGGGGGTGATTTCCCAAGCTGTAACAAGAGTAATGTACCTGACTTTGTCCACTATAATTTCTTTCATCTAATATAATCTTATCTTTTTGGACAGTATTTACCTAAATCACCAGCTGTCATCCAATTTTCTGTGAATTGCATATATTATTTTTGAAAGCAAGTAAAGAAAATATTAAAATGACACTATTAGAGAAAGAGTGGGGATAAATAATTTTTAAACTGTCTTAAATGCAACATCTACCTGACTTTTAAAATTACAAGAGCATGAACCTCTTTCATTTTCTCCTCTTTCATTTTTGTCACAGATTATCTTCTGAGTTGAGTCTCTACAAACTCAATTCCCATACATTCAGAAATTTGGTCTTTTCCTCCTCTAATTCACCTCCTTGAAAGGTTATTAATTCAGCCTGTAATCCCGCGCCTTTAGGAGGCTGAGGTGAGTGGATTGCCTGAGCCCGCGGGTTCGAGACCCGCCTGGGCAGCGATACCTCATCTCTACAATAAAACAAAAAATCAGCCGGGCATGGCAGCGCATGCTGTAATTCTGGCTACTCGGAAGGCTGAGGCGGAAGGATCGCCGGAGCCCAGCAGGTCGAGGCTGCGGTGGCCGGGAGCGGCCACTGCACTCCAGTCTGGGCGACAGAGACTCTAACTCAAAAAAAAAAGAAAAAGAAAAAGAAAGAAAGAAAGGTTATTAATGAGCTCTTCATTACTAAAATAAAGGCGACTTTTCAGTCTTCATCTTTTTTGGTCTTTTGCTGCTTTTGATTCTGTTTAATACTTTGCCCTTCTTAAATGTCTCTCCTCAGTTTTGGTGGCACAATTTTCTGTTTGGTGTCCTCTTACAAGATTGGCTGCTTTCCCTAATCTCCTTCTCCCTCCCTTCTTTGCAAAGTTTAATTCTCAGACCTCTACTTTTCTCATTCTATACACATGTCCTGGTTTCGACAACCAAAATATACTAGTGACTATCAAATTATTATTTTCATCTCAAATCTGTTTCCTAAATTTCAAAACGGAACATTTCCACTATTTTCTTGAGAAGTAATAAATAAAAATACAGGTTCTGTCAGTGAGTTTGAGAAATCTTTCAAACACATCCCTTCTTTATAGGCTTATAGTGCTGAGAGATGTCTCCAACACATCCTAAACTGTACTTTTCTCTTCACCATTGTCCCACCCCCACTATCCTCATCACCTGCTCTTTGCCCTGCCTCAGGGAGAAACACAAACATCTACCCAGAAAGTCAGAAAGGCAGGAGACTTTTTTGAATTGTTCAAATTCATCCTTCCTGAAACAATCTTTCCACAGATGGTCATGATTTTTATCTTCAAAGTCTTTCAAATTTGTATTTTTCTAAATCTCCACTGGTTTAACATTTCTAGATGAATTGGAAGAGACTGGTGGCCTCTGTATCTCACAAAACTACACTTTGAGCCGGGCTCAGTGGCTCAGCCTGTAATCCCGCGCCTTTGGGAAGTTGAGGTGAGTGGATTGCCCGAGTCCATGGGTTTGAGACCCGCCTGGGCAGCGAGACCGCATCTCTACAATAAATCAAAAAATCAGCCAGGCGTGGTAGCGTGCGCCTGTAATTCCGGCTACTCGGAAGGCTGAAGCGGAGGGATCGCCGAGCCCAGCAGGTCGAGGCTGCGGTGGCCGGGAGCGGCCACTGCACTCCAGTCTGGGCGACAGAGTGAGACTCCAACTCAAAAAAAAAAAAAAAAAAAAAACTACACTTTGCACTCCAGTCATTTCCTGTTTCAAACCCTATACTACAACTATATTGAACTTCTTGAAATTCACTTTGTGCATCATGCTGTCTCCAGCTTCCCTACCACCTTCTAGATAGCTGCCTCTCTTTTCTGTGTTATATTCTTTCCCATAAACTCCACTTTCTTAACTTCCATGAATCTTATAGGATTCATCTCCAGAGCACTTTCTCCTGAATCTCCCCTGAACTATCACAATCCCCACTTTGTTTGCACTCTATCAAAGCACTATTTCACTGTATTTGTATTGTTAATTTTCCACCTCACCTACTAACCTAGACTCTAAATTCCTTAGGTGCAGAGACTATGTTTTATTCATAGTATTAGTATGTATCTGTATGTAATGGAAACATTAAATCCTAAATAAAACTTGGTGAATAAAAAAATTATTTGACTTTTAGCTGTGTCCATTAAGTATGAATTTTTAAAAGATCATATAGAGGAGTTTAAAATCATTTGATTGCTTTAAATATTTAAGTATTATTAGAAATTAGCCCCTTCTTAATTCATTTACAGATAAGAGAAATGTAAAATAATTTCTTTAAAAAATTTCTAAAAGTGACAAGATATAAGATAATCATATTTAAAATTATTTTGCCTCTCTCAATCTAGTAGATATTTTAGACATTAAAAACTGCATTCTTTGTAAATATAAGTTTAGACCACACTGAAATATACTGCCCGTATTTTGCTGTACTGGATAAATGTTTTACTCTAGTCTTTAAAAGTGATTTAGACATATTAAGTTAATTAGAAAAAGTAGTACAGTAACCAAACAAATGGTAGCCACTCAGGAAATTGTGATTTTGAACACTCCTATCAATTAAGAACAATTGGCTAAAAATTAAAAAAATAGAAGAAAGAGTAGAACCCATTTCAAATTTGACTCTTTTTCTGAGTTAGTTCAGCATTTTTCAAAGTATATTCCATAGAACACTATTTTCTTGAGAAGTAATAAATAAAAATACAGGTTCTGTCAGTGAGTTTGAGAAATCTTTCAAACACATCCCTTCTTTATAGGCTTATAATACCTCAATAAATCTTTCCAATTAGAAATATATCTAACAATTTATTAAACTGTTCCCAGAGGTAATTAACCACAAACTCATATCTACACACATGCACACACACATAACATCCCTTTATTTCATATAACACTAATAACATGACTGTTAAGAAATCCTGCCTTCATTTATTCACTGTTTTGGGGTGGCAAAAGTTATATATTTTTTGAAATGCAGATACACTAGCAAGGCATTTTGCTATGGTGAGGAAAATGTGAGAGAGAAGATATGAGCATGAATGGAAACTCTGCAACTTTCTGGCCACAAATATTAGACAGTCAGTTAGCCTTCTTGAGCTCAATTCCTTCACCTATAATATGTGGACAATATCCTTTATATTATACACCAAAATTACATGAGAAGATAAATATGAAAGTAGTTCTTAATTATGTCACTATAAAAACAATAGGTAAAGTAGTATTACTTTAAATAAGAATTAAATGTTCTACTGAAAAAATATTTTCAATAATTTTTGTTTAGTTATAAGATACATATGTTTCGCTTACCTGTCCTAATGCCCAGCTATCTCCAAATACCTGAGCATTTCTCACTTCCAAGTTATTAGATGTGGTCATATCATTTGAAGTACATTTGTCAAAGTTTCCACACAATCCTGACAGCTTGTTCTAAAGTAAAAGAAAATCACCAGAAAATGGTGAATATTCACTTTAACATTTAAGGACTCATATTTCACTAAAACTTTTGAAAGATTTAAGATATACATTTAAGAGTTTTCCCAGTAACCTTTAAAAAGTAAAGTCTTGAAGAAACTGGATTTCTATATCAATGGAATTATATTTATGATTATAATTACTATTTATATTTAGGAATTACATTAAATTCTCAAAATTTTTTATCAGTTCCCAAATCCTATTTATCCACACTAACCGATATCATAGCACTGAAAAAACTAATAACATAAATAATTTGGAAATGTATAACTCAAACATTATAGTATATGAGTGTGTATACAGCAAATATATATATAATTTATGTACATATATAAATTTTAAATGATAAAAGGTCTGCTGGCATTTAAGATTTCATAACACTATAAATGTTGAAACAAGAAATATATTTTAGATTGTTATGTGTTATAAAATGGTTACTACAATGGCCATATGAACTATTATGATCTACTATGAGCTACTATGAATTTTCTCAAAATAATGTGGAAAATTTTACTTCCAGAGGAAGGAGGAGAACTTGCAGCAATGATGTTCTTCCAAAAACAATGGAACTTCTCCTTAAAATCTTGAATTTAAACCTGCTGAACACTCTCTTCAATAATGAAGAATAGAATGCATCCTTCCTTGATGGTGAAGTAGGCTGCCTGTGTCTCCAGCAAAGCAGACAATCACCCCAGAATTATAAATGCCATGGCCACTTATCACTACGGAGCTTCTGCTCTCAGAAACCACATCTATGCAAAGCCAGTGGCCACCACTACCAAAAGTTGAAGCAACAGTAAGGAGGATGAAGAAAAACACATAGTTAACTTCTTTCCAAAAAGTACAAAAGGGAGGATCTATGATGAAGAATGGGAGACAACATTAGCTTAAGAAGGATAGCAATGATGATAGATTTTTTACAGATTTATCAAATAAACATAAGATGCCAACAACCTAAGGACTTGATCTTTGGGCTTTATTCTCCTTAAGAATGAAGGAATATAACTTCAATATGCAAGCAAATCTTAACTTACAGCATATTAAAATCTTCTTTAAAATGTATATTTTCTATATTTTATAAGAATATGTTGTTGCTATTCCAATTTTTCTTTAATTTGACACAATTTATATCAATGAGTTTCAATTTCAGATAAACGATTTTTTAATGCACAAGTGTTTCAAAAACAACTTAAAGTATAAATTTAAACTGTTAATTAAATTTTAAATGTTAAATAATAAGCATATTTAATACAAATATTTAACAGAGAATAACATGTAAAACCATTTAAAATATAAATCACCAAAAATTGTAAGCAACTTAGGTTGGATCTTCAACCATGAATGGATAAATAAACCACGGTACATCCATACAACATAATACTACTTAGCAATCTAGTGTAACAAACTATTAATTTACACAACAATATGGGCAAACTGTAGTGATGGAAAATGTACCAGTGGTTGCCAGGGGTTAGGGGGTAAAGGTAGGGGCTGACATTAAAAAAGCAACATGAAGTAAATTTGAAGGTTGATAAATCTGTCCTATATAGAACTGTGGTGGTAGATACAAGATTCCATGCGTGTCAAAATCTATAAAACTGGACATCATAAGAGTAATTTTTTACATTTTTAATAATTTTACTGTATGAAAATCTATAAAAATATCCAGAATGTGGAGGAAAATGTGGAAAGCAGGTTATAAGAAGTGAACATAATTGCATTACAAACAGATCACATAATCAAGCTGAGGAGGTGGGAAGAAAGTAGCTGAACTAAGTAACTTTGGAAAATTGGATACCATAAGAATAAAGTTGAAAAGAGCTGTACACAAACACTGTACTAATGTGGTAAATATTTTTCCCCTCCACAGGGTAGAATTAGAAATTCTGAAAATATAATCTAGTTCTTAAAGAAAAACATCAATATTTTATTTCTATCAAACATAAAAAATAAATGCAATTTCAATTATTGCATCTCATTTGAAGCTTAGTTGACCTACCTTCCACTGTGGTCCAACTTTGATATGAATAGTTGTCTTCTTATCCCAAAGAATAGTAATGTCTTTCTCTGGAAAGTATACTACTATGTAGTACCCAGCCTTCCAAAGCTGGTAGGTAGGTTTATTTTCCAGAAAAAAACTTGATCGTCTCTTTTAAAAAAAGTGAATGGAAAAAAATTAAGTACTGTATTTTTTAATCAAAATGTATCAAATTAATTGTCAATATCTGTCAATAGCTATCTGCGTACTAGTATTGTTGCTTGGCCATGTCTTCTGAACTCTACAAGAAAAGACAAAACAAATGCACAAAATAGGAAATAGATAAAGTTGATAACCAGACACAAACTAGTGAATGAGCTCAACATGGATAAGTGGGCAAAGGGAAAATATATTTCAATTATGTATAGGGATGAGCAGGAACAAGGGAATAGACACGAACCTTAAGGTCTATCCCTGCTGAATGAGAAATTCTACATCTATGATGAATAAATATGACAGGACTAAAAAGATCTGACTTTGCCTGCAATAGAGAAAAATTTGGTCCTGCTCATGTTTCTGAATAGTTAATGATAGCATTAAAATAGCCTACTGAATTATCAAATATTTATTGAAAACTAGAATTATTATGTTTAGGTAATAATAATAATTCTGCTGTCACAATCCAGTGAACATTTCTATAAAACACAGAGTTTGTTCACTGAAAAACAAAGAACAATGTGTATATGTATATACATTCATATATGTGCGTGTGTATACACACACACACACACACACACACACACACACACACACACAGTAATCCCCTTTATCTATGGTTTCGCTTTATATGTTTTCAATTACCTGTAGCCAGCTGCAAACCAAAAATGTTAAATAGCAAATTCTCAACGTAAACAAATTCGAAAGTTTTAAATTGCACAGCATTCTGAGTAGCGTGATGAAATCTCATGCCATCTTGCTTAATCCCACCCCACACGTGAAACATTCCTTTGTTCAGTGTATTCACACTGTCTACACATCCTGCCTGTTCGTTACTTAATGGCCATCTCAGCTATCAGATCAACAGTTGTGGTATCACAGTCTTGAGTTCAAGTAACCTTTATTTGACTTAGTAATGACCCCCCAAAGCACAAAAGTAGTGATACAATTTGGATAGGTTAGCAGTCATAAAGTGCTTTCTTTAAATGAAAAGATGAAAGTTCTCTACCTAAGAAAAGAAGGAAAAAAATGTATGCTGGGGTTGCAAAGATCTACTGTAAAAACAAATCTATCCATGAAATTGTGAAGAAGAAAAAAAGAAATTCATACTAGATTTGTTGTTGCACTTCAAGCTACAAAAAATTTACAACCACGGTAAGTGCTTAAAATGGAAAAGGCATTAAATTTGGGGCTGGAAGACACGAACAGAAACGTATTTCTATTCGATTGATGGTAATCATTTTCACCACCACTCATGGTTTCAGGCATCCACTGGGGGTCTAGAAACATATCCTCCCTCAATAAGTGGAAAGCACCATGTGTGTGTCGGGGGAAGCAGAGGGAGGAGATAAATTGCCACCAAAGCGACTTAGGAAGGCTTCTTGCAAGAAGTGAGGTATGAACTCATCCATAAAAGGTAATGTTTAGGAAAGTATGGGAATGAGAATGGAGAAAAAATCCTTCCAAACAAAAGAAATGGCTTGAATAAAGGCTTGTGGACAGGAAAGTTGAAGATTTGTTCAGGACTAAGGAGAGCACCAAAGGCTAGAGAATGAATTACATGACAGATCATAGTCTGAGACTTTTTACAACCAAGTTACCCACACAGTGTAATTATCACACATGAAAATGTAATCAATAAAGACTTTCCAATAAGTGATCGATCGTGTTTATATATTAAAGGAGGACAATTTATCTATTAGATAGGATAAAAGTAGGGAGAGATTAGATTGAGAATACATTGGGAAATTTCAGAGTATCTTTATCATAAAGTAAGAATAGCCAATATGTTTTAATGAGTTAGGGCTATACCCTAAACATGAATACATTTGAATCTGACCTTGAAATTAACTTATAGCTTCCCAAAAAAGCTTCAAAAATACATAATGATATCAAAGTAAGTAAAACTAATGTAGCCAGAAGCATAATAAAAATTGTAAAGAAGATAAGAGATTCTGTGGTTATCTTTCTCCCCCAAGTAATAACAAAAGCACAGTTTGAAAATGCTGTACTGCAGTGAAATTTTTAATAAATATTTAAATAGGAAAGTGAAATAAACTTAGTCATATCCATAAGGAGCTCTCAGCATTCTAGGCCAAAGGCATATAAGGTGTGCAATATGCTGTACAGAACAGTGTATGTTGTCTATAGTAATATATTTTGTTATTTGGCCAAACCTAACCTCACATCCTTATGCTCCCCAATTCCCCACCCTCAATGACTAAGCTTCAACTATGCTAGCCTGTAAATCTGTTCTTCATATTTACCTAAACTTGTACTCATCTCAAGTCCTATGTGCTTGGTATTCCTCCTGCTAGGAACTCTCTTATCCCAGATCTTGGCATAAGTGCCTCATTCCTATCTACTGTGGCCCATGTGCTCCCTCCTCCATGAGGCTCCCCCTGATTGTCCCAGCACAACGCTCATGCCCAAGTTGGGCTGGATTAGTAAGAATTTGGACAGTACAGTGGCAGAGCCCCAAGCTCAGTGGGTCCCACACTGGGTTTAATGCTTGGTAGTTGCCAAGCATAAATTCTAATAATTTTACCTTTTGAATTAGTGTTTCGTCAGGGAAATCCAATGAGACAAAGAAATATGTCTCTGTGACCTGGAGGCTTGACTCTTATCTCCTGCTGTCCTTTCGTCTTCCCCAAGACTGGTTTTCAGCTGCCTGCATCCTTGCTGACATCCAATGACCACTGTTATACTCCACCCATAGCACAGAGGCAGGGCGAGTTGGTCTCAGCATGTACACCCAAGTGCCAAGTTGAAGTTATCAGACAAGACCCTTGGCAGTGAGAAGGTCTATGGTCACCTAAGAGTATCCTTATGCTCAAGGTAACATGTCAAATATTCATTGTCTCAACATTCAATGTCAAATAAAGAAACACCAAAAGATACCCTATGGAAATTGGAACTGGGAACCAATTCCTATTCAGAACTCTAAAGGCCAATATCTTAAGAAATAAGATAGACAAGTGGGACCTCATCAAATTAACGAGCTTCTGCAAAGCAAAGGAAATCATCAAGAAAGCAGGGAGACAGTCCACAGAATGGGAAAAAATATTTGCCAACTGTATATCTGACAAAGGCCTAACATCTAGAATCTACAAGGAACTCAAACACGCCGAAAAGAAAAAAACAAACAGACTCTTTAAAAGGTGGGCACTAGTTTACACTCCCACCAACAGTGTAGAAGTGTTCCCTTTTTGCCACACCCTCTCCAGCAGCTGTTATTTTTTGAGTTGTTGATAATTGCCATTCTGACTGGAGCTAGGTGGTATCTCAGTGTGGTTTTGATTTGCATCTCACTGATGATTAGTGAGGTTGAACATTTCTTCATGTGTCTGTCGGCTGCTCGGATGTCTTCCTCTGTGAAGTGTCGTTCATATCTTTTGCCCTTTTTATAATGGGGTTATTTGTTTTTTTCTTTTCAGGACATTTGAGTTCTGGTGTTGGCAAATACTTTTTCCCAGTCTGTAGGCTGTCCCTGTTCTTTTGATCGTTTCTTTGGCTTTGCAGAAGTTTGTCAGTTTAATAAGGTCCCACTTGTCTATCTTCTCTCTTATGACCTGTGGGTTTCAGGTTTTGTTCAGGAATTGGATGCCAGTTCCGATTTCCATGAGGGTATGTCCTTCATTTTCTAAGGTTCTTATGGTTTGAGGTTTTACATTTAGGTCTCTGATCCATTTGGAGTTAATTTTTGTGTGTGGAGATAGATAGGGGTCCTGTTTCAATCTTCTGCATGTGAACAGCCAGTTTTTCCCAGCACCATTTACTGAATAGGTTCTCCTCTCCTCAGTGGTAGGTGGTGGAGGCTTTGTCAAAGATGAGTTGGTTGACAAATTGAGGTTCCATTGATCTATATGCCTGTTCCTATAACAATGCCAAGCTGTTTTGATGACTGTAGCTTTATAGTAAAGTTTGAAGTCTGGTAATGTGATATCACCTGCTTTGTTTTTTTTGCTGAGGATTGTTCTGGCTATTCTTGGACGTCTGTGGAAAGCAGTGTGGCGATTCCTAAAAGCTCTAAATATCAACCTCCCATATAACCCTGTAATCCCCCTACTGGGAATATATCCTGAAGAACTAAAATCACTCTATAAAAAAGATACCTGCACACGTATGTTTATCGCAGCGTTGTTCACAATAGCAAGAACCTGGAAACAACCATGCTGCCCATCAAAAGAGGACTGGATTAAAAAAATGCGGTACATATACACAATGGAATACTACGCAGCCATAAAAAAAGAACAAAATCATGAATTTCGCAGCAACCTGGATGGAACTAGAGTCTATAATACTGAGTGACCTCTCACAGAAACAAAGATCCGAGTATCACATGTTCTCACTCATATAATGGACCTTGAACATCCAATGTAATACTATAAGAAAATGACTGACGGTACTTGGAAACTATGGGGGTGGGGAGGGAGATGGGATTAACAGTAGCAAATATCTGACCGGGGATGGGGAAACACCTCTTATAAACAGGGTGCCTAAATGAAACATAATTGTATACCTAACTCTTAACTGTACCCCACAAAACCATAATAAAAAATATTGATTATGAAAAAAAGAAAAAAAAGAAAAATTGAGGTTTTGCTTCTGGAATCTCAATTCTATTCCATTGATCTATATGCCTGTTCCTATACCAATACCAAGCTGTTTTGATGATTTTAGCTTTATAGTGGAAAACAGTGTGGCGATTCCTAAAAGCTCTAAATATCAACCTCCCATACGACCCCGCAATCCCCCTACTGGGAATATATCCTGAAGAACTAAAATCACTGTATAAAAAAGATACCTGCACACGTATGTTAATCGCAGCATTGTTCACAATAAAAAGAACCTGGAACCAACCATACTGTCAATCAAAAGAGGAATGGATTAAAAAAATGTGGTACATATACATGATGGAATACTATGCAGCCATAAAAAAGAACAAAATCATGAATTTCACAGCAACCTGGATGGAACTAGAGTCTATAATACTGAGTGACCTCTCACAGAAACAAAGATCTGAGTATCACATGTTCTCACTCATATAGTGGACCTTGAACATCCAATGCAATACTATAAGAAAATGACTGACAGTAGTGGGAAACCATGGCGGGGGAGGGAGATGGGATTAACGGTAGTAAATATCTGTCTGGGGATGGAGAAACACCTCTTATCAACAAGAGTGTCTGAATGAAACGTATTTGTATACCTAACCCTTAACTGTACCCCACAATATCATAATAAAAAATATTGATTATAATTTCAAAAAAAAGGTGGGCAAAAGGCATGCATAGACACTTCTCAAAAGAAGATATACGGGCAACCAACAGACACATGAAAAAGTGCTCAGCCTCACTCATCATCAGAGAAATGCAAATCAAAACCACATTGAGATACCACCTAACTCCAGTAATAATGGTCATCATTAATAAAACAAATAACAACAGGTGCTGGCAAGAATGCAGAGAAAAAGGAACACTTCTACATTGCTGGTGGGAATGCAGACTAGTACAACCTCTTTGGAAGACAGTATGGTGATTTCTGAAAGAACTAGAAATTGACCTTCCATATGACACAGGAATTCCCCTATTGGGAATGTACCTGAAGGAACTCAAATTATTCTACAAAAACGATGCCTGCACACGTATGTTTATTTCAGCTCTATTCACAATAGCAAAACCGTCTTTCCCATTGAAGCTGGACTGAATTTAAAAAAAAATGTGGTACATATACACAATGGAATATTATGCAGCCATAAAGAAGGACAAATATGTGGATTTTGCAGCAACTTGGATGGATTTGGAGTCGACCATACTCAGTGATTTATCACAGAAACAAAGAACTGAGTTCCATATGTTGTCACTCATAAACTGACCTTGAATAATTACAATGGTATAAGAAAGCGATTGGCAGTAGTGGGAAACTGTAAGAGGTGGGAGATTGGCAGTTGAGGGAAGCTGCTAGGGGAGGGGGGGTGTACCGCATCAACAAGGGTACCTGCGTGATCAATGTTTATATACCTAACCCTGAAATGTACCCCATATCTTTATAATAAAAAATTTTTAAAAGAAAAGCGTAAAATAATTTTAAAAAAAGAAACACCATAACATATCAAGAGAGACCGTGAAACAAAGGGGGGGGGTACAACATGTTTTTCCTCTTTAACAAGGGGCCTCGTATTTTCATTTTGTACTAGGCCTTGTAAATTGTATAGTTTGCCCTGCCCCTAAGTTATCCTTTGCCATAAAACCTATTTTTATTGTTTTCATCTCACTTTTCAGTATCTTTCTGTAACTGATTCATCTTAATTTACGGTTTCTCTTCTTCCTACAGTTTGGTTTGGCATCAGTTATCCTGATGCAAAAGCACACCTTTTCTATTTGCTTTTATACATAAAATTCTTTATATTCATTAGATAGATAAGTTTGCTACAAGAAAAGCCTTCTGTGGTCAAAAGGAATAACCATACTCCCTACTTTTCAGATCATTAAGTAATTATTCTCATTAGAAGAGGGAGGTTTTAAGAATCGTCCAAAGTAAAGACTTCCACTTCAGATGAGAATTATATCATTTCAAACTCTAGCAAAGTTAGAAAGACAAGTTAGAAATGTAGAGAAATAAAACACTTAAAGTACAGCTTCAATAAATTAATAAGATATTTATATCCTATGTACTTGATAAAAGTAGAATTGTGCATTTATATGAAAAATAATAGAGTTTTTTCCTTCATCTCCTGGATAGGTGATCCATTTACTGTAAAATATATGGTACTTATTTTCACTTTTGATGCTTGAGAAAAAAATTTTAGCAGGGGACTTTTTAGGGTCAAACTATTTTTATGACTTTTCTTAATCTTACTTCATACTTCACAACCTATATTAAGGAGATTCATCAACATCTGCATACAGGGGAAAATTGGGAGTTAAAAGTTACGTGGAGCTGTAATTACCACTTTAAAATGTGTCAAACTGTCTTTATAAGAGCATTTACTATTTTTTCTTATTTTTTTAACATTCTTGTTTCTAAGAAGAAGGTTTAAAAAAGCTGATATATACCAAACTGCTGTAGTTACTTTAAAAACATGTCAACATGATGGTAGAATGAAATGCTGTTCTACCCCAAGGTTTGACTGCTTCCCAGTTGGTCTCAATGTTTAGACTGAGACATAAAGCATGTTCTAGGACAAAGATTCTCACATTTTAGTGCATACAAGAATTTCAGGTACCATTAAAAATACTAATTTATTTTTCAACCTCACAAATTTCAATTCCCAGAAACCAGCACTTGCAACAAAATTACAGATGATTTTAATGAAGTTCTGCTGACAAAATTTATAGAAACATTGTTCTAAAAATTTCAGAAGAACTTACTTTTTAAAAGCCATTTGTCAGATAAAGCACTTTTCAACACAGAAATGTCTTACCTATAAAATGAGCTTCAACTATTTTGCTCCATTCAAGAGCTTTCATGGTCTGAACTCAGTTGCCCTTGTCACCAGGTCCCATGCATTACAGTTGATAAGGACACTGCTCCCTGAATCTCTATGTCATACCCTCCATTCACTATCCCATATACTGTGCTTCAACCAAGCTAAACCACTTATAGCTATCCACACATGCCTTTTCATCTCTCTGCTTCGCTCCTTTGAGTGATATTATTTCTCCATACTGATTCCCATCCTATCCCGTCTTTGTCTAACTAACACCTACTTGTCCTTTAAATTGCTTCATCTAGGGCATGTCTTCTAAGCTTTCAAAAATGAGGAGGGCAAAGGAAAAGAGGAAAGTCATTTCTTGAAATTTAATCATTTCATATTTTCATTTTAATCCTCATACAAACTTAAGAAGTAAATTCTAAAATCATCGAAATTTATAGATGATAATGCTGCAGCTTGGAAAGGCTAAGTAAACTTTCCCAGAGTGACAGAGCCAGCTGATGATAGGACAGAGGTTCTTGGCTAGTACCCTGACTGACTCTAAAGTCAATGCTCTTAGCAGCCATGCTAAACATCCCAGGTTGACTTAAGTGCTTCTTCTAGGAGTTTCCCTATTAACCGACATAAACTCCTGCCACAGAACATCGTGCTGCACATCTTTATTTCCCTCAGTGTATCCCTCACCTAAGTATAAGTTCCTTAAGGTAAACACGATGTCTTATCACTGGTGTAGCCTCAATAATTAGCACAGGTTTTAATACACAGTGGCCATTATGAATGAAAGAATGAAATTCACTTATTCTTTAAATTGGAACAGACTCCAAAGCTACAGAAATAGACAAGGAAGATAGACAATGTCCCCAGTTCTCACAGAACATGTAGACAACTGGGGAAGACAACTTCACACGTAATTCACTAACATATGATGCACGTTCTAACAGGGTGCCTGGAGGCATGAGGAGGAGCTCCTTGGAGAAGATAAGACATACTGCATAAGAATGAGTGGAAAGATAGATTCAGGCAGGAGCAATGGCATTCAGGAAGGACTGATGAAAGTTCCACCTTCTGGATCCTAAGCTTGAAGTAGAAAGTAATCAGAAATGAGGTAGGAGAGGTGGGCAACAGCAAGACCAGCAAGGCCTTGGAGGGGCAATGAGAAGTCATCTGAAAGTTTGAAGCACCGAAGGGACAGATTAGATTTCCATTAAATTGTTTTAAATTGGGGCAACCCCTTCATGTCTCCTCCCACTGTGGGAGCTTTTCCATCCTCTCAATAAATCCTGCTCTCCAAAAAATAAGAATATAACATATAAATAAATAAATAATAAATAAATAAAACAATAACCACCCTCGCCTGCAGTCTATGAGGATGGATTAGAGGAGAATCAGTAAGAGGAGATGGCAGGATTTCAGTTTGGAGGCTACTGAAGTAATCAAGGCAAGAGGTGACAGTTGCTCAGGACAAAATGGTGACCATCAGAATGAAAAGGAAAGAAACGGATAACGGACAGATGAAATATAAACAAAAGAGACAAGTCAAGTATGATTTACTGAAGCCACATAAAACGACAAAGGAAAAACAATGTAGATCTTGCAACCACTTATTAAGAGAAATGCCCCAATCATTTCTACTCTATTTTCAGTATCCTCAGGACAAATTAAAATGACCCTAATAGAAATAATTCACTAACCTGTTTGTAAGGAGTATCATTCAGATAAATTTCAGTGTCTCCAACTGAAACCAAAACGCTTTTAGAACAGACAATATCGTTGTCAAAGCATTTCTTGTTCTGGGCAATGATAGATATATCTGAATCATCTGTACTCTGAAATGTCAGAAATATTTTATTAATACATATGTATGCAATATATGTAATTTTTAATTATTTTCATTAACAAATCTTAAAGAAGACCAACATTCACAAGACACTGCATTGCAATTGAAAAATAACTTACCTCTAAAATAAAAATATTTGTATCCAATAACATGAAAAATTGTATAGAAATATAGTAAAATAGGTCAATCTTTAAACATTTCTCATCTCTGTTAAGTTTTTTTCTAGCAAAGCTTTTTACTATTTTATTACAGTAGCTCAAATCTATCAGACATTGTCATTTTCTCTATCAATAAAAAATCAACAAGACAATATGTCACAAAGGTGAATTTTTAAATAAATATTTTCATTTTAAACATGTCTTTAGTGTTATTTTAAGGAGTTTTCTGACTGGACAACTGTTTGCCTATAAATTAGAATTCAAATATATGTTTAAAACTTCGATATACGTTAGCAAGCAAAATGCATATTATTAAGAGCTAGCTTTGAATTTTACACGTGTTATCTTGTTTAATTCTTACAATAACTTTTTGAGTTAGGTATGATCTCCATTTTACAGATTAGAAAACTGCTGTTAAGAGGGATTAATTGATTGTCTGTGGTCACTTTGCTAAGAAGTGCAGAGACAGAGTTCAGATCCCTATTCTGATTGGCTTGGTTTGGTTGTTATGCCACGTGTAAATAAATGAGCAAGGGTCTGGCAATGGTTGAGAAGAAAAATCAATTTCAGATTATAGGGATTTCAAAGAACATTATTTAGCCTCACATACTCCAAATGTAACACTTCCACCTCTCTTTGGACCCCATTCCTTCAGTCACTCCCCACTTCATTCACTAAGAGCACTCTTTCTAGAATCAGGGTTTCTAACTTTGCACCCCAGTTTCATGGACAAGCTTTATCAGTTCTACAGACCCTGGAAATTCATTATAAAATGTCATTTGTGGTATTTACATTTTTATTTTTAATTGACAAATTATGATTCTGTATATTTATGAGTCCAATGCGATGTTATGATACATACATGTGTGTGTATATGTAATCAATTTGTAAACATTTACATTGGTTAACTTGATTTATATATTGACCAAATAAAGCTAGTTAACATATTTATCAGCTCATATACATATCATTTTTCTAGGAAGAAATCTATGATTTTTGTCAAAGTTTCAAAATGGTCCTTATCTCTTCAAATGCTAAAAGCTACCACTCCAAGACCCCATTCACTAATTTGTGGATGGTTGGGATTTTATCAAAAGAAAAGAAAGGAGTGTAATATTTCTCTTTGGACTCCATGTCCTGTTTTCAAAGGCCCACACATATTTCCTGAATCTTTTTCATTTTGAGACATATGAGACAGTGTTTATTTTTGTAGTAAGAAAGAGTCATTACATGTTTGGGAATCATATAGGTCTTGATATAAATTCTCACACTTAGTTTTTCACATCACTAGCAATATGAACACTAGCTCAATACATCTTCTACTTTGATCAAATTCTCCCTGTCTGGTTAATAATCACTATAGCATAGTGCCTAGAGGATAGGTTTTCAGTACATGATGTTGATGGGGTAATTACTGTGTCTCTCTGTAAATGATTTTCCCTGGGTAGGTGCTGGGAGCTTTTGCTTCTTTTTAAACAATCCTTTTTGCAAGGCATTAGCTAAATTTTGAAAAGGAGAATAATAAGGGTCATTAAGATGATTACGGCATTGTGCTGCTCAAAAAATAATGCCACACTTTTCTGCCTTTCTGAATAATTTTCAGAGAAGAATAAAATATATAATTCAGGGTTTTGTTTTGTACTTCCTCTTGGGGAGTGTTATTTAGATTAAAGGATGTGAAAAGCAGGCTGAAAGTCTCTATTGTCATTACATTTCTATTACTATTAATTAAAGTGTTTCAATATTAGTTTTATTCTTTATATTGAATCTGAAATGTCAAGACATATTGTATATTGTATGGTTTGTCTTATATTATGTTATGCTGACAGTAATTTTAAACAATAGCAGTGCCTAAGAGTCACATTTCTACAATTTCCACTTCTAATGTATTTCAAGTTAATATTAAGCTTAGAGATAATGCTAGACAGTTGCTAAGCAACACAGTAAGTAATGATCACAAAGCTAGAGAAGAAAGGTCAGCAAGAACGTGCCTCATGTGCTCCTCAAAAACCCTATATTCCCAAGTACTAAAAGCTTTGATAGAGAATATTCCCCCAAATGATTTCAAAACATAAACTGTCAGCACCCTTCAAGGTAATATATGATTGCACTTGACATTTCAGTCTCAGCACCTGTCACAGCCCCCTCCCTTTTTAAGGATAATTATCCCATAAAGTCCCAGTTGATATGGCAGTCACAGGCAGTTGTGCTTTATGTCTCAAAGCAATATATACATGGATTGACCAAGGGACTTCAATGCTGGTAGAAAAAAACAACTTTAGTCAATTAGATTCTCTCTCAAATTTGAACAATAAAATATGGAGTTTTTAAAAAATGCTTTGCAGTAATATCTGAGGGTGAATAAACATAAAAGGAATATAAGGTAGACTAAGGGCTGAACAGGTGAGAACAAGCTGAACACACGGAGAAGCAGAAACAGTGACCGAACGGAAATCAACATAGAGAAAAGATACAGGAAAGAAAGTTAGATAACCAAGCCTAAGTAAGCAGAAAATAGTTACAGAGAGACCTGCATGAATAGCATCAGGGCATCTATGAATCTCTGTTGTCTGGGGTGGGGGGTGGGGGCGTAAAACCATCCTTCAGTTGACAGTTTTGTGAGGTTCTTGGAGAATTTTCCTGAGATGGTATTTCCCTTAGGGCTTTACACTCAAATAACCACAGCTCCCTCTATTGACTTTCTATTGTCATTACATTAAATTAAAGTGTCTCAATATTAGCTTTATTAAATCTGAAATGTTAATACATTTTGTATATTGTATGGTTTGACATAGCAAGCACTTAACCAGAATGTCACTAAGAAGGAAAGCCACCCTAAACTGCTTCAATACCAAGGAAAGTTACTGGAAAATACACTGACATAAAGGAGAACTGAGTTACAATGTTTGGGGTGGAAAAAAAATATATCCTTGGAGATCCAGCACCACGCTTTCACCTTCCATGAGATTTTCACCTAACAAAATCAGTTACAGTTCCACAACAAAGCTCTCACTTTTTCTATTCTCTCAGCTTGTTATATATTAATGCCTCCCCTAAAGATAAAACAACTGAGGATAAAGCTAATATCTTAATAATTGTATCCTTAACAGCTCCCGTCATAGAGACATAGAGTGCAGACCTATTTAATAAATGAATAAATAAAAAAGAAAAAAATGCTGGAAAATCTATTATGCTAATAAAATGTGTTAGAAAATTTTAGTACATAGAGAATGTCTTAGTCCATTTTGTGCTGCTATAACAGAACACTTGAGACTGGGTAAATTATAACCGAAATTTATTGGCTTACAGTTCTGGAGGCTAGAAAGTCTAAGGTCTAAACAAAATGTTTAGCAAACTACAAAAAAAACTTACTTGCCTCAAAAATATTTATTATAATATAGACAAGATGTATTATACTAAATATCAAATCAAGATCCAAGTTGTCTTCCTGCCTCTGACCCTTTTGCCTTTAGCATGTTCTTCATATAAATAATATAGATAAAAACTGAGCATCCAGAGGACAAATCAAATTAAGAATCTCATGTTAGGGAGTAACGTTGATTGGTTTAATGGTGGTTAATATTTGTAAATGATTCCTATTTGAAGAAAAATTTAAATTGCCATTTCCTAAGTTTAAAACTTCATGATACTTCTAAAATAAATTTTCTTCCATGGAATTAGAACGATTTTAAGATAGTTGCTAAACAGGAAATCAGTCAAAAATACCAAAAGATCTTATTAAAGGAAAATGACTTCTTCAGTCACCTTTAGAATGGCCAAAGACAGGGAAGGTGATGAAAACATAGTAAATTTATTATTTATGAGAAATAATTCCATATAGGTTCTATAACGTTTTAAAGCCTCAATTTGTTCCTTACTTCTGCAATTTTCATTTAATTTTATTTCCTTACTTCTGCAATTTTCATTTAATTTTATTTCTTACTTCTGCAATTTTCATTTAATTTTATTTCCTTTTAACTTACTTGATTTATCTCCATCTCTTGCAAAACTTTTATAAGATATTTTTATTTTAAGAGGAGCAAATTTTACTCAGAATGGAATTCTCGCCTGATTTTTACATGCTAGGTCTCTTTCTTTTCTTTCCTTCCTTCCTTCCTTCCTTTACTTTTTAGTGCTTTACTTTTTTGTAGTTACATTGCTGTGAATTTATATTTTACTCTCATTTGATAGAGATAGCTATGCCTAGTTTTATCTAGACCTCAAAATTTGCCTACAATGTAATCAATTTCCCTAGACTTCCTTTCCTCTCTGTTTTAATTCTCTATGGATTAATTGATTAAATAAAAATAAGAGGTTCGTGTAATCCAGGTATTATGAGATCACAAGAAACTAAGAGTTTAGAGGAGAAGACAAACATGGAAATACAGAACCCATGAGGCTCAGTGTTTTAAGAAACTCTTGGAGACAAGAGCCACCAGAAGAGACTGAGGAGCAATCAAAGACAAAGGGCCAGAATCAGTAGAATTACAGAAGACAAAGCAAGAGTGACTTTAAGAAGAAAAGAAGATACAAATTGAAAATGTTTAACTGGGTTTTGCATTTAGGTCATCATTGACTTTTGTAGTTGCAATCTAATATGTATTTTGTGATTAAATAACTCTCCCTTATCAACCTAAGTTTCCAAATGAAGCAAGGTCCATGTCTATTTTTGCTCATCATTACACCTTCACTTCTCGGAACAGGGACTAACTTAGAAAGCACACAAGAAATACTGATGTGAAAAAATGATGCGAGATACAGCAATTTGAGAGAGATTAAGTTACGTTTCCATAAGCTTAAAGAGACAGTGAACATTGGAAATATTACCTGAAGAGAGAGTTGGAAAACTCAATCTAGAACAAATCATAGGAAAAAAATTCATGGTGGAGTTTGCCATAGATTCATGGAAATGGAATCTGGCTCTGAAATCTGTGAGTTGGAATATTATATTTCCCATTTTTTTGCTAAAGACATCCAATGTTCTCTTTCTTTGAGTTTATAGCGCAAGTCAAGATGCTGTGTGATTTCTCATCTCTTTTTTTCACATAAAGTGAGTCTTTCCTCAGGAAATACAATTATTTCAAGATGTTTAAAAAATGATGTGTCATACTATGTGTATAGTAAACAGCAGTCTCCAAAATCAATAAAATATCAAAGAACCTGAATTTCTAAAGTATAATAAGTATTTATTCAACAAATTTACAGTAAGTACTTACTCTGTACATACAACTGGGTTGCATTGAAAACCACACAATACAGAGATGTGCGGGAAAAAAGCTTTAATATATGTTTAAATAAGTGACTGAAGTTACATAATATTTTTTAAACAAAGCTGAGTAAATATTAATTTTTAAAGTCCAATTGGAAAATAAAAGAAAAATTTTTATAAATTAGATTATAAATCTTTCTCAGGGCCCAAAGAAATAGAAGATAAGTTTCACCAGATGAAAAGGTGTTACAGATAACAAAGATATAGCCTGGAATTTGTAATCAACACAGAGGAAAGAAAGCTGGTTGGGAAGAATGAATTAAATCTGCTATTCTCAGTGGGGATTCTTGCCACTAAAAAAGCAGCAAGTAAATGAATAGAGCTGGCAGCCATTCTAGCCCTCTCAAAAGACATACTGATTCTTCCAGAAAAAAGAAGGCTCTGTCATGGGAAGTCTTGGCAGATGGAGAAAGCTAAAAGAAAATGCTGCTAAAGAAAAATTAAAGCAGGAAAAAAACTCAAGTATTGAGAAATTTACTGTCAAGCCTGGTCATGTTATAACCATAAAAACTATATAATCCAAGTATAACTTAATGTGTTATTATTTATATTCACCAAACCAAGTTAACAACAATAAAAATGGTTGACATTTATTGAACATTTATATTATGCACTATCTAAGCCTTTCACATATATTTATTTCATTTAATCCTCAGAACTATATTTGGAGCTAGGTACAGTTATTTTCTCATTTTCTAAATAAGGAGACAGAGGCACAGAAAGTTAAAGAGCTAGCTCACTACTTGTACCTAAAAAACCTTACAAATAAGTTAAGCAAATTAGTTTTAAATTGCTGTTACATTTTATCAATGTAAGGTTGTATTAATGACACATGAATTTGATATATTACAGACCAGCACACTTGTTTTTAAATTAAATCTTCATATAAATGCAAAAAAAGTAACCGTGACCTACCTTTATCAAAAAAACTTGGCAATCACTAATATAGTCATATTCCAGTCCATCAAAAGAATGATAATGTCGGTCCCCATATACTGTACACATTGCTGGGCATGGGTAATATGTGCAATTGAACATTCCTCGTCGACAAACACTATTGGAAAATAACGGGAGTTACCTTTTTAAGAAACATGGCTCTAATTAGTGATTTTCAAGTGACATTAACAATGGAATATTTGTATTCAAGAGTATTCACAAGTCAATAGCCTTTACAAATAATGACAAATCATTCTGATACTATCTATTACATTGATGAGTTAGGCATGCATTTTCCATTTTATTTACATAATTTTTAGACATCAAAACCATGCCTAGAAATTATGTGTGGGTCACACAGCAAATAGATAAGGGACTAAAAAATTGAATATAGGTCTGCTGATAACCATAAAAGCACAATGCCATCTTCTATATTTGAGTTAATTTAAATTCATTAGATATGACATTGCTCATGAGTTTAGAATCTTTGTCCATATTTTAAGAAAATTATATTTCAAATTTTATTTTATGGTTTTTTTGGGCTTATTTCCAAACCGAAACCTTTCATTAAATATGGTCTTGGCTTTGCAATATTTAGTACTTTCTTATAAACTTGAGATTTGTATCTCTTAATTTTCAAATTTAATATTTCACACTTTTCTTCTGGGTTGAGCAAATATGCATAAAAATAATGGCACGGTCTTCCTGTAGATAGTAGCTGTCCAGCAACTCCTGAATCCTAAGAAAATCTTATTTACTCAGAATTGATTTGTTGTTTTGCTGAAGTCAGTCACATTAAGTAAATACAAGATGAATGAAATTAACACAATTAGGAAAACTTTTGTGAAATAAATGGATCTTATTACCAGGTGTAACATGGTGTAGCAATCACTTCTCCTGAGAGATACTCCCAATCTTTCCAGATACAAGGGCAGCTTTCAGGAACATAACACTTTCCTTTGTGCTCTGCCATTCTTCCAAATGAAGAAGTAAAAAGCTATTTAGTAGGAACTATTAATTTCAGCTTTAAAGTATTAGTAGTCATGTCATATTCAACCCTATCTATATTTATCATAACTGTCTAAAGAATACTCCCTCTGACCTGTTGAGGTGTTGAATCCAGTCTCTCACCCCTTTTATCCACACAGTACCTTTCATATCACAGTATATTAAATGCCAGGCAAATTATTAGATTTGATATGTTTACTCTTTTGTTATTCACTTAGTATGTTTAGAAAAAGGAAGATAGAAAACTACATTTCTAATAAAGTGAATTATTATGAAAAATCAAACATTTAAAGATAAAGTGAGAGTCCCTTTTTTCAATATTTTCTACTTAAAAGACTCTGGATTCTAACAATGTTTTTATAAAATCGTAAATTATAAAATGGTTAACATGTTCTCTCACAGGATATAGAGAATAATCAAAAAGCTTAGTTTTGAGTGCTTAGAGTTAAAAACAGGAGAGTTTAGTTTAGACATGTTTTAGACAAAAAAAGTCATTATATCAATTATTTCACATCATTTATTATTAACATACTAACTTTTGAATGCTTGTTTTTTTTCAAGTGTTACTTTCATCTTGAAAGATTTTTCCCTGAAAAACCATTTTTAAAATCTGTGAATATAAAAACTAAAACATATACAAAAATTATGCTGTAATATAAAATTTAATTATAAACATAAAACTAAATTTAAAATTTTGGTAAAAAATTAAGCACAAAATCAGGGAAGAATTAATTTTGGTGTGTTATCAAAATATTTTGATATAAAGACAAAATAAAAACATATATAACATAAATTTCAATTCCTTTAATACAAATAAATATATATTCCAGTATTCTTAAAAAATTTTTTCTAAACTAGCTAAGGTAAACAGTAATTTAAAATAATGACAATCAATATTATGATAATAAATAAGTATAATAGTCATAAGTCATAAAGGTAATAATAATTTAGATGTATAAAATAATACAGAATAAAAATAACTTTAAATCTTAAAATAATTGATCATTGAAATAACTTATTATAAATTAATCTATTAAATAATTTATTTTAAGATTATAATAAAATACAGTAATAAATTATAAAAATAGCAACTAAAATAGATAAAATACATAAAGTTTTTATATAAGTTTGCTTTAAAATGTAATAATTCAAGATTATAAAAATTAAAAAAATTATACAAATTAACATAGGATTCAGGAATCCTGAATTCTTGACTCTTGTCTCAATTAGAAATAACCCCATATGTTCCTTTAGTGCTCTGCTTCCCTCTCACAGCTTTTCTTATAAAGTTTTTTAAAAGTCCTTATTCAACAAGTATGCTGTCCACTCGATGTTCAACATCACTCAGGAGGACCGTAAATATCTCATTAATGGTTATGTCTCAATGCACATAGAAGATATTCAATTGTTGAGTAAATGTGCATAAATGAGGTTATTTATATAAATAATGTATTATCACTCTTAGATTTCTTTCTTTCAGAATAACACTGCCCTAAATTCTATAAATCACTCACCTCAACTCTCCCAAACTTCTAGCCACTTGCCCTGGGTTTTATATCTTCCTACTGCCTGGAAAACCCTTATCCTCCCATTTTCTGCCCAGGAAACTTCTCATCATTTAAAACTCAATTCAGTGCGATCTTTTATGTCTCCAACTCCCTCACATATTCCCTATTTGTAACAATTTGTACAAACCTTTATTGGAAGACTTATCACAATGAACTGCTAAGTGCTTACTTCGTGATATATTTTATAGTTATAATAAGGATAAGAACAAAACAAATATTTTCTACTGCTTACTATGGCCAAATACTATTCTAACTACTTTAAATATGCCACTTATTTTATCCTAGTGACAATCTCCTAAGGTATATTCTATTATTATCTTATAAATGTATTTTAGTTCCCCACCATCCCTATAGCTTAACACAATGCCTCAAACATTAGATGCTTCCTAAACTTTGGTTATTCAATTGTTTAAGTGAGGGATACCTCCCCAAAATAAGCCACAATCCCCATTTATCCAGCCAAAGTAGTAGCTTTACATGACTATGCTAATGACTGAGGAGTTTTTCATAACTTATAAAAACTGAAGAAGGAAAAATCGAGCTATAAATCAGTGTAAATTACAGGCCTAGCCGGGCTCGGTGGCTCAGCCTGTAATCCCGCGCCTTTGGGAGGCTGAGGTGAGTGGATTGCCTGAGCCCGCGGGTTCGAGACCCGCCTGGGCAGAGAGACCTCATCTCTACAATAAATCAAAAAATCAGCCGGGCGTGGTAGTGCATGCCTGTAATTCCAGCTACTCGGAAGGCTGAGGCGGAAGGATCGCCGGAGCCCAGCAGGTCGAGGCTGCGGTGGCCGGAAGCGGCCACTGCACTCCAGTCTGGGTGACAGAGTGAGACTCCAACTCAAAAAAAAAAAAATTACAGGCCTACCTCAGAGATATTGCAGGTTAGATTCCAGACCAATGTAATAAAGCAAGTCACATGACTCTTTTGCTTTCCAAGTGATTTAGTCCATTTTGTGTTGCTAGAAATAAATACCTGAGGCTGGGTAAATTATAAAGCTAAGAGGTTTATTTGGCTCATGGTTCAGCATGGGGCTGGCACTTGCTTGGCTTCTGGTAAGACCCCAAGAAGTTTTTACTTGTGGTAGAAAGTGGAGAGGGAACTGGCATGTCACATGGCAAGACCAAAAGCAAAAGTGGGGATGTCCAAACTTTTTAATAATCAGATCTCATGTGAACTCATTACTACAGGGAGGGTACCAAGCCACTCCCACAGCCCAAATACCCCCACTAGGCCCCACCTCCAACACTGGGAATTACATTTCAACATGCGATTTGGAGGGGACAAGCAACCAAACTATATCACCCAGAGCAAATAAAAACTATAATTACACTATACCATAGTCTATTGAGTGTACAACAGCATTCATTATATCTTTTTAATAAGTACATATAATTTTACAATTTTCCTTTGTTACTACAAAATGCTAACAATCATCTGAGCCCTCAGAGAGCCATAAGCTTTTGGCTGGAGAAGGGTTTTGCCTTGATGTTGATAGCTGCTGACTGAGCAGGGTAATGACTGCAGAAGATTAAGATGTCTGGGGCCATTTCTTGAAATAAGACAACAGTAAAATTTGTCACATTAAGTGACTTTACCTTTCATAAAATATTTCTCTGTGACATGCAATGCTGTTTAAAGCATTTTACCCACAAACTTCTTTTGAAATTTGAGTCCATCACCTCAAACCCTGTCACTGCTTTATCAATGAAGTTCACATACGACTCTGAATCCTTTGTTGTCATTTCAACAATGTTCACATCTTCACCAGGAATCGAGTTTATCTCAAGAAACCACTTTCTTTGCAAGCAATTTCTCATGCATTCACATTTGGTCATGAAACTGAAGCAAGTCAATAACACCTTCAAGCTCCACTTCTAATACTAGTTCTCTTGCTATTTCCACCACTCTGCAATTACTTTTGCCACTAAAGTCTTGAACACCTCAGAGTCATCCATGAGGGTTGGAATAAACTTCTTTCAAATTCCTACTTATGTCAATATTTTTTTCTCCTCCCATGAATCACAAATGTTCTTAATGACATCTGGAATGGTACATCTTTTCCAGAAGATTTTCCATTTACTTTGACCAAATTCATCATAGAAGTTACTATCTATGGCAGCTGTGGCCCTACAAAATATATTTTTTAAAATAAGACTTAAAAGTTGAAATTACTTCTTGATCTCTAGGCTACAGAATGATGTTGTTTTAGCAGGCATGAAAACATTAATATCCTTGTACAGCTCCATCAGAGCTCTTGGGTGACCAGGTGCATTGTCAATAAGCAGTAATATTTTGCAGTGAATCTTTTTTCTGAACAACAGATCTCAGCAGTGGGCTTTAAATATTCAGTAAACCATGCCTTAAACAGCTGTGCTGCCGTCCAGGCTTTGTTGTTCTATTTATAGTGCATAGGAAGACTAGATTTAACATAATCCTTAAGACCCTAGAATTTTTGGAATGGCAAATTGGCATTGACTTCAACTTAAAGTCACCAACTGTATTAGCCCCTAACAAGAGAGTCAGCCTCTTCTTTGAAACTTTGAAGCCAGGCATTGACTTATCTCTAGTTATGAAAGTGGTAACATATAACATATAATAATAAATGTTTGAAGTTAAAAAATAAAAAAAAGAAAGAAAGTCCTAGATGGTATCTTATTCCCATACAAAACTCTTTTATCTGCATTGAAAATCTGTTGTTCAGTGTAGCCACCCTCATCAATTATCTTAGCTAGATTTTCTGGAGAACTTGCAGCAACTTCTCCATCAGCATTCGCTGTTTTACCTCGTACTTGTATACTATGGAGATGACGTCTTTCCTTAAACTTCATAGACCATCTTCTGCTAACTTCAAAGTTTTCTTCTGCAGCTTTCTCTCCTCTCAGCCTTCACACAATGAAGGAGAGTTAGAACCTTGCCCTAGATTATGTTTTGGCTAAAGGAAATGTTGTGGCTGTTTGGATCTTCTGCTCGGGCCACTAAAGCTTTCTCCATATCAGCAAGAAGACTGTTTCTCTTTCTCATTAGTGTGTTTTCACTGAAGTAGGGTGTTTAATTTCCTTAAGAACTTTTTCTTTGCATTCACTATTTAGCTAAATGTCTGGTACAAGACTAGCTTTCAGCCAATCTCAGCTTTCAGCAAGCCTTCCTCACTGAGTTTAAACATTCCTAGCTTTTTATTTAAATGGAAAGATGTGTGACTCTTCCTTTCACTGAAACACTTAGTGGTCATCGTAAAGTTACTAACTGACTTCATTTCAATTTGTTGTGTCTCAGGAAACAAAGAGGTTTGAGGAGAGGGAGAGAGATGGAGAAATGGCCCATAGGTAGAACAGTCAGAACACACACATTTGTTGATTAATTTTGCCATCTTACATGGGTGCAGTTTGTTGGAACCCAAACAATTACAATAGTAATGAAAGATTATTGTTCATAAGTTAACATAACATATAATGATAATGTAAAATTTAAAATATTGTGAAAATTACCAAAATGTGACACAGAAACATGAAGTGAGCACATGCTGTTGGAAAATGATGTCAATAGACTTGTTCAATGCATGGACGTCACAAAACTTCAATTTACAAAAAACACAACACCTGTGATGTGCAATAGAGTTATGCCTGTATCTGTCTTAAGCAAGTTTGGGCAGTAGGATAAGTAATAAGCATTTACTGAGCACTTACCATGTACTTGGTGTGCCGCATATTCTCAACCATCCAAAAAGTAAATATTATTTTTTTAATTAGCACAACCCAGAAATGTTACATGACTTTAGTTGAAAAAGGAGTGGTTCTAAGATATGGGCACAATTAACTCATTAAAGGAGGGTGTCTGGAAAGAGTTTCAAATCATACTAAAAATCACCTTGTTTGCTTGTTTATAAATAGGACATAGGCAGGTTGTTGTATGTCTAATGAACAGAAATTTGCTCATAATTGCTACTCACCTTTACCAGTTTGTCTTGAGTAAGACAACTAGGATTGTGGGTAAACCTGAAACCTGTATCACATGAGGTAAGAGTGAAGGAATTTAGATTTTTTTTTAAGCCTGGAGATGAGAAATCTTAAGGGTGGAGCCTGCTTAACAAGAAATAAATATTATTATATCCAATGTAAAAAGATAAACTTGAAATTTCAAATGGTTAGGTAACACACTGAGGTACTTCAACTAATAAGGAGAGCCAGTATTTGAAGTCATTTCTCTTTGACTTTTTGTTCACAAAACTACTTTCTATTTTTTCAACCCACAGTGATTTCCAAATCAGGGTTATGTGGCTGTTTTACAGTCAATAAATTGCTGGCACTATCAGAAGCCCCATGAAAACAAATCATACTAGGTTACTGTGCCAAAATGAACCAGACAAGGTCACATGGAAGACAAGGCAAATGGCATTACCATAAAAAACTTTGTAAGAGAAAGTCCTCTTAACAAAATACTTTCAAATCAGTCAGAGGCCAGTAAGTCAATTCCAAATATATTTATTTCAATATAATCAGAGAAGGTGGGAGAAAATTAATTTAAGTTTTTGTAATGAGATTTGGCCAATAAATAAATAAGTCATTATCAAGCTAAAAGTCAAAGGTGGCAGTGGACATATTTTTAAAATACTAGCATCAAGCACAGCATATAAAACAAAATTAGGATGTGGCTTTAATCAGCCATGCATCCTTAAGAGTCATAATCAAATCAAATAAATCAAGCAAGGTTGTAGGTTTTAATTGTTCTATCATAATAAAGGATTTTTTTCCTCTTAATTTTTTTTTTTTTTTTTTTTACTAAAATGTCTTCCTTGCTTAGCTGCCCTACAGCCTAATTTCTACCTGTCTTTATTTTCCCGTACTTGGGCACTTGTTCTTTTGTTACCTTCTTTTCTCTGCCTCCTATGCCCCTTCTGTCTAAAGAGATTAATACCAGTCCCAAGTTACTTGGCTTTTCAGTCTATTCTAGATGGGGCCATGTAGACAAATGCATTTCTCCTGGGAAACAAACCACAAGCCCTCTCTCTCTTTGCTCATTGTTTATATGAGCTGATCCCAGGAATCCCTTTGTATGAACATGTTCATTGAGGAAGAATGGTGACCTGTTTGCCTTAGATGGCCCTCCCTCTGTTCTGCCGCTTTTCATTGCCAGTAGAGGGAGGACCAGGAGGCCAGATTATATGGGTGCTTGCAAGGAGGCCAACAACCACCAAATTCTGTGTATATCTTTCACATGTACTAGGCATTTCTGCAATGAAAGAAAATTTACGAAGATAAAAGTAAATTATACTGCCACAAAATAGTAGCTCATATTTATTGAGTACACACACATACACACACACACACACACACACACACACACACACAACACAATGCCTAATTAGGCTTAAAAGGAACTTGCAAAAAAAAAAAAATCATTCAGCTAAGAGAGGCTGAGCTAGGATTTGGGCTCTGGAATGTCTGAAGCCAGAGCCCCCAAGTTTACCCACTGCTCTCTGTAGCCTAAATACAATGTTTTCTGTAATATTTATAAGATAAAGCAGTTGGTATCACTGTTATACTTCACATCCACAAGAGTAGCTGCACAACAAAACATACAAAATGTATGTCCCTGAAGGGTGTTTTGAATAGTGACTAATTGTGTTACTTTCCCAAAACTACAGTTGAATCAGCAAAAACATTCCAATTTCATCCAGAAGCGAGTTTTCAATTTAGTGTATTACTTTGAATATCTCACAATGTTACATGAGCTTAGCAAAATAATTGCAATAATCTCCAGTGACCAACCAAAACTTAACCAATAGTCAGAACTATTTTGGCTATTTCTATAAATAACGTCGCCAAAAGAGCTTGTGTTTTGGTCAAATCCTGACTGTTTTGTATTATTAAGAAAAACAAACTTACCCTGGAGCACAAACACAGCCACTTATACAGGGTGAGGAAGGGGCGCAAGTGAAGTTCATGGCCAGGTTTGCGCATGTAGTCTCACAGTTGACACCACCGGCTGGCAATTCAGGGTCAGGAAACCTGCAGTCGAAATACTGTTTTCCCTCTGGGCAAACATGCACTTCAGAGATAAAGCACAGACAAAGTGTCTTTAACTTGTATTTGTTCCATTGACAAATAATCATATTGACATGTACTTGTCTCAAAACAAAATTCATCATAAAGTACTTTACCAGTAAGACGATGCGCTTACTCTGTGACTTTTAATTGATGAGGTAAAAAATATCTTCTAGCCAGATTCTCTATAGTCACCAAAACCTAGTTTAAGTCTAAAAATATTGGCTGTCTTCCATAAGGTAAAAACTAACTAGGATAGATTTTTTCCTGAGGTCAAAAAATAATATTTTGATTAATCCAAACATATACAG
The DNA here is from genome assembly GCA_027257055.1 of Cephalopachus bancanus. Lineage (NCBI taxonomy): Eukaryota > Metazoa > Chordata > Mammalia > Primates > Tarsiidae > Cephalopachus > Cephalopachus bancanus. Next base: position 273,002 of record JAPVLO010000258.1, read on the forward strand.
AGGATACCAAAAAATGTATGAACATTTTAAGAAAGGAAAAATATATACCAATAACAAAAGATGAATACAAGTCATGTTTGACTTCTGCAATTACAAGAGGTGCTCAAAGTGGTTACCATCAGCATCTAGACATTTCTGAAAAGTACTTTGAAAAGTAACACATAGATAGCATCTCTTTTTTTCTTTTAATTTTTTATCTTAAAAGATGTGGGGTACAATTCAGGGTTAAGTATACAAATGTTCATTATCAGGTACCCTTGTTGATGAGGTGTGCTCTCCCCTTCCCCAGGCAGATTCCCACTACTGTCAATTCCACTTCCCTGCTTCCCTCCCAGCAGTTTCCTGCTACTGCCAGTCCTTTTCTTATAGTATTATGATAACTGTTCAAGGTCTACTTATGAGTGAGAACATGTGATACTCAGTTCTTTGTTTCTGTGAAAGATCACTCAGTATTATAGATATCTCTAAAAATGAGTGTACATTTTTTGGCATCCCCAGTATTATCAATTTTTAAGGACTGAAAATATAGTATATTTAAACGTTTGCAAAGCCACGATGAACACATGATACTTCTAGAATTTGCTTCACCTCTGAGTCGTTCATTACATAGAGCTCACTATACTGTAGAAGTGCAGACGTGGACATAATTATAGGCAGAACAGGGGCTACATAGCTTTTAGGCTTTAAAGATCAATATATTCCCTTAGGTGAGGCCAATGGGATCAAGCCTTGTGAATTCCTTTGTGAGAAGGCTAGCCATCTGAGCCTCCCTTTAGCTGTGAGTCACCCTGAAGAAAATAGGACAAACCAAGGATGACTCTGTAGCTACTTAATATATGTGTGGCCCCTAAACATACCTTGTGAAGAAGACTTAGACTAGCCTGAATCTTTGCAAAGTAAATCCAAGATGTGTAATTCAAAGTCAATTTATAATAATATATACTTGGACATTCAAATAAATAACAAAGCAATAGCTCACATTTACTTTTATCAGCCTACACTTTTCCTATTCTTTTCCTACCTATTTCCTATTAAAATATGACAGCAAGTTTTATTTATCATTTTCCTAAAATTACCCCCATAGTGACAGAAGTTGAGGCTCTTTATACGCTGAAAGTGAATGATGCATTAGGTCTAATACATAGGATCTTAAGAGAGATAAGTGTAAAATGACATTCTAAAGAAATATGGCAGATGTCACTTCATATGCCATTTTAATTGGTTGGTACTAGTCCCAGAGTCTTGCCACTTGATGTAGTCCAGGAACCAGCAGCATTAACGTTACCTTGCCGATTGAGAGAAAAGCAGAATCTCGAGCATCGTCTCTGACCCACTGAATCAGAATCTGCATTTTTAACAAGATCCCCAGGTATGCACATTAAAATCTGGGAAGTGGCAGTCTACAGTAGAGTTTACCAATTTAAGTACCACAAATGGATTATAACAGGTGTCTGGATACATATCCTTAAAGCCCTTGGGGCATCTGACGTGGTCCCGGGGTAGGCAGCATCTAGGCTGTTCTGTCCCCTGAGCAGCCTTCTATGCTCGACCCAGAGTGTCCTACAAATATTATAATTCTCAATGTGAAAAAGTTAGAAGCACTGGAGCACTGTGTTGAGAAATTCTCAAGGCTACACCAGTGCACACTGGCAAGAATGGCTGTGATGAGTTGAAGACTTGTGCCACAAGAGTGGAGACAGCATCAGAGCTGCATTCTCCTAAAGGAAAACATCTGTTGATATCTTACCAGTAGAGGGCGTTGCTAATTCATCACATTTCACAGTCCCATTTGAACACTGGCTGGAAGTAAACAAAGAGTTAATTTATGAAACCAAATAGGTTTTTTTCTGAATTTCAACAACAGCCTAAAGTGCAAAAATTAACTGAGGACTTACACAAATGTTATTTTTCTCACAATTTTTTTTACAAGTAAATTTTTGTTAGGTCCAGTTTGAAGAGAGCTATTTATTTCAATTCAATACAATTGTATCAAACACCCACAAGTGTAGGGCATTGTGAAATGCATGGAAGATACAAAGACCAAAATTTATAATCTTTACCCATATAGTAAAAGAGGTAGGCATACTATTAAATAATGTATGCAGTGTGACACATGAAACATAGAAATATATTTAAGAGAAGTAAAATGAAAAGCATTTTAAAATCTGTTGGCAACTGACATCATGGCAATCAAAGGGCAAAGTCTGAACAATTGTGAAGAATGGATGGAGGTTATGATATGGCTAAGGCTGAAAGGCTAAAACACTCAGTAGAAACATGTTTGAACCATGAGGGGTAAAACAGTGTTCTATGCAGCAAAGTACAATGCCAGAAGTATCAAAGATGCCAATGGCAGAGACAGAAACCAGCTCTTATTAAGATGCTAAGATTTTACCCCTGAGGTGAGCCACTGAAGACCTTTAACACAGAAATTATATAGTTAGTTTGATTCATTCTGGCAGCAGCTTTGAAGACAATAGAGTCACAACAGTTTTTGCAACTCAGGTTCTAAAGTCCGGGCAAGAAGCAAGAACCACTTACAGGCAAAATTAACCTTTAAAATTCCTTAAGCAGATAACATGATATAGGGAACAATACACTAGTTCTCAAGAACACCAACACAGTTTTTCCTTCGACTTTAAACTAGAGCGTGTGTTCTATATTGGAGTCCAGCTGAAGAAGCTGACTCATGTAAAGGGCCACATCACATGAAACATTTGCTTACTAGAGTGACACCTCTCTGAGTGAGTTTGCTCACACTATGAGCAGCATAGAGGAACTGAGACAGACGTCTCAAATCACACATTCAAAGTTTTCACTCATACTCATTTTGGGACATAGGCTTTTTTAAAGGAATGACAAATGAAGTCACTATACTAGTTGAATTTTTATTTTTCTCACTAAGAAGAGATGGCTACTTTGTTCGTGCGAAATTTACAAATACGTTCAATTACATCAAATTCAAAAAAGATATGACACCTTGCCAGAATGAAAGGAGACAAGAAGATCAGAGAGGAAGGCTCAGGAAAGATAGGTTAAAGACACTGATTAAAAAAAACAAAAACAAAAAGACACTGATTGCTAAGGCAGTGGTGACCAAAGGAAAGGAATGACTGTCAACTATATGTTCAAAGTAAAATTAAGTAAACTCCAAAGTTGCTGGGGACTGATTGGCTAGGTGTGTTGAGCAAGAGGAAGGAGTCAATAATGACTCAGATTTCTGGCTTGGGAAACTGTGTGAATAGGAGTGCCACCTACCAAAGAAAGATCCAAGAGCTGGTTGGTTGCCTTTGTGTCTTGATGGGGGGTGAAAGAAGGAAGATGAAGATAATGATAAAGGGAAATTGAGCACAAATAAGAGTCTGCTGTGATTACAAAATAAGCTTCAAAGCAAACTTAGGTATGAGACCGAGCACTGCAGAACCAGGTTGCCTGAGATGGAATCCCAACTTTATTATCAAGTTGCTTGGCTACCTGTGTCCCATTCTTCTTACCTGTAAATTGAGATAAAGCAACAGGACCTGTCTCTTAGAGTTGTGTGATGATTAAGTATTTTAATAATAGATACAGAACACTTAGCATGGTGCCGGGACAATGGAAGGTACACAGGACAGGCTAGACATTATTCCTGTTACTTCTATTATCTACTATCTATTATTATCTATAGGCACCTACTGTGCAATTGAAAAAGAGAGGTTAGGAACTGAATACAAATAAAGATGGACTGCTGCATGAACGTGCCTGCATTTTTAACAACAGGTTACAACCGAATTAAGTGTTATCCTTTAAATGGTACCTCACTCGTACTGATGTCCCTGGGAAGGAGGTGTGCTTACTACTGTGTAGGACACCATTCAAATCTATTTGGGAATTGGTTTGTTTTTTTTTTTGAGCCAGTAGATGAACCACAAAACTAAAACTGCTCAGTAATACTATAGTATTTAAACAGCCCCTCGCCCCTAACTCCAAAGAGCCAAATTGATCATTTTATTGTATAATATGTAAATTCATAACCCTTTTCTACAGTTATGAGCACATCAGATATTCCACTTTGAAATGTAATATATGCACGTATTATGTATATATGCAGCTGCCCATATATAATGTGAAGATATATGATTATACTTAAAGGCTATACTACCATTATTATTTAAATTACAGAAGTCATATTTCATCTTACAGGTTTGGGTTAAGAAATTACATTAGCACATGCATTACTGTCAGATACAATCTCATCATTGAAACCTACCATAAGCCCAAGGGTGTTGGGATGAGCTCTCCAGGTTGATAAACACTACCCCTATAATGACACCGGCAATGAAATCTAAAAGGAATAAAAAGGTTAAGTAAATAAAATAGGATACAAATTATTTCAAAATCAACTAAAATTCAAGCAGACCCTGTGCTCTGTATCCATCATTGTAAGGCACACTCTAAGGTCTGGATTGTTTTATGAGGCTACATGCACTCCTGTCATATGAGCGGCAGAAAATGTTTAGGTGTGCAATCTTGTGTAGCTTTAGATATTTTTTCTGAACTACAACTCACTCACTGTGCTGTTTAATCACAAGAAAAGTCACTGAATATACATCAGAGAAACATAGCCATCTAGTCCTATGTACAAGTCTTTGCCTCATGTGAGAATTGGGAAACTTGTAAGTGCTGACAGATGTTACAATCCTGCCACTAAAATTTGCCACTTCACAGTGAAACACAAACCTTATTATTGATCTGGATATGGTAGAAAGAAGTAAGATCAACCATCAGATTCCTTAGCGCTTTCTGTAGCTATTTGTGAACGTGTACAGTGATAGAGCTTGGATGTTATCCCCTCCAAATCTCATGTTGAAATGTGATCCCCAGTGTTGGAAGTGGGACCTAGTAGGATCATTTGGGCCATGAGGGCAGATTCCTCATGAATAGCTTGCTAGTGAGTGAGTTCTTTCTCTGTTAGTTCACAGGAGAGTTGGTTGTTTAAAAGAGCCTGGCATCCGAGGATGTGGAGAAAAGGGAACGCTTCTACACTGCTGGTGGGAATGTAAACTAGAGCAACCTCTATGGAAAACAGTGTGGTGATTCTTAAAAGAACTAGAAATCAATCTTCCATATGACCCAACATTTCCCTAACTGGGAATAAACCCAGAGGAACTGAAATCATTTTACAAAAAAGATACCTGCACACGCATCTTTATTGCAGCACTATTCACAATAGCAAAAACATTTAACCAAACGTGCCACCCATCAAAACAGCACTGGATTTAAAAAATGTGGTACATATACACAATGGAATATTATGCAGCCATAAAGAAGGACAAACATATGGACTTCACAGCAACTTGGATTGCTTTGGAATCTATCATACTCAGTGATCTATCACAGAAACAAAGAACAGAGTACCAAATGTCACTCATAAGTGGACCCTGAACATTCACCCTAGTACTATAAGAAAGGGATTGGCAATAGCGGGATACTGTGGTAGGGGGAAGGTACAACATCAATAAGGGTACCTGATCTCAAACTAGGCAAAGTGGGGACCAATGGGAGGTCCAAACTTTACTGTACGTTGTCCACTTGTATACCTAATCCTGAATTGTACCCCACATCTTTAAAATAAAATATTAAAAAATATTAAAGGGAGTCTGGAATCACCTCCTCCTGCTCCCCCTTCACCTTCCACCATGACTGTAAGCTTCCTGAGCCCTCACCAGAAGCCCAGCAATGCCAGCACCATGCAGACCTGTGAGCTAAAATAGATTCCTTTTCTTTATAAATTACCCAGCCTCAGGTATTCCTTTATAACAATGACAACTGAATAATACATACATGGCTAAAAAAAAGTAAATGCAATATGAATTTCATATATATATAAAAGCATATTTAATCCATATGAAGAAAAAGACATAGAAACTGGATGCTGTCAAGCATTTCTGTGACTTACATGGGCACACAAAAGTTCAGTGTGTCTTCATAGAATTTGCCTTCGGGACAGTTACAACCTTCAGCACAGTCATCATTGCACTGCTCTGGGGCAGAGAGAGAAATGCAGGAACGGCGGCAAAACGAGGAGCAGTGATGGTACAGCATGCCTTTCTGGCACACCACAGCTAAGGATAGAGGAGCATCACTTCAGAAATATTTCCACAGAGCACAGAGACATTCTGTGCTTGCTTAGAGGTCTATGATAGACATACATCATGAAATAAAATGTCTTACTTGGACAAGCATAGAACATTACAGAAAATCAATCAATCAATAAAACAATTCCATTTCAACTTAAAATATTTTTATGTGTGACATTCCAAAACATTCTTTCCTTTTTTTTCCCCAAGAGTGTTCTTTTTTTCCCTTTATTTTAAAGATAGGAGGTAGGTACTCAGCCATAAAGAAGGACAAAAATCAAGGACTTCGTAGCAACCTGGATGGACCCAGAGTTCATCACACTCAGCGACCCACCACAGAAACAAACAACCAAGCATCACATGCTCCCACCCACAAGTGAGTCCCAAACACCCACCATAATACTCCAAGAGATTTCTTTAAGGTGGGTTGTGTAGTCACAGCTTAGAAAATAGTACGGCTTAGGAAAGTCTCTATAAAATGGTTGTAACTTCCTCTTTTTTTTTTTTTTTTTTTTGAGTTGGAGTTTCACTTCTGTCGCCCAGACTGGAGTGCAGTGGCCGCTCCCGGCCACCGCAGCCTCGACTGCTGGGCTCCGGCGATCCTTCCACCTCAGCCTTCCGAGTAGCCGGAATTACAGGCATGTGCTACCACGCCCAGCTGATTTTTTTGATTTATTGTAGAGATGAGGTCTCGCTGCCCAGGCGGGTCTCGAACCCGCGGGCTCAGGCAATCCACTCACCTCAGCCCCAAAGGCACGGGATTACAGGCTAAGCACCGAGCCCGGCATAACTTCCTCTTTAGTGAAATGTTCTCTGTATTTGATTTGCAATTAACAGTGTCTTTTCTGAAATGTTTCTTGGAAAGCCTGAAGATTTTTTTTTGTTTTTTTTTTTTTGTTTTTTTTTTAATGAACAAGCAGTAAAACTGAAATTCAGGTCCAGTTTCTGCCTCACTTTGTTTATTTTTTGTCTTTTCAACGTTTTTTGTTTTCTTCTTTTTTTTATTCTGGAGTACAATTCAGGGTTAGGCACACAAATGTTCATCATACAGGTACCCTTGTTGATGAGGTGTGCCCCTCCCTTCCCCTGACAGTTTCCCTCAACTGCCAATCCCACACCCTCCCAGCAGTTTTCCACTACTGCCAATTCCTTTCTTATAGTCTTATGATAATTGTTTAAGGCCAAACATTGCTGCATAGCCTGTATCATATTTTTTTAATTTATAAGGTCTTTTATATGTTCTGTCCTTGAATTTTTAATCTATGTACTACAATATTGTCTTTATCTTCTTGATAGCATTTATTTAAACCTAAGTAAACTATCTATCCATAAGACAAAATTTGAGTTTAGTGATCCAGAATCATCGTTTTTTATTTTTTCCTTTCTTCTTCGTTGCATTTTCTATTTCTAAAACCTCCCAATTTCTCATTAGACCAAACTGAACTGATTATGGTAAACAAAATAAAATAATCTAAAAACATACTAGTACAATACTTGTACAAACATGTAGAAAATACTGGATAAAATATCATTGAAATTACTTTAAATGTATGATTAATTGATCTTATGAGAAAAAAAACAACTGGAGGAAGGGAAGAGAGAGTCATCCTTAGATACCAGAAATGAGGAGGGAAATAAAATCCAGAACTTTAAGTGGAGAAAGGGAGGATCAATCCCAGTAATCTTGGACCTTGGGCTTAATGTGGAAATAGAAAATGAAAGCTGGCCCTTTACAAGGCAAGGAATTGGGAGACCCTAAACTTTGATGCTCAAAGAGCAACATCCTCAGTTGAAATGAAGGAATAAAGCAGGGGTCAGAAATCTTCTTCTGCAAAGGGCCAAAAGGTAAATATTTTCAGTTTTGCAGACCACACAGTCTGTCACAACTATTCAACTTTGCCCTTGTAACACAAAAGAAGACATAAACAACATGCAAACAAATGAACATGACCAAATTTCAATACACTTTATTCACAAAAACTGAGGAGGCCCAACAGGCGTGTTTGTCAACTCCCAAACTAGAGGAAATTGGCTCTTAGTACAGGAAGATGTCAGGAAAGCTTCTCTAACTGCCGGGTTTGGGATGAAACAAAGTTATCTCTAAGAAGTCAAATTCCTAGACTTACATTCTTGCAAAGGTCTGACATATGAATTAATATTACTTTGACATTTACATTATTTTTGTCTTAGAAAACCAAAACTGAGCAACTAATATTAACACCAGCCAGTGAGATCCCTGAAAAACTGGAAGCTTTGTGAAACACAACTGGGGAATGAAAAGGTGCAGAGAGTGGTGTCTCTAAATCCTAGGTCACAAAAGATTCTAAGGGGAGGGCTTAAGTAACGGGTTTAAAAAAAAAATCATAAAGCATACAAGGAAACAACCTACAATGAATGAGAACAGCAGACGCCATAACCATGAGGATGGCAGTCCTAAGAACTTGAAATAACAATTGCCTGTTGCAAAACATACCTATTTAACTACAAATCAGCTGTGTCACTAGATCATATTTTTTCTATATCTTCCAATGTTTACATATATTTCCATGATAAGAATTTGTTCAAACTTTTCAAATTAGGTCTGTTCCATATTTCAAAAAATACAGCTACACTAATTTTGCTTTTAACAAAAATAGTCAAGAGTTACTGGTCTTATCCAACATATCTTCAATCTTAAGAAACTAAGTTTTTGATATATGTACATTACAAAACATTTCAAACAAGTTACTCGCAATACTGAACTTTCGTTTATCACAATATTACAAAAATCTCTAAAGTGTTATCCGACAGTCTTTGTGCCGTGGTACTCACCACAGAAGGAAATCTGTGCTCTGAAATCGATAGGAACACCACGCTGACCACAGAGGTAGGCATAGTGGGCAAGAGCATTGCACAGGCAGGCACTTCCACATTTGCAAGCATCATGGCGGCATAACTGATAGTACAGTCCAGGACTAATGTAGACATGGCAAGGAGCAAAGAGCTCCCGGTGGATGACATCACAGTGTGCTGCATACCCAACTAACAGACAAAGAGCCCCATTAGCATCTCTTACCCCTAAGTATCAAGTTCCAGAACTATCCAAGCATTTTTCTTTCCTAGAAATGTACCATAGCGCATGCTACTCTAGATAAGAAAACCAATTTCATCTCATACAGTTTTTTTGTTTGGTTGTTTATGCTTTTGGTAATATTGGTAATAGCACCTGACTTATATTCAACAGTCTTTTAACAAACAAACAAACAAAAAGTGTCTTGTACCTGAATGACATGAGTAACAGAAGGGATGACATTAGCAGTGGCTTCAATCACACCATTGCCTGAGGATCATCCTAGGAAACCTGCTACAAAGAATTGGGAAATACTGGGAGGCTTATCTCCTGACATTCGCACATAATAAAAGTGGTTGCAGATTGTGGATGTTATGGCAACACCATGGAATACACAATTATCCAGGAAGGATTGGGAATTATCTCATTTCAGTGGAGTCACTGATGTGAATGGTAATGTGACAGATGTCACCTTGTCACTGAACTCAATGTCTGCACAATGTACAATGCAAAGTCCACAATGTCTGGCAGATATTAAAAGCTCGATAATACTTGATACATGAACTTATAAATGCATTAATAAATGAACAACAAATGGAAGTTAGGGGTTGGAATGTATGCTAAAGGCCATAAACTGTAACTACAAAATCACCTGTTTGGGTGGGGCGTATGAGTAATCACTCCTTGAAGTGTGTTGATTTTTCCTTTGAGAATGACTGATCAGATATAATCCTTTATAGGAGTAGCCAAGTTTGACAAAACAATTCAGATTCCATCTCTGAAAAAGGCTAGATCTGTGGTCCCTTGATGTAGTGGACTCAGGTTGCATCGGTTTATTCATAGATAAATTAATCAATCTTTTCATTGATTAATGTTCTTTGGGAAACCAGACAAGCTTTTGGGAGATCAAAGTTTTTTCACTACTAAGGAATCACACTGAAACTTATTTTGTTGAGTATTTTAAATATATTTGTTATTGGTAAGAAAACGTGTAATAATTGCCCAAGTATTACATTTTTTCATTCAGTATACACATGTATATAAAATGACTATAGCAATGTACTGTTGACATACATACCCTTGATCCCAAGGATCCTGAATGAACAAAGTAATACACCAAAGAGGCCTTTACTGTGTGCCCTAAGGATTTGTAGACTGAAATATATTCCCACTAACATTAAGTAAAGGGTAGCTAAAGAAGATCCTTGTGAAAAAATAGGCTTTAGAATCCAGATCAGAGTTATTTATTTTTGTCTATTTATTTTTCTTTCTTTGAGGATCTTCCTGAATTTACCCATTTGAAATTAAAAAACAAAATCACAAGTCATGTCAACACTAAAAAAAAAAAGAATACTATCTAAAGTATGTATCATAGAAGACATGGGATATGGACAGAAAATTGATAGAAAATAAAGCAAAATTCCATATAATAATGGAAGTAACTAAAGAAATGACCAGTGGGAAATAATTTATCAACTGAACTCTACTTCAATTTTATGTCATTAAAAAATAAAAAATAAAGTCACTGCAATATCCAGGAGGAAACCAAGAAAGTTAGAAGCAAACCAAACAAGACTAGATAAAGGAGTAAATTAGTGGAACATTGAGGGTAGAATGGAGGAAGGTATTATTAAATGGGAGTGAGATTAAAAGTAGTAAATCACAAAGACCAAAGCTCTCTAGTCTAACTGTTTTTGTAGATAGGAAAAATGACAAAATAAGTTTTTTCAAGTGTAAAAGCTGACTTAGATTTATAAAAATAAAAATAGACTATATTGTGTTCTTTCCATTATAGCAAATATTCGTTAATAATAAAAACGATATGGCAGTCAACAAAATCCTTCCACATAATCACTACAAAACCCAGAAATTATACTAGCTTCTCATGAATACTTGACCAATATTAATAATGTGTAAAAAACTACATAAAACAGCAAACTAACCAAAAAATCATAGGAAAAAATTATAAGAATATCTGGCCAGGTGCAGTGGTTCACATCTATAAACCCAGCGCTTTGGGAGGCTAAGGTAGGAGGATTGCTTGAGTCCAGGAATTTGAAATCAGACGTGGTGGCAAACATGGGTAGTCCCAACTACTTGGGAGTCCAAACTACTTGGAAAGCTGAGGCAGAAGGAGCACCTGAACACAGGAAGTAAAAGCTGTGGTGAGCTGTGATCGTGCCACTGCACGCCAGTCTGGGCAACAGAGTGAGACCCCGACTTGAAAAAAAAAATTATGTATATATATAATGTGCATACATATATATATATATTTAAGCTTGCACATTATTTTTTCACAAAGTGATTTTTTAGAAATATCTACATTTATATGTCTTCTTTTATTGTGAAGTGAACTAAACTTTAACATGGTTTGCTGTGGCTTTATTGTTTTAAAAAAATGCAGCCAAAAATTCTTGGCATGTGAGTCTCAATATCATTGCAAATTGGAGTTCTGGAGCAAGACAATCTCAAATTGTTTCCCGTGTTATGTCAAAAAGCTTCTTTGGATTACTGACTTGCTGCTTATAAAGCCATAACATGTGCTGTGAGTAGGAACTTGTAATGAGATGGTAATAGACAGGAAAAGCTGCATGAGCCATCACTCTATGGAATTGATGTCGAGCATTCAGGACTATAATAGTGTTCAAATTTAGAGTATTTCCAGAGGTTTTCTTTAGCATTTAAAGATTCTGGAAGCTCCAAAATGCAAGCCTGCATTTAAGAAGGAGGAATTTCTAAACACCTACAATAACTACACTTACGAATGCAACGCAGAAAATAAAATAATCAATGTTAGGTTTTTTACAAAATAACCTAGATTACATATAAAAGCATGATATCAAATGCAAATATGCAAAATTGAATTGGTTTGCTAATCATGAAGAAAATCAGAATTCAAAATCACTAATTTTACAAAATTATAGAACTACATAGAAGTTTCCCTAAGTTTACCTACAGAAGGGAGACTTACTGTTTTGCTGATTAATGTTACAGGGGTCCACCATGGGGACATGAACTGGTGCAAAACAAGTAGAGGAAACTCTCCACGCATTTGCATGAAGTTGTGGCGTACCTTCTATCATGCCTGATGGAGAACTAGAAGGCAAAGATCATATTCATCTCGGTGTCTTTCACTCATTTGTTCATACTCTAAATATTTAAGTAAGAGAATGCTATTTTCCTCAATGTACCAATAAATTTTAGAGTTTGAAATTTTCTACCAGTTTTTAAAAAATGCAATTGTATTAGCTTCCAGTTACTGAGGAACAAGAGACTGAGACTGAACTGAGACTGACACAGGAAACTGATATCGCGACTTCACATTGTGCCAAACTGTGAACATATATGATTTTATTAATCTTCATCTCGCCCTTGTGAGGAAAACATCATTATCCCTATTTGACAGAGAAAAAAAGCAGAAGCTCAGAGAAATATTAAATTTCACTAAAATGGTAAGTGTTAAAGCCAAGATTCAAACCCAGTTCTTACCAACTTAGCCATCCAACACTCACACAGCCAAAATTTTAATGTGCATATGGTTTAGGTTTAACATATGTGAGTGGTTCACATATGGTGGAGAAGTAGGGGAGAGTGGTTCACATGATTTTTTTTCAAGGTAAAGACAAATATCCCAGAGAATAGTCTATATTTCTGTTTTAATTTCCTTTTTGAGGCCTGAAATACCAAGATTCATCATGAAATGGGCAAACAAACCAAATTAAAATTGACAGAAAATTGTATAAAAGACACACTTCATCCAAGTTTGCTCACTTCTTCCTTTCTTAGCAAATCAAACTGGAGGAGAAACATCTATCTTATAACTCACAGCATTGTTTAGGAGCCAAACACTGCAATTTCCCCTACAGCACCATCAAGATTTATTAATTCATCACCCAACATTTATTAAGTAACAATCTCTACTGGACACTGTATCAGACACTGTCAAAACTACTAAAGGAATCAGGTTGGAATAGGGTTCTTGCAGGAAACTTTTGACCACACACAAGCCCTAACTGTGTTAATTGCTCTAACATGGCCAAGTTAAAGAGGAGGTTTTATCTCAGTTCTCTACACTGTCTTAACAGATTTAACTACCTTTGTTACCATTTAGCTCAGTGACTACCAACGCCATGGAGGATCTCACCACAGGGACAGAGGGGACAAAAAAAAGAGCTACACAAGCTATTCCCTCAGCTCTACTATTCCCTCTTTCTCTTCTTTTCCTATTCTTCAATATCAAATCATTCTAGAACTGTAAAGACCTATAACAAACACCTAATGCAAAACTCACTGTGTTTAAATAAGAATCTCGAAACTCAAAGAAATTGCATGACTAGCATGAGCTCTTTCTTCTAATTCTTTCTGTCTCTTTTGCTCTCCACCCCTCCAAAGGACATTAAAATAGGTCAGGGTGTAGTCAGAAGGAACAGACTTAGAACTTGGCTCTCTTATTTCACTTAGTTTACTTAAAACAATAAATATTCTAAGAGGAGACAAAATGTGGATGCATTTATTTATTTCATTTTATAAAATCGCCTTCTAGCGTGTCATGGTTGATTTACTATAATAAGGCATACAAAATAAATTTTCAGTTAGTACTTTCTATTCCACCATGTTTGCAGAGTCTCATTACACTTTGTGAAGTAAAGAATTTTGACTACTTAAGTTGGAAAGTTAAACACTGTCTGAAAGTTATCTCTGACTCTGAAATATTATCCTGCACTCTTAACATGCCTGAATGTTTATACATGGAGGAGACTGGTGCCTTTGCAAGAGGCAGACAGATCTACCATCTGTTAAATGTTGACTGCTAAACTTTTCTGATAAATAAGGACAAGAAAGAAAGCTTAATGTCTTTTCTGAATATCATAGCCAAGTCACTTAATATAATTCGTCTTTCTCCAATATAATGAAGATATCAGTATTTTGACCTACAAAGAAAATAAAATAAAAAACTAAATAACCTAAAAACAAATTAATCACACAGGAAACAAAGACACTAAAATTCTTTTCTGAAATTTGTACTTTAAATGTCAGTTCCCCTTGTCCATCCAATTTTAGTTCTTGAAGCCCCATTAAACATTCTGCCTCAATTCGAGTCAACCGTCCACTATATATAAGGTTCTCTGCTAGTTCCTAAGAATAGAAAGACCAAGGACATGATCCTTATCCCCAAAGCCCTCACAATTTTGTGTAGAAACCAGATAGATAAACAAAGGATATTCATAGATAATACATTGTCAGAATTAACTTTGGTGGGATATGAACTAACTTTTTTAGGCTTAAATAGTGTCTGAATTGGGTTAAACAACAAATAGGAGTTCACAAGATTAAGAGGAAGAAAGAAACCCAAACAAAAAGAAGTGTAAAAGTGTTAATTTTTTAATAAAAGTATAATACTTAGAAAATAACTTCTCCATGAAATGCCTCCTGGCTGCCCAGCCCTCAATGACTTGCTCTAAACCCTGCTGTGCTTCTAGCTACAACCACAAAACTCAACATTTAATTTTTGAATTTATAGTATTTCTATGTATATCATTTACTGATACGTTCCCTAACACTAAGTATTTCTTTTTAAAAACCTTTTTTAAATTAAGATATAGTTAAAATTGTATATATTTACAGAACACAGCATTATGTTTTGATCTATACCTTGTGAAATGGTTCAATCAAGCTAATGAAAATATTTGTCATCTCACATATATTTTGTTGTGAGAACATTTTATATCTACTTTCTTAGCAATTTTTAAGTATACAATACATTAATTGTGGTCACCACGCTAAACAAAGGATCTCCCAAACTTCTTCAGACTATCTAAGTGAAACTTTGTACCCTTTGACCAACATCTTTCCTTACCTTCAATCCCCACCCTAAACCCCTAGCAATTACCATTCTACCTGCTTTTATGAGTTTGGCTTTCTCAGATTCCACATATTTTTTAAAGGTTGTTATCCCCCTCTATCTGCAACACAAGCTACTAGAGGATGAGAACCATGTCATACTCCTTAAATTGCTTCCACTGTGCTTTTGAAACAATAACAGGTGCTCAAAGGAATCACACTAGTTTATACACAGAGGTGAAGACGGTTTTGTCAATACAAAGCACACAAATCATACTTTATTCTTTTCTTCCAGTGAAACACCTACTATCAAAAAAATCCAATGAGATAGCTTCTTGTTTTAGAAGTATTATTTACATCAAATTATATCAATATTTTAAAAATATAATTTAGATTACTAATACAAAATTACACTGTTTTTTAAAGGCAGCAACTTTTCAAAATAAAATATTAGCTTGCCACTTTGAGGCCCTGATTAGTTTTATCTATAAAATAAAGGTACTAATCAGGAGACTGCTATACAATTTAAATATGATGATTCACGTAACACTCTTGGAACAGGAACTGCTAAGATATTATTAGTTAAGTAAACATTTTTAATGAATTTATATCCTCTAAATGATCAGGTATGAAGTTATGTTGACTATACAGAATCATACTTACAGAAAATCATCCCTTATGTTCCCATTAAAAGTGCCACACAGACCTAATGTTCTTCTCTTCCATGCACTAGTCAGCTGAATATAAATTCTTTCCCCATCTATAGCAAACAGAATCTTTAGACCAAATGTGGTTTTCAGAAGTATGAATAAGGATGACAGAGTTTGAATTTCAACAATACCTGCAGGAAAAGAACATATAAAAAGTCAGCTTTGAGATCCATAGGCAGTATTCTCAAATGCTGGAGTTCACCGCCAGGACTCGCCCTCCAAAACACCAGGAAGTTGGGGAAGGGGCTCCAGGGTCAAGTTTTGCCACCTCTGTCTGTTCTCTTTTTCCCTATTTTTCTTCTCTCCCTCCTTCCTGGACGCCAGCAGATATTTTTAAGAGGTTGTCAAGTCAACATGTAATTTCAGTTCCCAAGAATCTCACGAGGAAGGGAACAGTCCATATATATTTGAAATCCAATTTTTTTTTCCCTTAACTTGTGTGTGTATGGTCAGAATTCAAGAAGAAAATGGAACTTCTCAAAAGTTTTCCATTCCTTTGAGATTGTCAGCAAAAAAGGGGAGATTAGCACTTTAAAAACACCATTTTTGATGGTTGCACATATCTGTGAAAATACTAAAAACCAATAAAGTATCATTTAGATGGGTGAAATGTGTAGTATGTTAATTATACCACAAAAAATTATTTTTTTTAACTGATCAAAATGGAGGCAGATATAAATTCAGGACACTCCGAGTTCTCTGTGGTGGGGACAAAGTGGCTAGTTTAGTCTTCTGAAGAATGACAACTGCTAACCCTCATCAGGGGTATGGTATGGGGGGAATGGAGGAGTAGAGAAATAAATAAATTTTTTAAAAGCATCATTTTATGAGACATCTTTAGAGACAAGAAATTTGTGTTGAAAACTGAACTCATGGCTGAAGAGTTGCTTTTCATCGCTCCTGTATCTTTCTTTATCACAAGCTCTGCCATCAATCTGATCACCTAAGCCAGAAATCGCAATCATCCTTCGATCTCTCACTTTCCCTTTTTGGCCTTCCCCAAGCAACCCCAATCCAATTCACCACCAAGTTCAGACCACTTTTGTTCTAAAGACGTCTTTAATCTGCCTTCTTTCTGCCTCTACTCTTTCTGATCTAAGGATCAGCCCCCTCCTCATTCCTTGCATGCCCTACTTTACAGTATCCTATCTGTTGTTCACGTCTTCCTGTCTAGCATCTCTCAAAGTCACTTTCATACCATTGTGATGGTCATCTACCAAAAAAAAAACACTTCTTTAGGTTGAACTCCACAAGATTGCCATCTTTGTACATTAAAAAAATGGTCAAAAATGACAATTTCATATTTAAATCAAATCAAGTTCAACTTCTTTAGCATGACACCTGAATAGCATGAGCATGTAATTCATAATACAAATCAGGACATTTTTGAGAGTGAATGAGAGTATTATTAACAGCTACACTAGAATGTAGGCATAAACAAAACCTGTCCCAGAAAACCACAACAAAGGCTGACTCATACATAAGGTTTTCGCCAGGCTCATTCTTATCTATTTCCCTAATGGCACCTCTGGACATTCTCCACTACCCTTGTCATGCTGTAGCAACACCAAAACAGCAATAGTTCTCCCTTATCATACTGCACAATTCTATACCTTCTTGCTGAGAATGAAATACTTCTCTCTTCTCCTTCATCCTGGCAATGTCTCACCCTTAAATGCTCAGTTAGACATCACCTCCTTCAGAAAACATTCCTGATCATTTCTAAACATCCCTCTCCAGGGCTGAGTGGGCTGTACCTTATTTACACTTCCAAAAGTCCTTATGCATATCTCTTGAGTTTACCGTGTTTTACTGTAAGCAGCTGTTTGCTTGTCTCTCTTTCCTTCTAAACTTGAAGTAAACTCTAGGCCCCATAAGCATGACCTACTTCACTATCTATAGCTGATGTTCTGGTGACACACAGGCACCTAATAAATGTCAAGTAGTCTGCCCATAAGAAAAGACTCCATTTAAGTTGCACATGTTGTTGTTGTCATCGTTGTTGTTGTTAATATTTTTTTTTTAAGTTAGCACTGCTTCTTACCATTCAGGTTGAAACCTTGGTTAGGACTGGTGAGGATTTGTCCTCCCCTACTAAGGGTCACTTGTTTGTTAAAATCATCCTCCAAAATTAGAGTTATAGACTGAAGACAGACCAAGCCAAGGTTCTGCATAAAAAAATCAAATTATCAATTAAAAAATTGAGAGAGATAGAACCATAGAAAGAGATAGGAAAGATGGAAGAGGGCGATGAGAGAAGGGGAGGGAGAGAAAGGAAAGAAGAAAGGAGAAAAAGAGTGCATGTAAAAAATTTCTGATACATTCAAGACTTGGGTAATATAATAAAGTAATTGTGACATAACCCATTTCATGTAACTCCATTCCTAATAAAATGTATGTTTATACAGTACATTAAATATACCATATGCATACATATATTTTATATTGAACATTAAATAAGAATACTTTCTTTTTAATTTATAATTTCTTTTTTTAAGAATGTTTTCAATGAAGTGGCAATAATTAAGTTCTCTATAACACATAATGTACCTCTCCAAATTCATTTAACTGTATATTAGACATTAAAAAACCAATAAAGTACAGAATCAGGAGAAGTAGAAGTCTAGGTAAAAATTAATTCAGACTCTAGTATATTGCAAGGAAAAAAGCAAACTGGAAAAAAACAGCAAATAAAGTATTCAGAATTTTTTCTGGAAATAGCTATCTTAGAATAAACTAGAAAATTAATATTTTGGCAAAATTTTGATGACCTGATTTAAAGAGATGAATGAAAAATCAGAATTTATTTAAAAAAATATTGATGTGTTTACAATTACAAGAAATAAAGTAAATATTCCAATATTTAAAAAGTCATCATACATGTTTAGAATAATATTAAACCTGTTCAAAACTTTCAAAAACCATCTCCTTGAAATAGCTAGGTTGAAGTAAACAAAAACTCAAATCTATTGTGCAATCATGCATAAAATGTTCAAAAAGCTATACATGCAAATAACTACTTAAAAAAATGCGATTAAATGTATGTAGTATTTTATCTCGACTAAAATATACCTGTTTTTACATTTTAATATCTCTGAAAGCAAGATGAATCATGTAAGCAGTGGTATGCCACAGAATAAATACCAATGCTTTTTTTTTTTGTGGTACATAGAATAATGGTGTATCTTAATAATCAATGTTGTCTTCGTTTTGAAGACAATAGCTATACCCATTTATGTTACCATTCTTAATCTGATATGAAGTTTAAGTGAAAATAAAAGAATACTTACTCCTATGGTCATTCTGAAATATTCTTACCTGCTCACAGGGAGCTTTCTGTAAAGTAATTGTGAATCTGTCTTTCCCGGTTCCTTTCACAAGGATGTATTGGCACATGCCAATGAAAGAGTAATGTCGGCCATCAAAAGTTGTGAAATGTGAATCACCCACAACCGAGCATTGAACTACAAACAAAAGAAGAAAAGGAGGAGGAGATAGAGAAAGAGGAAGAAATTATGCTACTCCTTAAAAAGCAAGAGATCAACTTTGGGTAAACAATCGTGCATTCCAAAGAACATCTTCACTGTTTAAAATTTACTGATTTGACATACTAGACTAAATCATATTAGCCTATTTCATTTAATATTTATTAAATGACAGTGCTTCCACATAAATTTTAGGTTTTGTAATATTTGTACCATTTTAATAAATTGTTACCCAAGTAGCTCACTCAAAGCTATCACTTATTCAATTTTCCATTTATCCTGTGAATATCCTGCATTACAGATTAGTATATGTCTTGTTGAATATGAGACACCTTCATAAAAATTGGCGCTTTCTTTCTCCTCAATTAAAAGAAAATTAAAATATTTTATTCAAAAGCATTTTAAAACATTACCTGGACAGTCATGTTCAGTGCAGTTCCAAACTCCGCCAACACACACACTAAATGAAATTATAAAAATATTAATCTTCTTGTATAGAGGAACTCTATTAATATTTGCATCAATGTATTGATTAATGTACCAAAATATATTATGTTTATAGGTTCACAGAATCTAACTTAAACATTTCTGCATAAGTTCAATTGTCTAATAATTTTGGGCTGCCTAGCATCTAAATTATTATCTATTGTGTGCCATACTTAAAAAAAAAAATGACCATGATGAAGATCATCAGACATTAAAGGGTGAGAAAAGATATCCCTTCCACCTTTACCAAGGTGTGAGTTTTGAAGAACAGAAGTAGAGTCCCTGAAAGACGGGAAGGAAATCAGCATCTAAGAATGTGTTAGCTATGCAATAACATTTCAGTTTTATATATTGATACCAAAGGGAAAAGGATCTGATGACACTCAGACCTGTTTCTTTTTAGGACTTCATAGAGGAATTTCATTATTGCCAATGGTGTCAGTTAATTTAATATGGAATTTTAAATGTTTCTAACCATGGACCAAATATTGACAATATAAAGGCTACTTTTACTTTTTATGGTACTTAACAGAGTGCTAAGAGTAAAAGTATGTGCAAATGAGTGATTAAAAATGACAAAAAATCAGCAGATTCATCATATGGAAATAAGATTTTATAGAATTGCCAACGTACGTGATAAGAAATACATCATAAAAGAAAACACACAGGCCCCTTCACCAAAAAGTTTAAATAAATGCAAACTGTGTCTTGGAATTTTTGAAAGAAAATCAGTAATAAGCATATCCCTCTTTTAAACATCTGTCATGGCAAAGTTGTTAACTAGCCAGGTATCAGAACAAATTGGTTGTACATTAATCACATACCATTCAGTACATTCTTGTTCAATTTTTGAACCAACTGAATAAGCTAATCCATGAAAACTACATGGGCAATTTTCCAAAGAGATGCAAGTCCCGTTTTCCATTATGAGGCCTATTTGAGAAAAATACACATCAAATTCTTAAAAGAAATAATAAAGATTGTATGCCTTGAATGTAATAATTCAACCAACTTTTGTTGAATGCCTACTTACATTAGGAGCTGAAAATACAAATTTCTTTACTTTCAAGAAAGTTACTGGCAACCTGGCTCTCAGTCAGTAACTACCTTATAAGGGTCTGTTTCAGGGGTTTTCCACTTTCTTACCCCATAACTTGCCATAAAACAAAACAACTTTGATCACATAGAATAAAGGCAACTAAACAGTGTTTCCTTGCATTTGTGGGAAGAAGGGAAAGAAGGAGCGAAAAAGTATATTTTTTATTTAGTTTCTCCTCCTTCCAAGATTAGAGAGATTTACACTATTGCCACAGAGATCATAAGTAGCTAGGCAATGTTATTCAAATGTCCAGTATGGTGGGACTGCATTTTTTTCTTCTCTTGACAAGTATAGGAAATTGAATCAAAACATATATTGGCCATATTACTAAGCACACTGTTTCATTCAGCTGACTTTTTTCATAGTTAGACTTTATTTTTTAAAAAAGCATTGACTTCATTTTAGTACATGAGTTTATATTCTGGTGCAAATCCTTTTCCTTTCATGACTGGTCACAAAAAGACTGGTACTGGTTCACCATACTTTAAGTAGCACTGACAGAACTATGGACTGAGGTCAACAGATGTGGTTTCAAGTATTTCTTATTCATACTAAGTATATAACATTGGGCAAATCACTTAACATCTCTGTGATTTTATTTTTTAATCTGTAAAAATAAAAGAAAGGATTTGAGTAAATTCTCTGTGTTCTTTATAAATGTCTATCAGTATAGTAATTCATTCCTAATTTTAAATCCAACCTCCATCGCTTGCTAATCACTTTTAATTTCAAATCTCAAATATGAAAACTACATCAGTACTAAATCTTGTGCCAGAAAAATGTGAAGCCTTTCTCTCAAACTTGCTTTCATCTTTTAAAAAGTGAAAATATATAAATTATTAAATATCATTTAATATTAAGGGAACAAAAGATTTTCTATGGGTAACCCTAGATTCTAAGTTCCCTGAGAAGTTTACAAAGTAATGAGCCTTTTATTAACAAAGAGTAGCCATCCCTACTACTCATTTGTTTCAAGAAACAACCTTTACAAGGGTAGAAAATTGCAGCAGGTCTAATGGAAGAGGACAGCAAGAAGACAGATTTGGGATCACTACGTACTAGTTTCCATGAGTGCAGACAAAGTTTCTTAATAAAGCGCTTACCATCTGGGCAGTAACATCCATCAAGACAATGGAGATTGCTCCCAAGACATTGCTTCTCGAATGTGCAGGTTGGTGGGCAACAACTGATACAATCCCGATGGACAAAGCTATCATCACATTTATCAGCTAAAATGGGCAAACAGGACAGCTGTAGGTCAATTTTATTCTCCTCTCTTTAAAAACAATTGCAATTAATTATTTTCGCAAAAATATCTTAGTTTGCAAAAAAATAACCTTTAATTGCAAAAAAAAGATTTTGAATACTTGTCTCAAAAAGTATGCAAGTTCACAAATATAACTGCATCAATAACAAACTCTTGCAATTCATTAGTTTTGAGCACTATGGTCATGTTTGAGTTCTAGAATAAATCTAAAATTAACAAAAGTAAACAAGACATGAGGGAAAAAATTCATACTGCATGCTGGAAAGTCATCTCTCCAGTCTTGAATAGGGTAGCCAGCATGAGAACAGGCTCTAGCATACTCAGTGGCTGATCGACAATAGGTTTCATCATCATCAGTTCTAGAAAGTGAAAAGACAGAACCAAAATCACATTTTTAAAAAAATTATATATATATATATATTTTTTTTTTACACACATATATATATTAACTGAGTCATACCTTTGAGATCTTGATCCCTAGAAAGGCTGAGTACATGATGAATATTCCAGTGTTAGTTGATATCAGCATGTGTGTCTCTCTCTCATTATGCGTAATGCAGAATGCACATGAACATAGGATCCCAATTAACTAGGCCTAGATAAATTGTCTCCATTAAAGAATTTCAATAATATGGCCACTTTTCTTTTGAGTCAAGTGATGGCTATACTGAAAATGATCTCTGTTTTAGTTATGACATTCTTCCCAGAATACTTATATGTATTTTTTCACTCCTGCACAAACCAGACCCCTTAGAATTTAATAAATCCCATTAAAACACATAAAATTCTATCACGACAGAAAAACCAAATATTAAGATTGTGCTTAAGAGACCATGATCTTGATTGTCCACATGCTGGAATAAAACTAATACCAATAATCTGTAGCACTCAAAAGTATTTTGATGGTTCCTTAGCAGACCTTGCAATAAGATGCCAAAACATTTTTGAAAGATTAAATAGCATTTAACTCAAGATTTAAGAGGATTTTGAATTCTTTCAAGTTTAAATTACTAAAGCTAGTTACTTTTATAACATTGCCAAGAGTAAATAATTTTTAATTATTTTCTTATAATCACTTTCGAAGTTCCCCCAAATAATAATTTTATATGAGAAGTCTGCCAATTCCCAAAGCAGATTAGCAAGGCACTTATCAAGTAAGCAGGTTTATACCAAGGTAGTAGGCTTGTTTTTCATCCCAATCCAAATTCAGAACTGAATAATTAAATATCTTACAAGATAATGATCTTAAGAATGCTGCATTGTGTGAACCTTAACATGGTCAGTATCTCTATTGTAAAAACTACCATCTCAAATTGCATTTCTCCTGTGAGTTATGTAGCTTATCTAGTCCAATTAGCTGAGCTTTAGAAGGAAAAAAGGACTGAGCATATACATTTCAGAAGCTCAGGAAATATTCTAAAACAAGCTAAAATTGTTGAATTCTGGGAAAGACATTAAGTTTATGATTTTTCCTAAAATACATGCATTCTTTTCCACAATTAATAGTGGTTTTAAAAATTAGCAAAGTAACTGAATATTGGTTTCACAACCCAGTGCAACTATTGCTGAGGTATCATTTCTCAAGTTACTCTAGGAACTGTGCTAAGTTCATAAATACACAGCACCTCAGGAAAACTCACAATCAGGCGAGAAAGAAATTTTTATCCCAATATACTGAGAAGAAAATAAACTTTTTTTCATTCTGAATTTTACCTTTAGTGAGGAAAATGGACATTAAAGAATAGAAGTTTTTAAATCAATTTACTTTGGTGTAGCAAAATTAGAATTATTTCCTTGCTGCTGGGTTTGGCATTCTTAGAAGCAAAAACAAAAGAGATTGGTTTTGTGTCACTTTAAGGATCAGTACTACATTATCCTTCCAGTTCCAACTCAAATGTCATCCACTCTATGAAGCCTTTATAGGCATTCCTTAATAAAGTTAGCTGTCCTCCCCCCACATCCATAGCACTTTGCTTTTGGGTTATTGTGTTGTTGCTGGAGACCTGTTTCTCTGCCCCATTAGTATATGAATTCCTAGGACAAAGATCATGTCTAAATTATTTCTGTTCTCCAGGTGTGGCACGATGCTCAGCTCAGAAAAGATGCTCAAAAGATGTGTGTTGAATTGAATTCAATATACTGTCGTGACCGAAACAGGAAATTAATTTGTGTTTAGTCAATTTGCATTTTCATTCTTATGGTACGAGATCCTTGTGATGCAGTACCCTAATACAGGAAATGAAAAGAACTATTCATTTCCTATAGAATAGAAGAAATACCGTAAACAGGTCTAGTCGTAAACGAAATACTGAGGGGATGAAAGGCTACCTCTCGCAGCTTCTCACTTCCATTTTATCAATGCCTACTTGCACAACTATAATGCCCTCCTGGTTCTGTACAGTTGCTCTGCCTCAAATCCAGCCTGTCCACCTCAAACATAGCTATCTCTTAAAGTGGCAGCTGATTTCAGCCACTACAAAATTTTCCCTGACAAAAGCATCAAAGTTGCAAAAGTCAAAGTCTAAAGGATCAAAATTTCAAAAGACAAAAATGTCAATGATGACACTACAAAGGTAGTGGAGATGGCAGGCTGATTTTTGTCTCCAGTTCTTCCTTCTTCCTTTCAGCAATAGAAGGCTCAAGTTTTTGCTTATGTAGATGGTTGCCCAGCCAAAGAAACAATTCCAGCTTCTCTCGCATCTATGTGTGGCCATGTTACTAAGTTCTGGCCAAAGGATTAAAAGTGGGAGTTTGCATGAAACTTCCAGATCAAGAGAAGCCAGCCCTCTGTCTCTTTCTCTTTCTCCAACATGGCTCCTATCTCATTTTTCATAATTTCATTTCCCATTGCAATTGTTGTGAATTCACAAAGCATTGTTTACACTCATCACTATGTCAAATTGCAATAGTTATGAGCTCTGAAATGCATATAAGAAGCACATATATTGGAAATGTATTTCTCTATTTTGATAAATGCTTCATTATAATTAGTTTTCTCTGAAATCGTCATTGTTCACTATTTGGGTGATGGGTTCAATAGAAGACCAAACCTCACCATTATGTAATAAATCTATGTAACAAACCTATACATGCACCCCCAAATTCAAAATTAATTCTTTAATCTGTTAGCAATTTTGAAATATATAATACATTATTAATTGTGTTCACCTCGCTGTGCAATAAATCTTGAAAACTAAAAATAAATAGTTAGAATATAACTCTAATGTTCCTAACATTTAAAAAGATAAATATTTAAGGTGATAGATATCCCAATTTCCGGCCGGTCTCAGTGTCTCAGCCTATAATCCCAGCGCTTTGGGAGGCCGAGGTGAGTGGATTGTCTGAACCCGTGGGTTCGAGACCCACCTGGGCAACTTGGCGAGGTCTCATCTCTACAATACATTTTTTAAAAATTAGCTGGGCGTGGAAGTGCGCGCCTGTAGTTCCAGTTACTTGGAAGGCTGAGGCAGAAGGATCGCTGGAGCCCAGCAGGTTGAGGCTGCAGTGACTGGGAGTGGTCACTGCACTCCAGTCTGGGTAACAGAGTGAGACTCCAACTCAAAAAAAAAAAACCTCAAACGATATCCCAATTTCCCTGATTTGACTATATGAACATATGCAATTATCACATGTACCTTGAAAATATGTGCATCTATTATGTTTCAATCTTTTAATTTTTTTTTAAATTAGACTACTGTATGTTATACAGTAAGCTTTTAATGGCTGTTAGCAGTTTAGGTTTGACATTTCCCATTATATTTTGTGAACTGCTGAAATAGTTAAGTAACAGAAATGATTTTTATGCTTCTTTTTGCATAAAAAAGTATTGCAAATACTAATCATTTCACTTACTTGCAAAGATCATTAACACAGCTGGCAATATATAAATATGGATCAATATATTCATGGCAGCTCAGAAAAGGAAACTGCAACAGTATCTGACACTTGAAGAAGATTGCCTGGGCAAAAAAAAGATGCCAGTCACTAGAGAACATATTTAATGGGATAGGTGTACTCTCACTTTCTTTCACTTATCTATTTCCAAGACTCTCTTTTCTACAAAGAAAAACAAGGTAATTTATATTTATAAATTTTAACCAATATTTTTCTAACTGTATATCTTCATGATAAGTACTGATTTTATGAAATTCACTACATTTACTATTTCTGGAATTATTTTAAAGTTATTCCCTTTTGAAATTACATTTCCTGGATTTAATATTATTGATTGTGTTGCATTTGTACTCAAAAATGCTTAATATTAAGCATACAGATAATATATATATATATATATGTATTGTGTCCAACATGCCCAAGTTTCTCACATCAAGTTTACCTCAAATGCTGGCATTCCACTGGAGCATGGATTTGGAAAATCTGAGGGTGTGGGTATACATCTGGTATCATCTGGAGTTTGTACCAACCAATTATTGGCAAACATAGCAATGTCTTCTGTATAGTCCTCTATTTCACACAAACACACACACAAATAGGTATAACTGTATCATTTTCCATAAACATTGACACAGTCCTTCTAAATGAACTTCCTGGTTAAACTCAATAATATTAGAATTACCAATGTGATATTACACAGTAACGTTACCTTAGCATAATGGAAAAAAAATTGAACAAAGTGAAAGTACCAAATAAAAGTACCATTGGAGAGGAAAAAGCAAATTGCATTGAAATAATAAGGGGACAAATTGAAAGTGAGTGAATGTAACATGCATAGAGGAAAATTGTTAATTAGTCAATGTCCAGTTTGTGCTGTAGAGAGGATAAAAATATGCACAAAAGTGAAAAACATAAATAAAAGTGAATTTTTTCAGACAGGTCTTTCAGAATATTTGACTTTAGTCAGAACTTTAAAAACTGCAGTTTCATTTTGGGGGTCTAAAAAAAATATGTTGAGCTCTTGAGGACATTTCAAAAGACAGTCATATAGACAGTGAAAGACTGGACTGGAAAAGACACTGAAAGAAGAGAAGACTAAGAAATGAATCTATTTCATGTAAATATGATGAACAGTGTTTCTAAACAAGAAAGAGTCCAGAATTAAGAACCCTGAAGCTACCTCAGCATTATTCCAAGACAAGATTCAGGAGCTGATAAGTGGGCAGCAACAAACAAACAGTCGGTGGTAAGCACTCTGGACTCTCCACTTCAAATGAAGTTTATTGTTCCACCACCTGACCTGAAAACAATCTCAGGATCTGGTACAGAAACTAATTCTGCCTCCCATTTGGACAAAGGCTGAATCTCAAATCTCAAGAACTTGGCAGAATCAAACAAGATGACATCTTAAAGTTCCATCTAAGACAGACTTCAGATTTCAACCTTGAGTTTCTCTACCACCCAGATTTGCATGGTCGTAGGTCCACCACTGATGACAATCAATTGCACCACTAGAATCAGATATCTCAAGTCAAATAGTTGAGTATCTTCAAGAAAGAAAGATAATGTTTGCAAGCTACAACCAAATGCCAGGAAGATTGTGAGACTTTATTATCTGTAAGAGTGCTTTGCTCTCTTAGTGTAAAATGCTAAACTTCACTGTAGCCTAGAGGACTATGCGTGATCTGGCCCCTGCACTCCCCTACTTGGAACTGTACTTTGCCCCTGCTATAACTTCTGCGGCGATTTTTACTCAACCCACTCCAGTCATATTGAGTTTGTGCTTTTCTTCAGACACTCCAACACATTCCCACCTCAGGGCACTACCTTCTGTTTCTCCTCCTTCAAAATCCCTCTTCCCTGAAATCCTCTCTCTGCCTCTCCCTTACTGCATGTAGGCCTCTGTTTCACGGGACTCCTCAGTGAGGCCTGCTCTGCACATGACCTAGACTACCACCAATCACACACTTGCTTATGACTCTTTATCTTCTTTCTCCACTTTGGTTTTTTTTTCATGGCTGCTATCACTCACAGAAATATAATTTTCTTTGTTTTTCTCTATCTTATCTTCCACTACAAGATGTACTACAAGGAGGGAGAGAGCTTGTCTCAGCTGTTCTATTGCTGTATCCCTTTTACTAACAAAAAGGAGGTGCTCAAAAGATGTTTGCTAAATAAATGAATGAATAAATACAGGATAGCTTGCCATATTTATCAAATAGATTTTAGAATCCTTGAGTTTCAAATGTATTTGGTCCCACTTCTTTGTCTCTGATATCGCTAGAAATGTTACATGCTGAGCAAAGAGTGGTTCTGTAGTGATACACATGTTTAAACACGAAAAAACCAATGTCCTTTTGAAGTGAATGTTTAGTCACATTTTATTTCAAAACAGTGCCATTTTTTTTTTTTTTTTTTGAGTTGGAGTCTCACTCTGTCGCCCAGACTGGAGTGCAGTGGCCGCTTCCGGCCACCCCAGCCTCGCCTGCTGAGCTCCGGCGATCCTTCCGCCTCCGCCTTCCGAGTAGCCGGAATTACAGGCATGCACTACCACGCCCGGCTGATTTTTTGATTTATTGTAGAGATGAGGTCTCGCTGCCCAGGCAGGTCTCAAACCCGCGGGCTCAGGCAATCCACTCACCTCAGCCTCCCAAAGGCGCGGGATTACAGGCTGAGCCACCGAGCCCGGCTAACAGTGCCATTTTTTTAAACACATTTTTTATTTTAAAATTGAGGGGTACAGTTAAGGGTTAAGTATACAAATATTCATCGTTCAGGCACCCAACAGTGCCATTTTTAAGGGACTGAGGAACCAACAATATTCCCTAAAGTTTCGTTTATTTGTTTCAATATTTATGCACCCATTCTGATGTTACTAAACAAACTGAGGCATTCCTTAAGGTTCATTTTAACTGCAATGTTTGAACCACATATTTAGCTAGTTTTACTACATTGCATTAATAAAAGATTCATAAGGTTGTTTATCATGAGATTTTAAATCCATATCTATTGGTGATCTGGGAGCCTGCTAATTTAAAATTAAAATGCTTTGTATAAAATATGCTTTAAGTAGAGTAATTTATTGTCCATACTGAGATATTTTTGAGAGTGAAAAAGAGACACAATTGATTACTATGCTGAGAAAAACGAGAGTAAATCAGGATTTCTATGCTGGTGTATAGCTAGATATAGACATGAATTATGGAAACAGAATTCTCTACTAGACAACAAATTAAAATCTTCCTGTGTTCACAGAACTTCTGAAAAGTCTCATTTCTTTGTGAAGTCATCCCTGAAGGACAAGCCGGAATGCAGAAAGAAATACAATTTTAATCACCATTAAGAAACCATGCATTCAATGGCATTCAGTCAAACTATCTAACTCTCTCTAAAGATTTACCCAATAAGCAAAATACAGACTGAATTTCAAGAAAATATCAGGCTTCTTAAAGCTACCGTAATATAGCTCTGTAGACATTTTCTTGCATTATTGCAGCATGGAAGGAAATAGAAGGGCAGTTTCTTGTCACATCCTTATAAATTGTTTTAAGTCCAATTGTTTTGTTGTTATTTTGTTTTGTTTTCAATTATTCTTCCTTATACTGTGCACTAAATAAAATTGGGAGGAAACTGAAATCTCTCTTCAGGCTTTTCCTACATATTTTAAGCCTTTTGCCAATGCAGCCACAATTCAGTTCAATTGCCTTCTGCCAAACTTCCCATACTTCTTTCCCACTGACACCCTAGTTCCTGCTGCTCAAATTATCTCACCATGAATAAACATTTTATGTTCCATGTTATCAAAATCTGTGTGACCTTCTCCTCAAATCCCTAATTTGAGTCTCCCTGCAGATGCTATTTTCCATCCTGACCTCTATGCTACATTCTCTGGTTGTCCCTGGGGAAGTGGCCCAAGGCAATCTTTCCTAAATCTACACGGAGAACTGGACTAAGCATCATTTTTTTAAATGAAGCTTTGATATAGAAGAAAAAATAAATTAATAATTACCATCTGGCTGGTCCTGCCTGAATCCAAAACTCTTCTTAATACAGTCTCAAGATTCCAAATTTATGAACCCTCTCATTCCAAATATCCAACTAGATACAAACACCATTTCCTGATGATGCCAATATCATACATTTGTAGATGCTTACAGACTCTTCAACACTCTCACTTACATTTTCCCATGCAATATTCACAGGCTGGAAGCTCTCATAGTCATTATTATTTTCTCCATTTTACATAGAAGGAAATTGAGTCCTTGGAGCCCAGCTCTTTGCTCTAGCTACTAGTAAACTAATCCTGGTGATGCATTGTCTATCTTGGGGGAAATGTTTGCATTTTATAAGGGCTTCTTAAAACAATACAAATAAGCTATCAAAGATTTGTATTTCTGTCCCATTATAGGCTTATTGAGGAATGCTTGAAGATTATTATAAATTAACTAAAAGTTATTGAGGATTATCTATGTGCTAGGCACTGTACTGTTTTACCTGGCTTGTCTCATTGAATCCTCACAGCTCCATGAAGTATATGCTCTTATGATATCATTAAACTTAGAAAGTTGAATATGTGGTAAAGCAGAATTTGAATCCCATGGTCTCACCCAAAGCCTAAACTCTAAGCAGTCCTTTTACACAACATATGGGCAATTCATCTCTATTACTTTTATAATATAAAACAAAAAGCAGAAAATAGTACTTTTACAGCTTCAATATTAATTGCTCACACACTTATCTAAGCACAGGGTTGGGAGCCAGTCAGGTCTTGACAGTATCATTTACAAACTATGTCACATTGAACACATCACTTTTTGTTCTTTGTGTAATATTAAGAGATTCTTACACAATGTTGTGAAAGTTGGGAATGATATAAACTATGTGATTATATTAACTATTGTTGTAAACAGTATCGAAGTATGTTATTATTATTACTGACTACCCTGCAAGTTCAGAATTATCGTATTCTTATTTTACAACTGAAGAAACAGCATCAGAGTGATTGAGCTGCCTCAAATTACAGTACTTGTAAGAACTGAAGCAAGAGTCAAAGCCATGTTTGTACTAAGAACAGTATTTTTTTATTGCACCTCTATGTGTGAACCTAAATAATGATTATGGCTTCTGATTTTCTTATTCTGTTGCCACTGCACGTGAGCACCTGAATTGAAATAGAACCCATTTCTAATAGCTCACTGAAGTTAGTTTCATGACTTGGATTCAATAGATGAGCAGGTAGGTATGTAAAACCTTTCAAGTTACCATTCAACTTTCTTGTTCACATTTTATTATTTTTACAGAACTGTTATTTGTCAATTGTTGAATTCATTCCTATCAAGAGTATATGCAAAAATAGCTTTTGTTCTAACATGGACATGCTTGACCTAAATGGATTTGAATCGCTAGGAAATGTACTCCAAGAAGGTGAGGGTCTTTGTTTTGTTCATTGGTGTATTCCAAGCTCTTACAGCAATGGACACAGAAGAACCCCAAGCTCCTGACACAAGCAAATGATCCATTTATATTTGTTATATGAGTAAGAGCTGTATGTTAATTTAGCAAATGTAAACTTGTTCATGGTTTCCAAGAAAGACACAAACATATTTTCCTATTCAATCTTTGCTTAAAATCACCAAAGCAGGCAAGTAACAGCCACAAATATTCCCCAACCTATGGCAAATCTTTTGGGTACAAACAGCTTGACCAGTGAAGGAAGTAGACTTTAGATGTGAGAAAAAATTCCCACACATTGTTTCTGCTCCACTTACCTTGTTGAATTATGAAATCATCAGATTGAATGCCATTATAGTTTCCACATAGGCCACATGGTTTCCCTTTATGGTCCTCAGACAGTTTGAGGTAAATTCCAGATATTCCATCCCAAGCCAATGAAAAGCCAAAGGTTGTTTTCACCAAAATGTAGTCAGCTAGTTTCTCAATGAAAACCTGTCCAATTGTCTGAGGCAATGTTAAACTTGGGAAATAGAATAAAGACAATCTAAGAATGATGACGAAGGATCTATTATAGGTGGATTTTTTTCTTGAATTACAAAGATAATTTTTTTAAATTATTACTCAAAATTAGTAAATAAATTATTCAGTGAGATCACAAAGCAACCATTCTATAGGAAATCTTGACATTTTTTAAAACTTCAGTATTGAAATAAAAAGACAATAAAACGTATACTCTTTTCCCTTACTGATCTAGATTTTATACTTATAATTAGATACTTCAACCAACCAAAAATACATAGCTGCTAAATATCGGTGATTTTTTAAAATCTGGAAATTAACCTTGCCTATTTAGAATAGTTAGAGTTTAAATATGTTTATTTTTTAATACAGAAAGCTAAAGATAATCTAAAAATACTGCTCAATAATTTAGAAGGACAAACAATGGTCAAAATAAGTAAACACATTGCTTGGGTTCTGATTTTATTTAATTTTACTTTAAACATGGCTATAAAGAAATAGAAGCTTCTATCCCCATATGTCACTTTGATATAATTCTTTTTTTTAAGAAAAATGTGTAAGAATTATTCATTATAATTTATATTTTTAATGCTGCAAAGTACATTATTAAGGATATAATATATTTTATCATACAGTATTGCATTGGGTTTATATTCATATGTAATATTTTTAATTGGATGCAATTTGGTTTATTTAAACATGGGTCACATAGAATATTTAAGCTTCTGATCCAGTGTCTAGTTTTACCATTTTTCACAGGCCAATGCACATGCAAAGGAAGTGCAAGACATAAGGAGACTGAAGAAAACTAAACAACTGGACATTTTAAAACATAGTAAGTCACCACAATACTTTTGAAAGAACACAGTTCTCCTTCCATTTATGAGTATTGCAGAAAAGAGCAGGTACTAATAACTAATTAAATTGAAAAAACTCGTTACAATTAAGGTAGTTATGTCAAATAACAGTTATAAGCTGCAATGTGAATAAGATGGGTGTTGATACATATATTCATACATTTTTTCCAAAAATTTCAAGTTAGTGAGTTACTTTCCAGTAAGAGCATGGCTTCATAGACCAAAAACTATTAAATCAAACACTTTGGCTAGCGAGGTATAATTCCCAAAGAAACAATTCAAAATGCCTATCTGTAAGCAGTTGCACAAAAGTTTTTTACAGTTAATTATTTATAGAAGCTAAGTTATAACAATAGAAAAAATAATAATATATGCTCAAGATGATGGATACCTCAAATATCCTGATTTGACCATTACACACTCTACACATGTAAAAAAATACTCACATATACCCTATAAATATGTAAAATACTATGCATCAGTAAAAAAAAAATAGAAAAATAACTAAAACTTCAGATTAGAGAAAAGAGACTCTAGCTAACTACTGCCATAATAATATATTTTTTAACAAAAATTATAAACAGGAATTCATAGCAAAAGACAGTGTGAGGCAAAGTTTATGGAAGTATAATTGCTCTATCAGGGGTATTTTTTCATTTGGTCATTTGTCACTGGGTCATTTGATCTCTTTCATAGTAAATTTAATTAAATACACATTTTCTAAAAGAAAGGTGGATAACTATGATTATTCTGAAATTTATAATATAAAAGGAGGCTCATGGAAATGGGGAATAATAGTTAAAACTAGATAACCTCCAATAAATCAAAGGAAAACTTCACGCAACAGTGGCAGGAAACATTAAAATGTAAACTAAAATGAATTCACAGATTAACGCTGAAAAGTATTCAGAGATTCATTTGTACCGAACCCTTTATTTCACACGTGAGAGAACTGAAATCTAGAGAGGTCAGGCTTAACACACAGAGCCATACACGTTTGATTTCATTCTGGCAAATATTTCTCTAGTACTTGCTGTGAGTTAGGCCCTAAGCCAGAAATAGCATTAGTATAAGCCATATTGCTGAATAATAAGAAAAGCACTCCTTTTCTGTCACATCGCTTGGAACCTCATAGAAATACTTTCTCCAAGTTAAAATTAAATACTATGTTCCTGATTTAATAAAGGATTCATATTCTTGAAAATCTATCTGAATGGCATCTGTTTTACAAAACCTATAACTTTTAAAGTACCCATTGTTTTACCCACAATTCCATATGGATGATCCTAAATTACCATTAAAGTCAGCTCTGAGAAATACATGTGCAAATGCATTATCTTCTCATTCCAATGCCTAAGCTTTCTTTCAAAATACGAGAAAATGAAAAGTAAAAAAACCAACTGATCAAGAAAATAAGTTCCAGAGAGGCAGGTTGACTGTTGCAAAGCTCTCCTGCTAACCTTTCTGCTACCACCAGTTGCCTCTTAAGGAATCTAAAGCTAGAAAAAGAGCATGTGTTGAAAAGACCATTCCTCTGGAAAGAATCCCTGTGGTTCAAACATTTGCTAGTGAATTCTGAATGATGGGTAGAATTGTTTCAGTCCACAATTTACTTTTTCTGGCAAAATTCAGTCAGGAAATATTTAAAATTGAGTGTCTCTATAATTATTTAGATTGGAAGGTAGATTAGGCCACAGTATTTCTCATCTAAACTGTATAAAACCTTCTGACAAATACATAAACACTCCTTCCTCAAAGCTTTCAGATCATATTCTTGGCAGATAGGAAAGCAGAAGTGGGCTCCTCTCTGATCTATTCAAGGTCAGTCATTTATTGACTCTGAGTCTGTCAGAACTTCAGTGGGAAATCCCAAGTGACACCCAAACCTCATTCACACAAACTTGGAAAGAATTTCCAGAATCCTTTCCAAAATAAAATAGATTTTTTAAAATTCCTGCTTTAAAGAAAATATTTTAGAAGACAAAAATAATCAGAGTTGGACTACGAAGCTATTCCCTGAATCTCTCAGGAGAAAAAAATGTGATAATCTTATCTCCACCTACGTAAACATATTTGTATTCTACACAAGCTTTAAGAAGATCAGATTGATTATATACCTGGTCACCTGGCTGGCCTCAGAGACTACTGAAGTTTTGAAATCTATATGAAATACCTTTAAGAGTGTCATTGAAGAAGAAATTCACTCTTCCTACTCTTCACAACCCACTTGCAGTATGAGATGTTTGGGAATTCTATTATTAATTTATGGTGCTATTTTTATTTTATTATTTATCATATCCTACCTGATTCCATTCTTTTTTATTTCATGACCATAAATTCGAATTTCCTCTTGATTTGAAAAGAACAGACTGATTGACCGATAACAAGTATACACTGAACCAAGACATCTAGGGCTATTATGAACCTGAAAGGGAGAAAACAAAAAGAAAGGATAGGAACAAACAACAAATAGTATTCGAGTTACTAAAACTACAAAGTATGTTTACAGTTCTATAGCGTTATTTGTTCCATGACACTTTACAAAGTTATAACTACATTTAGGATTGTGGAGAGAAAAATGAATATTTACCCCAGAATGCAGACAACAGCATTTACTTTCTTTTTTTTTTTTTTTTTTTGAGTTGGAGTCTCACTCTGTCGCCCAGACTGGAATGCAGTGGCCGCTCCCGGCCACCGCAGCCTCGACCTGCTGGGCTCCAGCGATCCTTCCGCCTCAGCCTTCCGAGTAGCCGGAATTACAGGCATGCGCTACCACGCCCGGCTGATTTTTTGATTTATTGTAGAGATGAGGTCTCGCTGCCCAGGCGGGTCTCGAACCCGCGGGCTCAGGCAATCCACTCACCTCAGCCTCCCAAAGGCACGGGATTACAGGCTGAGCCACCAAGCCCGGCTGCATTTACTTTCTAAAATACAAGTTGGTCTATGGCCATACTACCCTGAACACACTCAATCTAGTCTAAAATACATGTTAATCAGCATATTTTTAATGATCTAGTTCTTTACATCTTCGATTTTAATATTCTCAAAGTTACACAGTATATATCAGAAGAAATTAGTTCTGATGATAAAACTGTAGACACCACAGAGAACCACATTTGTCATTTTTATGTCTATATATTTTTTTTACCTGTTAGATAATCATAAAACAGAATTTCAAATGGAACTCTACACAAAACAGCATTTAAAGATTGAAAAAGTGACCATAAATTCACCAAAAATAAAATTGATTTTATTTTTATTTATTCTAAGATACTTTAGGGAAGAGAGAGATTATTTTTCAAGAAATTGATAGGGCTAGGTTCAGTGGCCCATATCTGCATCCTAGCACTTTGGGATGCTGAAGCAAGAGAACTGTTTGAGCCCAAGAGTTCAAGACGAGCCTTGGCACCATGGTAAAACCTCATCTCTACACAAAAGTCAAAAAATTATCTGGGCATGGTGGCACATGCCAGTAGCTCCAGCTACTTGGGAGGCTGAAGTAGAAGGATCAACTGATGACCTAAGCCAGGAGTTTGAGGCTGCAGTAAGCCCTGCACTCCAGTCTAGGCAGCAGAGTGAGACTCCAACTCAAAAAAAAAAAAAGAAAGAAATATATTGATTAAAAAAATTAGTTTACTAGCAAGAAAAAAGGACAGCAAGGAGAGAAATAAAGGATGAAAAGAGGAGAGGAATATTACATTCTCTTACGCTACGCTGAAATTAATTTCAGAAGGTTCCAAAAGTGAAGTATAAATGATGAAACCATAAAATAACTGAAAGAAAACAGATATCTCTATAGATGGAAAAGAGCTTTCTAAGAATAAAAGTGATATTAAAAAAATCACCAGGCTGGGCTTGGTGGCTCAGCCTGGAATCTCAGCACTTTGGGAGACCGAGGCGAGTGGATTGCCTGAACCCTCAGGTTCGAGACCATCTCAGGCAACTTGTCCAGACTTTGTCCCTACAATAAAAATTAAAAAAAATAGCTGGGCATGGTAGCACACGCCTGTAGTTCCGGCTACTTGGAAGGCTGAGGCAGAAGGATCACTGGAGCCCAGCAGGTCAATACTGGTGTGGCCGTGAGCATGCCAGCCACCCAGCATGCACTCCAGCCTGGGTGACAGAGTGAGACTCCAACAACAACAACAACAACAAACCACCAATAATAGATTCTTAATATTGTATAATTTAATGTATATTAATTTTATATTTAATCAGCAAATCTTATTGGTCACTTATTATGTAACAGGCACTGTTCTAGATACTGGGATATAGCCATCAACCATATAGCCAAAAATTTCTGCTCTCATGAAACTTACATTCTGTTAGAGGACGACAGTTAATTTTAAAATGTAGCTAAATATAACTAAAATATATACCATGTTAGATGACATTAAGGGGAAATATTAAGCAGAGAAAGGGGATAGAGTGTGAATGTGTGTGTGTGTGTGTGTGTGTGTGTGTGTGTGTGTGTGTGTGTGTGTGAAGGTTTGGGGGGACATTTTAGATTGAGTGGCCAGGGAAGGCCTCGCAAAGAAAGTGAAATTCTGACAAAGATGAAGGCTTGTGAGGCAAGCCTTTCAGGACATTTAGAAGATCATTCTATGCAAAGGAAATAGCAAGTACAAAAGCCTGAGGTGGGTATATACCTAAAATATTCTCACAATCCTGGAATCTAGGCATCTGACTCCAAGTGAGATGTTACAGGATCCTTCTTTGGAGAAACAAAATAGAAAACAAAAAGATATACAGATACTAATATTTGGGGACTTATGAAAACAGAAGATCTCTGCACAATCTTTCATTCTCCCAACAAGCTCTTATTCTTATAGAAAGAGTTTTCAATCAGCTTTTAGAGCTTTATTCTCCAGTGTGAAGACACATTCACTAGTCATTTGATGAAAGTCTACAACATGAAAGATAGACACCAAATAAACAAATAAAAGAAAGAAATCAAAGAAACTGAAAATGGTTTACAAAATAAACTTCTAAAAATTCATAACTAATATCTTCAGAGAGGAATGCGAGTATATGCCATCCATGAAACAAGAAGAAAATGCTGTTAAAAATGAAGTTCAAATAATAAAATTTAAAAATTGGAAATTGACAATGATCAGAGATCAGGTGAACTGAACTTCAAAATCCTGAAAGTGATTTTTAAATTATAATCAAGATTTCAAAATTTTTCTTCCATGCACACTTTCCAAGAAAGTATCTTCCCTTTCCAGTAACCAACTTGAATATGTGGCCAATTAAAATAAATGAGTAACAAAAAAATAGGAAATGCCATACACAACCCCCCCACACACACACACTTAATTGACACTACAAACACTGGCCATATGTTTGAAGCTGGGTCCTGCCTGGACAAGAAAGTAAGATTTCAAGTCAGAAGGAGAAAGAAAGAGAGAGAGAGAGAGAAAAGGGAGGGAGGGAGGGAAGGAGGAAACATAGAACAGAAAATTTAAAAGACCATGATTCAAACTTTACAAATATATATAAAATTCAGAGAAAAAAGTCTAGAAAGAGGAAATATATAAAGCTATTAGCAAGGGTAACTCTTTACTGATAATTCTAATATTTTTCATATTTCTCTGAATTTTCCAACTTTCCTAAAAAAGAAATGAACTGCTTTTTATAATTGGGTGGAAGAAGACATTTAAAATAAATGAATTTATTGATTTGAAAGCGTATTACTAACTGAAATCAGGCCAAATAGAAACAATATCTATTAACTCAGGAGGCATAGTTTGGCATAGTGTATTATTATCAAAGGATAGATAACCTAGTTTACACCTTAGTTCTCAAAAGAGTGAGACACTGAACAGGAACATTTCAATGAGAGGGTCAAAAGGTGTCCAAGTGATAAAACTAGTGAGACAGTGAGTGAGAAACCAAAGGACAGTGAGAGAACTGAGAACAGGAGGTTTGTAAGCACTGAAGAACATTTCACTGATTTCCCTATCTAAAGGGATCTCTAACTTTTTATCCTCAAACCCCAGAAGTTAACTTTCAATATACCTCACTTTTTTCTGGGTCACAAAGAGTTGTTCCTCTTAAAAAATTTTAAGTCTGGCCAGGCTCAGTGGCTCAGCCTATAATCCCAGCACTTTGGGAGGTCGAGGCGAGTGGCTTGCCTGGGCCTGCGGGTTCGAGACCAACCCAGGCAACTTGGCGAGACCTCGTCTCTACAATAAAATAAAAAATAGCCCGGCGTGGTAGCGCACATCTGTGGTTTCGGCTACTCGGAAGGCTGAGGCAGAAGGATTGCCAGAGTCCAGCAGGTCGATGCTGGGATGGCCGTGAGCGTGCATGCCACTGCACTCCAGCCTGGGCAAAGGAGTGATACTTCCAACTAAAAAAAAAAAAAAAAAGTTTTAGGTCCTACTTTTAATATTTGCATCATCTAAAAGAGGAAGAGAATTTGAGCAGCTTAAACTAAGTTAGAAAGGAAAGAATAACAGAGATTCAAACACATTTTGGGCATGGAGACTGTTAGCTTTTAAATGGTACAGAATAGCTGTTTCCTAGGAGTGCTTTGAGATATCTAGAAATTCAGAGGATAGGTGGCAGGGAAAGAGATCCCCAACTTCCTTACATCAACTATGACTGCTCTGCAGTTTGAATTTTGCAATGTCTTCTAAGAATGTATTTGAATCAAAAATTCTGAAACTAAGAACTAACTCTCTGAGCTCAGTCATACAGCACCAATCAACCTAGCAATTAGCTCCTGTCTCCACATCCTTATAGCCTGTGCTTCTGTAATTTATGTATCCCATTTCTTAAATGTTAGCCTCTGGTTCATTTTAAAAAATTAAACCAGGAAGGCATTTCACTGGAAGTGTCAAGAAGAAAGGAAGAGTAGATATGTTTGGTGCTTGAACCAATCCCTCTTCAAAAATTAGTAAATAAAACCTGAAAAATAAAGATATTGACTGGGGTTGACATTATGACATCTGTAATGTAAACACTTCTGCCTTGCTTGGAAGTCCCTCTCTCATGGATCTGAACCCCATTTCTTCCCAGCCCTAGGCCTCTTCTTGGTAGAATTATATTCTATATAGCCACAAATTTGGTCCACTCAATTAAGAACCACAGCTCTGGAGGGAGCAGGGATGGGGGAGTACACTTCATCAATAAGGGTACCTGATCTCGAACCAGAGTGAGGGGACCAAAGTGAGGCCCAAAT
Source organism: Cephalopachus bancanus (assembly GCA_027257055.1). Taxonomy (NCBI): domain Eukaryota; kingdom Metazoa; phylum Chordata; class Mammalia; order Primates; family Tarsiidae; genus Cephalopachus; species Cephalopachus bancanus. The sequence continues at coordinate 312,971 of JAPVLO010000258.1, forward strand.
TTTACCTGTACAATGATCGTTTGTATATCTAACCCTGAAATGTACCCCATATCTTTAAAATAAAAAAATTTGACCAGACGAGGTGGCTTAAGCCTGTAATCCCAGCACTTTGGGAGGCTGAGGCGAGAGGATTGCCTGGGCCCCTGGGTCCAAGATCATCCTGGGCAATTTGGCGAGACCTCGTCTCTACAATAAATAAAAAAATCAGCCAGATGTACTAATTCCGGCTATTTGAAAGGCTAAGGCAGAAGGATCACCTGAGCCCAGCAGATGGACACTGGGGTGGAGGTGAGCTAGCCACTGTCCAGTCTGGGTGGCAGGTGAGACACCAACTCAAAAACAAAAACAAAAATTTTAAAAATGCATTTTAAAGCTTAAAAAAAAAAAAAAGAACCACAGCTCTCCAGTCAGAGCCCTAGGTATTCATTCTATAATTTATATGTACTTTGTATCATTTGTCCAGCACTTTTCAAATGCACACTTTTCCAGAGATAACTTTTTCAGTGAATTGTGACCTGAGATCACCTACCCATACAGTGTACCGAGGCTCCAAATTACCACAGTCTTTTGCAAAAATATAGGAACAGTTTCCTGGGAAGTAATAGTAGATACCATCAAATGTTTCAAAATGATATTGTCCCCAGGTTTTGCAAATCCCATCTCTTCCGTTGCCCATGTTTGGGACTGAAAAGAAATAGTATAATATTTAGTATGTAAAATAAATTACACATGTTCAGTCATGATAAGTGATTCTGATTTTTGTTTAAAAATATCCTTTTTGGTAGTCTCTATCATGGAAAGAAATTACTAACATAAAATTACCAGTTGCTCTCAAAACTACCATACTCCCTGAAGAAAAACAGAGAATCCAAGTTGTAAAGAAAAGATTTATGTTAGAAACTTCCTTAATCTTTGCTTCCAAAGGACAGCTCTAGATGAAAGAAAGAGTAGGAAAAATGATACAAGGAAGTGACAGTGATAAAACAAAGAAGGTGGTCCAGAAAAAAAAAAGAAATGTCACCACTGAATGTTCTAAAAATTAACAGAGGCGGTATTAGGAGTGATCTAAATTTTCAAAAATATCTTTATAGTATCATAGAAAAAATAACCCCTAACAAACAAAACCATGCTTATATGTCTGGGACTTGGGAATGGGGAACATTAGTCATTCAAAACATGCTGAAATTTAGAAATTCACAAGTTAAAACTGGCCAAATTTCAAGCAATGTTCATCTTAAATCATTCAACTTAACTTCTATTGTCGTCAGGCCTACATTTTTGTTTTTCATGCCCTTGTAGATAGTCTTCTATTCAATTTTTGTTTTCTAGATTCTTCCTTTTACAGTAATACAAAAATCAGTAACATTTACTGAGTACTCAAAATATATAAAATGTTTTGATATATTCTATTAGGATAAAAATAAATGTAAAGGACAATCTTTGTATATTTTCTCTTGGTGATTTATTAACCTTGGCCTTTTCAGGAAAGAATACAGAATTATTTCATTATCCAACCGGTCTTCCCTGACAGTATTCCTTACCTTTGTTGCATACTTTCAGAGCATCATGTACTTTCCTCTGTAATATATGTCACAAGTTTAATTATTGTGTATCTGTTGTGTATTTGTCTTTGATGTCTCATAATTCTTTCATAAGTATACCTGAAACTTACCAATCTGGCACCTTGTTCCAAGAGCCTGAAATATTTGACAGTCACATGTACCAGTCTTAGAACAGAAAGCTCCATTAAGACATTCATAGGGACAAGAACCTGAGGGACAAAAAATATAAAATAAAATAAGTTATCTTCTGGCATGCATTGGTTTTTATAAGGGTAATATGTCAAGATCTAGCATGGACAAACTGTAGCTTCTATTAATTTAAGCAGAATCCTGGGCCTCTTGCCTTGCTGAGCTAAAGAACTAAACCCATCAAGTCTCTATCTAGTTCATTTCATTATGTGTGCTATGAAGCAAGAAAGACAGGCTTTCAAATCTCAAACTACTCTGAGAGCAAAGGTTAGCCTCCTTCAAGCAATTGAAAGGTCAAGTTCCCATGTAAGGAATCCCTGTCCCAGATGACGAGAACCAGAAATATACAAGCTGCGGATGATTCCTTTGACGGAGTTTGGCTCAGGGGGCCCATCTGATCGGCTTCTTTTCCAGGAGCAAGCACAGTATTAAACAGTGTTAAAGAATAGTGTCTATCATTAACTTGAGGGATTGGCAAAGTATAAAACTCAAAGGAAACTCCCTCTTTTGAAGAGAATGATTAAACATTTCATTTGACATTTGTATACTAATCCTTAGGCTCAATTACAAATGACACCTTCTTTGAAACTCATGCTTAATTTTGATGAGGAAGAAGCCAAAGTTACTGCTCGCTGTCACCAAAAATATTTTTTCTTTCATGGAAAGAAAAACTGTAAAATTGTCCCAATGGATTATTAAAAAAAGAAAGCAAATAACTATGAGCACTAATCTTAATTTTGCCATCATCTCCTGAGTGAGTTTTAAAAATGCAAATGAATCACAGTGAAAAATTTTTCTCTAATAAGGAGAGAACAAGAGGCAACTGGCAAAACTCAAGCAGGAAGAATTTAACACATGAGGAGAACTAAAGAACATCTTTGAGTCACCTATTACTAAAGAAGCTGGGCCTCTCTGGAATATGTCAAGTTCATGGCCACTGGTAATTTAACCACAGTTCCACCAAAGGCAAGAATTTGAAAACCTCAATGATTTCTTTTCACCTTGAGATCCAATGATCTAAAATGTCTCTGTATTTTTAAAAATAAACAAATCTCTAAGTATATCTTAAATGAGAAAAAATGAGTTTTTTTAACTTAGATTATAAATATAGGTTTAAAAAAATGATGTTTTTCATAAACTTAAATGCAATTTTTTCCCCTAAGAGGCACATCTATCTTTAAAGTTTACCTTAGATTACAGTCTTGTATTTTTCCAATGAAAAGATATCTAAATATTTAAATAAACAAATTCATCCCCTTCAAAAATTTATTTACAGTCCTGTTTATTCTCCTGAAAACAAACATTGGACCAAAACTGGTGAGGATCATTGTTCTTTTAAACACAACAGTAAGAATTAAATTCAAACTACTACCTGCATTCTCCTTCAAGGAAATGGGAAATTGGTAAGGAAAATGAGGAAATCAAGGAATAAAGGAATGAGTTATTGATTCATTAAAACAAAAAAGTTTGTGATGTCTTCCCCAGTCATGTAGTTGACAGCTTTGTGTAAGTGTTTAGCCCTGGTTATTCCCACAAGTAACTCAAATTTCTATAAGAAGTGAAAATAAATTATTGCTAAGTATAATTACTACCCTGGCTTAGCTTCCTTCATGTGGTATATGAAAACAATAAAGATTTGATTCAATATATCTCTCAAAGTAATCTCTTGAAAAAGCAAATACAAAAATATGGGTATAAACACTGACCTTTTATTTTGCTTTCACCCCAAATAATAGCATCATGGAAAAAATATCTTGGAGAAGTTGCTTCAAACTTTGAAAAGGAAATAAGAGTTCAAGACAGTTAAATTATTTTTAAAAAGACAAACATGCAAATTGGGAAATCTAGAAACTCACTACTACAAATACAGAAATTATAAAATACTGACTTTCTATTTCCTTGAGTAACTGAGGTTCTTTTCACAAAGTAGAAAGAGTTCCTCTAGCCAGGCTCGGTGGCTCACCCTGTAATCCCGCGCCTTTGGGAGGCTGAGGTGACTGGATTGCCTGAGCCCGCGGGTTCGAGACCCGCCTGGGCAGCGAGACCTCATCTCTACAATAAATCAAAACATCAGCCGGGCATGGTAGCGCATGCCTGTAATTCCGGCTACTTGGAAGGCTGAGGTGGAAGGATCACCGGAGCCCTGCAGGTAGAGGCTGCGGTGGCCAGGAGCGGCCACTGCACTCCAGTCTGGGCGATGGAGTGAGACTCCAACTCAAAAAAAAAAAAAAAAAATGAAAGAGTTCCTCTGAGGCTGTGATTAGAAGACTTCATTTCAACCATTTGTTTTGCCTCTTACATGACTTTGATAAGTCATTTACCACTCTGATCTCTGTCCTCACTTTCCCTGCCCATCATTCCCCTTGTGAAAGGAGCCTGGTTGGAATCTAACCTTTGGATTGACTGCTTGGCCTTCAGCAGTAGCAATTCTTTGGCACTTTAGTACAGATAGATTTGGGGAAACAATGCATGGGAGATGATGGACAGTGATGTACCGTTTTCCTATACATCAATCTGCAAAGACACCATACACAGAAGCGGCGACTCTTTTCATGTCAGTATGTTACCCTCGGCCTGTAAAAAGTTGACATCTTTAAGTTCATAGAACATTTAAATGTGTCTTTTTACAGAACCCAAGACAGTGCAGAGTAGTGAATAAGAGCATGAATTTTAGAATCAAACTGAACTCCATGAGAGTCCTGACTCTATAAGTATTTACTTTCAGGCAAGTTTCCTAATCTCTTAATACCTGTTTACTCATCTGTAAAATGGGAGTGATAATGGCACCCACTTCATTGTGCAATTAAGGTAATGAACTAAAACAATGTAGGTAAAGTTTTCCACATAGTGTCTCACCCAGAAAATTAACAATAAAGAGATGTACGTCAACTAAGCATTCTAGATAAAACCTTAAGATTTTGTAAAGGTCAGTATGGCTTAGTAGCAAATAATTGTGGATTACTAAAACTAATTAATTACAGATTGTTGCTCCAACTCAATGCCAACTGAGTATATAGCCTGGAGCAGTATCCTTTCCAATAGCATTTTTATGTTCACCAGAATAAACATTTTGTCTCAAAATGTGCCATGTAATTATCAAGTTAAGTAGCAAATGATAATAGAAAAACTGGAGCAAGGTGAAAGATAAGAAGGAGAGAAGAGACACGTGACTTTAGGAACAAAATCCCTTCTCAGCAGATTCTCATACATATGAACTTTTGTTTTGGTGTTTTCCATCTCAGTACTTTTTATCTTTATATTATATTATATAAAAAGACTGTCATATTATCTTACCATTTTAAGATTTGTTTCTAACATCCTTGCCACACACCATGGCTTAAAATTCATTGTTTCTTTCTCAGTGTCCCCAGATTTTATCCTCACTGTTCAATAGCCTCCTTTTGTCCTTAACTTTGTCTTCTAACTAAGTTAGATTCACAACTGTGGGCTTGATTCCTAAGCAGTGCATTGCACGACTGTGACCTCGTTGTCCTTCTTAACATTTCTTCTTTTAAAACCTATTCAGAAAATAAATGATTCTGATACATGCTCTGTGGCTACAGGAAAGAGAAGTACACGTCTCTTGCTCTTCATTTTCCCTAAAAGAGAAGTCAAGGCAAGGTAGATGTATTTCTCATTTTTCTTTTTCTTTTTTTGAGTTGGAGTCTCACTCTGTCGCCCAGACTAGAGTGCAGTGGCCGCTCCCGGCCACTGCAGCCTCGACCTGCTGGACTCGGGCAATCCTTCCGCATCAGCCTTCCAAGTAGCCGGAATTACAGGCGCGCACTACCACGCCCAGCTAATTTTTTTATTTATTGTAGAGATGAGGTCTCGCCTGCCCAGGCTGGTCTCGAACCCGTGGGCTCAGGCAATTCACTCACCTTAGCCTCCCAAAGGCATGGGATTACAGGCTGAGCCACCGAGAAGGTATTAACACAACTCCTTTGAGGTCAAGTATGCAAATTCTAAGAACATCTAATGGACAATAGAATCACCCCAAAGATAAGGCACTTTATGTGACATCTTTGGGGCATATTTCACAGGTTCCTCAATACAGTGGGTTCACCAGCTTTTTTCAAAATCAGATCTCCCACTGAGTCACGCAGATATCTTTTTGTGGTTAATATCGTCTACTGACAAACATATATTTCAAATTTCTCAGAGAAAAATCATTTAACCACTTCACATGATACATAAGCATGATACATAAGCAAAGTACACAAAATACTGTATTTTCATTCCACAATCTTTTGCCCATTCTGTTACAAAAAAGGTCTCTACTCTTGATAAGAATAAATGAGTTTTGTCTTCTAAACTGTCACAACAGTATATCAAATCTGTTTTTTTCTCTAATTCTCTATAATTAATATCATAAAATATACAAATTCAGACATCCATCAAAAAAATAGAATAGAAGTTGTTTGCAATTCAGCATTTGGCAAAGGTTTCTTTGAATACTTAAGCTGTTTGTTTTATAAATACTCCAAATTTATCGCTTTTCAAAGAAATGTCTCTACTAAGTTAGGATTCTCTATTTTGCCATCCATCTTTTATAATGAAATTGTTTTAAACCCATCCATTTGAACATTTCAGCCATAGTTTGAAGAAATTGCAATTATTTTATTCTATCCTTTATATGAAATGACCCAGGCAAGAAAATTTCCTCAAATACAGTTCTTCCAAAAAAAAAAAAGGTTACCTAACCAGAGAATCCATAATTTAGATTTATCAGATTATCGGACAATAATAAAAGCTTTCTATCAGGACACTAGGACATGTCTGATGCCCTTTAGCAATATTTAACTCATATCATTTATGCCTTTCTCTGCTCTTTTTGCATGTATTTTTACTGTTGTGTTTGTTCTAACTGATATTGTGCCTAATTTTTAAACTAATCTCAATTTTCTGTCAGCTACAAGGAGTTAAACCCCTCCCCAAAATGCTTCACACCTAACATTAGGTAACTGAGGTGAATAGCAAAAAATGTATTTCTCTTCAAACAAGTCAGTTTAAACTGAGCGATGAATTCGAGGGTCGTGAAACTCAATAGAGAAGTTACTTCGCATCTTCCTCCTCCTTCCTGTCTTATTTTTAGCGTTTCATTCCCTTCCACAAAGGTCTCATTGTTGAAGTGACAGCACAGTCCAAAGCAGAATGGATTATTTCTCTGCCTCTCTCTGTCTGAAGCATAACCTACCTGTGCTGCTAAAAGAGCTCTTTTCTGTTGATTTTCATTAAATCCGTTCCTGGAAGAAAACAAAAAGAACTTGTATAGTCAAAGGTCCCTAGGCAACCTGAACAAGCCTTTCCCAAGGGAGAGCTGGTGTTTTCCTCCTGATTTCCATCACTTTATCAAAGAGGTCTTTCTTGGTTTAACATTTAAAAGGTCCCCCTCCCCTTTTTGGAGGGGTTAGAGTTGGGTGGTGGCACTGTCTCATTTTACAAAATTCAGGAATGTTCCCAATTTTCTCCAGTCTCTGATGTAAACTGAATTTTAGGAAGGAACTTTGAGATAGGAAAAATAAACAAAATAGTGTAACATTGTAGCACCAACATGCATAATATTCTCTTCACAAGACTTTGTAAATCTGGTGAAATCTGTATTTGCAAAGAGCGCATTTACTTTTTTCAAACATAACACTTCATTCTCTCCTGTTCCATGTCATAAAGGGCAGATTAACATGCATATGAACAAAGAAATCAAATTGCAATATTAAAATCAAATGGCTAATAATTCACTATGGTAGACATTTGTTTTATGGTGTTTTCTGTTCTGTGTTATATTTATCAATAAAAATCTTATTTAAAAAATTAAATGGTGAATAGAATTCTGCTTTGTATTAAGCAGAATTGTAGTCCAAAAAATGATTTTTATTATTTACTGCTAGAGTCAGTTTGTTTTTATTATTAAAAACTGTTTTACTCTATGTTAAGAGCACAGCTCATTTGTAATCAATAATGCATATTAGTAATAACAACACAAAAGAAGATATTATGAAGTATAACTTTTTTACAAACTTTGGATTGAAAGTAATAAGTCTTTAGTACCTACAGTCATTGGACACCACCAAGTACTCCTCTTGTAATTAAAATGAAAGGAAATATTTTTGCTTCATAAATAAGAAAATGAATATTTAATCATTTTAATTTGTAAAAAGGTTTTTAAAGACTACATTTTATACTTTTTTGTAAAATATTTCTTTTTTTCAAAATATTTATTTTTTTCTTTTTATCTCAGCAGATTAAGTTGTCTGCTGAGCTTTGTTCATTCCTATGAACTTTATGTTTTAGAAGACATAAAGAACAAGAAATACTCACTCTGATGTTCTCGTCAAGATGGATGATGAACAGATATATTCTGCCAGAGACAAATATATACATAAGAATGAAAAAAAAATCCAAATACGTTGGTTGCTTATTCTGTTATTTAACAGATCGTCATTTTAACCTAAATTCTAAACCTCAGACTGAAATTAGTTGTTAGTTATTTTGCATATTTTTACAAGATTTTGAACAACAAATTCCTTGTAAGACACTGGAGTGATGAATAAGCTAAAAAGAATGGGCAGTGTAGGTGGATTTACACAGACATAAAACAATTGAATGAGCAGTAGACTTGGAATCAGAGATTCAAGTTTTAGTTCTGGTCCTATATGCCAAGTTTAAACAAGACATGAAACACAATACAAAATGATGGTGCTGGACAAGTTGATCACCAAAGTCTCCTCCAACTGTCAAGGTTCTATGACATCTTTTTCCTTGAGATTTTATTTACTATCAGAATTAGAAGATAGTGTCTTTGACCACTCTAATTTTTTACACTTCAGTAATTTCTTCCTTAACCTCTACAAGCTCTAAAACATATAAACCTTTTCAGGGATTAGAAATTAGCAACTGAATATAAACAAACGCTTTCCCTATTTTGTTATGTATGATTAAGTGTTTATATGTATTTCATGAATTTAAAGTACTCCAAGAAAAAAAGTGTAAGAGGGTGAAACTAGTTCAGCAGACTGTTGATAGTTATGGAACCTAAGTGAGGGCACATTTGAAATGTGTTATAGCATTTTAATGTTGTGTATCTTCGAAAGTTTTCAGTAATAACAAATAAACAATTAGCAAAAAAATAAATAAAACTACTATAAAAATAAATGAAATCAATTCTTAGTCCCAAATGTTAAAAGTATCCTTAAAACATCTTTCACCATTCTTTGGGTTGATGGCATGAAGAAATTTCACGTATTAAATTTCTCTTTATTTATGATAAAATTTCAAATGCTTAAGTTACACATAGACAACTATTTTAAATCATCTCTTAGAAGAGAAAATGTTAGAATCACAACTTTTCCAGTACAATTGCATATTATGACAAAAAGCATGACTTTTAACTAGTCATTAAAAAAAGTGAAAACTACAATTATCTACATTACTAAGAAGTTTCAAAAAGATAATCTGAGTATCATTTAGCACATATTCATTCTAATGACTTGAAAGTACTTTGCAATATAAGGAGAAGCTATTTATGTAAATTATAAGAGAAATAACGTACAATAAAGTTAAAAATTTAATATAAGTTCTTACCTTGTAATGAAAACAGCAATATATGAAGCAAGAATATACTCCAAGGTATCATTAAATTGAGTTTTCTCACAATGTTCATTTCAGTGTTGCCTTTCTCCCTGAAATGTAACCAAATTTTTGGTCTTTACTATGATGGCATCTTAGAAGTATGCGTATTTGTAGTGTGCTCAAGTTCTAATAACTATAGCTATGTAATAAAGCAATTCAAAAAGAAATTCCAGGCTTTCCAACTACATACAGCATCTGAAGCTTTAGAACTGGCAGACAACCTTTAGCTGAGTCTCTCATTAGCAATGCATGGCAGCTTCTTACCTGAGCCTGTATTAGTTACACCCACACCTGCACATCACATGCCTTTTTAGCCTATATTAACCTTTTATAACTTCTCCAAGACAGTAGCATTAAAAATTAAAAAATAATAAAAACAAAAAATAAAAACCTCTTGGTATCTCCTGAAGTCATAAGAGATAACTATTATTCCTAATTGTTTATCTATGCTTTGTGTCTTAGAACCTATCCACAAAATAATTATTGTTCTTTGAGAAAAAAGTGAAATAAGATTCTACCGATCTTTTCTAGAATGCATACATGTGCTTTAGGATTAAAGAATTAAAGACATTTTTAGGAATTAAAAAGTATACTAAAACTATGTGCATGTATTTTCAACTCAAGGTCCATTACAGTGTAGGTTAAATTGGCATATTTCTGTTAAACATTCTGCAACAAAAGTACTAATTTAAAAAGAAAAGATGATACTTTAAAACTTGTCTCTAGTAAGAAGATAAAGTAACTCACCTAGCCCTAAAAACCTTCCCTTGACACCCTGTTTTTCCATTCTCTATGACAAAACTGAATTGGACAACAAAGACTTCTTATTCCAACAGTAGGAATACTCTTTTCTGGAATGGACTGACTGCCTATACTGTCATCAGAGAACTCTAATATTTCATAATGAACTCTATAGAGATAATCTAAATCCCACAAATTAGTGAAAACCATGCTTATATAATGAGTGCATGTGTCTATAGCAGATCCTGTGAGTTACCTCTCTATTATTAGACTCTTAACAGATAGGTGTACAGTAGTAGTAAGGGATGTCTAACCACACAGGAACTAGCTCATGATACAAAAAGTGCAGCAGTTCTTAACGTCTTGTACCCAGACACCTCTTTTGCAATGATTTCTGAGTCTTTTCTGTAAAATATCCTTGATGTCCTAACATTGCATGGCCTAATATTCATTATATAAAGTTACCTTGTATTCCAAATTCAATAATCACTTACTCTTGCTCTGTATAACTTTAATTCCTTTCCATTGCCTAAATAATAACTAATTCCACGAACCAAGAGGAGATGTTTGCCTATAAAAGGAAAAATCTAAAGCATGAAAACCCACACAAATTTTACTAAAATTATAAAGTAGCTATGTGCCTGTTACCCTACACACACACACACACACACACACACACACACACACACACACACATGCACACTTTAAATTTCAATTGATAGGTTTAAATAATTTTATATAGTATGTGCTTAATAATATCTACTGAGCCAGACATAGTGGCTCATGCCTGTAATCCCAGCACTTTGGGAGGACGAGGTGAAAGGATTACTTGAGCCCAGTAGTTTGAGGCCAGACTGGGCAACAGAATGAGAACTCATCTCTTCAAAAAGCCTCAAAAATCTAGCCAGGTGTGGTGACACATGCCTATAGTCCCAGCTAGTTGGGAGATTAAGGTGGGGAGGATTGATTGAGTCAAGAGATCAAGGCTGCATTGAGTCATGATCATGCCACTCCACTCTAGCATGGCAACAGGGTAAGATTCCAACCCAAACAGTAATAATAGTAATGATAATATCTACTGAAATGTTGCTAGTCTACTACCCTTGAACTAATTAGGCAATCACATAACTCTAAACAAATAACTAACTTATTTATAGCTACATTCTTTTTTTCTCTTTTTTGCTTTCTTTCTTTTTTTTTTTTTTTTTTTTTTTTTTTTTTGAGTTGGAGTCTCACTCTGTCATCCAGGCTAGATGACCTCAGTGTCAACCTGCTGGGCTCCAGCAATCCTTCCAAGTAGTCGGAACTACAGGCATGCGCTACCATTCCCCGGCTAATTTTTTTTTTTTTTTTTTTTTTGTAGAAACAAGGTCTCACCAAGTTGCCCAGGTTGGTCTTGAACCCACGGGGGCAGGCAATCCAGTTGCTTCAGCATCCCAAAGTGCTGGGATTACAGGCTAAACCATGGAGGCCAGCCTATAGCTACATTCTAAATGTAGAATTTTGTAGGTCCAAAAATATGTATCTACTCAACCACAATCAAAATGATCAAATAGCTTAGATTCTTAAGAAGATGCAGGTACAGAATAAATTAAAAGATTATGGTTAAATTCTGTTTAGAAGACAATAGTCTCCCTCCAAAGAAATTTTCTAAATTAAGAGAAACAATTTTGTGTATGCAGAATGTGTATTGACTCTTTCTGGAAGGTGTTGAAAAGTACATTACCAATATATTACCATGTTCCCTTCTTAATTTACAATAGTTCTCTTGGCTTCCTAGGTTCCCATATAACTTAACCTATAATGTGAAGGATCTATAAATCATACTTAAGGATTATTTTTCTTAATCTAGTAATTGCTTGGCTTTTTTCCTTAAACTTAAAATTGTCTACAAATAACCCATGAATGCAAAAACTCCAAATGTAAACCAAGGTTAGATTTCATGAATCTATAAAATAAACATTTTGATAATACCCATAGTTATTTTTAACACAACTAGAACTTGCTGACAAAGAGTCAGTATACCAGGCTGGGGGCGGTGACTCAAGCCTTTAATCCTAGCACTTTGGGAGGCCGAGGCGAGAGGATTGCCTGGGCCCAGGGTTCAAGACCCTGTGCAACTTGGCAAGACCTTTTCTGCACAATAAATCAAAAAATTATCTGGGCGTGTTAGCATGCACCTGTGGTTTCAGCTACTCGAAGGCTGAGGCTGAAGGATCAATCACCTGAGTCCAGCAGGTAGAGGCTGCGGTGGTCATAAGCATGCCACTGCACTCCAGGCTGGGTGACAGAGTGAGAATCCGACTCAAAAAAAAAAAAAATTAGTAAATCAGCAACATAAAGCTGTGTGAAAACAATATGTGTTTCTAACATAAACTTTGATATTTTAAGTACTTAATTAAAATGCAGAAACTGAATTTCTCATTTCAAAATTCATACAGTATCTTTAACTTTTTGATTCAAAGGCATCACAGTCATTTTCACCAAATAAAGTTGGAAATTCTAAGTCTGTATTATTTGACATATTTATCACTTTCTGTTTTCAACTATATATATTCAAAAGCTGTAAATTATTTTTCTGATAAAGCAAATAGAATTTATACAAGGAATCCTCAGGGCAGTTTTTTTTGGGGGGGTGGGTTGTTGTTATTCTTTTTGCCTGAGGTATGTCTTCTCTCTGCTTCCCTTCCATTCAGACTCATAGAAAAGAGAGAAAAGGAGACTGGACAATGGCAAGAAAAGCAATTTTTTTAAAAATCCCAATTTCTTTTTCAACTAAATACATTACTCATTACATAAAATGGTAGTCTTGAAAATAGCTCAAATAGAAATAACGATGAATAGCTACAATAGAATGGAGCATTTATATGAAAGATTAGATCCAGAGCCACAAAACATGGAATGTATGACTGTTGCTACATATAATTATTACTGTCAAAATTTAGTTGACAGCTTTTATATTTCATTCTACTCTGACAAAGGATCTTTGGCGAAAAGTGAGTCAGACACCAGCTTGTGAAGCGATATTAAGTTCATAAGAAGTCTGAGACAACTACATAATGCAAGCAATAAACAGTTCCTTTCTGCTACAAAAGCACTGCACATTTTCCCACATGGAATATGATCTTTAGAAAGTTGACACCTGACAGCCGATTGGCCTCAACCCATCACATTAAAAACAACTGGCAAGAATGGGAAATTTTTGGCCTCATAGTATATACATCAATGATAATAAAGGGATATTTTTAAAGACGCTCATCATCTTTGAGAAAAGTTAATTTCTTTGGTGATTTATATAACACTCATTTTTCATTAATTGAGATCAAATCTAAAGTAGATAACATTTGACTCCCATAATATCACATTCCACCAATGAAATGCAATTATTCTTCACTTGTATTACTAAACCTAACACATTTCGGCTTCAGTAATTTTATCCAGAATTTATGTTATCATTGAGCCAGCAAAAAGAATCCTATACCTTTAAAGAGAATTTAACCAATCTGAATATAACTGTCTCATTATATGATAGTTTGTAGTATTCTATGTATGCTTTCAAGATATGTATTGCTTGGCAATTTCTGGGATGTTTCATGTAATTTAATTCAGAAGGGGGCATCTATCTTAGTTTTCCTGAATAAGGACATGATTATGTTACATAAGTGTTATCTGTGTTGGTCATCATTTCCATTGAAAATTCATCCCCAGCTGTTAATGTGCTATCTTTTATAGACATTTGTTTTTCTACTTGAAATTGATTTACAATACCTAATTGATATCTTGAAAGCAGTAATGTTCCTCCAACTAAAGTTTCCTCCTGTCTATATCTTAGTATAAAGTTCAAGATAAAATACCAATAATTGCTGTAGTTCTCTATATTGTCTGAACTACTATAGCACTTTGCATTTATACTATACAATGCAGTATATAATGTGCTATAAAATAACAAATTAAATTGGTTTCTTATGTTTTCAACTCCTGTTTATATCTTGAATCATTTTTTAATTTTATTTTAGATTTTTCAGGAGAAATGGCTCTAATCTTGTTGCTTCTCTCAATTGGGATAGACTGCCTCATGAGTTTTGTAATTTTGGATGTGGGGTTCATGTCTGGCAGAGCATTTTCTATGGGACTCTCTTACACCCAGGGTTGAGAATATGCATCTTGGAAAAAAACATTTCTATATATCTATCTATCTATCTATCTATCTATCTATCTATCTATCTATATCTATATCTATATATCTATATAGATATATACTTCTCCCTAGGGAACTTCAAGTTAATTTCTCAGCTTGAGGGTTCCCAGATCACAAAATGTAAATTCAAATCCCAAACACAAAGCGAAGGAAAACCAAGTCCATGTTCTGCTTTGTTTTTGGTCTCTGTCAATAACCCTTACATTCTAGTGAACTCACCCAGTCGTTCACATAGTTGACTATTTTATTTTATTTGGCACTTTCAAGTATTTTGTAGCTGGCAAATGTTTAGATCATCTAATCTTCTATATTGTAAAAAAAAAAAAAAAACCACCACCAAATAGTATATGCTTTTATTTTCTAGATACTTCATACTTTTACTTTCTTACTTTTTCAGCTTAATTACAATTACTTTCTCAGTGTAATTACAAACAAAAGTCTTCAAAACAATCTACCTTAAATTTGTAAAGAAAGCATGTTAAAAAAACTCATACTTGGATCAAATTATTTAAATGATAAAACAAGCCAGGCTCATTGGCTCAGCCTGTAATCCCAGCACTTTGGGAGGCTGAAGCGAGTGGATTACCTGAGCTTGTGGGTTCTAGATCAGCCCGGGCAACTTGGTGAGGCCTCATCTCTACAATAAATAAAAAATTAGCCGGGCATGGTAGCATGCACCAGGCATAGTAGTTCTGGCTACTTGAGGCAGAAAGATCACCTGAACCCAGCAGGTCACACTGGAGTGGCCGTAAGCATGACACTGCACTCCTGTCTGGGCGACTACATGAGACTCCAACTCAAAATATATATATATATAAAACAAAACTTGTTAAATCTCAAAATGTCATGACTGGATAACTTCATGCAATACCAATGTTCCAGCTCAGATGCCTGGCAATCTGATTTATGACAATAGCCACTGACTGCAACCACTCCACAGTGTCAAATATCAGCTTATTGACTTCCACTTCCCCCATAATGGCAAGATTGGTATAGAAAACTGCTTTGGAGATATGGCACAATTGTGATTTTCAGCAGAGCACAAATCAGTATGAAAACATAATTCAGAAGGAACTAAGCCCCTCATTGTGATTTGAGAGTCAAATAAAGGTTGATCAACCCCCAAGAAGGGTTCCCCACTTATCTCTTCATGACCTCTTCCCCTGCTCCCAGCCTGAATAAGAGACTTACTGAGTTACATGCAAAATTATTATCATTATCTTTCAAAAGCTGCAGTGAAAATACACTGGTTCCCTTGAAAGGTTTTCTTCAGTCTTCTCTTCTAACAAGATAAGTTTATCAGCTTTACTTGGAATACAGTGGTGGCTCTTACACTTTGGTGTGTGCAAGAATTACCTAGTAAGCATATTAGAAGCACAAATTCCAAAACCCATTTCCAAGACGTCTTATATTTTCTGATTGAGTCTAAGGGGATTAAGCATCTGTCATATGATAAAAGAGAGAATCTTGCTTTGGAAAAATTTAATACCACATTAGCTCATTCTAGTAGCAAAAACTTGTAAGCAAATTACAAATATGAAAACGCAGACAGATTCCACTGGAGGAGAAAGGAGCAGAGGATGGAAAAATCTCACTACCCACTACTGAGCAGTTTAGGAAGATGATAATAATTTTCTTATTATTCCCTCACTCTTTATGCAAAGAAACCCCTCCCACTCACTGGTGCCATTGGCAACATACCTTTATGTCCCCCACTAGAATGGGTGGAACAATGCGCTCCTCCACTCCCTCAGCAAAGATGTCCATGTCTTAATTCCCAGACCTGCAAATTTTCCTTTACATGACAAAACAGACTTTGCAGATGTGATTAAGGATTTTGAGGTAGGGAGATCGTGCTGGGTTGTACATGTGGGCCCAATATTACCTCAAGGGTCAAGTGAAAAAAGAAAGCCAAAAAGCGTGAAAAAGAAAAAGATTTGGAGATGAAAGAAGCAGTCAGAAGCCAAGAAGCCAGCTTCTCAAAGCTAGAAAAGGCCAAGGAATGAATCCTTCTCCAGAGCTTCCAGAGGAGCATAGTCCTACCAATGTCTGGATGTTATCCCAGAAACCCATTTCAGACTTCTGATATCCAGACCTAAAAGATAAATTTTTGTGTTTGAACCCACTAAGTTTGTTATAGCAGCGATAAGAAATGAATGCATTTACACTCTTAGGCCACTAAGGATAGGCACTTGCCTCTAAGCAAAATAAGATGTTGATCCTAGAACTGATCTGATTCTCTTTCCAGGTATAAAATCACAGGGATAGAAGTGATGTGTTGTCACAAGGCTATGGGCCCTGGGGCTTTGTGGTCAGGCAGATAGGAGATGGCAGCTATTTTTTTAGTTATGTGCATGCTGTTAAATAACAAAAAAGAGCTATTCTGTAGAGAGAAGTAGGAGAATGGAGCAGATGTTCAGAAAGAAGCAAAGAAACAAGTGGTGGTTTCCATGACTACATCTATTCGGTAACTATTGGTTCTGTTCCTCTGGAGAACCCTGACTAATAAAATGACCTTTTTCGAAAGGGCACCATGAATTATTAATATATGGGGGTCTATTACCCCAAGGTCCCCAAATACTCCATTCAGACAGAAAAAAAGTGAAAATTGTAATGTGTACATACAAAAAAGATAAGTTAGGGATGAAGATAAAAAAGATAAGGAAAAATTTCTTGAAGGGTACTTCATAAGATGAGAGATAAGAGTTAAGCAAGAACCCCAAGAGAAACAGAAATGAGGTACTGTGGAATGGTCCCAGCACCACCAAGCATTTTGCTGAGTCTAGCTCACTTCTCTGCTATCAAGAGTGAGAACTACTATCAAGAGTGGCTCACGCTTGTAATCACAGCACTTTGAGATGCAAAGGCGAGAGGATTACCTGATCCCAGGGGTTCGAGACCAGCCTGGGCAAATTGGCAAGACCTTGTCTCAATAATAATAACAATAATATAATTACAATTGTAATAATAATGCAAAGCCAGGTGTGGTGGTGTGCACCTGTAGTCCTGTAGTTCCAGCAGCTAATTGGAAGGCTGAGGTGGAAGGATTGCCTGAGCCCAGCAGGTCAAGGTTGCAGTGGCTGTGATCGTACGCTCCAGCCTGGGCACACGGTGAGACTCCAACTCAAAAAAAAAAAAAATGAGAACTAGAAGAACCTATAAGTTAGACTTCTATTGCGGTACTCTGTTGGTGGGAGTCAGGACAACTTAAATGACACAGGGAAGTTGAGACAAGATTGAATATCTGTCAGGTCCTTTTTGGCACTGAGTGACTTCAGGATGAAGGCTTTCATCTAAGAATCAGTTGGTAGTATGCTGACAAAAACAGGCAGGAATATCCTTGGGTAGATTAGATTGTTGTTCCTATTTCTTCATTAATTGCCTCCATGATATAGAATTATATGCATTCACATTTCTATGTACTTTGACATTACTTCCTGCTGGAGTAGGAAAAGTATACTTTCCATGCCCATTGATGTTTGAATTGGCCAAGTGACTCTTTCTGGCTAATGTAATGTTAGCAGACATAGCTTCAGCAGGGGCTTTATAGGTGCTTGAGAGTTTGGGACTCTTTTTTTTTTTTTTTTGTACTTATACTATCCACCAGAAGAAGAATATGTACCCTGGGTAGGCACTAGTCCAAAGAGAATGAGGAAACATGGAAAGGACTTCAACCTGAACAACCTCAAAGAGCTGACTCACATGGGCAAGAAATATAAATCACCAGGCCTGGAAGAAAACATCTAGCTCCGCTTTTCTTCCAAGGTTATGCCTGAGGGCTACTGCTTCTGGGGAAACAGATGGGAGATGGCACAGGATTGTGGCATCTCTAGAGACAAAGGGGCACTGATACCCACTATACTTTTCTGCCAGAACAAAGTTACAGAGCAATATCATCATTCATATCACTGCCATTATTCTCATCATGTATTACATATTCATTTCTGAATGAATCTGTCCCACCTGCTGTGGATTTCTAAAGGCATAGGACACATGTTAATCTCTTCTTTTTCTCATTGCTTAACACAGTATCTCAAAAATATTCATTGACTAAATAAATTAATGCATGCCTCTGCTGTAAGACCCTTGGAGAAGTTATCAAAGCCTCTTCTTTCACAGTGTTTGAGTATATGGCCTCAATCCAATAGACCAGGCTGACTCCTCTGTGTGAATGAATCTAAGCCTTGCCTGCCACGGGTCAAGCTAATATATTTCAGCTTGTAAGATGTCATCTCCCAAGTTTGTGACCCAAAGGCTTAAGCAGCCTTGGGTGAGGGTTCTCAGTCATTGGCAAATATCCGTTCCTTTATATTATGAATTCAGATTGCAGTTACAATAGTTTTAAAGAAGAGGAAGAAGGAAAACTGAACAAAGCAATGGATAAATCACAGAACTTGTCTTCACAGTGGAAAGCAGAACATTAAATAATATTAAATATCTCCTCCCTACCTTTTCTCCAGAGGCACATTTATTTGTGGAAACATAAACCTAAGGCAAAGCACTATTTCATATCCCAGGAAATTGTGCTCCTGCTGTTAAGGACTCTTTGTCACTTACTATTTAATTAATTTATAGTCCTATTTCTCTTATACGTGTATACCTGTCACTGCTGCTAGATTTATAGGTGATTAAGAGCTGTGATCCTGACATATACATCTTTGTATGTCCTACCAAGTCCACATGCAGTGTTCGTCACAGACTAATGCCTAATAAATATTATTAGTGATGATAGTAATATAATGCTGATGACCCTTTCCCTTTCTTGATGTGCTTATAAAGCTTGGTGGGCAGGATCAGAGCTCAGGGTGGAGTATGATAGGAAATTAAATTAGAAATGAGGGCAAAGTCAAGATTATAAAAAGTTCTATGTTTCAACTAGTTTGTATGGACTTGGTCTGTAGGCAATTGAGAACCATTAGAGATTTCAGTGTCTATTTATCTTAAAAGTCTCTGATAGTAAAGTGCTACATTTCAGAATTCAATATCTGGCTTACTTCCTGGTTTGAGTTGGATTGCTTTTATCTTCAGACAAATACCTCACAAAGATCTCTTCTTTTCATACAGAAAAGAAAGGTCAGAGACCCCTAGAAGCAGGAAAAGTGAAAAAGGCAAGAGATTGTGAAAATTATAAATAATTATTAATATAAGCTCTGGAATACTTACTATGGGTAAAGCACTGTTAGAAGGCGTGAGGCTTATACAGATAAAACGTATACAAATTGTCTATTAAGCTAATTTAAGGGGCATTATAATTCTAGGCAGAAGAAATAGAGAAATGAATAAGATAGAATCATAATCCAGGGAGGAAACAACTTTAAAATCATTATAAAATAATGTTATATGCATTATAAAATAATGTTATATGCGTTGTGTTATATGTTATTAAAGAAAAATGCAGATGCCCTGAAAGAGTCTTATAGAGAAAGAAAGGGTCCACAAGGTCTTCTAGGAAAAGACTACTTTTCAACTAAGAACTGGAGTTAGCCAGAGGAAGCCAAGATTCTACCAAGCAGAGAAAATAGCATACATGATGCATTAAGGAGGAAGGAACTTGGTAGGCTTGAGGAAATAAAAAACCCTGTGTGGCTGGAGTAAAGGAAGCTAGGGAGAGAATAGTGCATGACTGAGATTGTGGGTGCAGCAACGTTAGTCATTCAAGCGCTTTGGGACATTCTAAGAATTTTGAACTTCATCCCAAGAATAGAAGCTGGCGAGAGTTTGAAGCAAAAGAGTAATGTAAACAAGTTTGCATATGTTTGTGTATGACATATACAAATATATATACACACAGAAATATACACACACATACATATTATAGGTTTTACATATTATATAAACATATTTTTAATACTTTTAAGTTTACTCTGTATTCAAGGAGGACAAAAGTAAATGGCAGAAAATAGCCACAGAAACTACTGTAGTCCACAAAAGATGATAGCAATTTGGTCTAGACGGAAAGGTGTGGAATTGGCATGATTAATTGAATAGATGGTGCTATTATTTACTGAGATAGGAAACATCAAAGAAAATTCCAATTTGGACTGATAAGAAGTCCATGGAGTTGTTTTGCTTATTTACAGGGATACAGGTAATTATTTAATAGCTGACAGGAAGGACACCACAGAGAAGGAGCTATTGACACAGATAAAAGAAGATACTCAGGAGAGAACGGTTCTTGAGCTGAAGAGCCTTCTCTCAAAGAGTTTCTAATCCAAGGGGTAAGAGCAGTTAAGCATCTATAACAGGGAAGATATTTTAAGTATATCAATGTGTTTTTCTCTTTCACAATTTCATTGGTATGACCTTCTCCCATGCATCTGCCTTGAGGATTTAGATTATTTAAGCCAGAAAACAAAAAGAAAAATATAATATTCAGCTTCAAACATACTAAATGAGATTATTTTGTATACAAAAAGAAAAGTTTGAAAGCAAAGCTTTTTCAAAAAAGAAAGGAATGTTTATGCTGTTTACTTCACTCTTTGACACATTAAGAGGCAAGACTGAGGAACTGGATCTTGTCACTTATAAGATGGAGCTGTCAGTGAGGCAAGAGGAGGAAGAAATTCAAGCCCATCACTCACAGCCAGAGAGACTGTGGGAAGAAGAATGAATTAGAGTAGGAAAACTGACTCCACAAAGGGCATACTAAAGGCAGAAGTAAAGTATGGATAAGCTAGGAAAGGACCTGAGTTCAGCTCTCTCGGGCACTACCAGGTGACACCACAAGCCTCCAACGGACTACTGTGCACGGAAGTTGAGTCTGGCTTCAGTGCTGCAGGAGGAATCACCTCGGTGCAGACGTCTTCATGTTTCACTGCATGGCCAACGATTAACATTCAGAGGGTTCCACAAAGCCAGTGAGAGCAGATGTAGAGCCTTGAATCATCAGAAAAAATAATCAGAACAACACAGGAGTTAGAGGGGCTTCCATCAGCAGCTGCAGGCATCAGAGGGGACTAGGGATAAAAGTAATTGTATAGCAGAGGTCACTAACCAAGGGGAAGCCCTGCCACTCATAGCAGAGACCCACACTCCTCCAGAGAATGATGTCCAGACCTTAGATCCAGTCTCCCGAAGGCAGACAAGGACAACTGAGCCCCCTCCATGCCTCACACCTAGATGACAGAAAGGAAAGACACTGGAATTCTGAATGGCATCTACTGAAGTCATCCAAATTGAGGAGTGAATGGTAGGCATAAGGTCAGCTACAGAAAAAAATAAAAATAGAAGCCTAATTGTTCATTACCTATCTGAGCATAGTGTTAATAAATCTGAGGCTCCACTGCATTTATAAATAACAGTGTTGATTATATCAGCAATGATAGATGGCATTGTGTGCAGTAGAAAGGCTATAGCATTTTAGAAGATAGAATTGAGACACATGTTAATCATCCCTGGGAAATTTGCTTTTGCTACGTTTTGACCAAAGAGGACAAAGTAAACAATGGATGGTGGTGGGGCAGGAATGTAGCTCAATGGTCAGACACACCAAGGCCTCTTTCTTGATCAACATCTCATCCCCATATCTCTGCCTGCACACCAAGCACCAGAAGTGGCTCCAGAATCCAAAAATCTACCTCCAGATCCCACCTCACATTTTAGTTAAAGAGTCAGATTGAGCTCCCAATATTTGCAGGAATAAACTAAACCTTCAAGGATGAAGCTCTGCATAATCAGCTGAGCTGGACAGGGCAGCCACAAATAGACATGAGAATGTATTCGTGGTGTTAGATGGCACAATTCTCAAGAAAATCTCCCTTTTTGTTAAGTCCAGTGATGTGCTGGTAAATGTTCAACAACCAGCTCTGGAAAAAGTGGAGGATCCTAATTTGTAGCATTTGTATATTGCCATGGTATAAATACTCCCACCGTGGCCAATTTTGAGCTACCAAAGTGATTTCAACTGGCTCACAAAATTCCTACAAATTTAATTATTGGTTTTTGTAAACAAGTAGGAGCTGGTTGTAGGACACTTCTGTGACCCAGTTAAAAAGCCACATTAAGGTATTGTTTATATCAGACTCTAACTTGAGTGGGCAACCCAAACTGGGACATTTTCACCATCCATCCGTTTTGCCTGCATGACTCTTTCGATGGAGCAGATTTGTTCACTCATGTGTCTTGGTCTCTGTTGGAACTTCTGCTTAGAATGCCTTCCCTTTATCCCCTCTGAAATTCCTAAAACTTTAAAATGGTACGTTTTTAACATGCACTTTTACCTGAGTAACATACATTGCAATCTTCAAAAATATGTTACATTAATATGTCGAATATTAGGTTAAATTAAATCACATAAGCTTCATTCTATTAACCGGGCTTTCTACTTTTTTATTTAAACGAGCTTATGTCTAAGACATTGATTTCCCTTTAACATGAGCTTGTGTTTTATAAGGTATTTTTTCTTCAATTGTTCTAAGAATCTATCAGTAACAAGTCATTTATTGCAAGTACAGAAAAGCCCTCTGCTGGTTCACTTTTGAACGTCAATGGACACGCTCTTGGGCTGTTAAACATTCTTTTGTCTGTCTTCCCAAACTGAGCCAAACTGCAAATTCTATATTAAAACACCATTAAGATAAGAATGACCTGTTTCTAGTCGATTTCATTGTTGATATATGAGACTTGTCAGTTTTTAAATCATATCATGTGGCACTATGTCAAAGATTGGCTATAATAGCCTAAAGAAACTTATATAAACATCAAGTTCCTTTTTTAAAAATTATATTCTGAGATATTAAAAAATTAGGGAGGGAGTATCCACTTGCAGGGTACATTAAAAGATATTACATTTTTTAAAAATAAGGTCTTTGTAACACATTTTCTAAATAGCAGAGTTAAGCCAAATGCTTTTTAAGGAGGAATTTGAAAGGGGAAAAATTTTAAAGGCCTTATTATTTCACTGCTATTTTAGTTTGACCCAAACATCATGCATTTCTATAGCTTGTAGCTTGTACTATTTTCAAGTTTTGAATTTGTTTGCTTTTTCCCTCATTTCTAATAGAAAAACAGGCAAAACTGTGTTTATTTTATATAATTTTTAATATTTAAGGAAACCTGAGTGAAATAAATCAATATTACTTTTATAATCATAAAAAATAAATGTGCCATATCAAAATATAATGGTATAATGTAATATAATGGAAAATTTTTTCTCATTTAATCAACACATATTTATTATATTTCATGTTGTCAGATTATTTTTACTACAATTTAAATTTTGTCATAGCTCAAAAGCTCTAGTGCATAATATTCTAAATATGCACTTAGAATTAGAAAGGAGTGCGTTATTTTCCTTATATGAATCAGTCTTAAGTGACTCTTGGTGACTTATGGTGACTCTGCTGAGAGATTTAAATTTGCAGTGTTCTCACTCATAAGCAGACCCTGAACATTTACCATAATACAGTAAGAAAGGGCTTGGCAGTAGCAGGACACGACCTGGGGAGGGAAGAGAGGCACATAACTTCAATAAGGGTAGCCGATCTCAAACCAGGCAAAGCAGGGACCAAAGCAGGACCAAACTTTACCTGTATGATGACCACTTAAATACCTAATTCTGAACTGTACCCCACATCTTTAAAATAAAAAATAATAATAATAAAAAGGAAGGTCTTGCATGGGTTGAATGGTAGTTGCTCGAATTACTTAAGGTTCTTTGGTTTTAACTATCAGAAACTAACTCTGGTCAAACTTAAGCAAAAAGGGAAATTACCAGAAGGCTATCAGAGATCCCACAGAACTAAAAAGAAGTTTGAAGAATCATGCTTTATAAAATGAATATTAGGTTATCATCTAATATAAATGAATTCCAACTGTTTCATATTTTCTTACAAAAACTCTGCTAAAGATTTGAAGTCCCTGGAGTGCCTGACTAGGTCACATGCCTAACCTTTGACTATACAGAAGGAGTTTCTAGGGACCCCTCAGCTTCCTCTATGAGCTCTCCAAGAGTCCCTCCAGTTAGAGGGATATAATTCCCAAAAGAAAATCATTGTTGTTAGGAAGAAGCCGCTAACGTAACAAAAGCCCACTACACTGCCTATTCAGTTTTGGTTTGTGCCACCATTAACCCCACTTATATAAGGGAAAGACAACTACCTCTTTGGGTCTTGGTTTCTTCTGTTATAAAAGGAGAAGGATCTATCAGATGACTTCAAGTTTCCTATATTTCACTTTCAGGATTATGACTTAGGCAGGCACTGAAGCTACCTGTGGGAAATGCTTCCTAACTAACACTTGCCATTCTCAGTTCCGACTATTCCTCCCTCTCAGTTATACTCAAATATTTGCAGAACATTGTAGCTTTCCTGGCTCTTGCACAAGCTTTCAGAATTCAGTGACTCTCACTTGGAAAACTTAAAAAGCAAACACATTTTACTCCAGGATATGTGAGAATAAGTTATGCTGTCTGAAACATAATATCTCTTTCATCAAGGAATAGATGTTCTCGGTAATATGTGCCAAGACTAGGAATAAGGTTCTTTAAATTACTTTCTGTTTAAAATGAAGTTCTGAAATTCCTTTTACAAAAATAAGAATTATTTACCTCAACAAAGAAAAAGCCTGGTGCTCCATCTAGAGGACATTTTATATTTTCCAATTTTAGTAGCTTTGGGAGTCTATTGAAGATGTCCCATCCTCTAAATCTTGCTATGATAATTCTACCCACAATTTTTAAAAATTCAACTGATTTGTTCCTTAAAATATTTTGAATGAACCCATACTGTGTAAGAATGAAGATAACATTTCCCTCATCTCCCATTTTCCAATGAAGATTGTCTAACTAATAATTTTGTTTCATTCATGAGATATTTGGACACATGCTATGACTTACTTTGCTTACATCTAAAAGTTTTATGGTTAAAAAAATTAAATGTGATTTCTGACAACTACTTACTAGGTTTAAATTATTTTCATCCATTATCAGAAGCTTTTCTTTTTGACAGATATTTCCCCTAGTCTAAAATATAATAAAACATTGAACAAAAATATACATGATCTTTCTCACTTAGAATTTCAAAGCTTTTGTTGTTGTTGTTGTTGTTGTTGTTGTTGTTGTTCAAGAAGACCTGCCTGTTAAGAGAACATGCTGTTTTTATTTTTTGTGGCCCAACTTGCAGTTGGTAATGCTTCACAGCATCTTGGAGAAACCTCCTTTTGTACATAAAATCTAGGATCTTATTTTAGTGTAAGCAATGTTTGCAGCATAGAAATTCACTTTTAACCACATGGAGAGCACACATAGCCCCTATTTTCCCACAAAGTTCTGAGAAAATCAGGTCACAGGGTGAGAGCAAAGAAAGGGGTGGGACCAGAAATTAGGAACTGGGAGAGAATTCTGTGGGGGAGGAAGGATTCCTGATGGATCTTGGACTTGGGTCATTTTAGTCAGGGGAGTGTAGCCAGCTATGGCTGGACCAGCAGACACCAGCCCTGCCGTTACTGCGCTGGTTTTGTCAGAGGTAAAAACCAGTTCCACAGCAAAGGCTGTGAGAATAGGAACAACTGCTGAGCAGAAAGTTTCACTGTGGGGTCTAACTTGTCATACTGGTCTTATCAAAAAATTTACCATATGTCCTGTGCCAAAATAATGTATTCAAACTTCCAAGATACACAAGCCAGGAAAGTAGATTTTTCTCATAGAAGGAAAAAACAAGAGGAGGGGAAAAAAAAAAAAGACCATGAGTGGTCAGGGTCAGTCTCGATAACCTCTTTCACAAACAATTTACTACATATTCTTGAGAAGAATTTACGGCCCTTCTTCTTTGAGTTAGGGTCTCGCTCTATCACACAGGCTGGAGAGTAGTGGCACAATCATGGCTCACCGCAGCCTCAACCTCCTGGACGCAGGCGAACCCCAGTCATCACTATTTCTATAACAACACAGTCATTATAACACTAGTTGAACACCATCATATTTGCAGAATCAGTTATCAAAAAAAATCTCAATATTCTCTCTCGGTAAAAGGTCAACTGTTCAAATATTGCACTCTTATTTTGAAGGACAAATAGCAAACAGAACAAAACTTTATAAAATGTAACCATATTTGGGTCTTTTGAGTAAATGTGAATATATTAAGAAACACATTAAATGGTTTATAAAAATTCACTTAGCTCTTCCCTTCCTTGTTCCAAAACAGTATCTGGACAATATCCAATAATTTCAAAGCCACAATATGAAAACAAACTTGAGGATGTCTTACGCCAGGTTTGATCTAGCCTAGTCTAGATCAAACTAGGTAAAGAGACTAGTCTAAGGCCTGTGGGTTCCACTACCCCTGTCTCTTCCCAACCCACTCCCCTGCAATCACAGAAAGCCTGATCAATCAGAGAATTGGCCTGCCTGAGGTAGAGAGGCTGCCCTTTCCCATTTAGCTGTAGCCTTCCAAAGATTCCTCTGCACCACCCTGGGAAAAGCATGAACTACAAAGTAAAGGAAGAACTATTTTTAAAAAGAAACCGCTAAGGACACTAACACTAAACAAAACTTGAATTCAATCTCAAACTGAGATGCAAGTGTTTGCTTTGCCCATAGTTTTGACTACGATAAATAGTCCTAAGCAGATTTTTCCCAAACTGCAAACGTTGACTTGATCCCAGTGACATACTGATGCTCAAAAGAAAGGTAATATCAGCTTTAAAAAAATTTTGTGTGCTCCTTTAAATTTCTTTTTATTTCTTCTAAGCATTAGAAATATTTTTTTAATGTACCAGTTGAAGTCTGCATTTTACTGGACTGTAAAACCTCTTTCTTGTATCAGTTAAGATGCAGGGTGCATCCTATTCCCAAACAAATGACTCAGCAAATATCAGTGCATGCATAAAACAGTTTAAAAGGTAGCATCCAAATATAATTTCAATGAAGATAATTCTATTAATGTCATTATGTGCCAGAATAAATCATAAAAACAACAGCATCGCTATGTATCCAAATATAAAAGCCGAGAATACAGCTGGCTACAAAAATGATACCAGAAATGCTACAGTCAGCCCTGACAGAAGCCAGATCAGGAGACCTTGTCAACCTATATCCTGTAATTGCCCAATCTACACTAGAGGGTCTATAGGAAGAGGTAGTTTTGGGTGGTTCTTTCTATTACATTCAGCTGTTTTCTATCCCTCCAGAGCTTCCTTCCATATCACTAGCTGATTTCTTAGTTTAACTTCAAATTATTCCTGAGCAAAGAAGACCACCCTAGGAGACAGATATGACTCCACAGACCTGCTGTCCCTGCAGATAATGTGGTCCAGATGCATCAGACAGAGGTTCCGATCCTAGTCTGCACATCTAGCACCATCCTGGAGAGCCCCATCTAGACCAATGAAATGCTGCTTTCTGGATATGGGGCCCAGGTGTTAGCATTTTGTTTTTTAAGCTCCTCCACATGATGCTAGTGCTGCTGTGTGGAGACACCTCTGGCCAGCATTCAGTTATATGAGTTTTGCAATTCATACCTTTTGGTCTTCTAGACAAATATATTGTCATTTCAGAAGCTTCTTAGAAATTCACTTCTTCCAAGAAATGAATTACTGCTAAATAACTTTTGCTAAAGGAGGAGGAGAAGTCAAAAAAGAAAGAAATCCAACCTCATTCTGATGAGACCTAACCAACTTCCCAGCTGCTGGGTCTTGCATGGTCAACTGGTCAAAGACTAGATTCTCTTTATTTTACTCATAGACATGTTTGCTATCCATGCTTAAAAGAAAATAAACATGAAGCTAAAGACAATGTTGAGTAAAAAGATTATTCAACTGGGATTCACAAAAATCTGGATCATGTTTAGCGGGTAATAGTTGTGGGACATGGGACCTTGAACTTATCATTCCATGTCTCATTTTCCCATCAGAAAAAATGGAATCATACATTTCCTTCTTCCAAAGTCTTTATTAATCTGAGTATCTATTTATGATTCATTAATCAAAATGCCTTAAAGAATGCATTGTTCCTCACATTGCCAAAAATGATGAGGTAGACTTCTCCCAATGTAGTCACATAAAGACAGAATTTGATTAAGGAGAACAAATTATAAAATCCTTAGAAGATTTAAAAGAGATAAAATAATTAAAACAGTGGTGTGGGAAAGCTTTACTCAAACTAAAATACTGAAAGGTCTGTGTAGGATCGATTGTTTATGATCCTGTTCTCTAGAGACTGAAATTCTTTGGATACAGCAGATGGTTTTATTTATACAGCAAAAGTTCAGCTCTAGTGAGGTGCCGCTTGCAAATTCACATGCAAATAAAAAAACTGTATTTGCAAATTTGTACATATCTCTGCTCTCAAAAAGGACTTTGTTTTGTATGGACCTTTGAACAAATTTTATATTTATAATGTTAGAGAGAATTGCCCGCCTCTTTTAAAAGGGACAGCAGCCTCCCAATATAGCCAAGTAATCCACAGAACATAAAATTTAACACAGGCAAGTTTCCGACTCTTGTGCAAATTATCCAAGTACATGACATATATCATTTAATTCACTCTTTAATGACCATATACAAGCATATCTCCTGAACTACCACTATTAGAAATTAAAAAGAAGCCCCAATCCTCTCCCCAAATGAGTATTTCAAGCTGCATCCTGTGTCAACTTCTGGCACGGAATCAACCTTGTCAGTCCAATTTAGAGCACATGGCAGTGATCCAACTCATTGTGGCTGTTTGTGGTTCCCAGATCAAGTTTCAAAAAAGAAGGGGCAGCAATCCGGTGACCTTCTCAAGATAGTAGGAACAACTCTGGTCATGGCTGACACCTGATCTTTCTGCTAACATTAGCTCCCAATCAAAGATGGTGCCAAGATTGCATCCGACACCAGCCCACAAACTTTCCGTCCTCCTCCAAGAGGTGTGGAGCATCCTGTCCCCCGCTGAGTTTCAGTTTTGGAATGCCTTTCCCTTTCAGATCCAAGGAAGTTTTGGTTTTATTGACATTTGAGATAAAGCTCAGGGTCTGTCTTAATTGAGTTTTCCAGTTATTTATAGTGCATGCCTATTTACTGTTTGTCGTCTTCATACCTAGTGAAGTTCAATGTGATTCACAGTAAAGACATGCTCTAAA
The DNA here is from genome assembly GCA_027257055.1 of Cephalopachus bancanus. Lineage (NCBI taxonomy): Eukaryota > Metazoa > Chordata > Mammalia > Primates > Tarsiidae > Cephalopachus > Cephalopachus bancanus. The sequence continues at coordinate 342,346 of JAPVLO010000258.1, forward strand.
ATTAACAACCTTAGCACATTCATATTATAATCAAGAGACCTCATCCACTTGGAAGCTTTTTTCTGTGTGTCTCTCATCCTAGCATCCTCTCTTAAAAATGTGAGCATCTCTCTTCCTGGGCTCTGAGTCATCCTTCCTCCGTGATTCTGCTGGATCTTCAAGATTGGCTCGGGTAAATTCACGAACTGGGAAGCCAGCAAGTTCTACAGAAGCACATTTTACCTTCTAGACCAGGCCCCATTTTTCTTACTTGACCAAATACTAAATATTAGTATGAAAAAGATGACCTTGCCACTTACCTAGATAGTCCCTAAATTGGGAAGCTATTCTTAATCTGGAAAGACCTTTAGGAAATACTGCCCTTTGCTCATCCTCTACTTTTATATGAAAGTCCATGTTGAAGTCCCAAGATTCTTAGAGCTCTGGATGTGTTCAAAGTAATTGTTGGTTGTACCTCAGGTATGAATCTACACATAATATATGAAGCAAATGAATAGAGTTCCAAGTTTTCTATACAGAATTTTATCTTCTTTCTATCTCCATAAACAAACAACCTTCGAAGCTAGATAAAAATGAGAAAAGAGGATGGAATTATTTCACCCTGTTTTGTTTGTTTCCATGAGGGCTCTAACCAAAAGGAAAAGATGAGTCATTCAGCTTCGTTCCCTGTTTGAACTCTGTACTCGTTCTCTATGTGAACTCCGTACTACTGTAACCAAAAGAGGGCAGCACTCCACGGGTTTTGAATTCACAAAAAGCAAACTTCTAACGGTAGTTAACTGAACTCTTAAGCAAGGCACTGCACAGGTGAGAGAGATGAATGCAAGACTGCCGCAGACAAGCAGGAATGGGAAAGAAGAGAACTGTGGAACAACAGTTAGAACATCACCATGTGTTTGGGAGTGGTGAAAGATAAGTCTGAAAATAAAGAATGGAATGAGATTGTGAGTGTTCCTTGCCAATCAGGCATTTATCCTTTACTTGGAATGCAATGAGTAGCCACTAAAGGTTTTGAACAAGTGAATAATATGATTAGAACTCTGTTTGGGGAAGATACATCTAATAGAGACGTATTGAAGAGATTGAAACAGAGTGAGACCAAAGGGTAGAGGGAAAAACAAATGGGAAAAATCACACACAAAAACATCTGAGAAGTGACAAAAATCTCAACTGGAGAAGTAGCAATGTAGGAAAAATGTCTGTAATGAAGTAGGTATAGGGAGAGAGGGTCCAAGATACACCCAAAGTTTTACATCTGAGAACGAGGCAAGTAATAGCGCCTTTAACCAAAATTAGAAATACAGGAAAAAATAACTGTTTGGGAAGCAAATGTAGTTAATTTGATTTTGAAAACATTTTCTTGCGAGACATGACTGTTGCCAAGATATAAAATATGAAGGATGAAAATATAGAAAAGGTGTGACTCCAAGGATTATCTTGGAAAGAAATAGCCCTAAATGCCTACTCCACCTTCTTTGTTTTGTTTTTTGTTTTTGAGTCAGAGTCACATGCTGTCAACCAGGCTGGAGTACAGTGGCATGCTCACGGTCACTGCAGTCTTGACCTGATGGGCTCAGGCAATCTTTCCGCCTCAGCCTTCCAAGTAGCTGGAGCTGCAGGCATGCACCACCAAGCCCAGATAATTTTTTGATTTATTGAAGAGATGAATCTCGCCAAGTTGCCCAGTCTAGTCTTTAACCCCTGAGCTCAGCAATCCTCTCGCCTCGACCTTCCAGAGTGCTAAGATTGTAGGTGTGTGCCACTTTGTTTACCTGAAAGATTATAGGTGTCGGCCTGCTTTGTTTACCTGAAAGTTTGGTGATGAATGTGTGTCCTACTTGCAGACACAGTGTTGGGCTTTAATGGCCTGTGTTTCTATGTCCTCTTGTCTTCATGTGACCCTCCTTATTGTCCTCTTATTCTAATGCTTTTATATTTATATCTTATGATAGTACCACCTCAAATCCTTTTGTGAATAAATTGGAATACACAGCAGTTAATCAATCATGATTACTACATTTTTCTTTTTTCTTTTTTTTTTTTTGAATTGGAGTCTCACTGTCGCCCAGACTGGAGTGCAGCGGCTGCTCCCGGCCACCGCAGCCTCGACCTGCTGGGCTCCGGCGATCCTTCTGCCTCAGCCTTCCAAGTAGCCGGAATTACAGGCATGCGCTACCACGCCCGGCTGATTTTTTGATTTATTGTAGAGATGAGGTCTCGCCAAGTTGCCCAGGCGGGTCTCGAACCCACAGGCTCAGGCAATCCACTCACCTCAGCCTCCCAAAGGCACAGGATTACAGTCTGAGCCACCGAGACTGGTTGATTACTACATTTTTCTATGTTGGCTTTAAAATCCAGTTATCATCAGGAAGCACATAAGCTGGACACTGAACTAAAAGTTTTATACACATCATTTCATTTAATGCTGTAATTAATAAAACAATAATAAAATAATAATAATATTCAATAATAGTATGAATAATATCACTTCATGATTAGGCCTTTATACAGATGAGGACATTGAGGCACAGTGAAGTTAATATTAACTAACATAGCAGAACTTACATTCTGACCCAGGCTGTCTGACCTCAGAGTCAATGGACCTAACCACTATTCTTACTTCCTCTCTAACTAGATTATCCCTGATATTATATCATCCCAATTCTCCTTCTTCTCTGCATGTCCCCTTTCCACTTTAGAATGCCATTTTCTCCTGCTGAAGGAACACTGGCCTCCAGAGGCAGCGTCTGGACTCAGAAAGCTTTGCTGCCCTCATATGCAGAGTATAAATTAGTAGGTATAAGAAAAGGCAACAAGCCCAGTGTATTGCCTTGGCCTGTAATTCTAGCACTTTGGAAAGTCAAAGTGGGAAAACTGCTTGAGCCCAGGAATTCAAGACCAGCCTAGGCAACATAGCGAAACCTCATCTATACCAAAAAATAAAAAAATAAGCTGAGCACAGTGGCAGGCACATATAGTCCCAGCTATCTGGGAGACTGAGGCAGAAGGATCTCCTGAGCCCAGGACGTCGAGGCTGTGGTGAGTCGTGATTGTGCCACTGCACTCTAGTCTAGGTGATAGAGTAAGACACTGACAAAAAAAGAAAAAAGAAGAAAAAAAGAAGGGAGGGAGGGAGGAAGAAGGCACTATACTTCATTTTTCTAAAATTAAATCTGACTCTGAACCCCTGCACATCAGGATAGATGAGTGACAGTCCAATACCCTAGAAGAAACTTGGTTCCTCCTTCCATGAAATCATACAAGAATCCAGAACTTTAAAAATGCCAGGGGGGAAAAATGGGAGGAAGAAACCAAGAAGCCATGGCTACTTTTGGCTCTTTCTGGTATCCAATTTGCCTATAACTAAGCAGCCTAGCAGCCTCACAAGTGTCCTTCAATATTGATCTTTCATCTGACCATTAATTTAATCAATGAGGTTCTCAACACTGAGTCAAAGATGAAGTATCTGGCACTTTGGGTAAGAGAGGCCCACTCCAATTATCTCAATTTCAGGAGTGTGCATTACTCTTTCCCCTAGATAGGGCCATTTCTCCCTGCTACAACCCTTGGGCATCTTCTCTCTCCTAGAAAGCCTGGGTCCAGAATTTCGAAAACTAATTATTTTTGTCTATTAAACACCACCACAACGTCTATGACTTCAGTCCCTTTTCTTTCTTGCACTCCTGACCAATATATCTAATTGCCTATCGCTAAGTCCACAAAAACTGCAAATTTAGTCTGTCTAAAACTAAACCGAACTCATCATTTCCTAATTCACCTTTACAACCACATCCTGTTTCTTTCTTTATTACCCTTCTTACTGGATGACATCATTATTCAGTCAGTTTCTTAAGACCGAAAAAGAAACAAACTTGGAGTTAAACTTGCATCCTACTGGTTCTTCATATCTTATCTCTAGAGTTTTAAATCTCAGTTACCATAGATCACTAAGCCCTGGAATTACTGCTGCTATTTGCTGAGAAAGAGAGAGATGGCTACTACCTCAGTGGTACTATCTTCTCCAATCCACTAGCCAATGAGGCTGGTGAAATCTCAGATTTCTAAAACACAAAGCATCCTCAGTATGGGAGAAGGAAAACAAAAACAAAACAAAAACTTTTATTCTATCAACTCCTTTATATTAGCTAGAGTGAAAAGTATTAAAATATACTTAACTATGGTGGAAAATTTTATAGTAATTAATACTAAAGTGCTTTGTCTTCTTATATAGTCAGAATTTAAGCCTGGTGTGGCAAATATATTTCATGTAGCCTGACAGCTCCTTGCTTAGTGAGTAGAACCTGCCTGAAGCAGAGCGTTGGGAAATATTTTAAGGTCATGACTGAGTTCAGCAGGAAAGGGTTTACCATGAGTATAAGCAAAGGGAATGTAAGACAACATGCTACATATTTTCCATTCCTAGTTTAATCATAAATTACAGCTTGGCTTATTAAGCAAAGTGATCTAGTCCCAAGTGCCAGAAAAAGGGACCTATGTGAAAGGAGAAACACCCTAGTATACAAAATAATCACCCATAAAGTGTTTCTTTAAAGTGTAAATTTTTGAGTATCACACCCAGAGAGTGTAATTCAATAGGTGTAACAGCCAGGAATAGGTACCGTTAATGAAATATCCTCAGGGAATCATAGTGCCTATTGTCCAAGGACCACAGTTGAGAAATACTCTTATAAAGAAAGAGTCCTATTCGTGAGTTTCTATCTGCCCTAATCCTTCCCAATAGCCAAGACCTGCAACCTGCAACCCTAACCTCCTATGTCCCTGGGAGTGTCCTAACCTGTTTAGCAGGATGGTGTCTAAGATTACTCTGGATGCTTTAAAGCACAAGGGAACTTACACATCCCTGTGTCTTTCACAACCACCAATATGTTGGTGACTACAATGTCTGTGACCTCAGTCCCTTTTTTTTCTTGCACTCCTGACCAATATATCTAATTCCCTATCAGTAAGTCCGCAAAAGCTACAAATTTAGCCTATCTAAAACTAAACTGAACTCATCATTTATTATTTCACCTCTCCTACCACATCCTGTTGCTTTCTTTATTACCCATCTTACTGGTCATTATTCAGTCAGTTTCTTAAGACCGAAAATCAAACAAACGTGGAGTTAAACTTGCATCCTACTGCTTCTTCATATCTTGTCTCTAGAGTTTTAAATCTCAGTAACCATAGATCACTAAGCCCTGGAATTATTGCTGCTATTTGCTAAGAAAGAGATTGGTGACTACTGCCTTAGTGGTACATTCTTCTCCAATTCCAGCTATTGCACTAATTACTGATGAGTCTTCACAAGGCCATGAGGTATGTCTGTGCTCCACACAGTAGTCACACTTCACATTGTTGATGAAGGCACCAGTTAGCCAGCGGCTTATAAATTTATCTATTCTTCATAAATAAAGTTTTTCTCACTTTGCAGTAAAATGTCTGTTATTAAATAATTACTGATATGAATATTCCCAATAAATGAAGCAAAGTAACTTGAGAAGGGTACCCTTTCCTAATTTGCACACAAGTTTCAGCCTTGACTTTCCCCGATTCTAGAGTTTTCCTCTAAGTCATTCATGAATTGCTGCTATAGTGATTTTTCCAAATGCAAACGTTATCATATTTTTTCCTCAGTGGAGTGCAAAGATTGGCATATTTGCTTCAGTCTACCTGCTAATGTGAACTTTATGCTTCAACCATCCTGAGCATCTTACAATTGCTCAAATGTATTCCTGCACATCTTTTGCACATGTAATTGTCTCAGCTTATAATTCCAATCCACCCCATCCCCACTGCATTCACCTGAAAAACCTCTAATCTTTCTTCCAGAACAACTCAGATGTTACCTTCTCTTTGAAACCTTCTCTGCTCCCTCCTTCTCTACTCTAGAAAGCAATATTCTCATTTGTGCCTTCAAAGAAACTCTATGTCAGTTGATCACATGGCTTTACAATTATTTAGACTTTTTAGACTATATATATTTTATACTAAATCAAGAGCTCTTTGACTTAGTACAATCATGCACCAGTTAACTTTTCTTTTCCCATAGCAATGCAAATTGGTATAAGTATTATAAAGGAAATTTATTGAATCCATTGAATCTACTGGTTCTATTGCCTGCTGTCTAGCACGTTCTTTGAGTTATGTTTCTGCTTGCTGGCAAGCTTGCACTGTGAGCTGTGATGCTTTGTGCTGCATTTGCTAAGTCCTACCAAGTCTCTGTTTCAGATCTAACTGATCTAAGTAGGAAGTGTTGATGACAGATATTTAGGGATAAGAATACATGATTGGGGCTCTACTTAAAGCATATTTCTCAACCAGGCATAGGGACAAATTCCATAGAGTGCTCAGGGAAAGACTGATAACCTGTGAAATACACTTATGTTGCATACAAACAATCTATAGCTGGTCAGCGTATGAGGAAGAGCAACACCTTTGTGGCATGCTGCAATCACACATCTAGAGCAGATGGCTCACTAGAACCTTACAAAACACTTTTCCTGATGTTGTTGCCTATTATTCTATTGCCCAAAACAATCCTAATCCTCTGAGTTATATAGAAAACACTCTTCGTAGCCCCATGACAAAACTAAGAAGTCAATTCAGACTCAACTTAAACCTGTAGTTCCTACACTCTTTAGAGCAAACATTGCCATGAGGGAGGCCCCTAATTCTGATGACACTGATGGGAGACTCTCTAGAAGAAGAAATTTAAAATACAAGCAAAGTTAAAAAAAGAACCCTTCACGCCACCAAAGCATACTTAATAATCACAAGAAAAGAGAAATAAATTTAATGGATATAAGGGTGGGGGGAGGAAACAAACACACAAACAAAAAACAAAAACAGAGGTCCACGATTTGACCCAATTGGAAATTCAACATCCAAATCTAAAAGAATTTATACCATAAATAAAATAATAAATGTTTGCTGATTGCCTTTGTAGCACTACAACAGAGGATCTGCTGGCAAACCTTCATGATTTTAATACTGAACCTCAAATTAGTTATACCTGGGCATATTCCTAAGGTTGAACAAGACAACCTCCTATGCTTTCAGGGAAGCTACATACAACCCATGCTTGTATGTCTCGCCTTTAACCACCAGAACTATTGCCTCACCTAAATTCTCTATAGTCATAGCACACTGATGAAATTCTCCTCCAAGAAGATTTTCTTGACACACTCATTCAGGACATACAAATGCTCACAAAGGAGCTCACATAGAGGGGATGGATCATTGGCCCACTTGTCTTACAAGGTCATGGCACCTTGGTTAAATTTCTGAAAATTATTTGGTAAACCACTCCAGCCTCAAAACTGTCAGGGCCACTCCATCACCGACACTGTGAAGCAACTATTACTGACTCTCTCAGCAGCAACAACATAAAAACCAGCTGAGAAAACTCTAGGACTCTTGGGGTTCTGAAGACAAAATATTCCTCTTGGTAAAATTGAACTGAAGCCCATTTATGCTGTTTCTCACAAATTGACCCACCTTGAATGGGACTTATACAACAAAAGGCTCTTTTCTTCTCATTGTGATATAATAACACAGCCCTTAGTGTTCTCCCAGAGACTCCTTCACTACAGAGGCTTTTGCAAACTCCTTTCATGCCTGTTGGAGTCTATGGACTACCTATGACATGATGGCCATAAGTTGTCCAGGTACTTTTGATGTTGAAAACTGTTTTCCTCAGTTACATACTAAGTACCCCTTGGAGGGGGATCACTTGCTGCATCTTATGTCATCCTAGACCCAGAGCCCATGATCTTCCATATCCAGATACCCATTATTCCTTGCAATATGCAAGTAGCAGCCTGCAGGCTCAGGATGGCCAAGTTCTTGCTCAAACAGAAATAGTGCTATAGGATTAAAGTAAACCTTGACAGAGCCAAACCTGGGCCCTCTGGCATATTACACCTACAGGATGGAGTGCCCTCCCTTTCTCCAGTCTTCTGTCAGATGCCACAGTCCTGGAAAGGGTCACCCATCCTCTCACAGACTCCTTGGCTACCTAGTGAGTGAGCCCCTTGGGTGCAACTGAGTGAACAACAAAAGGAGTTTGTATGTTTTATGGACAGAAGCACCACTAACACATGATGGATGCCCACTGGAGAGCTGCTGCTTCAACCAAGATGTCCCTAGTCAAAGATGAGATCCAAGGGTTAGCAAAATGGGCCAACCTTCACATAGTCATCTAAGCACTGGACGCTCTGGTCACATTTTTACACAGTCTCGAGCCAGTGTCAATGGTCTGTCCATCTAATCCAGTAATAATTCCTTACTCAAAGCTGCCTTCATTAGGGTAAAGAATGCTGGGAATCTCTTGCCTCACAGACACTCAAAATATAAATTAAAGTCTCACATTTTTCTGCACATACTAAAGAAAGTCACAGTACAAGGTCTCACTTAGACATTCTTTATCCCATTTGGAGTTCTATACATTACTGAAATTGACCAAGGCACTTATTTCACTTCTTAAAACACATAGTGCTGCACTCTTGAAAAAGGTATTTAATGAAGCCTTCACCTCCCTCACTGCCCTCAGACTAACAGGGGCTTATAAAAAGCCATAATGACTTCCTCAAACAAGTTCATTTTCAATTAAATAAAACATGGTCCATTTCATTCATCAGTCAACATCGGAGTGAGTTGTAATTAAGAGTCTGACTCCCTTCTTCACCACTCTACAATACATCCACGTAACCAAAAACCACTTTTACTCCTAAAATTATTGAAATAAAAAATATTAAAAATAAAAAATAGAAGACTTGTGACTTTAAAAAAAAAAGAGGCTGACTTCATTTTTGATGTTTGGCACTGTTGGGCTTTCAGGTGTCACCATTTGTCCTTCTCCTTGTGTCCCGCATTTGGGCACGCTAGTAAGAAAGCAAGAGTGTTCTTTCCTTTGGCCTGGGAGGAGGTTCAAACCATGCAAGCTTGCTCCAGTGGGTTGTCACTTTACCCCAGCCCCACCCCTCATCACAATAAAAACTCAGCCAGTCTCCTTTTTCTTTGCTCTCTCAAGCTATTTTCAGACCTGCCTTGCTCTCCTTAGAGAGCCTGTGTCAGTAATAAACTTTTCCACAGCCACAAAGTTTCAATTTTATATCCAAATTATCTGCTGAGATTGAAGTCTTACCTAAAACTTCTACCTGAAAAGCAATATTTAAAATAAAAATGGTCACAATTTCCACACTAGGTAGAGGAAAATCACTTTCAAAACACAAAAGTACAAATACCAAAAAGACAGAGATATAAGAAAGGTTTATAAAGTTAAATATAACTTCTACTTTGGGCAAAGAGGTGTATCAAGGGCCAGATTTAACTTTTCACTGAAACCACTAAAAACCTGTACAAAACAACAGATTTCAGATATTGGACATCAGGCAACAAAATATAGTAATACCAGAGAAGAGAAATGGTGTGGTGAGCCTTTCAATTGCCCCAGCTTACGGCTTTTGGAAGGAGAGAACCCAGATGTAGCCTGGCAATTTCTCTAAGTTGGGGAGACCAGGCTTAGAGATGGGAGAGGGCAAGGAAACTAGAGTTTGTAAAGCAGGATACTGAAGAATAAGCAGCTACATACAGTGTTCCAGAGATCTGCAGAAGGTCACACTTGAGTATTCTGTCAAGTATTGCTTAGTACATGCATGCATCTACTACACAAAACATTCATATATATATATATATATATAACACACACATTAATATTTATAGAAGCTTTATTGTAATAGCCAGAAACTGAAAGCAACAAAAATATCCATCAATAAGTGACTGGATGAATAAATTGAGGTATAACCATGTAATGGAATACCACTTTTGCAATAAAAGGGAAAATATTTGATACATGCAAGAATGTGGGTAGACTGCAAAAAAAAAAAAAAAAACCTCAGTGAAAGAAGACAGACAAAAAAGAGAACATACTGTATATTTCCATTTTTAGAAAATCCTGGAAATGCAAAATAATCTATAGTCATAGAAAGTAGATCAATGGAGTCCCAGGGAGGGGAAAAAATTATATCTGTTCTTTAGAAAAAGGGATTGGGAGGAAGAGATTACAAAGAGGCAACCAGAAAATATACGGAAATAATGGAAATGTTCATTATTTTGTTTGCAGTGATGGTTTCATAGGTTTACACATATGTTAAAATATATCAATTGTATACTTTAAATATGTACAGTTTAATGTATGTCAATTATATTTCAATAAAAGTGTTGAAGATATAACACCAGAGTTTGGCAAAAGGTTTTGTATTTGTGAAATGAGCTTCACCAAATGCAGTAAAGTCTGAAAACTACAACTAGAACTCTTTAAATGTTTCTCTTTAGAAGATGAACAATAGCTGTTCAACTTTAGGCAAAATTATAGCAGAGTAGAAAACTGGATCTGCTACCTCCTTGCTAGCCATTCATAGCTAAAATGGTTTTATCTCCTCTAATAAAGAGTGGTTAGTGATTGTAGATGTTGTAATTAGTCACTTATATCCCCACATTTACTGTTTAAAAACCTATCTACAAATCATTGATAGCTTTGTTTTGTGTCTTCAGATCGACCTCAATTCATCCAAAGTCTCATTTTAAAGAACTTCATGTAGCTATTGTTCAATCAGGTGTCTAAATCTAAGGAGTCACATTGAGACTTCAATCTTCATCTTGGTGTAGACAAGGGCTTTCCTGATAGAACCAAGCAGGATGCCGGTCACCCTGACAGTGGTTTCATGAGTAGGCCCTAGACAAGAACTATACCTGAAATGGAGTTGCCAAGTCACCCAGTTTGACATAGGTTACAAAAAGAGCTCAATGTGGGAAAAGCTTTCAAGTAGAAACTGAAGATGCATAAAAGAAGAATTTGCTTTCCTAAATAAAGAAGCACAAGTTTGCTTGCATTAAAATGTGAATCATGTTTATTACTTTCCGCTCCGTATCGCTCTAAGATACTTATTAATCTGAGAGGCTTTTCATAGAACAAGGCAATACTGCAGGTAACTTCAAGACATTCTCTAGGAACAACACCGTTTTACCCTTAGAAACACAAGTTCAGCACATTTTTCTGAATAAGAAGGTTTTATGTGGTATCATATAATTTTGAGTCATTTCAATATACCAATATTATTTTCAACATTTATTCTGAAAACTTTTATTTATATCTGAAAACTTCACGCCTTAGGATGAGAAACTGTATTTAACACCTTGTTGATAGGTGTCTTTTAGAAGCCTTAATTTTTAAAAATAGATATTAAGTACTACATCATCCAATTGTATTTGGGTGATTCACACACTTCCTTGATTTTATTTCCATTGAGAATGTATTTAGAGAATAAACAAAAGATTTGCCACCTTTGTGAAAACTGTGCCATTGTGCCTTTGTGTGTGCCATGCTTTTGCAGTCAAAATTGTGTTTTTAATGAGACATCCTTCTCCATTCTCTGCCTCAACAGATTGACAAATACTGATTAAAGTTTATTCATTTTGGAAACATTTCCAGGTATTCTACTTGCTTTTTCTTTCTTTCTTTTTTTAACATGTCTTAACTTATTCATTCTTGACATCTATGGATGATAAACTGAATGTCTAGCATCTTGGTAAGTAATGATCAGAGGACAATAGATGGATTAATTAATCTACATCTTGAAAGAATAGTCTAATTTTTATGTATCAGAATAGTATCATATATGGTGAAGTTCCTTTCCTTCTGTTCACTGGGGAGGAAAAAAGCCCACAAATTTGGAAAAGGTTGATTAGACGTGATATCTTTCAAGATTTAGCTAATAAAATTGGCAGATACATAAAGCAGAACATATGAATCTTTTAAAGTAGATATTAATAAGAGTTTAACTTGAGCAGTGTAAGATGATTGACTTCTTAAAATGCTCAGGGAAGGTAGAAAAATAGTACAAGAAAAGCAAACCAATGTTGGAGGCAATTCCAATAACTTTTTCCCCTCCACTCCTGACCTGCAGATCTTACAATGCCCACTTCTTCAGAACCAGCCTATAAGAAAACCAATGTTTTACATTACCAAACTTCACCCATATCAGTCACAAAGTAAAAAAGCAAGGGCTTGTTAACTGCTGAGAGAAGATCTGTAACTTGGGCAGGAGGACAACAAAGAGTTGTGCGGGAACAAGAGAAGGAATGGAAAAGACAAAAGCTCAGTGTATGGAGGGAAGGGCAATGGTAGAGGAAGAAAGAAAAGGAGAATTGGGGAAAGAAGACATATTCCTCTTTGGCATATGGGAATAAATTAGACTAAAGTTTGCAACACATAACTACATAACTTTTCACAAACATGTCCAAAGTATATGTGAAAAGTTTGGACATGTTTGTATATCTGAATTTCTGTCACTAGGAGCATTGAGCAAAGAAGTATTTGAACATTTTTCAAGATTCTATGCATATAACTTCATGGCAAAGAAGAGATCATAGATGCCCTCCTCTCCTATCACTCAGGCACCTGTAGAGTACAGAGAGAAAGCATCCAGGGAAGCCCTGCGATCATAGAATCTGGAAAACTGTCTTCTATGACCATTTTTGCCTGCTAAAGCTACCAATACTCCTATGAGGCCAACTATAACGAGCCCAGAGTTTGGCAATAAGTATAAGGCAATGGTTATTAAACGACATGAGAGAAACATGGCATAATTTAGGGGCTCAAAGAAGGAGATTTCAATTTCTGTTATGGTGGTCAGATAAAACTTCACAAAGAATATGAATTTTTAAATGTGTAGAACTGATAGAATAGGAAGAGAAGCATTGTAAGTAAAGAAAACAGAAGCAAAGAAACAAAAGCAGGAAGTCATGAGAGAAGTATTAAAAGATGACACTGCAGAAGAAGGCTGAAATAGAAAGTATTTTGAGGTAAATAAAAATAAAATATATCAAAATTTGTGGAATGCAGTCAAAGCAGTACTTAGATTAAAACATACAGGATTAAATTTCTGTCACGGAGAAAAATGGTCCATTTTTACCTTAAGAGATTAGAAGAGCAAATGAAATCTAAAGCAAGCAAAAAAGCAAAAGTAATGAAGACAAGAATACAAAGCAATGAAACTGGAAAAAGAACAACAGTAAGTATTTACAGAACAAAAGACAACTCTTTGAAAAGAACAATAAAAATAATTGATATTGAGAGATATAGTGTTCATGGACTGGAAGACTAAACATTGTTAACATGTTGATTATCCCCAAATTGGTCTGTAAATTTGATGAAATCCCAATTCAAAAAACCAGAGGAATTTGGTAGATATAAAAAAGCTGATTCTAAAATTTATATGGAAAAGTAAAAGTACTAGAATAGACCAAACAATTCAAAGTCAAAGAAAGATCAAGTATGGAGGTGTCATAATCTAATTTTTCAGGCTTACTATAAAGCTACAGTGACCAAAACAATATAGTATTAGTGAAAGGAGAAAGATCAATGGAACAGAATAGAAAATCCAAAATACCACCAACACAAATATATTCAATTGATATTTGGCCATGGTACAAAAACATTTCAGTGGTGAAAAACTTCTTTTCAACAAATAGTGTTAGAAAAATTGGACTTTTATATGCAAGAAAATTAACCTTAACCCAAATTCATACTTTATACAAAAATAAGTCAAAATAGATCATACACCTAAATGTGAAATGTAAAAACTATAAAAATTATAGAAGAAAATAAAGGAGACAGTTTTCATTCATTTGCATTAGGCAAAGAAATCTGAGATATGCCACTAAATGCACAATCCACAAAAGAAAAACTGATAAATTAAACTTCATCTAAGTCAAAATATTTTGTTTTATGAAAGACACTATTCAGAGACTGAAAGAACAAGCTTTAGACTGGGAAAAAAATACATAACTGACAAAGGACTTGTATATAGAATATAAAAGAAACTCTCCAAATTCATCAATAAGAAAAGAAACAACTCGACAAACTGTAAGCAGAAAATATGAAGACACTTCACTAAAAAAAATGCTGAAGACACATGATTACATAAAAATATTTTCAATATCTGCTGGGCGCAATGGCTCACTCCTATAATCCCAGCAATTTGGGAGGCCAAGGTGAGAGGATTGCCTGAGCCCATGGTTTCAAGACCAATCTGGGCAACTTGGCAAGACCTCATCTCTACAATAAATATATATTTTAGCCAGGCGTGGTGGCGTATGCCTGTAGTTCTAGCTACTTGGATAGTTGAGGCAGAAGTTTCACCTGAGCCCAGTAGGTTGAGGCTGATGTGTCCATGAGCATGCCACTGCACTCCAGCCTGGGCGACAGAGTGAGACTTCAACTCAATATATATATTTTCAATATCGTTATTCATTTAGAGAAATGCAAATTAAAGTTACAAAGAGATGTCACTATACATAAACTAAAAGAGCTAAGAAAAAACTAACTAAACAAACAAACAAACAAAAAAAGACCAACTTGACAAACCATGGCAAGGATGTAGAGCAACTGGAATTCTCATACATTGCTATTAGAAATATAATGGTATACACGGTTTGACAGTTACTTACAAAATGGTTTAACAGTTTCTTACAAAGTTAAGCATGCACTTCCCACATGACACAACCATTCATTGCTAGGAAGTTACTCTAGAGAAATTAAAGCATATGTTTACACAAAAACTTACATGTGGATATTTACAGTAGCATTATTCATACTTTCCAAACATTACAAATAACCCAAATGTCTTTTAATGGTTGAATGGGTAAGAAAACTGTGGTGATTCAAACAGTGCTGAGTGAATACTACTCAGCAATAAAAAGAAATTGAATATCAATATATACAATGACATAGACGCATTATGCTAAGTGATGGAATCCAGATCCAAATATTACCTACTGTATGATTTCATTTAGAGCATGTTTGGGAAAAGACAAAACTATAAGGATAGAAAAAAAAGATTAGTGATTGCCAAGGATCAGGGTGGGAAGAAGAGTTTGACTAAAAAGGGACAACACAAGGAAAAACTTAGGGATGATGAAACCTATTAATCCTGATGACACTATTTATTCTCACAACTCATAGAACCTCATAGCAAAAAAGAAATTTTATTCTATGTAAACTTAAAGATAAATCAAAAAATTAAATGCAGTAAAATAAAGAGAGGTTGAGAAAGAAGGTGACACAATCAATCATAGCTTTCAAAATTCCCAGGATAAATTGGAGATTGAAAGAGAAGAAATGAGAATACTGAACCGAACTGAAAGGGAGACCAGGAAGCAGCTATTACAACAGTCTAGGCATGTAGTAATGAGTGACCTACTGTGATGATTGTTTGGATGGAAATGGAGGGATAATTGAGGAGAGGAAAGGGAAAAAAAATCAGTTACTCACAGCTTCAAATTGAGTTGGCCAAGCCAATAGTTGTGACATTTGCAAAAAATAGGGTTATCCTAAAAAGTATTTTGGTTAAACAGAAAATGAGATATCCTAAGAAAAAAGTCTAGAAGGCAAATAAGATGTCAGCTCTAGAAGTCTGAAGTAAAGAATGAGTTAAGGGGATTGGGTCATGAATCTAGAGAAGATATTTGAAACTTTGGGAATGAACAAATTACCAAGTTAGCAGAAAGAAAAGGAAAGACCTGAAAATAAAGGGGAAGCATGATACTAGAACCCTCATTAACATCTTCTAGAGATACATATTCATTTTCCTAATTGCTTAGAGAAGGTTTTAGTCACCAAACCAAAGTCCAGCTTCTCAACTCCTATTTCTCTGTCCCCTGGAGGAAGATATCACAACTTCCAAGATAAGGCACTTGGCACTAAGGTTCATGACAAAAATGCCCTATCAGGAATACACTCAGCAAAATTTATCAAGCAATATCCTGCAAGTTGACCAGGAGCACTGCCAAAATAAAGTCGCTTATTATCTCCCAAAGTAACTCATATTTCTCGAGGATAAACTTACTGCAGGTTTTGCTCCCATTATTTTTAACTTCATGTTTGTATAGCTATGACTCCTGTTGATGACTTGGTTATCATGGTTATCAAAGGTCAGCAGTTGACCTTTATCATTTTCATATCTTCATTCTTCAGCATAGTAACTCTGAGACCCTCCCCCTAAAATAACATAATTTATATGATGAAACATGACATACTCTGGTTGACTTATACTTGGACAAATTGTTCTGTAAGGATGCTTGCTTCATTATGTAAACCAATGTTTACCCTTTATAGGCTATAATTTTTTTTTAATCTCTTATAAAGTCAGAGACTGTTGCTAGGTCAACAAATGAAATAAATGGCCATAGAATGAGTTGAGCATTCATGTTGTGGAGGAGCTTTCTCCTTATTAGGGTTTAAAAGAGTTGGTAGGGGATTGAGAGATAATTCTCCAGTGACTAGAGTCTGCTTTCAATTGCTCAGGCTTTTTACACTTACTGTGTTTTGCTTTTTTTCCTCCTCCCAGTTGGTGAGATGTTATACAAAATCAACTTTGAAGTTTCCTTTTGTTGATTTTTGAGAACAAGAAAAGCAGTGTTTGTCAGATAAGGTATGATTGTGGTAAAGGTGTAAAGTTATGCTTCACCATCATTTTACAGCTTTCCTTGAGATAAGTAAAATATTAAAAGGTAGAAAATCAGATAGTGATATTTTCAAAATAATTCTTGGCCAGAGGATCATTTCTAGAAGAAAAAAATAATTCTATAATCAACATAAAAACATGTTTTAAAAATATAAGATTATATTATCCCAAATTGATACCTATCTTTATCACTTTTATTCAAGTTCTCAATATTTCTTATCTTGTTTAATGAAACTGAGTCTTAATTTATTTCCCTACTTCAAGTCATGGTCCCATCCACTTTCTCTACAAAGAGGTCTTCTAAAAATTAAATCTCATTATATTACTCTTGATTTTAAAAAAGACTTCCAATTACTCTTTCAGAAAATCAGAACTAACACTTTTAGCCTATTACACATCCCTGCACAATCCAGCACTCACTTCATCAATGGAGAATTTTCACTTCCCCACGACTCCCTTGCACCCTCCATTCAAGAAAGGTTAAATTCCTCACCATTCATTGGAAAGAGATTCTTTTTCCAATTCCATGACTAGTACCAGGGAAAGGACTCGAGCAAAAGGAATGAGGCATTTGCTTCAGGCACAAAGTTTAAAAGGACACCGAAAATCTCACTAATCAAGATAAACATTTAGTGCAATTTTTTAAAAATCAAAATAAACAAATAATCAAAATCAACACATAAAATAAGGAAAAAATATCAAACATTTTAAATAAAGACAATATCGGATATTACAGTCTAAAATTCATTTTGCTTAGGAAAATCTTACTGTAATTTGAAGACTAACATGAATGTCTCTTTTCTGAGGGAGACCTCCTGCCTTCCCAGAGCATACCATTTTCCTCTGCCTTCTGTCTCTATTGCCATCTGACTCTCCTCCAATTCATATTGTGCTTATCTCTCCATTTACTTGACTTCTCTCCTGAACTGTGACAATTTTTAAACCCTCTCTGCATCCTAGTGATCGATATGGCGTTAAGAATTCCACAAATAGGCCAGGTGTGGTGGCATACCCTCGTAATCCCAGTATTTTGGGAGGCCAAACCAAGAGAATTGTTTGAGCCCAGGAGTTCAAAACCAGGCTGGACAATGTAGCTAAACCTTGTCTCTAAAAAAATTCGAAAATATAAAAAAAAAATTAGCCAGGTGTGATGGTGCATACCTGTAGTCCCAGCTACTTGGGAGGTTGAGGCAGAAGGATCACCTGAGCACAGGAGGTCGAGGTTGCCATGAGCCATGACCATGCCACTGTACTTCAGCCTGGGAAACAAAGCAAGACCTCCCACTCAAAAAAAAAAAAAGAAGTCACAAATACCTGCTATATGAATAAACAGATACACTACAGTAAACACAGAGTGAGACATAAAATTTGGAATCAGAAACAGAAAACCCAATTCCACATCAACAATTCATATTTAACAATTTTATAAAATGGTAAATCTCTGAGCCTCGGTTTCCCTATTTAGAGAATGGAAATGAATTTACTTCCACGGGGCTTTTGGAAGCTAAGTATTTACCCAATTTTTTGAAAAAGAGGTTAATAAAGTAGATACTTATTCATTCATTTGAAAGAAGAATGCAAAGAGAAAGAAAGGACACTGTGTTTCACCCAGCAAAAAGAAATACACATTTGAAAACAAAAGCAGGAAAAGCATCAAGTACAATGCTTGGGGAACTGCAAATGATTCAACATGGCTTCATGTTACTGGTGAGTGATCCCTCTGAGGATGAGACAGGAAACAAAGTAGAGCCTAGACTGTGGATGAGGCTCTTGTTTGATACTCCCTCTGAGGAGTGTTAACTCCATTCAGGAATATGTGACAAACTGAGCTAATCTCGAATTAACGAGGATGAGTTTCTGCCAAAAATTTTAAAGGAGTTCATGAGCTAAATTTAACTATAGAGATCTTTAAAAAAGGAAAATTAAGCCATTGCACATTAAAGTTTGTCTATTTCAAATGTACCATAGAACAAAAACTTTAAAAGACATTCCAATAGGCATAGAAGAAAAGTAATCCTTGAGATATTAGGGAGGTAGAACATATAAGATTTGGCAACAGAGTGCAAAGAAACAAGGAAGTCATTGAGAGTGTGGTATTTTGGTTAGAAGTATAAGGCATGAGGAAGTGTAACACATGAATAGAAACACTAGTATTTTCATTTTTAATATATAACGGGAACCAAATTATCTGGTCTTAATTTTAATCTCTTTCCTCAAAACACCAACCCAAAAGTTCTATAATGTTGTCCGAACACTACTTAGATCTCAGATGTTGCCTTTCTTGTCTTCCTTCACATAGCAATTAAGAAGAAAAAATACAAGAAAGAGAGGAAGAAAAAAAGGAAGCATGGGAAGGCAGGAGGGAGGCAGGGAACAAGGGAGGGAGGGAGGGAGGAAAGGAGGAAGAAAAATAAGAAAAACTCCTAAACTCCACTCTACATGTTATCTTTGGTATCTCAGAGAAAACAAAAAGCACTGATAGAAAGCATTTTCTAAACAAAACAGCAAATGTGTGAAAATATTTTTTTTTTAATTGGATGTCACTAATCTTGCAAAAGCTTGCATTTGGAAAGAAAGTACATTACCACCATCTGTGTCTCAATTCACATATTGGCTTTACAGTGAGAAGGTGTACCCGTCAGAGTCCTGACAGAATGCAGATGGCATAATCAGGAGTAATGAGAAAGGTTTAGTGAAGGGACTATCTACAAACGTGTGGCTGGGAGTGAATAAAACGGACAAGTATTGATAAAGCACCTCAAGACTAGCAACAGTAGAAACTGTTAGTACTTCTAAGCCTGAAGGGGCAAAAGAGGGAGCGGTTACCAGAACTCAAGAAAGCTTAGCTCCATCTCTAGGAAATAGCTAGCTGCTGGACAGGGAACTATGACTTTTAGGAATGCAGCTACTGCCAATCCTCAAGCCCTCAGGGCAGACACTAACTCTCTCTTCCTAGCCTCTGACCCTCCTTGGTGCATCCCGTTGACTGAATTCAAATGGAAGCCAGAAGTAACAAAGCTCAGTAGACCCTATTTATAGAGGTCAGCCTGAGCAAAAAGCAGGGTGAATAGTTCAGGAGAGAAGAATAGAAATTACTGGGGGTGGGAAGGCGGGAATAAATGAAAAATTCAATTCCCTGGTAGCAGAAACCCTTTGTCATATGAGGGGGAACCCCCTGCAAAAATAGAATTTTTTTGTAGGGCTGGCCCTCTGTAGGACAGGTTTCCCCTGCAAGGTAAGTGTTCTAGGAACCCACCAATATCAGTGTACCTACTAGTGTTGTTGTGAAAGGCTGCGTTTAGCTTCATTGATTTTTTTTTTTTTTTTGGACATTCTTTCAATGAATGTCCATTTCGTGATGGATGTTTTACTAGCACATCTGCCCACACCACTCTGAGTGTTCGGCAGTTTTTGACCATGACTCCTATGCCTCACCCTCTCTATTTACCTGATCTCACCCTGAGCGATTTTTTTTTTTTTTTTTTTGCTTCCCCAGATGAAAAAAGGCCTCAAAGGAAAACGTTTTGCTGTTATGGAAGAGGTGAAACCAAAAAATGGCAGAAGCACCAAAAGGCATCAAAACTGATGAGTTTTGAACAGTGGAAATATATTTTTTTAAATTGGATGTCACTAATCTACCAAAGTACTTTTAAAGTGACTGGCGTTTAAACATGTAAGAGTAAACACACAATTTTTAATAAATAAATTCCGGGCTTTTGGGTCACGCTTCATCTGTCTCTGTACACATACCACCATCTTATCGCTTCTGGTCACATCAGATATAATGCTTTGCACATAGTTGGCCTTTGATAAATAATGAATAAAGAACATAATGGTGTATGGGTTATTAGCAGAGATTAGAACAAGCAGTGAGAAAAGATCCAAAGATGGGAGAGTAGCAAAGCATATCTAATCTCAATTATTTTGGATCCTTATTCCAGTTTTACAACAAATCTCCAAAGAATTCTGGGAAAAGAAAGGGTACCAGATGGACACAAAAAAAGAAATATCTTTCGCATTTTTGAAAGACCTACGTGGGGACAGGCCTCTTTCTCTAATTCCTCCACAGGGGGAAAGCACTCTCAGGCGATAATTTTCTAAGCATATTTATTTCAACACGATTTCCACAATTCATCTTATGCCAGTCCTCCTCCATCCTTGGAATACCCTTCTATTCCTTTTCATTTAAATTTTGTTGAATATCCTCTTTGTGCCAAGAAATTGTCTCTTCCTCTACACTAATGCACACTATCATTATACATGTATTTGCTCTTGGCTTTATAATGGTCTTCCTGGTTTGTTTGTTTTTTTAAGGTGCACTCTGAAAGAGTACCCTGAAGGAGAAAAGGAAAGGAGAAAAGGAAAGGAATCTAACAAATTCAAAATGTACTGCATGACAAATGTTTTATAAAAATCTTATTCTTTGCGATTATCTAGCAATATAGATATCGTTAATCTCTGCTTATAGATGAAGAAACTGAAGTGAGGTAATTTTCACAAATCCACACAGTGAAGCCAAAATTTCATGAACCACATTCATGTTGGGCAGAAAACACGTTTCACAAAATTCCCACTTTCTATCTCCCAGTCCCCTTCTTTCATCATTTGTGGTAGATTAATAGCCCCAATTCTCCACAGCCTGTGCCATGTGACTTCACAATTTCTCCCACTGAAGAGACAGAATATATCCCACTCCTTCACTTTGAGCTCAGCCCTTTGACTTCACCAACGGAATATTAGCAACATAATGTAACCAAAAGTTTAGGCTTGCTCTCTTGCTCCTCTGTCATTGCCATGAAAATATACCTAAGGTGGCCCACTGATCCCAAGAGGAGAATGAGAGACACAAAGAACAAAGCCAATCATCCCAGCCAAACCCAGCCTCCATCAGCTGACTTCCAGACACATGAGTGAGCCCAGATGACCTCAACAGAGTCACTCAGCCAAGCCAGCTGAGATCACCCAACCCTCAGCTGACCTGCAGATCTAAATAATTCCTGTTTAA
The DNA here is from genome assembly GCA_027257055.1 of Cephalopachus bancanus. Classification (NCBI taxonomy): domain Eukaryota; kingdom Metazoa; phylum Chordata; class Mammalia; order Primates; family Tarsiidae; genus Cephalopachus; species Cephalopachus bancanus. The sequence goes on from JAPVLO010000258.1 coordinate 363,880, forward strand.
AAAGCAGCAACGAGAACAAAAACTCGGATTTCAGAATGCCTCTGCTCTGCTATATTACATTATTCTTAGGCCTGATACTAACTTGCCCTGTAATCTCAGAAACATTATCTCTTTGAACATCAATTCTCCATTGTAAAATAAGGGGATGAAATTTTCTCACAGTGGTCTCCAGATTCTCGGAGTTCTAACATTTTATGATTTTATTTTAATTTAGAGAGGATTCTGCCATTCCATTACTTGTTTCCTCTTCTAACTGATAATACAGTAGTATGTGATATAATCTCCTTAACTATTTGTTTATTAATTTGTATACATCTAACAAATGTATCGTATGTTGGGTATAAGAACAACTAATATGTTGGGCATAAGACAAAGCCCTGGGTGTAAGACAAGGCCTTGTCATCAGAAACTTATAATTAAGTTATTAGGCCAGGTGCAGTGGCTCACACATGTAATCCCAGCACTTTGGGAGGCTGAGGAGAGAGGATTGCTTGAGTCCAAGTGTGTAAGACCAGACTAAGCAACATAGATCTCATCTCTAAAAAAAATAAAAATAAAAATAAAGGAAAAAGTATAATAAAAAGTATAATTGAGTAAATAAAAGTTAATTATGACAAATAAAAATAAAAACACCACTCCTAAAAAATTTTCATAGCTAAGTTTTTACTTTTACTCACAAGTAGACAATTGCAACATATTCAGGCTCTATTCTTTTGGAAAAGATATCTTTATTCTAATAGCAAAGAGGACTCGGTGAACAAAGAATCATCATTCAATTGATTATTAATTTTCTCCTTGAAAGAGCTGTCTGTGCTAGCCTATTATCCAGAGTTTTCCATCCTATGTGCTTAGCAGCTGGCTCTATTCAGTTCTCAAAACCTCAAAAGCCTTTCTCCATGATGTAGTGAGGCATGGAATGCATGAATCATATCTCTTTGACACCTTATGAGGATGTGTTGTTATGGGGTTAACTGGGTCCCCCCTCCCAAAAGATATGGTGAAACCCTAACCCCATGCACCTCAGGATGTGACATTATTTGAAGGTAAGGTCTTTACAAAGGAGATCAAGTTAAAATGAACTATGAGGGTATGCCCTAATCCAATATAATTATGTCCTTACAAAAGGGGAAATTTGGATGCAGAGACAAATTTGGACTCAGGGAAGATGATGGGAAAGACACAGGTTGATGACTGCTATCGACAAGCTGAGCAGAGAAGTTTAGAACAGACCATACCCTCACAGACCTCAGAAAGAACTCACACTGCTGACACCTTGCTTTTGAGCTTCTAGCCTCCAACATTGAGACAATAAATTTCTATTGTTTCAGCCACTCAGTTTGGGTTATTTGTTATGCGAACTAATACAGATGTCATGTGCACTTACAATAGCAAAATCTCCCTCTAGCCATAAGGAGTACTGCTTAATAACAAGGAACTAGTTGTACTTTTGAAAACTGTGTTTGCCTATAAGCAAGTCACTGTCTCTATAATTAGTAAAGTGCATCTGTTTCTATGACACTGCAGTTTCAGTGATACTTAAACAATGTTAAAAATATGACTGTGGCTTTGTGATAGACATTTCAAAAAAGAAAGGGATACATTTCTATTTAATAAACTACTTTTGAAGAGTAGGAATTTTCATCCCACCTTAGATTGGTAATTCCACACTCACAAGAAGTCAAAACCATAAAATCATTTTGGAATTTCTTTTTGTAATTGTGTATTCATTCAATTTGTAGTTCCGGAACTGTGGCATATGTACTGGGGAAATGAATTGTTAATATGAAAACAGGAATTCTGATCTTAGTTATAAGGATTTATTTAAATTCAAACATTGGCAAGACTTTTGTTTTGTAGAGCTTTTCCAAAGCAAATCTATCAGTTCTGAAGTCAGATTTCTATATGCTAATTTCAAATGAAGAACATATTTGAAATTGCTTTCCTAGCAACCTTATGAATCCATAAATGAATACAGGAAAGCAGATATTTACTTGTCATCTTTGTAAATATTCCATCATTTCCAGACAGGATCAGGTGCATTCAAGGTGGTACTGCCATAAACAATGCCATCTTTTCCAGATGGCTTTAGTATTTGAGTCCATCCATATGTACTAATTTAAACATGCCCTCTTCCCTCAAATCTTTTTCCTCCTGCCGCCTTGTATATTTCTGCTGATGGTAGCACTATTCTTTCAGCTGCCTAGGTGAGAAATTAATTGTCCAAGATGCCATTCTTACATTAGGTTGATTATCAAGTTGTATAGATTTATATCTGTGCTTATTTGCCATGTCACTACCACATTTCAACTTTGCTTGCCCATCCTGCTAAAGCAGCCTGTTAAATGTATCCCATCTTCAAAATTGTTCTATTTAAGCCAGCCTACCTAGAACAGTGTTCCTTAAGCACAATGTCATTTAAGTTACTCTTCTACTCAAAATCCTTGGAAGGTACTCCATTTATTAACAATAATGTTCAACATCAGATGGTTGTTTATCATTTATATTTACTTATTTTTCCCTTTATCTTTTCCTACTCCTGTTTACAATTTTCCACATGTACCTTTTTTTTTTTACTTTTCCCACACTTTTATTTATAAATTTCTTTACAATCAGAATGTCTTTACCTCCTATCTCTGCCATTCTACCAGTTCTGCAAGGCCCATTTCAAAGATTACCTTTTCTTTTTCTGAAATCATATATCCATTCAATTCTTGGTCCTAAATCCTTGGAACCAATGAATCTCTGAATTCAAAATTTTTTCGAGTTTTTATGTGTACATTTCACTTATTAGACAACATCCATAGTGAAATCTAATCAGTCTAGTAAAACCAGATGTACTCATTTTTCTTCAATACAACTTATAATAAAATTACATTAAATGAAGTATATAAATGCTATAAATATCTGCGTCAGGCTTTTCCATCAAATGAATTTGCACAGTCTTATTTTTTAACTTAATTTTTAGAACTTTATAGATTTTGAAATTGTGGGTAAGGGTTTGTAAGCCTGTGATATTCTTCTCATACTTAAAATCCTTAAGATTTACTAATTTCTACTTGGTTTGTATTTATTTATACCTATCATATAAGAAGAGATTATTATTGACCAGGTACAATACTAAAAAAAAATTTTTTTGAGTCGGAGTCTCACTCCGTCGCCCAGGCTGGAGTGCAGTGGCATACACACGGCCACCCCCTTGTCAATCTGCTGCTCTCCGGTGATCCTTCCGCCTCAGCCTTTCAAGTAGCTGGAACTACAGGCACGCACTACCATGCCTAGCTAATGTTTTGATTTATTGTAGAGATGAGGTCTCACAAGTTGCCTGGGCTGGTCTCGAACGCGTAGGCTCAGGCAATCCACTGGCTTGGGCTTCCCAAAGTGCTGGGATTACAGGCTAAGCCACCGAACCCCCCGAGTAAAATATTTATACCAAATATTTTATATACATGCATCAATAAAGAAGCTACCAGAAAAATAGAAACCACTTCAAGAATTTATAACAGAGAAATTAACTCAGGGAATTGATCATAAAAGTGACTGGAGGAACTGAGAACCAACAGGCAATAGCAAGCCAGGGAGCAGCAGTAGCAGGAAGCGATGGCTTGAATGACAAAAGGAGGAGCCCAGGACATAGGACACCTGAAGAAGACAGTAAGCAAGATGAGTCTGTCCAACAGGGGCTATCAGGATGTCAGTTCTTCTCAACTTAACCATGGAGTCAATATAATCCCACTCAAAACCCCAAGTTAATTTGTGAATATTGACAAACCAATTTTAAAGTTCATATGGAGAGGTAAAAGACCTAGACAAGTCAGCACAATACTAAAGAAAAACAAAGTTAGAGATCTGACACTTACTATGAAGCTACAGTAATCGAGATAGTGTGGTGTTGACCAAAAGAATAGACAGGCTAATAGAACACAATGAGATCCCACAAATAGACTACATAGTCAACAGATATTGACAAAGGAGCAAAGACAATATAATGGAACAAAGATAGTTTTTTCAACAAATGGTGCTAAAACAACTGGACATTCACATGATATATATATATTATATATATATAATATATATATGCATCTATATACATAGACCTTAAACCCCTCACAAAAATTAACTCAAATGTAAAATGCAAAACTTTACAACTCCAAAAAGATAACAAAAGAGAAAACCTAGACAACCTTAATTAGTGTGATGGCTTTTTAAAATACAGTATCAGAGGCATAATTCATGAAAGACAGAATTGAAAAGCTGAACTTCCTTAAAATTTAAAACTTCTGCTCTGTGAAAGGTAATGCCAAGAGAATGAGAAGACATGCCACCGTTAATCAAAATATACAAAAAACTCTTGGCCAGGTTCGGTGGCTCAGTCTATAATCCCAGCACTTTGGAAGGCTGAGGCAAGTGGATTGCCTGAGCCTGCAGGTTCAAGACCTGCCCGGGCAACTTGGCAAGACCTCATCTCTACAATAAATCAAAAAACTTAGCCGGGTGTGGTAGCGCGCACCTGTAGTTCCAGCTACTTGGAAGGTTGAGGCAGAAGGATCACCAGAGCCCAGCAGGTCGAGGTAGTAGCCAGGAGCGGCCACTGAACTCCAGTCTGGGTGACAGAGTGAGACTCCAACTCAAAACAAACAAACAAATAAACAAATAAGTAAATATAAAAAGAAAAGAACTCTTAAAATTCAACAATAAAAAAAAATCAACAAAAAATAGGCCAAAAACCTTAAGGAACACCTCACCAAAGAAAATATACAGATGGCAAATAAGTATATGAAAAGATGCTCCACATCATCTATCATCAAAAAATACAAATTAAAACAATAACGTGATACTGTTATATACCTATTGGAATAGTAAAAATTCAGAACACTGATGACATCAAATGCTGGTAAGGATGTGGAGCAGCAGGAACTCTCATTCATTGCTGGTGGGAATGCAAAATGGAATACTCATTTGCAAGACAGTTTGAAAGTTTTTAGAACAGTAAATATACTCTTACCATATGATCTAGCAATCACACTCCTTGATATTTAGCCACAGAAGATGAAAACTCTGTTCACACAAAAACCTAACAGATGTTTGTAGCAGCTTTATGTGTAATTGTCAAAACTTTGAAGTAACCAAGATGTCCTTCAGCATCTGAATGGATTAATACTATTCAACATTGTTAAAAGTTAAGCTGAAGCACAATAAAATTGTGAGCAACAATAATACATAAATTGAGCACCCCCAAAACAAAGGTGGTTTGGGGCTCCAATGAGATAACACAAGAGGATGTTTTATAGGATGAAGGTGGAAGTAAAACAAAGAAAATATTTGTTTTATTGCAGTTATACATTTGCCGTATTTGGTCTAGCCTGCTGGAAAGTCCCCAGTTATATAATTATAACTTTGTTGGCTTTATAACTGGTGGCTTCTAATTAGTTGAACTTGAGTTTTATTTTTCTTTAACGTAGGCATTTACTGGAAATAGTTCAAGTTATGTTTTATTTTTGTTTGCAAATCAAGTGAGGTTAAGGTCACATATGAAGCCTAACTGAGCTTGTCTGTTCAGGGATTTTTCGGACCTGGTCTCCATTTTAATTTACTTAAGAATTAAAAAGAAATAACTGGCTGGGGGCAGTGGCTCATGCCTCTAATCTCAGCACTTTGGGAGGCTGACACAGGAGGATTTCTTGAGCCCAGAAGTTTGAGACTAGCTTAGGCAACATAGCAAGACCTTATCTCTACAAAAATTACTTTCAAAAAATGAACGAGGTGTGGTGACATGCCCCTGTAGTCTCAGCTATTCAGGAGGCTGAGGTGGGAGGATCACTTAAGTCCAGGAGTTTGAGGCTGCATTAAGCTGTAATCATTCTACTGCACCCAGTCTGGGCAACAGAGTGAGACCTTGACTCAAAAAAAAAAAAGAAAGAAAGAAGAAAGAAAAAAGAAATAGCACATCAAGCTATAAAAAATATGAAAGAAACGTGAGTGCATATTACTAAGTGAAAGAAGGTAATCTGAGATATGTATATAGCATATAATTCAAACTATATGACACTCTAGAAAAGGCAAAATTATAAAGACAATAAAAAATATTCATAGTTTTCAGGAAGAATGTATAGGCAGAACACAGAGGATTTTTTAGGGCAGTGAAAATATCCCATATAACATTATAATGGTGAAAACATGTCATCATACATTTGTACAAACACATAAAATGCAAATCAAGAATAACCACTAATGTAAACTATGGATTGTGAGTAATGGTGATGTGTCAGTGCAGGTTCTTTAGTTGTAACAAAGGTGCCATTCTGGTGAGGGATATTGATAATGGCAGAGGTTGTACGCATGTGGAGGTAGAGGAGCTATAGACTAAAGGTGTCACCCCAGAATTCTTAGGTTGAAATCTTAAGGCCCAAAGTGATGGTATTAGGAGATATACGCTTTGGGAGGTGATGTAGTCATGAGGGTGGAGCCCTCATGAATGAGATTAGTTTGTTTATAAGAGAAAACTCAAAGAATTCCCTCACCCCTTCTGCCATATGAGCAAACAGTGAGAAAGGACAAGGAAACAGGCCCTTACCAGACACCAAACCTACCAGTTTGTTGATGAGGATTTCCCAGATTCCAGAACTATCAGAAATAAATTTCTGTTGTTTACAAGCCACGCCATGGTATTTTGTTACAGCAGTCCAAAAGGACTAAGACAGGGGATACATGGGAACTGCCCGAATCTTTCTCTCAATTTTGCTATGCACCTAAAACTGCCATTTTAAAAATAAAGTATTTACACTTTATCTTAAAAATTGGTGTCAAAGGTTGGATCTTTGCAGCAGAAGGTTGAGTTTGTTACCTATCCTGAAATTCTAGGAGCACTCAAAGGTTATCAGAGCCTATAAACTGCCTTAGACTCAGACTATTTTACTCTTGGATGAACACCCTCCAGTTCTTGTTATTTATTTATTTGCATCTACTTTATCATTAGATTTAGAACATACTGTGCCTTTGTCACTATTTGTTCTAGAAACTCTGACCTCTTAGCTTTGAGCTGGAATTTGGGAGGGAAGATCTCAGCATCTTCCTTTGGAAAGAATGAAACACAAAACTGATCTTCTTCTCATGCCCAAAAACCTGTTTCATCTCATCATCATACTGTGCTACTTTGGACTGGGTTCCAACAGAATAGTGAAGTAAGGGAATCTGTTTTCTCTGTTCTTTGCCACTAAACTCTAAGCTGCCAAGAGCTACTTCTCTTTACCACACCCCACCTTTCAATGCTCCTCTCTGACAAGAAGTCTAACATGCTCAGGTAAGCCTCCTTCTTCCAGCTCTAGAATAAATCAGTCTAATTTCACAGTTGACTCTGACATAGAATGTACTATTCTTGGTTGAGTAAAAAGAAAGAAATCACAAGCTTGGATTAAGCCCCAGATCTATCCCAACTAAATTTTGGGGGCAGTTATACTTAATTCTCTGATCTTAACTCCTTTGTCTGAAAAATAAGAATAGTTAAAAAATAAATACCATACATGATTGTAAAGTGAATTAACTATGATAATACCTACAAAGTGGACTGCAAAGCACTAGACAAGTTAATGCTTGGATATTATTACTGGATTCTGTACAGAAACTGATGCTTTTTTAGGTTGATGATAATTTTTATTTTTTTAATTTTAGATGCAGGAGGTACACATGCATGTTCATTACATGGACATATTGTGTAGTGGTGGGAATTGGGTCTCAGGTGGCCCATTCCCCAGATTGGGTCTCAGGTGACCCATTCCCCAGAACATTGTACCTCAAAGGTAATTTCTGAACACTAACTTCCCCTCCCCACCTAGCCCTTATTGGTGTCCCCAGTATCTATTATTTCCATCTTTGTGACCATTTAGCAAGTGAGCGAGAACATGCAGTTTTCGGTTTTCTGTTTCTGATTCAGTTCACCTAAGACGATGATCTCCAACTCCATCCATGTTGTCGAAAATGACATGATTTCATTCTTTTTTATGGCTGTGCAGTATTCCATGTGTATATATGTCACATTTTCTTTATTCAGTCTATTTTTGGTGGGCACTTATGTTGGTTCTATGATTTTGCTATTGTGAATAATGCTGCAATGAATATATAAGTACAGACTTCTTTTTTTATATGTTGATTTCTTTTTCTTTGAGTAGATCCCTAGTAGTGAAATTTCTGGGTCAAATGTTAATTCAAATGTTAGGTTTTGAGAAATATCTATACTGTTTTCCATAGCAGTTGAACTAGTTTACAAGCCCACCAACAGTGAATAATGAGCAAAAAATTTCTAAGCAAAAAGAAAAATTGCAAAGGCATCTCACTGCCTCACTTCAAATTATACTCTAAGGCTATAGCAACTAAAACAGCATGGAACTGGTACAAAATAGACAGATAGACCAATGGAACAGAATAGAGAAATCAGAAATAAAATAACATTTCTACAACTAATTTATCTTCAACAAAGTCAACAAAAATAAACAGTGGGGGAGACGACACCTATTTAATAAATGGTGCTAGGAAAATTGATTGGCCAAAAGCAGAAAAATGAAACTGAACCCGTCTCTTGCCATATACAAAAATTAACTCAAAATGGTAATTTTGCCGGGCTCGGTGGCTCAGCCTGTAATCCCGCGCCTTTGGGAGGCTGAGGTGAGTGGATTGCCTGAGCCCGCGGGTTCTAGAGCCGCCTGGGCAGCGAGACTTCATCTCTACAATAAATCAAAAAATCAGCCGGGCGTGGTAGCGCATGCCTGTAATTCCAACTACTCGGAAGGCTGAGGCGGAAGGATCGCCGGAGCCCAGCAGGTCGAGGCTGCGGTGGCCGGGAGCGGCCACTGCACTCCAGTCTGGGCGACAGAGTGAGACTCCAAATCAAAAAAAAAAAAATGGTAATTTTAAAATGTCTTATGAGTTGGAGAGTCATTCACATTCACAGTGACATTAATGTCTAGTTGACTGCTTCCCTCACTTCTCACCACCATTATCCTTCCACTCTGGAGTATTTACACACACAAGGAGTCTATCTAAAGGAGACAACAAATATCTAAAGGTACAATTCCATGTTCCAGAACAGGAATACTAATTCAAGTATGAATAAGATGGCCCCATTCCCACAGGGTTTTTTTGGATAGAATTCTGCTTATAATGTCTTCAGATAAGCTGATATTTTAAACTTTAGGGAAATCTCAAAATGGTTAGTTTTGGCCCATCTTTTCTCATGAGGATTTTTATATTAACTTCAGGAGTACATATACTGGTTTTTCCATGGACATATTGCCTGATAGTCTGGGCATCTAATGAACCCATCACCCAAATAGTGAACATAGTACCCAACAGGTAGTTTTTCAACACTATCTCCCTCCCTACTTTCCCCTTTAGGAGCCCCCAGTGCCTTCTGTTTTCATTTTCATGTCCATGTGTGCCCAGTGTTTAGCACTCATCATGAGGATTTTGAAATTTACTTTGTTGCAATTCCTATAATCTACTATTTCATCCATAGACAATTCCAGAATTAAGTAATTAGACATTATTCTGTTTGTTTTTCTTTGTAATGTCTTTAAAATACCAATACAAGAAAACATAATTATCCAGAAAGAGATTTTAAAAGTAAAGAAATGAAAAGTCTTCATTTTTACTTGCTTTCTATACTTCTCTTTTTCTTGATTTACTTTGGAGTGCAGACATGAACTTCAGAGGCTCTGCACACCTCTCTAGATTACATAAAACAGTTGCATGTGCTTGCTTCTTTCCGAGGGAAGTGCTCTTGTTTTTTAATCATGATCCACAGACCACCAGAGGTGAACGACTATATGAACTCTTGGTGAGAACCAATCACAATGAACATCTGTGAACTTAAGACCTCTTTCTGATTTTCTTTTTTTCTACCACCAGGTTGTAGGTCTTTCCTTCTCCAGTAATTTTAGTATTTGCTTGTTGTCTTAGAAACAGCAAAATCCAATGACTGGCACATCATCCACTGTCCAGATGAGAGATGAATGCAGATGAATGAGTCCTGCACATTCCCCTTTGATCTCCCAGACCGCTGGGGTAACTCTCTGGAGTTTTCTTTGTAGGGCAGTTGGGAAGTCTCTTTTGAACAGCTTCATTTTTTCATTTTTATTGGATAAGAAATTACTCTGCATTCTGTTCAGCAAAGAACACATTGTTCTGTCATAGCTGCATAGAAAGAAAACCATTTTCAAAATGATTATCACATAGAGGATAGATATAATTCTTGAAAGAAGTTTGGCTCAGTGAGATAAACAGAAAAAAAAATATTCTAGAAAAATTTATAGGGAACAAGGACCTTTGGTTATGCAGGACTCTGAGAGAGAGCAAACTCCTTTCTATAATTACTGGCATTTGTAACAGTGTGTGTATGTGTACAGCAGACATTATATTGAGAGGCACAAAATGGCAAACCATTTTAGATGCCTTAGAATACAGAGAAGAAATACATACCTCTCCCTGACCAAGTAAGTTATATTCTGAGTGTAATTTAACCTCTTCTAGAGTACCATTAACTCTTTTAGCATGCAAGAACTTCTAGATATAGAAATAGTACACCTGAATAGCACACTACAGGAGCAGCTTACCCTTCCAATAAGAGCAAAATCAATATGCTATAAAAAAAATACTTGCTGACGCAACTTTAAACACATATTTACTGCCCATATTTGCCTTCTTCGTGCCATCGAGAGCAGGTAGCACACTCTATAAAATGTAGTAGAACTGTGTCAAACCTTCTCTTCTGCTCCAAAACAGCTCTGAAGTGCACCTCTGACTAAAAACAAACCTTAGTCTCAGGCTCAAGAGTACCTCCAGATTATTCAGCAATGTAAAAATTTTGTGCAGGGAACTATACACAACCCTTCAGGACTCCAGGAAGTAGAGAATAAATGATGAAGAATGAGAGAAATACAAGCTGGTAAGGGAAGAGAGAAAGAATACGTTTTTAATTAATGGAAGAGAAGGGTGTGATTATCCACAGGGATCACTTTAAACACAGGCAGGTCATGCACTGACCCTGACCTCTGGGATATGAATGATTTGAGGGCAGTGGAGAAAAACTTTTTCTATTCATTACCTCCCGCCCCCCAAAAGATCAGGTCCATAGTCCCTTACTGAAACCCAAGAGGCAGTTGTAACTTGGAGTTCTGAATTTCTTGGACTTCAGAAAGTTAATAGGATGTGTGTACCTTTTATTACGAAGACTGACAATTAAGTTCTCAAACTCATCCTAGAAAAAGCACTACATACCTCATTGCTGAATATCACTACAGTCACCTTCCAAGCACTCTCATTGGGAAGCTATGTCCTGACACCAGTGCCTAGTCCACCTGTCAAAGCAATTTTAGAACTCTTTCTGGAATGGCTATCAGAGTTGTCGCTGCAAGAATGTCAGAGTTTGAATTAGAGCAACAAACAAACATTAAGTCTCTTGTTCAACTTGGCAAGAGTGAAAGTGAAATCAGGGACATGTTAGTCCAAGTTTATGTGGATTATGCCATGAAGAAAATGGCAGTGTACAAATGGATTAAATGTTTTTCTGAGGGGACAGAAAGTGTCACTGATGAAAAGAGGTCAGGACAGCCAGTAATAAGCAGAATTGAAGAAAACTTTGCAAAAAATTCATCAAATTATACATCAAAATTGTTGGGTGACTGTGAGAAGCATAGCTGACCAAATAAACATCAATAGAGAAACAATTAGAAAAATCTTAACTGAAAATTTTAGCATGAGAAAGATGTGCGTAAAAATGGTCCCGAAGGAACTCTTGCATCGTGACAACGCACCAGCTCGCACAGCCCTGTCTGTCTGGGAGTTTTTAGCCAGTAAATCCATAACCGTATTAGAACACTCTCCATACTCACCTGCCCTAGCCCCCAGTGACTTTTTTCTTTACCTGAAGGTTAAGGAAATATTGAAAGGAAGACAAGATGACATTCAGTATACCAAGATGATAGCTCTGATGGACATTCCAGAAAAAGAGTTCCAACATTGCTTTGATAGGTGGATGAGACACTGATATCAGTGCATATCTTCCCAAAGAGAATACTTTGAAGGTGACTGTAGTGATATTTAGCAATGAGGTATGGAGCACTCTTTCTAAGATGAGTCCGCGAACTTAATTGTCAATCCTGTATGTAATGCCTTATAGTAAAGTCTTGAGTAGTATTCCATTGTCAGACACTTTAATATTTCAACTGCAAAATGTTCACATTAAGTGTGAAATTAAGTCTGAATATTCACAGTAAGTGTGAAAACTGAGGCTTAAACAAGGCTTATGTCAATTCTTCCCAGGTTTGTACCCAGTTAGGTCAGGTCAGTCTTTGTCACCTAATTATTTTCTCAAGGTGGAATATCGCTGTTTGTTCATCCCATCCCATCTTTCCTAATCCTTACACATACACCCTCCTGCAAGAATCACCAGTTTCTCAAGTAACCCAAGTTCTCCAGATTTAATTTTCATGTTTAAATAAAAATAAGTCCGATTCCCATCCAGTGTAGACTAGAAAACCCCCTTCTCTGCTACCCTCCATGCTTCCAAGTCTCCTCTGACTTGTCTTTTCTGCTGTATTCCCGTTCTCACTCCCATCTAGCTTCTGATCCAACTATAGAACACAGTTTACTTTCCTTAGAATGTCCAATGCAACCAAAGCAAAGTGGAGATAGAGAGCAGAAGACAGCTGCAGAAGAGGTCAAGGCTGTAGACTGAGGGAGACTTGGCTTTCCTAGGCTGCAGATAGAAGGGAGAGATATTACCCTCTCAAATTGGCTGAGTGGATAAGGAATGGTAGTTCCTGCCAATACAGATACAAAGTGGCTTCACTCAAGATACCTTACACTCAACCACAGAATGAGGAGGTACATAGGAAGGAGGCTATATTTGGCACAACATGGAAAATGAATAAAATTTTTCAGTTTAAGAATTCTCCTCCAATCTCACCACTCAGAGCTGCAACTGTGTTTCTTCAAAGGACTCCGGATTCTGGCTATGATGCCAGAGCTCCTTTCTGTATGTCTGTGCGACCCAATACAGTAACCACCAGCCACATGTGGCTACTGAGCACCTGAAATTCATCTAGTCCAAATTGGGATGTGCTGTCACTCTAAAATATACTACTAAAATTAATTTTACCCATTTGTTTTTAGTTTTAAAAGTAGCTACTTTAAACTTTAATTTAATATTAAGCATGACTCGTGTTTTTTAGGGCAGTGCTGATCTTTCTCAAATCTTTTCCTTCTCGGGAGTTTCTGTGCTCTCTCTTGGTCTTCCTTCAGAAACTCAAAAGTCCTCCCATTCACCCATTCCCAATAGCCACCAAAGAAAATGAAATACCTCGGCATCTTGCTAAACAGAGAAATGAAAGATCTTTACAATGAAAACCACAAAACACTGCTCAAAGAAATCCAATAATATACAAACAGGTGGAAAAATAATCTATGCTCATGTATAGGAAGAATCAATATTATTAAGATCTCCATCCAACCAAAGGCAATCTATAGATTCAATGCAATACCCATTAAATTACCAACATCATTCTTCTCAGACCTGGAAATGACAATACTGAAATTCATATGGAAACATAAACAACCATGAATATCCAAAACAATCCTTGGCAAAAGAAACAAAGCAGGAAGTATCACATTTCCAGACTTCAGACTTTACTATAAGGCTACAATAATCAAAACAGCCTGGTATTGGTACAAGAACAGACAAACAGATCAATGGAACAGGATTCCAGAAACAACACCTCAATTTCTCAACCAACTCATCATTGACAAAGCCTCCAACAATAACCAATGGGGAGAAGAGAACCTATTCAGTAAATGGTGCTGGGAAAACTGACTGATCACATGCAGAAGACTGAAATAGGACCCTACCTATCACCATACATAGCAATCAGCTCTAAATAGATCAAAGACCTAAACATAAAACTTCAAACTATAAGAACCTTAGAAAATGCAGGAGACACCCTTATGGAAATTGAAACTGGCAACCAATTCCTGATCAAAACCCAAGTGCCTAAGAGATAAGATAGACAAGTGGGACCTCATCAAGCTGAAAATCTTCTGCAAAGTAAAATAAACCATTAAGAGAGCAGGGAGACAGCCCACAGAATGGGAAAAAATATTTGCCAACTGTATATCTGACAAAGTCCTAACATCTAGGATCTACAAGGAACTCAAACGTGTCAAAAGGAAAAAAACAAACAACCCCTTTAAAAAGTGGGCAAAGACATTAATAGACACTTGTCTAAAGAAGTTATACGGGCAGTAAACAGACACATGAAAAAGTGCTCAGCTTCACTAATCATCAGAGAAATGCAAATCAAAACCACATTGAGATACCACCTAACTTCATTAAGAATGGCCATCATTAATAAAACAAGCAATAATAAATGCTGGCGAGGATGTGGAGAAAAAGGAACACTTCTACACTTCTGATGGGAATGCAAACTAGTGCAACCTCTTTGGAAAACAGTGTGGTGATTTCTGAAAGAAATAAAAATTGACCTTCCATTTGACCCACATTGGGAATATACCCAGAGGTACTCAAATTATTCAACAAAAAAGATACTTGCACAGAATGTTTACTGCAGCACTATTGACAACAGCAAAAACATGGAACCAACCATGCTGCCCATTGAAACTGGACTGGATTTTAAAAATGTGGTACATATACACAATGGAATATTATGCAGCCATAAAGAAGGACAAACATATGGACTTCTCAACAACTTCGATGAATTTAATCTATCACACTCAGTGATCTATCACAGAAACAGAAAACTGTGTACCACATGTATATAGCGGACCTTCAACAATTATTATAATACTGTGAGAAAGGGATTGGTAGTAGTGGGAAATTGCCAGGGGAGGGGGGCACACCTCATCAACAAGGGTACCTACAGGATGAACATTTGTATACCTAACCCTGAATTGTACTCCACGTCTTTAAAATTTAAAAAAGGTCCTCCAGTTCGGTATCCCAAACAAGCAATACACTCCTTCTTGGTCTCAGTCTATCCTATCCTGACCAAACCCAAGGGGAAGGATAGGGTAAGGAGGCAGTGTAAGGGACAGCTTCCTATGTTATTCTCAGAGTGGCCATTTGGGTGCTTTCATAAACACAGTCTATCCTCTTCCACAGTGAGTTCTGCCGCTGACTTTAAAATATAAAAGTATTCTTTCTAACATAAACATATATAGAAAAATATATTTGTCAATCATAAATTTTGCAGAACTATGTAGAATGTGAGCAATCTGCAACTCTTGACTTTTTGCCTTTTGTTGAACTGATATGAAAAACCTAGAATGGTGACTGGTTTTTTCTTTGAGTCTCGGAAGTCCCAGGAACAAGAAAGGAAAGCAAAGGGAGGTTGAGTCTTTTAGGGGAGATTTTATCCAAGACACAGTAAGGCTTGATGAAGCAAGTCTACCTGTTGTTAGAGAACACTTTTTTATTTACTCATTTTGAGTGAATTGAGCACCTAATAGGATTGAACAGTGCAAGTGCTGAGCAGTGGGTACTCCTAACTCCAGTTCTCTGGAGGCAGTATCCTCTCCTAGATGCCAAATGCCAAGAACTAAAAGTGCATAATTTTTTATATTTTCATAACTGAACATTGTTAGCTTCTAATATATCTTGATGGTTAAAAGACAAATCTTGTTAATAATCACCTCTCTATTAGAGGAGAAAAATAAAGGTAAGACACTACAGATACTTGATACAAATGAGGCTAAAAGATAAGAAAAAGAAAAAGATGATTCCAATTCTTATTTCCATTTCTATAGCTGACTTTTAAAAACTTAACTTTTTTTTAAACTTGAAATCAGTACTCTACATCATACAATTTAAGAACTCAGGAAATGTGACAGAGTATAATTATCAGCTCCTTCCTTTAAAAAAATAGGTACAAGAATAAAAAGATCACCAAGTTCAATAAACACCTCCAAGAGCTACGGAAATATCTGCCTTTTTATGTCTTGAAGAAAAACTGTTTTTATTAACAATTATTAAGATTTAATTCAATCTTTGTACACTATTTTCCTGAAGGTAAATTTAGTAAGTTACTTGAACTAAAAAAAGTTATTCTATGTACTTTCATTTCTTAAAAGTGGAAAAAAATCACCTAAGTACTCAAATTATACTTCCAGAGATACCAGTTCTTCTTTGTTAGTCAGAATCTCACGATTTAGATATTTTAAATGCTCAAAATCACATCAAATAAATAGTAACAATAATAATCATATTTTTTTCTATGAACTAAACACCATTCTAAGCACTTTACATATGCTGACATTCAACATATGTACAACAACAACAAGAGGTAGGTAAATTATTAGCCACATTTTCTGTATAAGAAGACTAAAGCACAGAGAGATAAACTGTAACTTGCCTGAGATCACCAGGAAGTTAGTGGTAAAGGCAGGGTGAGCCCAACCCAGTTAGTCTAACTCCAGAGTCCTCACTTTCAACATCATACTCTACTTCTTAATATAATAACGATAATGATACATAACATCTGATGTGTTTAATTAATAATGGTAAGACTATATGAAATCTTGCATTTTCTGACAAAACTACACACCCAAAAAAGCCAGTAATTTACCTCTGAACATCATAAGCAGTAAACTGAAAAATAACTTGACTAATGTGATAGAGATGCTCCAGGAAAATCAGTCTGTGGTACTATAAAGAAGATCAGTTCTAGAATCCACATGAGAAATGAGGTAGACCAAAAACATTAGCAGTAGAAAGAATGAAGTAAAGTAAGCCAGCAAGACAGGAAGAACTCAAGTGTCTGTGACTCATTTATTTATAGGATATAACCAGAGAAGGATGCAGTAGTTGAGATTGTTGCCCAGGGACCTGGCATAAATGACAAGGTAAGAGAATTGTACTGTTTCCCCTTCATTCACTGGGGAATGGAAAGGAAAGGCAACTAGAAGGATTGCATTGAGCCTGACCTTGGGGGTGGCAGGTAATGAATTCTGTTTGGGGAATGTTTGGCATTGGGTGTGAGACATTTAAATGAAAATGTTCTAGAAGTGGTAGGAAAAAATGGGTCTGAGACTTGAGAGAAAGACCTAAAGTGATGGTAGAGGTTGAGCTGTTATCACCATACATATTATGGATTAAACTACAGGCACACAACCCCTAGGCACAGTATTTCTATAGGCAGCCTTCCTAAAGTGGTTTTATTTAAATTCATCTAACATTCATTAATTACCTACTATACTAATGGCACCCTGATAAGTACTGTGGAAATTCAAAAAGGTGTTTAAGTATATTTTAATTTAATACTCCATCAAAGAACTTGCGTTTGAATAGAGTTTTAATTTGAAATCAATGCAGAATATGGCAGAAACTATAAAAGAAACAAAAAAACTCCTCTAGTAGATCAAAGAAAGGAGAAAGCATATTAGTTGGGGAGATCGGGGAATATTTAAGGAGGGAAGTCGCATTTAGCCAACACAAGATTTTTTTAAAAACATGAGAAATATGAGAATTATGCCTTGGAATTTCTGTGCTGAAAATTCTTATGGGAAGGAGCCAGTGCATTAGTCAAGACTCAGTTATAGAGGACAGAATCCATATTAACATCCTTAAACAGAAAGGGATTGCTATAATGCTCAGGTATTAAAAGGTTTACAGAGTAATTAGGAAAGCTAAATTAATAAGCTCTGAACAGACAGTGCAGGAATAATTACCAAGATCCCATTGCAGGACTAAAACTTCAAGGCAGTTGCTTTACCTACCATAATCAAAAAAGTGACCCCAAGGTCAGCCTCAATGTCATCCTTCTCTGAAGCAATCTGCACAAACAAAATGAATGTTTCTTACTCTTCCTCTCTTCACTGTATAATCAAGTCCAAATTCAAGTCCCATGTGAATTCATAGGATTGGCCACATCTGACACCCTTGCTATAAGGGAGAGGAGGTGTGAGGTTTAGCTTCCTAGTTTCTGCAATACAAAAGGACACACTAAAAGCAAGTCAGAAGATAATGAGAAAGGCAATCTATATATCTACCACACTGGACATGTTCAGAGACTCGTGCTTAGGCTAGGAACCAACCATCTATGCACCAATTCATTTATTCATTCACTTAAAAAACATTTTTGTGTTAATGATGTACCAATAATCAATATTAATTTTACATGTCTGCCTTTACTCTAATTTCTATTCTCTGAGAACACATTGATTCATTATTCAGCTACAGTCTGTTATTGTATTCTTGCCATTTTTAATCTTAAAAAATAGACTTTTTCTGACACTGGCTTTTATTGCTTGAAAATGCTAATTCAGCTATTGGCTTTCAGTGTTGGGATCATTTGGTTTCTAAAGTAATTGATGTCCTTATCTTGCATCTGGTAGCCAAAGCTCTCATAACCAGTAAAAAAAATTTCCTCACTCTCCCCTTTCCTGTTCTTCTGAAGAACACAGCTTTTCATCATTATTTAATAATGATAATGAGAAGAAAGAGGAAGATGAGAATGATAACATTAATAATTATGTTGTACTTGCCATGCGCCAAGCACTGTGCTGAAAAAAAATTGCCTTAGATTATTTCACTTAATTTTTACAACAGCTTTACTAGAGAATAGGATTGCTATTTTACAGATGGGAAACCTAGGAATATGAAAGAATAAAAAAATAATCTTATCAGCTAATTGGCAGTTTTTACCCAGTATAATTATACTTTCTAATGGAAAGAAATAAGTCTTTACCCAAAGGCAAGATTCAGTGAATCTCCAATACCTCTAAGAAACTCATTCATTTTTATTCACAATAAGCTACTTCACATCCATATAGTTGAATGTGTGTTTATCTAAAAAAGTGATATTGATCTTAATTCTGTCATCTCCAAGAAGGAAATTCTAACCCCAGATTTATTTAGAAACCATGATACTTTTTTGTACAAACATCAGAATATATGGAGCTCTTTATTTTTCTGTTTGAATCTATTATTTTAGCTCCACTATCTTAAAGTTTAAGAGACACTAGAATGATACTTCTTCCCAAAGAACAGAAACGCAGGTCTGAGCTCCATTTTTATTAACATGAACCAGGTCTCATTCCAGACCCTAAATTTTAATGGGGAAATCTCTACTCATCAGAGCAGCACCCTAGAAGATCGATTATGTTCCCCAAGTTTGGATTCCAGTGGTTACCCCAGCCCCAGATCATGACATTAATAAACTTAGAAACATGAGACAAGAGTGCCTCACATAGAGTTCCAGCTTGCTATTAATTTGTGATGGGGCTTTAAATAAGCCATTTAACTTCTTCCCCATTTGCTTCCTCATCTGTAAAATCAGGATTAAAAATAAATTCTCAGAATTTGGTCAGCATTAATTATTGTTTTGAGGGCATGTTAAGATCTGAGCACTGAGCAGAAAAATGTTAAAAGATCCAAATCAGTGTCCTGATTTGTCTTGGGTCAAATATCTAATTTGGCAAGAGATTTTGGTCAATTCCATTTCTCAGCAAGTTCATCAAAGTACTGTCTAGGCAGGTTAAAGTGATCCTTTTGAAACACCATACCAATGTCTTTCATTGTGTAAACAAGAAAATAAGGGTTCACAATGAGTTGTACCAGAAGTTTAGAGAACTAGATGATGATTGAATAGTCAGTAAAATACCTATTCAGTGACTTACTTTAAAATTGGCTGCCTAGAAACTCTTTATAACGTGAAATTATAGTAGCTACTGGTATTTCATTATAAATACTATACAGAGCTTTTCATAACTGTAACTGACTTAATATAATAAAATATGAGAGATTAAATATCTCTTGATTATATTATTATTATTATTATTATTGAGTTGGAGTCTCATTCTGTCACCCAGGCTGGAGTGCAGTGGCCACTCCCGGCCACTGCAGCCTCAACCTGCTGGGCTCCGGCAATCCTTCCACCTCAGCCTTCCGAGTAGCCGGAATTACAGGTACGCACTACCATTCCCGGCTGATTTTTTATTTTGTTTTATTGTAGAGATGAGGTCTTGCCAAGTTGCCCAAGTGGGTCTCGAACCCGCGGGCTCAGGCAATCCACTCACCTCAGCCTCCCAAAACGCTGGGATTACAGGCTGAGCCACCTAGCCCGGCTTGATTATATTTTAAACAAGTCCATCTTGTCATCCTAAAGCAAAATAGCCTTTCTGCATTAGCAGAATCTTACTTCAGAAACTGACCAGAAATATGCACTTTTTTTCTGTAGGTAGGTGCATTAATCCAGCCAACAAATATTGATTTAATACTAGCATGTGTCAAGTCACATTCTAGTTATTGGAAGTATACAACAGCAAACAAAATAGATTAAAACTCCTACTTTTGTGGAATTACATTCCAGTGGAATGGGAGAGAGACTGAAAAATAAGAAATAAGTACAAGTAAAATTCATAGTATGCCAGATGCTGGCAAATACTATTTTTAAAAAAACAGGCTGGGTTTAGTGGCTCAGCCTTAATTTCAGCACTTTGGGAGGCCGAGGCAAGTGGATTGCCTGAGCCAGAGGGTTCAAGACCAACCAGGGCACCTTGGCAAGACGTTGTCTCTATAAAAAATAAAAAATTAAGAAAAGAAAAAAAAACAGAAAACAAAGACAGAGAATGATGAGATAACTGGAAGGGTTGGAATAGGGTAAGGATAACAATTCTAGACAGGGTGGTCAGGAAAGGCCTTCCTCATCAGAGACATTTGAAAAAGACCTGTGCCCTTGTTTGTGGCAGTCTGGAGAAAATATTTTCCAGGTAGAGGGAAGAACAAGTCCAAAAGCTTGAGGAGTCCTGGAAGGACTGAAACCCAGCAAAAAAAGCTAGAGTAGAAAGAGTATAAAGAACTAGGAACAGAGTAGTACAAGAAATGAAAACATATCATGAGGTATACCTCCTAAAGTTAAAAGAGATAGCTTACGACTCTGTGTGGAGAATAAATTGTATGAGGACAAGGGAGATGGCAGGAAGACCTGACAAGAGGCTACCATACTAACTGACGTGAAAGGTGATGCTCATTGTGACCAGAATAGTGATGGAGAAGGTGGTTAAACAATCAGTATATTTTAAATAAGGACTGCGAGTTGAAGCAATAAATTTAGCACCAGGATCACTGGAGAATTTAAGATGAGTCATTTTGATGGGATAGTGGGATAAAGGCCTGTTCCTAGAAGGACCATGAGAGAATGAAGGAAGAGAAATTAAAGACGGTGTATATAAAAAACATTTTCACAACAAAAGGAAGCCTAAGAACTGAGAGAATCCGAAGGATATTGCATTCGTCAGGGTTTCCAGAGAAGCAGAACTAATAGTAGAAAGATAGATAGTTATAAAGAGATTTATTATAAGGAACAGGCTCACATAATTATGAAGGGTGGCAAATCCAAAACCTGTAGAACCAATTTCCCCGGTTGAGACCAAAGGCTGTCAGTCTGCTATAGATCCAATAAGAGCACAATATCCCAGGTCAAAGGCCATCAGGCAAGAGAATTTCCTTTTACTCAGGGAAAGTCAGCTTTCTTTGTCTATTTATACCTCCATCTGCTCTGATAAGATCCACTCACATTATAAAGGGCAATCTGTTTTACTTAAATCTAGTAAATAATTGAATTAAATATAAATCTCCTCAAAAACATGTCCTCACAGAAATGCCCAGAATGTTTGATCAAATATCTATACACTGCATGGCCCTGTTGAGTTGACACATAAAATTAACCATCACAGATACTGAAATAGAAGATATTAAAATCACCAAGATTTCTTATTAGTATTAGAGAGCATGACTATCATTCAGGAATGAAAGTCTCCAAAAAATAAGAAGTGACCTGGAGATCTATAGTAGATGATAACAAAGGAAGGGTAATAAGTAGTACACTCTAGTGCTATTAGATCAAAGCTGGGGCAGAGGAGAGGGAAAAATGGGTTGGAAGAAGTAATAAAGACTATGAGTGATAACTATCCTATCTGTAGTCTAAGAGGTCACAGAAATGTGAGAGAAAAAACAGACTTGAAAGGGACATAGAAGTATTGTCTTCATGGGAGAGCCATATTTTAGCTAGAGAAAGGTCACGTGATTATTCAGAAATTAGAATGTATACAAGATTTTACAGAAGACTTCCTGTGAATTCAGGATTTGGAAAAGTGTTGAGAATGCAGCAGGAAAACATGATATACAGAGCCATGAGGGGATAGAAACCAGCAGTGGAAATTGCCTGTGGGTCCCGGGCTTCTCATAATTTCTAAAAAAAAAACAGGACAAACAGCATAATGAAACTAATACTAATGATCTCAAAGCAGACAACAGTGGAGGAGCTAGAGGCTCCAGTGGGAAAGGAAGGAGGGATGTTGCTGGAAAACAAGTCAGACCCTCACTTCACTGCTGCCAATGGCAAATCTTGACTTCGTGGATTAATTTTTATTTATCATTGTTTTCCTCCCACAGATAAAAATTTTCAGGGAAAAAAAGTTCAGGATACTGAGAAAATAAGCATGAGGACTACATGTATGCTTTGTAAATATTTTGTATTTTTCTACTTTATATGAGACCACATTCTGTAGAGCAACCTACAAAAATATTCCTGGTGAATTCAGAATAGAAATTGGAAAATATAAGAATAATTACAAACAAAATATAAATGCTGACATATGAAAGAATGTAATAATCAGACTGTAGGGTTCAGGATATAGAGAGGTGTGGAACCACATGAAGATATAAACAGTGAGAGAGAATATAGGACAATAATTCTCAGGCTTTATTGTATTTCAGAATCACCTAGAAAGTTTGCTGAAACACAGATTTCTAGGCCCAGAAACTTTCTAGAGTTTCTGATTCAGAAGGTGCGGGGGGGAGGGGTCTAGAGAATTTGCTTTTCAAATACTTCCCAGGTGACACTAAAAAACAAGAGTAGTTCATGATGAAGGAGATGAACTTCTTGAAATTGTGTGTTCTCTCAAACTCTATTCTTTCTATTTAAGCAATATAAAGCATAAAATCTGGGATCAGACAGAAATCATTTTGAGTTCCTTATCTACTCCACACTTATCTACTGCAAAACTGTGGGAAATTTGCTAAACTTCTCTGATCAATAGTATTCACACCTGCAAAAGGGCCAAAACAATGAGATCTATCTCAAAGGATTGTTATGAGGATTAAGTGGAATAAGGTATGAAGTCACTGTTTCATACATGACTCATAATTAAGCTAAATAAATGTCAACTGTTATTGTTATTATTATTATAAAAGAAAATATTCTACCTGGTAGTGAATATACAGCAGGTGTGCAGTAAATACCAATTACTGTCTTTTGGTTCATTCCACATTAAACTAAATAAAACATGCAGTGGATTCTTGTAGGACACCATTCATTGAAAATGGAACTGTTGGTCAATATTAGTTTTTTAAAAAATTATTTAGTACAGGCTGTGTGTAAAGTCCTTTTCTGAGTGCTAGATACAAAGATGAGGTTTCTACCCTCAAGGCCTTTCCTTCATCTTAAGGGAAAGGGCATTTAAGAGCAGTATTAAATGTTGGGGGCCACAAACCAAATTAGTGGTCAAAAAAACCTTCAAGGAGCAGAAGCAGTCCCTTTAGCCAGGGTACATAGAATGATTCATGTAAGAGGTAAACAGTGGAAATTTGTAATTTTGAGCTTCTCCAGCATCTGATTCTCCTTTTCTTAAAAAGATTCCTCTCTCCCTTTGGAGAAAGTCCCCAATATGTGTACTTTTAATTGGAGCTATTGTTCTTCATGCACTATGGAAGCAAAGATCCCTTCCACAAACTGAACCAGGCGAGGAATGGAGTGTGACTTAGTCTGGGCCAATTGGATGTTCTACAGGAGGAATATAAATTCTGAGGAGGATGCAAGGACAAGGGATAGTTGGAGGTCAAGGTCATGGCAGCAGAAATAGCAATGACCAAGTCCTGACTGAGTTTTTCTTGCCACTAGATCTTGCTCCTGCTTCTCACCTTTCCAGAGCTTCCTTGGTTCCAGCTGTCACAACTCTGATATTCTAGCCTCCTGTGGAGTCTGTGAGTCCTTCCAGTAAATGCTTATCCACAAACCCCTTTTGGAGAATGGGTGGGTAAGAGGAGCTTAGGTTAGCCAGTGTTTGCTTCCAAGAACTAACTGATGCAAATGAGCCGAATTTTAAAGATAGAATTTATGAAAGCAGAAAAGAAAGACCATAACATGATAGATATAGGATATGGCACAGATCTTGAGATGGGTTAGGAATTAGTTATTAGATTAATGTAGTTAAAACAGCTTCATGTAAAGGAATTCATGGAAGAACCACTCTCTGACAAATCAGCCGGGAAAATCCTTAGCCTCTCTCTTCAGTATTCCTAAGCATACCTACGTATTCCTAAGCATACCTAAGTATTCCTACTCAGCATACCTTTATTTCCACGGAAATACATACAGACACTTACACAAACAAAAAAAATGGTAGAACTCATCTTGGCCCTTCCCTTGTTACCACCACATTGTGTCTAGTAGTATATCAACCAACATTTGCTCACTCTAGTTGATTCCCATTTCTTTTGATATCCTAATATAACATCTTCCTTCCTCTGTCCTCACTCTTGCCTGGTCTTTTTGGTTTATAGTCTTCTTCAACACTCGATTCCAACTTTCAATTCTTCAAGTTGCCATTGAATGTACTGTTCTGACCTTCAGCTCTTATAATCCAACCAAAGCTTCAGCCTAAATTGATCAGGTTCAACATCTATATCCAAGACAAATGCTGATGTGTTTTCTCTACATCTTCACTGGAAGTATTTGTCTGCCTAATTTTAAGGGAAATAGATCATCAGAATGGATATATTTCCAACTGGCTTGAATCCAGTCACTTCCAAGCATAGAGCATGATGAAGTGACTTCATCAATAAAAAGTGTTTTGGGGAAAAAAATTGGCAGTAGCTTTGGAATGAGAAAAAAAAGCTGAATACAAAGAAACCAGTTAAGAAGAATAAGTATGATATGGGACTTGGACAAGAATGGTAATGGTGAGATTTGGGGGGGGGGAGATGAATAGGAGAAATAGGCAAGACTTTGGAGGAAAGGAATGGAAATCAATCAAAAATAAGATCTTGGGGTTTTAAGCTATGACCTAAAATAGAGAAATTAAGAGGCTGCTGGTTTTGAGAATTTGCTTCATGTAGTGTCACGGAAGTCAAGGGAACAAAGAAGAGTTTCAAGGCAATGAGGGTACTGAATTAAGACCACTAGGACAAAAAGAACAGTAGGCAGTAAGGAAATAGAGATGACAAAGTATTTTAGAGACATTTGGATGTGAAGAAAAAGTAAAAAAAAAAAAAAGAGAGAGAGAGAGAGAGTGATTCAAGATGTCAAAGTTGAGGAAGGTTCATAACACCCTCACTGCAAGGCAACAAGTAGACTGTAAAATGGTGTTTCTTACTAGTAAAATGAGTCAACATTTTAACCTTAAAAGTCAATGTATTATTCTAAAAGGAACTGGTACAATTTTTTCTAACACCTGTTGGTTTGGCAAGTTGTCACATAATAGTTGATTACATAGACACTGTCTCAGAAACATAGAAAAATGTACTTAAAACAGAAAGACTAAAGTATTGACAAGTCTTATTCACACCTTTTTACTCTCTAAGCAAACTTGGTTTTGTTCAATGTAAAAGCAAAGCACAGAGAAAAGAGTTTTTAATTCAAAGCTTACAATCTCTCTTCCAAGAGCATATTTAAAACTAATTGCTTTATAAAATCTAAAGTACAAGCAAGGACTCAAGTTGTAGAGCAACTGCATAGATTCCTGCTTTTGGAAACTTGATCTCTCCAAGTCACAGAAATGAAAACAAAGCATATATGAAAAATGACTG
Source organism: Cephalopachus bancanus (assembly GCA_027257055.1). Classification (NCBI taxonomy): domain Eukaryota; kingdom Metazoa; phylum Chordata; class Mammalia; order Primates; family Tarsiidae; genus Cephalopachus; species Cephalopachus bancanus. Next base: position 389,747 of record JAPVLO010000258.1, read on the forward strand.
TCCTGCTGCTATTTGAGTGTTTGCTTACTGTTTTCATAAAGGAGCAAAAACCCAGGGTCAGACTTGTGCATACTCAGAGAGGTAAAAGATAGCATCTCGGGAATGAGACTAGAGAAATGTGACTCATTTTTTTTTTTTTTTTTTTTTTTTTTGGTCCTTGCCAAGCTTACCTTGACATTTACTTTTATAAACATAGTCAGCAAAGACTATGCAAAGAAATTATCTTCTGAATCTACGTCTGGATTTTTTCTTGGCTGCCACATCTTAACCAGCTAGGAGAGTTTTCCTGTCTTCCATTCAATAATAGTGCTAATAATTAGCAATGCTATGTGCCTCATATTGCATCTTGACTTCTAGTCTTCCTTGACTTCTAGCTGCTAGCGTCTCTCTCTCTCTCTCTCTCTCATGCGCGCGCATGCCATAGCACAGTGTAATGAAAAAGGACAATTATGTTTCCTTTCATTCTTTATCACAGAATATCATGAAGGCCATGCAAAGGGAACACAAGGACACTTAAATTTGTTTTGGTGTTGGTGTGACAAGTATTTTTTTTTTCTTTTTCTTTTTCTTTTTCTTTCTTTCTTTTTTTTTTTTTTTTTTGCTTATACATTGGAATGTTACCCAAGAACTAAGTTCAGAAGGTAAAAATGTGCATGTATATGAATCCTAACTGTGATCTCAAATACTTTTTTTTCTTTTTAGTTACCTACACAATACAAAGGAAAACGATGGCTTTGCAATTGTTGTTTTTCTTTTCTTTTTATATTTTTTTGTTCATTTCTTATTGTGGTCTTTTTCTTCATCAACCTAAAATGACTCAGACAAGATAGTTTGAGCCTAAGATGGATTTGGGGCTTGAATTATTTATATTAGAAGTATGATGATTTTGTATTCATCCCTTTCTTGTGTTTATAAAATCATGTTCTAAAACAAAGTACAAATTGTAAGTGGGTGTCACTGTGCATTTCTCTCTGTGCATGTCTTGCATTCTTACTCCTCAGCAGCTCAGGCACACCTCCAATTACTGGAACTCAATACAAATTGTTCCTGCTTAAGATTACAGAAGGATAAAAGGATTGGCCACTAGTCCCACATAAACCCACAGAGAGCCTCCCATTATGGATTTATGCTGTCCTATCATCCTCATAATGTCAGTTAAGCTCCCTTTGCCCAAATATTATATTATAACTGTAGACAAACTACATGATACAAATTGAAGAGTTTTAGTGTCAATTGTTCTATTTACTTGGCCAATGAGAAAACAAAACAAAATAATTCAAGTCTCTGTTTTGGTTTGTTTTGTTTTTGTTTTGTTGTTGGTTGATTTTTTTTTCTTTTGTCATCTAAATTGTTTGCATCCACTTTGTACTATATAGATTCTCCCCACTAGGGAGGAATTAGAGACGTCTATAAAATGTTTTCTAAGGGTGAGGAGGTTGTTGCAGATATATAACATCTACCTTTGCAGTGTGTTAGAACTGAAAGTTTTTTTTTCCAGAATATCTGAAGGAGGAGCTTAGAAGGCAACAGTCTGTTTAAAAGGTAGGTCAAGTAGACGTGTCTTAAGCAGCATACACATAGAAATCATTCTGTTTTTATTTAGATTAAGTGTTTCCTTGAAGAGGCTTTAGAGGTTGTCATGAGCTGGTACCTGAGCCAGATATTTGCATACAGGTGTCTTATTGTGAGGTGTTTTCAGCAACAATACTTGTGAGGAAGTGAGGACAGCAGGGCAGGGCAGATGGAGAAGTTGAACAGCCATGTAGTTGCAACAGAGGCCTCAGCCTATCTCATAGGGTTCTCTGAATCTGGAATGTTCCCCGAGAGTTATGCCGAATTGAAGCAAGAAGCTGGGTCTTTGTCGCCTTTCCCCCTCTTGTCCTCACACCAATCAATGAGTCATAGGAAATATTCTCCCTTCAAGAGTAGGATGTAAACTTGCACAGCCAAATGAATTTCTTGTGGAAAGAAATCAGTTGTGAATCCTCATCAGCCAACACTTGTAGCCCTCAGCACAATGAAGTCTGGGTTCTGAAGGCAGAATCTGCAGTACGCATCACAGTGTCCACTACAAGGGTGGAGGATGGAGATTGTGAGAGTGCAAAACTCTTTTCCTTTCCTTAACACGAAATAGTCCCTCGGTCCTGCCACTGCCCATGCACCCGAATCTACAAATTCATGAAGATGTGAGATTTTTTAATGCTTGTGGTTTTACATTGATAGAAACTTTTAACAAACCATTTACCCCATTATAAATCTAAAATTTCTCTTTTATAGCAATAATTCATATCAAAAGGCATTTCCATAGAATAAAACCATAGTTTCTTAAATCAGTGTGTATCAAACTAAGATTTTTGGAGAGATCCTCAAGGGAGAGAAAGGTTTTTTTTGCAATGAGTTTGTACAATTATTCAAGTATAAGAAACAACTGGAAGTAATTCTATTATCTGGGCTCAAGAATCAGAGAGTTGAGTTCAAATTCCTCATGTGTTTCTACTTGCTAACTGCATAACATTAAGAAAGGAAATATTTTGAATCCTTCACAAGGTTGTGAAGATTAAATAAAATAATCTGACTAAGACTCAGCATAGTGTCTGGCATATTTAGTGACACTAAATAAATGACACATATCATTATGTCACTAAGTTCTTGCAGTTGCTTTGCTATAACTTGGCACACATCTTTTTTTGCATTATGTGAAAAAAGGGGTTACTCAGAAAAAAATTAAAAATTGATCACCACAGCTATACTGTCCTACAATTAGCCATATGTTGTGTTGAAATAATCAAGCTAAAGACACAAACTTAAGAAAGCCAACACTTTCAAACTTTCAACTCCAGAAAAAAAATAATGGATAAAAAGTCTGGAGCAACTCATTTAACAAGATCGATAGAATTGAAGTATTGCTTTCTAAGAGAAGATAAACTTTTAAAATTAAAAAAAAGGGCTGGGCAGGAAGGCTCATGCTTATAGTGCTGGCACTTTGGGAGGCCAAGGTGGGAGGATTGCTTGAGCCAGGAGTTCAAGATGAGACTAGGCAACATAGCAAGAATTTGGCTCTACAAAAAATACAAAGATTAGCCGGGCATGTTGGCAAGCATCTTTAATCCTAGCTTCTTAAGAGCCTGAAGCAGGAGAATGGCTTGAGCCCAGGAGTTCGAGGCAGCAGGGAGCTACCATCATGCTACTGCTTTCCAGCCTGGGCAACAGAGTGGGATTTTGTCTCAAAAAAAAAAAAAAAGGAAGAAAGGAAAGAGAGAAAATAAAAGAAAAAGGAAAACAAGCAAACAAAAGCAACTGCAGTCTCTAAAAACAACTGTAAATAAATTAATTCTGTGGAACTTCATCAAACTCAAAAGCTTCTGCAAAGCAAAAGAAATGATCATGAAAGCAGGGAGACAACCCACAGAATGGAAAAAAAATATTTGCTAACTGCTTATCTGACAAAGATCTAATATCTAGGATCTACAAAGAACTCAATTGTGCCGAAAAGAAAAAAATAAACAGCCATATTTAAAAGTGGGAAAAGATATGAATAGACACTTCTCAAAAGAAGACATATGAGCAACCAACAGATATATGAAAAATTGCTCAGCTTCACTAATCATCAAAGAAATGCAAATTGAAACCACACTGAGATACCGTCTAACTCCAGTCACTTAACTCCATCATTAATAACATCATTAATAACTCCAACTCAAAAAATAACAGATGCTGGAAAGGATGCAGGGAAAAGGGAACGCTTCTGCATTATTGGTGGGAGTGTAAACTATTACAACGTCTGTGGAAAACAGTGTGACGATTCCTAAAAGATCAAAAAATTCACCTTCCATATGACCCAGCAATTCCCCTACTAGAAATATACCCAGAGGAACTCAAATCACTCTATGAAAGTTACCTGCACACACATGTTCATTGCAGCATTATTCACAATAGCAGAAGCATGGAACCAACCGTTCTGCCCATTGGAAGTGGACTGGATTTTTAAAATGTGGTACATATACATGAAGGAATATTACACAGCCGTAAAGAAGGACAAAATTATGAACTTCACAGCAACTTGAATGGATTTATAGTCTATAATACTCAGTGATCTATCCCAGAAACAAAGAACTGAGTACCACATGTTCTCACGCATAAGCAGACCCCAAACAATTATTATAATACTATAAGAAAGGGATTGGCAGTAGTGGGAAACTGTCAGGGTAGGGAAGGGGCACACTTTATCAATAAGGATACCTGATCTCAAACCAGGTGAAGTGGGAACCAAAGTGAGGCCCAAACTTTACCTGTACAATGACCGGTTTGTATACCTAGCCCTGAAATGTACCCATCTTTAAAATAAAAATAAAAAACCAAAAAAAAAATTATAAAAATGATGAATCTTAGGAATTTTTAAGCACATAATAGCCTTTAATAAATATTGCTTGAATTGAGTTGTATCATGTCATCAGAGTGAACATGATATTGCTTATTAAATAGCATCTTAAAATGAAAAGATTTAAATGGATACCTACCATGTTAGAAAAAAATCTTAAAGGTTGAAAGTACAGAGATAAAAAAGACATAGTTTCTACCTTTATGGAAGCTCACTGTTTATGTGTGAGGATGCCATATCAACAAATTGGTACATTGTAGTGACAGAGTCCATGGGAAGGGATGTTAACTCTGATGAAAAGGGTCAAGTGTTTAACATTTTCCTATAATCAACAGCAAGATAATAAAGCCTTAAAGGCAGAGGGGTGACATCATCTGAATGCATTATTTTGGAAAGTTCATTCATTTATTAATTTTCTAAATGTTTTTATTTGTCTGTTACCACCAGGTAATGTTTTAGCAGACATTCTCTGCCATTGTGGTTATAATACAAGCAGCAGACTTCAGGGTGAACTGAAACGAGGTTGAATCTGGTGGCAGAGAGACCAGCTAGCAAATTGTTCCATTTACTTCGCGGAGAAATGACCAAGAAAACAGATTCAAAAGGTAGTCAGAAGAGATTTCTGAGTTCTTCACAGAACTCAGAACCATATTTCATTTGCCTTAGGAAGATACACTCCTAAGAACTACCCTGCAATTCTATTTCTAACATCTTAGATTCTGTGGCTGATGGCTGGGTCAAAATGTCAGTCCCTCGGTGCTGTTTCCTCTCTTCTTCCCACTGTCTTTTCTAGAGTATAAACAATCACACTCCGCAAATTCCCATCAGATAGGAAATTACGATTCCAGGGAAATGGGCCAAAATTAGCCAGCTTCCTCTCTATGAGCAAGCCTCTTCTTGATAAATGAAATTCTATTTACTTTGAAACCAGAAGCCTTGCTTAATGTCCAATATCAATATCAAAGGGCAATCTTCCTCCTTTTCTTAAGATGACCAAAAAAACTGATCTGAGATTAAACACTTCTTAAGACAAGAGTTTTAGGACCTCTCTCAGTCAGAATCCGCCTGATAAAAATGACTTTTCCAGGTTACTATTTTTAGCCTTCATCTTTTTTCCTACCAAAAAAATGTTCTCACTAGTACAAAATGTTAGCTTACATGCAATAAGAGTCATTTCTCCCCAATTCTGTTATGAGAAAAAAACTCCACCCAAATAAAGCAAATGCTATCTGAGTATCTGAAATGGTGTTAATTAAACCATAGTTTATATTTCTCTAAAGGATAATTACTTCAAATGACTGTGGTAGAGATATACTGATTGAGTAGGATATTTGTAAATGCATTGAATTTAGAGTTTGTTGATAAGTAACTGCTTTGGGTACATGAGATTCACTGTCCCCTTCACCTTCCTAAGCCATCAAAGGAGTGAAAAAGATATTACATTCCTTCTATCGCCCTCCCAGCTCTGTGAAATCATCCACATCAGCAAATGCTGTGGTTTATAATCTTTGCAAATGTAGTCAATATCTGTCTCAGTCATGCTCCACAGATGATGGCAACTGAGAAAGACCTTTCTATAGACTTGTATGCTCAAGGAGCTCAACCTAAAAGTACAAAACACGGTTATTTTTGCAGCATAATTCCCTCCAATTTCCTTCATCTGAGCCTGCCAAGCTCACTTCATTCCTGCTGTGGGCCAAGCTCCTAAACTAGACAATAACTTGGGGTGATCCTGTAGCTCTGATAAGAGAGAATTTTTCTGCATTACCACCCCCCAGCCTCTTTAAGGGAAGATAAAAAATAGCCCACTTGACAATTGAAGACACCCAGGCAAGAGACTCGCTACTGGCAGTGATGAAACAACAGCCTCAATAGGACTGTCCAGGCTTCCTGAAGGAGATAGTTTTAAAGATGTGCTTTGAAGAAAGAAAATTACTTTGAAATAAACTAAAACAAATAAGCAGTAGCAGGAAGGGTACTTAAGATTGAGGGAAAATGTGAGCAAGAAATAAAGTTTAGAAAGCACAGTATGTGTACAGGGAAACCTGTGAAATCCAATGTGGATACAAACTAAACAGACCTCAGTAGAAAAGGCAGGTTTAATTGAGTTATGGATTGTTCTACATCCTAGAGAATAAAGGTTGGACTTAATTTAGTAAACTCTTGGAAGCAAGTGATGTTTTGAAGAAGAAAAAATAGGATCAGATGCTTTAGAAAGATTATTCTGGCAAGACAAAGGAGAGGTAGGAGGTATGGAAAACATTGGGTGGCTATTTCAGTCAAAATGTACTCAAAGCCTGAGTTAATGTGATGGCAGTGGGAAAGAAATGAGATAAAAGAGTCAAGAGCCAATGTGGAGTTAGATTCTACATGGCTAGGCTTGTGACTATGATTGCAGGGTAAGAAGTAGGAGCCAAAGATTACAGATCTCAAACCTAGATTAATTAAATAACTAATTCCATTAATTAAAAATAATACCATTAATTTAAAAAGTCAAGTCAGAAAAGAGTCTTGTTTTTGAGAACACATGATGAGATAGATATATAAACATATATATAAATAATATATATATAATATATAAACATATATATTTAAGTAATCCAGAGATAATTTTTTATTTATTTTCTATTTTTATTAAAGGGGCAAATGTACAAGTTTGTTACATAGAAATATTGCATGATGGTGAGTCTTGGACTTCTATTCATAGATAATTATTTTGCCTCTATTTTATAGATGTTAATTAAGATGGCAACTAAGATTCAAAGGTTAAAGTGATTATGTCAGATACCTATTACATGTTACCTCAGATATTCTCCCTTATTTGTATCTGGGGCCCTTGTTTATGGTCCACGAAAACAAACTCTATATGGCTTCCAGTAGGCTTACCCAACAACACTGACTTCATGCCAACAAGTTACCTTGTATCAACTGTCCCATGGGTTTCCTGTTGCCACTGGGGTATAGGACCTTGCCTCATTCACAGTACACACAGGCGCAACAAAAGTTCAAGGAAAGTTCAAAAGCTAACTTTGTTATGGAGGAATCCTTTGAACAATGGGAGATGAGAGTTCATGGACAAATTCTTCTTCCCAGGATGGAACATCCAGAGATACAGTGGTTTAATAAGGGCTCTTGGAAGTAGGCCCTTCAAGACTGAGTAATAGGCATATTTGATATCAGGTAGGGCCAAGGTCAGCTTAGAATATATCTTCATTTGGCTCTCACTCCTTCCTTGTCTCATTCTCCTTTTCACTCACACCAGCTTTCTTGGGATTGCATTCCCTAATTTAAAAATGTCACATAAGCTTTTCCCTCAACCTTTGTTTTCTGGGGAACTTAGTCTAAGAGAGTAGTTAAAATCTTGCAAAGATTGGTTGTATATAAACATTGTTGGTCATTAAGATTGATGCCAGTGGTCATCAGTGCTATTCTAATTATCCTTCTGGTTATGTGGTACATTTGCACTCCTCTCATCCTTTGAAATTGAATGTGGCTGATCAGATATTGCTCTAGCTAATAATAAAATATAAATTGAAGAGATGTGGGCCAATTTGAGCTCTAAACACTTTAAGACCAGTGTGTAGTGCTCTGTGCCCTTCCAAAATAATGAAGTTTTCTTAAACCCAAGCCTGTCTAAATATCCCTCAAAAACATCATGTGGATCAACAAAGATAGCAAATAAAATTTCTCCCAATGCATAACTCAGAGACAAAATAAAAGAAGATACTATAAACTTCAAATCTCATGATAATGCAAATGACTAAAGATATTAACATTTGGAAAACCAGAGTCCTCACTGAAGGAAAAAGAAGATGCAAATATAGACCAGAGAAAGCTAAAGAAGAACCCTGTGCTGTTTGATTTTAAATGGCAATAACAAAATGAACTCTTTTTTTATTTTGATTCATTTCAAGCTTTGACTTCCGCAACAACGTAAAAGAAACAATAGTCTAGTAGCAATGAAAACATTTAGCTTTAGATGTTCGTTTTTGCAGACCATCCTACATCAACCTTCTTCAAGAAATTAACAGTTTTAAATCTGGGGCATAAGAAGTATAAGGTGAGCCTGGAGAATTTTGTTGTGTCACAAAACAGAGAGAAGCTCAAAGACTGATGGAGAACAGTCAGGAAAGAGCAAGAGCTGTGCTCAAGTCAAATTTGGGATAATTTCAAAGTCTTAAAGAATAGTATTAGCCAGGCTCGGTGGCTCAGCCTGTAATCCCGCGCCTTTGGGAGGCTGAGGTGAGTGGATTGCCTGAGCCCGCGGGTTCGAGACCCGCCTGGGCAGCGAGACCTCATCTCTACAATAAATCAAAAAATCAGCTGGGCGTGATAGCGCATGCCTGTAATTCCGGCTACTTGGAAGGCTGAGGCGGAAGGATCGCCAGAGCCCAGCAGGTTGAGGCTGCGGTGGCCGGGAGCGGCCACTGCACTCCAGTCTGGGCGACAGAGTGAGACTCCAACTCAAAAAAAAAAAAAAAAAAAAGAATAGTATTAACAGAAAATCACATGTATTTTTTAAAGAATCCATGTGTCCAAAGTGATACTAAAAAAAAGGGAAGAAGGAAAACTTCTTTACAGAAGAATAACAGCTAATAAATGTTAGAATTGGAAAACTACCTTTGCATAACCATCAATGTAATTATTAATTCAAGCAAAGTCATCAATGGATGCTAAAACTATTGGGTGAAAGTTTGAGATACTAGATGTTCACACAATACCTCCCACATAAATTACTATGAATTCCAAAGAGAAAAAGGTAATTTAACAATGGAAAAAATTAGCAAATGTCACTTTAGCCATGTAATCAAATTTCACATCACCAGTTGGGGACAAATTGAAAATAGATGTGCCTCTCAGTATGATTCACAGTGCTTAGAATTATTTGTGTTAAAAAAACAAAAACAAAAAACTGGATATACAGTCCACCCACTTGCCACCACGGAAAGAGCAATTAATATTCAGAATTATTGCAGAATAATCAATCAGAATTACTGCAAAATGCAAATGATATCATGTATTTGAAAGGAAACAAGTCAATATGCCAGAATTTAAATGTTCTAAAGCCAGCTCACTGAAAATCAATTAGGAAAATGACAAAACTTAATCCATTCACCAACTTCTTGATATTAGCAACTTACAAAAGGCTTGTTTCTTTTAACTATTTGAAAAATATTTTCCTAAGTTTGAGATCACTTGTTACAGCAGTAATTGGAAACTAATACAGTCACTTTAGACCTGTCAGTTCACCACTAAGCTGACAGCTGATCCCAGACACCCAAGGAAGTCCAGCCAATATCAGGCAGAAGATAAATCATCCTATCCAATATAAATCACTATAAAATTTATAAACAGTTAAAAGGCACATACTTTTGGTCAATTAAAACACTTGGTAAATTTGTCAAATTGTTAATTCAACAAGATTTTTAGCAAATTAACTAAGGCAAGAGAAATGCTTCAAAAACATAGTGCTAATAAATGCTGTCATACATTTTACTGCTGAACTGATAAAACTAAGTAGAAGGATAGCATGCAAAATAGAAGATTTTAATTTCTATTGTTTCATTGCCTTCTGTACAGTAATAATGAATTAAATATAGCCAAAGTGCTATAAAAATATGGAATAATTCAATCCAAAATGTCATACACTATGAGTGCTAGTGAGATAGGGGATATAGAATTGTGTGCACACACACGCACACACACACACAAACACACACACACGTGTGTGTGCCTGTTTCACAAGGTAGCTGCAAAAATCTTCAACTCCTGTATAATATGTACTGGTTGCCTGATAATTAGGAAACATATGGAGAAGAAGGCAAGAGAAGAAATTACTAGAACTGTATTAAGAATGGAAAAAGAAAACAAGGAAGGTGGGCGCTCAATCTCTGGAAAGAGAAAACAAAACAAAGGTGATTTTCAACCCACTGAGAAGTAAGCCTAAACCATATTGCCAGTCTAGTGTTGTGGAACCCTGGACATTGTCTATGAAGACTGAAATGCAATGGCAGCATGCGGTGGTACCTGGTAATGTTAAGGCCCCGTGTCCCAAATGAAGGCAAGAAGAAATGATGATTTCAGGAGAAGATAAAGCTTCCAAGTGCTGAAGAATCTTCCTTCATCATTTCATTCATAAATGTAACCACACACAAAGCAGACCCTGAATGGTGACATCCAAGAATAACATCTGAATGAGGCACCATGGCCTTGGAGTCAACAAATGTTTTTGTCAATATACTGCAGCAGTTATGATTTGCATCTATTTACCCTCATGGATCTTGGAATGATTCACTTTTGTTTTTAATGATACCATATGATATGTAGTCTTACAATTAACTCTGAATAGATCCAAAAAATAATCTGCTCATCTTTCCATGGAAATGTTTTGATCTGTGAATGGTTGATACTTTTCCCCAGTATCTTTTGGAACAAAGTCTTTCATGATTTCCAGTGGGTACACTATCAGGTATTAACAGCAATCTTCCAGTGCTTTGTAAACTTTTCCATAAGCCACCTTCAGAAATAGTTATTTAGTCGGGCACAGTGGTTCACGCTTTAAATCCCAGCACTTTGGGGGCTAAGACAGGAGGATCACCTGAGCCCAGGAGTTCAAGACCAGTCAGGGCAACAAAACAAGATCCCTGTCTCCACAAAAAATAGGAAAATTAGCCGAGCATGTTGGTATGCCCCTGTAGTCCCAGCTACTTGGGAGGCTGAAGCAAAAGGATCAATTGAGCCTAGGATCACACCTGTGGTGAGGCGTGATTGTGCCACTGCACTCCAGCCTATGTGACAGAGTGAAACCCTGTGAAAGAAGGAAGGAAGGAGGGAAAGAAGGAAGGAAGGAAGGAAGGAAGGAAGGAAGGAAGGAAGGAAGGAAGGAAGGACGGAAGGAAAGAAGGAAGGAATCATTAAAATGCAGTCATGCCACGGATATCAATTTATCACTATCCAGAATCATAATTTCTGGGTGAGTAAATAGGGTCATGATGGGGAGATGCAAGATTTGGAATGCAGAAAGGAAAAATGTTATTGAAAATGATCACTTTTTGCATTAACAATGAGATTCATGATACTTGCAATTCTTGAATATATTTAAGTATTTATGTAGGCTGAGATAAAAACATTAATAATTGTTATTCTTCAGATGGAAAAGCTTTTAATTAGAATAATTTAGACATTGCCCAAGAAAATGATAATATGTGGTGCAAGATAAAAATCTATGAGTAGGCCAGAAGCAGTAGCTCATTCCTATAATCCCAGCACTTGGGAGACTGAGGCCAGAGGATCACTTGAGCACAAGAGTTCAAGATCAGCCGGGCTCGGTGGCTCAGCCTGTAATTCCGTGCCTTTGGGAGGTTGAGGTGAGTGGATTGCCTGAGCCCGCGGGTTCGAGACCCACCTGGGCAACTGGGCGAGACCTCATCTCTACAATAAATCAAAAATTAGCTGGGTGAGGTAGTGCCTGCCTGTAGTTCCAGCTACTTGGAAGGCTGAGGTGGAAGGATTGCTGGAGCCCAGCAGGTCGAGGCTGCAGTGGCCGGGAGCGGCCACTGCACTCCAGTCTGGGCAACAGAGTGAGACTCCAACTCAAAAAAAAAAAAAAAAGAGTTCAAGATCAGCCTAGGCAACATAGTGAGACTTTGTCTTTATGAAAATAAAAAAAAAAAATAGCCAGTTGTGGTGGCATGTGCCTGTGGTATTGGTTATTTGAAAGGCTGAGGCAGAAAGATGCTCTGAGCCCAGAAGTTGGAGCCTGTGGTAAGCTATGATTGTACCAATGCACTCCAGCCTGGGTTACGGAGTGAGACCCCCCCAACTCAAAAAAAAAAAGAAAGAAAGAAAAAGAAAACTCTGTGAGTTATCTTGGAATAACATCCTCTGAATTGATATCACTATTTCCATTTCCTTAGAAATTTAACTAGTATTTGAGACACTTTCCCAAAATAACTGTCCATGTGAACTTAGGCAAGTAATCTAACTCTCTGGGCCTTAACATTAAAAGGAAATATAAACATTAAGAACCCTTTTATCTCTAGCATTTTATGATTGAGTAATAATTAAATTTATTCTGATGTGATTTCCTCACCACAGATGTTTTAAACCCACATGTACCTTTATTGCATATGTTTCTAGAATCGTTTTAAATAAATTTTACCCAAAGACAGGAAACTGCTGATTTAGTCACAATTTTTTTCCTCAGGTTTTTTCTTAAGTTTAGTTTTTATTTTCTAATATGATTTAGTTCAAAATTTTTAAAAATGTATGGGTTAACCAGATTATCTTAAAATGGGTGATACATGACCATTACTAAAGCTTTTGTGTGATGTAATCTATAGATACAATAATGTCATGCAGTAAAAGTGTGCCTGACCAGGCAGTTCTACCACACCCCACAACCCTGCTCTCATCCCTGACCAAGGCATGACTTCCTGAAGGAATAAGGAAGACAATGAAGCACTAAGGCACTGTGTCAACTCAGTGATTAAGTGGCCCTAACTAGCTGAGTGGGTTGGGTCCTTCCCCAAGTTAGTAAGCGCTTGTAGCCACAGACAGCACAGAATGTGCCCCTCTTGGCATGTTTTGGGTCTCAGGCGAGGCTCAAGTGTCAAGTTTTTAAAGCTTCCCAAATTATGTTAATGAGCAGTGAGGGCTGAAAAGTGAGAAAGCTTAGCCAAACGCAGTGAGTGGCTTCTGCCTGTAATTCCAGCACTTGGGGAGGAGAAGGTGAGAGGAATGTCTGAACTCAGGGGTTCGATACCAGCCTGAGCAACATGGCAAGATCTCGTCTCTACAATAAATCAAAAAATAAGCTGGGCATAGTGGTGCGCTCCTGTGATTCCAGCTACTTGGAAGGCTGAGGAGAAAGAATCGCCTGAGTTCAGCAGATCGAGGCTGCTGTGGCTATGAGCATATTACCAGTTACTTGAGCGGCTGAGGTAGAAAGATGCCCTGAGGCCAGAAGTTGGAGCCTGTGGTAAGCCGTGATTGTGCCCATGCACTCCAGTCTAAGTGACAGAATGAGACTCTGACTCAAAAAAAAAAAAAAAGAAAGAAAGAAAAGTGGAAAAACTTGAGACTTGGCTTTTCTAAGCACTTGCTCTCCCCGACAATCTGGAGAGGTGTGGGGTTGGGACATTTCTTAGTGGATCCTGGCCTCACCACAGATCTACTGCATTTGGATATCCGAACAGTTCTCTTACCTCCTATGCTAGTATGTAAGCTGCTTTCAGAGTAGGTTCTAGCCTCACACATCTCCATATCCCTCACTGCACCTAGCACAATGCTTCACACCTAATAATGCTTCCAGATTAACATAGAAGTGAATTCTGACCTTTGTAGCCCAACTTCATTAGGCGATCGGAATAAGTCAAAGGGAAAGTATCATTTATTTTCTATATGAACTAAATTAAAATGTAAAACCCCTTCACAAAGTCAATCACATTTGAAATAACACTGATGAGTCTTTAGAAGCAAGGCAAAAGTTATTATCAGGCATCTAGAATACATTATCTTGAAGCCAGTAACGTAATTGCAGGCCCATTTTTTCCTTTTTAAGCAGTTATGTGAATGTTTGCAAAACATTTTATTTATCTATTATTTTTATTTAGAGACAGGGTCTTACACTGTCACCCAGGCTGGAATGTAGTAATATAATCAGAGCTCGTTGTAACCTCAAACTCTAGGATTCAAGGGATCCTTCTGCCTGAGCTAGGACTACCACACCTGGTTAATTTATTTTTTAATAAATTAGAGAGACAAGGTCTCACTATGTTGCCCAGGCTGGTTTTGAACTGCTGGCCTCAAGTGATCCTCCCACCTTAACCTGCCAAAGTGCTGAGATTACAGGCATAAGCCACCACGCCTGGCCCAACATTTAAAAAATACTAACAGTATTTCCATATTATTCAGCTATTACTAAGTGCCTAAATGGAGAAAGTCATTCAATAAATATGTACTGAATGCCAATCATGTGGGTGGTAAGTATACAGCAATGACAAGACAGCTTTAATAGAGTTACCATTCTAGCACACAAGATAGATAGTTTATTATTCAATTACATTTGAAGTAAATGCTATGAAGGAAAATTAGAGTGATTTGGATATAGAACAGATTAATCTGATTTAGTCATGAAGTCAAGGAAATGCCGCTTGAGCTGATCATTAAAGAATTAATAGGAATTTACTATGAGAGAAGGGAGAACATTCTGGGATAAGAAACAGCAAGTAAGAAGACCCTACAGCCAGGAGTGTGAAAGAAGGTCCTTGTGACTAGAGTTCAGAGGGCAAAGAGTTGGTAAGTGACGACCCTGGTGAGGTAATCTATAGTAGGACCTTAGTAAAAGTTTTGGTATGTACCTAAAAAACAAAACAAAACCAGAAAACCGTAAAAACTGAGGAGGACCACAGTCAGATTTACACTTCTCTTTTTTTGTTGTTATTTTTTTTTAGTCAGAGTCTTACTCTGTCACGCAGGCTGACGACCCTTCCACCTCAGCTTCCCAATACCTGGAACTACAGGAGTGTACCACCATACCTGGTTAATTTTTCTTGATTTATTGTAGAGACAAGGTCTTGCCAAGTTGCCCAGGCTGGTCTTGAGCTCCTGAGCTTAGGCAATTCTCTCACCTCAGCCTCCCAGAGAGCTGGAATTACAGGCATAAGCCACTGGCTCAGACATATTTTTTCAAACCACCCTGACTGCAGTGAGAAGGACAGAGCAATTGGAAATGGGAGGATGTTGAAGGGAAAAGACTATCAGAAAGGTTGTTTAAGTAGTCAAGGCAAAAGATATAGTATCTCCAACTAGAGGAGGGACTGTGGAGATGAAGAGAATTGAATGGCTCGAGAGTTAGAGCCAACAGCAATAGGACTTGGTAGTCAATTGGATATGGGGTAAAGGAGGAAGATGAATAAATACTGATCCCCAGTCTTCTGGCTTGGACCACTGGGCAGTTGCATGCTGATGCAGTTCATAAGTGGGCCTCTACTATTTTATTCACCACATTTTCTTTATTTTTTATTATTATGAATCTATAATAGTTGTACATACTTATGGATTACATGTAATTTTTAGATACAAGTATACAATGTATAATGATCACATCAGAGCAATCAAGGCATCCATCACCTCAAGCATTTATTATTTCTTTGAATTAGGAGAAATAAGATCTAGTGTTTAATACAAGAAAATATCTAGCACTGGGAAATAATGAATAAGGCCATTTGAGTGATAATAGAATATCACAATAGCTCTGTTCCTGGTACTGCTCTAGGATAGATGATAGATTAGAGAGAGAGAGAGACAAAGTTTCCCAAAACCTTATGGTAAGTCTGTGAGATAGGTTCTATACATTCCCCAGTTTACTGATGAGGAAGCAGAAGCACAAGGAATTAAATAACTTGCTAAGTCACACAGCTAGTAAGTGACACAGTCCCTCAAACACTGTATTCGGCAACCTACTTGTATTGAGTTGAATGGATTTATCAACGATTGGATTCATGGGTCTGGAATTAATAGAAGTCTGGACTGGAAAAACTGTTACATAAGAGAACATAAGGTTACATTTCAGAATTAAGAACATGACTTGATTCAATCGGTCCTTGGAGACCAAACACTCTTTCTTCAGAATAAAAACTGTGAAATGGTGCAGATGAATCTTGGTGCTCTTCCCAAAGGATATTCTGTTTAATTACAATGTGGACGTCAATAAAACAGCATGTCACCTACCCGCAGTTGTCTCCCTCCACAGGCACAATGTGGAGCTCAGATCAACAGATTCAGTCTCAGATTTCTCTTACAATAAGTATGTGCCCTTGGAAAAGTTGCTTTACCAACGTGAGACTCAGTCTCATCATCTATTAAATTAAGATTTTTTTAAAAACTACTTTCACACTTATTATGATTAGATGACATAACGTATATGCCAGACCCGGAACTATACTTTAAAATTATTCTCCATTGTACCATCCCTCCAGCCTCCTAATGAGTATAACAGGGCTATAACACAATTATTTTTTATTTTACATTAATTGGATTATAATACATTTGGAGGAGAACTGAAAAGGAGGAGAGAAAACAGTCTCTTATTAGCCTTCTATTTTTGGCATGCATCCAAAGAGCCTTAACATCAGAAGGGAGGATGTCAGAGAGAATGGGGAGGTGTGTAACTACCTTGTCTTACACTCGAATATTCAGAGTATTTAGAATTCTTTGTGTTTCAAAAAAGGGGAATATGTATTCCACCCACCCACCACCACAGAAAGAACTTAGAGGCAGCAGGCCTGTACTAACTTGTGCCACACCATTTTGTTTGAACTCTTGTGGTAACATTAACCTTCGACATAGGAGGAGCTAGCAGGATTTGCTAAAAAAAAAAGAGAGATTCTGCAGGAACTTCTTAAGTGCTTTTAAAGCAAACATCTGAGTCACAGCAGGAGAAATTCACTTTTTAAAATTGGGGCTTTTCATTTTACCTTTCATTGAATGTTTATTCACCAGCATGCTGGAATTACCGAATTTTCATCAAGTTCTTATTTAAGTGCTTGATCAGTGCTAACTGTGAATCCACTGCTATAGGACTATAGGTTTTTTTAAAAATAGAATTAGTTCCTGAATGTCAAGGAGCTTTCATGCTAGGGAGGTGAGTTAAAATACATATTTTTTTTTAAAGTCTAGATAACAGAAAAGAAATTTTGTTAAAATGCACTAGTGCTTTTTCCACTGGAAATGGGAAACACACAGAGGAAAAAAAGTGAAAGTAGAGGAACTAGAAAAACAAAAGTAGGAAAGGAATTATTCATGAAGATGAATAAATCTTAGCACAATGACTACAGTCAGTCTGAATCATTCTTCCTTTGCATAAACATTCCAGAGTTGTAAGAATGGCTCACACCCCCGACACCAGCTGGAAGGAAAAAGAGGTTCATTTCTGTAAAATACCGAGCTTGTTACCAGTTTCCTATAACACTTAAACACACGTTAACGTGAATTCATTCAAATATTTTCTAGCAATTTGAAAAACAATGTGTTTTTAGAAGTTGCAATCAACTCTATGGGCTCCACTATTAATAAGCTTTATATAAACCATATTTTATTTATTTATTGTTATTATGAATCCATAATAGTTGTACATATTTATGGGGTACATGTGATTTTTAGATATGAGCATACAATGTATAATGAACACATCAAGGTATCTAGGTATCTATCACCTCAAGCATTTCTCATTTCTTTGAGGTAGGAGAAATCTAGAGTTCAATAGTGTGACAGGGTAACTCTAGTTAACAGTAATTTTTTGATCTTTCAAAATAACTAAGAGTGAAATTGGAATAAATTCCATTTTGAAGTAAGAATACTTGCTGCTGGTTGGGCAGCTAAAAGTCCTGAGATTTTAGACAAACTTTTAGTATCTGTTAATCTGCTAATTACAGGTGGAAGAGATTTCTGCTGTCCAGGGCAAAAGTTAGCCCAAGAGAAAAATTGTCAGGAGTCATGTGTATAATTGATCCTTTCAGAGCTTTTGGTTGATGAGTTATTCCCATTAATGTGGAAGCAACACAACAATAGCCACAGATCACAGGGCCATTGGTGAACCCTTCACAATCACCTATTTCCTCTCTACAAAGTGACTGAAACAAAACCCCTGATCTTCCCAACTGAGTGAGCATCCAGGGGTTCTTGAATTTATTGAAGGAGGGCTTAATTTACAGAGGGCAAAATAAAGGCCATTCTTGGGCTGTTTGCTTTTAATAATGGTTTCCCAATGTTTTCTACCTTAATCTGGTGTTTCAGATTATATTGTAAGTACTTCATGAACCTCAAATATCCATTTAACCATTTTCAGTAAAACAGCCAATTGCCATGACTTCTAGGTTTGCTCTCTTTTGACTACTGCAGCTTCTGTCCTTCATGTCTTATCAGGTAGGCGCTGGCTGCGGCCTTATCCCTTAAGGGTTGTATTTCAAGAGCTCCTTTATCTGAAGGTCTGAAAGTCCTATGAGAAAAATATCCTTAAACACTTTCTACAGAAAAGGAAAAGAACGGCGGTGAAGCACTTAAAATATCAAACAGTGGGTATAAATCACTCAGTACCTCATCCCCTTTTTGCTGATGTAAAGTCCATTTCCATGGCAACAGGGATTAGAAATAGCAACCTATGAAAAACACTGGGTTTATTGGAGCACATGGAAGTTTTAGTTTGGTTTTCAGCCAAATCTTGAAAAAACAAATCTTTGACTATTACCTACATGCTATTTTTATCACTTTTGAGAAGTAATGTTTGAACTATGGATTAAGGGGAAATCATTTTTTTCCACTTCATAAAGACAATAAAAAACAACATTGGGGGAATAAGGAATGCTAAAAAGCTCTTTGTGTTTGTCCCCCACCCCCGCCATTTCCTATTTCTACTCTGCCTAATGTAAGTATATGACAACAAAATAATAACAGTTATCTCTCCTGATATGTAGATTTATTTGCAGGTTGGACCTTGGTTGTTTTTTTTTTTAACTGATATCTGTCTTCAAGCATTGCCAGACTGTTTTCATTCACAGATGAGGGACATTTACCTTAGAAATGGAGAGAGCCCTAATAATGCTTTATTCCATAATTAGATGCCTCCCTCTGCTTGATTATTAAATTGCTTACTTAACAATGCAGTAAACTGCCAGCCAGGCACGATGGCTCATGCCTATAATCCTAGTATCTTTGGAGGCTGAGGTGGGAGGATCACTTGAGACCAGGAGTTCAAGATCAGCCTGGGCAACATAGCAAGACCTCGTCTCTACAAAAAATAAAAATAAAAAAATTTGCCAGTTATAGTGGCATGCACCTGTAGTCCCAGCTACTCAGGAGATTGAAGCAGGAGGATCACCTGAGCCCAGGAGGTCTACCATGGTGAGTCGTGATAGTGCCACTGCACTCCAGTCTAGGTGACACAGTGAGACCCTGACTCAAAAGTGAAATAAAATAAAAATGAAGCAGTAAGTTGTAAATCTCAACGAGCCAGCTTCAAAGACAATCTGGCATACAAGAGTAAGCAAATGATCTGTGGTCAGGAAGGTACAGGTGTAATGACACTAGAACCCATTAGGGGCTGACATTTCTCCATACTTATCATTCCCATTTCCATTTCTCATTCTTTGAGACCCAGATCAAAATTCACTTCTCCCTATGAAGCCCTCCAGGTTTACATTAGTCAATTCTCCTTGTTCACAGATGCCTATGTGCAATTTCGTCTACTAGCTAACATTTATTTGTAACCCCCAAATCAACATTCATTATGTTTCTGAGGTCACTCACAGAAACATGCACAATGGCACCTTGCTGCTGAGGTCAAACAAGGTAACACTGCCTTGTTTCAGCTGTTATAATGTAAATGTTCTTTTTTGTGATGTCATACTTTTTGCATTCTTATGTTTTCATTAGTGCTTTTGCTGCTTAAAATGGTCCCAGAGCTCAGGGCTGAAGCACGATTTAGTGCTCAGGCTGCAATGATGTGCCTTACAGAGGAAATACATGTGTTTGATAAGCTTCATTCAGGCATGAGTTACAGCGTTGCTGGCATGAGTCCAGTGCTAATGAATCTGCAGTGTATATTAAAGAAGCTATCTTTAAACAGAAACACACATAGAACGGGTTATTAATTGATCAGTTGACAAAAATGTTGTAACCAGAGGATCATAGGAACCTAACCTTGTATTTCCGCTAGGAGCAATGCTTAATTGCTGAAGCAATTAGTTTCAGTATTCCCTAATTCAGTGCTTGCAGCAACTTTTAGAATATAACTACTGCAGATAATGAGAATCAGCTGTAGCTTAAACTACTCTTGCTCTCATTTTAAACTAGCCTCTACCTCCTAATTAGTCCCTTATATTCTAACTGTTGGTATTATCCTGTTTAGCTCTTTCTTATATTCTTTTCCTTATAAATAATAACATAATATCAACTCTCAGAGGTTGAGCTCTCACTATGTGACGGTCAAGGTACAAAGAGCTGTATAAACATCCTATTTGTGGGTGACTCATCTCCCAAATTAAATGGCAGTTTCCTTTTATTCAGGGATCTCATCATTTCTTTTAATGCATAATATTGTCTAGCACAGAGACAGGCCCATAAACCCTGCTGAAAAATTAAGGTGATTTTTTCGTTCTTGTCTTAAGCTGTTTTCGTTCTTGTCATACATTTCATTAGGTGAGTATTTTTGAAAAGTGACATCATCCAAGTAAACTTTCCATAGTGATTAATGATTATACTGATAATCTTATTTTTCATCCTTATATGTATTGAGCACTTATGACTTTCAAACACTGTGTTTAGTGCTTTATGTACATAATCTCATTTTTATCATTAAAACCACCTTATTAAAAACTTGATGCAAGTTTTTTAGTAGCTTTCTAAAATCATATCTCCTAAGGGATAAAATTGAATTTGAATGCATAGGTGCTTACGTATTCCAAATATGGGCCCTCTTTAAATAAGTTTCTTAAATTCCCTGTAGAAGACCAGTTAATAATTATTAAAATTTAAATTGCTTACTCTGGGCCAAGTGCTGTCTAAGCAACTTGCATAGATCAATTTATTTAATCTTCACAACAGCTTATAAAATTGATTATATTATCTTTCTTTTACAGGAAAAGACACTGAGCCATAAAAATTCGAAGTACCTTGCTTAAGGTCATACAACTAAACAATAAGTAGCAAAGTCAAGATTCAAACGCAAAGTATTCCAGAATCTGGTTCTCAACCATTTCATAATACTGCCTTCAATTCACAGATATACTTTCTCTGATGCTGTATAATGACAAAAGACAACTCTGAATGTATTAAAGATGCTAAGTAAAGTTATATCTAATTAACCATAAAAGCATATATGTTTGAAAAATAAGAATAAACAAATATGAAGGAAATGTGGTTTATTTTACAAGCTATGCTTGGTGGACCTGGGATTAAACAGAGTTCTGGTCTCTCCCTTAGCTGATCTGGCTACGTTGTACTTCAAACAGAACTTCCCATAATCAGAACAGCTGACCACAGTTATTGCCACTTTCACAATTCTGGGTTTAGACATACCCAAGCTGGACTCAGTTCCAGCATTTATTAGTTATGGGATGCTAGGCAACTAGCTCACCTTCCATCATTTTTCCATCACTTTCTCTAAAACGATTATAAAACTATTCTGCTCATAGATCTGATACGAGAAATAATATGATAAAATATACAAAGAAACTAGCAAAACAAAGAATAGGTCATCAATAAACAGAGGTTCTGTACCCCTACAGATCCTTACTTCTCCACTACCAGATTAGAGCACTTGAAGATCAAGACCAATTCAGATCAAAGAGGAGCTCACCCTTTGAACCCTGAGATTTAAATTACTAATCACTGTCATGTTGCCCCAGAAATAGCTCCTGTCTAACTAGAGAAAGAAACTCTACTTAGAAAACCAGGACCAATGCTGGGTTGGGTGGCTCAGCCTGTAATCCTAGCACTTTGGGAGGCCAAGGTGAGTGGAATGCCTGGGCCCACAGGTTCGAGACAAGCCCAGGCAACTTGGTGAGATCTCGTCTCTACAATAAATCAAAAATTAGCCAGGCATAGTAGTTTGCACCTGTAGTTCTGGCTACTTGGAAGGCTGAGGTGGAAGGATTGCTGGAGCCCAGCAGGTCAATGCTGGGGTAGCCATGAGTGTGCCATTGCACTCCAGTCTGGGTGACAGAGTGAGACTCCAACTCAAAAACAAAAGCCGGGACCAACAGCCCAATGAAGTAGCACAATGTGGTAGTTAAGCATCTCATTTTGGAATTAAAACAACTGAGTTTTAACACAAGTCATGAATCTAACTGGCTTTATGGCCTTGTATAAATTACATAATTAATCTGACCCTTTCACTTTTCAGACTGCATGAGAGAGTTCCTGAAATGATTATCAAGCTAATCCTTCTACAATCCAGGTCCTATTGAGTAACAGTGACTGTGTGTCTGCCATTGTCTGTATTCTGTCCACCTTCACCCTGAATAGGGAGCTAGGTTCTGTCTTCACAACTACAACCCACCACATGCATTGGCATTTCTTATCATCTCTCAGGGGCTTTCAGGACTACTGGATGACAGGATGTCCACAGGTGATCCATGCTTGAGGAAAGGTACACTCAGTGTCCAATTCCTCTCTGTTCCCTGGTCCTCACCAGCCATGAGTTCTCCTTCTCCCTGCCCCCCTTGTTTTTTAGCAGTGATGGGGATCTCACTATATTGCCCAAACTGTTCTCAGACTCCTAGGCTCAAGCCATCCTCCCACCTCAACCTCCCAAAGTGCTAGGATGATAGGAGTGAGCCACCTTGCCCAGCCCCCTTTCTTTATATCTCCACTCTACTCACACCTTTCTCTCTCCAGCTGCCTCTGGATGCCTTCAGTCTCTTTCCCCAACTTCAAGTGTGATATTTTGGAAGTGAAATTATGATTTTGTAAACCAACAACAAAGTCTTTCTAACTACACTTAGACTCCAGATTTCTTCGAGTATTTGTTTCTGCTTCTACTGCAGACCCAGGGTATTCTTAAATTACCAATAAGAGAGTAGAAAAGATGAACTTACAGAATATGAACAGATCTCTGCCACCCCCCCCCCACACACAGAGAGGGGACCCAAAAACCTGGAATTTATTTATTTAAAATATTGTATTTATTCTTATGTGTTTAAACTTCAGTCACCTTCAAAGTACTCTTCGTTTGATGCAATGAGACGCTTTTCCTACTGCTCAAAACAGTTTTTGAACTTGTCAATTTTGATGCTTTTTAGTGCTTCTGCCATTTTTGTTTCACCTGTTCCACATTGGCAGAATGTTTCCCTTTGAGGACTTTTTTAATTGGGGAAAAAAGTCACGTGGTCAAGATTGAGTGAATAGGGAAGATAGGGCATGGTGGTCATGCCATTTTTGTTCAAAAACTGCTGAACACTCAACACAGTTTTGGCAAGCATGTTGCCATGGTGGAAGAACCAGTCATCTGTTTGCCAAAACTCAGGATGTTTCTTCCACATATCATGACACAACCTTTCAAAACCTCCAGATAAAAACTTTGGTTGACTGTTTAATCCAGAGGAACAAATCCCAAGTTTACTACAAGGGGTCCCATGCTCCAAAAGATAATTCTGGTTATGTGGGTGCCCCATCTTGTATATTTAATCACAGGTATTCTATAAGCGTCTGCTATGTATTGGACACAATTCTAGATGCTGAGATACAGTCCCCACCCTCAAGAAGCTTATATTCTAACAGGAGGTATAGACAGTAAGCAAGAAAGCAAATAATGTAATGTGTTTATGCATTTATTATTTCTCTTCCTCACAGGAATAAATAATGTTGCATATAGTTAATATACTATTTTATAGAGAGATAATATGATCAAGTGTTGACCATTTCCTCCATGAAAAAAATAATAAACGCTAATAATTATATGATGCTAAGGTGCTCAGCACTGTTTTAAATACTTTACACATGTTAATTAATATTCACAAAGACTCTCTGAAGCAAGTACTATCATTCTCCCCAATTTATAGATAAGTAAACTAAAATAAGGAGAGATTATAAGACTTGCCCAAGGGATGAAATAGAACATATACCAGATCTGTGGCTAGAGACTACCCACCTAGATGTGTGTTAATTTGCTCCAACTGAAATACCGTATCTGGCAAAGTCACAGTAATTTGAGCTACTTCCTGGTTGGGCTTGGAGTAATTCACAGTCATCTTCCAGGATCCATCTGATTTTTGTAGGTCCCAGAATCGTGAATGAAATAAAGATCTGATGGGGACCACGATCTCTGCATCTTTTCGGTTTTTAAGAACAGTCTTGATCTTTGCCATCCCCTCCCCCTGATTCTACAATATTGTTTTATATTTTCTGTCTGGCAAGGGTGAAGGTACAGTTTCAAAGTCTTCCAAGTGGCCTTCCTCATGACCGTAGCACTTTCCCGGTGATGGTAACACTTTCCCCACTGGCCAAAGAACCAATGTGTGGCATCTGCCAATTTTCAAGTATGTGCAATCCAGTTATACATTTAATACCAGGGAAATGACTAACAATTGGGTTTGTGAATAAAGTGGATACACTATGAACCTATTTTGCTTAATATTTGCTCCCTATGTACTCCAGTCTAACAAGGAACTCAGGGTAATTTTTCAGGTCCAAGAATACCAGTGTCAACTCAGACCTACATTTAACAATTCAACAGCCTTCCCAGTGTAGGGTTATCCAAGTATGTGGCCATAGATCTCCTTAGAAATGAATTGTAGAAGCATTTACTGGAAACACTTGCTATAGCATACAGAGTCTACCCTTGTAGAGGACCCAGACTTTCCTTCGGACAAGAGGTTGCAGGTACGCAAATTGGGTCAGGTTCAGAAACTGACTTTTTATTGACACAGGTGCCTTCTGCCTTCTGACCATCCATCCTTGATTGTGTAGATTGGGAAATGCCTTCATTGGATGCCTACCTGTCTTGCTCCTAAGGATGCCCTGCTCTATTAATGACCTCCATAGCTCTTCAAAAATCTGATCTCATGGTTGTCATTCCAAACACTTGTTGTTCATTATGGTAATTAATCCTATCTTGGCATCTGGCAGTTCCGTGGAAACACTTGGCCTCTGTTTGTTTGGCATTTTCTTATGCCAATTTCTATCAATAAAACTAGTTCTAGAACAGCATCTCCTACTGTCAGCATCTCCTGTCCTAAAGAGGAGCCACTAGTGAGCTTCTCAATGGTGTGGGCATCCCTCTCACCAGCATACTTCTTATCACTTTGGTAAGTAAAAAGACCCTTCTGCAGAACAATTCAGTTGGTATGTTTTCCAGGCCTATCCAGTGTCATTGCCTATAACATGCTCACTTCTCTGAGCCTTTTGGTCTCTACTTCTATGCTCTGCCATGCCAGTTCTGATGTTTCTACTTCACTTAGTGTTGAATATCATTTTTCTAAAGAGGCAGTGAGTTAGTGGCATCTCCCTGTACAAAATCCAGTATCACAGGAAGGTGTTCCCATGTAATAACACACTAAATGTGCTTTCCCTGGTTCTCTAGCATTTATACTTTTTCTATCTACTGACAGTCATGTGACTAGTCCTTGTCACTCCTTTGTTGTGTAGTTCCTTTCCTCCCTTTGTTGTGTAGTTCCTTTCCTCCCAGTGTTTCCCCAGATGGATTATGTTGTATGTTGACTCTAATTATCAGTTTAGAGGCCAGAAGGAAGGTAAGGATTTGCAAAGGGAGAGAAAAGAGCTTGAAACATTGCATGGGCAGATATTTCTGCATCTTCTTCTAATTGTGTAGGGGACAGAAGAATAGCATCTAACAAGGAAAAGTGAGCCATGTGTGCAGGACCACAGGATTCAGGGGATCTGGGGTTTCAACATGTTAAAGTGCATCAACTTGAATATCCCAATCCCAAGTCTCAGGGTCTCAATCCTTCCCAGCCAGAGTCCTAACTTTGGCATAGCTGACTTGCTGAAGGAGGTTTATAATGGAAATGTAGATTGTAACCATAATACTAATGGCCTTGTAAGTCATGATCACAAGTTTTACCCAGTTCTAAGAGTAATAGGAAATTGTCAAATAGTTTTAAGCAGATATGGGGGTGGATCATTCTGCCTATAGAACTATAGCTATATTATGAGTAATAAATTGGACAGAGCCAGAGTGGCTGGAGACCAACTAAGGGACCCTAACATAAATCCAGGATGCAGGTGATGCGAGCATGAGCTAGGGTAATAATATTGATATAGAGGGGGAAAAGTAAACATTTTTTGTTTTGGTTCCCAAACTTATTTGTTTGTTTGTTTGTTTACTTATTTATTTATTTATATTTTAAAGATGGGTACAATTCAGGGTTAGGTATACAAATGGTCATTGTACAGGTAAAGTTTGGCCTTCACTTTGGTCCCCACTTCACATTGCTTGAGATCAGGTACACTTATTGATGAAGTGTGTCCTCCCCGGCAGTTTCCCACTAAAAATAAACATTTAAAGAAATACTTAGTAGGTAAGATTTGCAAGAGAAGGTTGTATTGTGGTTTGTGGAAGAAATCCCAAGTTGTGGCAAACAGGCGACTGGTTCTTCTACCCTGACCACGCACCTGCCTCCACTGCACTGAGTGTTCAGCAGTTTTTGACCAAGAATGGCATGGCTCCCATGCCTCCCCCATCCCTATTCCCCTAATCTCGCCCTCAGTGACTTTTTGTTTCCCCGATGAAAAAAGCTCTCAAAGGGAAATGTTTTTCTGATGTTGAAGAGGTGAAACAAAAAAACGGCAGAAGCACTAAAAAGTATCAAAACTGACAAACTCAAAAACTGTTTTGCAGAGTGGAAAAAAGCCTCTCATAGATGTATTGCATCAAGTGGAGAGTGCTTTGAAGGTGACTGAAGTTTAAACATGTAAGAATAAATACACAATTTTTAAGAAATAAATTCTGGTGTTTTGTGGATCATATATATGAACGTTTATAGAAACATTATTTATAACAGCTAAAAACAACTCAAATGTCCATCAGCTGTTAATAGATAAGCAAATGGTGGTATATCCATACAATGGAAGATTATTCAGCCATAAAAAGGAATGAAGTACTGATACAAACAATAGTATGGATGAATCTTGAGGCATTATTCTAAAGGAAAGAAAACAGACACAAAAGACCATATATTGTATGATTTCATTTCCATAGAATTTCATTCCAGAATAGGCAAATCTGTAGAGACAGAGTGGTTTCTAGGGCCTGGGAAGAAAGGGAAATTGATACAAGATTTTTTGGGTGGGTAATGAAAATGTTCTAAAATAAATTGTAGTGATGGTACACAATTCTATCAATATACTAAAAACCAATGAATGTTATACTTTAAAATGATGAATATTATGCTATGTGAATTATATTTCAATAAAGCTGTTTGACTAAAGAGAAAAAATAAAGGCCTTACTTTCTAAATCAATACATGTTTTTAAAATCTTCTCCCTGTAAATAAAAAAAAAGTGAGTCAAGCGGTAACATTGTGAAGAGTATAAGAGACAGCGTAACAGCTGAAGGGTAGTAAAGAAACAAGTGCCTCTTTAGCAGTTTTGTTTATTTTTTAACAGTTTTTATTGATGTATAAGAGATGTACATAATTTCAGAGATTTTTTAGCATTTAAAGATAGGAGAGGACATTTAGGACAGTCAACAGCTCTATTCAAACAGACCCTCAGTAGGAGAGAATACATGGGGATGGGACAACAACCATATACTGTTTCAGTTTTCCAAAGATAGTTCCTTTTTAAAAGTAATATTCATTTTTTATCTGTTCTAGCACCAGAAAGTATGCTATGTACACACAAATTTGAGAATGAATGGGCCAGTCTTGTTATACCCTCCAGAGACAATGTGCTTCTGATTCTGAATCCCGTCCTGGCACCTTGAACAATATCACCAAGTAAATTGTAAAACTGCAATTGTAAAACTTAAATTCTAAGTGTCACGAACTTTGTATTTTCCAGTCCTGATCTCCGGCTATCTGTTGAGATAACAGGACTTCATATTCACCTTTTGTTACAGAACTATCTCCCTACTCTATGGCTGAAATTGCAGCTTCCCCTTCAACAGTACATTGTGTTCTCCAGACTAAAATTCCCTGTCCACAGCAGTTGCTGAGGTAATTCTTCCAGTCCAGAAGTAAGAATAATTTCTGATTCCATC
This sequence comes from Cephalopachus bancanus, assembly GCA_027257055.1. Classification (NCBI taxonomy): domain Eukaryota; kingdom Metazoa; phylum Chordata; class Mammalia; order Primates; family Tarsiidae; genus Cephalopachus; species Cephalopachus bancanus. The sequence goes on from JAPVLO010000258.1 coordinate 417,844, forward strand.
CCTTCCACAATCAGCGTCCTATCTTAGTTAACTGACCATTCCCTGGTGAACTCCAGCATTCAATTAATGGCATTACTATGCTCACTTAAGCTCAATACTCTTTGGTATCTTGCACTCTCATTGTTCACAATCAATGACTCAAAGGTCGTCATTTGTTTTGCTTGTAATTATTCAAATCCCTACTAGAGGCACATAGAGCAATTGCCTTCTGTGATTCCATGAGGTTGGGCAAGACTGTGTTATTTTCTTAGGTCAATAATATGGTAGCAAAAGTGATCTTCAAAAGGAAAGATTTAATTGTCACTGCCTGACTTTCTAGTTCATTTTTCTCCTGACACAGTACTTAAGTACTTGTTGATATGAACGAGTCATAAGATCAAAGCATCCCATAATGCTAAGACAACCAATAGAAGGTCACTGCTCTGAAGAGTCACCTAGTCCTGCAGAGCACTTTGCATAAAAAAGAAATGCATTTATGTTGTTTCCAGCACCTCAGACTTTAGGCTTGTTTGTCAATAAAGCATAACTTGACCTATCCTGACTGATGTAGTCACCAAGTTCTATCCCATTGGATATATACAAGTGTATTTATTGCTGTTGTCAGCAATGGCAGACGACTAGAAACAACTCCAATATCGTCAATAAAGGATTAGTTACAAGAACTAATAAACGATTAGTTACAATATACTGTGCCACCCCAGAGGGAAACATGTAATGTCATTGAAAGATGTCCAGGGGAGTGTGGGGAGGGGGTATATAACATCAATAAGGGTACCCACACTTTACCTGTATGATGACCATGTATGTACCTCATTTGTACCCCATATTTGTACCCCACTTTTTAAAGATAAAATAATTTTTTAAAATAAATAAATAAATAAGAAAAATGTCCTAGATATACTGTTGTAATAAAAAAAGTTGCAAAGCAATATATATATAAAATCCCATTTTCATTGCTAGAAAATGTATACATATACTGAATATATATATTCACGTTAATATAATATGTACATGTAAATATGGATATAACATTTATCTTATTCATAGAACCATGTGCAAAAGAAAAATCTATGCAAGGTTTTGCAAACTAAAATAGAATTATGGAATATGTTTGCCCTTTAGACAATATGTTTCTGTATTGTTGAAATTTTTTACAAATATCACAGTTTGCTTTTATGAATAGAAAAAATATGTTATTAATATGACATTCATGTGTTGCCCTCTTTTCTATCTCATGACCTTGAAAAGTTCAAACATCTTCCCATAGGTTAAATAGATAAATAAAAATCTGAGTAAGATCGTGCAGTGTTTCAGTCGTTTTTTTTAGGTTTCATTTGTTTAAAAACACATATTCACCAAGAGAGAACAGACATGATGTTCTACTTGCTTATTTCCATCCCTGAACACCAGACAATTGAAAATTACTTTGTTGATATATTATATTCAATGCTTTCAATGCCACCTTATTTAGTTGTATGGTTGGTTTTGTTGAGAATTCTTCTTTGCTAGACTATATGAAATATACGCATTCCACATTTGCTTTTGGCATTCAACTTTGCAATGCTGCTGGTTAATGTTTTAATCAAGCAGCAACTTCAGGCAAAGAAAGAATTCACCACACAGTTGATAGTTTAAAGTTAATTTTTTATGTGAAATTTTAACCAAATATTATAATAGATGTATTAGAGAATAATGTATTCGTGCTAATTTTCTGTGCAACTTTGATTTGTCAAACGTATACAGTAGTTATCTTTTATGAGGCGGAAGGATCGCCGGAGCCCAGCAGGTCAAGGCTGTGGTAGCTGGGAGTGGCCACTGCACTCCAGTCTGGGCGACTGAGTGAGACTCCAACTCAAAAAAAAAAAAGAATCATGTCCTTTACAGCAACCTGATGGAGCTGGAGATCATCATCCGAAGTGAACTGACTCAGAAACAGAAAACCAAATACCACATGTGCTCACTCATATGTGGGAGCTAAATGATAATGAGGATGAAAATAATAGACACTGGGGACAGCAATAAGGGGTGAGGTGGGGTGGGAGGTGTTAGGGTTTGAAATTACCTATGGGATAGAGTTCACTATCTGGAAAATGAGCACCTGACACCCAATTCCCACCACTATACAATATGTTCATGTAACAAAAATGTGTGCATACCCCTTGAATCTAAAAATTTTTTTAAAAATCAATATTCTCAATTACTGTAAATTTAGTGAATAGGAGAAATTAATACCACTTTATATACTTCATTAGCAATGATGCTTTTAGTTCAGTCAACACTAATGTATGGAGGCCTTACTACTTAAGCTAGGAACCATATAACAAGTCCACGTTGAAAAGGATGGGACAGAAAAAAATTATTTACTTGTCCATATTGGTCTAACCAGTGAATTATTTTAGAAAACTTCTCAGTCTAGAGTCAGAAACACAGGCTCAGTTATCAGACTGCCTAGGTTCAAATTCTGGTTCTGTCATTTACTGGTCATGTGACCTCAGCAAGCTACTCTATTCATGTATCAGCAAAATGGGGGTCATAGTAGAACCTAACCTCGGAGTTATTTTGATGATTAAATGGGAAAATCCACATAGAGCAATTAGCATGAAATCTGTCATTTACAACTCAATAAATTTTATCTCTGCCATAGTGCTGCTGATAATGATATTGATGTTGAAGTTGCTGCTTCTTTGTTTTGTTGTATGTTGAACTTTTTAAATTTTTTATTTATTTATTTTACTTTATTTTATTATAAAGATGTGAGATAAAAGTCAGGATTAGGTAATAATACATAAGTAATGTATATGCAAGTGAAGTTTGGGCCTCCAACTGATCCTCACTTCCCCTGGTTTAAGATCTCATACTCTTTGAGTTATTATGTGCCCCCTCCTGCCAGTGTCCCACTACTACCAATCACTCTCTTGTACTATTGTGATTAATGTTCAGGTCCCACTTATGAGTGAGAACATGTGGTATTTGGTTCTTTGATTCAGTGATAGATCACTAAGTATGATGACCTCCAACTCTGTTCAATTTTCTGAGAAGTCCTTGATTTGTCCTTCTTTGTGGCTAAATGATATTCCATTATGTCTATGTAACACATTTTCTTTATGCAGTCTACTTTTGGTGGGCATAGGATTGGCTCCACGACTTTTTTGTTTGTTTGTTTATTTGTTTGTTTTTGAGTTGGAGTCTCACCCTGTCGTCCAGACTGGAGTGCAGTGGCCACTGCCAGCCACCGCAGCCTCGACCTGCTGGGCTCTAGCGATCCTTCCACCTCAGCCGTCCAAATAGCTGGAACTACAGGCGCGCGCTACCACGCCCAGCTGATTTTTTGATTTATTGTAGAGATGAGGTCTCTCCAAGTTGCCCAGGCGGGTCTCGAACCCGCGGGGTCAGGTAATCCACTCACCTCAGCCTCCCAAAGGCGCGGGATTAGGCTCCATGTTTTTGCTGTTGTGAATAGTGCGGCAATAAATGTGTGTGTGCAGGTGTCTTTTTTGTAGAACATTGAGTGTTCCTCCGTAGTCTCTCTGGAGAAGGATTGCTGCATCATATGGAAGGTCAATTTTTAGTTCCTTTAGACATAAGGTTAGGCTAGTTTGCACTCCCATCAACAGTGTAGCGTAGAAGCATCCCCTTTTCTCTGCACCAGTGCCAACATACACTGTTTTTTGATTTATTAATGATGACCATCCTTACTGGAATAAGCTGGTACCTCAGTGTGGTATTGATTTGCATTTCTCTGATGATTAGTGATTATTGGAAGTTATTCGAAATATTTCTCTTGATGGTAATATCCATCTAGCAATAAACTTTTAAAAATCAAAATTAAAAGCCTAATTTTCTGATCAAATTTTTATTTTTCATTTTCCCATTTAGGTAAATGAAGTCTACAATGGTCCTAAAGGAAAATCAAGACTTTAGTATCTCACAACCATTTGAAAGATAGCGCTAAAGATTTATTCTTTATAGTTGAGTTTATTTTTGGTTAACTATAAAAATGCAATAACACAGATCAAAATTGAACAAGATAAATCAGAAGCTTTTTAATTCTTAAAAATTACAATCTTTGTGCTACCCTGATGTATCTGTCATCTCTTTTTAAAATTATTACAGTATCATATCAGTAATAATCAATTTCTTATGATAATTTAGAAAATCACATTAGTTCTAAGCTTTCCATGTTCGATCACATTCTTTCCTGGAAATTCATTTTGCATATTTCTTGTTCTTTAATGGATATTTTTCTTTACCTGCCCTATCATGTCTTCATGATTCTGACATACATATTTTTATAAAAATTTTACTAAAATAAATGTAAAGAATATCTCTAATCTCTGAGGAGAAAACTTTATACTCTAAATTGTTGTTTCTCAAATTGATTCTTGGAGGTTTTTTCAGGGGCCTGAGAGTTCTCAGTGGATCTTTCTTAATATCATGTGTTTGATGTTAAAATAATAAAATTTTAAAAGATTCTGTATCATTTGAGTGATCTTACAATTGAATACTGCCACTCAATTTTTCTGCTTGTGCTTGTATTTATACAAGGATGACTGCTTGTCACTGCCTACTGAGAACAGTAATTTACAGAATGCCTAAATGATGAATCTGTGCCTGGTAAACAAAATTACATCATGGCAAGCTGTACAAAGGTTTCTTTATAGCCCAATCTTTTAAAAAGTTGGAAAGACTGAGTCATCATCAAATACATTATATTATAAGCATACCTGTATTCACGTAACAAGTGACAAATTCCTTTCAGCAAAACATCAGCTATCACATTAATGTCTCTAATATTATTTTATTAGTTTTGTATATTTGTATTCATTTTATTGTCATATAAAAACTATGAGCATTGGGAGTTAATGCTGATACATATTTAAATAAAATTGTAGGAAGAATAAATTGTCAACAAACAGATCTTAGAAATCTTTTTGAAATGCTATTATAAAACATTCTCATTTCTATAGTTATATAAGTTTCACTGTTTCATTTGTATTGGCTTTAAAATGTCTTTTTCAAATCTATTTTTCCTGCAGCGTATTATATGTCAAGCAACATTCTAATTGCTTGTCATGTATTAATTTCTTTATTCATCACAAGAATTCTTTGGGATAAGTTACGCCCATTGTATAAATGAAGAAACTGAGATATAGTAAGAATAAGAAACCTGGTGATTTCTTAAAAACCTGAAAACTGACCTTCCTTACTACCCAGCAATCTCCCTTCTGGGAATATATCTAGAGGAACTCAAATCACTCTATAATAAAGATACCTGCACATGCATGTTTATTGCAGCATTAATCCCAATAAGCAAAAATGTGGAATAACCGTACTGCCCATCAAAGGTGGACTGGATAAGGAAAATGTGGTACATTTACATGATAGAATATTATGCAGTCATAAAGAAAAAAATTATGAACTTTGTGGCAACCTGGATGGAATTAGAGTCTATGATACTCAGTGATTTATCACAGAAACAAAGATCTGAGTACTGCATGTACTCACTCATAAGTGGACCCTGAACATTTATTATAATACTATAAGAAAGAGATTGGCAGTAGTGGGACACTTCCAGGGGATGGGGGACACAAAACATCAGTAAGGGTACCCACACTTTACCTGTATGTTAACAACATATGTACCTAACCCTCATTTGTAACCCACATTTTAAAAATGAAATGATTTTAAAAAGAAACCTGCCCAAGGTCATCCAGCAAGTAAGTGGCAGAGTAGAGATTCAGACCCAGGTACTCGGCCTCCAGGGCCCATATGTTTAACCTCTGAATTATATAGTCTTTATGATTTATATGCCATTTATAATCTACAATTCCCCTGAAGTCTTGCAAATTCTGAAAATGAGTTTCTAAAAGTTTTCCCCTTAATGGTTTCTCAGGTTAAAAAATGTTTTCATTGTTCCTTAAATTTAAATTTTCTACTAGTCTTACTTTTCAGGAATAATTTATCTTCAGTTTACTAGCATTTTATAAAATAGTTTTAGGAAGTCACAGTACTGCTTCTTTCTAAATGACCACTTATTTGAGTACTTCCTTGCTCCAGCAATATCCATCCATAGTGTCCTGGAGTGTTACCCAAACCACTCTGAGGATAAAAGGATTTCAGAGTCAATTATACAAATAGTTTAGTTAAAAATAGGTTCAAATGGAGGAAAAGTGCACGCATTGAGTGTGCTAGATATCTAATAAATACACACTTTTACACATGTTCATTGGTTTGGAGGAATTTAAGGTGGTAAGCAAGTTTAAAATCATTACAGCGAAGATTTGGAGAACAAAAGATGACATACAAGCAGCCTACAAGACACATGAAAAAATGCTCAGCCTCACTAATCATCAGAGAAATGCAAATCAAAGCTACAATAAGATACAACTTAACTCCATAAGGACGACTATCATTAATAAGTCAAAAAACAGCAGGTGCTGGCGCAGCTGTAGAGAAAAGGGAACGCTTCTACACTGTTAGTGGAAATGTAAGCTAGTTCAGCCTCTGTGGAAAGCAGTGTGATTTCCAAAAGAACGAAAAATTGATCTTCCATACAATCCCACAATCCCTCTCCTGGGAATATACTCAGAGGAATATAAATTGTTCTACCAAAAAGACTCCTGCACACACATTTTTATTGCTATACTATTCATAATAGCAAAAACATGGAACCAACCCTACTGCCTATTTAAAGTGGACTGGATAAAGAAAATGTGGTGCATACACACAATGAAATATTACGTAGCCATAAAGAACAAAACCAGGGCCTTCACAGCAAATTGGATCATACTAACTGAACTATCATACTAAGTGATATCACGGAAACAAGAACTGAATACCACACATTCTCACTCATAAGTGGGCCCTGAGCACTTGTCACATTAGCACAAGGGTGGGATTGGCAGTCAATGGGCACTGCTAGAGGAGTAAGGGAGGGGGCACATGACAACGTAAAGGGTACCTCCACTACCAGGGGGAGTGAGGGCCAGCTAGAAGTCCAAACTTCATCTTATTTTAGAGTTGTGGGGCATAAGGGAGTAGCAAATCCTCCCTTAAGCCCCACAACTCTAAAATAAATTTTTAATTTTTTTTAAAAAGATTTTGAGAGCCATACAGCTAATATGTCAACTGTGTCAGGATCACATTAGGAAATGGCAGGCAACATGCAGATTTCAATAAAGGAGCTTTTCCAAAGGGATGGATAGTTTAGGAAATCACAGGGGAAAATGCAGCACCCAGGGACTTGCCCCAAGAGAATGTCTTTACCGTTCTAAGTCTGAAGGGAAGGGAAGGGAAGGGAAGGGGAGGGAAGGGCAGGGAAGGGGAGGGGAGGGGAGAGGAGGAAACAGTCACAAAAGGACAGGTGGAGGAAGCCACCTGACTGAAGTCACAACCTTGGGGAGAAAGAAGCACTCAGCCTATGGAGACCCTCAGAGAGGCAGCAAGGGAATAAACATCTGACATCTCTCTCCTGCCTTCCTTCATCTCTTGCTGGGGCTCCCACTGACCAAACTGAGTCAGAGGCCAAGGGACAAGACAGCTCACTGAGGGAGCATGTATTCTCAACCTCCTGGAACACAGAGGAGAAGAGAGAACAGGAGACAGGGGACCTGGGGGCAAACAGAAAAGATCCACTATCAACACTGTGGTTGATGCTGATATTTTATACTTCATCGTCAACCAAAGCTGATTTATCACCAAGTCGCTTTTCTCTAAGTACTCCATATCTAGAAATTTTCCTTCATTTCACACAGCAGAGAAAGTTCTTTTTCTTAATTCTTTATTTGCCCACGCCACTCTCCCGGTGAAAATCCTCCAGGCCACCTATCTAAAATTGCAAACCCTCAATACATCTAATTAATTTCTGTTTTATTCACCTCTGCATCCCTAGTGTTTAGGTTAGGAATGGCAAAAAGAGGTTCTTCAAATGTTTTAATAGTAATTGTTTACTAGCCGTGTGACTTTGGATAAGCTACGTAACCTCTCTGTGCATCAGTTTTTCTCATCTTAAAGGGAGGATAATAATAACTACCCCCCCTAGTTTTGTGATAAAGATTAAATGAGTTAAAATATGGAAAGTGCTTCGAACAATGCCTGGTACATAATGAACATATGAATGTTAGCAATGGATCTACTCAAAGTCACTGAAGTAGAATTTTTATTTAAACTATATTTATACTAAAAAAATATAGAATTATAAGGGCAACTCAAAAAATATCATTTTGCAGAAATTAATAATCTAATTTTACCAGCAAAAAATAGTGTTAGCCAAATATGATTATTATCATTAATACAGTATGTCTAACATTCAGGAATTAAAAGTGTCAACCACCACAGGATTTTAAGAGATTTAATATGGAGATAATGATGAGGTCTTACATTTTTAATTTTTGTAAGAATTACTTACAGTTGATCAATACATAGGAGACAAGAAAAGCACAAATAAATTATCTTTTTCAATAGTCCAATAATTTCTCTTCTGTTGAATTTAATGTATCTATAAAGCTGAATTGCACCACTATACAATTTACCCATGTAACTGAAAACCACTTGTACCTCTGAAACTCCTGAAATAATAAATAAATATTTTAAAATTTAAAAAGTTAAATTGTTATCCTGAACTATGCAAAATAAAAGCAACCTTGTCTCTACAAAAATACAAAAATTAGCCAGGCATGGTGATGTGCACAATGTAGTTCCCAACTGAGGCAGGAAGATCACCTGGGCCCAAGAGGTCAAGGCTGTGATGAGCTGTGATCATGCCACTGCACTCCAACCTGGGCAACAGAGTCAGACCTTGCCTCAAAAATAAATAAATAAATAAATAAATGCTTTAATGAATAAGGTACTTGATTACTATCAGCCAATAATTAAAATTATTATTTTGTTTTGTTTTCTCTTTTCTTTTCTTTTCCTTCTTTTTTTCTGAGACAGGGTCTCATTCTGTCACCCAGTGTGGAATGCAGTGGCATGGTCATGGCTCACTGTAGCCTACTGCTCCCAAATTCGACTGATCCTTCTGCCTCAGTCTCCTGAGTAGTTAGAACTACAGTCTCATGCCACCATACCCAGCTAATTTTTTTAATTTTTTATAGAGATAAGGTCTTGCTATTTTGTCCAGACTTGTCTTGAATTCTTGGACTCCAGCAATCCTCCTATTCCAGCCTCCCAAAGAGCTGAACTATCAGATATGAACCACTGCACCCAGCCTATGTATTATTGTTTTATGAAACACCATTGTGTTTTCATTGTTCTTAGAAATATTTGAGTGAATATATACACTTCAATGAAGTGACTCTTCTCATAGAAGATGAATTGACAAAAATTTTACATGAGCATTATTTCTGACTTGCATTCAAAAAAGTAATTTGAAGTAATGGCATACAAAATTTTCTGAGGATAGAATGATCATTATTTTTTAAATCCAAGAACTACACAGTGTCCTTTCTTTTGACTATGACAAATGTACAACTATTTGACATCTTATTGTGGGTTTCTTTACCTCTTCTTTGTTTTTGTTCTTTTTTTTCTAATAGACACAATAACATTAATAAAACAAATCGATAAAATCACTATTATTATGATATCATAATATAACTATATTATTTTTAAGGACTTTCTCGCATAACCTATTTTTATTTCACCTAATTTAACAACACTTCCTCAACTTTATTGTCACAGATATTAAGGACCATTAATTTAATCAGGACATTCAAGATACTCTTATAACACTTTGTACCCTTATATAGGGCTTCTATCAATTGTGTCCAATTTAATGCTGCCTTAATATTCCTCTTCATGCATGCATTCATTCACTATAATGCACTACACCAGGCATGGGAAATCTGCAGTGAATACAACAGATATCTTACCTCCCATTCTCACTGTGCCGCCTTTCACCTTCCTTACCAGCTCAGTGAAAATAATAAGAATCACTATTGATTGAACACTGATTGGATGAAATCCACTGTGGTGTGTGTGTGTAACAAAATTATAGGTTTAATTCTCACAACCTGCCCCAGAAGGTAAGAGGCAGGATAGTGCAGTCCAGTTCATCTCCTAGCTCTGTCATTTACTAGCTGTAAATTTCCTTTATTTGCCATTTGGGCAAGTCACTTCCTGGACCTCAATTCCTTTATCCTTAAAATTGGGATAATAATAGCATTGCCCCTCTTTCTGTAAAACAGTACCTAGCAAAGGGATTCTTGTAAATATTAAATTAGTTGATATATATAAAAATGCCTAGAATGTGCCTGGCTTAATAAATGTGAACCTTATTATAGTTACTGTTTTATCACTGAAATGGATAGATTTTAGTAAATGTACCATAATGAAACAGCAACCAAAGGAACAAGCCAGGATCTCTAAACCCTGGTCTCACCCCATGGATGTCCAAGTGATATTTTAACTGTACCAACTACCAGTTTGCAACAGATTTTGCCCTTTTGGGAAAATCGAAATATAAAAAGAAGAAAATTTTGCCTCGAATGAAGCTAAGAAGCTCTTCTAAACATTCTAGTTTATTTGAGTTTAATAGTGGAGGGAGATATGAAAGGCTTCCAAGTAACTTTTTGAAAGAAGAGGGAAGAAAAATGGCAGAACATTTAGAGTTATAACAAAAGTGAACACTATGGTTGCAAGAAATTGTTTTATTTGCTATTTATTCACCCCTCAGAACACAGATACTATCAGACAACTGTCACATCATGTAAACAAAAAACAGCAAACTTACTGGGATTGATCATTAGATACAAGAAATTCAACCTGACAAAAACAAGCACAAAGTATAACTCTTGCTTTGTGTGTGTGTGTGTGTGTGTGTGTGTAAGTTCTGGTTGCCTTTAACCAGTATTTTAGTACTTAAAGCATAGTAATCAATCTCATTTTAAATCAGTTTATGAAAGTTCTTATTTTTCACCAATTTGTGGATCACAACAAATGTGGATATTATGCTCAGTTTTAAAAGGTGAAACATGATTTCACTTATAGAGACAAATTTTTTCTACTTTTTTTTATAGAAGAATAACTTAAGGAACTCTGACTGTTACTCACCACTGCACATTACATTACATTAATGCCTCTATACTAAATTAAAGAATCCATTCTCAATAAGAGGTGGTTTTTTCCTATGGATTTAAAGATCATGAACAATATATTTCAGAGTGTTTACTTAAAATCTGTTTAGTATTACATTTTTTAAAAAAGAGTCTCCATAGAAGACAAAATACGAGGGGGTATTAAAAAAAGTCCAGAATTTATTTATAAAAAATTGTGTATTTATCCTTACATGTTTAAACTTCAGTCACCTTCAAAGTACTCTCCGTTTGATGCAATACACCTATCGAGATGCTTTTTCCACTGTTCAAAACAGTTTTTGAACTTGTCCACTTTTATGCCTTTTAGTGCTTCTGACATTATTTGTTTCACCTCTTTTCACATCAGCAAAACACTTTCCTTTGAGGACTTTTTAAATCCAGGAAAAAAAAAATTGTTCGAAGTGAGTTTGGGTGAATAGGGAGGATAGGGCACGGGAGTCATGCCATCGTGGGTCAAAACTTCTGAACATTCAGCGTGGTGTGGAAAGTGCACTCGTAAATCACCCATCATAAATGGGCAAAGACGTTGAAAGAATCCTCCCTTACATCCAAAAAAAAATTCACTGAAACTGAACACAGTCTTTCACAATGACACTAGCTAGTACACACTGATGTCAACGGGGTCCTAGATCACTTTCCTAGCAGGGGAAATTTGTTCTACAAGGGGCCCATCCTCCAAAGGATAATTCTGGTTTGGGGGATCCCCTCTCATATAGATAATTTTGTTCTTTTGCTTGATAAATATTATAGTGGGAATGGATGGTAGGCTAAGTGTGAGCCTCACTTGATAAAGCGGGTAGAAGAGAGAGCTGGAACCCATAAATGATACTGTCAAGAAGGAAAATATAAGTCAGCCAAACACATGAGGATATTATCTGGAGCATTTCAACTTGCATATGTTCACATAACATTTCAGCTCGATAATGCCAGACTTTAACTTATGCATATCTGTGGGATAGAGGAATCTCTCAAAGAATGAAGAGAGACTTTATTCAAAAGTGTACAGTGGAAAATTAGTCCTCACAATGGACTTCCTTTACAGAAAACCACTGGGCTAGCAGTATGTATTCTATCACACATGGTTTTCTAGGGTTTGAGTCAGCTGGTTCAACTAGAAATAACAATCAGAGCACTGTGCAACAATAACTGCTTGCAGTAGCAATATCCAAGCAAAGTCTACTTGCCTAAGAAAAAATTTTAAACAAAAGGATGTGACTGTGATATCTTTGACTACCATGTCAGTGTCCATGAACAATGTTTCTGCATGTTCAAGAGGAAGGCAACCACATTAGGAGAAGCATGACAACATAGCAACTTCTAACAGATGTGCCCATGGTATTTGGATAAAAAGAAGAACAAAGCACACATGAAAAGAATTTCACTCAGTCCGAGATGCCACTTTTGGAGTGAATAAAGAAGATAAAGATTTTGATCAATATAATAATAAATTTTGAACCTGGAATAAATAAAAGTATAAAATCTTCCATACATATAAAAATAAGTTTTGGGTGAAGTGTATGTGTAGGAAATACGATCAATAAACAGAAAACCAGTTTTATTCTGCTTAGCAAATAATGAGTCTATTCTGGGCATTTAGGATCTTAGCTTTAAGCCAATCATTAGGATAAAGTCAGTTGGGAAAATTATTTGGCTGTGTCTAATAAAACAGATATAGCATGCCCCATGACCCAGCAATCCCATTCCTCAGTGTTTAGCCAACAGAACTGCATATGATGTCTGCTATAGTTTGAATGGTTGTCCCCTCCAAATCTCATCTTGAAATATGAGCCCCAGTGTTGAAGGTAAGACCTAGTGGGAGATGCTTGGGTTGTGGGGGAGGATCCCTCATAAACGGCTTGGTGTGGTTCTTGTGGTGAGTGAGTTTTTGCTCAATTAGTTCACAGGGAGAGCTGGTTGTTTAAAAGAGTCTGGCATCTCCTTCTATCTTGCTCCAGCTCTCGCCATGTGACGCACTTGCTCCCTTTGCCTTCTGCCACAAGGAAAAGCTTCCTGAGGCCTCACCAGAAGCCTAGTAGGTGCTGGTGCCATGCAGAACCATGAGCCAAACAATTTTTTTTCTTTATAAATTACCCAGTCCCGGGTATTTTGTATAGCAGCGCAAAATGTATTAATACAATGTTCATCAAAAGATGTGAACAAGAATATGTATAGTACTATTTGGAGTAGGAAAAAATACAGGAAACAACCCAAACATCAAGAATAGTAGGGTTAAATAGTGGTATATCTACACAATGAAATACTAAAGCATAATAACAATGAATGAGTTTCCCTTACACACTGCTTAATGAATTATTCTCACATAGATGCTGTAGGATGCTATAATTCTGTTTATATAAAGTTGAAAATCAGGCAAAGCTAACTACAGTGCTAGAAGTCTAGATGTCGATTACTCTTTTGTGTAGTGTCGTGATGACATGAGGAGGTTTCTAGAGTGCTGGAAACAATCTGTCTCTTGATCTGTACACTGGTCACACAGGTGTGTTCACTTTGTGAAAGTTCATTAATCTCTTCAACTAACATTTGTCCAATAATATAATATAAAGAAGATTATGGATACCAGTACTGACTTCATGTCTTACAAACTGCATAACCGTGAACAAGTTACATAACCTTTCTTAGCCTCATCTTTCCAATCTTTGAAGCAAGAATAATTATAATGTCTACCTCAGGGAACTATTATAATTGCGTAAGCTGATGGGCCTGGCACAAAATCAGTGTTCAATAAAGGTGAATTCGTATTATTAGTTAATGTATGCCATGAGGCAGAATGAGTCCTCGGTGGCAAGCTGGAGAAAGAAACAATCTGAGAGCCAAAATAAAATGTCAAGAGCAAGAAGCCTCAAGGAAGGCAAGATAAGGATGCAGACCATTTTAAAGCGAAAGCCATAAACAATGTCAAGTGATGCAAAGAAGTCATGGAAGATAGGGAGAGAGAACATCTGGCAATACAAAAGCCATTGGCAAGCTTTGCTGAGCAGATGGAATTGAGTTAGAGGCCAAAATCAGACGATAGCAACTTACAGCATGAACGAGAGGTGGGAAAGTGAGATATCTAAGTGAGTCTCTCAAGAAAGGTGGCTATGAAGTGAAAAAAAAGAAGAAAGGGCTATAGGTAGAGGAGGAGATAAAATTGAAAGGAATATGCTTGATAGTAGAGACTATGTATGAAGAGATTGATAACACAAGAGAAAAGATTGACAAAGCGAAGTCCAAGGAAGTGACGAAGAAGGAAACTGAAGCACAAGAAGAAAAGATGAGTGCAGACGCTGCAGGTAGAGAGATAAGATGTTGAAGGCATTCTCACCAAATGGTTTCAATTTCTTCAGCAGCATTACTACAAGTATAGATAGAGCTGGTAGGATAGAGGGCATTTGGGAGTTCTTTAGAAAAAGGCAGGAAAACGAAAGCACCCCTACCCAGAAATACAAAATATATTGTCAGTGTCTGCACCATCAAGCTCATTGCAGCATTGTTCACAATGGTCAGGATATGAAATCAACCTAGATGTCCATCAATGGATGAATAAATCAGAAAATGTAGTATATATACACAATACTAAACAGCTTTGAAAAAGGAAATCCTGTCATTTACAACAGGATGGATAAACCTGAAGGACATTATTTTAAGTGAATTAAAGGAAGACATGATGACTCATGCCTGTAATCCCAGCACTTTAGGAGCTGAGATGAGAAGATTGCCTAAGCCCAGGAGTTTGAAACCAGCCTGGACAACATGGCAAGACTCCCAACTCTACAATTAAAATAAAATAAAATAAAATAAACTAGGCATAGTGGTGAATGTCTGTAATCCCAGCTACTTGGAAGGCTGAGGCAGAAGAAACGCCTGAGTCCAGCAGGTCGAAGCTGTCATAGCCATGAGTATGCCATTGCACTCCAGCCTGGGTGACAGAGTAAGACTCTGACTCAAAAAAAAAAAAAAGCAAGTGAATTAAACCAGGCTTGGAAGGACACATGCAGCATGACCTGACTTCTATGTGGAATCTAAGAAAGTTGAACTCACAGAAGCAGAAAGTGGAATGGTGGTGGCCAGGGGCTGGGGAGATGTTGGTCCAAGGATACAAAATTTCAGTTAATTTAAAAGATCTTTTACACAACATGGTAACTATAGTTAATCATTTCATTTGTTTGGGGTTTTTTTGTTTGTTTGTTTTTGAGTGGGAGTCTCAACTCTGTCACCCAGGCTGGAGTGCAGTGGCACGATCATGGCTCAGGCAACCTCGACTTCCTGGGCTCAGGAGATCCTTCCGCCTCAGCTTCCTGAGTAGCTGGGACTACAGGAACAGGCCACCATGCCTGAATAATTTGATTTTTTGTAGAGATGAGGTCTCACTGTGTTGCCTAGGCTTGTGTTGAATTCCCAGACAAGCAATCTTCCCACCTTGGTCTCCCAGAGTGCTGGGAATATAGGTGTGAGCCACCATACCCAACTAATAATATTGTATTCTGCCAGGCTCCATAATATTGAAACTGTCAGGCTCCATAAAAAAAATTTGTTTTTAAATAGCCAGATATGGTGGTGCATGTCTGTAGTCCCAGCTGTTTCAGGAGGATAAAGCGAAAAGATCACCTTCTGCCTGAGCCCAGAAGGTCTAAGTTGCGGTAAGACATAATGGTGCCACTGTACTCCAGCATGGGCAACAGAGTGAGTGAGACTCTGCCTCAAAAGAAAGAGAGAGAAAGAGAGAAAGAAAGAAGGGAGGGAGGGAAGGAAGGAGAGAAGCCTCCTCGACCTTCCTTCAGTTCTTCCTACATGCCAGGCAATCTTCCATCACAGAGCTAACACATGTTTGATGAAAGTAGATTTTAAGTGTTCCCACAACAAAAAAAAAATAAGTATGTGAAGTAATGCAAATGTTAATTTATTTTATTTAAACTTTCCACTATATATACATGAATAAATTTTGTACCTGATAATTATGTTATTTTTATTTTTACATTAAAAATAGGTATATAAGTAAATAAATTAGTATTGCCAAGTAGCACCAAGATCCTAACTGTGCTGTGAACCATGAATGTCTCACAGCACCAACCCACAAGCTTCTGTGATCTCCAGCAGTGCTTTGCATCTCATAGCTATTCTTATTACACTTTTCACAATTATCTTTAGAATCCCAGGTATATAGAGAAGACAGATGGCTACACTGATCTAGGTATGAGCTATTTTGCAATGTTGGTACAAAGGAAGGACTCACGGTTTCAGATGATAGAAACCTAACTCAAATCAGCTTAGACATGTAAGAAAATGGATTGGCCTATATAACAGGAAATGTCAAAGTATAGCTGCTTCCAGGAAGTTACCTTTGTAATTGGCAATCTATCTCTTTCTTCTCCATTTCTTGCCTCTGCTTTTCTCTCTATTAGCTTCTTTTTCAGGCCAGTTCTTTCTTACTGGTGGCAAAGGAAAACACATGAATCTTAATCCGTTGTTGCACAGCTATTCCCCAAGAAGAGAGCGCATCTTTCTTATTTTATCTTCAGAAATTATTATAAGAATTATTTATATTGTACCTTCTTAGATCACAGACTCATCCCTAAATCACTGTGGTCCTGGAAACAGAGTATCCTGATTGACCACTCCTGGAGCTGGTAGGTGGGGTCAGCCCCATTGTAGGAGGGAGTCTTTTCAAAAGGAAGAAAACTGCCCTGACCAAACAGTAAAAAAAAAAGAGGAAAAAAAGCAAAAAACTCAAAAGGATGTCATTTGTCTTCATTCTTTTTACTTTCCAAGTATCTCCTTTCATTTACATTAAACATTGTCTTACTCACCCGAACCTCACACTTTAAAATGTTTTAAATATTCAAACTTAACCTTATGCTTCTTGCTATCTTGTCTATAATCCCCATCATTCTATGCCCTCTCTATTCATCTACACTGAAAATACTTACTAGTCCTCACCTTTCTTAAATTCTTCATTGACCAAGATTGTTTTAATACCTAAAAAGTAACAGTTTTAACATTTCTATGAATTCCAACTAAGTAATTTATTAATCATTCTCAAAATGATGGCAATTCCAAAATATCTCAAGTGTAAGGAGTGACATAAAGTAAAATATGCAATTTTCCTGCATACATGCATTATTCCACACATATTTTAGCAAATATGTATTGACTATCTAGATGGAATTGACATTAAATTTAGGAGTTAATACAAATTGACATTAAATTTAGGAGTTAATACAAATTGGGCCTCGGTTCCTTCTGCTTAGAACCTTTAATATTTTCCATTACTCTGAAGGGAAACACCGAACCATTCAATGTAGGACACAGAGCCCAGCCTGGTCCAGCCCCTCATCATGTCACACCTTACCATGAACGCCCTCCTGCAGTCTTCTCAGCCTTCCTTCAGTTCTTCCTACATGCCAAGCAACCTTCCACCACAGAGTTAACACATATGTTCTCAACTTTGCCAGGCAAAAAATTTTTTTTTATTCTACTCAAAGTTCCAGTTTTCAGAGAAGCTTTCCCTGACCTCCTTGATCACATCAACCCACTCATTGGATTTATTTTCAATTTTCATGGCACTGTATTGGGTACTTATTGACATGCCTCACTACTGCCATGACTTTGCAGTTGTTTGTATGATGACTGGATTATAGTTTGTCATACTGCATTATAAATGCTAAGATAGAGCCTGTGTCTAGTTTTACTCACTGCTGTATCTTTAATACTTTGAAAATAATAATAACAATGCCTTGCACATTGTCAGTGCTCAGTGAAATGATTACCTATTGAACACATCAATGTATTTATTAATTCTTGAAATTTAAAAAAAAAACTTTTTTCAGTTGTTCCCTTACCTTCAGAAAGAAGGAAGAATATAAGTTAAGCTAAAAGATTTTGTTCGGTGAAAATTGAATTCAGGATTTCACTTTGGGAATAAGAAAAATTTTAAGTATATATTCATTAATGTTTGTTTTCCAAACATTGGTTTAGAACATATTTTTTTATGTTTTTAATAGGGCTGTTTGTTTTTTTACATATTTGACTAGATTTTTTTTGTACATATTTGTTTGTAAATATGTTCTATTTTTTTTCTGTTTGTACATATTTGACTAGATTTTTTTCCAAGCCATTTTTTGGGAGAAAACTTGCTTAAGTAATATGCTTATTGTCTCTCCACTCTTACCAGATAGTTATTCACATTACAAAAATACAAAATGCCCAGCTGGTCAAGGCTGTGGTGGCTGGGAGCATGCCACTGCACTTCAGTCTGGGTGACAGAGTGAGACCCCAACTCAAAAAAAAAAATACAAAATATATGCATAATGAAAATTCCAGACTTTGGCAACTGCTTAGCATTGTCTAATTATATATAATATAGTTGTCTGGTAGCAGATGCTATATGTATCTTGGCATCAACATTATTGTTTACGTATTACTGATTCTCCATGAAAAACATCCCTTTTGTACCCTAGAGGACGCATTATCTCTCAAAGGGAAGATGGAGATTTATATATAAAAATTGATAATAATCCTTTTTACAAAATTAAAGTTGTTGGCCAACTCCTTCTTTGGCAGCTGTACAATTTGCATAATTGCATATGCCTTTCTAAATTTCCCCTGGAACTCTAGATGAATAAGGTGTTCCTTTTCATTTGCATTTTTAAAGCCTTAATTTTGTTGCATTAAACAGCTGCCCCCAGCTGCAGCCTCAGATCTGGCTGGTATTGGTAAACTTTCTGTGTGTTGGCAAATCGCTTTGAGAATTTTCTAATCAAAGGAAAACCCTTAGTATTTCATTGATTTGTATGAGTAAAATGTTTAGATTTTATGCAATGTCAGTGAACTGCGGTGAACATTTCTAAGGTAACTATCCTACAATTCTACTCAATAAGAGTTAACAGTACAGTCAGTAGGCTTTGCTTACTAAAGATTGTGCTTAGAAAGGCTTTACACATAACAGTCAGAGAAGAGAGTGTGAGTAGGTCTTATTCCTATTAGATCCACCAAAGACTCTCATGTTATTTAATCACTAATGTAAATAAACTAGAGGGCTGAAGTGGAGTAACATCTCTCATTTTCCAAGGTCTATTATGCCAGTAGGTACCTTCTGAGAGAGCAACCAGATGTAACTCTAATGCAAGAATGACTGAGGTGAGTGAGTGGGATCAGACTACCTAGACCTCAACCAGTCTGTTCCCCAGAAGCAACCAACAGGCCAAACCAAGAACCTCCTGGGTAGCCTGGAACAAAAGTTTAGCATAGTGAACTCCATATTGGATGGAGGTTAGCAACCTTATCAGATGCTCCAGTTTAGCTTTTCATTCATTTAACAAATATGTACTGTATTAAGAACTACTCTGGGTCAGGCAGTGTGCCGAGTGCTGGGAATATTGAAGACTGACAGTGGTTTTCTATACTCGTGGACACTACTAATAGGGAAGTCAAATATTATTCACACAATCACATGAGTGAGTCTACATTTCTATTCTAACATATATACTATGAAGAAATAAAATAGAATTCTATAAGAGCTTCACCCAATATGGAGGCTTAAGGAACATTTATCTGAAAAAAAGAGAGGCTTTAACTGAGAACTGGAGGAGAAGTAAGGACTCATTAACTGAAGAATGAGAGAGGAATATTTCTAGTAAAGAAGACAGTATTGTGAGACTCTGTGAGTCCACTAGAAAAGCTAAAAAAATAAAAATAGTAAAAGAAGTGTCACTGGATGTAGGAATTGAGAAAGAATAGAGTTGGTAGGCTGAAGATATAGGTAGGAGCTAGACAATAGGCACCCCTGGAGACCATAGTTTTCTATTTTAGTCTCTAAAACAGCATTGGAAAGTCCCTGAAATAATAGAAGTCGGCACAGAGAGGAGGTTATACTCAGAATTGCATTTGAAAACATTGCTCTGGCTGCAATAGCAAACTGATGAAAAGGAAGAAATGCATATGGGGAAATCAAATAGAATGATTTAATCCAGCTAGAGAAAATGGTAGTGTGGGCTAAAATAGTGACAATAAAAAAGAAAAGTGTCCATTCATATCTTTTGCCCACTTTGTAATGGGGCTGTTTTTTTTTTCTTTTCAGCATGTTTGAGTTCCTTGTAGATCCTAGATGTTAGACCTTTTTCAGATATATAGTTGGCAAATATTTTTTCCCAATCTGTGGGCTGTCTCCCCACACTCTTAATGGTTTCTTTGGCTTTGCAGAAGCCTGTCAGTTTGATGAGGTCCCACTTGTCTATCTTATCTCTTATGGCATGGACACTTGGGGTTTTCATCAGGAACTGGTTGCCAGTTCCAATTTCCATAAGGGTGTCTCCTGCATTTTTAAAAGTTCTTATAGTTTGAGGTTTTACATTTAGGTCTTGATTCATTTAGAGATGAATAGACACTTCTCAAAAGAAGACATTCAAGCAACCAATGGATACATGAAAAAATTCTCAGCCTCACTACTCATCTAATAAATACAAATTAAAACCACACTGAGATACCACCTAACTTCAGTCAGGATGGCCATCATCAATAACTCAAAAAATAACAGATGCTGGAGAGGATGTGAGGAGAAGGGAACACTTCTACAATGTTGGGAGTGTAACCTAATACAACCTCTGTGGAAAACAGTTTGGCAAGTCCTAAAAGATCTAAAAATCAACCTTCCATAAGATTATACAATCCCCCTTCTGGGAATACACCCAGAGGAATTCAAATCACTGTATGAAAAAGATACCTGCACACACATATTTATTGCAACATTATTGACAATAGCAAAAACATGGAACCAACCGTGCTGCCCATCGAAAGAGGACTAGATAAAAAAATGTGGTACATATACATGGTGAAATATTACACAACCATAAAAAAGGACAAAATTATGAACGTCACAGCAACTTGGGTGGACTTAGAGTCTATAAAACTGAATAATCTATCACAGAAACAAAGAACTGAGTATCACATGTTCTCACTCATAAGCGGACCTTGAACAATTATCATAATACTATAAGAAAGGGATTGACAGTGGTGGAAACTGCAAGGTAGAATTAGTAGTAGTGGGAAACTGCCAGTGGGGGGCACACCTCATCAACAAGGGTACCTGCATAATAAATATTTATATACCTAACCCTGAATTGTACCCCACATTTTTAAAATAAAATTTTAAAAAATAATAATTTTACCTTGATCTAAAGGAAAAATTGTAGGACTGCTATAAAAAAAATTTTTTAAGAAAGAAAAATGTGCTTTATATGGTGATGAATAGAATGTATATTTCATGGTTGTTGGATGGAGTATTCTGTAGGTATCAGTTAAGTCCATTTGGTCAAGCATCTTGTTGAGGTTCTGGATCTTCTTGTTGATTTTTTTGTCTTGATGATCTGTCTATGGTCATGAGTGGGATATTTAAGTTCCCAGCTATGATAGAAAGAAGACATACAAGCAGCCAACAGATACATGAAAAAATGCTCAGCCTCACTAGTCATCAAAGAAATGCAAATTAAACTACACTGAGATACTCCCTAACTTCAGTCAGGATGGTCATCACCAACAACTCAAAAATCATCAGATGCTGGAGAGGATGCAGTGAAAAGGGAACACATCTACACTGTTGGTGGGAGTGTAAACTAGTACAGTTTCTGTGGAAAACTGTGTGCTGATTCCTAAAAGATCTAAAAACTGACCTTTTATATGACCCCACAATTCCTTTACTGGGAATACACCCAGAAGAACTCAGATAACTCTATAAAAAAGATACCTGCACACATATGTTTATTGCAGCATTGTTCACAGTAGCGAGAACATGAAACAAACCATGCTGCCCATAAAAAAAAAAAAATGTGGTACATACACATGATGGAATATTATGCAGCCACAAAAAAGAACAAAATCATGAACTTCCCAGCAACCTGGATGGACTTAGAGTTTTTAATACTGAGTGATCTTTCACAGAAACAAAGAACTGAGTATCCCATGTTCTCATTAATAAGCGGATCTTGAACAATTATTGTAATACTATAAGAAAAGGATTGGCAGTAGAAAGAAACTGCCAGAAGGGGAGTGGGAAAGTGGGATTGGCAGTACTGGGAATCTACCTGGGGAAAGGGGGGGTTACACCTCATCAACAAGGGTACCTGCATAATGAACATTTGTATATCTAACCCTGAATTGTACCTCACATCTTTAAAATAAAAAAATTAAAAAGATTTTTAAAAAGACAAATGTCCCTTAAATATATAGCCATAAAATAAAACTATTTTCTTTGAACTATGTTGGATAAAAACAAGTTTTATGTAATGAAAGTTGGGTTTCATTCCAAGAAAATAAATGAATTCTAATAAAATGAATGATTATTTAAAAAAAAAAAAAGAAGAAGAGAAGTGAATGGATTCACAGATATTTAGGAGATAATTCTGCCAAGATTTGTTGATTGATGGGCTTTAGACATGCTGAACTGAGGTCTTTTTGAGACACCCATGTGGAAATACTGAATAGGCAGTTGAGTATAAGGGTCTAGTCTAGAGGTATAAATTTGGGAATTATTAGCCAGTTGAGGAAAATTGAGTCATCGATACCAAAGATACAATCTAAGACTAATAACATGATAGATACAGATGTGCCACTCAGCTCTCCCTCCAGCAAAAAAATTTGATGCCCAGATTGACAGAGAATGAGGTCAGCAGACAGCCCCTGGCTCTCAGCTCTTTCAGGGTCCGCCTTAGCTGAAAGAGCTTCCTCAAAGGACTTGATTTCTATTCTGAGCACTTTACATCTGGTGAATGAGCACAGCAAGGATATGAAGGCTCCATCACTGGAATCCAATATGGGATGAACCCATAATCAAAAATGTTCCACTAGGTTGGCCAAAGCTTTGTTAGGCTTGCTTCAAATTTCAACTCCCTTCACATCTCTTTGCCATCCTTCCCCAGACATTGATTCATAATAACCCTTTTGCACCCCAAACTCTGTCTCAACAATATCTAATCTAGAGAAGCTAACCTATAGCAAAGTATAAAATGGAAAGAGGAAAGAGTTTAGAACCATCTGCAAAGTAACAGAAAAGGAAATGTTAGAAAGTAAGAAGGAAAGCCTGGATAGCATGGTATCTTGAGAGCCAAAATAAACACATCTCAAAAAACAAAGAGTGGGCAAGAGTGCTGAGGGATTAGAAAAAAAATTACTGGAAAAAGTCCACTGGATTTAAATCATGGAGGTCACTGGTGACCTTAGCCAAAATCGTTCTAGTGCAGTGCCAAGAACCAACTGCCAAATTGGAGAGGGTTGAGAAGGGAATTAGAGGTAAGAAAATGTACTCACCAAATAACGAGAGTTCTTTAGAAAGTTTAGATGAAAGGAAATGGGAAAGATATAAAGGAGCTGCAAGGGAATTATAAGAGGCAAGAAAAGGTTGTTTTTAAGATGGAAGACGTAAAAAGATTTAAATGCAATTGGATATAATCCATTTGAGAAGAAGTTGAATACATAGAGTAGGAATGGGGCAGTGGAAGAAGAAAGAAAGAGAGAGCATGAGAAACTGTGTGAGAGAGAGGGAGAAGAAAAAGAAAAAACCCTGCTCAGACTTAAGAGAAACTCAAGTCTAGAAGAAGAAATTGATAATGTAAGATTTATAATGTCATGAGAAGGCATGAGGGAATGGAATGCAAAGCACAGGTGGAGAGATTGACCTTAAATGAGAAGGATGTTTCCTATACCAAAATAAGAATGAGTCCAGATGGAACTGTATGGATTTGGTAGCAGGAAGCTGAGGGAGTTCCCATCTGATGCCTTCTATTTTCTTCAGAAAGTAGGAGGTGAAGTCATCTGCTGACAATGAGGAGGAGTTATGAATATTTGAGGTTTGAATAGAATGTAGAATGTTTCAAACAACTGTTGTAGAAAGGAGAAGAGAATTTACCAGGGAAATATAGAAAAATGGGGAGGTTTAATGGGCCCAGTGTGTTGGCATCAATCTGCACTGTTGCATGATTTGTGTGTGTGTGTGGCAGTACCAGGCTGTTCAAGCGTAGGCATGAAGAAGGTGTACATAGATGCTTTCATCCAAAGTTGGGTGTTTGTCAAACAAATTAAAAAACTGTTAAGACAGCAAGACAAGGAATTTCAGTGTATTGGTGAGAATGCGATTCAAATAATAGATTGTGAGATCTAAACTAAAAAATGAAAATGAAAGGATGAAGAAAGATGAAAAGGTAAAAGTTGGTGACTGAGGGGAAAATAGAGGGGTCAGCATATTAGAGCAATACTTATTAAGATCTGGGGATCGTGTTAATACTCAGAATACGATTAGAGTCTGGGGGGGGGGACCTGAGATTCTGCATTTCCAACAAGTCCCCAGGTAATGCTGATACTGCTGGTCTGAGGACCAGACTTTGAGTTAGCAAGGCATTAGAAGTTCAAATAAGCTCAAAAGTAGTTTTGAAAGACAGAGAGAGAGAGAGAATATGAATCAACCAAGTTGCTATTAGGTCACTAGAGTAGCTGAACTCTGAACAGTGATGAATGGGATTTCATGAAGGACACTTTATAGCTACTATGAAGGCTCTCTCTGATGCTGTTGCTCCCCTCACATCTTTAGAAAATATCCCCATTTACATGGTTACCTAAGTGATGCTGTGTCCTGTCTCTCTAAACAAGTCTAAACAAAGGAGATGACTTATCAGTTGTAGTCAGTTAAATGTAGTTCATTAATAGTAATAGCAATAATTTATGCTATTACTAGAGACACAGAAAAGGCTGGGCTAGTTTTTAAGAATAACTCTATGGAAATTAGAATTTAAGATGAACTTCCAGCACATCTTAAAAGCCCTAAAATACAGGGTTGGCCAATCTATAAGGTGATTTAAAAAAAAAAACAGTGTTTTGAACTTTACACATATGTGAATAGTAAGCAGGAGAAATGGAAACTGTTGGAACTTCTAGAAAGAAGTCCCTGCTCTGACTTAAGAGAAACACAAGTCTCAGTGGCTCAGAAGGATGATCTCACCTCAAGATAAGGTGATATAGATAGGCCCACAGAAATCCATTTTTCTGTTTCTTCCTATAAACCAAATTTTCTCAAGAAATTGTAACTTGACTTCCAGCTCCTAAGCAAGCAACTAAAGATTTTCTCTTTTAGAGAGAGATCAAATGTTGAGTGAAACCAATCATTGGGACTTATATTTAAGCAACAACAAAATAATAAATGAAAACAATATTTGCAATTGAAGGTGAATTGATCCAACTCGAGCTTAGGAGAAAAAGTAAGGTGAAACAAAGATAATAACAACAAATTGTATTGTTAAACTTTAATTGTGCCTGATGTTTGATATTCTTTCAATCTTGTCCCATACATAGACTCTTTTTTGAAAATGTGGTAACTAAATAATAGTAAATGTTTAGAAGAAAGAGTCCTAACTTTTATGGGAAGAAAATATCAGTTGAAGACAAAAATAGGCTACAATCACAACTTCAAAACCATACCTTCAAAAATTAAACTCTGAACCATAAACAAGCCCCCTTACCTAGGCATAAGTAAGTAATAAATGTATGTAAGTAATAAGTCATAATGTAATAAGTTGTCTGGCAAAGGATCCAGGAAGTAGTAAGCAGCATTGCATAAACTGCCCCTCAAACCTAAAATCTATAAAGAGATGACAAATGGCACAAGTGTAAAAGGATTTACTTGCTATTCAATAATAGCTTCATTTCATTAACCTGAATAAAT
Organism: Cephalopachus bancanus; assembly: GCA_027257055.1. Lineage (NCBI taxonomy): Eukaryota > Metazoa > Chordata > Mammalia > Primates > Tarsiidae > Cephalopachus > Cephalopachus bancanus. Next base: position 443,641 of record JAPVLO010000258.1, read on the forward strand.
AATACAGTCGCTTCTGGCACCACAACCCACTAGCAATGCAAACATGGAGAGTAATAGGGTTTCCTGATGCTCCACAAATCACAAAAAAAGAAGCAAATGTCCAATTCCATTCTTGCTCTTGCAAAACGTGTACATTTTTGGACAGAGAAGAAGTATAAGTATGCTTGAAACTGGTCAAAGGTTGTTCTAGAAAGAATATCTGTGCTAGACAGGTAAAAGCAGCTAATTACCTAGATTCTTGCATGCATTAAAAAATCTGATTTGCAGGACTAACTCAATTCAACTTATGAAGAAAGACTCGTCAGAATCATCAAATGAGTGATTTCTCTTTTGATGAGTTAGATAGATCATACCTTTACAGAAGAGTAGACACATCACATTCTCAGCACTGGGTTACAACATTACTTGATTCCACGGCATTCCCTGATATAAAGTTTTATATGCCATTTTCTTAAGGGCAGAAGTCTAGCTAAAAGGGAAAAGTTGTGGTTTGGTAGATTTGGAAGCTTTTGTGACCATGGAGATAGAAAAAAAAAATTGCACTAGGGAGGAAAACCATAGAATGTACTCCCTCTCTCTCTTTCTCTCTCTCTTTTTCTCTCTCTCCTTTGCACATATATTATTCAAAGTAAGAACTATGTCTTTGTTTTGGTGCTTTTTATTTTTTAACCCTCTTAATAAATTACCTAATGCTTTAACTCAGCCTGTACTCAAAATAGAGATCACAAATTAAAATATCTACAGGAATCAGGCAGATAAAGCAAAGGAGTGAAGTCATTTCTGTCAAGTTTAACAAAATATGCAGTGGTGAGGACTTGGCAACTTGTAGAGCACATGACCCGTTGAAGGGTCTTAGTGTTTACTCACCTCCAGTCTGTTGTCATGTATAGAAATGTAGACATAGTGTTGCCAGATGTTACAAATTTTCAAGATAAATCATAAATCTTAATTTTTATGTGCTGTCTCCTGTATTTTGAATTTGGCAACAATTCGAACATTGTTTGGAAATGTGTGGGGACTTCTAATCAAGATGGTTTAGTGAGTTCATAAATTACCACGCCTTCCTCTGTTCTAAACACGCAGCCATGATTGGAAATATATAAAAAGATAAAAGCATTATGACATGAGCTGGCTACAAAATCAAGATAAACATCTCCATGGACCAGAAACAGAACAGAAAGCCAATGCAGTGAGCAAGGGCTCAGAGAGATGCATGGTCAGAACCGGGCACCCTGCCTGAAGCTGCAGCTGGGTTGGGACTTCCAAAAACATGTAGGAGGTTTAAAAAGCAATTCACTTGCTGCTAGGGACTATAGTGTATTAGAAAGCACTGGACCTGGGAGAGTAGAAGAGAAAAGACTGTCTTGAGACCAGGAACTAAACCAAAGGCTCCCCCTCTACCTGAATGGATAGTATATCCATTCTATCCCCAAATTATAGATCAAGAGCCCAAAAACAACTCTATAGATTTTCTAAATACTGCTTACCAGCTTTGGTCCCCTCCCCTACCATGGGGAGGTGAATCTCCTCTTTTTCTCTTTCTAATTTACTTTCTAAGTAAACTATATTTTCTAATCTAAAAAAAAATAAATATTGCTTACCAAGTTTGTAAGGTAATGCCTTAATCATACAAACTTTTTTTATTCATCTACAGAATCATTTATTCATATCCATTTCCTGAGTAAAGCTGCTACATGCCTGGCAGTGTTCTAGATGTTGGAGAAAAATGAGTGAACAAAACAAAGTCCCTCCCCTACAGAGCTGACATTCTAGTTGAAGGGGAGGAGCCAGTGTGGGAAACAGGTCACAAATAAACAAGTGAATATGTAACATGTCTGAGGGTGAAACTACTCGGAAGAGAAAATAATCTGAGGTAGAAGAAGGAAGAAAAGTATCAAAGGGAAAGGAAGGATGCTGTTGCATAGAGATCCAGTGAAGACCTAGGGAGAAGGTGATATTTCAGGGAGCCAGCTATATAGACATATGGGGGATAAATGTCCCAAGTAGATGGCACAGGAACTCAAAGGCTTTAAGGCAGGAGCACACCTGGTAGGCTCAAGGAATAGCAAGGACACGAGTGTGACAGGAGGGGTGTAAACAAAGAGCACAGACTGGAATTGGAGCAGAAGGCTGGATCATGTAGTCTTCTGGGCCAGTTTAAAGTCTTGGGCTTTTATTTCCAGTGAGATCAGCGGCCACTGGGAGGTTTTGAGGAGAGGAGAAACATGATGTAACTTATATATCAAAAAGATCGCTGTGACAGCCATGGTAAGAAAAGACTTGAGTGAAGAATGAGGAACTTGGAGAAAGGCAAGAAAACAAATTAAAAGCTTATTCAAGGAATTCAGACCAGAGATGAGGAGAGTTTGGAAGCAGTAGAGAAGGTGAGAAATAGAGTCTAAATATATGTTGAAGATAGAGACAAGATTGTTGGATCAGATTGAAAAGTATGAAAGAAAGAGGGAAGTCAAAAATTACTCCAGATTTTTAAGAGATGGCATCCCACTAGGTTGCCCAGTTTTGAGGGCAGTGAGTATTCAGGTGCAATCATTATCTGCTGCAACCTTGAACTCCTGAACTCAAGCAATCCTCCCACCTCAGCCTTCTGAGAAGCTGAGACAAAAGGCAATCACCACTATGCCCAGCTACAACCCCAGATTCTTTGGCCTCCATACCTGGAAAAATGATATTGCCATTTGCTGAGATTGGAAAGTAAGAAGAGAGGTAAGGTTGAAGTTGAAAGTTGAATAAGAATCAGAGTTGGAGACGTGAACTTGTGAAGTTCGTGGTATAGAGAAGATACCTAAGTGGAAATTTCAAGTTGGAATCCAAAGGAAAGGTCCAGGATAAGGAAAAAAAAATAAAAGTCATCAGTGGAATAAAGGAATTTAAATCCGTGAGACTAAATGAGATCAGAAAGGGAGAGCTTGCATGTTTATAAGTCAGTCCAAACAGCACACTCTAACCACGCAATTGAAGACTTAAACAAAATGCCTTTTTAAATGATTGGGGCAGAATTTTGAGTAAAGACTAGGGATATAATAGTGTAGAGGTAGCTGATGGCTTTCACAGGTAAATAGGACAAAAACTTGATTAAAGTAGTTCCAAGAGAGAGTAGAGAGAAAAAGGTGAGTAGCTGTTCACAAGTAAGTTTTTCAGTAAGTGTTGCTATTATAAGAAGCAGAGGCCGGGCTTGGTGGCTCAGCCTGTAATCCCATGCTTTGGGAGGCTGAGGTGAGTGGATTGCCTGAGCCCGCGGGTTTGAGACCTGCCTGGGCAGCGAGACCTCATCTCTACGATAAATCAAAAAATTAGCTGGGCATGATAGCGCACGCCTGTAATTCCGGCTACTCGGAAGACTGAGGCAGAAGGATCGCCGGAGCCCAGCAGGTCGAGGCTGCGGTGGCCGGGAGCGGCCACTGCACTCCTGTCTGGGTGACAGAGTGAGATTCCAACTCAAAAAAAAAAGAAGCAGAGAAATGTGGCAGTAGCTGGAGGAGAATGTGGAGTCAAGGGAGTTTACCTCATGAAAAGGGATGTTGCACCACTTTTGAATACTCATTGGAGTTATTAAACAGAGTAGAGAAAATGGAAAAGGAGGGAGAATTTCCTGGGGTTATGTCTTTATGTAAGCATCGGGAATAGGAACTAGTGCAAAATGGAATTAGACCTGGATAGGAATAAGACAGTTGAAAGATAACAATAAGAGAAAAGTTAGATTCTGTGGGTCCAGATACAAAAATTGCATTAAAATAGTGTAAGAATAGAAAAGTAAAAAAAATGAAAAACTTACTCATAAACATATGTGCAAATACTCTAAACAAAATACTATAATGCTAACTTCATCTATTTTTTAACATTTTGAAGGAACTGCATGGTTTGCAATTCACGTATCATAAGTTCATCCTTTTAAACTGTACAATTCAGTGGTTTTTAGTATAGTCACAAAGTTGTACAACCTTTACAACTTCCAGAACACTTTCATCCCCCGAACAGAAAATCCCATGTCTACTAACAAGTCACTTTCAGACCTTATAGCCGACCCCTGGAAATTACTAATTTATCTCAGTCACCACAGATTTGCCTGTTCTGAATATATAATATAAATGCAATCATATGATATGCGATCTTTTGTGACTGGCTTCTTTCATTTAACATAATATTTTCAAGGTTCATCTATGTTGTAGCAAGTATCAGTACTTCACTCCTTTTTGTTGCTGAACAATATTCCATAGTAGAAATACACCACATTTTGTTTATCCATGTATCAGTTGATGAACATTTGGGTTGTTTTCCTTTTGGGGCTATTATTAATAAGGTCACAGTGAACATTAATGTATAAGTTTTGTGTAGACATGGCTCCAACTTTCTATGGTAACTGTATGTGTAACTTTCTGAAAAACTGCCAAACTCTTTTACAAAAGAGGTTGTACTATTCCACTCAAAATGAATGAGAATTAAAATTTATCTACATTCTCATTCACACTTATTATTGCCCAGGTTTTTTATTATCGCCATCCCAAAGGGTGTGAGGTGATATCTTCTTGTGGTTTTGATTCGCATTTCCCTCATTAGGAAGTGATTTTAAGTATCTTTTCATGCACTTATTGGCCATTTTTATATCCTTTAAAGAAATGTCTATTCAAATCTTTTGCCCATTTTAAATTTAGCTATTTGTCCTTTTACTGTTGATTTATGTATTCTGTATTCTGATACTAATTCTTTACCAGATATGTGATTTGCAAATATTTTCTTCCCTTCTGTGGTGTGTCTTATCACTTTCTTTCTAATGCCCTTTGAAGATTAAGTTTTTCATTAGTGCAGTTCAATTCTTTTTACTTTTGTTGCCTGGATGCTTTGGATGCCATAGCAAAGAAACCATTGCCTCATCCAAACTCACAAAGATTTACTTTTTTTTTTTTTTTTTAGTTGGAATCTCACTTTGCCATCCAGGGTGGAGTGTAGTGGCACACTCACGGCCACCCCAGCGTCAAACCACCACCGGGCTCACAGGATCCTTCCACCTCAGCCTTTCAAGTAGCCAGAACTACAGGCACCCGCCATCATGCTCCACTAATTTTCTTATTTATTGTAGAGACGCGGTCTCGCCAAGTTGCCCGGGCTGGTCTCAAACCCACAGGTTCCGGCAAGGCCTCCCAAAGTGCTGGGATTACAGGCTGAGCCACTGAGCCCGACCCACTTTTTTTGACTTTTGTTTTCTAAGAGTTTTATAGTATTAGCTCTTATATTCAGGTTGCTGATGCATTTTTGAGTTAGTTTTTGTATGTGTTGTAAGGTAGGGTTCCAATGTCATTCTTTTACATATGGATATCTAATTGTTATAGCAGTATTTACTGAAGACTATTCTTTATTGAATTATCTTAGCACCCTTATAAAAAATCAATTGATCTTAAATATAAGCTTTTATTTCTGGACTCTAAATACTGTTTCATTGATCATATGTCTATCCTTATGCTAGTACCACACTGCGTTGATTACTGTAGTTTTGCAGTAAATTTGAAATCAGCAAGTGTGATTCTGCCTTCTTAATGTAAGTTTCTTTTTAATGTGTGAGTTTTTCAACTTTTTTCTTTTCTAAGACTGGTTTGGCTACTCTGGGACATTGCACTTACATATAAATTTTAGGATCCATTTGTCAATTTCTTTATTTTAAAAAATGCAGCTGAAATTTTCACAGGCATTGCACTGAACTTGTAGACCATCTTAATATTAAGTCTTCCAATCCATGAGCAAGAAATATCTTTCTATTTATTTAACTATTCCTTAATTTCTTTTTAAAGTGTTTTATAGTTTTCAGTTAATAAGTTCTGCACTTTTTTTGTTCACTTATTTCTAAATACTTTATTCTTTTTGATATAACTATTAGTTAAATTGTTGTCTTTTTTCTTCTTTTGTAGATCTTTTTTATTATTTTATTTTATTTTAAAGATGTGGGGTGCAATTCAGGATTAGGTGTGCAAGTGATCATTGTGCAGGTAAAGTTTGGGCCACCCTTTGGTCCCTACTTCACCTGGTTTGAGATCGGGTACCCATATTGATGTCATGTGCACCCCACCTCGCTCCGCCCCTGGCAGTTTCCAGTTACTGCCAATCCCTTTCTTACAGTATTATGGTAAATGTTCAGGGTTCGCTTATAAGTGAAAATATGTGGTACTCAGTTCTTTGTTTCTGTGATAAATCACTGAGTACTATAAACTCAAAATCCATCCATGTTGCTGCGAAGTCCATAATTTTGTTCTTCATTATGGCTGTGAAATATTCCATTGTGTATATGTACCACATTTTTTTTTTTACAGTCCAGTTTCAGTGGGCAGCATGATTGGGTCCATGTTTTTACTATAGTAAATAGAGCTGCAATAAACATGCGTGTGTAGGTATCTTTTTTGTAGACTGATTTAAGTTCCTCTGGGTATATTCCCAGAAGGAGGATTGGTAGGTCATATGGAAGGAATTAAATAATTTTCTTAACTTTCCTTTTGAATGCTTATTGCTGGTGCTCAGAAATATAATTGATTTTTGTATATGAATCTTACGCTTTGCAACCTTGCTGATTTGTTTATGATTCATGATTTCTAGATACAGTATTATGTCATCTGTGTATATAGTTTTACATCTCTCTTTTTAATCTGTGTGCCTTTCATTTCTTTCTCTTTTTTTTTTCCTTGCTTAATTGTCCTGGCCAGAATCACAAGTAAATTATTGAATAGAAGCGAACCATGTATTGTTTAAACTCATAATTATATATGGCTTACCCTAAGAAATTAAAAGTTTTTCAATATAATAATATCAAAGTAGTATATTAAAGAAGAAATTTCAAATGATAATCTCAATGTATTTATATAAAAAGCATTTATATCATGCTGCTATATACCAGATAACCTTAAGCACCTTACAAGTTCTGACTCACTAGATCTTTATAACAACCTAATGACTTAGATGCTGTCATTTTCCATATTATACATTAGGAAACCAAACCAGAGTTCATTTATCCAATGTGACAATGCAGTTAAGTGACAGAACTGGAATTTAACCCCAGCAGATAGGCCCAGAGTCATAGCTCTTTAACATGCTGACTCATATATATAGTTATTCACTAAGTAACTTCATGACGAAATTTGAGAAGTATTCCTTTAAATATCAGGAAAAAGACTAGGTTGCCAACCATCGCTACTTCTTTGAACATTTTAGGTAGCTTCTAGCAAATGCAAGCCAATAACATTTTTCTGCATAATAATTGGAAAAGAATAAACCTAACTATCATTAATTTGTGGAAAAATATGATTGTCCACACAGAAAATTCAATAACCTCTATAGTCTTCCATTAGAATTAACAAAGAGTCAGCAGATTTATGGATAAAAGAGCTACATACAAAAATCTGTGGCATATTCAGAAACACCAGCTATAATCCCTTGGATAATATAACCAAAAACTTCCAAAACTTATGAAATCTAGCAATAAATCTAACAAAAGATGTAGTGGAGAACCAAGTGTTTTAGAAAAGAAAAACAAGTGTAATTTCAGAATAGCGTTAACAGGGGGAATTCAGATAAAAGAATTTGACCAGATAAAAGAGGTTTGAACATGCATGCCATAGAATGTTCTTAAGCAAGGAAATTAGTGTAATAATAAGGGAAATCTAATCTGAAACCAATTTAATGGAATCCATTAGTCTAAAGAGCCCAGAAAATGTTATGGTGGGAGTCATTTGTAACCACCTCATCGTGCAGAGATTTTCACAATCAGACTATTTTCAATAAAAGATCATGTACTGCCACACACTCAAATAAAAGAAAATCAGTATTTTTTAGATCTGATTGTTTTTCCTGTACAGTAAAACTGAAAAGCAGAAAACACCGCTGCAGTGCTGCTTGTCAGATAAACTCTGTTTGGCCTTCATATTTTCAGTATGAGGTCAAATGACAGAATCTTGAGTCATCCAGTGGCCTGGTTGATGACCAGTTCTTCTAGTTAATGACTAATTTTGGCATTTAGAAAAAAACTAAAAATAGGCCTGTGATCATAGGCAGAATGCAGTTATTAAAAAAAAAATAATTCAGGCCAGTTTTATAAAATTATAACAAAATCATGGTAATCAGAGGCAATAGCTCTAAGGGGTAAATCACAAATTAAGACTATTTTGGCCAGGTATGGTGGCTCATGGCTTGTAATCTCAGCATTTTGAGAGGCCAAAGCAGGAGGGTAGCTTGAACTTAGGAAAAAATTCGCTGAAGCTGAAGGCAACCTAGGCAACATAGCAAGACTTCATCTCCACAAAAAAAATTTTTTTAATTAAAAATTAGCCAGGTGTGGTGGCATGTGCCTGTAGTCCAAGCTAATTGGAAGGCTGAGGCAGAAGAATCAACTGAGCCCAGGACACTGAGGTTGTAGTGAGCCATGATCGGGCCACTGCATTCCAGCCTGAACAACAGAGACTCCAACTCAAAAAAAAAAAAGAGTATTTTAGCTTCAAATTCTGATATTAAGATGGTAAAATATAGGGGTTCTAAGTCCCCAGCTGACCTATATTTGCTAAATGTAAATAAACATAGGCCCCATCTCTTCAACTTCTGTATAGCATTTTCTTTTGTTTGTTTGTTTGTTTTTGGTTTGGTTTGGTTTGTTTTGTTTTAGTTGGAGTCTCACTCTGTCGCCCAGACTGGAGTGCAGTGGCCGCTCCCGGCCACTGCAGCCTCAACCTGCTGGGCTCCGGCGATCCTTCTGCCTCAGCCTTCCGAGTATCTGGAATTACAGGCGCGCGCTACCACGCCTGGCTAATTTTTTGATTTTATTGTAGAGATGAGGTCTCGACTGTCCAGGCGGGTCTCGAACCCGCGGGCTCAGGCAATCCACTCACCTCAGCCTCCCAAAGGCGTGGGATTACAGGCTGAGCCACTGAGCCCAGCTTTATAGCATTTTCATTCACCAAATATTTGTGGGGCATTTGTTATATATCATGCACTGTGCTAAGTCCGAGGATTTGGCAGAGAACAAAACAAATGCAGCACCCACCATCTCAAGGTTTACATTTCTGCCTAAATCCACATTGTTGCAAACTCCTCCTGGCCTTCCAGGACACCACTCTGGAGTATTTCCCTGCCTCTTTCATCCTTTTTTCTTCACTGGACTTTTTTTTTTTTTCTCTTAAACATTGGTTGCTCCCAATTCTCAGCCCATCCCACTTCTCTCTCAGAGAAATTTCATTTACTTTCATATTTCTATTTTATTTATATAGCAAAACCAAGTATTATATAACAAAAATATGCACATACATGGTGAGGGACCCAAATAAAGGAATTTATTTTTTTTAATTAAGTATTTATTATTACCTGTTTAAACATTAATTTAAAGTGCTCTCCATTTGATGTAATACACCCATCGACATGCTTTTTCCACTGCTCAAAATAGTTTTGAACTCGCCAATTCCAATGCCTTTTAGTGCTTTTGACGTTTTTTGTTTCACCTCTTCCACATCAGCAAAACATTTCCTTTTTTAGAACTTTTTTATCCGGAAAAAAAAAATCACTCAGGGTGAGGTTGCGTGAATAAGGAGGGTAGGGCGCAGGGGTCAAAAACTACTGAACACTCAGCTCAGTGTGGGTAGGTTGTTCATGTAAATCACCTATCATAAAATGGGCAAACATGTCGAATCTCCAAAAAACAGTTCACTGAAGCTGAAGGCAGCCTATTGATACACAGATACCAATGGGTTCCTAGAACACTTACCTAGAAGGGGAGCCTGTCCTACAAGGGGTCTGCCTCCAAAATATAATTCTATTTTTTTTGGCCCTCCTCATATACAGATATACATTACTGCATGCCAAGCACTGCTCTGTCAACTTTACAAATATTGACTCATATAATTCTCACAGCAATCATTTGAGGTAAATTCTATTATTTTACCCATTTTTCAAATAAAAACACCAAGTCTCAACCTGTTCTTTTTTTTTAATATGGCAGAACTAGAGTTTAAACCAAGGTAAACCATGCTCTCAACCATTATGCTATGTGCACTCCATGTCTTCAACCTATCAACTATTATGGTTGTCTCCCCAGTATAGATCATAAATTGTAACTTTCTATATTCAGTCTCACATTTTCTAATGGTTTCTAGACATATGTCCCTGAACTTTTCACACACAACTCCAAATCAGTGTGCTTTCTGTGGTCTGAAAGCTTTCATATCCCAGAATGCTTACGTTAAAAATCCTAACCCCCAAGGTAATGGTATTAGGAAGCAAGGCCTTTTGGAAGGAAACTAAGGTCATGAGGATTGAGTCTTCATGAAGGAGATTAGTGAGTGCCCTCATAAAAGAGGTGCAACGATGGCTCACACCTGTAATCTCAGCACTTTGAGAGACTGAGGCTGGAGAATCTCTTGAACCCAGGAGTTTGAGACCAGCCTGGAACACATAGGGAGACCTTGTCTCTACAAAAATTTTGAAGAAATGAACTGGGCATGGTAGCATGTGCCTGTAGTCTCAGCTACTAGGGAGGCTGAGGTGGGAGGACCACATGAGCCCAGAAGGTCAAGGCTGAAGTAAGCTGGGATTACACCAGTACACTCCAGCCTGGGTGACAGTGAGACACTGCCTCAAAAAAAAAAAAAGAAAAGAAAAAGAAAAATAATAAAGAAAAGAAAGGTACCAGAAAGCTTCCCTGCTCCTTCACCATGTGTGGACACAGTGAGGAGGAGTCATCTATGTACTAGGAAACAAGCCCTCACTAGACACCAAATCTGCTAGTGCCTTGATCTTGGACTTCTCAGCTTTCACAACTGTGAGAAATAAATTTCTACTACTTGTAAACTATCTATTTTATGGCATTTTGCTGTGCAAACCCAAACAGACGAAGATAGTGCTCATTTTCCCAAATTCCTTTTCTTTTGCACTCTACATTATGTGTCTAGATCCTCTTCAACATCCCCTTACAACAGCCTCCCAATGGGTCATCCTACACCGGCAGTTCTCAAAGTATGATCCAAGAGCATCTAGGGATTTCTGCGACCCTTTCTGGGGTTCACAAGGTCAAAATTATTTTCATACTAATACTAAGATATGATTTGCCTTTTTTACTGTGTTGACATTTGCACTAATGGTAGCAAAACTGCTGACAACTTAGCATGAATAGAACAATGGAAGCAAACTATACTAGAATACAACTGTATTCTTCACCATAATACACTCCACCATAATACACTCCCAGTTTAAAGTTTTAGAAGTGAGAATCGCTAAAGAATATGTTTGATAAAGCAATAAAAAGCATATGTTTTTCAATATCTTGACTCCTGAGTACACATCTTTTAAATATTCTGTGCAATGTCAATAGCAAAAACATGTAACCAACCATGTTACCTATTGAAAGAAGACTGAATTTTTTAAAATATGGTACATATACATGATGGAATATTATACAGCCATAAAGAAGGACAAAATTATGAAGTTCATGGCAACTTTGATGAACTTAGAGTATGTAATACTCAGTGATCTATCACAGAAACAAAGAACTGAGTACCACATGTTCTCACTCATAAGCAGACCTTGAACATTTATCATAATACTTTAAGAAAGGGATTGGCAGTAGTGGGAAACAAACTGCCAGAGGAGGAGAGGGTGAGATTGCCACTACTGCCAGAGGAGTAGTGGGAAACTACAAGGGAAGGGGAAACACACCTCATCAACAAGGGTACCTGCATAATGAACATTTGTATACCTAGCCCTGAACTGTACCCTACATCTTTAAAATTAAAAATGTTTTAAAATAAATAAATAAGTATTCTGTGCAGTGAAAAGTACACAAAAGCTCTTCAAATACACTGAAGCAATGCTTGTTTCAAAGAAAAGCAATTGTGTAAGGGTTTGAGTTGGAAGCAGAACTAGTCACTTCTTTTTCATGGGATGTTAGAAAAGGATAATATATATCTTAATTAGGATACAAGAAAAATTAGAATTTAAAATCTTATACCTGACACTGTAAACCAAATTGCTTATCAATAATTAAAGGTGCTTCCGTTGAGGCCAGTGATAATATTAACAAATGTGATTTTTTTATATTATATATTCAGATGTATCAGTTCTCCAAAGATCTGCATAACTTAGAGATTCAATGTTTTCCAAATGACCAGTGCACTATGCTACGAAGTCATACCTGAGTAAAAGTTCATTCAAAATGCAAGGTAGATCAGGGGATTTTAATGCATCATAGTAACAAATATGGTCTCAGATTCTACATTGCAACTAAGTGTAATGAAATTACCACTTTCTGAGTTTTGCTTTATTAGCAAAGAATGTTAACACCCTAAGCTTGGGGTTCCTCAGCTATCATACAAACCCACTACATGCATTCACCTGGGCTCCTTTGTGTCCCTCCACCATGGGACTTGAGGAGCGAAGGTAACCAATGCAAACATAATGCTCATGCAGGTGCTGCACTGGGAGTAATGACCCAGGAATTTTGTGTCTTCTAGCATCCATGAAACTGTAAGAGCCTAATTTATCTTATAAATTAGGTAAACTCTCAGACTCTTGATAGATAATGAATGATGAGAAAATCATTTAACTAAGTGAAGTGATCATATGAGATGATCCTGGGGAATAGATTTAAATGATTAGGATATAGACGGTGTAAGGAGTCCTATTAGGTCATAGGCAACTACAAGAGGTGTTTTTGCATGAGTGTAATGTGACAAAAGTGCTACCTTAATAAAATTTCTCTGAGTGGTAAGTCAACTGCCAGTGTTGAGCTGAAACTAGACTGAGTGCTTACTGTGAAGAAGGCATTATGACTAGGATTCTATTAAGCTTTGCTACAAGTGAAAAAGGTCATTATAATAATTATTAACGTTTTTGATATATAGTAGGTATGCAAACAGCTTTAAATACATTAACTCACTAAACATGCATAAAGTCGTGTAGGGTAAATACGAACATCACCCTATCTTCATTCAGGTCGTTGTAACAGAATACCACAGGCTGGGTGGCTTTAACATCAAACATTTATTGCTCACAGTTCTGGAGGTTAAGAAGACCAAGGTTAAGGCATCAGTAGATTCAGTGAGGGCATCCTTCCCGGCAGTAGACAGCCATGTTCTCCTGTGTCCCCACGTGACCTAGAGAGCGAGCTTTAGTCTCTTTCTCTTATAAGTATACAAATCCCACCATTGCGATGCCATCCTCATGACTTCATTTAAACCTAATTACCTTCCAAAAGCCCCACCTCCTAATACCATCGCACTGATGTTAGAATTTTTAAATACAAAATTTGAGGAGACACAAACATGCAGTCCACAACATCACCATTCTACAAATCAGGAAATTAAGACACAAAGATTAAGTAACTTGCTCGAGACACAACAAACCACAAACAAGTAAATGCTGGAAGTAGGACTTGACACTAGGAAGTCTTTCTTCCAGAGACAATGTTCTTAACCATTACCCTGTCCTACCTCTTAGGTAATAATTATACCCATTATACAGCTATGTAAAGAAGTGTAGCAAAATTAAGTCACTTACCCCAGGTCGTAAATCCAGTAAGTGGTAAAACTAGGACTCTTCTGCAAATATAAAAAAGGAAAAGAAATTAGACTGTCAATTATATAAATTCAATTAGTAGACTTATTTGGTTCAACTAATCCTTTTGTGGTTCTGAGGCAAAAGGATTCCTTTGGAAGTTGTTACATGAGTAGCCTGACTCAGACTTACATGGGCCTTGCGGTCATTATCCTGATGACAAAAATAGGTAAATGAGATAAGCAATGCCTTGCAGGATGGAATCACTTAGCTTAGAACCCTTTGATTGAAAATGACAGTAACTCAACTCAAAACTCAATGTCAGCAACAACTGGAACCAGGACACCTCTCTCTCTCTCTCTCTCTCTCTCTCTCTCAACCCCTGCCTCCATATATACAATATTCATTGTGTGTGTGTGTGTGTGCGTGTGTGTGTGTGTGTGTGTGTGTGTGTGTGTGTGTGTGTGTGTATGGAGAGAGAGAGAGAGAGAGAGAGAGAGAGAGAGAGAGAAAAGATGTACCCAAGCTCATATACGTATAGAGACAGAGAAAGAGAGAGACTTAGTAAATTACCATTGAAAAAAGTCCAGCCAGCCTTTCTGGCCACACAGATATATCTGTGTTTCTGTAAATGTCAGAGAGAAGCAGATGGCCGAAAAAGACAGAGACAGAAAGATTCTCTGCTATCTGCTTCTCTCTGGCCATTAACCTCATTCTCACAGATTTTCTCCATGAAGTTGAAACTATGTCTCTATGTCTATTATCATCTCAAGACTCACATCTTACTAGCTTTACCACAGGAAAAAAAAAGGAAAGAAAGAAAAAGAAAAAAACCTTTCCCTGACTCCATTTCAAAAAAACTCAGAAAACAGCCAGGCACAGTGGCTCATGCCTGTAATCCCAGGACTTTGGGAGGCCAAGGTAAGAGGATTGCTTGAGCCCCAGGAGTTCGAGACCAGCCCTAGCAACACAGTGAGACTTTGTCTCTATAAAAAATAAAAATAAAAAAATAAGCCGGCTATGAGGGCACATGCTTGCAGTCCCAGCTACTTGGGAAGCTAAGGCAGAAGGATTGCCTGAGTCCAGGAGGTTGAGGCTGCAATGAGCAGTGATTGCAACACTGAGCTCCAGCCTAAAGAACAGAGTGAGACCTGAATCAGAAGGAGGAGGAGGAGGAGGAGGAGGAGAAATAAACAGAAAAGGATGCGGCTAGCCTGGCTTGAGTCATTGCCTCTATTTTACCAATCACTGTGAGCAATAAGGTAATATGCATATGCTAATATAACCCAGGTATCTTGACCATCCCTGAATGGAAACAAGCTTAGAAAGTATAAAATAACAAGTCAAGAAACAATGATTGATAGCCCCTTCTGCAACCATGTAGTTATAGTTGGAGAAGAGCTACTCTCCAGAAGAAGCAGACAGAGGAGCACAACAGTCTCAAGCAAACAGAACAACAGATCTTCGCAATGTCTCAACAGGTACTCTTCTTATTTGGCGATGGCAACCTTTACATTTGAAACACATTTTGGAATTCAGTACATAATCTAGTTCAGTAAGAGGCTGGGTTTCATTGTTTTCTTTATGAATCACTTGAGTTCCGTCAATGAGACAATAACATTCTTGGGGAAGGGAATTGAATTTGTTATATTTTCTGGGTATTTTTACATGGTTAGTAGATTCCCATTGAAAAAAGTCCAGTCAGCCTTTCTGGCCACACTATAAATGTGAAAAGCTTTGGTTTATGGCAGTAGTAGTTTTAGGGAGACTGTCATTGTTTGGAATTCTTCCTCTTTGATTCACAGATGACCCAAAACTTTGGCTCCCAAGGAGATAATGCCCACACTCTTTTGTCTTCATAGTACTGACAGATCACTGTCGCTGACAGCTCAGTGAAGTTGAATTAAACACCATTGAGTCCTGACTTTGATGGTACTCATTTAAACCTATATTATAGGTTTTTTATGTTTATGTTACACTGTTGCCATGGCCATTTTTTAAACTTAAGATGGCACCTACTATTTTTCAAGTACTTGGTTAGGTGTTTTTATGTATCTTAGCTAATTCAACAAAGTTATCATTTACACACACAAACACACAAATACAGTGAATAATTAAATAATTGAGGTTTTAGAGGAATTAAGAGATGTACCCAAGCTCATGACCCTTACATGTTGTGAAACCTGAGTTTCCAGCCAGGACTGGCCAACTTCCAAGGTTGCCTTTAGCACTATTTGACCAGAAAAACACATTCTAATTGCATTTCTAATTATTGTACAGCTAATATTTCCTTTGCAAGACACTGGTGTGCATTTAGTCCAAGCAGAAATGTTCACCTCCTAACACAGTGACTCTTTCCCCTCTACACAACCAGCATGGAATTTCCAAACATTCAGAATCATCTTCACATTAAGCCACTTGTTTAAAGAAGTTCTCATCTTGAACACTTTGGGCTGTCAAGAACCGGGGGCAAATGTGTGTTCTCATGATACAGAAATGATTTTCTAAAATCACCTTCAGGAACAAAATCATAACAAAGAATCTGTATGGAGAAGCGATACATTTTTTTTTTTCACTTAAGAGATTTTCCTCAAATATTCTAAAAACCTCCCTTGAGATAGAAATAAAACTAAAACAGCCTCGGTCAGAAAAAAAGGAAAGATGCAGCAGCAATAGTCTTCTGCCAGCTCAGGTTTGTGCATGTCAGTTCTATGTAGCAAAAGATACAGAAGAAATGAGAAAAATAAAAGTTATCTTTAAAAAAAGAAAGACAGAGCCAGGTTCGGTGGCTCAGCCTGTAATCCCGTGCCCTTGGGTGGCTGAGGTGAGTGGATTGCCTGAGCCCGCAGGTTTGAGACCCGCCTGCGCAGCGAGACCTCATCTCTACAATAAATCAAAAAATCAGCTGGACATGGTAGCGCATGCCTGTAATTCCGGCTACTTGGAAGGCTGAGGTGGAAGGATCGCCGGAGCCCAGCAGGTGAAGGCTGCGGTGGCCGGCAGCGGCCACTGCACTCCAGTCTGAGTGACAGAGTGAGACTCCAACTCAAAAAAATAAAAAATAATAATAAAGAAAAAAAGAAAGACAAAAGAAAAAATATTAACTCAGCTACATGGGCCCAGCACATGGGCCTAGACAGCTGAAGAGAGTGGCAAAACGGTATCAGTAAGCAGAATAATTGTGGGGAAGAAGGGAATCGTGTGGTCTAAACACAAAGCTCTGTTTTTATTTCACTATAATGACTATGGAATCATGTGAGGTAAAACACATTTGTTAAAAAGGGAAAATGTATCCCCTTTCTTAAGTTGAGTAAACATGGTCTGAATCCAATAAGATTATATCTCAGAGAGAAATGATTCTCTAACTTTTCCTCTGGGACCAAGGGACCAAAGGCATTAGAACAGTGCATTTTTTAGTTAATTTTTTTTTCTTTATTTCTTTTTTTTCTGAAAGAAGTTAGAATATGCTAACTGTAGTCACTGACACACTATGATATTCCTTAGGAAGAGGAGACAGAAACAAAAGGGAAGAAGATAAATTTAAATTGGCATTTTCTTGACTTTACCAGCTAACTGTAAAAGTATTCTTCGTAATGAATTGGAAATAACTCACAGCATAACTGTAAACAGAAGGGAGGAAAAAGCCCTGTGATAGGTTAAAGAAATGTACAAAGAGTAATATATATGAAATGATCGTTCTATTTTTGTTTCTTATATACTCTTGTTTATCTGAATATTCAACTCAATAGAATAGCATGTGGTCTGTGTGCTGTGTACAAATATAGATGACAGATAGATATAGATGACAGATAGGTAGAAAATTTTAGCAGTTTTAAGTCGTTTGTAGGGAGGAAGTTTTTGCTTTCTGTTTGTTTTGTTTTTTAAAGATGTGGGGTACAATTCAGGGTTAAGTATACAAATATTCACTATGCAGGTACCCTTGTTGATGAGGTATGCCCCTTCCTCCCCTGGCAGTTTCCCACTACTGCCAATCCCTGTCTTATACTATTATAATAATATGGCAAAATTTTATGTATCCACACAATGGAAGTATAATGAAAAAAATTCATGTACAATAGCAACAATTAAAGATAAAATTCCAAGGAATAAACATAACATAAAATTTGCAAAATCTATACAAAGACTTTTTTTAAACTTTATTTCTTATTTGTATAAATGTATGGGTTACAAGTGTAATTTGTTACATTAAAAAGCATAATAGAACAAGTAAACACAACTATAAGGAAGTAAAGCTTTCTATATAGCAAAAACTATATTGCTTAGTGATATAGTCAGGCCTTGTAGTGTACTCATCACTGGAATAACATGTGTTGTACCCATTAAGTAATTTCTCATCATCCACTCCCTTCCACACTCCCCACCTTTCTGAGTCTCCATTGTCTATCATTCCACACTCTACTTGCATGTGTACACGTTATTTAACTACCACGTATAAGTGAGAATTTTCAGTATTTGTCTTTCTGTGGAAGACATTTTTTAAAACATGAGAGAAACAAAGAAGACTTGGACAGGTGGAAAGGTATACCATGATCTTGGATAGGAAGGCACAGTAGAATAAGAATAGCAATTTTCTCTACTACAATTTATACAATTAACATGATCATATTAAAATAACTATGCAATTTTTTCTACTGAGCATATTGACTCCGATATAAAATAAATATTCAAAAACGGAACATTTCTGAAAAAGAAGTATAAAACAGAGGATCTAGACTTATTATTTAAAACATATTATAAAGCTATAATAAGTAAAACAATCTGTGCCTGCACAAGACTAAACAGGGCCCAGAATTAGACCTAAAAACCTACCAGAATTTACTGTGTAATAAGATGCCATTACAAATTGTGGGGGAAAAGACAGATTTATAAATGGTGTTGGGAAAATCAGTAGTCATCTAAAACACAAATTTATTCTTTCTGTAGCACTTTTTCACAAAATGAATTTGTAGATGAATCAATTATAAAAAATAAGAAGTAAAACATAAAAGTTGTAGAGGAAACCATGGTGGTATTTTTAATGTAATCTTATAGTGTAAGAAACTTTGTATTCATATGCATGACTCAAAACCTAAAAGCATAATAGAACAAGTAAACACAACTATAAGAAGGTAAAACTTTCAACATAGTAAAAACTATCACCAGCAAATTAAAAAGACAAATTGCAGATTTGGAAAATATATTTTCAACAAATATCACAAAAGGGGTATATTAAGGCATAAACAAAAAATAACAAAGTCACCCACCCAAGAACAAAAGATAGAAAGAAGTACAAATAGCTCATACAGCTCATAGGAAAGGAGATTAAAATGAAAGAAATGCAATAAACTTCACATTGAAATATCATTTTTCACCTATCAGACAAAGATCTAAAAGTTTTCTTGCCTCCTCTCTGGGCAAGTGTACTGGGAACAGGCACTTTCAGCATGTCAACAGAAATGGGTATTGGAGTGTGACTTAGCAATGTCTAGCAAAGCTACAAGTATGCATACTTTTGACCTAGCAAAGATGATCCTACAGATTTACTCACACATATGGTGAAAAATGAATTCATAAAGTTATACATCACAACATTTTAAATTACAAACTATTGGACACAACTTAATGTCCTTTAGTAGGGGTTGGTGAAATCAATTTTGGTACATCCATTTCAATGTGCTTACTTCATGCAACTTCAAATATTAAAAAAAAAGGCAAAACATCCACAACACATACATTATTACCTTAAATCTTTGTATCCAGGGCAGTCTGGGTTTATGCTTACTGTCCTGGCATTCCATGCAATTAGCACTCCCTTTTACTCTCAAAAATAACTTGTCTTTATGATAATAATTTGGTTGCTGCAATGGAATGAATGTTTGTGTCTCCTTAAAACTTGTATGTTGAATTCTTAGCTCCCTGTGTGATAGCATTAGGAGATGAGGCCTTGGAAAGTAATCAGATTGTGAGGTGGGGCCCTCATAAATGAGATTACTGTCTCTATTCACAGGACCCCAGAGAGCTATCTTGTCTGCTTTCCACCATGTGATGATACAGCTAGAAGGCAGCAGTCTGCAACCCTTGAGCTGGTTCTCACCAGAACCCAACCATGCTGCCACCTTGATCTTAGACTTCCATCCTCCAGAAGTATGAGAAATAATTTCAGCTGTTTGTAACTTACCCAGTCTACACAGAAACTTGTTGCAACACCCCAAATTGACTAAGACAGTCAGTCACCCTAGGTATACTTCTTTTTGGAAGTGACAGAAAGAGTTTTGTAAAACAGAGAGCGGGACGCTAGGTTAGATGAAAGAAAAGGGAAAGATAACTTAATGCTTCCCAGCCAACTTCAACTACGCAATTGTTCTCTATTTGACACTATCAAGACTGTAAGTTGTAGATGGCAAGTTTCTGAAGACAGACAGCCAGGATTCAAATCCTGGGTCTACAATTTACAAGCTATACAACCTTGCCCAATTCCTTATCCTCTTTCTGCCTCCATTTCCTCATCTGTAAAATTGAAATACCAGCACCAATCTCATCAAGGTTCTTGAAAGGGTTAGATGAACTAATGTATGTGAAGTTCTTAAAACAGAGTCTGACACCTACAAAGCACTGTCAATGCATTAACTATTACTGTGATTCATGGTACTTCTATGTGGCTATTGCATCTTGGCTACCTTGACAAAAATCAATACATACTGAAAGGTTGAACCACTTAAAATAAATCACAAGTAAGATCTACATACAAACTGGATTCACCAACCCAACAATTTTTCATTGAACACTTATATTTAAGGTTCTGAACTAAGTTCTAGGAGAATAAAACTATATAAAATACAGTAAGAAGGAAACTAAGATAGATTAGTATAAAGCCCACATGTATGAGATTAAACTATTTTATTATAAGATTTATTGATTATGGATTTTTTAATTTGATTAAATTCAGCAAAAAAAAATTATCTAGTTGCCAGTAAGTTTCTTGATCTCTTGATTATCTGACAATCTCAATAAACCTTCAAAACAGAATAAAAAACTGTTACTATAGACCAATTAGCTAATACTGAACAATAAATGAGCACTTAAATGTACTCTCATGGTCAAGAATAAGAACTGTGGAACCAGGATGGGCTCAGTTTTGAAATTAGTACTGTCATTTTCCATGTATGACCTTGGGCAAAACACCCAAACTTTCTATCCATTAATTTTTCATGTTTAAAATAAATAGCACTAGCTATGTATGAGGAGTAAATGTAAGGCATTTATCTAGTGTTTGGCACATAATAAATGCTCAATAAATACTTGCTAGCATCATTATTATATTTTCTCTTAATTTAAATAAGCAGTACTTATTTTTCTATTCATGTTACATCTTTTCTACCTGATTCGTCTCCATTTTCTTCCAGGCAAACCAGACTAAACATAATTTGTTCTTGCCAGAATATTGAATGTTTTCAAAAATGTATTTCTAAAAAACAGTGACTTTCTGATATTTCTCATAGCAGGAGTATAAACTAACTCCTCTTCAGGGAATTACATGGTCATCTCTTTGTTTAGGTGATTTTGAGACTTCCTATTAAGGCAAGGCCCTCATCTAGAAGACATAACTTTTTATAATCCAGCTCTGATGACACAGCATGAGTGATGGAGTTATAAACAGACTCCCTCCGCCTCCTCCACAAACCATGTTTCTGTAGGATGAAGGCCCAGTTAGTGGGGATTCACTTGTAAAAGACAACTTAGAATGATTTCTTCTTTCGGCACATATCTGTAGCTCCAAAATTGTTCAGCTATATGCCATCTCCCTCATAACTCCGTTCTGAGCCAAAAGAAAAGTTTTGCTAAGTTATCTATGTTTATAGGCATTTGATTTGTCATGTTAGAATACTAATATTGAAAGTAACTTAAATACCAGACACACTCATTTAAAGATATAAAAAGAAGAAAAGTTGAGGAATTGCTGATATGCTTACTGAAGTGAATATTAAGAATTTTAATGCCACATGTTCCAATGGGGAAAAAGAACATGCTTGGGAACTAAAAAGATTAACTGAGAACTGAACTCTAAAGCAGGTATTTTTAGGAATCTTTGGTAGTGTTTTAATGTCAGTTAGCTTAAGAAACAAAGTATTTGTTTCTCATAGTTGCTAGGCAACATATTGGATTTGATTTAGTTTCCAGTCATTTTTAGAAACAGTGCCATGATTATAATAGCAATTAAACAGTATTATCTTTTTTCAATTCAATATTAAAATATTTTAAAAACAGTTGACTTTGTTGAGGTCATTATTACTTAACTATTTTTTTCATTGTTTTCATATCCTTATTCTAGAATCCTGGAGTCATGTACTGTACTCTTAAAAGAATAACTTATATTTTAATTGTGCATTATGTTGCATTCCTATTTTAAATTTGTTATTTGCAAAAAATTCAAGATACTGAACTTTTTAACCTTTTCTCTGAGTTTCTCCATATTTCTGATTCAATATATTTTATTTTTAAGAAGGCAAGGAACCACATGTACCCTAGTGAGATATTCACTAAAAATAACTAAACCATTGCTATTGAAATTAGTAAACTTCAAATTTTATTTTAAAATACAAAAATACCTAATATCCTAACCAAGTTGGAAATAGTAGGTATTATTATGTATTAATGTATTTTTGTGAATTTTTACCATATATATTTTTGTCTTCTTGTAAAGTTAATAAACTTATTTATTTTTGTAAAGTCAGACACTACAAAGGAGTATAAAATAAATAGTAATATCTCTCTTTCTACCCCTTCTTCAAGTTACTTCATCTGTATGTCCCAGGAATAATCACTGCTAACACTTTCTTGTGACTATATTTATTTTTAAATTCTGCTCAGAAACATGTATCTCTGTACCCAAAATTTCCCTCCCCCCCAGCTCACATCTCCAGTAGTAACTCTTTCCTTCCCTTTCCATAATCACTGCTAGCACTTTCTTATGAATATATATATTTTTAAATTCTGCTTGGAAACATGTATCTGTACCCAAAACTTTCCCCTCCCAGCTTATCTCCAGTAGTAACTCTTTCTTCCCTTTCCATTTCTGGCTATCACAAACATACAGTTCAAGGACACAGCTAATTTACCCTTTTGGATAGGAATTTCTGGATGTCAGTTTTTTAAAAGGTTAATGTATCTAAAGTTGTTTCCTAGTTTCTAGCTTAGTCTAAATTTAATGTACTAAAAAGTTAATATCTCTCCCCCCATTTCTTTATTTTTAATTGATTTTCTTTTTTTTATTGTTTACTCCAATTTGTACTGTACTTCACATAAAAAGTTGAAGGACTGGAATGATCTGGGCTTCTTTGAGGGACATCCTGAGGCTCACTCTAGGTACATGTACAAGCTAAAAGCTGTATGAAGAAAATGTTATGAAGAGCCCTTGCGGCGTACACACACACACACACACACACACACACACACACACATACACACACACACACCTTTAAATACGAAAGCTTTTCTTCTTCTCGGTCCTGTCCTCCTCCATGGTCCTGCTTTTCTGAATAATCCAAACCATTTTTGGTATCTGGAAAATTAGTTTCCTTACTGTTTAGGTCTAGTTTCTATAATGAGAATTCTGATATCTCTCTCTCTCTCTCTCTCTCTCTCTCTCTCTCTCTCTCTCTCTTTCTCTCTCTCTCTCACACACACACACACACACACACACACACAGGCACACACACATGCACACACGCACACACACACAGGACTTTTGCCATAGCTGTTTTTCCAAACTGTTCCTCCGCAACCACACTCTGAATTAAAACCATCCTGGGTATTCAGATTTTTGCTTGTCATCATCACATTTTAGGGTACCTGACCAGCTCATACCCTCTCCTCTAAGAGCTGCCTCTTCTCTCTATAATCCTAGATATTTATATCACACAACCTCATTCCTCCCTGGTTAAGAGGACATCTGACTCTTATACTGGTCCCATCAGATCCCCCCACTTGAGAACTTGAACTCAGAGTCCTAGATTTGGGCATCAGCAAAAGCTAAAAGACACTGTCATGTCATGCGCGAGAGTGACCATTTGGGTTTAACTGTGTTGATGAGGAAGGAGAAAAAGCAAGACTTCAGAGAGAAGAAGGTAAAATAACAGACATTCAGAAACAAGCAGAGACATGAGACCATGTGACAAGAGTAAGCAAAAACAAAACCAAGAACATAAGAGAGAACAAATACTTCTTAATTGCTGACAACTTTTGATCTTTTTCGTGAAGTACAGATATGTTTTCTGATCCTAAATTCTCTTTATGAGGGCTCAAGATTCTTAAAATTAACTCATCTTGGTTTAAGCTAGCTTGACTGGGCTTTTATGACTTATAATTTTTTAAAAATCCCTAACAACATAGTAACAATATGGAATTAATGAGTTCTATGCAGTAGGAGAAACAGGAGCATCTCTTTGCTCCCTCCTCTATACCACAGTAGAATACAAAACTCTTCCACCTCATCAACATATCAGAAAACAAGCAGAACATGGAGGCTAAGCACTTCAACCATCCCCAGGAAGTGGGTCAACTGTAACAGGGGTTTTACAGAGTCTACATACTCCAAAATCTCTGGATGAGCAGGAACCCTATGTTGCAACACCAGGTGCAGTGCCTGGCACACATGAGCCGCTCAATAAATACTGGTGAATTAGTAAGCTTCAACCCCTGTATGTCCCAGTAACTGCACAGATGCTGACAATCCTAAGTAGGAAGACAGCTGCAAAAATCAAAGGAATGAAATCGAAGGAAGTACTGATGGAAAGACTAAAATAATCCTCAGTAAGAGGAAAGGAGACTGGGATGTTATTGACAATGCAAAATAACCATTCAGGCACAGACAAGAGTAAAATGTGAATTAGCACAGAACACAGAGGAAAGAGTCAATGAATGACAAAGAATTAGGGAAATAAATTTAGAAAGGAAAAAAATCAATACATTCCAATGAGTAACCCCTCCATAAGGATTCTGTCAGTATTCTAGTGGGAAAGATTGGAATTTAATACTGTGAATACAATAGCACATTACATAATAGGGAAGATGATGATATCATAGTATTATTGGAGGCAAATTGCTTGAAGAACTTAACTAGAATATTTTAAGTCAATTCATTTATTCAAATTTTGAATCCTGACAATAACCTTTTTGGGTGGCTTTTATTATTATTCCCATTTTTGCAGACAAAGAAACAGAAATTCAAGAAAGCAAAGCAATTTCCTCAAGGTGAAAAAATTAGTAAATTATAAAGCCAAGTTTCTAGCTCAAGTTATAGGACTTCAGGGCCCATATTCATAATCACTGGACCACACCATTCTTAGTCTACATAAGCTGGACATAGTCTTTTCTTCAGTCTGGTCTCAGTTGTTCTTAACCCATTGTATTTTCATGATAAAGTTCTGACTTTAAAATAACCTCTTACAGGTATTGTAAATGATCATATCTGAATCTAGTAGGATCCACTTGACATTTAAAGATCAATTTGGTAGCCAGAACTTATATCTATATTCTACCTTTAACCTCTTATCCACATCTGCAGGCCTATATATAAACCAGAGGAAAGAATGTATTGCCTTTAAAGTCATTACTTTTAATGAGCCTTTAAAATGTTTCCAGACCTCCTTCTGATCCTCTCTTATTTCCAGTGATGACTATACCTCATTTTCCATTCATGCTTGCTTAAAACTTTTGAAGCTCATGAATTTTTAAAAAGTAAATATGTGGATAGATAAAAACCTGTCTAGTTTTAGGATCATCATCATTGCTTTGGCAACCAGAATTTTGACTCACGAACTTAAGTTAGTAGATAAGTTTCAATTCTATGCACTCTTCTAGTTTTGTTATAAGCACTGATTTTATGAGCTTTGGTTTTTTTAATTGGTTTAGTTTCATTTTTTCATCCTTCCTGTTCATATATGACCCATTTTCCCATTTAGGCCACAGTTTGGGTAGTTTAGAACAAAGAACAAAAATGTCAAAAAGTTTTATTTTTAGTTTCTAGGACCTGGGTTACAGAATTTCAAAAGTAATTGAATAAAGAGTTGAGAAAAATAAAACCGCAGCAAGACGACTGAATAGGGGATTCCCAACTCATATCCCCCTACAGCAACAATAATTTGATGGTCATTCACGTCCAAAAGTGTCTTTGTGGGAGCTTGGGGACCTAGGTAAAAGATTGTTTAACTCCAGTAGAGTTCAAGACCAAAGAGGGCTGCTTTGAGAGTGCAGGCTTATGCTTACAACTGGCTCACCAACCATGGTCCCATCTACTAACCCAGAAATAGCCCCATCTTCCTATGGCCTCAGCTCCAGCCATTCTTGGCCATGGTCCTACAACCAGCACCATCTGCCAAAGACACAAGATGAGCCATGCCTATCCATGCCCTCAGTAATAGGCCCACCAACTGTAGAGCCAACTGTGGATCCCAAAGTGGTCCTGTGGCCCTTCTTCAGCCCCACTCTACTACCAGTACAGGATCGGTCCTGCTCAGAGATCCAGAAAGAGCCACATTCATCCATGCCCCCAGTAAAAGGCCCATCAGCCATGTGTCTGACTGAATCCTGAAGCTACTCCATGACTTGGATCTAGCCCTGTTTTCAGTTTTGCCTACCCAGGAACCTAGCAATGTCCATCCATGTCCTGAAAGCAAGAATGATGACCTCACTCTTAGTTGTAAATCCTGAAAATAGCCCTGATACTCAATTTCAGTCCCATTCTGCTATGGAGTGGGGGCAGTTCTGTCCAACCAGTGAACTGGCAGAAGACCTGTCCATCTGATCCTCAGTGGCAGGCCAATTGACCTCAGTCCCATTACAGACTCTGATGTAGCCCTGTGGCCTGGCTCCAGCCTAACTCTACCATAGTTCCATAGCCAGTCTTATCCACCCGGACATCTGCTCAGGGACTCAGTGAGAACTACATACATGCATACCCCTAGTAACAGGCCCATTGTCTACACACTGAACTGAAGCAGCCCCATGACCTGGCCCTAGCCCTGCTCAACCATGATACCAGAGATAGATTTTTTCATTTGAGGATTTAGCAGGAACTATCCTACTCATGTCTCTGGTAACAGGCCTGCCAACCATGGACCAACTGCAGACCTAGTTACAGCCACATGACCTGGCTCCAACTCCAATTGGCTACAATTCCATCAGTCTTAGAACTGGGGAAAACAAGGTCTTTAACTATAAAAACCAATCTATAAAGACAGGAGGAGCTATTTGTCCCTTTAAATGCACAGAGATAATGCAAGTCTACATGGATAATGAAGAATCAGGCAAACATGACATGACCAAAGGAAACTAATAAAGCTCCAGCAATTGACACCAAAGAGATGAAGATCTACAAATCACCTGGGAAAATTCAAAATAAGTGTCTTAAGGAAGCTCAATGAACTCTAAGAGAACACAGGTAGACAACAATGTCAGAAAAACAATACCTGAACAAAGAAGTTCAACAAAGAGATGTAAATCAAAAAAGAACAGAAATCTGAAGCTGAATAATTCAATGAGTGAAATGAGAAATTTCATCAATAGTGAATGTGATGAAGTAGAAGAGAGAATCTGTGAACTCAAAGACAAGTCAGATGAAATTATACAGTCAGAGGAGAAAAAAGAATGAAAAGAAATTATAAAAACTACAGAATTTTATGGGACATAACAAGAGAACTATTACGTACGTTATGAGAGTAACAGAAGTAGAAAAGAGAGAGCAAAAAGGGATGTGGACATCTAGGTACAAGAAGTTCAAAAGTTCCTAAAATAGTTTCAGCCAAAAAAGGACATCACCAACACACATTATAATCAAACTGGAAAAAATCAGACGAGGAAAAATTATAAAAGCAGGAAAAGAAAGGTGAATCATTACATACAAGAAAACGTCAGTGGATTTATCAGCAGAAACCTTGCAGTCCAGAAGACAGCTGAATGATATATTCAAAATGCTAACTTTTAAAAAAATAAAAACTTTCAACTATAAATACTTTACCTAGCAAAGATGTTCTTCAGAAATAAGGGACAGATAAAGACTTTCTCAGGAAAACAAAAGGGGAAGGAGTTTATCACCACTGGAAATGCCTTAGAAAAAATGCTAAAGGGAGTTATTCAAGCTGAAATGAAAGGATTCTAATTAGCAACATGAAAACCTATGAAAGTGTAAAATTCACTGGTAAAAACGAATGTATAGTCAGAATACTCTAATACTGTAATGGTGGTATACAAATCACTTTTAACCCTAGTATAATGGCTAAAAGACAAAAGTATTTAAGATGTACAGTAACTTGTCAATAAATACAAAACATTAAAATATAAATTATGACATAAAAACATAAGATGAAAGGAGGGGTGTAAAAGTATAGAGTTTTTTAAGCAAAGTTAAGTTGTTATCAGCTTAAAGTAGACTGTTATAGTTATAAGATGTTTTATGTAAGCCTCATTGTAACCACAAAGCAAAAACTCACAGTGGATATACAAAAGATAAAGAGAAGGAAATCAAAACATAGTATTACCCCAAAAAAGTATCAAATCACAAAGGAAGACAGCAAGAGAGAAAGGAACAAAGAAACTACAAAAAGGACAGAAAATAAATAGCAAACTGTCAACAATAATTCCTTATGTATCAATAGTTACTATAAATGTAATGCAGTATAAATTACTCTAAATGTAAATTCTCCAATTAAAATACAGAATGATTGAGGGGATTTTTAAAAAACCAAGACCCAACTATATGCTGCCTACAGGAGACACAATTTTAAAGCACACATAGGCTGAAA
The DNA here is from genome assembly GCA_027257055.1 of Cephalopachus bancanus. NCBI lineage: Eukaryota > Metazoa > Chordata > Mammalia > Primates > Tarsiidae > Cephalopachus > Cephalopachus bancanus. The sequence continues at coordinate 471,966 of JAPVLO010000258.1, forward strand.
AGAAAGATATTTAATACAAATGGAAACCAAAATAAAGTAGGAGAAGCTATACTTATACTAGACAAAATAGACTTTAAGTCAAAACTTCAAAAAAGAGAAAAAGAAGGTCATTATATAATAATAAAAGAGTCAATTAATTAAAGGACATAATTGTAAATATATAAGCTACTGACATCAAAGTCTTTACATATATAAAGCAAATACTAATAGATGTAAAGGAAGAAAGAGATGGCAATACAATAATAATAGGGAATTTTAATACCCTATATTCAACAATTGATAGGTAATTCAGACAAAAAATTAGTAAGGAAACATTAGACTTGAACTACACTTTAGACCCAACAGACCTAACTGATACATACAGAACATTTCATCTAACAGCAGCATGCCAAAAATATTCTCAAGCACACCAAAAATATTCTCCAGGATAGAGCATTTGTTAGACCACAAAACAAGTCTTTACAAATTTAGGAAAACTTAAATTATATCAAGAATCTTTCCTTGGGCTGGACTCAGTAGCTTAACTTGTAATACCAGCACTTTGGGAGGCAGAAGCGAGTGGATTGCCTGAGCCCGCATGTTCAAGACCAGCCCAGACAACTCGGCGAGACCGCATCTCTACAATAAATAAAATAGTTAGCTGGGCGTAGTTCCGGCTACTTGGAAGGCTGATGCAGAAGGATCACTGGAGTCCAGCAGTTCCACACTGGGGTGGCCGTGAGTGTTCCCCTGCACTCCAGCCTGGGCAACAGAGTGAGACTTGAACTCAAAAACAAAAACAAAAAAGAATCTTTTCTTAACACAATAATATCAAATTAGAAATCAATAACAGGAGGAAAATTTAAAAATCCACAAATAGAAGTTGAGCATTTCTTTCCAAAATACTTGGGACCAAAAATGTTTTGGGTTTCAAATATCTTAAAATTTTTGAATATTTGCATTATACTTACTACCTCAGCCTCCCTAATCTAAATATTTGAAATATAAAATGATCCAATGACTATTTCCTTTTAGTATCATATTGGTGCTCAAAATATTTCAGATTTTGAAACATTTCAGACTTGGGCTTTTTTTATTAGGATACTCAACCTGGATGTGGAAATTAAACATCATTCTCCTGAACAACCAATAGGTCAAAGAAGTCAAAAAGGAATTTTTTTTAAAAATACCATGGGACATAGAAAATGAAAACTAATCCACAGTGATAGAAAACAAAGTAGTGGTTACCTAGGGATGGGAAGGAAACTTTTGAGGATGATGGCTATGTTCATTATTTTGATTGGTGATGGTTTCACAGTTATATCTCAATAAAGGTGTTTTAAAATAAAGGTATTCATTAAACAGACAAGTTCTTTTAAAAATTACCATAAGACAAATGAAAATAGGAACACAGCATACCAAAATTTATGGGATGCAGCAAAAGTAGTTTTAAGGAGAAGTTTATAGTAACAATGTTCAACATTAAGAAAAAAGAAAGATCTCAAGTACATAATTTAATATTATACTTCAGTATAGCAGTATAGTAAAAAATAGAACAAACTAAGTTCAATGTAAGCAGAAAGAAGTAAATTAAAAAGTTTAAAACATAAATAAATAAAATAAAGTCTAGAAAAAATAGAAAAGATTTTTTAAAACTAAGAGTTGTTTTTTAGAAAAAAATAAAACCAACAAACATTTATCTAGACTGACTAAGATAAAAAGAGAGAGAAAACATAAATAGATAAAAATCAGAAATGATAGAAGAGATATTACAAGTGATACCACAGTAATACAAAAGATTATAAGAAACTATCATGAACAAATATGCTAACAAACTGGATAACCTAGAAGAAACTGACAAATTTCTAGACTCATATAACCTGCCAAGACTGAATCATGAAGAAGTAGACTATCTGAACAGACCAATAATTAGGAAGGGATTTGAATCCATAATTTTAAATCTGTCATTAAAGGAAAGCTTAGGACTTAATGACTTCACTGTTGATTCTACCAAATATTTAAAGAACTAATAACAATCTCAAACTCTTCCAAAAAATTAAAGAGAAAAATATACTTCCAAACAAATCCATAAGTGTGATATATGACATTAATGAAATGAAGGATTCAAATCTTATTACTATTGCAATCAATGCAGAAAAAGCATTTGAGAAATTCAAAATCCTTTCATGATTAAAAAAAACTCAATAAATTAAGTATATGCTCTGATCTGTATAAAGTGCCTTTCCCACATTCATATATTGAAATCCTAAAACTCAAGATGATGGTATTAGAAGGTGGGGCTTTGGGAGATGAATAGATCATGAGGACAGAGACTCCATGAATGGAATTAGCACCCTTATGAAAGAGGCCTATAGAGATACTTTGCCCCTTCCACCAGTGAGTACACAGTGAGAAGTGATCATCTACGAACTAGAAAGCAAACACCAGATGCCAAATTTGCCAGAGCCTTTGTCTGGGACTGTACAGCATTCAGAGCTGTGAAAAGTAAATTTCCATTGTTTATACACTACCTAGTTGATGATATTTTGTTGTAGCAGACAAAGAGGACTAAGACAGTAAAGAAATTCACTACAACGTAACAGAGGCCATAAGTGATAAGCTCACAGCTAATAACATACTCAACAGTGAAAAACAAAAATATTTTCCTTACTATTAGTGACCAGACAAGGATGCACACTCTCACCACTTCAACACAGTACTGGAAGCCCTGGCCAGAACAATTAAGCAAGAAAAATAAATAAAAGGCATCCAAATGGGAAAGGAAGAAGTAAAATTGCCTCTATTTACATGTAACACTCTGAAACCTTATAGAATTCATTTATTAGTTCTAACAGAAAAGTCTAAAGACACCACAAAAACTGTTAAGACTAATAAACAAATTCAGTAAAGTTGCAGGATACAAAATCAACACAAAAAATCAGTAGCATTTCTACACACTAACAACAAACTATCCAAAAAAAGAAATTAAGAAAACAATTCCATTTACAATAGCATCAAACAGAATAAATAACTTAGGATAAACTTAACCAAGGATATGAAAGATTTGTACATTAAAAATTATAAAACATGATGAAAGAAATGGAAGACACAGATAAATGGAAAGATATCCTAGGTTCTTGGATTAAAAGAATATTGTCAAAATGGCCATACAAACTCAATAAACCTACAGATTCAGTATAATCCATCAAAATTCCAATGCCATTTTTCAAAGAAATAGAAAAAATAATCCTAGAATTTCTATAGAACAACAAAAGATCATGATGAGCTAAAAAAAAGGTTTTTTTTAATCTTGAGAAAGAAGAAACAGCTGGAGATATCACACTTTCTGACTTCAAATTATGTTATAATGCAATAGTAATCATAACAGTATGGTACAGGGATTAAACAGACATATAAACCAATGGAACAGAATAGAGAGTTCATAAATAAATGCATGCACATATGGTCAACTAATCGTCAACAAATATACCAAGAATTCACAATGGAGAAAAGATAGTTTCTTCAGAATATGGTACTGGGAAAGCTGGACAGCCACATGTAAAAGAATTAAATTGGACCCTTATCTTACCCCATATACAAAAATCAACTCAAAATAGATTAAAGACTTAAAATATAAGATCTGAAGTCATAAAGCTACTAGATGAAAACAGGGAAAACTCCTTGACATTGGTCTTGGCACTGATTTAGGACACCAAAAGTAAAAATAAACAAGTAGGACTACATCAAACTAAAAACTTTCTTCACAGCAAAGGAAACAATAAACAAAATGAAAAGCTAAGCTACAGAATGGGAGAAAATGTTTGCAAACCATATATCTGAGAAGACATTAGTATCCAAAATATATAAGAAAGTCGTACAACTCAGTAGCAACAAAATCAAATAATCCAGTTTTAAAAGTGGGCAAAGGACTGAACAGGCATGTTTCCAAAAAAGATGTGCAAATGGACAACATGTACACAAGAAGGGTACTTAACATCACTATTCTTCAGAGAGATGCAAATCAAAACTACAATGAGGTATCAACATACATCTACTAGGATAGTTATTATTTTAAAAAATAACAAGTGTTGGCAAGGATATGGAGAAAAGCAAACAGTGTACGCTTGCTGCTAATATAAATTGTCGTTGTCTTTTTCTTAAAACAGTATTGTGGGGCAACCCCCTCAGTTCCCCTCTCACTGTGGGAGGTTTTCTGTTTTCTCAATAAATCCTGCTTTCTAAAAAGAACAACAAAAAAAACAGTATTGTGGTTTATTTAATAAACTGAATATAGAACTACCATATGATCCAGCAATCCACTTCTGGTATGTATCCAAAGGAAATAAAATCACTGTCTCAAAGAGATACCTGCACTCCCGTGAGCATTGCAACATTAGTCATGATAGACAGGATATGGAAGCAACCTATGTTCATCAATGGATGAATAGACAAGGAAAATATTGTGCATGTATGTATAATATATGTATACTTATACTATATGAAATATTATTCATATTATTCACATCCTATTCATAGCAAATCCTGCCATCTGTGACAACATGGATGAACCTGGATGACATTATGCTAAGTGAAATAAGCCAGACACAGAAAGACAAACACTACATGATCCCACTTATATGTAGAATTTTTTTTAAGCTGAACTCATAGAAAGACAGTAGACAAGTCAGTCATGAGTACGTTCTTGAAAACTAATGTACAGCATGATGATTATACTTAATAATAATGTACTGTATACTCAAAATTTGCTAAGCATATATAGATCGTAAGTGTTTTCTACAGGAAGAAGAAAGGTAACCACATGAGGTAATACATATGCTAATTAGCTTGATTGTGATAATCATTTTAAAACATCATAAATTTATACAATTTTTATATGATAATCATACCATAATAAAGCTGGAGGGAGGAAAATGTTTCAGGGTGTAAATATATGCCATTAATATATCTTTATGGGTTCATATTATTGGTTAGACAGTGTTTATGGCTCTCATGAGAAATCATAGCTGAGGATGATGATGACTGGGGGAAGAGAAGAGACAGAGAAAACAAGAAAAAGTCTTGGACTCTGGGTCTCTAAAGAAGTCCTGTGCCTTAACATTACCCAAAACCAAACCCCAGGTTTGGGGCAGGAGAGTAGGAGAAATAGAGACTAAGAGGGGTGGAGTCTCCTTTCTCAGATAATACTCAGGCAAACAGGAGGATCTAAGCTTCTAGGACTGCGCAAAGTGCAAGACCAGTGAAGTAATACTGGCTGCAGGGGATGTACAGGCAAAGAGAGGATAAGACAGCTCAAAGAAACTCTACGGCCCCTTGTGGGGAGGACTAGCAGCCAAACATTTCTCCTACTCTCAAGACAAAGAGACAGTCTAGCAGCAACCTGCAAGGATTGATAAACAAGTATCAGAGAGTGTCCATCTTCGCACATTCCTGAATGCACTGGTCAAAACAACCCAAGCCAGACATAAAAACTCAGATCCCCTCCATATTACTCATTTGATAGTACAAAAAAAGTGGGAGAGTTCAAGAAAGGGACGGTAAATCCTGAAATAACTGAGATTATATCTCAGCCACTCAGGGTAATAAGTGCTCAAAATGATTATTGATTTCAATCATAGAAAAATTATATACAAGTTATGTTTCTTACACACATGCAAGTTATGTTTCTTACACACATGACTGTGAATTGATATTACTACCCTACCATAACTCAGATTTTCAATTCCTGCTTTTGTGAACTGTGATCATTTTGGGGCACAATTCCTTCCACCTGCTCCTGGATTTAACTGCTAGGCTGACATATCACCTTGTCACATTGCAGGACCACCCCCATTGACTTATGTTGTGTGGATTAAGAACATGGATTTGGTCTATATGTTTGACCTTGATTCCAACCTTAGATAATCTTCTGGCTTTTGATAATCCAACCTACTCCAACAGCTTTGGACAAGGACGTCCTTCTCCCCACCAGCCCACTCCAGTCATGCCCCCACCTTATGTGTAGTAAAACAAGATCATCTTTTCCAGGATACTATCTTAATTGGGTTTCCTCTTGCCCACACATCCACAAAAGTACATCCTAAAACACAAAAGTCGTCTTCTTATTGAAGATTTTGACCTATGTAACAACAACAAAATCAACAAAATCTTTCTTAAAACCAGCTTATAGTCCTTCCTGTACTTTTAAAATGCAAATAATGACTTTAGCTCCACAAAAAATATTTAAATATTTTTAATGTTTTGCAGTTAAATCAAAGTTTATATTTTTCCTATTTTTTCCTTCAGAACACATTTTAATAGTAAAATTGGTATAAGATAGGTGGACATTTTTGGATACAAGACTACCAGAAAGACTTAAATATTTAGGATTAAAAGTATTGATTGGTTTCTTTTGGAATTGTGCTTTATAAAAAAGGAAACGTTTGTTTTATATCCATGGTCTTAAAATCTGGTTTCCTGGCCTCTTTATCCTCACATTCTCAATGAAAACTTCACTGAAATTTTTTGCCAGGTAAACCAAAGCAAAAAGCCTATCTAAAAGTTCATTGTTTTCCATTATGATCAGTTCACGTTCTTTCCAATAGTGATCACCTGCCTTTGGGAAAAAGTAAAACATTATCATGTCTTGCATTCATTTGCTAGGGCTGACAGAATAAACTACCACAGGCTGGTGACTTAAACAACAGCAATTTATTTTCTCATAATTCTGGAGAATAGGAATCTAAAAGCCTAAGATCAAGGTGTCAGCAGATCTGGTATCTTCTGAGGCCTCTCTCCTTGGGTTGCAGATGGCTGCCTACTTACTGTGTACTCACATAGTCTCTCCTCTGTGCACATGCATTTCTAGTGTTTCTTTGTGTTCAAGATTTCCTCTTCTTATAAGGACATCTATCAGACTAGATTTAGGATCCAACCTAGAAGTCACATTTTAACTTAATAACCTCTTGAAAGCCCTTATCTCCAGATACAGTCATAATCTGAGGTACTGAGTCTTAGTATTTCAACAAATTTGGGAGAACACAATTTATCCTTGTACCACCTGTTTTCTCTAAAATTAGACTGATAGCAATAACAACAACAAAACATCATCTTTTTAAATATTTTATTTTAAAGATGTGGGGTACAATTCAGGGTTAAGTATACAAATTTTCATTATGCAGGAACCCTTGTTGATGAGGTGCCATCCCCCCAAAAAAAAACCGTCGTCTTTTTTTTTTTTTTTTTTTTTTTTGAGTTGGAGTCTCACCCTGTCGCCCAGACTGGAGTGCAGTGGCCGCTCCCAGCCACTGCAGCCTCGACCCACTGGGCTTCGGCAATCCTTCCACCTCAGCCTTCCGAGTAGCTGGAACTACAAGCACACGCTACCATGCCCAGCTGATTTTTTTATTTAATGTAGAGATGAGGTCTCCCCAAGTTGCCCAGGTGGGTGTGGAATGCGTGGGCTCAGGCAATTCACTCACCTCAGCCTCCCAAAGGCGTGGGATTACAGGCTGAGCCACCGAGCTCGATTTTTAAGAAAAGAGATTCTTCTAGGTTGATCAAGTATTTGCAAAAGCTGCACAGTGTCTTTTGGATTGTTTCCTGTAGAATAGACAGAAACATTGTATCATATTATTTAAAACTATAAAAGTCTGTGCAGCCTCCTAAGAACTCTGGGATCCACAAAATGCTTTATATCTTGGAAACATCTGTCATTTAAAACCATGTTTACTTGGAACATTGTACGTTATAGAATCCAGTACATGCTTTATAATATAAATTCTGCTTAGACTTCTTTTGTCTCTCAGGCTGTTTTTCTATGCTTTCATTCACTTTTGCCCTGGGATCCTATTCTCAGAAATGGGGACTACTTTTTCAAAAATATATGCAGTCTTCCTAGGGATTAATAACAATTGGTTGGAAGAAAATGTGCCCTTTCAGATTCTCTGCTTGCTTGTCAATTCATGATTTCTTCAAGGCTAAATTCTTGTTGCTGACCTCAATCCAATAGAGGCCTGTCTGAGAAAGAGGTTCTGTATATTCAGCAAGGTCAGGACCAGACTGTGGTGTCCACATTTGCCTCTCTACATGTTAGAACAATGTATTGGTGCTACAGGGCACCAGTATAACCAAACCTTTGTTAGATATCACACTTATTTCTGTGTAAAACCATTCACTGAAGAGTAATATTTCACTTTGTTCTCCCTCCAAAAACTTTCTTCTCACTGCTTCTGATAAAAAAAAAGCAGTTCAATAATTATTTTCTAAATTTTTGCTGTGCTGCTCTGTGCTTCATGCTATTAAATGAAGCATAGATTACATACTGACAATGCACCAAAATATAAATGAATAAAAGACTTACTGGACATCTGACTTTCTACATAGTGAGTGGAAATTTTACCTTGTAATTCTTTGAAGACTCTGCATTTTTGATAAATGGCTTGATACATTTAATTTACTAATCATGTCAGAAAAGTGGACTATGGGAATATAATATTAATAAATTTGGACATTGGCAACACTGTTGCAAAAGAATAATACTGTACATATTTAAGGTCAGTATCCAAATATTCTGGAAAGTTGAACCACATAAATATAGAACAGCCTCACACTTTACACCAGTCACTACATAGTTGGGAAACTATGCATCAGTTAAACAAAGAAATTAAACACATAGGGCCTGCTACATTTAAATATTTAAGTGCAATATTTTAAACAAATCATATCATTGTAGCCCAGACGATTTCCAAGGCAAAAAGTAAAGTCTGAACCTTTTATAAAACACCTTTTTTTTTCTTGAGAGTTTGAACTTCACACAATAATGCTTTTCATTTCTGTACTATCTCCAAATGTGTCTGACTTCTTAGAGGCTACATTGTTTTGTAAGAATAAACTGTAGGTTTTCCAAAGAGCCTTTCTCTCCCACTCAGCTGCCCTGAGGGAGTTAGAGTCTCGGCGCACAACTTATTTTTATTTCCCTCACCCCAAAAATGATCAAATAAGGACTGTTTCCCCACCAGCATATCTAGGGCAGGAGGCTCTGACAAGTGCAACCTTTATCACCACAAACATCTCTTCTTGCTCTGGCATGTCCAAAGAAAAAGATTATTTAACACACACCAACCAAGCTCGAATCAGGGTTCCAGCAATTGCAGAGATGCACAAGGTGAATACACAGTCATAAGCCATTGGAAAGTGGATACATTGAGTGTCTCTAGAATTCTGCTACTAACAATCAGGAAAGCTCAACAAATGATACAGAATCAGAACAATCTCTTTTCAGAACCTACCCTTTCTTGCTGTTAAAATAGATATTTGTTGGTTGTACAATTCTCAGCATCCTGGTTCAAATAAGGATACTGCATATTACATATTCTTTACTATTTTGGAGTTTCCATGGCAGAGAAGAGAAGAGATATTTTTGTTGATGGAATGTCTCTTAACAGAGCTCCTTATTTTGGCCTTCCTGACTTTCTGACGCAGATTTCAGATCTACTTTAAAATACTGCTGTGACTTTTTAAAAAATTATTTGAAGCACTCAACATTCCAGCATCCCAGAAAGAGTAGAAGATACATTATTAAAAGTGTAAATAGGCAGATGATCAGGATTTAAAGACATGGAGTTCAGAGGAAAAGAATACATAATCTGCCTGAATTTTTTTCTTTATTATAAAGATGCGGGGTACAATTCAGGGTTAAGTATATAAACATTGATCATGCAGGTACCTTTGTTGATGAGGTATGCCCTCCCTCCCCTAGCAGTTTCCCTCAACTGCCAATCTCACTCGCCCCACCCCACCCCCCCCGAGAGTTTCCAACTACTGCCAATTGCTATCTTATAGCATTATAATTGTTCAATGTCCTCCTATGAGTGAGAAACATATGTTTCTGTGATAAATCACTGAATATGATTGACTCCAAATCCATCCAGGTTGCTGCAAAGTCCATATATTTGTCCTTCTTTATGTCTGCCCAAATTTTAATAATCTCTTTAGCTTTCAGTTCAAACTCCTCCTAGTCTTTTTTCTTAGCATTCTTTTCTCTTTCTTTCCATTAACTTTTGTCTTTTAATTATTCATTGCTGCTTTAACATTTAAAAACAGAATGAATACATTAGATTTGGTTAGATTATCTTGTATTTTTTAAATTTAGCTTAAAATAATAAATTTTCTTTTTTTACTTTTCCTATTTTTTTTTTTACACACTGGATACTCTGCTGTGGGTCAGTGGGGTCTTTGCTCCGTGCTACCCTCCCTCTGGGAATCAGGTTTTTGAAGTAGCTTCCATCTAGAGAGGGGCTGACACACTTTTGCCAAATCTAACCTGCTGCCTGATTTTGTACAACTCAGGAGCTAAGAATGGTTTTTAATTTTTAGAGACATTAAACCATTATTTTTTATTTTTTTATTGTAAAGTTATGGGGTACAATTCAAGATCAGCTATACAAGTGGATATCATACAGGTAAAGTTTGGGCCTCCTTTTGGTCCCCATTTTGCCTGGTTTGAGATCAGGTACCCTCATCGATGTTGTGCCTCCTCCCCACTCCAGCAGTATCCCGCTACTGCCAATCCCTTTCTTGACTATATACATTTTTTAATCATGCCCTTTTGATAATTAAATTTACTTTCTCAAAGGACGGAGATGAAAGTCTTATCCATGATTGTGAAACTATTTTTTTAAAGAAATAGTGTTTTGTGGCATGTAAAAATTATATGAAATTCAAATCTCAGATTTCATAAATAGTATTATTAGAAAACAGCAATGTTCATTTATTAATGCATTAGCTACAGCTAATTTTGCACTACAACAGAAAAGTTGAACAGTTGCAACAGAGACTATAGACTACAAAGACTAAAATATTTATTGTCTGATTCTTTACAGGAAAGGTTTGCCAAGTCTTGAACTACAGCATGGCTGGTTACCATGGCAGAGAGTAAAGGAGAAAATGATAAATTACACATTGGTCCTTAGAACTTCCACAGCAAGTGACACATAGACTTCTGCTTACTATTCACTGTACAAAACAAATCATATGGCTACATTGAATTTCAGCAAAGATATAGGCAAATGCAATCCTACCAGAGTCTAGGAGAAGCAGCAGAAACTTTTTGATGGTCAACATCAATGACCAATATAAAATTTTTTAAGATTAGAAAATAATTAATATATAGTACGTGATAAATAGATTCTTGCTTTGCAAATATTTATTGGTTGTTACAGAAAAGATAAGAGATTAACAAAGCTACTTCCCCTAAAACCAAACTCTGAAGATGTCACAGAAATGAGATTGAGGTTGGGAAATCTCAGAACTTTGTACCAAAAATATAGAAAGCTCTTGGGGAGAGTGGAGGTAAGGGCCTGGTGTAAACTGGGAGAAGGACATCGAGAGTAAAAATGGCAACCTAATACTGAAGACTGAGAGCCAATAACAAGGGAAAGGCTGGTAATCAAGTTTCTGATGGTGCCCATTTACTTCTACAGCACTACCCTGAGACTTTATTGCCCATCTCTTTACCAAAGTAAGACAGAATCGGACTAGAACCAACAGAATGTGGGAGAAGAACTTCAAGGTGGAACAAGAGCTCAGTAGGATTTAGAATGAAAAAACTACAAAAACAAGCAGACTGGATGCACTCCCATCCCTTGCTTTTTTACCCCTTTTTCTACTCCCACCCCCACCCCTCCTCCTATATCCCATAAATGTATTATTACAGCTGAGGGATACAGCGCCTTAAAATAATTTGTGCCCAGGGCAGGGTCAAAGGAATAAAACACTTGATGGGAGATGGAAAAGAAGAGAGGACCACAGAAGTAATAGTAGCCCAACACAGAGGGTCTCCATCCTGGGATCATCTCCCTTCCCTCACCTGGAGGCGTATAATCTAGGTCTTTTAAAAATACACAAAAGAAAGGAAATAAATATAAACAACTGCAAAGATTGAACTAATAACCAATTATATGTCAGTAATTATTAAAAACTAGATATAGTTCATTGAAATTAAAATGCCAACAGAAACTTGAGTAAACTAATAACCATTAAATTAATTGAAATATGAATCAAAGACGTCCTTAAAGCCCATCAAAAAAATCGAACAAAGCCCCAAGTACAAATGATTTTACATGTGTACACTCCCAAAATGTCATGTAAGAAGTCAGTCCTTCCTTACACAAATTATTTCAAAGAATTTTTTTAAAAACTTAACTTATTCTTTTATTCCAAATTCGAAGAAGAATGCTGGGGGAAAATGATAATTTTAGTCAAATTTTTTAAATGTGATAAATGTAATACATACACACAGAAAAAGCTAAGAACACCAGGAGTGGAATTTCATTAATTTGATAAAGACCAAAAGACTGTCTACAAAATAACTAAGGCAAACATTCCAACTGATGGTGAAAATTCCTTAGGATCCAGAGCAAGACAAGAAATAGGGCTATCACTGCTAGTATTCAATATAATACAGAGGACTCTCAACTTACAATGGTTTGACTTATAGTTTTTTGACTTTATGATGGTATGAAATTAATATACATTCAGTAGACACTGTAGTTCAAATACCTGCACAACCATTCTGTTTATCACTTTGAGTACAATATTCAATAAATTACATAAGATATCCAACACTTTATTTAAAAATAGGTTTTTTGTTAGAGGATTTTGCCCAACTGAAGGCTAATGTGAACATTCTGAGCATGTTTAAGGTAGGCTAGGTTAAACTGTGATGCTTGAAAGATTAGGTATATTAAATGCATTTTAAACTTACAGTGGGTTTATTAGGACATAACCCCATAATAAGTCAAAGAACATCTGCTTTACGGGTCCTGCCAACAAAATAAGACATTAAAAAAATAAAATGAGGATTATAAAAAAAAGAAGAGAGTGTTGGAATTGATTAAAAAGCAGCACCCTACTATATGCTGCCTACAAAATACACAGAGAAATTGAAAGTAATTGGATAGAGAAAGATATACAGTGTAAATAGCAAACACAGGAAGTCTAGAGGGCTATATTCTATCTGTTGAAATAAATGTCAAGAAAAAGACCATTAGTAAAAATAAAGAAATAATTATTAAAAGTTCAATTCATCAAGAATGCATTATAATCATACAAAGTGTACATACATCTAATCACAGAGCTTCAAAAATCATTAAAGAAAAATTGACAAAAGTAAGCAGAAATGTAAACAGAGTCATAATTGGAGATTTTAACACCCCTCTCTCAGCAATTGATAGAACAACTAGAGGTACTCAGAAAAATATTTAGAATAACTGAACAAGAATATCAACCTCCTTGACCCAAAGGTAGTTATAGAATGCTACACCCAAAAAGAGCAGAACACATATTCTTTTTAGGTGTATGTGGAACATTAACTAAATAGAGCATGTTCTGGGCTCTAAAACAAGTATTAATAAATATTAGGTAAATTTAAGGTATTCAAATCCTAAACAGATTTTGTTCTATGATCAACATGGAAGTAACTTAGAAATCAATAACAATAAAATATGAAAGACATCCATAATATTTAGAAATTAAATAGCATACTTTTAAATAACTTATGTGTCAATGATGAAATTACAAAACAAATTAGAAAATATCTCAAATACAATTACAATTAATATATAACATTTCGAATTGTGTGGGATTTTAAACTGAATGTTTAAAAATATATAACAAATCAAAGTTTGTGCCTAGAGAGAATTTTACAGCTTTAGATGCTTATCTTTAAAAAGAAGTAAGATGTAAAATCACCTTAGGAAATTATGGGAAAAAAGAGCAAAGAAAACCCCCAAGAAAGTAAAAGACATAAATTATAAAGAGAGAAAATCAATAAAACAGAAAACAAAAAGTAAGACAAATTTTTTAAAAACCAAAGTCTAATTCTTTGTAAAAACTGACAAAATTAATCACACTTCAAATACATAATCTAAGAGAGAACACTGGAATTCAACAGAGAAGGGATGAGAAGTACCAAAAGCAAGGAGGGAGAGGAAGCCGGGCAGCCTATTCAGCCAAGATCTGGTAAAATTCAAAGCCGGGATCGGTGGCTCAGGTTGTAATCCCCTGCCTTGGGAGGCTGAGGTGAGTGGATTGCCTGAGCCCGCGGGTTCGAGACCCGCCTGAGCAACTTGGTGAGACCTCATCTCTACAATAAATCAAAAAACCAGCGGGGCGTGGTAGCGCGCATCTGTAATTCCAGCTACTCGGAAGACTGAGGCGGAAGAATCGCCGGAGCCCAGCAGGTCGAGGCTGCGGTGGCCGGGAGCGGCCACTGTACTCCAGTCTGGGCGACATAGTGAGACTCCAACTCAAAAAAAAAAAAAAATTCAGGAAAGACTCTCTTTTCCTAACGTGGGGAAAGGGTGAGTGAGAGACCCCCAGCGAATACACACTACCACCACAGACTCCTACAATCCTAGTCACATGACAACCCCTCAACCCTCGCGACCTTGAGACTAACGTAGACATCAGCCTGGAGACCACATAAAGACATTTTCTCCAGGGAAAGAGCTAACACTGGGTACAACAAACCATGGAGTCCTAAGCAGCTGCCACACAGTGCCATTTTGAGAGCCCGACTCCCACCCAGCTAAGTCCTGCCCTGGAGCTCAACAGCTTCTGCATCTCTGCATCCCTGGAACCCCAGTGACATTTCCTCCCCACAGGGCTGAGCCAGGAGCAACTGACCATCACCCTGCCCCGTTCCTCCCAACAAAGGTGCACCTGTGTACTTTCACATGCCCCAAGAACAACTTTCACTGCTCACAACCACCACCACTATAGACTGCTGCAAGACCAAACTTGAGTGAAGCACACGTCTCCTAGCCACTCCCCGTGAAAGCAGTCCCATTTTTTCCAACAGCAAGGCCACAGCACAACCACGGTGCCCTCACCTGAGCATTCACCAAAGGCCCGAGGATAACCTCATTCCAGCCAACAGCAGACAATTCCGGCACACACCAAAGGAGACCCTGAAGGTAGATGTGCCTGGCCTGGTTCTACTCCTCACGGTACCCAAGCACACCATCCAGAGGCTTGGGGATCACCATACTGCCCAAAGCAATCTACAGATTCAGTGCCATTCCTATCAAAATACCAACGTCATTTTTCACAGAAATAGGAAAAACAATCCTAAAATTTGTGTGGAACCTAAAAAGAGTCTGTATAGCCAAAGCAATCCTGAACAAAAAGAACAGAGCTAGAGGTATCGCCTTACCTAACTTCAAAATGTAGTACAAACCTGTAGTAACCAAAACATGATATGGGCATAAAAACAGACACACAGAAATGTGGAACAGAATAGAGAATCCGGATATAAATCTACATATTTATAGCTAACTGATTTTCAATAATGGTGCTAAGAACACACATTGAGAAAAAGACATCTTCAATTAATGGTGCTGGAAAAATTGGATAGCCATATGCAGAAGAATGAAACTGAACCCCTATCTCTTACCACATAAAAAAATCACTCAAGATGGATCAAAGACTTAAAAGTAAGACCCAAATCTATAAAATTACTAGAAGAAAACATAGGGAAAACATTTCAGAACATTGATCTAGGCAAATATATTATCGCTAAGATCTCAAAAGGAAACTGCAACAACAAAAAAATAGACAAATAGAACTACACTCAACTAAGCTTCGGTACAGCTAAGGAAACAATCAACAAAGCGTAGAACCAACCTGTTGAATGGGAGAAAATATCTGCAAACTATATATCTGACAAAGGACCAATATCCAGAATATACAAGAAACTCAAACAACTCAGCAGAAAAAAAAATCCCATTAAAAAGCAGGCAAAGAACTTGAATCGACATTTCTCAAAAGAAGACATACGGATGACCAATAAGTATATTTTTAAATGCTCAACATCACTAATCATCAGGGAAATTCAAGTCAAAACCACAATGAGAACTTATTGTACTCTAGTTAGAATGGCTATTACTAAAAAGATCAAAAATAAATAAATAAATAACAGGTATTGGCAAGGATGCAGAGAAAAGTGAACTCTGAACTCTTGATGGGAATGTAAACTAGGACACACTGTAGAAAACAGTATGGTAATTTCTCAAAAAAAAAAAAATAGAACTACCATATGATCCAGCAATCCCACTACTGGGTATTTATCTAAAGAAAAAGAAATTGGTATATCAAAGGGATGCTTGCACTCACATGCTTATTCCAGGACTATTTCCAACAGCAAAGATACAGAATCAAACTGTGTCCATCAATAGACAAATGGATAAAGAAAATATGGTACATATACAAAATAACATACTATTTGGTCATCAGAAAAGAGTGAAATCATGCCATTTGCAGCAACGTGGATGGATCTTTAGGAAATTATGCTAAGTGAAATAAGCCAGACACAGAAAGACAAATATCACATATTCTCATTTATATGTAAGAGTTAAAGAAGTTGATCTTATGAAAGTAGAGAGTAGCCGGGCTCGGTGGCTCAGCCTATAATCCTGTGCCTTGGGAGGCTGGGGTGAGTGAATTGCCTGAGCCCGCGGGCTCAAGACCCATCTCTACAGTAAATCAAAAAATTAGCCAGGCAGGTAGTGCGCACCTATAGTTCCAGCTACTTGGAAGGCTGAGGCGGGAGGATTGCCGGAGCCCAGCAGGTCGAGGCTGCAGTGCGGCCACTGCACTGCAGTCTGGGCGACAGAGTGAGACGCCAACTCAAAAAAAAAAAAAAAAAGAAAGTAGAGAGTATAATGGTAGATACCAGAGGCTGGGAAGAGCATGTAGGTGGAAGTGGAAGATGAAGACAGTTTGGTCAATGGGCACAAGCATACTGTCTAATGTTCCATAGCAGAGTAGGGTAACTATAGTTAGTAACAATGTATTTCATATTTTAAGCTAGTTTAGAGAGAAAAATTTGAAATGTTCCCAGCACGTGGAAATAATACATACTACAACCTATAATCCCAGCACTTTGTGAGGCTGAGGTGAGAGGATTGCTTGGGGCCAGGGGTTTGAGACCAGCCTGGGCAACTTGGTAGACCTCATCTCTACAATAAATGAAAAAAATTAACTGGATGTGGTAGCACGTTCCAGCTACTTGGAAGGCTGAGGGGAGGAATTACCTGAGCTCAGTCGGTTGACACTGGGGTGACTGTGAGCATGCCAACCACTGCACTTCAGCCTAGGTGATGGAGTAAGACTCCAACTCAAAAAATAAAATAAAATTAAATACTACAAGTGATGGATACCCCAGATGTCCCGATATGATCAATACACAATCCATGTATATCACATGTATTTCATAAATATGTAAAATATTATGTGTCAATTAAATTGAGTAAAAAATGTCAAAAATAATAATAAATGTTATAAGCAATTTTATACCAATAAATTAATAACAAATAAAATGAACAAATCTCTTTAAAAATACATCTTAACAATACTGACACAAGATGAAATAATAAATCTGGCTGGCCTTATATCTATTGAAGAAATTAAATTCATATCAACAAAATTTTCCACAAAGGAAGTCCAGGCTCAGACAATTTGACTAGTGCATTTTACCAAACATAAAACAATAAAATAAAATAACCTTATATAGACTTTTTCAAAATCATTGAGATCAACTAATGCGCTGGGGGGAAATGCCCTACAGGTTGTATACTCAACAAAGTTGTATAACAACGCATTCTCAGGAACTTAAAATATAAGTAATTTGGCCAAAGCACCTCATACCAGAAGGCCGCACAGAACTGGCAGATATATAATGGATATGGAGAAGAGAAATTGTAATTCTAAAGTGTACTAAGATTCGTGAAATCTGAAATTGCCAATATAGACTTTCCCAAGATGAAAGAACTCTGCATAGACTGGGTGAGAAAATTTGAAAACAACCAGTAAAACTGAGGAATGTCACCAGTTGCGGTGACTCATGCCTGTAATCCCAGCACTTCGGTAGACAGAGGCGAGAGGATTGTCTGAGTCCAGGGATTCAAGACCAGCCTAGGCAACTTGGCGAGACCTCATCTCTACAATAAATAAAAAAATTAGCCAAGCACGGTGGCACGCACTTGTGGTTCCAGCTACTTGGAAGGCTGAGGTGGAAGGATCACCAGAGCCCAGCAGGTCAAGGCTGCAGTGGCTGTCAGTGTGCCACTGCTCTCCAGCCTGGGTGACAGAGTGAGACTCCAATTCAAAGGAAACAAAAAGAAAAATATTCACTCATACAATAAATGTAAAAATAAGTAAATAAATATTCCCTCATACAATAAATGTAAAAATAAATAAATAAATAACTGGGGGATGTCCTCACAAGTTGCATAGAATTCTGCAACTCATATCATAAGATATTTCAGAACAAAGGCATTAGATATTACTACTAGTAAAAATGAGAAGAATGGCATCTGTGAATATCTGGCGAAAGTTTCAGGTGGAGTCACTGTGCTGAAGTTTGGTGGGATAGGCGATACAGAAAAATTTTTTAAAAGACAGAGTAACAGATTCCTAAATGCTCTTAAAGAACTGAATAGAAGGAAGATCTCACTTCTCTAAGTTCAGCAAACTCCTCCTGACCTACACCTGGTGGAACAGAAGGCCTTGCCAGACCTGGCCAGATATGGAGTTTTGCTGGGTGTGCAGCTCCCGTGAATTGAGAGCTTTGCTTTGGTGCATTCCAGATTGGGATTTGCTAACTCCAACAGATGAAAATCAAATAATTCATGTAGAATCATGAATAGGAATGCATAATTATTGCAATAAATATTTCTGAGACTGCAAGCATCAAAATGTTATTAACAGTTAAGAAATTTGTGCAAAGCTTCTCAGAAGTTGATTATGATGTCCTGCTTGGGGATTCTATGAATATGGCAAAACAAATGATCATTGACTCAATTTGGATTATAAGAACAGCTTTGGCTGATGTTGCTGGTGTGGCTTCTTTGTTAACCCCAGCAGAAATTGTAATCACTATAATTCCTAAAGAAGACAAAGACCTTGCCATGGGCTAAATGAGTGACGAGTGAAGATGGTATGGGAAGTGGCATTTTCTAATCCTGAAAATGTGCTTTCCGATACTTAAAGAACCATGATGAGAGCTTCAAGGTGGACACTCTTCTCCAATAACTTCCAAAAAATCAGTTGAAGAGAATGAAAAAAAAAAGCTATTTAATGTTTAAGAACAATCACCATATTCATCCGTTATCCATTTCAGTTGACAAAATATATAATAATTGGCCACTGCCTTTGTCCATATGTAAAAATAATTTTTTTTTTTTAGTTGGAGTCTCACCCTGTTGCCCAAGCTGGAGTGTAGTGGCATGCTCACGGCTACCCCAGTGCTGACCTGCTGGGCTCAGGCGATCCTTCTGCTTCAGCCTTCCAAGTAGCAGGTACTACAGGAGTACAGAGGCTACAGGAGAACAGGAGCTACCATACCTGGCTAATTTTTTTATTTATTTATTGTAGAGATAAGGGCTTGCCAAGTTGCCCAGGCTGGTCTCGAACCCATGAGCTCAGGCAATCCCCTCATCGCAGCTCCCCAAAGTGCTGTGGCTACAGGCTTGAACCATCACACTCTGCCTATTTTGTGTTTTTGATAAAGAGATAAGCCAGGCTCGGTGGCTCAGCCTGTAATCCTGAGCCTTTGGGAGGCTGAGGTGAGTGGATTGCCTGAGGCCGCGGGTTCGAGACCCGCCTGGGCAACTTGGTGAGATCCCCTCCCCATCTCTACAATAAATCAAAAACTAGCCGGGCGTGGTAGCGCGCGCCTGTAGTTCCAGGAGCTGCTCCTGGCCACCGCAGCTTTGACCTGCTGGGCTCCGGCGATCCTTCTGCCTCAGCCTTCCAAGTAGCTGGAACTACAGGCAACAGAGTAAGACTCCAACTCAAAAAAAAAATAAATAAATAAAGAGATATACGTGCATTCCTATTACTGGGTACAGGACATTTGTACCAATATTTTGCTTTCAATTAAATCAATCATGGCATTTTTATTATTCTGTTAAAAATCAATATTTTAATGTTTGCCAACTAGTTATGAAGTTCAGAAGCAGCCTTTCTCTAGAAAGTAAGTTTGCTTATGTAAAATTATGTGAATCCTTTATTTTTAATTTCATAAATGCCTATTTCTGGCCATCAAAATGTCTTAGAAGCAATGTCATCCTAGTACTTCATCTCTAGGTATTATTTCCCACCAAAAGGAATTAGAACTTCTTCAAGAAATGGTAGATTCCATGTCTGAGGCAAGTAATGTACATATAGATCTGGGATATCTTGTTTTGCGAGAAAGCAAAAAAAGTTATCAAAGAGTAATCAGGCCACGTCCAAAGGACACAATAGCATGCTTGAAGAGGTTCCCACTAAACTAAAGATGGGATAATTGAAGCACAAAAGGAATAAGGACTGCAATTTAGTAAAACATATGAACACATGAGATTTGATTTTTTTTAAAAAAACAGGGGGCCCAATGCAGTGGCTCACACCTGTAAACTCAGCACTTTGGGAGACCAAGGTGGGAGGATCACTTGAGCCCAGGAGTTCAAGACCAGACTGAGGCCTTGTTTCTACAATCAGTAAATAAATTTTTTAAAACATAATTGATAAAAAGGGGAGATGGATGGATTTCACTTCCAAGTCCAAAATTGGACTGATAGTCTCTGGGCAGAAGTTCTCGCAGAAGTTTTTATCATTGTTGTTTTCTTTTTTGTTATTGCTATTTGCTTATTTGTTTGTTTGTTTGTTTGATTTAGAGACGGGTTTTGCTCTGTCACACAGGCTGGGGTGCAGTGGTGCAATCATAGATCAGTACAACCTCAAACTCCTGGGCTCAAGCAATTGTCCCACCTCAGTTTCTGGAGTAGCCAGGACGACAGGCACACACCACCACACCTTGCTACAATTTTTAAGTCTTTTGTGGAGACGAGATCTTGCTATGTTTTCCGGGCTGACCTTGAACTCCTGGCCTCAAGTGATTCTCCTGCCTCACCCTCCCAAAGTACTGGGATTACAAGCATGAGCTATCACCTCCAGCCAGAAATTTTTGTTTTTTGTTTGCTTGTTTGTTTGTTGGGTTTGTTTCGTATGAAATTGCTATGGCCTTTGTGCAAGGTTGTAATTTTTGGAGAGTTTTTTGTGATAGTTCATTTTATTAGGCACTAGTGCACAAGAACCATCTCTTCATGACTTTTCCTGGCTCTATTCCTAGTGTTTTTTTGTTTTTGTTTTAACACAAGTGACTCCATTTTTATTCTGACAACTTTCACATCCTAATGAACCAACTGATTTAGGCCATAGTCATCAATAGTGGTAATATGATTAGATTAATTGCTGATAGGAGACTATGAAATGAAGGAATTTGACTGTCAACACTTGAACCCATAAAACAATCTTAACACTAGAGTAAGATAATCTGGCATTATATGTCTCAAGAGGAGATGTAATAGGAACTAGTATATGTGTAGGAAGTACACAAATCGTGTATAATAGATTCTTGTCAAAACAGTATGAACCTAATTCCAAGTTTCCATACTTAAATTCCAGTCTACAGAAAATGCTGCAGATTGAGCAATAAGTTAAATAATAACACAGGAAAAAGATAATTGGTCAAATCTAGAAGTCTTCAAGACTCTTAATCCAGTTTCTACAAGAAGTCAATGGCATAAAAAAACCAAAGGTGAGGGGATTATTTTATAGTAAAAGTAACCTAAAAGATATAACCAAATACAATGAGAGTCCCTTGCTTGGATCTTAATTCAAACCAACTACAAAAAATATTTTTATACAGTTGAAAAATTTGATTATGAACTGAATATTAGATTATTATAAATTTACAAATAAGAATTTGGAATGTACATAAGCAATGGAATACTACTCGACAATAAAAAAATTATGAACGTGGATGGAACTGTAGGCCATTACCTTAAATGGAATGACTCAGAAACAGAAAGTCAAGTACCACATGATCTCACTGAACCATACCTCATGATTGTCATTAGCTCTCTCTCATAAGTGGGAGCTAAATATTGTGTATGGTACACATGGACATAGAGAGTAGAATAATAAACACTGGAGACTTGGAAGGGGGTGGTGAGGGATGAGAAATTTCTTAATGGTAGAATGGACTCTATTCACATGATGGCCACCCTAAAAGCCCCAGACATCACCACTATCCAGTATATCTATTTTTTAAAAAGCAAAAAACTCGTATCCCCTAAATCTATAAAAAGAGAATGTATAAAAAGATTTATTAATGGCATTTATAAACATGTAAGAAAAAGTGATTATGTAAGAACATGTTTTACCTTTTTTTCAAATACATATTTATATATTTAGGGGTCAAAAATGACACAATTCTAGGATTTGCTTTTAAGCGCTCCAGTAAAAAATAATTGGAGGATAGATGAGGCAAGTATGTCAAAATGTTGACGGTTGTTAAAGTTGAGTGTGGATAATTTTTCATCATAAAAACTGTAAAAGAAAAAAAAAGAAAGACAATATCATAAAAGTGTCAATCTCCGCAAATTGGTTTATAAAATCAAAACTTTTATGATCAAAATCCCAAATGGATTCTTGATGGTATTTAACAAGATCACTCTAAAATTTATCTGGAAGCACAGAGGGTCACATAAGAGCCAAGACAGTTTTATAAAAAAATAAGATCAGTGAGATCTGCCAACCAAATTTAGAAACTTGCCATAGTAATAAAGACATTGAGTTGTTGGCATGGGAAAAGGCAAATCAAAGTTAAGGGACTAGAATTTATCTTACATTAATATGAATTCTTAATTTATGGCAGAGCAGACTTTACAGAAGGGAATGAAAGGATAACTAGTCAATAAATGCCACTAGGAAAATTGGTAATCTAGTCATACACAAAATCAAAACCAATCCAGGTGGATTCAAAACTTAAAGATGGAAAACCAAAGTATAAAACTTAGGTGACATATGTCAGGGTATAATTACAAATAGATCATTATTTGCTTACCTTAGAATCAAGTATTTTCAAATTCCTGAGCAACAGACAAATTTTCTTGGCAAAGGGAGCATCTTTCTTTTTTGGTTTAAGATGTGGGCTACATTGCTGAGATCATTCAGGAAAGCAATCAGGTCAGTTCTGGGAGATATCTAGCAGCAAGACATCCCTTTTGGTGAAAAGACAGTTGAGTACCCACAGCAGAGTTAACAACAGAGGCATAAAAATCAGTTCTTAAGTTTTGAAAAGTTTAAAAATTTCTATGATTTTTTCATGTAGGAAAATAAAGAAACTCTGATCTTTTCTTTCTCCAATATGAAAAGATAACTGCAACTTTATACATTCAAGTGACCTTGTTAAGGATGAAATGGTCATATACAGTCTTTTCATGTATGGGGGGCAAAAAAATGGAATTATCCTTTGGAGAGTGGCCCCTTATAGTACATGTTTCCCCCACTAGGTAAAGGTTCTAGGAACCTATTGGCACCAGTGTACCAGCTAGTGTTGTTGTGAGAGACTGGTTTATTTTCAGTAATTTTTTTTAAAAGATATTTTCAACACATTTGCCCATTTTATGATGGGTGATTTATGAGAGACCTGCCCATACCACACTAAGTGTTTAGCAGTTTTTTTACCAAAAGCAACATATCCCTGTGCCCCACCCTCCTTATTCACCCAATCTTGCCCCACTGATTTTTTTGTTTGTTTGTTTCTGCAGATGAAAGGGGTCCTTAAAGGGAAACACTTTGCTGTTGCGGAAGAGATGAAACAAAAAATGGCAGAAGCACTAAAAGACATCAAAATTAACAAATTCAAAACTGTTTTGAACAATGGAAAAAGTGTCTTGATAGGTGTATTGCATCAAACAGAGAGTACTTGGAAGGTGACTGAAATTTAAATGTATAAGAATAAATACACAATTAATTTTTTATCAATAAATTCCAGAGATTTTGGGGTATCCCTCATATTTGGGCCTTTTTTAAGGAACTGCACAATGGCATTTGCTCACAATCTTTTAGGATTCAATTTAAATATCTTTTCTTTATGAAACTATTTCTTCTTTCCTGCCCTCCCAGGATTAATATCGCCATAATTGAATTCATTGATCTTTTCTTTTATATTATATTATTGCTTTTTATGTTTTAAATATTCTTCTTTGTCCTGAGCCACAAAGATGCTCTACATATCAGGAGTCTGAAAACTTTCTGTAAGGGGCCAGAGAGTAAACATTTTAAACTTTATGGACCATGCATTCTCTTTGGGGTCTACCCAACTCTGCCAGTGTACCACAAAGACAGTCATAGACAATAAATTATGAATGAGTATGACTGTGTTTTAATAAAACTTTATTTATGGACACTAAATTTTGAATTTTATATAATTTTCACATGTCATAAAATATTATGAAAAACACTTTAAAATGAAAAAGTCATTCTTAGCTCATGAATCATAAAAAAATAGGTGGCCAGTATAATTTGGACTAAGCCATGGAATTAAAAGCATTGATCATAACATTTATCATAAGGGAGAAAAAGAAGCCATCCCCTTCTTTGGCCTCAGAACTTATAGGGGGAAGGGGAGAGGGAAAAGAAGAGAGAAACCACCAGATATGTGTTTCTCACTGCTTACATCTTCAAACTTTGAGTCAGTAAATGAAGAGGCATTGTCAAGTAAATGATAGTATCACTGTGGGCAAATGTTCTATTGGCCCAGACCTCCAATTGAGGCTCCATAAAGCAAACACTTAAGCTACCCTACATCCATCTAGGGCTCACCTGAATCAGCCTGTCTGTACACAATGGTCACAAAGAGGAAAGTTTAGCAATTCTGGGCCACCCTCTTTTCTCATTTGGAAGAAATAGAATAAATGCCATGGGGAAAAATGAAGCAGAGAAAATGGATAAGATGTGTTGAGGACTGATATTTTAAATA
Organism: Cephalopachus bancanus; assembly: GCA_027257055.1. NCBI lineage: Eukaryota > Metazoa > Chordata > Mammalia > Primates > Tarsiidae > Cephalopachus > Cephalopachus bancanus. The sequence goes on from JAPVLO010000258.1 coordinate 496,816, forward strand.
GGATGCCAGGGTATTTTAAACTGAGAAACTATTGGGTAAAGAAAAAACTAAAATGTACTAGGAAGGAAGAAAGCACATCAACTTTGACATCTCTGACATATGCAACATGGTTACTTTACTGGAGCAGAGTGATCCAGGGAAAAAGTAAATTAGCTAAAGGACATAATAGGGCTCAGGTGGTTGCATGGGTCATTAGGTCAATGGAAGCACTTTGAATTTATTCTATATGAGGTAGTAAGCCATTAAAAGCTTTTGTGCACAGGAGTAATATGTTCTAACTTATGTTTGTACCAGATCATTCCAGATGCTAATTGAGAATAGGCTATAAGCATCAAGGACCAAATCTAGAAGATCATTTGGCAGGCTGTATCTTTTATTTTTTTTTTCACTTTAGATTCAGGGGGTACACATGCGTATCTGTTACATGGTAGCATACTGTTTCAATAATCCAGGGGACAGCTGATGGTAGCTTGTATCAGAGTTGCAGGGGAAGTGGTGAGGAGTCATTGAATTCTGGATAAATGCTGAAGGTAGAAGCAATGGGCTCTGTTGAAAGAGTAGCTGTATAGCATAAGTCAAGGATGAATCCAAAGTTTTAACCTAGGAGCAGGTAAGGTTTGGGATTGTTATTCTAAGTGTCCATTTTTGCATGTCATGTAGCAGTTCCTTCAGTGATTACAGAAGCAAAAAGAATGTGTTCTTCTCTCCCACTTAACCAGACACCCTTACACTGAATGATGCCTCTGCTTCCACTATTCACACTCTCTGCTCAGGGATTCTTCTGGTAGTCACCTTCTTCTTGATTTCTTATCTGGTGTGCTGTAAATATGCAAAGGGCTAAAGGTTAACACTAGAGGACACTAAATCACCTAGATTGTGGAGATTTTTTAATGCAATTTTACAGCAATTCTAAAAGGGTGAGTTCTGTTTCTAGGGTGGCTCGGACCCTTGTTTAAAATAAAGTACCTGGGCTCACTAAAAGTTTTCCTCCCAATTAAGGAAATTTTTGTGGTTTGCTGTTGTTGGGCTTCTAATTTACTTCTGAATTTGAAGCTGGGTTCCAGATTACTAAAAGCATTATAAAATGAATGTAAGAAATATGGGGTATTAGTGTATGTAACTATGTGTGTTAAATTTGTAACATAGCTCCCCCCATCCACTTCTCCTCATTTCTCACCCTTACTCCTCAATTGTATGAGATAAGTTAGGTACAGAAACTGTTAACACCTGCTTGATAATTCTCAATGTTTAATATGCAAAAAAATCACTTAGAATAACTTGATAAAGATGCGGATTTCTAGATCTCACTCTCAGAGATTAAGATTCAGTAGATTTGTGGCAGGCCCCAATGACCCCAAATGAATCTGTCTAAGTGGGGGCTTAAAAGCAAGTGGCCAGGCCCCTGGTGCTGCAACTTCTCTGCTTGGTCTCTGGCTCTTCCAAGGTCACAGAAGTCGAGTGCCACTTTTTTAAAAAAAGACAGAAGTTTTCCTGTGAGAAGCAGTGGAAAGAGACAGTTGCCCCAGGATCTCCCTCACCATTGGCAGGAGAGACTGCTGTCTCCAACTTTGCCTCACCATTTCAGTGGCTGGCAGGGCACTGGCAGCAGGGGATGCAGAGGGGGTCCAGAGGCAAAGTCCCACAGAAGAGGACAAGAAAGGTATCCCACCACCATCTTGAAGGTGGGGCAGAAAAGTGCTCCACCTTACTCACCACAGAGCAACAGACCAGGTCTCTGTGACTGGTGGATCAACTACTCAGGGATTGATCATGATCCAGAGGGAATATCCTGAAAGCACAAACTTTGGAGGGACATGACAAGTGCTGAGTTCCAGGAACCCCACCCCCTACCCATATCCAGCCGTGACACAAACGATGTGGCCAGAAAAGGACAAGGAAGGACTCCAAAGAGATCAGTGAACAAATCCAGAACCTGGATCATGGATGAATAGGGAATTGAGCAAACACCAGAAGGGAAAGCCTCTCCCACTGACATTGAATAACAGAAATAAAGAGAAAAACAAGAGATATGTCACAAATGAGGAAAAACCAAAGGAAGACCACAAACAATTTCAAGTGTACCAAAGACAAAACTCCTGAAAAATCAGACCTTGGAGCCCAAACAATGGAAGTCACCAACAACTGACCTTAGAATACAACAGGGATTAGGGAATGTATGGAAAGAGTAAATAAGACTCAAGAAAGACAAGAAGCAACACTGAAAGAACCTGTAACAGAGATTTTGGCAATAAAAAATTTCATCCATGAAATAAACAGCAAGATGACAAGCATGGAAAGCCGAATTAATCTAGCTGAAGAATAATCTCAGAACTTAAAGACCAGAACATGGAATTGACCCAAATCTGTAAAAAACAGAAAGAAGACTCAGAAAGAAAGAACAAAACCTACAAGAGATGTGTGATTATATCAAGAGGCCAAATCTACACCTGATTGTTATCCTAGAAGAAGAAAAAGAAATGGAGAACAACTTGGAGCAAGTATTCCAGGAGGTAATCCAAGAAAACTTTCCCCATCTCACCAGAAATGTGACCAGCCAAGCACAAGAGATACAGAGAACCCCCACAAACCATCAAAAGAGAAGACCAACCCCTAGACACATAGTAATTCACCTACACAAAGTAGGCACAAAAGAAAAACTCCTAAAGGCAGCAAGAGAGAAAGGTCAGACTACCTATGGGAGAAAACCAATCAGAATAGCAGCAGACCTATCAGCAGACACACTACAAGCAAGAAGGGACTGGAGTTCTATATTATAAGTCCTTGTTCCCTGTCCAGCCTCAGCTGCACCTCACCGCCCGGCCCCTACCTGCCTCACACCGCCACTGCAGACAGCTCCTCCTCGCTCATGCGACCCCATAGGTAAAGACTATATGTTGGAGACTCCTGAAGATGTTGATGGCATAGGTGGATCCATGAGACTCTCCAAATGTGAGTTCCCAAAAAGACTCTTACTTTTATTCCTGCAACCCCCTGCCCACTGCCAGCCACACTGGTATGAGGCCCAGGGACCTTTGGTCCCACGCAGGGCCAGATATTGCAGCCCAGCAGTGGCTGCTCCACTATATGTAACTCTGGCCAGCTGGGGAATCCCAAATCCTGGATCCCAGCTCCCTTCCTGGTTATATCGTCACGACCAGCACCCAGCACCAAGCTGCTGGTCACCCAGGGAGGCTCTGGGTGCCCGCCTCTCAGAGATACCATTCCCATTTCTGGCTGAAGTGCCCTGCGGGGGACCCAGAGCCACCACCTGCCCTCTGGAGCTTTGGAGATCTGGAGCCCCAGGCCTATCCTGGCTGAGGCACTCGGTGTGCAACCGCAAGCTTGTGTAAGAGAGCTTGTGTAAGGTGCTGCTCGGAGGCTTCCAGCTCCAGAGGAAGGAACCCCCGACCCTCTCCTCCACCCCAGCCTTCTGGTGGCACCCCGATCCAGTGTCCAGCTGTGCAGCTGATCCGCCTAGAGACCCACACAAGCATCCCTAAAAGTGAAAGTAAAACTACCACCTCCACAATTTTCAAGGCAGATTTGCATTGCCCCGCCCACCTATCAGAGCCTCCACCTCGGTTCCCATGGTGACGTTGTTAAACAGGAGACAAAACCCCTCCCCTACGCTGAACAGAGACAAGTCACAGATCTCCCAGGCAGTAGGATAGCTGTCTGCAACAAAAACAGAAGGGAGAGGCTGGAGATTAGAGCTCAAGGGACTTTAGCCACTAAGAGATGAGAGAAAAATCTACACAAATGAAGAAAAAACAAAAGAAGAAAATGGGTCTCTCCCAGACTCCTGGGAGGGCAGACACTGAGAAAACTGACTTTGGAATGCAAACAATGAAGAGCCCCCAGAATGACTGGTCTCAAACTACAAACCTAGATATCAAGACATTAATGGAGAGATTAAAAAGAATTGAGGAGACTCAAGAAGAAATTAGAAAGGAGCTGATATCTGAGATAACGGTAATAAAGAATACTGTGAAAGAAATAAATAACAAACTGATAAGCATGGAAAGCAGAATTACCTAAGCAGAAGAAAGAATCTCAGAGCTTGAGGACCAAAATATAGAACTAACCCAAACTCTCAAAAACACAGAAAAACAAGCTCAAAAAGACAGAAAAAAACCTTCAAGAGATGAGCGATTACTTCAAGAGACAGAACCTAAGAGCAATTGGTCTTCCAGAGGCAGAAAGAGAGACAGAGACCACACTGGAACAAACCTTTCATGAGATCATTCAAGAAAACTTCCCTGATCTTATCAATGATGCAAAAACTCAAACACAAGAGATTCAGAGAACCCCTGCAAGACAACAAATGAGAAAACCAACTCCTAGGCACATAATAATTCACCTAAACAAAGTAGGCCTAAAAGAAAAAATCCTAAAGGCAGCAAGAGACAAAGGCCAGATCACCTACCAGGGAAAACTAATTAGAATAGCAGCAGACTTATCTACAGAAACCCTGTAGGCTAGGAGAGCTTGGAGCCCTATCTTCAAAGTCCTAAAAGATAAACAATTTCAACCAAGAATAACCTAACCAGCCAGATTAAGATTCATCAGCGAGGGAGAATTAAAATCTTTCCCAGATATCCAATCCCTAAGAATTTATGCTGCCACCAAACCACCTCTACATGAAACACTCAAGAAAGTACTAAACACAGAAGAAAGGGGGAAAAAAAGAACAACATTCTTCACAAGAGTACAGGAAAAAGAATAAAATACACATGAACCAACCCCCAAAACAAAAGAAAGACAATAAACCAAGTGGAAGAACAACTCTATAAGAACTCTATGATAGGGACGAATTCTCACATTTCAATAGTTAGCCTAAACGTGAATGGACTAAATGCACCACTGAAAAGACATAGAATGGCAAAATGGATAAAATATCACCAGGCAACAACATACTGCCTTCAAGAGACCCATCTCACTAGAAAGGATATGCATAGACTCAAAGTAAGAGGATGGGAAACAAATTTTCAGGTGAAAGGAACACAAAAGAAAGGAGGAGTCACGATCCTAATTTCAGACAAAATACCATTTAAGCTATCCAAAATTTAAAAAGATACAGAGGGCCACTACATAATGATAAATGGTTCACTCCATCAACAAGAAATATCTATCCTAAACATATATGCACCTAACATAGGTGCACCAACTTTTATAAAGCAACTCCTAGGAAAACTAAAGAAGGATATTGACTCTAACATCATCATAACTGGGGACTTTAATACCCCACTCACAACCTAGATAGATCATCGGGACAAAAAATCAGCAATGAGATCCAGAACCTCAATGTGACTCTGGACCAAATGGACTTAATTGATACCTACAGAACACTCCATCCAAAGACCAGAGAGCACACATTCTACTCATCAACGCATGGAACGATTTCCAAGATCGACCACATAATTGGCCATAAATCAAGCATAAGCAAATTTAAAAGGACCAAAATTCTACCATGCACCTTCTCGGACCAGAGTGGAAAAAAAAGTAAACATTAACACCAACAAGGTCCCCCCAAAACCCACAAAGACATGGACGCTAAACAGCATGATGCTAAACAACTCCTGGGTCAATGATGAAATCAAAACGGAGATCAAAAGATACCTGGAAACAAATGAAAATGAAGAAACATCTTACCAAAATCTCTGGGATGCCTTAAAAGCTGTAGCAAAAGGGGAATTTATATCCCTACAAACACACATGAAGAAAATGGAAGGAGCACAAATTAACAGCCTAACAAGCCACCTAAGGAAGCTGGAAAAGTAAGACCACAAAAACCCTAATTTCAGCAGAAGAATCCAGATCACCAAAATAAAAGCCCAAATCCAGGACATAGAAGACAAAAAGACAATACAAAAAAATCAATGAAACAAAAAGCTGATTCTTCGAAAGGGTAAACAAGATCGATGGTCCCCTAACTAGACTGACCAAGAAAAAGAAAGAAAAAACCCAAATAAGCACAATCAGAAACACAAAACATGAAGTCACATCTGATCCTGAAGAAATACAAAAGATCATCAGAGACCACTATATACACTTGTATGGAAACAAACTTGAAAACCTCAAGGAAATGGAGGACTTTCTGTCATCACACAACCTACCTAGGTTGAAACAAGAAGAAATTGAGACCCTAAATAGACCAATAACTATCAAGGAAAATGACTATGTAATAAGAAAACTACCTACAAAAAAAAGCCCTGGAGCAGATGGCTTTCCAGCAGAATGCTACAAGACATTTAAGGAGGAACTGATTCCAATCCTACTGAAGCTATTTCAGGTGATTGAGAAAGATGGAACCCTCCCCAAATCATCTTACGAAGCTAACATCACATTGATAACCAAGCCAGGTAAAGATTCAACAAAAAAGAGAACTACAGGCCAATATCTTTGATGAACATAGATGCTAAAATTCTCAACAAGATCCTAGCAAACCGGATTCAACAACACATCTCAAAAATCATCAATTATGACCAAGTAGGCTTCATCCCTGGGATGCAAGTCTGGTTCAACATTCGTAAAACAACAAATGTAATTAAATACATCAATGGATGTCAAAACAAAAACCACATGATTATATCATTAGATGCAGAAAAAGCTTTTGATAAAATCAAGCACCCCTTCTTGATAAAAACCCTCGAACATCTAGGCATACGTGGAACATACCTCAAAGTAGTAAAAGCCATCTACGAGAAACCCACAGCCAGCATACTCCTAAACGGACAAAAATTGGAACCATTTCCCCTGAAAACTGGAACAAGACAAGGATGCCCACTCTCACCCCTCCTGTTCAACATAGTATTGGAAGTCCTGGTTCAAGCAATCAGAGAAGAGAAGGTAGTCGGGGGTATCCAGATAGGAAAAGAGTAATTCAAATTATCCCTCTTTGCAGATGACATGATCGTGTACCTTGAAAACCCAAGAGAATATGTCAAAAACATCCTTACACTGATAAAGGCCTTCGGCAAAGTCTCAGGATATAAAATAAATGTGCAAAAGACAATTGCATTTCTTTACACCAATACTAAACAAACAGAAACCCAAATAAAAAGCACAATTCCATTCAAAATAGCCACAAAAAAAATGAAATACCTTGGCATCTTCCTAACCAGAGATGTGAAAGAACTTTACAATGAAAACTACAAAACTCTGCTCAAAGAAATCAAAGATGACACAAACAAGTGGAAAAATATCCCATGCTCGTGGATAGAAGAATCAACATTGTGAAGATGTCCATCTTACCTAAGGCAATCTACAGATGCAATGCAACACCTATCAAATTGCCAGTAACATTCTGGCAACAGAAAAAAACAACACAGGAATTCATATGGAAACACAAATGACCAAGAATAGCCAGAACAATCCTTAGCAAAAAAAAAAACAAAGCAGGTGGTATCACATTACCAGACTTCAAACTTTACTATAAAGCTACAATCATTAAAACAGCTTGGTATTGGTATAGGAACAGGCATATAGATCAATGGAATAGAACTAAGATCCCAGAAGCAAAACCTCAATTTCTCAACCAACTCATCTTCAACAAAGTCTCCACCACCTATCACTGGGGAGAGGAGAACCTATTCAGTAAATGGTGCTGGGAAAACTGGCTGACCACATGCAGAAGATTGAAACAGGATCCCTATCTATCCCCATACACAAAAAATAACTCCAAATGGAGTTAGAGATCTAAATGTAAAACCTCAAACCATAAGAACCTTATAAAATAAAGGACATACCCTCATGGAAATTGGAACTGGCATCCAATTCCTGAACAAAACCCGAAACCCACAGGCCACAAAGGATAAGATAGGCAAGTGGGACCTCATTAAACTGACAAGCTTCTGCAAAGCCAAAGAAACCATCAAGAGAGCAGGGAGACAACCTACAGACTGGGAAAAAGTATTTGCCAACACCAGGTCTGACAAAGGCTTACATCTTGGATCTACAAGGAACTCAAATGTGCTGAAAAGAGAAAAACAAGCAACCCCATTATAAAATGGACAAAAGATATGAACAGACACTCCACAAAGGAAGACACCCGAGCAGCCAACAGACACATGAAGAAATGCTCAACCTCAACTAATCATCAGGGAGATGTAAATCAAAACCACACTGAGATACCATCTAACTCCAGTCAGAATGGCAATTATCAATAACTCAGAAAATAATAATTGTTGGAGAGGATGTGGCAAAAAAGGAACACTCCTACACTGTTGGTGCAAGTATAAACTAGTGCAACCTCTGTGGAAGCCGTGTGGCGATTCCTAAAAGCTCTAAACATCAACCTCCCATATGATCCCACAATACCCCTACTGGGAATATACCCTGAAGAACTCAAATCACTCTATAAAAAAGATATCTGCACACAAATATTTATCACAGCATTGTTCACAATAGCAAGAACCTGGAACCAACCACACTGTCCATCAAAAGAGGACTGGATTTTTAAAATTTTTTAAATTTTTAAAATGTGGTACATATACACGATGGAATACTATGCAGCCATAAAAAAGAACAAAATCATGAATTTTGCAGCAACCTGGATGGAGCTGGAGTCTATAATACTGAGTGACCTCTCACAGAAACAAAGATCTGAGTATCACATATTGTCACTCATATAGTAGACCTTGATCATCCAATGCTCTATCATAAGAAAATGACTGCCAGTGGTGGGAAACTATGGGGGGGGTGAGACTAATGGTAGTAAACATCTGTCTGGGGATGGGGAGACACCTGTTATCAACAAGGGGGCCTGAATGAAACATATTTGTATACCTAATCCTTAGCTGTTCCCCACAATATCAAAATTAAAAAATTGATAAATAATAAAAAAAAGTCCTCAAAGATAAACAATTTCAACCAAGAATTTTCTATCCAGACAAACTCAACTTCATCAGTGATGGAGAATTAAAATCATTCCTAGACATCCAGTTCCTAGGAGATTATGCAGTTTCCAAACCAGCTGTACAGGAGACACTTAAAAAGGTATTAAGCACAGAAGAAAGAAAAAAAAAAGAACGACCATACACTTCCCAAGAGAACAGCAGAGCACAGAATCAACAGAGAATACAACACAACAAGAAACTTGAAAATGCACACATACAACAAACCCAAAGCCAAAAGAAAACAAGCAAACAAAGAAAAACTTTATAAGAACCTCATGACAGGGGTAAATAATAACATTTCAATAATCAGCCTGAATGTGAATGGACTAAATGACAACCTGGATAAGAAACTGTGACCCAATTATTTACTGCATCCAAGAGACTCATCTCACTACAAGGGATGCACACAGACTCAAAGTTAAAGGATGGAAAATGAGTTTCCAGGCAAATGAATCACAAAAGACGGCAGGAGTTGCAATCTTGATATCAGACAAAACAACAAAACAACCTTTAAGCTATCAAAAATTTAAAAAGATACGAAAGGACACTACATAATGATAAAAAGTTCAATCCATCAACAAGAAATATCCATCCTAAACATATATGCACCCAACACTAGAGCGCCAGCATTTATAAAGCAACTACTAAGTAAACTACAAGAAGATATTGACTCTAATACTAATATAGCAGGGGATTTGAATAACCCACTAACAGCCCTAGATCGATCAGCGAGGCAAAAAATCAACAAGGAGATCCAGAACCTAAACTTGACACTCGACCAAATGGACTTAATAGTACCTACAGATTATTCCATCTAACAACCACAGAATATACATCCTACTCATCACCACATGAAATGTACACCAAGATCAATCACAGCCTTGACCATGAATCAAGCATGAACAAATTCCATGAGGTTGAAATCTTGCCATGCACATTCTTAGACCACAGTGGAGTAAAAATAAATATCAACACCAATAACATTACCCCAAAGCCCACAGAGACATAGACACTAAACAGCATGATGCTGAACAACTACTGGGTCAACACTGAAATCAAAGCAGAAATTAAAATTTTCCTGGAAACAAATAAAAATGAAGAAACATCTTACCAAAACCTCTGAGACGCAATGAAATCAGTCATAAGAGGGGAATTTATATCTCTACAAGCACACATCAAGAAAATGGAAAGAACACAAGTGGAGAGCCTAACAAATCACCTAAGGAGCTGGAAAGAGAAGACCACCAAAACCCCAACTTTAGCAGAAGAATCCAAATCACCAAAATAAGAGCCCAAATACGGGACATAGAAGACAAAAACATCAAAAAAAAAAATCAGCAAAGCAAAAAGCTGGTTCTTTGAAAAAATTGACAAGATTGATAGACTCCTAGCCAGAATGACCAAGAAAACGAGAGAAAAAGCCCAAATAAACACAATCAGAAATACAAAAGATCAAATCACAACTGACCTGCAAGAAATACAAAAGATTATCAGAGATTACTATGTTCACCTATATGGAAAAAAACTTGATAACCTAAATGAAATGGAGAATTTTCCGACATCACACAATCTCTCCACGTTGAAACAAGAAGACATTGAGACACTAAATAGTATGATAACAACCCAGGAAATTGACTCTGTCATATGAAAACTACAAAAAAAAAAAAAAAGTCCTGGACTGGATGGTTTTCCAGCAGAATTCTACAAAATGTACAAGTAGGAGCTGATACCAATCCTATTGAAAGTATTCCGGGCAATTGAGAAGCAAATCATTTTTCAAAGCTAATATCACACTGATACCCAAACCAAGTAAAGATCCAATAAAAAAAGAGAACTACAGGCCAATATCCCTTATGAACATAGATGCAAAAATCCTCGACAAGATTCTAGCAAATCATATCCAAAAAATGCATCTCAAAAATCATCTACCATGACCAAGTAGGCTTCATCCCCAGGATGCAGGACTGGTTCAACATTCACAAGACCATAAATGTAATTAAATACATCAACAGATGTAAAAACAAGAACCACATGATTATATCACTAAATGCAGAAAAAGCTTTTGATAAAATCCAGCATCCCTTCTTGATAAAAACCTCAAACACCTAGGTATAGAAGGAACATACCTCAAAATAGTAAGTGCCACTTACAATAAACCCACAGCTAGCATATTGCTAAATGGACAGAAATGGAAACATTTCCCCTGAAAACTGGAACAAGACAAGGTTGCCCACTCTCATCCCTCTTATTCAACATTGTGTTGGAAGTCCTAACCCCGGCAATTAGACAAGAGAAGGAAATCAGGGGTATCCAAATAGGAAAAGAGGAAGTCAAGTTATCCCTCTTTGCTGATGATATGGTCCTATACCTTGAAAATCCAAGAGAATTTGTCAAAAACCCACTTGCACCAATGAAGGACTTTGGGAAAGTCTCAGCGTACAAAATAAATGTGCAAAAGACAGTTGCATTCTTATACACCACCAACAAGCAGGCAGAGACCCAAATTAAAAGCACAATTCCATTCACAATAGCCACACACAAAAAATGAAATACATCAACATCTTCCTAACCAGAAAAGTGAAAGTCCTTTACAATGAGAACTACAAAACACTGCTTGAAGAAATCCAAGAAGACACAAACAAATGCAAAAATATTCCATGCTCATGGATAGGAAGAATCAACATTTATAAGGATGTCCATCCTACCAAAGGCAATCTACAGATTCAGCACAATACCCATTAAGTTACCAACATCATTTTTCTCAGACCTGGAAATGGCAATATAGAAATTCATATGGAAACATAAATGACTATGAATAGCCAAAACAATCCTTAGCAAAAGAAACAAAGCAGGAGGTATCACACGTCCAGACTTCAAACTTTACTATAAGGCTACAGTAACCAAAACAGTCTGATATTGGTACAAGAATGGGCACATAGACCAATGGAACAGGACAGAGATTTTAGAAGCAATTTCTCAACCAATTCATCTTTGACAAAGCCTCCAACAACAATCACCAGGGAGAGGAGAACCTATTCAGTAAATGGTGCTGGGAAAACTGACTGACCACATGCAGAAGATTAAAACAAGACCTCCACCTATCCCAATACACAAAAATCAACTCTAAATGGATCAAAGACCTAAACGTAAAACCTCAAACTATAAGATTCTTAGAAAATGCAGGAGAAACTCTTGTGGATATTGGAACTGGCAAGGAATTCCTATTCAGAACCCCTAAAGGCCAATACCTTAAGAAATAAAATAAACAAGTAGGACCTTATCAAACTAATGAGCTTCTGCAAAGCAAAAGAAACCGTCAAGAGAGCAGGGAGACAGCCCACAGAATGGGAAAAAATATTTGCCAACTGTGTATCTGACAAAGGCCTAACATCTAGGATCTACAAAGAACTCAAATGTGCCATAAGGAAAAAAAACAAACAGCCCCATTAAAAAGTGGGCAAAAGACATGAACAGACACTTCTCAAAAGAAGATATATGGGCAGCCAACAGACACATGAAAAAGTGCTCAGCCTTACTCATCATCAGAGAAATGCAAATCAAAACAACCTTGAAATACCACTCAGTAAGAATGGCCATCATTAATAAAACAAACAACAACAGATGCTGGTGAGGTTGCGGAGAAAAAGGAACACTTTACACTGCTGGTGGGAATGCAAACTAGTGCAACCTCTTTGGAAGACAGTGTGGTGATTTCTGAAAGAACTAGAAATTGATCTTCCATATGACCCAGCAATTTCTCAATACCCGGAGGAACTTAAATCACTCTACAAAAAAGATACCTGCCCATATATGTTTGCTGCAGCTCTATTCACAATAGCAAAAACATGGAACCAACCATGTTGCCCATAAAAGCCAAACTGGATTAAAAAATGTGGTACATATACACAATGGAATATTATGCAGCCATTAAAAAGGACAGACATATGGACTTCGCAGTAACTTCGAAGGATTTAAAGTTGATCATATCAGTGATCTATCACAGAAACAAAGAACAGAGTACCATATGTTTTCACTCATAAGCGAACCTTGAACAATTATTGTACTAGTATAAAAAAGGGATTGGTGGTAGTGGGAAACTGTCAGGGGAGCGGGGGTGGGATTGGCAGTTGAGGGAAACTGCTAGGGGAGAGAGGGGCTTACCTCATCAACAAGGGCACCTGCATAACCAACATTTGTATACCTAACTCTGAATTGTACCCCACATCTTTATAATTTTTTTAAAAAGACTATGAGAAATAACGACACTAATATTAGCAAACATTTAAATACTAAATATAAGTGATAACTACTTTGTTGAGTACTGCTGATGTGTGTGAGCCTGATCTTCCCTCCTCATACCTCCCAAACTAAATAGAATAACTTAAATGACAGAGGTATGTTTCCTTCTTTGAGTACCCTTATAACCAGTCCTCAGAGTAAGCAGAGTCTGTTCTTCAGATCCCCTCCTCATCACCACTCAGTCCCCTCCTCCATCACCTCAAACCTGGCTTCTAAATCCTAACTTAAGGAACCCCCTAAGTAACTGCAGTTTGCTAGTTTATCAATAGACATCCTTGTGATGTCATGATTACTACCGAGGTTTTATTCTTCCTCAGACATTAACCTTATCCCCCATTTCACAATCATTAGGACCATCTCTTAAAGTTTTATCTCCCTTAGTCTGTATCCAGGCATCATAATAAATCATTGCGCATATTCTTCTGGGATCTCTCTTTTGCCATAATGGCCTTGGGTATATTAGCTAACTTGAGAAACACACACACATACACACCACCACCACCACCATTCCTAGAGCTACCCAAAAGAGCTGTTAACTTCCAGCAGACTTATTCTCTGGACACCTGCCCCAACTCCATTTTCAGGGAGGCAGACTGCCAAAACCAGAGACAAGTTCCCTGCCCACATGATACACTTCACTTTCATTCTGTAACCAGAGATGGTACCAGATGCTTGCAGATTCCTAAACTCTGAAGAATTCGTGCATACTTCAGTTAGAGATTTAATTCTTGCTTTTCCTCCCAGTCCCAATTCTTCATTGATTCTAGACAGATTTCTTCTTAGGTTTATATCTTGCACACTCACTCGTGGAAAGTTAAGTTTTGGTTTATCCCCAGGTACAGGCCCTTAAATGAAAGGACATTGCCAGTTGAAGTCTCTAATTCTTGTCATTTGTACTTTCTTCAGAGAAAATGTCAAAAAGATCATATTTGCTTACAAATGAATACAAAGGATGTTTTTGTCTATTGTTCATTTGTTACTAACAGTTTTTGTGAGAAGAGATGTCCTCCTGTTAGCACCCGCTTTACTTCACTGTTAGCACCTACTGGTGTATTTTCTCATGCACGTCAGGGAGAGCAATAGACCCAACCACCCTTTCATCACCACAAGGAAATCTTATCTGGAAGTTTGGACACGTTAGTTGAGATTTTATTTCTGTATTTGCAAAAGGGGAATTGATTCTCCCCTCACAGAGTATTGTGGGGTTATAAGTGAATATGAAATCACTTTGTGCACTAAAAGCATTATTAAACATATAAATTCAGGTAACAAAATTTTAATTGAATCCGTGACTAAAAAAGTCTCCTAGTTGGGATACAAGTTATAAGAGCCACAACAAATTAGCTTAAGACAAATAGAGAAATGGTTTTTTTTTTTAAGTGTTTGAGTACTTTGGAAGTGGGTCTTTTCATAGAAATAAAACTATTAGGAGAGGGAGGCATTTCTGTAGTAGAATGGGAAGTTCAAAGAGAAATTTGGTTGAGTAGTTTCCCTATGGAATATCCAACTTCACAGGCAGAATATATGCAATTACCTTTTTCTTCACAGGTTTAAAAAAAAACTAGAGCAAGAAAACAATAGATCTGTGAAAGAGGGCCTTAGAGGGCTCTACTCTTGCCCTGTCTGTGCCCTTCCCCACAAGGTAAGGAGTCCCTAAGGTTAAGAAGATGTGTGCTTCCAGAGTCCACATGCTTCCTTCTAGAACATGTTGTGGGCACTTGAGTCCCCAGAATTATCTGCCTCCGGTGCACCCAAGTTTGTTTCCAGGGCCTGCACTAGGCTTTTTCCTGGGGTTGTCTTCCCAAGAGCAGACTGTTTTGTTGACACGCACCTCTGGTCCAAAGCATGGTCAAGGGGTAGCTCTGTGAGGAGATTGTGGATGGTGCTTGAATGGGATCCTGTAGTGTCCATGTTCATGCAATGTGTGGCCCTTTGTGCTTCTTGGTGGAAAACGGGAAAGGCCACATACCATTTCCCCCCAAAAGTCACTTTCCATTGTACATTTTTAAGGAGTCACAGAGTATAAAATGTTCGACCTTCACCTACCAAGTTGTTATGAATTATATATGTCAAGATACAAAGATAAAAAATATCACATTTAATAGTCTGTTTTCTTAATTTATGCCTTTCAAATATTTATTATTTATTTATTTTCTTTTGAGGTAAGGTCTTGCTCTGTCACTCAGGCTGGAGTGCAATGGTGTGATCATAGTTTACTGCAACCTCAAACTCCTGAGCTCAAGTGATCCTCCCACCTTAACCTCCTGAGTAGCTGAGTCTACAGGCACACAACTACTGAAAGAAGTTCAGTGCCAGTAATGACTCCACACCCAGCCAGGATCAAGAGATTTATTAAAGTGGCTGTTACAGAGGGGATCTGTAATGGGAAAAAAGAAAAAGAGAGAGAGAAAGAGAGAGTAAGAGAGAGAGAGGAAGTGGGAGAGAGGCGGGGAGAGAGCTGCAGAGAGGGAGAGAGTGACAGAGAGAGAGAAAGAGAGACCAAGAGAGAGAGTTGCGGGGAGAGGGCTGTATTTATTAGCCTGACAGGGGCCGGAAGGGGCCATGATCTGCTCCCATTGGAGGAGCTGCATGGGAGTAGGGTGGGGCCAATGCCGTATTATGGTCCTATTGGACGCATAACAAAGCTGGCTATGGATTGGAGGCTTGTAGGTTTGAAATTTGCGAGTGGGAAGGTTTGAAATTTCCGTGCGCAGGGAATTGTGTTCACAGAAGCCGGGACCTAGGGCCTTTGTTGTCTGGTGTGTTGGCGCCATTTTGAGAGCCACCCCTCTGGTCGCTTCCTGCACCCTTCATTCCCACCTTTTCTGTTTTTTATGGGGAGGGGCGTCGTTACTCTTTCTGGCTACTTCCTGCTGGTCGGGGGTGTTGTGGGGGCAAGGTGGTGGAAGGGTGCAGAACCAGTCAGAGCAGGGCCCAAAGGTAGGCACTGAAGATGTAGATTTCCACAGGTGAGAGTTCCATGAAGGTTCCTTGTAAGTGTAGAATAGCAACTTGTTCTGGCCAGTCTTCTAATGAGCCCAGGGATGGTAGTAACCAGCTGTCCTGGAGTAGACTGTGGAGGTAGACAGAAAACCTGGAAGAGAGCATGTCTAAAAGAAAAGTTAAGTGCTGATATACTTTTATAACAATTGATGTGCTAGAGAGTGAAGTCCAGGTTATTTTGTCACTCATCCTATGTTAGATAGTAATTCTTGTGCCTGGAAGGAGATTTTAAAGTTTGTTAGCAATTTGGCAATATTATTAGTGAAATTAATTTACCTGGCCTTTAGTCAATTTAGAAGGGAGTGGGGTAGGTGTGGTTTTTGGAGCTTGCTGCTTATCTCACCCTAGAGACTGAATTAAGAACTTGAAGAGTTTAAGTACCAAAGTTTTCAAAAGCATGTTATGACACAAAATCATAGTAGTTCTTGTAAAAGTTACTTATTTAGTCAAAATGATAGTCCAACGATTTTGAAAAGAAAACCTCGCTTTTTTGTAAC
Source organism: Cephalopachus bancanus (assembly GCA_027257055.1). Taxonomy (NCBI): domain Eukaryota; kingdom Metazoa; phylum Chordata; class Mammalia; order Primates; family Tarsiidae; genus Cephalopachus; species Cephalopachus bancanus. Next base: position 513,512 of record JAPVLO010000258.1, read on the forward strand.
AAAGACAGTGGGGGGGGAGGGCTAATTAAACCTTTTTTGTAGCCTCGAGTGTTTACAGAATTTCTTTTACTTCTTTTCACAAACTTTCACCTACCATGTTCAACATACTTATACCATTTTTTGACATGCTTATACCATTTTTTGACATGCTTAAACCTATTTTTGTTCTATACTTTCTTTAGCCAGCCATTCTATTATAGAACAAAAATGTACCATACAATATTCTTTCCTATACAATTATTTATCTTTTCTTTATCCTTTCTTACTAAAAACATACCTTACACCAACAACTTTCTTTACATTTTTCCTAACCTTAGAGTTTTAACCAAAGCAATAAGTTTATATGCAGTGGAAGGGCTTAGATAGGATCCAACGTAAACTAGTAAGGAAATTTAAAGCTATACAAAAGGCACCCAAAAAACACAGTGGTGATGGCTCAGGGTAAAGAATAATACGAGTTTTAATTTTTGTCATAATGTCCCCTTTTAATAATGGAGCTGGACACGTTGGCATAATAAGGAGAGAGTGTGAAATATTTTATTTCCCAGAACACATGGAAGTAATGGCGTAGCAAGGGGCCTGGATATAATGCCCTGTACCCCCACAACCAAAAGGGGTGAAGGAAGGAGTGGACCAGGAAATTTAAGTAGAGCTGAGCATGTAGCCCCCGTATTAATAACAAATGATATAACCCTGCCAGCTACTGATATTTCCACCCTAGGCTCAGTTAGTTTAATAGTTTGTTCCAAAGACATTGGGGCTACCAAGTTAGGGGCGAATCAATCTGACTGGAGCAAGCCCAAGAGATCCCCCTTTGAGATTGTGTAAGATGCCTGATGTCCCTTAATTACAGCAAGCCTCTGGGCCATGTGCTGTCCTCCGGCTAGGCGAACGAGGCAATCGTGAGCCCAATGTCCATGCTGTTTGCATTTGGGGCAGGGTTTTGCTGGTGGGCAGGGCTTGACAGTCTTTGGCCATATGCCCATTTTGACGGCATCAGAAACAAACCCGGGAAGGGGGCTGTGTACCCCTTCTGCTATTGACCATCTGGGGTGGAAGATTATTAGTGGTGGCTTTTTCTGCTAAAGTGGTAGATAAAAGCTGAAGTGCTTCCTGCTTATGTTGGTGGTCCTGTATTGGTCCTGTATTCTTTCCCCCTTTTGGTTGTTAAAGATTTTAGAGGCCATGTCTAATAGCTCTAATCAAGGGGTTTGTGGGCCCTTTTTTAATTTTTGGAGTTTACGCTTAATACCCGGTGCTGACTGGGAGATAAAATATATAGCCAAAAGAGTTTGTCCCTTTATAGAGTTTAAATCAATATGAGTAAACTGCTAGGACAACCAATGCAGCCTTGGTTTGGATTACCAGAGGGCTACACTGGGGAATGATTAGAAGGGGAGGATATAGGGATCAAGCTGCCAGAGTAGAGGAGGGTGGGGGTGGGGGGAGCCTGAGGTTGTTGTTGAGGCTGCCTGTAAGTGGGGTGCTCATCTGCAGGGTCAAAATCTGAGATGGAGGAGGGGGTAGCAGAACTAAGACTTACAGTGTAGGAGCTGCAGTGGGGGGAGGGTAGTTTTGGAGAGGAGGCTGAAGTGTGTGTAAAACAAGGGGAGAAGGAGAAGTTGTAGAAGAGGTGGCAGATGCTAGCATGAGAGGAGGGTAGAGATTAGAGGGATTGCAATTGAGGCAGAGGTGGGGATGTTCATGGAGGAGAGAAAAGGACTGAATATAGGGAATCTCTACCCACGGTTTTGAATGATCACAGAAATTATATAAGTCCCGAATAATATCAGAATTGAGGGACCCCTGAAGGGGCCACTGATTTTGGTTGTCTAAGGGGTATGTTGGCCAATCTTGGGTGTAGAAATGAATTAGGCATTTGGGCTTGATATCAGGGGAAAGAGAAAGTGGTGAGATTGTTTAAGAGGCATTTAAGAGGGGAATCGGCTGGCAGGGATGACAAGCCTCCCATGATCAGACAGGTAGACTAAACAGGGCATCCCCAAAGAGTCGGCTGTCCAAGAAGTGTGGCTGTGGCAAAACCTGTCATCACAGGGGTTTGGCACAACCAGGGTCCTCCTGGAGAACCGAGGAAGTCAAGATACCTAGCACGAGGATTTTTGAATCAGACTGAAAGCACTTGACCGGGCAGTGGATGGGAGCGTGTTCGTGATTCCTGCCAGTCGAATAGGGCTTACTGTGGGGCAACAAACATGGAGCCTCTGAGGCTCCCTGTTACCCAACAGATACACTGTGGGCCAGCAGACGTGGGACCCCTGGGGCCAGCTGCAGCCCGACAGCCATGGTATTCCTTGGGGGGGGTTGGGCAAGATCCGCTACGGGCTAGCAGACGTGGGACCCCTGGGGCCCGCTGCCACCCGGCGCCCATGGGAAGGTATGAGAGAGATAAGGAGGAGGAAAAAACCTTTAGCTGTAGCTTGATGAGAGAAAAGGAGAAAAGGAAGACTTCAGGGTCCACTGTGGCCGTGAAGGCCGAGGCGGGGTGCGTTCCTCCTCGCCCTGGGGCTGGAGGGGCTGCCGGATGATCAATGGCCAGTTCCCCCTGGTGATCCCGGGCAAGTTTCAGGCTTCCGTGTCTGGGGAACTCACCTATCCAATGGTCGCTGGTGGATGCAGGTCACACGTTCAAAATGGTGGCGAAGGTCTGGGAGGGCTGGAGTGGCCACTGGCACCAGGTCGGGGATCCCGCCTACGGGAATACACCCACACAAGGGTGAGGGAGCACCTGATCTGAGTCACGGCACCAATGAAAGAAGTTCAGCACCAGTAATGACTCCACACCTGGCCAGAACCAAGAGATTTATTAAAGCGGCTATTACAGAGGGGATCTGTAACGGGAAAAAAGATAAAGAGAGAGAGAAAGAGAGAGTAAGAGAGAGAGGAAGTGGGAGAGAGGAGGGGAGAGAGCTGCAGAGAGGGAGAGAGTGACAGAGAGAGAGAGAAAGAGAGACTGAGAGAGAGTTGCGGGGAGAGGGCTGTATTTATTAGCCTGACAGGGGCCGGAAGGGGCCATGCTATGCTCCTATTGGAGGAGCTGCATGGGAGTAGGGTGGGGCCAATGCCATGTTATGGTCCTATTGGACGCATAACAAAGCTGGCTATGGATTGGAGGCTTGCAGGTTTGAAATTTGCGAGCGGGAATGTTTGAAATTCGCACACGCAGGGAATTGCATTCACAGAAGCCAGGACCTAGGGTCTTTGTCATCTGGTGTGTCGTTGCCATTTCAGGAGACACCCCTCTGGTTGCTTCCTACACCCTTCAACCACACCTGGGTTTTCTTTTCTTTTCTTTTCTTTTCTTTTCTTTTTGGTAAAGATAGAATCTTACTATGTTGTCCAGGCTCATCTTGAACTCTTGGCCTCAGGCGATCCTCCCACCTTAGCCTTCCATAGTGCTGGGATTATGAGATTGAGCCACCATGCCCAGCCCAAATATGTTAACACAATCATGAAGCCATCATTTATACTCTTGCTCCTGGTTTTATTAATGTTAGAGGTAAGCCAGTCTGCTTTCCCAAAGGCAAACTGTATCTCCAACTCAAGGTAATAAGCATTAGGCCTAGTCACAGGTAGAGACAAATTCCAGTCTCTCAAACCCGATGCTAAATGCCTGGGAGACAATCAGATTGACTTGGCTCAGGTTGAGGAGGGAAGGAGGGCCTCATCTCCAGTCCAATAAATTGAGTACTTTGGAAGTAGATCTTTTCATAGAAATAAGACTATTAGGGGAGAGAGACATTTCTATGATAGAATGAGAAGCTCCCAGAGAAATTTGGCTGAGTAGAATGCCTGTGAGATATCCAACTTCATGGATAAAACAAACGCGGGTTTTATTTTTCTTATTTCAACAGAAAAAAATCGGTGAACATACATGAAATCAATACAGTCCAGGTAGAACACAATTTTCTATTTGTATAAATTTAGGAAGTACAAGTTCAGTTTTGTTACATGAATATATAGCATAGTGGTGCCCTCTTGGCTTTTAGTGTAACCATCACCCGAATAGTGTACATTGTACCCATTAAGTAATTTATCATTCCTCACTCCCCCTACCATCCTCTCACTACCATCCTCCTACCCCTGAGTCCTCAGAGTCTATTATTCAACACTCTATGTCCATGTGTACACATTATTTAGCTCCCACTGTAAGTGAGAACATGCAGTATTTGACTTTCTGAGTTGTTTCACCTAAGATAATGGCCTCCAGGCCATCTTTGCAGCAAAAGACATGCTTTCATTCTTTTTGTGACTGAGTAGTATTCCATTGTGTGTGTGTTATTGTGTGTCTGTGTGTATGTGTGTGGGTGTCACATATTCTGTATCCTATTACCTGTTCACGAACACTTAGGTTGATTCCATATCCTTGCTGTTGTGAATAGTGCTGATAGACATGCCAGCACAAGTGCCTTTTTGATACAATAATTTATTTTCCTTTGGGCAGATACACAATAGAGGGATTTCTGGATTGAATGGTAATTCTATTTTTAGCTCTCTGAGAAATCTCCATACTGTTTTCCATGGACACTGTACTTTATATTTCCTCCAACAGTGTCTAAGTGTTCTCTTTTCTCTGCACTCTCACCAACATCCGTCGTTTTTTGTAATAGTCATTCTGGCTGGTATAAGATGATACCTCATTGTGGTTTCATTTTGCATAGGTCTAATGATTAGTGTTGTTGAGAATGTTTTCATATGCTGGTTGGCCACTTGTATGTCTTCTTTTGAAAAACGTCTGTTCATGTCCTTTATTCACTTTTTTTATTTGGTTTTATTGGGTTTATTTGGTTTTATTTTTGTTGTTGAGTTGTTTGAGTTTCCTGTAGATTTGGGATATTAGCCCCTTGTCAGATACATAGTTTGAAAATATTTTCACTCATTCTGCAGGTTATCTGTTCAAACTGTTGATGACCTCTTTTACTGTGCAGAAGCTTTTTAGTTTAATTGAGTCCCATTTGTCTATTTTGTTTTTGTTGCATTTGCTTTTGAAGTCTTAATATGAATTATCTGCCTAGATCAATGTCCAGAAGAATTTTTCCTAAGTTTTTTCCAAGTAGTTTTATAGTTCTAGGTCTTACATTTAAGTCTTTAATTCATCTTAAGTTAATTTTTTATGGTGACATATAGGGGTCCAGTTTCATTCTTCTACATATGGTTATCCTATTTCCCCAACACTATTTATTGAATGCAGTGTCCTTTCCTCAGCATATGTTTTTGTCAACTTTGTTAACTTTATTTCTGTGTTTTGTATTACTTTCTATTGGTCTGTGTGTCTATTTTTATACCAGTACCATGCTGTTTGGGTTACTATAGTCCTTGTACTATAATTTGAAGCCAGGTAATGTGATGCCTCCAGCTTTGCTCCTTTTGCTAAGAATTGCCATGGATATTCAGGGTCTTTTTTTATTTCATATGAATTTTAGGATTTTTGTTTTTATTTCTGTGAAAAGTGACACTGATATTTTGATAGAAATTGCATTAAATCTTAAGATTGCTTTGAGCAATATGATCATTTGAACAAAGTTCTTTTTTCTAACCATGAGCATGTTTTTCTATTTGTGTCATCTACAATTTCTTTTATCAGTGTTTTATAGTTTTTCTTTTAGCGCTCTTTCACCCCCTGATAAACAGATCCTGAACTTTATATTTTTGGTAGCTATTTAAGTGGTATTACCTTCTTGATTTAATTGCCAGCTTGATTGTTATTGGTGTATAAAAATGCTACTGGCTTTATACATTGATTTTGCATCCTGACACTTTATTGAATTTATTTACTAAATCTATCAAGTCTTTTAGGTTTTCTAGGTATAAGATCACATTATCACCAGAGATCATTTGACTTCCTTTTTCCAGTCTGGACGCCTTTCTTTTTCTTGCCTGATTGTCCTGGCTAGGACTTCCAGTACTACGATAAACAGGAGTGCCGAAAGTGGGCATCCTTATCACAGACACAAAACACTGAGTGCCACATGTTCTCATTCATCAGCAAACCTTGAACAATTATCATAATACTATGAGAAAGGGATTGGCAGTAGTGGGAAACTGCCAGGAAAGGGAGTGGGGAGAGATTGGCAGTAGTGGGAAACTGCCAGAGGAGGGGAGGCACACTTCTTCAACAAGGGTACTTGCATAATGAACATTTGTATATCCAAAACCTGAATTGCACCCTACATATTTAAAATTAAAAAATTTTAAAAAAAAAAGAAAGAAAGTGGGCATCGTTGTCTTGGTCCAGTTAGAAGATAAATTAGCTGGGCATGGGGGCTCACATCTGTAGCCCCAGCACTTTGGGAGGCCAAGACTAGGGGATGGCTTGAGCCCAGAAGTTCAAGGCTAGCCTAAACAACATAGTGAGATTTCATCTCTATAAAAAATCAATATAAAAATATTAACCGAGAGAGGTGGCACACACCTATAGCCCCAGCTACTTGGGAGGCTGAGGTGGAAGGACCACCTTAGCCCAGGAGGTTGAGGCTGTGGAGAGCCGTAGTCATACCACCTGCACTCCAGTATGGATGCCAGAATGAGACCTTGACTCAAAAATAAAATTAAAAGAAGATAAATTATATCACATTTTGTTAGTCATTTTCACAATTTGGCTTTAATTGGAACAATTAATATGAACTTTAGTGGAGAGGAAATGTCTACTAAAGAGAAACTAAAGTTTTATTAAAAATGATACTCAATCCCCATTTTTATATATTTTAGGAAGTGATTAGTGTGCTAATACAGGTCTAATATTTTTTCCTTATTAAAAAATTAAGTCAAAGTGTTTTGAAAACATTCCAGTAACTTGTTCTTCCAAATATCCTTTGTTTAAAAAAAAAAAGGTAACAAACCTAATACGGTATACAATGTTTCATTAGAAAACACTTGCCAAGCCTTCTAGCTATAGCAGAATGAATACAGTTCATAATTGGGAACTCTAACAGTCTTATTTGAAAAAAAATACAAGAGACTGGAAACTAGTATTTGCTTTGGATACAAGAAAAACACGCAGAGTAATATTGTTTCAGCAAGATCATCTCCATGTGATAGAATCAAATATGGGAGGAATGAGAAAGTATATTTTCAACCTTTTCTGAAATAAAAAGAAAACTCATCAAAAGAAGAAAGAAGAAAGGCATACATTGTCACTATTTCCATATATGTTTCTTCACCTCAAATAACCTAATGTTACAGTTTACACTTAAACTGAAAGGCCCATCCATTATACCCAAGTCTGAAGCTTGACCTCCTGTACACTGTAGGCAGACAAAACTTCTGCTGATCTCATTTGGCTCCCTAGGAAAAACACAACCATCCAGGAGTCATCAGCAATTCTAAACAAAGGCATTATTTTCTCAGGAGTACCAGAGGGTCCATCATTCCATAACAAGGAGGGACTTATGAGAGTTAATCTAGTGGCAGTGGGGAATAGAAATGTGGTCTCAAAACATTTGTGCTTGTCTATACATTTAGAAAACATTTAAATACTATGAAGTTCCTCAAACATTTTAAAATCTAAATGTAAAAATTTTATCCTCATATGTTTAAATACTAGTAGCAAAAGATGCAATCCTAACATATTGGATGTTTTGATACTTTAAAAATAAATTGGCTATATTAGTTTTCCTAATGTACCAAAAAGAATGTAAATAATAGTGATGTGACACTATCATCATTCATTTTTATTAAAATGTGAGCAAGTTTTTCTGTAACAATCCCTTTTGTTCCTTGAATTCACAGTTCCCTTTTACTCCGCTCATGGAATTGTATGTTAATGTAACATATTTTATGCTTTCAGCTCCATATTGATTGCCTCTATCATATTTCCTTGCAGTAAAACTATGTATATAAATTGAAATTATGTAAATAGTTTTTCCCCCTGTGAGCACAATGGTCTAAGTGTTTCATTAAAAGTCATCTGGATATCCTTAGTATCAGCCATCAATTACTGCAAACACCATGAAATATTGCACATTTGCCGGATGGTAAGATTGGAAAAGGGAGAGAGGTAGCAGGCCTTTTGAAGTCAAGTGGGGAGAGCACGATTGTGAAAGGAAAGGCTGCAAAGGACAGGTACATTGACTCGTGCAATTGAACACGAAAGTTTAATATTGACCCCAGTAAGGTTATATGTATTCCAGCACCCCCTGGGGAAACTTGCAACCCAGGAATGTGCATATTTTGATTTAAAGATATTTGGGGGAGATGAATTTACTTAAGGCTATGTTTATATAGTAAGAACATTACTTTTGCTCAGATTGTTTATTGTGATAAAAAAAATTAAAATTTGTAAAGATGTTTTTTATTGAACATTGATGGAAGTCTATTTGGAAATACTGTTATTTTTATGTGGACTTGCTCGGAGAAAAAACTGGCCAAGATTAATGAGGAACCAAAACTATCTTCCTGCCACATGAACGCTTAGTAGCCACCACTTGTCATGACTTTAGTTTGAATTGTGGAAACAATGGGTCCTTTCCACCCTCCAGGGGTCCTAAATTGGTCAATGATTAGTCTTCTCTTAGGAAAGCTGTATTCTCTTTCATGTTTGTTTGCAAATAGGCTCAACTCATATCTGTCTTGAAAACTTTACTTAAAGAAATAAAGAAGTGGCCAATACGTTGGAAAATCGCTTGAGGACAAGAGTTCAAGACCAGCCTAAGTAACATATAGAGACCTTGTTCCTACAAAAAAGTTTTAAAAATAAAAAAATTAGCCAGGTGTGGTGGCACATGCCTGTAGTCTTAGTAACTCAGGAGACTGAGGTGGAAGTATTGCCTGAGCCCAGGAGTTGGAGGCTAAAGAGAGTTATGATCGTGCCACTGCACTCCAACCTGAGCAACCAACTTTTTTTAAAAAAGCAGCCAATACGTTTCAACATCTTGAATTTTTTTAACCTTTTATTTTAAAGCTATGGCTTTCATAAGCATTTGGTCTGCTTTCCGAGTATTTTCCAAATACTTTTCTGCTGCATAATCACGGTAGACAGCTTTCCAGTTGGCAATAACTATGTTCTTGTACCCACTACCTGACCACTCAACCAATGCTCACTTTAGGTTACCAAAACCTATAACTTTTTGAGTACAGATTTATTTGATATAATAAAGTCTAAAATAACAGTGGTTTAAACAAAAGTCTCTTTTCATGAAAGAATACAAGTGTGAACAGATAAAGCAAGTTTGGGCTGATGGAGCAGCTCCATGATATTGGGGACCCAGGCTCCTGTTACCTTGTTCCTTTGCCGTGTCCTAAGTTGCTGCCCTTGTCAAAGAAAACTCAGTATCACATCCACATACCAGGGAGCAGAAAGGAGAAAAGATAAAGGGAAAGATAGACCTATATCTCTTTCTTTCTTTCTTTCTTTTTTTTTTTTTGAGTTGGAGTCTCACTCTGTCGCCCAGACTGGAGTGCAGTGGCCGCTTCCAGCCACCGCAGCCTCGACCTGCTGGGCTCCGGCGATCCTTCCACCTCAGCCTTCCAAGTAGCCGGAATTACAGGCATGTGCTACCATGCCCGGCTGATTTTTTGATTTATTGTAGAGATGAAGTCTCGCTGCCCAGGCGGGTCTCGAACCCGCGGGCTCAGGCAATCCACTCATCTCAGCCTCCCAAAGGCGCAGGATTACAGGCTGAGCCACCGAGCCCGGCTTATATCTCTTTCTTTAAGGACATGACCAGAAGTTGCATACATTACTTATGTTCACACCTATTTACAAATGTTTGATCTTATAACCACACTTAAGGCAAGGAAGGCTGAGAAGTGTTATATGATGGGTGACCATATGTCCCAGCTAGAAATTTGCTAACATAGAAAGGGGGGAGAGGTTGGACATTGTGGGGCAAGTAGCCAACTCTATTTACTACAATACCTATAAGAAAAGATTCTACATCACCAATATAAAGCCAAAGGAGTCATTTGAACCACTCCTCTAAGCTAATTGTAATCACATAAACTGTTACTTCTTCTGGTCATATGATATTATCTGTTCAATGATTGTTTTCTAACTAGACTTGGCGGAGAACTACTCCTCAAATAACAATTCATATAGTGTGGGATAACTATATGTATCACATTAAAAGAACTTCTGAAAGTCTAAAGACCAATATTTTTTCCAAAGAACCATCATTTACTTAAAAGAACACTGAAGAAAATACCCATTTTTTTCAAACTTTTTTTTTAAATAGACTGTTATATTCGGAAACCATTTTTCTCTCCTGCATCCTTCCTTTTTTCCTTTTCTTCCTTCTCTCCTTCCTAGATTCATATCTAACAAACAACTATAAAGTATCTTATTTGTGGCAGGAACTTTTACATACTATCCTACTTAAGTCATATAATAATCATATGAGGTATATTTTATTATCTCCCATCTATAAATGAGGGATTTGAGACCAAAGCTGACCAACCTCCTTGCACATATGGCCAATGTAAGCAGACTTTTTCTGTACACCATATAAAAATTGTTCTTAAAGTAAAGAGGCATTATCTCCTTCTCTTACTATTACAAAGATTGGAATGTAGCAAGATGTTGGAACCTGTTGTGGGCTAAATTGTTACAACCTCCTCCCTCAAAAAAAATGTTGAAATCCTAACCCCCAGTACCTATGAAGGTGAATGTACTTGAAAACAGTCTTTATAGATTTAATTAGGTAAAGATGAGATCATGAGGATGGGTCTTAATCTAATATGATTGGAAATATAAGAAGAGGAACATTTAAACACACATACATGGAAAATATCAAATAACTACACAGAGACAGGCACAGAGAGAAGATGACGTAGGAACACACAGGGGGACGATAGTCATGTAATGACAGAGATAGAAATCAAAGTGACAAATCCACAACCCAAGGAATATCAAGGAATGCCAGCAGAGAGCAGAAGTTAGAAGAGGCAAGAAGTATTCTTTCCTAATCCATCAGAGAGCATGACTAGGCCAATACCCTGGTTTTGAACTTTTAGCCTCCAGAACTATGTGACAATAGATTTCTGTTATTCTAAACCACCTATGTGGAACTTTATTACAGCAGCCCTGGTAAGTTAATGCAGAGACGAACAGCCATTTTTTTCTTTGCTTTTTCTCTTTTTAAGATGTGAGGTACAAGTCAGGATTGGGTACATAAGTGGCCTAAGTACAGGTGAAGTTTGGATCTCCCAATGGCCCTCACTTCGCCTGGATTAGGATCAGGCATGCTTATTGATTTTATGTGCTCCTCCATCCCCGGCAGTGACCTGCTACTGCCAATCCCTGTCTTGTAGGTGTTCAGGGTCCACTTATGAGTGAGAACATGTGGTTCTCAGTTCTTTGTTTTCATGATGGATTGTTGAGTATGATAGATTCCAAGTCCTTCCATGTTGTTGCGAAGTCTATAGTTTTTTCCTTCTTTATGGCTGTGTACTATTCCATCATGTATATGTACCACATTTTTTTAATCCAGTCTAGTTTCGATGGGCAACATGGTTGGTTCCATGTTTTTGTAATTGTGAATAGTGCCACAATAAATGTGCGTGTGCAGGTATCTTTTTTGTAGAATGATTTGTGTTCCTCGGGTATATTCCCAGAAGGAGGATTGCTGAGTCATATGGAAGGTCAAATTCTAGTTATTTTCAGAATCACTGCACTGTTTTCCATAGAGGTTGAGCTAGTTTGTACTCCCATCAAGCTGCCATCTTAATATCATAAGATGGCTTGCTATGGAAATCAGAATACAAGATAGACAGAACCTGCGGTCTTAATGATTTCACGGAATAGAGTTATGGACTACTTGTCTGCAATGATTCACATGACAGAGGAACAAGCTTGAATCTTGAAGCAACTGTTATTTAGTGTTTCTGTTACTTACAGAGGAACCTAATTCAGACACCAGCCATATACCTCTGCTACTGGATACCACAAAAAGCTGGTTCCTAATTCTAGCCTGTATTTAATATTCTCTTTTTCCATTTATGTTCTCAGTGGAAAGGCTGTAAATTTGATAAAGCTAATTATATGTTCTAGCCTTGACAAAGAAGACAGCAAAATTAAGGTAGCCCTTTAGGATTGCTGAGAACTGGTAGCAAAAGCCTTCAGGGTTAAAATCAGGGGTTATTAGTACTTCAAATGATATAGTGTCACATAGTAGAAAAAAGCACAGACTATGACATCAGATAGTCCTGGAATCCAGTTCCAAATCTGTACCTCACTAGCCAACTGAGTGGTGTTTTGTATAAGTTGCTTCACATCTTCACTCCTCAAGTTTCTCACCTATAAAATAAATGATAAAGAAGACATGTTAATAGATTGCTTAACTGATGATGAAGAGCATGAGTGAGATGATAATGACCTTATAGGATTGTTGAGGGGATTAAAGGAGAAATACACATAAAGTGCTTTGACAGTTCAGAGATATGGTAAGTTAATTTCCACCCAGGGCTTTTGCACATGCAATGCCATTTCCATGGATGCTCTCTTAACATCATCACACACAAAAATATACTGTGTCTGACTAATTCACATTTACTTTATATCTCAGTTCAGAGTTCATCTGTTTAGGAAATCTTGTCTTGTCTCCCCTGCAATTAAGTCACATACCATTTTGTGGTTTTTAATCATAGCTCTTAGTAAAAATTTAATCTAGGATAGTGTTTAGTGCTATTATTTGCTTGATTTCTGTCTTCCTGCTAAGCTAGCACTACTCAAACTGGTCTATTGGTCAGTGCTGTTCTGCAAACTATTAATTCCTCACCCTCTAGGAGATAAATACATAAACTTAGATTAAGTATTTAGAAACTTTTATAGCAACTTGTGGTAGTCATCTAGACATATTTTGTATGTTTGAGGAACTTTTATATTTTGCATTTTTAAGAAACTTATTTTTATTATAGGCTGTGAGATATGTTCACAATAATTGTTTTTTTCATTTTTTTCAGAGATAGGGTCTCACTCTGTCACTCAGACTAGAGTGCAATAACACAATCATACATCACTGCAGCCTTGAGCTCCTGAGCTCAGGTAATCCTCCTACCTCAGCTTCCCAAGTAGCTGTGTCTACAGGCATGCCACCATGCCTGGCTAATTTTTTTTTTTCTTTTTCTTCCCAGGTGTGTTGCCCAGGCTGGGACAGTAAATTTTTAAAAAAAAAACAAAAAAACTTTTTTTTTAACTAATCTTTCATTACAGATATCTTAAGAAGCATGGTTTGGGCCAGGGACTAACAAACTTTTTCTGTAAAGGGTGAAATAATAAATATTTGGGACTTTTCAGGTCACATAGTCTCTGTTGCAACTACATGACTCTGCCCTTAGAGCACAAAAACAGTTGTAGGCAATACATACATGAATAAATGTGGCCGTGTTTCAATAAAACTTAATAAAATCAGATGGTGGGTTAGATTTGACCCACAGGCTGTAATTTGCCAACATCTTTTAAAGCCCATAAACTCCTAGGGGAGCAGATGTCTCATCTGTTTTGTTCTTCACTGTCTTCCCAATGTCTAAGATATCCCTCACAAAATAGGTATTCAATAAGTATTAATATTTGTTACAAGGTAGCCTACTCTCTGATACCAGTGCAGATCTTGCTTGAGTTGCCATGGAGGTCATATGTCCAAGGCTGTCAAAGCACAGATGACAATGAGAAGGGAGTTCACTTCCTGGTTAACAAGTCAAGAAAAGCAAGATAGGAAAAAAAAAAAAAGATGTTCCAGAGATCAAACACAGTCCGGGAAGCAAAGGTGCTTTAAAAAAAGAAAGGAAAGAGTGTTAGAATTGGTTGGATTTTAAGAAAGCTGTGAATATTTGGGAGGAACAGTAATGGAGAAAAAGGGGGCATGTACTGTATTGCTTAGGTGGGGCTAGGGAGCATGAGTGAGAGGTGCTGAGGATCCAGAAGGTGGCAGCTTCCTCTATTTAAAAACCTTTGATAACACAGCAGGAACATGAAGGAGGCTGCAAATTCCATTTCAAGGCAGCTCAGAGCCTGTTAAGTAGATGCCATGAGCAAAGCTCACCTTCTTAAGTAGAAAAAAATTATGAAAAAATTATGGACAAGAGTTTAAGTTGTGGTAGACATAACCAAGGAATATTATGATAATCTGATCCCTTTATGAATCTCATGATAGATGAATGTGTGATCACAACTAGTGGGCAATGGTGGTAATACAAGAAAATAGTATCATGTCAGAAGCCTTGAAAAAAGTAAAACCATCATGTTCAGCAGAGAAGTCAATTAGTCCCCCACGTTTCATGTTTCACTGGGAAGTAAAAATTAGGTAGTATACATTCTTCATATTAAACTTTTTTATTACATTTAATAAAAATTAAATAAAATAAAACTTCTGATGACTCCTAAGATCAGGTCCAAAGTCCTCTGACCTACATATAAAGTCCTTCCTCATTTGGTTCCAATCAGCTTTTCTAGCCACTTCTTGCCAAGAACCCCCTTCCTAACATATACTGTTCCTAAGGTCACACCTGGTCAATCACTGTTTCCCTCAGCAGACCCTGCAATTTCACAGCTTGGTGCTTCTGTTCTTCCTAGTCCCTGCCCTACAGTGCCTTTCTTCTCTCCATCCAGCACGTTCTTATCACCCTTTGAGGCCTAGTTCAAATATCCATTACACTGTTGAAGCCTTCATGACTCACTTATCCAGGAGACAATTTGTCTCTGTTCCACTATGCTTTGCCATTACATTATATCCTAATTAGTTGTTTGCATGTCTGCCTTTGTGCTGGGACAGAGAGCTCCCTAAAAGCTACTTTTAACATTTCTGGTGATTAAGCAGAATTGCCAAAAATGCAAATAGCCCATGATGCTGCATTTAAAGCAATTATAGTAGTATTTTTTTCGGCATCCTATCTTGCTACACTAATGTTTTTCTTCTACATCGATCCTTTTACAGTTGAATCTTCTATTTTTCTACTCTAGGACCCAGACACAGGAGGAAACATTCCTCTGCAAGGTTGATAAGCTTATCTGTAAGAAGGGCCCAATAGTGTATACCCAAATCCACAAAGGATGCTTGAAAGAAATTTTCAATCAAGGAAATGCATGTTTTTATTATACATTTAACTTACCAACAAAATGTAATTTCCATCATCACCCTCCAAATGCAATGCATTTCTTGAGGATGCAAAACAATCCTCTTCTTTTTTCCTCTATCAACAGGGCATTCTTGGTAACTGAAACTTGACATAATAATGTTAATTAAACAAACTCAGTTTCTAGTTCCTTCAAAATAGAGTTTCAAAAAGAATTCAATAAAGTTTAGGATCTCTGGGTGGAGAACTCATCAGGGGACTATAAAGGAATCTGATCATTTCGGGATTTTTTCTTTTCTTCCTTGCCTTTCTTTCTTACTTTTTTATTTTCTTCTTTCACTCTTTCTTCCTTCCTTCATCTCTCTCTTTATTTATTTTCTTCTTACTTCATAGCCTCTATGAAACAGTTTCAAAACAAAATTTAAAATATATTTATAAAAATTATATGAGGTTACATGGAACACACCCAAAAGTTGTCAACATCAAAATGAAACAGGTTGAATGTTGTATTTAAATAAACAACCTTCTGAACTTGAACTTAGGACACTTCTTTTCATTATAAATTTTGAAGAAGTAAACCCATTCTTTCCAACTTTTCTTGTTTAAAACAGTTATCAAGATATAAGTTTTCATTTTGTTACTAAATCTGCCCACTCAGACAAAATGACAACTGATACTAATTTTCAAATGTACATATGTATCCAACAACTATTTCCGGAACAAAATACTATGTTGGACATGGAGAGGAATAACAAACAGTTGATTGTATATATCTTGAGAATCCAATAGGTATGTCAACACCTGGGAAAAAAGAGAGAGGGGAGCTAGCTTCTGATAATTGACTCATCCATGAGAGTGGAGCAGACGTTCAGATACGACTCAGCCAAAGATGCTGGGAGATGGCCCTGTGAGAGGGCAATATTTGGCATCTGGAACATTACAACAGACAATAGGGGATAGCCTAGAGAAGCAGTTCCTCAGATGTTCTTTCCAAGAAAACAGGAACACTCTTAATCATGAGATATCTATTTACTATAGTTCAGTTCCCAAAGAGCTTACAGAAGAGTGCAGAGAACCAATAAATCAGGTTACTAGTACCAGTGTTGTCAGACAATTGATGCAGTCATCATCTAAGTCTCTAGTACCACATAAGAGTAGGGCGAGGTGTCAGATTTTCGGGGACTAAAAGACAATTTATATACTGTGAGATAGGCCCCAGGCATCAAGGTGGATAACCCATTGTTAGAACTGAGGCACAAACGGCAAAAACCAACTTAGCAGCAAAAACCAACTTAGCAACAAAAACCAAGATGCCACATCACAGAGTTCTTCAGATGTTCCTTGTCTCTCTTCAGTATTGGCCCTAAAGGCTAGACTGAGGTTGAGTATGCCCTGGGATTCAAGAGCAATGAACAACAGCTTAAAAAGTACTGCAAAAGCCAGTAAATAGTGCAAGAATTGGTCCCTGTCCTCATGACTTACATTGCGAAACTGAAAGAAGAAGGAGGCAGAGGCACCCAAGAGGAAATATGAGTTACTGTTTTATTGGAGTAAGACTTCAGGAATAATGAGTTGCCAAAAACAAAAGCTGTCCCCTATTGCAAGTTTCAGCCATTGCCATTGCCTAAGGAATAAAAGTGAGAAATGATGGTAGGTGTCTAAGAAATTTTAACTACATATCCATTCAAAGTTGTGTGAGATTCCTGTGGACTTCAATGTAATGAACAGGATTAAAATCTTTGAAGTTCATTGAAAGTTCTAAGTGAACTTTAGACTGATGATTGAGTCTCACGTGTAAATCCAGTAATGAACTTTGCTGTCTCTTAATTTCCTTCTCTCCTTGACTAACGAAACCTGGAATTATAAAACTATAAGTATATATTTGCAGCTTATAATGTAGAGCAAGCTTCAAAAATTTGTGACCTATTCTTTCTAGTACTGCAAGGTCAATTAAACTGATTAGTGATACCAAGAATAAAGACACATTTGTGCTCAAACTCATGTCCATTGGTCACCAGGTCTAGGAGTAGAAAACAAATTTCCTCTACAATAGCAATCACCGTGGCCCAGAACTGTGATCACAAAATAATCCCCAGCTTCACTTTACAGCCATTGTGGTTGTCATCATTAGCTAATGGCTTACATTTTAGTTTTATTCAATCACATTTTTTTTTTCAAAATCATATCTTCTTTTCTTACTGAGTTGAAACCCAGAAATGGGTTATAAAATCGTTCAGTGGGTTGGGATCAGAATTTATAATTAAACAAAAGAGAATAAAATAGAACTGAAGAACAGAAAAGACAAGCAAAGCAAAGAAAAATATCTTGTGTTATTTGTGTATATGTGTGCCTGTGCACGTGTGTGTGTGTGTGCTGGGTTCCAATATTAAATACATTTGTTTTTGTGTGAGTTAGCAAATAGGTAAGACATAAACATAACATAGACATAAATATCTGAAAGAAATGACTGGTTAACTCTCTCCAAAATATTATAACCAACCCTGGGAGATACCCTCTTCTATAACATTAATGGGCTTCTACAAAAATACAATCATAATAAAAATGACTACTTTTGATAACAGGGATAACTAAAAGTTAAAGCATAGAGAACAGGTTACTTGAATTTTCATGAAAAGTTTGAAAGAAAAACTCCAAGCTTAAGTTCTCAAATTTCTGGATTTTGTTCTATTCTTTTCTATTCTATTCTTCTCTTCTGCCACCCCCAAACCTGCATATAGTCATTTACGTTCAACCAATTCTAATAATAAGATGTTTTTTTAATAAGATATTTACAACATCTTCCTTATTTTAAGAAAGTTTCTTTTTTTCACTATAGAATGAATTCCCATTCAATAAAGAAAATTTAAAAGGAAGAAAAATACTCTTAAGCCCACCGTGAAAAGTAAATAGTGATTATTTTTCTAAGCAGTAAATTATCTAATACTTTCAGAAAGATTAACTTATAAGATAAGGACAATTTGAGAGCTCACACTATATAGAGTGTTCTGTCTGACTTACTTTATAAGTTATACAAATATACTTCCTGTTAAAATGAACACAAATAAGTATAATATTGTAGTGTCAGTCTTTGTGTTAGCAGAAATTCCCACTGATATTTTGGAGTGGGGATGAATGCTAGAATCCCTTTTAAACAGAGTATCAGCTGCATAATTTTCTCCTGATCTTACACCCACTTGCGCCAATCTTCCATTTTCCCTGCTCAGGCACAGAGTGGAAAGAGATCAGAAGAAAATTCTTACAGGGAAACAGCTTGGCCCTCCTCTCCCATTCTGCTCCAATGCCAGTTTAAAGATAGAAATGAAATCCAAGCAGGGTGTGGTCGTGCTGGGGGATGTGAGTTTGGCTGGAGCCTGAGCATTGTTATCTCATCTGTTTAACCCACTCCCTGAGCTCTCAGAGTCCTATCTCTGATTCATTCTTTCTCAACCCTCTGAACCTTGAATAGAAAGAGCTGGCATTTTAGAACTGAATCTGCGTAACAAGTATCACCTACATCCAGAGTCCTTACTCCAGCCCATAACATCCTTCGTCATCAGACCTCTGTCTACCCCTATAACTTCCTCTCCTGCAAACCTCTCCTTTCTTGCACTGCCCTCTTTGTGAACTTCAAACATATCCTGTGTGCTCCTATGGCATGTGCTCTGCAAGGTATGTCCCTCTGGTGTTTGCATAGCCTCATTCAAACCCTGGCTCTACATCTGGACCTAAATATGTTCCTATTCCTTCACTCTGTATCCTATGTACCCTGCTCTATGTGTCTTTGTAACATTTATCATTATTCCCATTGTCATTTTTCTTTTTTTTTTGCTATTTTAATTTTAATTTTAAAATATATTTTTTTCAATTTTTGAGAAAGGTCAGATCTTTTATTTTTTTTAGAGACAGTATTTCTCCGTTGTCCAGGGTGGAGTGCAGTGGTAGTGCAATCCTAGTTCACTGCAGCCTCAAATTCCTGGACTCAAGTGATCTTCTTACCTTAGCCTCCCAAGTAGCTGGGAACACAGGCATGTACCACCATATCCAGCTACTTCAGTTTTTTGTGGAGATGGGGTCTCAGTATGTTGCCAAGACTAGTGTGGAATTCCGTGATTAGTTTTATTACTTTATCTGTCTCCCTCCCCAAAAATACAAGCTCCATGAAGGCAATTATGTTTTCTTCACTGCTATATCTCCGGCACCTAACACAATGATTTATGGGTAGTTGGTAAATGTTTATTGGCTAAATGAATGGATCTAACCAGAAGGAACAGCCAGGTTATGACTGGATATAGAGTTAAGCAGTGCCAAACAGAGTAGAAACCAAATCCCAAAGATCAGGTGACCAAAAGTCTAAGAATCAGCCCCTCTGCACCCTGTTTAAGTGATTCAGCACTCTTCTGCCTGCAGCCACAGGAATGAAATAAGAAGATTCCCAGTTCTAAGCCTGTGGAATGTTTCCAAGCATTGCTCACATGACTTAATTGGCAGCTCTTCTCTCTTCAGGTACCCTTCCTCCATTTCATCTGGTTTTGAATCCAGACTCCCTCTCTTCACCCTAGTGACCCAGACCTGAGTGTGGCAGTTCCCACAGCCATGCTTCTAGTAGTTAATTCAGCTTTAAAATCCTGTGAGCAAACAGCCTGGTCCTATTTCAGCCAGTCCAGGCCTTCAGGACCCTGCTGGTCCCATCTGCGGCCCCAGACCCAGTCCTTCCTTTTCCCACTTCCAGCTTCTCTAGAGAGAACAGGCCCATCACTCTGGTTGCCACCATACCTAGGGATTTACTACTGTCCTTTTGAGTTATATGAGCCAATGCATTTCCTTTTAAAATCAAAACAATGTGAATAATTTCAGTTGCATCTGAAAGAGACCTGGTTAATATAGTGACACATCCATTGGTTAAAGGGATGGCACGTATAAGCAGTATTCAACTCTTGTAAACAAACAGCTGAGAACCCCTTTGTTCTAGTAAGGGAAAATATGAAGTCTGAAACAGAATCTCAGAGAAATATGTGGGTAGGAGGATCTATTCGCCAGGGAAAGGGAGCTGGCATAGACCCCAACAGTTCTGAGATCTAGGCTTAACTGCAAAACTTGAATATGCACTAGGGACCTGGGAGATAGGCTAGTTCATCAAGTGTGAATTTACTTAGTGACGATTGGGGTATTGTGTCTTGAGCTTGTTGACAGGCTGAAAGTGATCAAGAAGTTTAAAGAAATGAGGTTAATTCTAGAATCCATCACTGGTTGTGGTTTGCCTCCAACAAGCCTCCTAATCTCTAGTTCAAGAGTGAAACTTTAATATAAATACGTTCAGTTTGTGGGGCCAGATTGAGCTAAGAAAAGTGTGCCTGATTAGGAAAGACAGTCCAAAACCTGGTGGAATTATTTCAAGTGTGGTTAAATCAACAGCAAGAATCCCCAGAAGTGATTCCCAAACATTTCTGGATATGAAAAGTCCTAGAAAGACTTCTGAAAACACAGATTCCAAGGTTTTCACATTTACAAATCCCAAGATGAGGGTCTAGGAATGGCATCCTGTTTTTCACAAGTATTACCAGGTTGGCTGAAGCAGAGTCCTTATGACACCGCCATCCATTAATTCCCCTGGATTTTACAGAAATAATTTGTAGGCAATGTGTATAAATTTACTCTTTGCTTATAAGCAGACATGAAATATTCTTGTTAGTGTAATGATTTTTTAAAATTTTTCTCCAGAATATAATCCGGGAGTCAGGCTCAGTGGCTCAGCCTGTAATCCGGCGTCTTTGGGAGGCTGAGGTGAGTGGATTGCCTGGGCGGCGAGACCTCATTGCTACAATAAATTAAAAAATCAGCCAGGTGTGGTAGCACATGCCTGTAATTCCGGCTACTCGGAAGGCTGAGGCGGAAGGGTCGTCGGAGCCCAGCAGGTCGA
Source organism: Cephalopachus bancanus (assembly GCA_027257055.1). Lineage (NCBI taxonomy): Eukaryota > Metazoa > Chordata > Mammalia > Primates > Tarsiidae > Cephalopachus > Cephalopachus bancanus. Next base: position 534,453 of record JAPVLO010000258.1, read on the forward strand.
GGCTGCGGTGACCGGGAGCCACTGCACTCCAGTCTGGGCGACAGAGTGAGACTCCAACTCAAAAAAAAAAAAAAAAAAAAAGAATATAAACCGGGTATTAACTCAATTGAAAACTCCAATTTTTGAAATATATTTTGTTTCTTTGTTTATCTTCATCTCACAGACAAACATTCCCGAATTCTTTTCATGGCTCCTAGCACTCTACTTCGGAATGTACTCAACTTGTATTTAGATAAAATTATCATCTACTAAATGTCATCCTACTATTCACTCTGAGCACTACATATTTCTGACCTAGCTTGATTTCCTTTGCCACAAATGGGCTTTAATAACAGATGCACCTGAGTTAGAATCGCATCTCTGCCCTTAGTCTGATCTTGAACAAGTTACATAATCTTGCCCCTCAGTCTCAATTTCCTTATTGGCAAACATGAATTGTACAGTTTAAATGGAATCACATGTAAAAACTCTGAACTCAAAGCCTTTTCAATTAGAATGCAAGCTTCATAAAAAGCAAGGATTTTGTAAGTTTAAAGCTGCACTTCAACCTCTAAAACAGTACCAAATTTGTTTTAATGAATATATTTCAAAAAAATGAAGGAAGAGAGGGAGAGATGGATGGAAGAAAGAAAGAAGAAAAGATGATTATGTGCTCAGTGTTAGATTATAACCATTGTTATTCACTCTTTTTCTATCAAACTGGCTCTGAAATGCTTCTATGAATGAATGTATAGAGGATAAATGAAAATGTACTTAATTTTACTAACTACAAGAGGCTCCCACCTTCCTTCTTACCATCTGACTTCTTTAAGTTATTTAGTGCTTATATTTTGTGGCATTTGAAAACCAGAATGTAAATCAAAATGAGAAGTAATAGACTGAAGCTAGGATAGATCAAACAAGCAGTAGTTGAAATCCACAGTCTAGGAAGACTTATTCAAGTGAGATGGCCGAGATAGCTGATGCCTGTAAAATCTGAAACTCTCCAGACAAGAAAACGAATTCTTTGCATATTCAACAGTAAAGACTTTATGGAAGACCCAGGAAGCAAAACCCAGAATCAGCAGCACCTGTCAACATGTAACAGGCAAGCATGAAGTCAAATGAGGGAAGTCTAACAACGGTCCTCCAATCAACTGTGAACTCCACGAGGGTAATATATTATTTTCTCTGACATATTATTTTCCATACCAACAACACCTAGTCAATTCCTGACATTTTTATGCATCCTCAATAATTTTGTGTGGAGTGAATAAATTATGAACCAATAAAGTTTTTTCAGTTGCAGGGCAATAATATCCAACAAAAATTCTCTTAAGCCAAAAATAAGATAACTGAGTGGCCCACGTTTAGATCTGGGTTTAGAAGCAGCTCAAAGCAGGATCCAAATATTATCATCAGGACATGGTTTCCATCTTTTCCCTTGAATGAATTTATTCTCAAATCACCAGCACCTTGCAGAGCCACATGCTTTCTCAGTCACATGCAGTAGAAAGAGAGATATCTTCCACACGTGAGTTATGGGAGAGAAGCATATTGCATTGCCTCTGCTTAGAACATGTACCATTCTTGAACCAGTCACTGGAGTAATATAAAGTACTGATTGTCTGAAGCATTATAGAGAATGGTGTGGGGTCAGTTTCACAGTTATCAACAGTGTTGAGGAGGGGAGAGAGGAATGCACCAAAGGGAAATCTAGAAGGAGTATGAGTGAGCGTTGAACTCTATAAGCAACAAGTGCTCACTATAAAGAGACAGCAGGCCCAAGCACGAGGGTGCCACCCTGAGTCAGGTAGTCTTGCAGCAAGAACCCAGGCATGAGATCTAGATGTGATTCCAGTCCCTGGGAGCATTGCTGGGAGTAAGGCGACGCTAGACTTGGACTACAGATTGTTGACTCAGTCATGAGACAACATGATTAGGAACTGTTCCCAAAACTAATTAAAGGAACAAAATCTCAGGTGCTGTTAAAGTGTCACCAACCTCAGGACTGACTTGATATTAAGCTCTCAAATACTTTCTTGAAAAAGAACATGATTGGTTTTAGTGAAGTCAATGTTGTGCAGCATTCAGAGACAAATTAGAGGATGTAGGAGCATTTAAAATGCTAGATGAGGAAAGATCAGGGTTATTCTAAAGTTCAGAGTGTCACCATGGGGACTCATTTATTATTCTCTTACTCTCCTAGTCTTCAATATCTCCTCCAGTACTGACACTTTATCTTTAATCAAGTCTCAGACTCTTATATTAAACTCTGTGTTGGCTATATCTAAAAAGATACACCGTGGCCGGGCACGGTGGTTCATGCCTGTAATCCCAGCACATTGGGAGGCTGAGGCAAGAGGATTGCCTGAGCCCAAGGGTTCGAGACCAGCCTGGGCAACTTGGCAAGATGTCTCTACAATAAATAAAAAAAATTAGCCTAGCGTGGTGGCACATGCCTGTGGTTCCAGCTACTTGGAAGGCTGAGGCGGAAGAATCGCCTGAGCCCAGCAGGTCCATGAGATGGCCATGAGCGTGCCACTGCACTCCAGCCTAGGCGAAAGAGTGAGACTCTGACTCAAAAAAAAAAAAAAAATGCCACAAATATGCTAACTTCAACTTCCCACTTCATCTCCCATCTCTCCTCACCCCCAACCAATATCATATTTCCCTCCAAACCGGGTTTTCCTCCTGTCTTGCCAATCTCAATTAATAGCACCAGAAACCTGTCCATCCTCTCCTTCTCTCTCTATCCCTTTATCTCTAGTTCTCCTTTCATCTAATAAATCAATAAATGCTGCTTCTTAGGCCTCCTATGTATTGCTTGACTCCATCCTCTTCTCTCAGACTGCTGCCCTGACTCTGGCCCTCATCACCCTTCGCGAGAGTACTTCAATTACTCCCTAACTGGATTCCCTACCTTGCGATGCACACTCCTCAAAATCATAATCTGCATAGTTCCTCTGTGTTCCTACAGCATTCTATGCCTGCTTTTTACTTTATATTTATAATACCATGCTGTAATTATGTATCTGTTCCACTTACTAATACTGAGCATTCATCTTTGAATCTTTAGTACTGTACCTAACACAGTAGACCAAGTCATCCAGTATTTATATATGTAAAAACAAGACTGGATCAATAATCAATAATTACTTGCAACTCTCTGCTAATCACAAGACCATACACGAAACATCAGTACCTTGCTTTGGGCTCATTGTGTGAAGAGTTTTGTCCTGCCACTTACAGTGCAACAGATCAGATGCTTTCTGAATTAGAAATACATTCAGAATTGAATAAATCTATGGAAAAATTAGAATACAGTATGTAAGTAAATTTGAATAGAGAAAATTCTATGTTTTTTACTGAGACTACATGACATACTTTCATCAGTAATTTGCAGATACAATGGCCTGTAGTTCTGTAATATGCATATTAGATCTGTGAAGATGAAAGAAAACATTCCAAACTTGGGCTGTCTCCCTTAACTATAATTATAGATAGCCTACTTTGTACCATCATGCTGGAGAAGATCCAGAGGATCTTTGGGTGTCAGTTTGAAAACTCTATTATCTTTCCTTCCAAAAAAAAAAAGAAAAGAAAACTATTATAGTAGTCTAACCTCATGTAAATAATCAAACAGAAACTCCAAGTACACAGTAGTGTCTCCAAGAAGACACAGTAGCATTCTTACCATGAGCAGACAATGAACTTTCTTCAGAATGTATAGATTAATAGACCTAGTTATATGTAATCATTTTGGCTTGCCTACTTAAATGATACTTTGATTATGTAAGACACTGAAATTTTAAATCATGTTTCTAGGTTACCACATGTGTTTATAATTGTTTTGATTATGATATATGACCTGCTTTAACTATTGAAATGAGAAATATTACATAATGTGTTTATAGGTATGTGCTTTATAGTAAAATTGCTTAGATAAATGAATGATAGACTCTAATTTTAATAATCAAATTTTTTCAATGTCCTGCCTTCTTACTCTTCTCTGCAAGAAAGTTAATTTGAAAAACAGAAATTTTATCATTTTAAAAAGGTGAAAGACATACTATTATTCATATACTTTTAGATGACTAATGTCCCTTTTTAAGTAACATTTATGGCTTTCTTTTCAAAAAACATCATATTGCAAAATGTTTATCCTGTAACTCCAATAAATAACTTAGAAGTCATACCAGTGAATGTGCTCAAGACACAGTCTTGATGTTGTGTGATTAAATGACTTCAGGTGATCAAAGCTTTACAAAAACAAGTGATTTAAAGTTTAATCAAACTGTCAGAGACTGAAAAAAAGGAGGGGAGGGAGTGGGAAGAGAGAGAGAAAAATAAAACTGCAAAAGTTAGAGATGTTATTTTCAGAGGTATATTTCAGAAGTAACCAAATATGCAAAATGCATTATCAAGTCATTTCAAAAGATTTCAAGCTTGGTTCTTTGAAAATAATGAACAGTCTTGTGTTTACTTTGAAAAAAATGCATTAATATGTTTAATGATGTGTGTATTTTCTGTACATATGTTATAACTTAAATTCTAAAAGTTTACCTTAAAAATGCATTGCCTCCAGCACATTTAATAGGTACCTGAGACAATGACAATTCTAAACTATCAATACCAAAAAACCCCTCACTATTCTTTATCTTTCCTTCAACGTGCATCTTTTTAATTTATAAAAAAGACATTCATTCACAGTAAGAACTGCCGATTTCTGTTGATGAACCATATTGTGTTCACATCTGTTAGAAGTTAAATGAAATAAGAATTATAAAGGCAAGATCTTTGTCACTTTCAGATGGTATGCTCTAATAAATCCCAGAACTATTATTACATTATTATTATAGAGACAGGTTCTCACTCTGTCATCCAGGTTAGAGTGCAGTGGTGCACTCATAGATCACTGCAACCTCGAACTCCCAGACTCGAGAGATTCTTCTGCCTCAACCTTCCGAGTAACTGGGACTAGAGGCATGCCCCACCATGTCCAGTCAGTTTTTTAAAAAATATTTTATAGAGATAGGGCTTCCTATGTGGCCCAGACTACTCTCAATCTCCTGGCCTCAAGCAATCCTCCGACCTCTGCCTCCCAAGGTGTTGGGAGGTTATGAGAACTGCATCTGGTCAACTCTAATTATTTATGTTTTCACATACTTGTCTAGACATCCAGCATTAGGTTGAAAATACATTAGAGCTTAATCTACGAATATGGACCTTAGATTTTCAGATATGCAAGTATACAGTGACTTCTATAGATGCATACAATGTTGCACAGTGCATCTATCTGTGTGTGTATGTTTGTGTATATGTGTGTGTGTGTGTGTGTGTGTGTGTGTGTGTGTGTGTGTGTGTGTGTGTGAGAAAGAGAGAGAGAGGCTGGCTTTTTCCCCCCATGAGTCAGTGGTATTGGGTGAGTAAAATTAACACTCCTATCTTACTCATTCTGTGAAAACAAGTTCACATGCCAATGGGTGTGTGTGCTGATACTGGTGAAGCTTTCACTTCCCAAAGGAACAAATTGTATTCATTTTCCAAGTAAATATTTAACAAATTTTCAGTGGTAGTGAATGTTTTCATCATTATCATCATCATTATTATTATTATTGAGATGGGATCTTGCTATTTTGCCCAGACTGGCCTTAAACTCCCAGACTCAAGCAATCATCCCCAAGCAAGTACCACAGTCCCTGGCTATTTCTTCACTTAGTTTTACAATAGTTTGTGATTATCTATGTTTGGCATTCAGCATTTTACAAGGGGGCCCCCCCGAATTATTTTTTGGAGGGTGGGTCTCTTATTGTACAGGTTTCCCTGGCTAAATAAGTGTTCTAGGAACCCATTGCCATCAGTGTACCAGCTAGTGTTGTTGTGAAAGGCTGTACTTGGCGTCAGTGAATTTTTGTTTTGGAGAGCCCTTCACTGCATTCGCCCATTTAATGATGGGTGATTTACGCAAACAACCTGCCCACACTGCACTGAGTGTTCAGCAGTTTTTGACCAAAACCCGCATGACCCCTGTGCCTCACCCTCCCCATTCAGCCGATCTCACCCCAGGGCTTTTTTTGTTACCCCAGGTGAAAAAAGTCCTCAAAGGAAAACGTTTTGCCATGTAGAAGAGGTGAAACAAAAAAACAGCAGGAGCACTAAAAGGCATCAAAATTGACAAGTTCAAAACTGTTTGAGTCGTGGAAAAAGTGTCTGGATAGGTGTTTTGCATCAAAGAGAGCACTTTGAAGGTGACTGAAGTTTAAACATGTAAGAATACATAATTTTTATAACTAAATTCCAGGGATTTGGGGGGGGTCTCCTCTCATATGTGCTAGAGAAAGATAGATTAGAATACTTCATTTGTGGTTGAAAATGCAGAGTCACAAACTGGTAGATCACAGTGCAAATCATATCCAGCTGGTATATTTTCTTTGACAAACACAATGTCTTTTAAAAAAAATACTTAGTCACCAGCATTAAATGACTTAAAGATTTTATTTAAAAGATCTAGAGTTGAGGTTTCTCTTGACAATCAAAAGACCTAGAAATAACTGCCAGGTGCAGTGGCTCACACCTATAATCCCAGAACTTTGGGAATCCAAGGAGAGAGGATCGTCAGTTTGAGACCAGTCTGGGCAACACAGAGACCTTGTCTTTACCAAAAAAAAAAAAAAAAAAACCGCAAAAATTATCCTGACATGGTGGTGTGTGCCTGCAGTCCCAGCTACTGGGAAGGCTGAGGCTGAAGGATTGCCTGAGCCCAGGAATTCGAGGCTTCCTTGAGCAGTGATCATGCCACTGCATTTCAGCCTGGCAACAGAGTGACACTCAGACCAAAAAAAAAATCTAGAATTATTGGACTCATATAACTATATGAACTGACTTGCCCACTGCTACTTCCTTTAGACTGGATATAAGGCCTTCAGTTGAAGAATTGACTCCAGGATATACAGAGTAGGCCTCTCCATTTACATTACCTGCCTGCCTGCCTCCTAAAAGGTTGTAATCCCTGATTTTCACAGAGAGTATAACTTAATTATCTGGTAATTATTTAATTAAAATCTCATCCCCACCCCCATTTTGGAAGATATTGATATCTTAACTAAGATATTCTGTTTATTGTTTTCAAAATGATCCTTTGTAAGTACTTTATGACACTTTAAGCAAAAATTAAAATCCTTTTCATTGATTGTTTTTAAACTAGAAAATCAAGCCTCTACTTAATGGTTATCAACTGATTTTTTAAAATATCTTTTTTAATTCAAATTTTCATATAATTATTTATCCTTGTACTAGGAAAAAAGTCTTAATGACAGCTGACAAATGACGTTATCTTCATATGCAAAGCATGACACGTTTCCATAAAGGTAATCCAAGATCAAGGTACATGGCTATAAACTTTTGGAAGTATTTATGTGTGTATATATATCCTGCCTTTTTTCTTCTTTAAAAGCGATGATTTAAAAAATAAATCTGTTGGGCTTTCCCTTTAAGCATGTAGGAAAATTTCATGATGTAAAATGATAAGAAAATATAAAGAGAACTTTCTCTTTTTTCACTGACGTTCAGTACTATCATTATGTCCTATTTATTCAAACATTAGATGTAGGGAAAACTGGGCATATGAATATTTCACTATGTGTCCATTTTTCAGGGTAAGCTGGCACCCAGCAACTTTGTAAAGCAATCTGCTGAAAGACAGATGTAACTTGTAAGTTTTACCTTGAGGCTCTTCCCTAAGGCTGACTTAGGTATAAGGTTTTGCATGGAAACACTGAGGCATCCTTAGCTAATGTTAGTGGGTATAGCCTACTATATTTAAAAGTGAGGCATTTAATTGTATCTCCTTATAAGGACAAAAGACATTATCATCCAATTTTTTAGCATCTTCAAGATCTAGTTAATGTGCATAGAAGGAAAGCTACATGCTTATATGTTAATTAAATATTCTTGCCAAATGAAACATTTTACAAGTTACATAACCTAAAAATTATCATAGTTATACAAGGTACACATTACTAATTTTCTTTGAGAAATTATGTTCTTTCTTCAAAAAGCTAAATTTGTCTTAAAACAAAAAACAAGACTATTTGTACCAATAAAAGCTTTAGGAAAGAATTTGATAAATCTACTACTTATCATCTACTACACCCTACAAAGATGGTGCTACCACCCACCTTCATAGCCTTCAGTCATTCGCCCAGGAATAGGGATGAATGTGTAATGATCCACAATCCTTCATCCATCTCTCATTCCATCTGTGTTTGGTGCCTCGGATTGTGAGGGGTGCTGTAGATTCAGAGAACAGAAATAACGTATCCATTCTCTGTAAAGAACTGAATCTGTGACTTAGAACTCTAACCAGCTGAGTTAACGGGAACAATGACGCCATCTGCACAGGGTATAATTTAACTTTTCCTTCAATCCAGATCACCCCTATTTTCCTACAATCTCTCCCACCACTTTTCAGTGTTCTTTATTAGCTATTCTCTCTCAGTATAGAATAGACTACGGTTTTCTTCTTATACTCCAGAGTCTGAAAACTCACCATCTTCAACCATGTTCGGGCTATTCTTTTCTGTAAATGTGTGAATTTTGCCTCCTTGCCGTTGGTTAGCATAGTTCACCACTCTTACCTACAGACCCTAACCTGAGGACACCCAGAAGTAGGGAAGACAGATGATCAGAAGTACCTGTTACAGCTTTTTATGTAAACTTTGTTTTCCCTATTACCATATTACCACACTAAGGACAGAGATTGCTATATTATTTCTTTATAGATCATAGTGCATAGAATGTGCTTAGCATGTTTGCTGACTTAACAAAGGAGCACAGGAAATCTTGTGGCTTAGAGTGGTTTACACATTTTAGGGTGAAAAAAAAAAACCACCTGCAGAGTTTTAAAAACAAATTTCTGGTCTCCATCCCAGTTTCTGATTCAGAAAGTTGGTTACCCAAACATTTGCATTTTTAATCAGTTTCCAGATGATGCTGATAATGCAAACCTAGGAACTACATGTTAAGAACCACTAGCCTAAAAAAAAGTCAAAAGCAATCATTGACTATATGTAATTGAATGAGCATGTCTGTGTTCTAATAAACCTTTATTTACAGAGCCAAAAAAAAACCTAGCTTAGACCAAAAAGATGAAGTATTGTTAAGACTGCAAGGTATTCTATTCATATATGCAGTAAGTAAATAAGTTTCCCTACCTAAGATTCAACATGAATGTAGCAAGACCATAAAATAAATTGATTTCTTTAAATTATTTCAGAAATCTGTTCAGTTATTACTCAACAGTAATGATTGTACTAACCAGTAGGGGAGGGAAATGATAGTCTAAAAGAGGGAAACTGGAGGATGTTTCTGGGAACAGCAAGGGTGGAGTTGCCAGTGGCAAAAACAGGGCAGTTCTGTTCAGAAGCTACGTTGTGCGGCATGAGCCTAAATTTTCTCCTCTCTCGAAACAGGACACAGCTGCTCTGCCATCTCCCGGATTCTCTCTCCTCCAAACTGAAGTGTTCCCTTAGTGTAAACTCTCTCCATTCTGCAGGGAAGGAATGAATTCAATGTGTCTCCGCTATTTCTCCTAAGCATAAATATAATTTAAGAAAGGAGAGTTTTAATGCTATGTAAGTCCAGAATGCCATAACAATGTAAAAGCATCAACAAGAAACGATTTTAGCAGAAGCATAAAGAAGAACATTTTAAAAATCAACGTTAGAGATGAAAATAATTTCATGGCAAAAGAAGGCATGTGCACATCCAGTGAGAACTGAATGTAGCAAGCAGCAGAAAGGGGTCAGTGGAATCAAGCAATCTGAATGTCTGTATTTAGACAAGAATACTTTCTTCTTTTATTTAGAAAAAGGTCTCCAATTCTAGGTAGTACAAGATGTTTCTCAAATAAAAATTGTTTTTGCGTGTTGAACTTGGAGTTGTTCTTCTGTAAAAGAAAATTCCTTTATGTGATGCTTAGACCACAGCATTAGCATATTATCCTTATGAAGGAATAAGGTTTTCAATTAAAGCTGAAGAAAGTAGCCCCTGCATATCTACCTTCAAAACAAAAAATCTTTCAGGCTTCTTTGATCCAACACTCTGCTAGCTATCTACAAAAAAAAAAATTGCCTTTTGCTAATTAGCCCTGTCTCTGCCTGGTATCATTTAACTGGTTCTTATTTAATTCTCCTTTTTTCCTGTAAACTGGAAATTAGATCTCAGAACTTGATTAAATTTACATTAAACATTTTTGGCACAGAGACTTCATACTGACACAATAAGCGAATGGCCACACCAGGAGCCACATAGTTTCAACTTGTCTATCAATGACACCAGGTTTGATCACTATGTTACGTAATCAGGTATCTCCACTGTAAAGGTAAGGTGGGGTTTTTGTTTGGTTTTTTTCCCCCTTTGCAATTAACAGGTAATCTGTGGAGTGATACTTGGACACACTATGTGAATATCCTCCTCACTGTCAGCTTCTCACCTAATGATTTGGCTTCAGTTCTAATGAGTCTCACCTAATGATTTGGCTTCTGTTATCTTTGCCCAAATCAATTATTTCATAAGAGTTTCCAAAATAATGATTTTTCTAATTATTTTATCTCTTCAGTATAAACAAGCTGGCATTCTGTTGTTTAAAAAAAAAAAAAGCTTTCACACATTAACTGGTTTCAACAGTTCTTTCAAAAAATGACATGATAAATAATTTCTTACCTATTTCCAGAATAAGATGTTGATATAAATGTCACCTCCACTGGCAGCAAATGAATTTCTCTCTCTCTCTCTCCTCAGAATTCATGGATTTTTATTTATTCAGTGTTTTATGATCATTTAGTTATTCTTTTGAGATGCTTAATTTGTTCCAAATTTGGTCAATGGAAGCTGCTTCAAACTGGCTCCTGTGTTTAAGGGCTTTCCTGCTTTCTGGCGCAAGATATTGTAGGCTCTATTTTTACCTAACTGCCTCAGACTTGGAATCAGGCATTTCTTTAAGGAAACCTGGTTCCTGTAGAGATATTTCCAATTCAAATTTAACATTACACAAATTTTTTTCTTAAATTATTTGATTTCTCCTTCGTATGTCAGCATTTTCCTACACTGAAAATCACATCTCTTACAACATTTACTTATTTTTGCCCAAAAAGATATGGCTTAAAAATTATAATACAAATATTATACTAAAAATAATCACTGAGAGATGTTTAAGTTTTCTTTGTAGTTTTGTTCTGTTTTTACTCCTTAGATTACATCTCACTAAAGATGGACAGATTATTACATTCAAAATTCACTAGAAATATTTTTTTTCTTCTGTGTGGTCAAGTTTTCAATTTGAAATATAGTAAGGCTTATTTATTTCTGTCTTCAATTTTAGAGTTTTTAATGCAAATTTTTAAATCTTGTGTTAAATTATGTAAAATATCTACATAATTCAAAACCAAAAGTATATAGAAAGGGACACTTGAGTTTCTAAGTCTTGCATCACTCTCTTTCCCCTCCACCTCATTCCAAAATCACCTGTAGATATCCTTTTTTTAGTTCCTTGTTACACATCCAGATTTTCTTTGTGCAAATAAAAACCAAATATGTGCACCTTGATATTTTTCTTTTTTTTTTCCTGATGAAAGACTGCCTAAACATCTTGACTTTTTTTTTCTTTGCACTTGGCCATCTATCACAGAGATCGTCCTCATTCTTTTTGTAACTGGTAACTGCATAATAATTTAAAATGTGGTAATATTAACAGTTTATTCAACCAAACAGTCCTTGGAGTTGATTTCTACAAGTGAATATATCATTTTTCTGAATAAGATTCTGTGGGGGTTTTTTAAGTTTTTCAGAAAATTCTGATAATGAACCATGTTTGGTAACCAATAACCTATATGTCAATAACCATAGAGTGCTGCTTTAATTAAAGCAACTGGTTTTAATTGAGTTACTATCCTGAGCCGGGCATTATGGAAGAATATAAAATGTTGTACTTTCCTCCTGTCCTCAATAAGTTACTGAAAGGAGTTGTCCTGCCCTAATCTGCTTACAAAGACAAGATTAACCTGTAAGGAAATCAGTAGTTTGTGTTTAAATATAGGCATTTCTCTTGTTACCAGAATTTTCATAACAGGATCTAGATAGGCAGTACTTGATAATTTTAAATCACTTGGAATGTTTAGAGTTGTAATGCATGATCTTGAACAATGATTCTTAGTCCTTATGGACTAAAAGTTGTTTTCTACAGCAAAGATTTTCAACTTGAATATGATCCAATCCATTCCATATGTAGTAAACAATATGAAATAGAATAGAATTAAAAGTAACAGAGTGCATCACAGGTACTAAGAGTAAGTATTGTTTCATGCAGATATCTACATCTATTCACACACACTTGTAAGAATAACTAAATTTCATGTAAACTTAATTTCTTAAGGTGAATGTGATCAAAAAGTTTGAGAAACATGACTCTATAGGAAAAGAATAGTTGTTTTCTTTGAATATTGGCTACTCAATTTTCATGTTTAACATTAGTCATCATATACTGCTACAACTTAATTTCAAAGTCTATAAATATGCTAGTATTACACTTTGCTCAGTGTTTTGTTTTTTTTTTTCCAGAGCAGAAATGACAGACTCATAACAAAATTTTCTCAGAAGCATATTTTGGGCCAAAATAATGCATTGTCTTTTTTCAATTTTTTATTTTTGTTCCATTTAGCCAGTAAAGTACAGTCAGTCCTTCATACCTGCAGATTCAACCAAAGATAAAAAATCCAGGAAAAATTTAAAATGCATGATACAAAATAATACACATTTTAACAATGCAATATGACAAGTATTTACATGGCATTAATGTTGTATTAGGTGTTATAAGCAACAAGAGATTATTTAAAGTATTATGTGAAGATATACATAGGTGATATGCAAATACTACACCATTTTACATAAAAGTCTTGGGCATCCAGGGATTTTGATATCTGCAGGGATCCTGGAACAAATCCCCAGAAGATTCCAAGGGATTCTATTGTAAATTTAGTTTCTAACACACAAAAATGAAGGCATTTCACTTAAAATTTTAGATTTCCATAACCCCCCGCCCCCAAAAAAGAGCACAATTCTGACCCACATAGAAAGTGCTGGAGACTGGTCATCTGCTCCCCAGTTTTCCATAATCTCCCTGTTACATCCCAATTCTGCCTTATTCTTAGCCTTCCTCCTCATTTATATTACCTATGCGGTCTGATAGGCACTTGATTTATCAATGATAACTTGCCTTAGCAATAAAATGGAGATAATAGCTGTACTCACGTCATAGCATTGTCGTGAGAAATAAATAACTTAATTAATGTATCAGGTATAGAATAGGATCTCCATAAATATTATCTATTACTACTGGAGTCAGATTGCCCAGCATATCAAAACATCAAAACTGATAATTTAGGCAAAGGTTTCTTAAACTATCCAATAGCATAATGAAACTCTCAAGTTAGGGTTCAATGTCAAACATAATGCTATATAACAAATACCTGGGAGGTTATTTTCTAGATGCATGCCTGGAAACTATGGTTAAAACAGCTCAGTGTTTTGTGGGATTTTTCTAACTTTCTTTTTCTTTTCTTTTCTTTTCTTTTTTTTTTTTTTGAGTTGGAGTCTCACTCTGTCGCCCAGACTGGAGTGCAGTGGCCGTTCCCAGCCACTGCAGCCTTGACCTGCTGGGCTCCGGCGATCCTTCCGCCTCAGCCTTCCAAGTAGCTGGAACTACAGGCGCGCGCTACCACACCCAGCTAATTTTTTATTTATTGTAGAGATGAGGTCTCGCCACATTGCCCAGGCGGATCTCGAACCCGCGGGCTCAGGCAATCCACTCACCTCGGCCTCCCAAAGTGCTGGGATTACGGGCTGAGCCACCGAACCCGTCTTCTTCTTCTTTTTTTTTTTTAACGCAAGGTCTCACACTGTTGTCCAGGCTACAGTGCAATCACATGATCACAGCACACCACAGCCTCAACCTCCTGGGTCTCAGACAATTCTTCTACCTCAGTCTCCCGAGTAACTAGGACTACAGACATGATGCAGTGTTCAGCTACCTATTTTATATTTTGTAGTGGCAAGGTCTTGCTATGTTGACTAGGCTGGCCTTGAATTCCTAAGCTCAAACAATCCTCCCACCTTGGCCTCCCGAAGTGCTGGGATTACAGGCATGAACCATCGCACCTGGCCTCAGAGTTCTTCAGTAGCACATTATTAATATCTGCTGCTATACATTCATAAAGCAATATGTCTGTCAGTTCATCATATGTTACATCATTTTATCCACACAGATCTTCCCTTATGTCCCATTTGCTTAAATCTCCATTTACTCAATGATCACACTCCTACTTTCTTCCCGTCACACAATTTCTGGACCACTTGCACCCGTAGGCCTGAAACCATCTTCACCCGAGTCCTGAGAATCTTGAGGAAACAGTTTATTCAGCTCTGCATATCTAGCACTAAGTTCTTCATCTGGGGGTAGGAGATACTTTATAAATGTTGCTCAAATTGAATTGAACTATGAGGCAGGGCATGGTGGCTCACCCAGTAATCCCAGCACTTTGGGAGACTGAGGCGAGAGGATTGCTTGTGCCCAGGAGTTCGAGACCAGCATAGACAACAGAGCAAACCTCATCACTACAAAAAAATCAAAAACTCAGCCAGGCATGGTAGCTACCTGGGAGGCTGAGGAGGAAGGATCACCTGAGCCCAAGAGGTTTAGGCTGTGGTGAGCTGTGATCATGCCACTATACTACACCCTGGGTGACAGAGTGAGACCTCAACTCAAATCAATAAATAAATAAGAAATATGGCTTAACTAGAAATGTGGCAGCAAATTCCTTTCAACCTCAGCTTCTGATAATTTTCCCTGTGTTTCTACATGAAATTAAGGCACTATGGTATGATAGCTGAGTTGCCAGATAAAACATATAAAAATATAGGAACCCAGTTAAATTTGAATTTCAAATAAACAACAAATGCGTCCTATATCGTATCTGGCAACCCTACATTAAAGGCACTTTAACTTTGCTTACACCTAATGTGTTCTAATTCATGTCACTTGTGCATATTCATTATTATGTCAAGTGACTGTCTACAGAAAGTTGCAATAAATGCTTTAATAGTAATAATCACCAGAGTTTCCTCTTTGACTTATGTACTGCCTAATCAAAACTAAATGTGCCTATAGAATAGAGATAATAAATCCTTATAATATAGTCTTGTATTTACAGAAGAGTTATATACAAATTTAGTAATTATTTTGTTCTCATTTTTTAAATAAAGATTATTGATTGACTGTGAAGTGTCTTGTTCTCAGAATACGTCCTTATCTTTTGAATATGAGTTTTATTCTCTGTTGACATAGAGTGGTCATTCTATGCTAAGATATCCTGGGACTCAATCTGATCCAGAGCCTCAAGACTTCAGCTGTACCAGGGTCTTGTTAAGACAGGGAGTAGCAAGACACAGTTAGGAAACACATTCCTGCTCTAATCTGGGAACATGGTCCCCTTTCTTTCACACAAATTATTTGGCTTTTGACTACAATGTAAATTAGCACTGCATAAATTGACACATATTTTCAGGCTTTGGGGAAATAAATATATTTACAGTTGCATCTGCAGAATTCATTTAATTGGATCTTTTCATATATTTCCTTTAAAATTACAAGTTAATGTGACTTCTATCTAATCTAAGATACTATTTTTTTTGTCATGAATTTCATTTTAGGAATGGTGAATGTGAATCATTAAACATCATTCAGATCATTTGGACAACAACAAAGCCATTAATTCAAAACTCAGCATTCTAATTACAGGTTGGGCTTCAATCAAGCTACACATACACAGAACTTGATGTATTATACAGTGGACATCTCTAGCTTAGGCTGCTCCATCTTCTGTGTTTCTTTTAGTAACAGCACCCTGACTTTCCCTTCCTACATTGTCAGTTCATGTACCACCCCACCCAACTATCAGTTCCAGCGATGAACAAATGACCTGGAACTGGCCACACCACAACATATTCCTGCTCACCACAATTTGTTTAGGAGTGAGCAGTCAGATTGAAAGTGTCCACAAAATACTCAGTTCGATTATGAAAATGGCACCCACCAAGACACAACATAATTGCATTTCAGAATACTAGGAAAAAGCAAAGCTTCTATAAGAAAGTATCTGTAGGAAAGTTCTGTAAGAAACAAAGGGTCATGGAACAGAATGGCTTTGGACTTCTCCACAGCAAACTGGAAGCTAGAAGACATTGTGGCAATGCTTTCAAAATTCTAAAGAAAAATTTTAACATAGAATGATATGCTGTGCCAAACTAATTAATTGTGTGGGCAGAATAAAGATATTTCAAATAGATAAGGTCTCAAAACTTTACCTTTTGCACACTCTTTCTCTGGAAGCTATCAGATGTGATCGTCTGACATGAGGGAATGAACTAAAAAACAGAAACCATAGGATACAAGAAACAGATGCTGATTAATTAAAACTCTGGGATGACAGCTGTGCCCCTGGTTTATCTGCCAACCATCCAGATTAGAGCAGGTCAGGAGGCTCCAAGAGAGACTTCTTCAGAAAGATGAAAATGAAAAGAACACCTGATTCATCAGAAAGTAAGACGTTGAAAATGATAGAACACTTTACTCATCTAAAAGTATTGAGACACTTGGGTAGCTGGAAGACAGTCAGGTTTGAATAAGTTAAAAAAAAATGCCAGTTTGAACCACATAGTGACAATATTCAATAATTTTGCACTATACAAGTGTCAGTTTCGCCTGGCTCGGTGGCTCAGCCTGTAATCCCAGAGCTTTGGGAGGCCGAGGTGATTCGATTGCCTGAGCCCACGGGTTCGAGACCCACCAGGAGAACTTGGCCAGACCTCCTCTCTACAATAAATAAAAAAATTAGCCAGGCATGGTAGCGCGCACCTGTAGTTCCGGCTACTTGGAGACAGAAGGATGGCCAGAGCCCAGAGTGTCAAGGCTGCGGTGGCCAGGAGCATGCCACTGCCCTCCAGCCTGGGTGACAGAGTAAGACTCCAACTCAAAAAAAAGAAGTGTCAGTGTCCTATGGTTCAATTTAGTAGACAGTTAAGGAATCTAAAAATAATAATAAAAATCATCTCTACGGGAAAAAAGCTGTACAAAAAAGGAAATATAATAATAGGTACTAAACATAGTTCACTTGTGATTAGCATTTTCATTGTCATAATAATGTAAACATTGAATATTGGTCTAATCAAAATACATGTATAATTATATGGCTAGACTGAGTGCTCAGAAGAAATTCCTGTGAGTAGCAAATGTGGGGAAGATTTTTTTAAAGAGAGCTAAATTTTGCTGGCTCGGTGGCTCAGCCTGTAATCCCAGCACTTTGGGAGGCCTAGGTGAATGGATTACCTGAGCCCGCAGGTTCTAGACCAACCTGGGCAACTTGGTGAGACCTCATCTCTACAATAAATTTAAAAAAAAATTAGCCAGGTGTGGTAGCACGCACTTGTAGTTCCAGCTTCTTGGAAAGATGAAGCAGAAGGATCGTCGGAGCCCAGCAGGTCGACGCTGGGGTGGCCGTGAGTGTGCCATTGCACTCCAGCCTGGGCGACAGAGTGAGACTCCAACTCAAATTTAAAAACATAAAATGAAATTTAAAAATAAAAAGAGCTAAATCTTTATCTTTAAAAGTGACAAATTAATAAATAAAGTCTAAATCTGAAAAATCAGGAAGGAGCAAATAAGTTTGTCATTAAGATACTAAGCTTTGATACTCAAGAATTAGCTGAA
Source organism: Cephalopachus bancanus (assembly GCA_027257055.1). Classification (NCBI taxonomy): domain Eukaryota; kingdom Metazoa; phylum Chordata; class Mammalia; order Primates; family Tarsiidae; genus Cephalopachus; species Cephalopachus bancanus. The sequence goes on from JAPVLO010000258.1 coordinate 552,253, forward strand.
AGAATTTAAAATAGTTACCTCCAGGCAGGCAACTGCAATAATGCAAAAAGAGATAAAGAATAAGGGTCCTAAAACAATGGCAAATGTCTTGCAGAATAGGAATGAGAGAGACTTACAGGATTGAACAGAGGTTGTTGGTGATTTAGTAAAACAGAACGCCAGATTTCTGATTTGGGCCATTAGACAGATAATACTGTTATTCACAGTCTGGTAAAATAAGAGGAAGAGCAAACATGAGAGTAAAAGGATACAGCATTGGACATGTTGCCCTTGAGGTACAGGGAGGACAAATAGATGAGAATGTCCAAAAAGCAGAGGGATATGTGGACCTGGAGCTCAGGAGCTTGGAGTAAAAGATGTAGCTCCCCTAGACTGTGCCTGGCTTGAGTGTAGGGAGAAACTCATCATTCTGGCATATGTATCCCCAGCATCTACCACAAATAGTAGATGTTAATAATGCCTGGTATATTCATTCATGCGTGTATTTACTTAAAAAAAAATGCCTCCACCACCAATATGAAGTATCAAAAATATCAGTTCTAGGCACTGATATTTGGTAAATGTTCAAAAAACATTTGCTAAACAAATTACAAAAGTCACAGGCTTAGATGAAATTGCCTAGAGTGAGATTGTAGAGTTGCGATCAGAGCTTTGGGGAAAACCAAAGTGAAGGGAGGTAGGCCATATAAAAATAAATAAATAAACAAACAAAGGAAAATGAAAAGGTAATGTCACAGAAATAGCTAGAAAACCAGAAGCGGATATCAAGAAACATCTGGGGGAGGCAGGAAAGAGTTTCAAGAAGGAGCAAATGACCAATAGAGTCAAATGCTCAGATAAGTTTAGTAAAATATGATTGACTTGTCAATAGGAAAATCATTGGTGATCACATCAATTCAAGTTTTCCTACCAGAAAGCATATTGCAAGGGAAGGGAGAAAGAAAGCTAAGATAATGGAAACCAGGGGAATAGATGTCATTCACTAAGAAGAAAATTTAAAGGGAAAAAGAGGGAAGGCTGGAGAACTGAGGTTTTGACATTGGATTTCTGATACTGTGAAACATCCCGTTTCCAATTTCTGGCTGGCATTTATGTTAGTCCGTTTTGTGTGCTATAAAGGAATAGTTGAGGTGGGGTAACTTATAAAGAAAAGAGGTCTATTTTGGCTCATGGTCCTTCATGGTGCCCACATCTGATGGGCTTCTGGTGAGGCCTCAGGAAGCTTACAAACGTGGAATATAATGGAGAGGGAGCAGGTGTGTCACATGGCAAGAATGGAAGCAAGAGAGAGAGAAGAGAAGTGCCAGGCTCTTGTAAACAATCAGCTCTCCTGTGAACTAATAGAGCAAGAACTCACTCATTTCTGTGGGGAGGGCACCTAGCCATTCATAAAAGATCCACCTTCATGACTCAAACACCTCCCACTAGGCCCTACTTCCAACACTGGGGACTGCATTTCAACAGGAGATTTGGAGAAGACAACAATCTAAACTCTATCAGCATCATTTGGAAGTTTCCCTCTTAGGGGTGGTAGTTAAAACCACAGATGTGGATGCAAAAACACGAGGCAAAACACGTAATTTGCAACTGGTCAGGGAAGGACATTGAGACATTCTCTTCTGCTATCTCTGGGATATATTCTCCCCATCTTAGGTGAAAATGGATACGACTTCTATACTGTCATAGAGATTCAAAAATAAAATAAACACACAAACAAAAGTTGAGAAACTTTTGCAGTAGTCTGCAAATTTCATTGTACATGAGGATGTAGATCACCTGGAGAATCTTGTGAAATGCATATTCTGATTCATTAGGCCTGGGTAGAGTCCGGGATTCTGCATTCTGATGAGCTCCCAGGTAATATAACGTTGCTGATTCTTGGACCACACTGATCAGCAAGGGGCTAGAAGGCACAAAGCCCTTATTAGATAGAATTTTTTCCTTTGTGATTCTAAATTTAAAAAAAAAAACACTCAAATGAGTATAAGCAATGATGATAATGATGACGATGATAATGGTTTATGATCTTAGGTAACTGAAAAGACCAACTGAATAATTGGCTCCTGGGACAGCTGTAAATTCCCAGTTCCACAAGTGATATTGTAAAAATTTGGTTTTTTTCTATTTTATGACTCTGCGCTGTTCTGCATTGACTTCATTCAGGCAAGCTTTCTCCTTACAGTGACATCTGCAGTACTGAATGTACGTTACCCCAACTTCAGGGACAGCAGATATTTGCTACTTTCTCTCCTGGCAGTTCTAGTAAAAGACCCAGAGGTGAGTCTCACTGCCCATCCTTAAACCAATTATAGCTAAGAAGTAGAAAACTCTGATTGGGCAGATTAAGATCATTTGCCTAACTCTGAAGTTATGAAATGAGCTTTGTACCACTGTATGGTGCTAGGCAGGCAAAAGAAAAGATTAAATATATGATAGAGATTCAAGATGAATGAATTGACCTAGCATCATTTCCTCTCTCTTTTGGCAGCACTGCTTTCATATGTAGTTGATGTGTTTTGGGTAGTATTAAAAGTCTGTCTGTCTATCTATCTATCTATCTATCTATCTATCTATTTATTTATCTTCACTATTTGAGCCAATGATGATGCCTTGAGATGTATGGGAATGTCAAAAGAAAATAACAAAGGTGATATAATAGAAAAGTAAGAGAAAAATCCCCAAAGAGCAATGTCTTGGTAGTTAAAAGAAAAGATAATTTCAAGAGGAAAGGTGCACTCTTCTTTTCAAATATATAAAATGATATGGAGAGGATAAGAGCAGTACTAAAAAGGGAGTATTGAATTTGACAGGAAATCATTGATTGATGAACTTTGTCAAAGTATAGAAGTAGTATCCAAATAGCAGTTGTCGTGTAAATGGTGGTCATATTCTGTCAAAGAGTTTGGTAAAGAGGAGAAAGACAGGGTGATTAAAGTAAGAGACAAATTTTTTTGTTCCTTTTTAAAGACGAAAGACACTTAAGGATATATGAATGCGAAATAGAAGAAGCCAAGGGAAAAGGATGAAAACACAGCAAAAGGAGAAAATCATTGATGCAATAAGTTCCCCAAGGAGCAGGACTCATAATCCAGAGCATCAGCAGATGTATCTAACCTTTGAACCAGTGGGCAGGATCTCTTCATAGAAATACTATAGGGGGCTAGGCATGGTGGCTCAGCCTGTAATCCCAGCACTTTGGGAGGCCGAGGTGAGAGGATTGCCTGAGCTCATGGGTTTGAGACCAACCCGGGCAACTTGGTGAGACCTCATCTCATCTCTACAATAAATCTCACACACACACACACACACACACACACACACACACACACACACACACACACTAGCTGGGCATGGTGGAGTGCATCTGTATTTCCAGCTACTTGGAAGGCTGAGGCAGAAGGATCACCTATCCCAGCAGGTCGAGGCTGTGGTGGCTGTGAGAGTCCCACTGCACTCCAGCCTGGGTGACAAGAGTGAGATTCCAACTAAAAAAAAGAAATACTATAGGTGGAGAAATAGGGAAGACGAGCCAGAAATTGAGGCAATTCATATGACAGAAACAATTTGCTCAATGAACAAGGAAGAAAGAAAGGCAAAGATCACAAGAAGAAGAAACACAAGAAAAGGGTTGAGTTGCATAAAAGATTATGAATTTTGGAATAGTGAAGGGGACAAAATAAGCACTGGATCAGCATATAAAATCATAATCTCAAAAAGCACCACAGGTGAAGCTGACATTGGATGCCATATTGCAGTGGCAACAGTCTCAATTGTTGCTTTTCTCCAGCTCTAGTCTCCGTTTCACCCACGAAGACTTATGCCTCTATCCTCTGTCTTCCTTCAGCACTATAGTCCTACTTCTCCTATAGAATTTATCAGTATTTTATTATAGCTATGCAATCTACCTACCCTGTGAATTCTTGGAGAGCATAAACTGCGTTTTCCACATCTTTGAGCTCCCGGCACCTGGTATAGGGCCAGGCACATAGTAGGCACCCAATCAATATGTGTTGAATTGAATCAACTACCTAAATAAAATGACTAACTTTCCTGAAGATTGTCATTTGATAAGCAAGCTAATTAAATGCATTTTTATGGAAGAATAAAAATGTGGTTTTGGGGGGAACCATTGAGGTTTACCATGCAAAAATGTATGAGCTCAATATCATTAAAAGTGATAAGCCTAAAAAAGCAAACACCTTGTATTATGGATTGTTCAGATCATATTTATGGGGAGATAAGATTAGAAGCAAAGCTTTTAAGATCAAATTTGTTGCCATGTTACTGCTTTCTGCTGTATGTGGCTGTTATTGCTTTCTGCTGTATGTGGCTGTACTTCCTCATGAGATAGTCATCAGATTCTGCCAGACTGTCCATTTTTTGTGTAATGCCTAGGTTAACTGGACAGATACGTTTAAAAAGTAAAAATGAATTCACAGTAGAATTGTAAAGCTGTGATTGTTCAAGATGTTTCTTTCATTTCTTATGACCTATCTAAAAATACTTAAAGCTCTATATAGGTGACCTGCTCCTATGTTAAAATTTTTAATTTGACTCAGGAGAGCAGACAAAACATTGTTTATATCTGCACCTGTCAGATTGGCCACTAATGCTAAGGCTTGTCATAATAGGTTACAGGATATAATGAAAAGAATTTATCTAAATCTGCTATCATTTAAAAAGAAAGATTTTGTAAATAAAATTTAGGTAGACCATTCAAGGAGATTATCTGGCACTAAAAGGAAAAAGAGCACTCTGGGGAGGAAATGCCTTATCCTGGGGAACCAAACTGTCAAAGTCAAGAGGAAGAGTCGATTACACATAAAGGCATTAATTAGGTCATGTTTGCTACTAAGTGGGATTTCTATGTGTTAAAATCTCAGAGGTAGGGGTTCTCCTTGATTTTGTCTCTTCCAGGTCACCAGAACTCTAGAGTGGGGTCGGCCCAGAGCAGCATAGCCTTATCAGCTTGCCCACCCTTTCTTTCATATTTATTTTTGCTTCATGTGACCAGAATAAAATCTAAAATATGGATTTGAATGTTACATAACACTTTGGCCTAAGGTCATTGAAATCTAACTAGATTAGATAAAAGGCTGCTACCCCCAAACTACACAGTTGAGTGTATCATGCTAACTTTCCTTTGCTTTGCCATTTGTTTTGTACATTCCTGCCACGGAAACTCCTTGGAGAGGTGGTAAACTAGGATTTGGGCATTTGTAACTTGGCCAAAACACATTCAATATAACAAAATTTTAACAAAAAATGATGGAAAAGGGAAACAAAATGGAAATGCATTTTCCTAAGCATTGATTTGGGCTGCGTAATGTTACTGAAATAATCTTTTTATGAGTTTGTATCCTCTAGTAGACTATTAGTTTTCAAGGACTAGAATTATTTGGGGCCTACTTTATATTCCTAGGGTATATCACAGAGCCAGGCACATAGTTAGTCCTCGAATGTTTGTTGAGAGAGACTATTTGACAAGTGCCAGTTGTATAATTAGAATTTCTTTCATTCTTCCAGAGTTAAGAACAAAGCTGCAGTGACCAGCTGCTATTTTGAGATGCTGACTATCATGAAAATTTTCCCAACCTGCTTTGTTGGGGTAGTTCAGCCACAAGAGTTCTAGCCAATCTAAAAACTGTATCCTTTATAAAACCTTGGAGCAGTGAGTGTGAGGCAATGCAAGGAATACCAAATTGGCAATGTTCTAATCTTGGCTCTACTACTTATCTACTCACTGTGGGAAAACCACTGCATCTCTCAGGAGCTTCGATTTCCGCCTCTGTCCATTCAGGGGCTTGTATTAAATTATCCCCAAATTCCCTCCCAGCATTAACATCCGGATTAAATTCATCTTTGTATTCCCCACACAGTGCTGGATTCATAATATGTGCTTAATATTTATTAGCTGTGAGTGAAGATGCCCCAGGGTTTCTAAAACATTGTTTTAACAAGGTTTTAGTGCAAACCTAACATTGCTTTCTGTGTTAAGTTTAAAATTATAATTTAAATGGTTTCAAGGAAAAGGTTATTTTTTCCCATTTTTCTTTTATCCAGCTTATATAAAAACACACAGTGAGAAAATCACAGTAAGTTAACCTATACTTTTAAAAATCTGGGTTGACAAATTTTGCCATTAAACATGAGTCAAAGATTCTCTAAGAGAATGAAATTTCAGGGGAAAAAGTTTTAAATTACTTATGCTGGTTATACAAGTATCTCAAGAAGTTTTAGATACACACAATAACTTATTCACAATTGATAAGTGAAAAAGCACCAATGTTACTTATATAACAAAATTTATTCCCTAAAATAATTTGATTTTTTTCCCTTTTAGTTTACTTGTAGTTTTTTTGATGAATTTAAAAGTAACACAACTATTCTTTTTATTTTTTTATTTTTTTTAGTTGGAGTCTCACTCGGTCGCCCAGACTGGAGTGCAGTGGCTGCTCCCGGTCACCGCAGCCTCGCCTGCTGGGCTCTGGCGATCCTTCTGCCTCAGCCTTCTGAGTAGCCGGAATTACAGGCATGCGCTACCACGCCCAGCTGATTTTTTTATTTATTGTAGACATGAGGTCTCGCTGCCCAAGCGGGTCTCAAACCCGTGGGCTCAGGCAATCCACTCACCTCAGCCTCCCAAAGGCACGGGATTACAGGCTGAGCCACCGAGCCCGGCTAACTGCTTTTTAATAAAAATCTGCAATTCATGCTATTTGATAATTCAGTCTCTCTTCAATAAAATTAGTGTGGCTTTACATATTTATTTGATTATACACAAAAGTATACAAAGCTTTATCTAAGCATGGACTAAAGTTTATTTATTTATTTTTGTATTTTTGGTGTTGTTGTTGTTGGGGTTTTTTTGTTTGAGTTGGAGTCTCACTCTGTTGCCCAGGCTAGAGTGCAGTGGCATGCTCACTGCCAACCACAGCCTTGACCTGATAGGCTCATTCCACTTCAGCCTTCCAAGTAGCTGGAACTACAGGTGCATGCAGTCTACTCACTTTGGCCTCCCAAAGTGCTGGGATTATAGGCATGAGCCACTGTGCCCAATCACAGAATAAAGTTTAATGGTTATTGCTAACGTGCTAAGGTTGAATACTCCAGTACCTCCACAGCCTTAATGACCAGCTTATCTCATTTAACCCTCTCAAAAAATCAGATAATTATAATCTCTAGTTTTAAAATGATAAAACTAATGCTTTAAGAAGTTATATACATCTCTACAATAAATGAAAAAATTAGCTGGTTGTGGAGCACACGCCTGTAGTTCCAACTACTTGGAAGGCTGATGCGGAAGGATAGCCAAAGCCCAGCAGGTCGAAGCTGCGGTGGCCGGGAGCGGCCACTGCACTCCAGTCTGGGCAACAGAGTGAGACTCCAACTCAAAATAAATAAATAAATAAAGAAGTTATATTCAGGCTCAATGGCTCATGCCTGTAATCCCAGTACTTTAGGAGGCTGAGGCAAGAAGATTGCTTGAGTCCAGGAGTTTGAGATCAGCCTGGGCAACATAGCAAAAACCCTTGTTTCTATAAAAAATTAAGAAATTATTAGGTTGTGAATTATTAGGGTTCTATTAAAAAATTTAAAAATTATTACACATGCCTGTAGTCCTAGCTACTCAAGACACTGAGGCAGGAGAATTACCTGAGCCCAGGAATTCGAGGTTACAGTTAGCTATCATCATGCCACTACACTGCAGCCTGGGTGACAGAGCAAGATTCTGTTTCTAAAAATAAATAAATAATTTTTTAAAAATTAAGAAATTATTATTTACCCCAGAGAAAACAGTGGAATTCCTTCTCAAGTTGTCCGGTATCAAAGATCATATATGCTCTTGACGATGTATTTACTTGATTATGTTAACTGCCTCACATACTTTTTCAAAAATCCATGAATTTGTGTGACTGTAAGTTCATCAAAAACTTTCTCTGAAACTCAACTAATTAGATAGTCACTCAAGGGTAAAAGGATATCTGCCCAAGACCCTTGAGTGACCAAAAAAACCCTTTTTATTTCTAATATGAATTTACCACTTTTTCTGCCTTATATAGCCAAATTTCAGTTATAAAGAACCACCCTTTCATTGGTAAGGGACACTGTTAATTAACATTATTGCCAATATCCACCACAAGAACAACTGTGACTTGACATTTCCCCATGATAGATATTGATATCAAGACTTTAAAAGTAATCGTGTATTAAGTTTTTCCAAACTTTAGACTACAAGGATTCTCAGGCATTTCTTTCCCAAAAAAGCATTTCAAAATATTTGTCAGTCAAGCTACTTAGAAAGACTTCAGAAATATACCTTCATATGGTTAAAAGATTAATCATACCAAATGAGCTAAACAGTAGTTGTGTTCTTATAATCAGTTACATTCATATTCAAACTCAGTCATGTTCATTCAACAGGTATTTATTGATTCATGCTTGGAGTTTGAACTTCTGTTATGAAATTCCAAGTTTAGAATTTGTTTCTAAAAAAGGATGAGTCAATGATGTTCAACTATTTATTTTTTATAATAGAAAATTTGTAAAATATGCTTTTAAAATCAACACAAGAGGACTGATTAAATAAACTATAGTACGTGGAATGATATTCATTTGTGTAGACTTATATTCATTGACATGGAAAGATGTCCTTCATATATAGTTAAATGAAAAATATATGAAACTATATGTATTAAATGATCGCATTTTTGTTTTTTAAAAACATGCATATGGAGATAATGAGCAAGATGACAGAATAGGGGATTCTCAGCTTAAGCCCACCCCATTGCCCTACAGAAACAATAGTTTGGCATGCATCCATGGACAAAAGTGCTACTTGGAACTTTGGGATCCAAGTAGAAGGTTGCAAAACTTTGGTAGAGCCCAAGACCAAGAAGGTCTGTTTTGATAGGCCCACATCCCACTTGCAGACTCATTGACGATGGACCTGGTTACAGACAAGAAGCAGTCCTGTCTCCCTGTGTACTTGACTCCAGTCCCACTTGGCCATAATCCTGCCACCAGTTCCTTCCACCTAAAGACCACCAGGCAAGGAGCCAGATAACCAAGGATCAATCCAACTGTAGATTATGAAGTAGCCCTGAAGCCTCGTTCCAACACTACTCTGCTGAAGTCCTAGAGGCAGTCTTTCCCACTCAGGGATACATCCAAAGAGGAGACAAGAGCTCACCCAAGAAACCAGTGGGAACCACACACATCTCTGTTTCTGACAACAGGCTTGCCATCTGTGAACCCAACTGTGGACCTAAAAGTAGTCTCATGACCTAGCTCCAGTTCTGCTTGATCATGGTCTTGTTGACAGTCACATGTACTCAGGGACTCAGCAAGAACCACACCTACCTGCTCCCCCACTATCAGGCCAACAAATGGCAGACCAAACAGCAGCAATCACATGACGCAATTCCATCCCTGCTCAACTGTGATCCCAGAGGCAGTTCCATCACGCAGGGGACCCAGCAGAGGTCCTGCCAGACCAGTCTGTAAAGACTAACAGAGGTGCTTACTCCTTCAAATGGACAGACACTGACACAAGGCTACACAGATCATGAAGAATCAGGCAAACATGATACCAAAAAAAAAAAATTAATAAAGCTCCAGCAACTGACCCTAAAGAAATGGAAATTTATTAGCTGCTTGACAAACAATTCAAAATAATTGTCTTAAAGAAGTTCAATGAGCTAAAAAAAGAACACAGACAACTATATGAAATCAGGGAAATAGTACATGAACACAATGAGAAATATAATAAAGAAATCATTAAAAAAAACCAAATTTTGAAGCTAAAAAATACAATGACTGAAATGAAAGTCTTCAATAAAAACTTAACAGACTCAATCTTGCAGAAGAAAGAATCCATGAACTCAAAGACAGCTCATTTGAAATTAGCCAGTTGGAAAAAGGAATGAAAAAGGTAAAGAAGGCATAAGGAACTAATAAGACACCATCAAGTGACTCACTCTACACAGTATGGCATTGCCAGAAGGAGAAGACAAGGAGAAAGGGGCAGAAAGCCTGTTTAAAAAAACAATGGCTGAAAACTTCTCAAACCTAGAGAGGGATAGGAACAACTTGATCTATGAAGCCTAAATATCTCCTAAATAGATTGAACCCCAAAGAGGTTTACATAGAGACAACATTGTAACTAAATTGTCAATGGTTGAAGACAAAGAGAATTTTTAAAACAGAAAGAGAAAATTGACTTGTCAAATAGAAGTGAACCCACATAAGACTAGCAGTAGCGTTCTCAGCAGAAATCTTGCAGATCAGGAGACAGACAGTGAGATTTTTAAAAATACTTTATCTGGCAAAACTGTCCTTTAATAATCAAGAAAAAATACAAACTCTTCCAGACAAATAAAAACTGAGGTAGTTTAACACCAAAAGAATTGCTAACAAGAAGCGCTAAAGGGAGTTCCTTAAATTGGAGTGAAAAAGACACTAAACAACAAAATGAAAGCATATGAAGGTATGAATCTCACTTGTAAAGGTAGACATAAGCATATAATAGTATAATACTCTAATGGTGAAAAGCAAATTACTCTTCACACTTGTATATAAATTAAAGCAAAAAAGTAGCCAGAAAAACTACAACCACAAATACTTGTTAATGGAAACAAAATATAGAAAAAAGTAACATCTGACATCAATTACATAAAGTGTGAGAAGAAGAAAGTAAAATATAGAGTATACATATATGATTAAAATTAAGTGGTTATCCCATGTCGTATGCTGCTGCTATTGACAATACGATGGCTTACTCACGACTTGAAAACCACTTTTATGCAATTAATGTATGCTTCTTGTTTATAAATTCCTAATTTAAAAAGAAAAAAAATTAAGTGATTATCAGACTAAGATATATTTCTATAACTCTAAAATATTCAGTGTAATCCCCATAGTAACCATTCAGAATAAAATACAGTACTAACTGGGGGGTGGTACTATGCATGTATAGTTTCAGCTTCTTGGGAGGGTGAGGCAGGAGGATTGCTTGAACCTAGGAGTTCAAAATGTTACAGTGAGCTATGATTGTGTCACTGTATTTCAGCCAGGGCAACAGAGTAAGACCCTGTCTCTAAAAAAAAAAAATTTAATACAGTACATGCACAAAAGTTAAAAAGGAAAATCAAAGTACACACTGCTATAAAAAAAGAAAACCCACCAAGCCATAAAATAAGAAAACAATAAAAGAAATATATGCAAGAACAACTACAAAACAGGCAAAAACAGTTAACAAAATGGCAAGAGTAAGTTCTTACCTATAAGAAATTACTTTAAATGCAAATGGATTAAACCATTTAATCAAAAAACATAAAGTGACTAAATAGATGTTTTTTAAAAAGTTCAATTATATAATGTCCACAAAAGACTCAATTTAGGCAGCCATATAGAAGGACAAACATATGGACTCTGCAGCAACTTGGATGGATTAAGAGTCTATCATACTCAGTGATCTATCACAGAAATAAAGAACAGAGTACCATATGTTCCCACTTAAAAGTGGACATTGAATAATCATCATGATACTATAAGAAAGGAGTTGGCAGTAGTGGGAAATTGCCAGGAGAGCGGGGGAACACCTCATCAACAAGGGTGCCTGCATAATGAACATTTTTATACCTAACCCTGAATTGTACCCTATCTTTAAAATAAAAAAAAAAATTAAATAAAAATAAATAAAATGTTTAAAGACTCAATTTAGGTTTAAGGACACAAGGCTGAAAGTGAAGGAGTAGAGAATGATATTTCATGCAAATTGTAATCAAAAGAAAGCAGAGGTTGGTATACTTATAATAGATTAAAAGACTTTAAGTCAAAAACTGTCACAGGAGACAAAGGTCATTATATAATGGCAAAAGGGTCAATTTAACAGGAAGATATAGCAATTATAACTATATATCATTGAACATTACACCAGAAAACATCTAAATATATAAAGCAAGCATTGATAGACCTAAAGTAAGAAAAAGACAGGAATACAATAATAGAAGACTGAAAACCCCACTCTTGATAATGGATAGATTATCCAGACTAATAATAATAATAATAATAATAATGAAACAGCAGAACTGAACAAAAACATAGACCAAATGAACTTAGCAGACATATGCAAAACTTTCCACCCAACAACAGAAGAAAGCACATTTTTCTCAAGCACCCACAGAACATTCTCTAGGACAGATTCCATGTTAGGTTACAAAACAAGTCAACAAATTTAAGCAAACCTAAAACCTTTTAAAGTATCTTTTTTAACCACAATGGGATAAAACTAAAAATCAAATCACAAATACATGGAAATTAAACGATACACTCTTGAACAACCACTGGGTCAGAGGAAGTCAAAAGGGAGTTTAAAATATCTCAGCCGGGCTCGGCGGTTCAGCCTGTAATCCCGCGCCTTTGGGAGGCTGAGGTGAGTGGATTGCCTGACCCCGCGGGTTCGAGACCCGCCTGGGCAGGCGAGACCTCATCTCTACAATAAAATTTTAAAAAATTAGCCGGGCGTGGTAGCGCGCGCCTGTAATTCCGGCTACTCGGAAGGCTGAGGCGGAAGGATCGCTGGAGCCCAGCAGGTCGAGGCTGCAGTGGCCAGGAGCGGCCACTGCACTCCAGTCTGGGCTACAGAGTGAGACTCCAACTCAAAAACAAACAAACAAACAAACAAAAAAATCTCTACACAAATCAAAATAAAAACACAACATATCAAAATTATGGGATGCAGCAAAAGCACTACTTACAGGGAAGCTTATAGCAATAAATGTGTACGTTAAAAGAGAAGAAAGATCTCAAATAAGCAATTATCATTATAACTCAAGGAAATGGAGTAGAAGATGTTTAGGAAAAAAAGAACAAACTAAACCCAAAGTTGGAAGGAGGACAAACATTTAGCTAGACTAACAAAGGAAGTAGACGAAGGAAGAGGAGGAAAGAAAGAAGAAAGGAAGGAAGGGAGGGAGGGAAGAAGGGAGAGAGGGAGGGAGGGAAGAAGGAAGGAAGGAAGGAAGGAAGGAAGGAAGGAAGGAAGGAAGGAAGGAAGGAAGGAAGGAAGGAAGGCAGGCTCAAATAAAATTAGATATGAAGGAGAAGACATTACAGCAGAAGCTTCAGAAATAAAAAAGGTTCATAAGTGACTATTATGAACAATTATAGGACAACAAATTGGATAATCTAGAAGACATGAGTAAATTTCTAAAAACATGCAACCTATGAGGTCAGCAATTGCCATAATATCAAAGCCAAAGACTCCACAAAAATAAAAAGACCAATATCCCTGATAAATATAGATGCAAAATCCTCAATAAAATACTAGCAAACCAAATCCAACAGCAACTAAAAGGATTATGCACCATGACAAAGTTGGATTTCTTCCTGGGATGCCAGGATAGTTTAAATATGCTAATTATTCAATATAATACACCACATTAACAGAATGAAGCATAGAAAACACATTATTATCCCAACAGATACAGAAAAAACATATGACAAATTTCAACATTCATTCATGATTTTGAAAAAAACTCTCAATAAAATAGGTATAAATTGGGCGTGGTGACTCACACTTGTAATCCCAACACTTTGGGAGGTGGAGGCAAGAGGCTTGCTGAGCTCAGGGATTCAAGACCAACCTGGGCAACTTGGCAAGATCTTGTCTGTACAATAAATCCAAAAAATTAGCCAGGTGTGGTGGCGTGCGCCTAAAGTTCTAGCTACTTGGAAGGCAGAGACAGAAGGATCACCTGAGCCCAGCAGGTTGAGGCTTTAGTGGCTGTGAGCATGCCACTGCATTCCAGCCTGATGACAGAGTGAAACTCGACCAAAAAAAAAAAGGCATAGAAGGAACTTGTTTCAACACAGTAAAGATCATATAGGAAAAGCCCACAGCTAATATCATAAACAATAGAGAAAAACTGAAATATTTCCCTGTAAGATCCAGTACAAGGGAAATATGCCCACTCTTAATCAACATCAGCCAGAGTAATTAGATAAGAAAAAAGAAATAAAGCACATCCAAACTGGAAAGGCAAAAGAAAAACTATCTGTGTTTGCAGATGATATGACCATATATGTAGAAAACCCTGAAGACTCAACAACAATAAAACTGTTTGAACTAATGAACACATTTAATAAAGTTGTAGTACAGAAAATTAACATACAAAAATTGGTGGCATTTCTATGCACAGACAATGAACTATCTGGGAAAAATTATATTTGCAATAGCAACAAGAAGAATAAAATATTTGCAAATCAAATATTTGATAAGGAGTCGATATTCTGGCAGTTTGCGGTGACTCAAGCCTGTGATCCCAGCACTTTGGGAGGCGAAGGAGAGAGGATTGCCTGAGTCCAGGGGTTTGAGACCAGCCTGGGAAACATGGTGAGACTTCATCTCTACAATATAAATCAAAAAATTAGCTGGGCATGGTAGCACCCACCTATAGTTCTGTCTATTCGGAAGGCTGAGGCAAAAGGATCGCTGAAGCCCAGCCGGTCAACTCTGGGGAGGCCGTGAGCATGCAACTACACTCAAGTATTGGCATTGGAGGGAGACTGAAACTCAAAAAAAAAAAAAAAAAGAATCAATATTCAAAATAAGGAACTCAAACAACTCAATATAAAAATAGTCTAATTTAAAAATGAACTAAGGCTAGGTGCAGTGGTTCATGCCTGCAATCCCAGCACTTTGGGAAGCAGAGGCAGGAGGATTGCCTGAGCCCAGCTCATGACTCAGAAATAAAACAAAATAAAAAATAAGTAAATAAAAATGAACTAAGATGTGAATAGACATTTCTTGAAAGAAGATAAACAAGTGGCCAACAAGTATTTTTAAAAATGCTCACATCACTAACCATAAGAGAAATGCAAATCAATACCACAAAGACGTATCATCTCATGCCTGTTAGGATGGCGAATATAAAAAAAAAAAAAACATAACAAATGTTGTCAAGGATGTAGAGGAAAGGGGATCCTTGTACACTGCTGGTGAGAATATAGATTGGTACAGCCATTATGGAAAATAACATATAGGTTCCTGAAAAAAAATTTTTGTTAAAACTTCCATATGATCCCATAGTCTTACTTCTGGATGTAAATATCTTGTCTTAATCTATTTGTGCTGCTTTAAGAAAATACCACTGACTGAGTAATTTACAAACAATGGATATGTATTTCTCATAGTTCTGGAAGCTGGGAAACCCAATACAGAGGCATTGGCATGATTGGTGTCTGATGAGGGCCACTCTCTGCTTCCAAGATGGTGCCTTGTTCCTCTAGAGAAGAGGAACACTGTACCCTCACATGGCAAAAGGGAAAGAAGGGCAAGAAAGCACTCCCTTCAACCTCCACCCCTTTTATTAGGGTGGTAATCTCATTCATGAGGTCAAAGCCCTCATGACTTAATGACATCCAAAGGGGGTCCTCTTAATGGGGATTAAGTTCCAACATATACATTTTGGGGGACATTTCAGACCGTAGAATATCCAAAATAATTAAAAATCAGTATCTTAAAGTTCAATGTAGCATTATTCACAATAGCCAGACTATAAATACCTAAATGTGCATCAATAGATGAATGGATAAAGAACATGATGAATATATAGGTATATACTCTGCCTTGAAACAAAAAAGAAGGAAATCTTATTTGGGACAACATAGATGAACTTGGAGGAGATTTTACTAAATGAAATAAGACAACACATTTACTAAATGAAATAAGCCAATGACAAATACTGCATGATTTCACTCTTATGTGGAATTTTAAACAGTAGACCTGATAGACGCAGAGAGTAGAATGGTAGTTGCCAGGGTGTGGGAGGTGGGGGAAATGGAGAGATTGTTGGTCAAAGAGTACAAAGCTTTAGTTATGCAAGATGAATAAGTTCTTGAAATCTAATGTACAGTAAGGGAACTAGTTAACAAATATTTTGTTATAGACTTGAAATTTACTAAGAGATTAGTGCTCTCATCACACAGAAAAAAGGCAACTATGGGAGGGGATGGAAATGTTAGCTAGCTTGATTGTGGTGATCATTTCACAATGCATACATATATCAAAATATTCAGTTAAACACCTTCAATATGCACAATTTCTATTTGTTAAATATATCCCAGTAAAAATGAAAAAGTAAAAAAAAAAAAGCTGTGTGTGTATTCATGAATATATTCAAAGGAAAAAAGTTAGAAGGTATTCTGCATACCAAAAAGTAAGTAGATTTTTAGGTGATAAAATTACAAGTGGCATTATGTTCTTGGTATTTTTTATCATGTCCTGATAATTTTATAATGATAATAAATTAGCTTTACAATCAGAAAACAAAACAATTAAAAATTACCTGATGAGTATTGGGGGGAGTTTATGATCCTTTCCAGAAAAAATTACTGCAACGTACATGTATATAGCACATTTGATAATAATCATATTTGATAGGAGCCCAGTTGCAAACTACAGTATCAGCCAGTTAATCATAAATATTTGCTGAGCACACATGATGTGAAGAATATGATGCTTCATAGGAGAACAGAAGAAATCGAGTCTGCCTTAAAGAATATTAGACTTAGCTGGGGAACAAAAAATGCATCCACATGATCCATTCATACAATTAACTAATAAGGAATATAAGAACTTACCAGTTCATATTCATAGAAGAAAGTTTATCTTTTAGCTACCTGTTGAACCAATTTTATGCTTGTGTATAGGATGATATTGATGCAGACCTCCAATACTTTTTTGTATCTAACTTTAAGGGCATTAGTATCTTAGAATCTATCAGGCTCTACTTCACCAAAAGCAAGGACATCTTATATTTATGAACTTTTCTTCTAAAACAATGAAAGCTAACAGCTCAACCTTATTTAATGTAATTAACTTTCCATTAAAATTATCTGAAAATGTGATATTGCTCGTATCTAAATTTTCTAACTGTCCAGAGCTTATTTTAAGCATCTTTTTTGTATATTTTATGAAAATATTCACAAAGAATGTTTCTGACTTCTTAAATACCTGAATAAAGTTTGATATTTTATTTAAAATTTATTACAATGAATATCCACCTTGAGACTAACCTGTAATATACAAAAATATGTTCCAGACTACTCAAGTATAGAAAAGTGTTTTGCTTGATCCAATCTATACTTCTTTTATATTTTAAATTTATGACCAACAATTAACCTTAGTAGACACATAGGTTGGATCAAACAAAACACATTTGCAAGCCAGATTCAGTTGTGGATAGCCAATTTACAATCTGCTATAGTGAAACATAGCAGGCCTGAACTTGCAAAGGTCACTTAGAACTGGGGCCAGAGCTGATACCAGGCCAAGACTGAAGTTAGGGACAAGAGCCAGGCATCCTTCAGAAAAGAATAGTAAGAAAAATAAAAACACATAGAAAGAATAAGTGATGAGAAATGATGGGAAAAAATGTTTTGAAGGAACAATATAAAAGGAAAAGAGGAAGGAAAGGAAGAGAGAAAAAAGAAAGAAGGAAGGAAGGGCAAAAGAAGAGGGCAGAGGAGACAAAGGGATGAGGGACAAAGAGAGGAAGGAGAGGTGGAAAGATGTAGAGAAGGAAGAGGAGAGAGGAACAGAAGAAAGGAGGGGTGGAGTGAGAGAGGGCAAGAAAAGAGGAATAGAGAAAATTAAAGCAGGGGTGAGGAGAAAAACAGAGATATAGAGAGAATGAGAGACATGGACAGAAAGAGAAAAACAGATGTAAGGAGAAGGGGGTAGAGAAATAGAAGAATAAAAACAGAGAGACAGAGTAATAGAGAAGTAGAAAGGGAGAAAAGGAGAGATACCGCTTAACAACTCTTCCCAAGAACCCACCTGTTCCTCTTGAACTTGAGTTCTTTGAGATTTTTATCCTTGCAATATATCTTGTTTTTACTTAAGATATTTTGATTAAGTTTCAGTTCCTTGCAAATAAACAGGCTTTGTCTGAAAAATTATTCCTCAACCATCAATTATTGACCATCTTCTTTGTATTAGAAGTTAGAATCAATGCAAGTCTACATACTGGAATATCCTTACTTTATTAATTAATATCATTGAGCTTAAAATTCCAGCAAATGGTATTCTGTGTCAATACAGTCTGGCCTAGAATATTTAAGTTTACATATATTTCAGAAAAATAAAATATTAGTGTATTCATTGTTCATCATCACATAACAAATTATCTCAAAAACTTAGCAGTTTAAAACAACAATAAACATTTATTATCTTGCAGTGTTTACGGGTCTGAAATTAGAGGGTAACATAGCTAGATGATTCTAGCTCTGTGTTTCTCATAAGGTCATATTCAAGATATCAGTCATATGAAGGTTATACTTGGGCTAGAGGATCCCCTTCCAAGAAGGCTCCTACACACAGAACAGTTCTTGGCTATGTGGACACCTCCATAAGGCTACTTGAGTATCCTTACAATACAGCAATTATATCAGAAATCTTAATGTTTTTTATGGTTTAGATTAGGAAGTCACACTCTATTATTTCCTCAATCTCCTATTAGTTACATAGATCAGTCCCTTTCATTGTGGAAGTTGTCTACAAAGGAACGTGAACACCTTTAGGCAAGAATCGCTGGGGGGCCATCATGGAGGCTGGTCTCCAACCACACTTAATTAGTTAACCAATTTGGTATCATTAACTGATGCTTAAATTTAAACTTCTGAAAACCGAATGATTAGACTATAAGATGACTTTTGATAACAAATATTTTCTTTCAATGTCTTGAAGAAGAGAGTAGGTAAGCTAAAGTTGAATTTTATTGAAAGTTATATCAATAATATTTCCCATATTTGCAGGAAAATCATTTTCTGAATATGAATGTGACATATGAATATGGCCTAGGAGTTTGTCCTGGCTGTAACATTAATAGTCTTAGAACTTAGGTTCTCTGTTTCTGTTTCTCCCTCCCCACTCCCTCCCTCCCTTCCTTCCTCCCTCCTACTATCCCGCATTCCCTCCCCTGCCCCCGTCTCTCTTTCTGTATAATTTACCCACAATAAGTTTCAGGTTTCTTCGTGTATAGTTCTGTGAACCTTGATAAATGTATGCAGTTACATAAACACCACCATAATCAAGATGCAAAACAACTCCATCACTCCAAAATCTTAGTTCTTTCTTCTATTTTCTTTTTTTTAATTTCTTACCAAGGTAAAAGGAAACATTTGTCTTCAGAATTAAGTTGATAGCATACCAGAAATCTTTCCAATTGAGAAGACTACACCATGTCAACCTTCACCTCTAGAAATGAAGTAAACAGGGTTGACTGCAATAGAAAATTGGACAAAGGAAACCAGAGAGAGTGCCACAGTAAAAACACAAGAATGACTATAATTTCCCTATAGCATTGTTCTCTTAACCTATGCTAAAGAAAAGTGACAACTTGTTACTTTCTGTGTCAGAAGTATTTTATCTGTTTGCCTACTTAGATGAAATAAAAAATAAAGCCATTCTCATTCATAAATTCAATTTATTCATGTCTTACATATTATATACATGTGATAAATATGATCTTCAACCCTTTCAGTAAATCTTTCATATCTTCTTTTACCATCTTACGTGTGAATGAAACATATACAGCCTTCTTTATTCTTAGTTATTCCAGTAACTACATACTTTGTATTAAAAAGGTATAAAAAGAATGTCATGGTTACAGAACTGTATCTGCAATAATAAAATATGATATAAAGATAAAATTCAAAAGGATGAATCTGAAAGTAAAAAAAATTTTTAATTAAAGAAATGACATGCAGTATTCCTATAGAATACATATATATACATGTATATGTATATATACCTATATATAGACAAATAGAGAGAGAATGAGAATCAGAAGTGAGAGGGATTATGAGCCAGAAATGTAACATATGTGCATGAATATAATAATACTGAGGATTAAAATAAAAAGTCATACAGTTTGGGAAAACTTGAAGTATCTAAAGTCCAATAGGGCGACTATACATTCAGGGATCATTTCTATAGTTTGTTAAAGTCCAATAGGTAGAAAAAGAAAACACTGTCACTTTATTAGTGACTAAAAAGCATATGAAAGAATAAAAAGTGGAAAATAAAATGAAAAAAGAGAGACTAGGATAATATGAAGACTATGTAAGAAAAAAATGGAAAGCTGATGAAGTACAAGACATAAAGTGTTCAGGCTAAGAAACCCAATGACTATCATGTATCTAACAAGGCAAACCAGCTTAGAGAAATCTTATCAATTGTGCCTCATAGGGGAAGTAAGGGCTACCTAACAGTCCAAACTTCACCTGCATGCAGCCTGCTTATGTAGTTAGTTCTCATTTGTACCCTACATTCTGATAATAAAATAAAATTTTTTTAAAAGATGAAATAAAAACTACAGATACTTAAAAATTTTTTTAAAAGATGAAATAAATTGGGCCTAGCCTCTTAGACTCTATCTCTACCTAATCCTGATTCACCCCCAGCATTAACAAAAACGAAGCAAAAAACCAAGTTTAATTTAGCATGGCCTATTTTTCAAGAAACTTTAGTTGTTCCTAGTGATCACCAAACTTGTCCTAAAACTTTCATTCATTTTATATTTAATTATCTTTCCTAGAGTTTTACCCAGGAGATACAAATAATTGACTGATGTATAGTTTCTAGGAATACGTGAAAACACATTCAGTAAGCAATCACTATGAAAAGAAATCTGTTCAATTAACGCAAGAGAAGCTATCTTTTATAAGGCATGTGACAAATGAGGATTTTAAGCAACATTAGACCTTGTAATTCATCATTCATTCAGAAACTATTCTACATTCCTTCCAGTTTTTACACCCCACAATCAATCATTAAGCTTTGTTGATCGCTGGCCCCTCCTCTCCATCTGTACTGTCATTGTCCTAGCTGAGGTTGTCTTCAACTGTCACCTCAGTACTGCAACAGTCTTGCCTCCTCTGATCTATCCAGTGGTTTTAAGAAGATAAATGACGTCTAGGACAATGTGATGTGTTTATTCTCTTTCCCTAAACACAGCCACTATTGCTCTAGAACTTGCAGATCATTTCTTTATGGCACTCTCTTTCCTACGCCCCAGAATCTGACCTCTATTTTTTTTCGAAATGGTCTTTCTGACCTAAAGACCTGATGATATTAGTCCCTTGCTGACTCCACATCCTCTGTAGCAGAAGTAGCAATTGCCAAAGCACACAGGACCAAGCAGGTGGCATAAGTAACAGCTGAATAAAGCAGATCAGATGGGAACTATTGCAGAGTGGTGATGGTAGAACCTGTCAAAGGTGGGAAAATGTGGCCAGAACTCACAATTTTTTCAGAGAGACTAAAAATCCAGATTTTTACATTAAAAAATTTAGTTTTTAAATGTCAAATATTTTTTAGCCCATCATGCTCCAAACAAACCACTCATGTAGTCTGTGGGCAGTCTATGAACTCTGGCCTGATAAGATAAGATCCAAACTCTTAGCATGCCACTAAAGATTCTTCACAATCGGCCGGGCATGGTGGTTTAGCCTATTATCCCAGTATCTTGGGAGGCTGAGGCAAAGGATTTCCTGAGCCTGGGTTCCAAGACCAGCCTGGGCAACTTGGTGAGACCTCGTCTCTACAAGAAATCAAAAAATAAACCGGGCGTGGTAGCGTGCACCTGTAGTTCTGGCTACCTGGAAGGCTGAGGTGGAAGGATCACCTAAACCCAGCAGGTCGAGGCTGTGGTGGCTGTGAGCATGCCACTGCACTCCAATCTAGGCAACAGAGTGAGACTCGAACTCAAAAAAAAAAAATAGATTATTCACAATCTATTTCCTGCCTACCTTACCAGACTTGTCTCTTGCCAATTCTTCCTGCCAAGAAAGCATGTATGCTTCATCAATTCTGAATTACTTTCACTTTCAGAGTGATGTTACTTTCCTTTGCCCTTGTTCCTTGGCATGGTGCGTCCTCCCTAACTCACACTGTATAACTCCCAAACAACCCACTCAATTCACCTTGATTAGTAACCTAGCTTAAGTGTCACCTCCTCCTAGAAGCCATCGCCTTTCCCATACTTCTCTCCTTTGCCATCTGGAATAGATGTCTCTTCAGTAGGCTCCTGAAGCATTAAGCAGAGCCCAGTCATTAACTGAAATAAAGACTATAAGAGAAGAAGCAAGTATGTATGAGGAGATATTAAGTTCTACTTCACGTGTGTTAGACTTGAACATTTCATGTCAGTAGGCAGTTGTATAAATAGGTATGAAACTTAGATGCAATATTTGGCCTTAAAGTGGGGGTCTGAGAAAAACTAAGTAGAGAAAAAAAGAAAAGAAAACTAAAGACAAAATCCTGTGAAATAAGATGTAGGGAGAGAAGAAACGGATTTATACGAGGAGTCTGAAGAGTAATTAGAGAGTTAGGGGGAAAATCAGAAGAAAGTGGCATCGGCTGGGCTCGGTGGCTCAGCCTGTAATCCTAGCACTTTGGGAGGCCAAGGTGAGTGGATTGCCTGAGCCCACTGGTTCGAGACCAGTCCAAGCAAATTGGCGAGACCTCGTCTCTACAATAAGTAAAAAATTAGCCTGGCAAGGTAGCATGCGCCTCTAGTTCCGGCTACTTGGAAGGCTGAGGCGGAAGGATCACTGGAGCCCAGTAGGTCGTGGCTGGGGTGGCCGGGAGCGTGCCACTGCACTACAGCCTGGGCTACAGGATGAGAATCCAATTTTTTTTAAAAAAAAGAAGAAAGTGGCATCATAGAAGATGACAGGATAATTTCAAGATGGTCTGATACTGCAAAATGTCCTTTGGATTTAGCAATTGCATCAGTTATCATCCTGATAAGACCAATTTTTAAGAAAAGGTGGATGTGGAATCAAACTTGCATGTATCAAGTAGATAATGAGGAAGTGGAAATCATGAATGTAGAGTATTCTGTCAGGATTCTTTTTTGTGAATTGAAGAACAGACACTAGAGTTGTATATGGAGTCAAGAAAAAGTTGTGGGTTTTTTTGTATAAGTTACTTATTGATTTATTTTTAGTAATTCTCAACAAGGGAGCTATTGGCATTTTGAGACTTCATTATTGGCATTTTGGGTACTTCGTTGTTGCTGGAGAATTCTCACACATTGCAAGTTAATTAGCATCTTTGTTACTTTCTTCCCCACGAAATCACAAAAGTGCTCCACAATCACCTTTTTTTTTTTTGAGTTGGAATCTCACTCTGTTGCCCAGGCTGGAGTGCATTGGCACGTTGATGGCCACTTCACTCAGTCTAGACCTGCTAGGCTTAGGTAATGCTTCCACCTCAGCCTTCCACGTAGCTGGAACTACAGGTGTGTGCCACCATCCCCAGCTAATTTTTTTATTTATTGTAGAGTTGAGGTCTCAGGCAATACATTCTCCTCTGCCTCCCAAAGTGCTGGGATTAGAGGCGTGAGCTACTGCGCCCAGCACCACAATCTTCTTAATAACTAAAAATACCTTTACTCACATGTCCCGATGCCTCAGGGACAATGATATTGACCCTAGTAGAAAATCATAACACAGACTCTCCACATCAGCTCTTTTTCTTCCTCAACATTTTATTTTAACTATATCAAACAGCAAAGTAAAAAGAATAGTAAATAAGCACTTGAATGCCTGTTACCTAAATTCAGAGATACAAATTTTGCCACATTTGCATTATCTACTTATGTGTGCTTATTTTTTATTTCATTAAACTGTTTGAAAGGACGTTGTCAATTTCATGACACTTCATATATTCTTCTCTTTAAGGACAGATCCCTGCATAATCACATTATATCACATTTTAGAACATAAATAACAAAAAATCCTTAACATCATCTAAAACGTCATCCATTTTTCCAATAACCAATTACATATAACTTTTTTTCCAAACAAGAACCTAATAAAATTTCACATGTTTAAATTGGCTGTTATGGTTTCCGGTCTCTTTTCATCTAGAACATCTTCATTTAAAATTTTTTTTACAACACAATGACTTTGAGTTTGGAGAAAATGTTGGGAAGCAGCAGAAAGAGTTTAGGATTATTCTCTGTATTAATGGTGGAAGGATCAGCGAACCTCATCTGTAAAAGGCCAGGTTGTAAAAGTATAGATATGACATGACACATATTGTCTTCGTCCCATATATGTCTTTGTTTGTCTATTTAAAACCCTTAAAGATAAAACAAAACAAAACAAAAAAAACCCAAACACAACATTCTTAGCTCACTGGCAGTCAGAGCTGCAGTCACTTATCTGAAGACTTGATTGGGGGCTAGAGGATTGCTTCTAAAATGGCTCGCTCACTTGGCTGGAGGCTTCATTTTCTAACCATATGGACCTTTCCATAAAGTTGTCTAAGTGTCTTCAGATGTGGCAGTTTAATTTTCCCAGGACACATGATTCAACAGAGTGATTGGGCAACCACGATTGATACCACAGTGTCTTTTATTACCTAATCTTGGAAGGAACTGAACTTCCTTTGTACTGTATGGTATTGGTCATACAGAGCAACACAAGGAAATGTGGGAACGCACTACACACAGGAGATGAGGATTATGGGGGACTCTCTTAGAGGCTAGTTACCACAGTTGTCATGACAATTACTATCCAGTAGTGGTGGCCCTAACAATTATTCTATCAGAGTTTTCATAGAGTGTGATCTTGACTACATCTGTTATTGCCTGTCATAATTCGTCCCTGCTCAGTGTTGGGATTCATTTTCCATTCTTCCCACTTCTTCTGGAACCATTCAACAAACTCTCCATAGTCTTTTCTGCTTATGAAGTGTGGTAGGCAGATGACCCCAAAATTCTTGTCCCTAATGTACATACCATGTATAATCCCCTCCTCCTGAGTGTGGGAGAAACTCTGATTTATCTCCATGATTAAATAAGTTTTATGACAAAGATGAAGGAATTTTGCAGATGCAATCAATGACTCAAACTAATTGATTTTGAGTTAATCAAAAGCAGATTTTTTTTTGCTGGTGGGAATGTAAAATGGTGCTCACTCTACAGAAAACAGTATGATGATTCCTCAAAAAGAGCTAAAACTTGATTCACCATATAAGTTAATAATCTCACGTCTGGATATGTATCCAAAAGAAGTGAAAGCAAGGATTTGAGCAGATATTTGTTTATTCATAATTATAGCAGCATTATTTGCAATAGACTAAAGGTGGAAGCAATCTGAATGTCCGTCAATGGATCAAAGGCTAAAAAAATATGGTGCATACATATACATAATAAGAGAGAAATTTTGACACATGCTACAACATAGATGAGGCTTGAGAACATTTATACTAAGTGAAATAAGTCATTCACACACAAAAAAATACTATATGATTTCAGACATGTGAGGTACTTAGAGTAGTCGAATTTATAGAAACAGAAAATAGAATGGTAAAAAGAACTGGAGGGTAAGGAATGGAGAGTTATTGTTTAATGGGCACAGTTTCAGTCTTGCAAGATGAAAAAGATCTGTCAATGGATATTGGCAATTTTTGCATAAAATTGTGAGCATACTTAATGCCACTGAACAGTACACTTAAAATGATTAAAACAGTAAATCTTATGTTATGTATACCTGTGTTATATCATAACTCTACAAATTAGTTCTTAAAAGGAAAAAAAATGGATAATATCCTGAGTGGACTTGAACTAGTCAGGGAAAACTCTTAAAAGGAGACTGAGCCCTTCCCAAAGGGAGATTCTCCTGCTGGCCTGGAAGAACAAACACCATGTTGTGAATGGTCTTTGGAGGGCTCACAGCATAAGGACTGAGAACAGCCTCCAGGAGCTTAGAGCAGTCTCTGGAGGACAGTCACCAAAAGTTCTACAACCATAAGAAACTTGGCCAGGCATGGTAGCTCATCCTTATAATCCTAGGGAGGCTAAGTTGGGAGGATTGATTAAGCTCAGGAATTCAAGACCAGCCTGGACAGCATAGTGAGACCCTGTGCCTATTGAAAAATGAATGAAAAAACAAACAAACAAAATACTGCCAACGACTAGTGAGCTTGGAGCCTAGCCTCAGACAAGAATGCACCTGGCCAACACGTTGATTTCAGCCCCTTAAGACTCTGAGCAGAAGACGCAGCTAGAGTGTACTGGTCTCCTGACCCACAAAAGCTATGAGTCAAAAAAAAAATGTGTTGTTTTAAGCCTTTAAGTTTGTGACAATTTGTTATAAAGACATAGAAAACTAGCCGGGCTCGGTGGCTCAGCCTGTAATCCCACGCTTTTGGGAGGCTGAGGTAAGTGGATTACCTGAGCCCGTGGGTTCTAGATCCGCCTGGGCAGGCGAGACTCATCTCTACAATAAAATCAAAAAATTAGCCAGGCGTAGTAGCACGCGCCTGTAATTCCAGCTACTCGGAAGGCTGAGGCAGAAGGATCTCCAGAGCCCAGCAGGTTGAGGCTGCAGTGGCCGGGAGCGGCCACTGCACTCCAGTCTGGGCGACAGAGTGAGATTCCAACTCAAAAAAAAAAAAAAAAAAAAAGACATAGAAAACTAATACAAATAGGCAGTGTCCATTTCTGTTACTCTTAAGCAGGAACTCTGTTCATGTATCTACTGTTGGCCTTGCAACCTTGATGGATAGTGCCAAGACTCTGTGCAATGAAGGAATAATCTCCCTACTTCTCCCACTCCCCGAATACCCATGTACTACTATTAATAGACGAGGGAAGGGATTCTAGAGAGGCGAAATTATTACCAAAAAAAATCTGTGATAGTTGAAACAAGAAAAAAAAAAGAAAAAAGCAACAAAAAAAGATGTTCCACTGCATATATTATATATACATAAATTTAGAAGTTAACTGGTAATCTACATATTGTTTCTTTCATTTCTTTTTTTTTGAGTCAGCGTCTCACTGTCACCCAGGCTTGAGTGCAATGGTACGCTCACAGTCACTACAGTCTTGACCTGCTGGACTCAGGTGATCCCTCCGCCTCAGCCTTCCAAGTAGTTGGAACTATAGGCTCATGCCACCACATCCAGCTAATTTTTTGATTTATTGTAGAGACGAGATCTTGCTGAGTTGCCCAGGCTGGTCTTGAACCCTTGGGCTCAGACATTCCTCTTGCTTCCACCTCCCAAAGTGCTGAGATTACAGGTGAGAGCCACTGTGCCTGGCCTACGTATTTGTTTCTACCTACTTTCATCCCATTGTTTTAGTAATAATGTGTAATCACAAGTCTCCATTGTCTTAATGGTAGTGTTCCAAGTTTTCATTTATTCATTATCTTTAAATTATGATGGTGGGGTAGAAATGAATGTTCTTTGTAAGTTCCCAAGAAACGATGGGATCATTTAGCCTAGCCAGACCATATGACTGTAGCATAGTTGGGGACAACCCAGTAGGACATACCTAATACTCCAAGATGCTATCAGAATGGACAGATGAGCACAGAAGAAAAGTTAGCAGGACATTCCTCATCATCCCACTTCCCTCAACAACTCCAGTTGCTGTTCAAGCTAGCCTTCCAAACAGAAAAAGGCATCATTCATTCCAGTCAAAAAATAAGAGGGTTTCAATGGTTTGTCACTGCCCTGATAACTTTTCAGTCTCTGAAAATTTTCTTTAAAAGTAAGATAGGTCATATTTTAAGCCTTACTAACTAGGATCTTGATTCTCAGTTTATGTCAAGGATTAATTGTATGCTAATAGCAAGAATGAGTCACAGGATAAATGCTTGGAGAGGAAAGACAAGTTTCAAAAATAAATTAAGCTTTCTTTACATTTTACCTAGGGCTGTCTGAGCTACTCCAAATAATTCTTTGTGGCATTTTAAAAAATCCTTCAATCATCCTCATCATTTTTATGATAAACATGTCCCTTAGTTTGTACAGAGGACTTCTAGTGATTAGATTTGCTCTCTATTTCTCCAGCTTTATATCCTGTTACAACTTTCTCCTTGCTTTGTGTCCTGATACTACTTAACTGCTCCTCTTGTTGCCTCTATGCATACAAAATTCAACCCCAAACACACACACACATACATCATGTTTATGCCTAGTTGATGCCTATGCTTCCTTGAGGAAGTATCATTACTTCCTTGAGTTCATGTATCATTACTTTCTCAAAGCTTTTCCTGCAAGTCCACTCCTTTCTGTCCTTTCCCTCAGTCCCCCAAAGTACATGCTTCTGTGCTTCAACAGCACACCCGGCATTATTTAATCTGTCTCCCTTTCCTTACTCTGTAAGGTAATATATACAAACAGTGCTTGTAACAGGAATGGGCACTTAGTAAATTCTGTTAAGTATTAGCTCTTATTTTGTATTAAAATGATCTGTTTCAGAGTCAGTTTCTTCCACTAAACAGTAAACTCCTTAACCTAAAGGACAACGTTGTATTCATTCCTTTAACTTTGTTCTTGGATGAGAGTAGGTAATCAAGAAATGCTTGTCGAAATGCAAGATGGAAGGAAAATACTACTTATTGAACCCTGTGTTAGCTGGGATTTCCCTCAAAGATGACCCCCTTAATCCCTGGAACCTGTAAATATGATGACCTATCACTCCTGTGATTAATTTCTGCTACACAGTCAACTGACTTTAAGATAAGAGGATTATCTAAATACATCAGCTTTTAAAGGCAGACATCTTTCTCAGGTGGGTAGCAGAAGTGAAGTCAAAGAGATTAGAGGCAAAGCATGAGAAAGATTTTGACACACTGTTGGTGAATTTGGAGATGGAGGGAATCATGTGTAAGAAACAGAAAGAGGCCTCCAGTAACTTAGAGTGACCCTCAGAAGACAGCCAGCCAGAAAACCAAGACCTCATTCCTGCAACTGTGGGGAACTGAATTCTGTCAACAATCTGAATGAGACGGAATGCAAATTCTTATCAAGAGCCCCCAGATAAGAGCCCAGTCCTGCAGACGCCTTGCTTTTGGCCTTGTGAGACTCTGAGCTTAGAATCCAGTTGAGCCCACCTAGACTTCTGATCTACAGACCTGTGAGATAATAAATTGATAATTTTTAATATACTTACAGCAACAATAGAAAGCAAATACAAGTCCCTACCACATGCCAAATATATGCAAGGCTTTTTTACATTTGTATTGGGAATGAGTCTCAAAGACTCCTCAGGGTCATCTTTCCTGATTTTCTGCAAAGAACTTAGTTTCACTTTACCAAGTTTCACTTTACCACCTGGCCAGTAGGGAATTCAGCATCAGTCATCATTCTTGGTGGTCTTTCATCTCCCTCAGGGTTGTGTGTCAAGTGTCTGAGATCATAAACACCCAGTACTACTACTGTCGTCAATGATGTGTTTGCAGATTTGTTAATGCTGGAACATCTATCATTGCCCGCATGGTCTCTTCAGGTCTCTCCAACATTCAGGTCCCAGTAAAGGGCAGATATACTGTGAAACTCCAAGGTTCCTCACTTGAATGAACTCTTTCCAAGGCGCTGCACTTAACTGAGTATTTGTAATTTTATTTATTTTTTATTTTATTTTATTTTTTTGAGTTGGAGTCTCACTCTGTCGCCCAGACTGGAGTGCAGTGGCCGCTCCTGGCCACCACAGCCTCGCCTGCTGGACTCCGGCGATCCTTCCGCCTCAGCCTTCCAAGTAGCCAGAATTACAGGCGTGCGCTACCACGCCTGGCTGATTTTTTTATTTATTGTAGAGATGAGGTCTCGCTGCCCAGGCGGGTCTCGAACCCGCGGGCTCAGGCAATCCACTCACCTCAACCTCCCAAAGGCGTGGGATTACAGGCTGAGCCACCGAGCCCGGCTATGTATTTGTAATTTTAAACCCTTTTTCTGAACAAAGAATCTCTAAGTGTGTAAATATCAGGTCCCAGAAAACCTATACTCTCAGTTCGAAGCTTTCCTGATTAGTTTCTTCTTTTCTACCCCCTCACTCCCACACCCTCTAACTGCCAGTAGTTTCAGACATTGTTTTTTGCTCTCTTGTCCTATTTTCTTTCCTCACTACAGTTAGCAGTATTTGAATTTATTCATTTAAAATGTGTTCATTTTCTGGTCTTCCTCACTAGAATATAAGCTCCTTGATGGCTGGTACTTCTTTGTTTCATTCATTCCTGTATCCCCAGAATGATTGATAAAGAGTAGGTGCCAATCAGCATGCATTCACTGACTGATGTCAGTTCTGCCAAACTGCTACATTCCAGCCAAGTTTGTGGCTCAGCTGTGTTCAGCTAGTGGGAGTTCCCAGGCCAGTGTTTCAGACTCTTTCACATTCCAGCCTCTATAAAGCAGCCATGCATTTTGAGATCCTGTCACATTCTGGGGGCACTTCCAGGGAGCAGGAAGCAAATCCCTACTGTCCAAGAGACCCATAGACTTTTCTCTCATTATTTCGAGCCTTGGTGTCACTTTTTATTCTCAGTGAAATCCTTTTTTCCCGTGTCAGCAACCAAGGATAGGTTGGATGAACCCCTCTGCCTGCTTCCCCTTCCTCCACCCTAAATAAAAATAGCATTCTGTGATTTATGAATCAAGTTTTTGTAAAGTGAGAGTAAAAGCAAATTTAGAAAATGGTGCTATTTTTATTGATCTATAATACTTTGCAAATATAACTTCAATAAGTTTCTAGCAATCTCATACACTAACTCCAATCAGATTACTAGCCCTAAATTCTTATTAAATAGAAATTTGGGGGTGGCCATTTCAAGGTAGGAAGGAAAGTATTTTGAAAGCAACTTCTGCTTTCTTCTCTGCCACAAACATGCCCCAAGGTAAGGAAGCAGAGTTGCTATCAGCTTAAATAAGAGAAGAAAAGGCAAATGTAAGAAAACAAACAAAATCTTCAATTTATTTTTTCTTACATTATTCATTTAATCTTTAAGACAATTACATGAAGCTGCTATTACTCCCACCCACCAAAACTGAGCATAGTCAATATCTTTACCAGTGATCACTGAATATTTTTATTTCCATGAATACCTTACTCTGGACTATAGAGGAATTTAAAAGCTTTTTCTAGAATTTAATTTGAAGAACAATTGACAGATCCCTTAACTAATTACTAGTGTTCTGCCTGGTAAAGTGTCTCACACCTGTAATCCCAGCTACTTGAAAGGCTGAGGTGGGAGAACCCCTTAAGCCCAAGAGTTCGAGGTTAGAGGGAACTATAATTGCACCACAACACTCCAGGTTGGGCGACAGACTAGGTCCCTGCTTCTAATATATTATATACATTAATGTCCCAAGATGGAGTTCATGCACCTAAACTCGCCTTCCAAATGTTGGAGATGCCTTCATCTTGTGATTTGTTCTTGTCATTTCAGTGTTATGGAGCATGACTCTTAGTTCCGAAGTTTCTGTCTGGTTTTCTCCCAAAGCACATAAATACTTTCATATAAATTGGTCTTCCAATGGCTTGCCTTGATATCTTGAGGTAGGTGTGCCACTAAGGTCCATTCTGTAAAATTTACTCAATTAATCATAATTATCATTACATATAGTAATTAAAGTCAGCCAGTTTCCCAAAGTATGAAACATGTAGACTGGTAGTACATGAGGTATTAGGTTGATGTATCATTAAAACAACAGTAAAGCACTGAGCAAAAAAGTTTTTCTCTGTTCAATATCTTTATGCTGGTATGTCAAACCCTTACCAATATTTCTTTTTTGACAAATTGGGAGCAGAGATTGGGCTCAGATCCTTGATAGGCAACCTAACTAGAAGAATGCTTTGTTTTCATTATACTTGCTTTAATAGTCTTCTTGTACTTATGTCAGTTGGAAATGTTTTCCACTTACCAAAGCAACATAATGTGTCTTTTAAAATAAGTATTTTTAAGTTTTTAAAAAAGGTTAAAGAAGACTAAGCAAATAATATGTATGGTTCTTGGATCTGTAAACAGTCGTGACACAGGTTGGGAGTTGCATGCAATGGAGGTACGATATCTCTTCAGCAGTATGATTGCACTTTAAACTGTTGTCAGACACCCATCTGCTTCCCACTTTTGGGGGACCAGAGAAACTCCATGGGAAAATCAGCCACTCTTTGTACTGTGCTAGGGCCAGGTTCTTGGGATGAAGCCAGATGTAGCAGAACATTTACACTGAAGTGGTAGAAGCAAGCTATCAGAGTAGTGGAACCATTGTGTCTAGGAGTGAGACTGATCTTGTAACTCAGAATTGGTAATAGGTTTGATCTAGGTATCAAGATTGATCTAGAAATGGAGTCTGAAGCAAGTTAGGGTGGTTCAGTGCTGGTTCTGATCAACTCCCTGGGAAGGACTAAATAGCTTATGATGTTCACAGACTATAAATTCACAGACCCAGGCTCTTAAATCAAACACTGAAAATAAATTATTATACAATAGAAGAGAGCTTGGCCCAGGTGTAGAATACAGAAGATGAGACCAAAGTGCTTTCTTGACTATAAATTGAAATTAGAATCTCAGATTTAAATTAGGGATGCAGAGATTATGAGTTAGAACTATTAATCACTATCTTCTGTACATTTTTGTACCAAAATATAGTTCCAGTTGTACAATAAAAGATAATGGAGAAAAAGATTCCCTGCAGAGAAAGTTGGTTTATAGAAAACTTTAGCATGCTACATCATATTAGTGATACATGCCTTCACTATTATTTTATAAGGAACTCATGGGTTGGCAAAGCAGAGAGCTACCAATTAAACAGGCAAATAAAAAACTTAGATCACCAGTTCATAACTTTATTACTGAGACCAACTTCTTTTTATATGTAAAAATTTATTATCATTATTTTTTATTTTTGAGTCAGTGTCACTATGTTGCCCAGGCTGGAGTACAGTGGCACACTCATGCCCACCCCAGC
The DNA here is from genome assembly GCA_027257055.1 of Cephalopachus bancanus. Lineage (NCBI taxonomy): Eukaryota > Metazoa > Chordata > Mammalia > Primates > Tarsiidae > Cephalopachus > Cephalopachus bancanus. Next base: position 585,032 of record JAPVLO010000258.1, read on the forward strand.
GTCAACCTGCTGGGCTCAGGCTATCCTTCTGCCTCAGCCTTCCAAGTAGCCGGAACTACATATGCACACCTGGCTAATTAAAAAAAAAAAATATATATATATATATATATATATTGTAGAGACACGATCTCACCAAGTTGCCCAGGCTGGTCTCGAACCCCTGGGCTCAGGCAATTCACTCACCTCGGCCTCCCAAAGTGCTGGGATTATAGGCTCGAACCACTGAGCCTGGCCAAAAAATTTATTATCAAATGGCAGTTAGCCAATCTTTTATTATACATGGAAGATAGCAGTGAACAAAAGATGAATTCTGAGATTTTAATTTTAATATTTTAGCTTGGGTTCACTTTAAAATCCAAATATGATTTACTTATCCTTTTCTTGTCCTGTGTTAACATAGAGCATTGTGATCAAACTTTTTTTTTTTTTTTTGAGTTGGGGGTCTCACTCTGTCGCCCAGACTGGAGTGCAGTGGCCACTCGATCTGCTGGCCTCCGGCGATCCTTGATCCACCTCAGCCTTCCAAGTAGCCGGAACTACAGGTGTGCGCTACCACACCCAGCTGATTTTTTGATTTATTGTAGAGATGAGGTCTCGCTGCCCAGGTGGGTCTCGAACCCGCAGGCTCAGGCAATCCGCTCACCTCAGCCTCCTAAAGGCGCAGGATTATAGGCTGAGCCACCAAGCCCGGCTCAAACATATTTTCATGTTTAAGTTTAGTATTCTTAGTTCCACTTGATAGTAATAACTCACCACATCGCATAGGGTGAGACTGAGTTAAGGACACACACACACACCTTTGTACCTATGTTTTTTTGTGTTTTTTTTGCTTTTATTTTGAGTGTCTCACTCTGTTGCTCAGACTGAAGTGCAGTGGCACAATCACAGTTCACTGCAATCTTGGCCTCCTGGGCTCAAGTGATCCTTCCACTTCAGCCTCCTGAGTAGCTGGAACTACAGGTGTGCACCACTATGCCCAGCTAATTTTAAAAATATTTTTGTAGAGATGGGAATCTTGCTATGTTACTCAGGCTGGTCTTGAACTCCTGGCCTCAAACAATCCTCCCACTTCGGCCTCCCAAAGTACTGGGATTACAGGCATGAGCCACCACCATACCAGGCATGCCCATGTTATTACCTTCTCTCATAGTTTTGCCAATTAAAAAAATGACTATAAGTGTAGTATCATATTATGCTGGCCTCAGGTGATGGCACATCACAGAGAGAGAGGATGAGTAGGAAAAATCTGTGTATGTGAGCATTTCAAATATGTGATTTAATTCAAATTGTTTAAATTGATCATAATTAACAAGTAAATTAATGGTTAGCAAGGGATATCTGCAGTTTAATTAAACTTTTAAAAAGATACACACAGATTCTATTCTGACAACCTTGTGCATGTAATAAAAACCTCGATATGATTAAAAATTTGCTGCAGCAAAAAATTAGTAAATTAGTAAGTACATTCATCTTTGTACTTGTATTTAAAGGCTTGATTTGTCTTAAGGTGAAATGTATCCTCACATCCCAGTCTATTTAGAGGACATTAGGAAGTGAATATATTTGCATTTCCTCAATTTCTTCTACTTAGACAAATCTTTAAGTTCACTCAGTTATCTAGGTAATACATAGTGATTGCCCTGTGTGTTTGTCATAATAAAAAGTTTTGCCTGTTTTGGAATTAGTCATAGGTCTTCAGTGTCATTAATTCAATAACATTTAAAAAAAAAGACTTCCTAGGTTGGGCACGGTGGCTCACACCTATAATCCCAGCACTTTGGGAGATAGAGGCAAGAAGATTGCCTGAACCCATAGATTCGAGACCAGCCTGGGCAACATGGCGAGACCTCGTCTCTACAACAAATCAAAAAATTAGCCAGCATAGTGGAGTATGCTTGTAGTTCCAGCTACTTGGAAGGCTGAAGCGGAAGGATTGCCTGAGTTAAGCAGGTCGAGGCTGCAGTGGCCATGAGCATGCCACTGCACTCTAGTCGGGATAACAGAGTGTGAGATTCCAACTCAAAAAAAAAAAAAAAAAAAAAAAAGAGTACTCCCAGTGAAATTAGCATGAAGTTTCTTAACTCTCTCAGAGCCAAGGAAGAAGTAAAACTAAATTCAGTGAAGTTTGCACATGCTAACAGCCTAGGTTTTTTTTTTCTCCTGATAACCTTTGAGAACAGAATAGACTTAGCTATTTGTTTTATTAATAAACTAATTTTTAAAATTAATTTTTACATCCTGAAATAAATACTTGAATCAGAAATAGCATACTTCCCATCAAACTCCTCTTGCCTAAATTAAAACCTGAGATACCGATCTGTATTCCAAGAGCACTTTTAAGAGATACCAAATAGGCCATAATGTTCTTGGAAAACAGTAAGGATAAGCTACCAGTTTCTCTAGGTAGACAGAGGAGCTGACAAGGCAATTCTCTAATTCTTTTCTTTTATTCTGAGAGCTGTATTCTGTGGATGAGGATTGTGTATTTTAGTGCTGAATGTTTTTCAGCACTTAAACACTCTCATTATTCAAAGGTCTTATTATTAACGTATGTAATGAACACACAATATTCCATTTTATGTATGTTGCACTCATTTTCTATTTCTACAATATTTTCAGAGGAAATATTTTTACCCTCACCTGGAATCTATTACTATCCTAATAGCTGCGGTTCAGAAAACTGTCTTACAGGCAGCTAGTTTCCTAATCAGATTTTACTCAATTCTTTCATTTCTCATTTCTCAATATGATAGGCTGCAATGTAGTCAGCAGGAAAAGGCAGCATGCTAAGAGTAAGAAAAACTTAATTGTTCACTGCTGCATTCCCAGTACCTAGAACAATGCCTGACCCAGAACAGGTGCATAGTATTTGCTGAGTGGATCCTAATTCTGCTTCTGGGTAAAATTAGGTAAATTAGCTAGTTCCTTCGGGACTCGGTCTAAATGACCCCTAAACTTTCACAGTAAGGTTGTATGACTTTGGGGGACTCTGAATGCCCTAAAAATAGTGAACTATAACAATATGATGTTCAGGAAATTATCAGTTGAGATTGCAAGATCGAGGGCCCATAAGACATCAGTACTGCAAATCTTATGTGGTGCGCAGTGTGGTCACACAAGGCAAAGTTAAAATATCTTTTTTTATGACGAGGATAAATTACAAAGTCTTGCTGAGCACGTGACCTCAAGAGGCGATTCACATAAATGTAATTTTCTTCATGGTGTCTTCAGTGCCTAGTACAGTTAGTGGCGCACAGTAGGTACTCGGGAAACAGTGGCCAAATTAATCGCCTTTATTAACATTCCGCTTGACTTTCAGACGCAGCTGGGCCTACCCCTCCTTAGAAAGCGAGGGTGCTGGAACCAGAAATCCCTTAAAAGGTAAGGACCAGAAACAAGGCTGGCTAAGCGTCCCAGACAGGCTTAAAGCACTGAAGGAAGGAGATGAGGACCCAGAATAAGTGCGAGAGTAAAAACAAAACAACAAGCGAACCTAAGAGGAAAGACGTTTCTACACTCTGGCAGGAAGCCACCGCAATGACCGCAGGTCAACCCTTGTCACTGGGCGGGCACCATGAAACTTACCATTAAAGCCCTCGGCCACACAGACCCCACTCGTAAAAAAAGGCGGTGACGAATACCGAGATGCCCAAGTTCATCTGAGCTCCTTGCAAAGGGCAACCATAAGCACCTAACTCGCCATCCGGCCTCCATTCCATTCAAACCACGCAGCCCTGGGGAACATCCTCCGCCCGGAGCGATCGACTCGGCGGAGCGGAGACAGCCCCGGAGGCAGGCCCGCCCCGTCGAGCCCCGCAGCCCCCCTGCCGGTCTCCGCAACCCTGGGACCCCTCGGGCCGCGCAGGACACCCCTCCTTCTCCCCGCCCCCCATGCCAGGTCGGTCCCAGCCTCCGCAGCCCGGGCCACACCCGCTTCCCTCCGGTGGCCGGGCCGCCCCCGCCGTGGTTCGCGACAGCGCTCTTCCTGGGGCGGGCGAAGGCCCAGGGCGCATGCGCACTGGCCGAAGGGCGCCTCCCTGGCCGGATCTCGCGAAGTTACGTTATATTGGCCGCCGGTGACGGGTGGCCGCGCCGGGGGCGGGAGGGTTCCTGAGGTAGGAAGGGAGGTCCGCTCGGCCGGGCGCGCCGCCCCAGTGCTCTGTGGGATACTGGAAGTCTAGAGCGTCTCCTCCGGGTTCCCAGCCCTCCTCGGGCCCGCGCTCCTAGAGACAGTCACACACCCCCTGCCTCCCCTCTCTTCCCTCTCCGCCTCCCTCTTCCCCCCCTCGCGATAAGAAGACCCGGCGGCAGGAGAGGGGATGAAGATGGCGGACGCGAAGCAGAAGCGGAACGAGCAGCTGAAGCGCTGGATCGGCTCGGAGACCGACCTCGAGCCTCCGGTGGTGAAGCGCCAGAAGACCAAGGTGAAGTTCGACGATGGCGCCGTCTTCCTGGCCGCTTGCTCCAGCGGCGACACGGACGAGGTCCTCAAGCTGCTGCACCGCGGCGCCGACATCAATTACGCCAATGTGGACGGGCTCACCGCCTTGCACCAGGTCGGTGCGCCCCGCCGCCGGTTCCGCGGACCCCGAGGGTCGCGGTCGGCCTCCCGCCGGGGCCTGCCCTCCGTTCGCGGCCTCCCGAGGCTGGGGGCGGCGGGAGGTTCCCTTCCACTGGGTGAGGGGGCGGCTTCCCGAGAGGGAGGGAGGAAGGGAGAGGACTGGTGGAGGGAGGACGCCGATCTGGAGGCCCCCTTCAGACCCGTAACTGTTGGAGTTGGGAGGCGGGTGATTTCCGGAGCATGAGGGGAAAGAGACTGTGGTGGTCTTGGGGCCCCAGGGCCGCTTGTGGTTGTGTGTCTGGGATGTGGGGTCCGAGGCCGGGAGGGGTGCGGTGGGGTTGCGCCCGGGCCCCGGTGTCAGTGATGTGGTTGGGGGGCGGATGCTGAAGAAAACAACAGGGGACCTTAGGGACGCCAGGGCTGATGGACGTCTGGGACTCGTAGGTGGGCATTGGATTTGTTGCACTTTTTAGGACTTGATTGCAAATGATGATGATAATAATAGTCATCAAGAGCCCTAAGCCTAGTGCCTTGAGCGAACGATTTCCTGTTTTCTCCTTTATTACTCTTGGTCACTGGGGAGGGGAAAAACAGGGTGTAATTAGCTGATCTGCACCGGTCGAAAGGGAGGGGATGGAAGTAGGTTGGAGGAAGCGAGGTTTCTAGAGGGCTTGCCCACCTCCGGACCGGAACGTGTAGAGTCTGGTGTTCGGAGACTTTGCCGCAGTGTCAGTGATCCCAGAGCCCCAGCTCCAGGGGTGTGCACGGGGTTTAGAAAGAGGAATGAACCTGGGGACACTCTTTCCAGAGCCGGTTACTGAGCTCTGATTTTTCTTTGGGGAGTGGGAAAAGAAAGAAAACTGGTCACAAACTTTTCTCAAAATGGATGCTTTGTGCATGTTAAAGTTTTATAGTAGTCTGATTGGGATCTCTCAATGTTAGCCAAATAAGGAGAAACTATTGGCAATCCAGAGATAATGTTGCTTTGCCTTTAACAGGCCAAAAGCAACACAACCACGCAGAGTTCTGCATAAAAAGCAATTTTTAAGTGATGGTAATAGGTGACAAGCCGTAGACTGTTTTCTTAGTGGGCAACTTGGAGTTACTAGGAAACGACTTTACAGCAGTGAGCTTCCCTTTAACAATGATAGGACTTGTAAGCGGGCCGAATGTTGCCTTGGTTGTATGTGGAAGATCGTAGTTTTATTTTGAGTAATGCTGTAGTAAAAACTTGTCTGGGAGGTTGAAACTTGAGGCTTTATGTCTCATGAATATTAACGTATGTCTTTTATTTAAGAGAGGTGTGTGGTGACATTTTCCCTTTTTCTATTTCCTGTTTAAGTGAATGATAACCATTTTAAATTTTATTTAATTAAATTCTCATATCAAACTTGGCGTATGGCCTTTGTTTACAAAGTTGACTGGATGGATTGAAGTGACTGGCAAATTGCAGGACAAATCTGGAATTCAGAATGTGGTACCCAGTAAAAATATAGCATCCTCTTTAGCACTTTCTCTGTTTCATTAATTTAGATTCTCGAAATAAAACCATGGTGTTGAGAATGAAAGAAATCTTTGACATTAAAAATGATAGTGTAATTATGTAAGATGAAAAATCTTTTCAAATTTCTTAAGTATGAAATAGTTTCTAAAGATATGGTTGTTACTGTAATCAGAGGTCAGCATAATTAGATAATGGTTCGCATCAATATGTTTTATTAAAATTGTCAAATAGAAATAGAAATTTTAATATTATTGTAGTGGAGGAACCCAATTTTACTGGCTTAGAGGAAGAGGAAAATTTCTGACGCTTATATTAATGTAATACTTTTTTAGGTAGGAAGAGAAATTAACCTGCTTAAGGTCTGCTTTTTTTTTCTCTCCTCTCTATTTGCACTTTGCAAGAATTATCAGATTTACCAGTGTCTTCCGAATTAACTGAATTTAGTGACTAGCTTGGGATTATGTAGCTATTGTCTTTATTGGTTATTTTAAATTGGAATGCACTTAAGCAGATGTTTCTAAGGTTATGCCATTTGTATAATATCTTTTTGTAATTTAACTATGAACATTCCTTAAATCAGTGACACCAAAGTCTTTAAAATATTAAGCATTAAAATTTTTAGTATGCACCTTTCTCCACTCTCGTTTCTCATTAACTCTTGTATGTACTTTCTTTGCATTGTGACTGTAAGAACAAGGAATTCACTTTGGGCAAATTCAGAACAGATAGTGAAAGGCGGTAAATAAAAAGAAAAATAAGAAATTTTTAAACTTTTAAGAAATCTCTTGAGTGCTGTTTGTTTTAAATACTTAAAATATAAAAACTAAGGTGGCCAGCTGATTTGTTTAAAAGTCCTTGAATAGTTTTAAAATTTAAATTCTCAAAAGATAGAATACCTTAAATTACCAGATTAATTAGCCTTTTGAGTGTTCATTTACTTTTTTAGTTTTGGACAAGTTGTACTAAATTTCATCATTAGAAAAGTTTTAGGAACTTTGCAAACCACAATACTTTTAAAATATAATATTTTGCTTCCACTTTTAATGTAAACAACTTATATTTGAAAGTTTATTAATTGACTTTCTCATTTAGAAGCTATAAAATATATTGTCTCCAGGTATTCTTTTTGTATAGAGATATGTCTTCCATATAGAAGAAAAAACAAACAATGTTTCTTTTCACATTTTTCCTGTCTTGGTCTATTGAATAGCCTTTCTTACCTCCCCTAAACTCCCTTCCCCAGCTAGAAAACAGTACAAAGTTAAACATATGACATGTTTCTGACTTTTCTAAAACAGATGTCTTGAGGGTAGAATTTATGTTTGTCAATGGGCAATAATCAGCTTCTGATTTCATAGCTATCTGGTAGCATTTTATAGTATGTGGTTGTAGCTATACTTTTGCATTTTTTGTAAAGATTTTAGGAGATTAATAGCATTATTTATAGTTTGCCTTATTGCTGATTTTTCCTGATACTGCTGTGCATAAAATGCCGGACCGAGATAATTTACCAAAAGTTTTGAGTTTAGCCTTTTGATTTCAACCTTAAAATCGTATCACCTTCCTCTGTGACAGTGACTTCCAAGTCAATTATCAAACTGAGCTCCAATCCTATTTTCAGTTTTACTGAGTGTGATTGATTTAAAAGTGAAATATTAAATGTATTGTGATTTTATGTTTTAAAATAGGTGAATAGCAGTATAGTAAATACATGTTCACCCCCTTTGTCATAGAATGGCAACTGCTGTATTTATGTTAGCCTTTGTGATTCCTTCAGTTTCCTATTGTTCAAATATAGATTTTCATAGTTGTAGTTCAGTCTTATAATCTAATTTTATTACTTAATATTTTAGACTTATTTTTTTCACATCTGAAGACTTTGTCAGAATCTGTTTTGCAATCTGAGTATTATTTAATTCGTTTGTTAGACAGTTTTATGTCATTGTCAGGAATTTCTTTAAATACAACCTAAAACCATAGTTTTCCTTACTGAGCCTGCTCTTCTCATTGATGCCCTGTGTCTGTTAATGATGTCATTAATCTTTAGATCAAGGTAAACATTTTAGTTGTTTACTAATTCTTCTTGTCTACATATAAACAAATCTTCTAGCTAGGTCTTTTCGTCACAATCACCTTTGCATTAATTCTTTTCCTTGCCACTCCTTTTTTTTTTAATTATTGTAGAGACGAGGTCTTACCATGTTGCCCAGGCTGTTCTTCCTTGCTACTCTTATCATCAGCTTAGTTCACCTTATTTTTATCACTGGGTTATAGTAATAGCTGAATTATTTTCCCTTCCTCTGTTCTCTCCATGGTTCAAGCCAGCATGCATTTTGCTGTCAGATTAATGTTTTAACAGTATCACATCCGTTGTGTCACCACTCTCCTTAAATTTGGATTTAAAACTTTTCATCATTTAGCTTATGCTTGACTTATCTCTGTTGTGTTATATTCTTTACAGAAATTGATGAACTTGCTTCCATTTGAACGAAATCTTAACTGTTTTATTTCCATTGCTTTAGCCATGCATTTTATCTTCCCTTCCTTCTTTTCCAATCAAACTCCTAGTTATTATTCAGGATTCAACCCAATTGTCAACCAGAAGGGCTCTTTCTGTCCTTTGAACTTGTTTAGAATTCTGTGGCATTGGAGAGACACTTCTGTGGGGTACTCTCAGCACTAATAAACATTAAAAATGTTCCTACTGTATAGTATTTGTAAGTTTGTCTTCCCTGATAGACTTTAAGGATTCAATATTCTACGTTTTTGTATTTCCAGAGCTTGGCACATAGTAGGTGCTCACTAAAGGTTTGTTGAATTGTATCTTTTACCTCACACCATGGATATGAAGTTTTTTGTTATTTGTATGTTTTGTGTATGAAGTTTATAAGTTATTTGTATGTTGTGAGTTACATCTTTGAATCCTTCATACCCAGATACTTTGAATATTGTTCTTGCACCTATAGAACTTGTGTGTTTATGAAACAAATTCAAAACTTCGCTGTGAACCTTCAGTGCATATTTTTTAACATCTTAAGTTAAAAAAATTCTTAGTATTTTAATTATTTCTATTAAAAATCCTAAAGCAGTTTACATCTTGGTTAAGTAATAGAAAAATATCATATCAATTAATTAATTAATTAATAGCTTACTTCGTAAGAATCTGAACTAGCTCCTATGGAAGAATACAAAGCAGTATTAGTTGTGAATACTATGCTGTTATGATTGTAAAATAAAGTTTTCCATTTATTTTTCAATACAGACAGGCTTGCAATTAGCTTTAGTATTAAATCCTTTTGCTCTTAAAATACAAATTTGACCTATTTCTAAGAAAGCCATTTGAAGCTTCTTTGTAAGATATGTGATGCCTTTCTTGTCAGTAAAAGGAATACTTTTGTGTAGTCTTTTTTCTTTCTTTTTCTTTCTTCTTCTTTTTTTTTTTAAGTTGGAGTCTTACTCTGTCGCCCAGGCTAAAGTACAGTGGTACACGGCCACCCCAGCGTCAACCTGCTGGGCTTTGGAGATCCTTCCACTTCAGCCTTCCAGGTAGCGGGAACTACAAGTGCACACCACCACGCCAAGCTAATTTTTTGATTTATTGTAGAGATGAGGTCTTGCCAAGTTGCCCAGGCTGGTCTCGAACCTGTGGGCTCAGCCAATCTTCTCATCTCGGCTTCCCAAAGTGCTGGGATTACAGGCTTGAGCCACTGCGCCTGGCCTAATCTTTTTTTTCTTAAGATGTAAAGTGTTAAGAGATGGGAAACAATTAATTTTTAGTTACTTGTTAGCAAATAGTTTAATTGCTATGTATGAGAACTTTGAATATAGAGTTTATAGTTAATAATTGTATAAACTTTTTTTATGGGGAATGTTAAGATCTTGGAAGAACTTTATAGTATTCGATTTGTGTTTAAAAGAATGTACAGTGTAAATTATTTTCTCTGCATAACTTTCTCTTTAGAAAAGTTGTAACACTTGAACCGATGACTCTTAAAACTTTTTATTGAAATTATCCTAAACTCATTTTTTAAAACCTAACCAAATATACGAGAAACCTCCCAACCCCAAACTGGCCCCTCACTTCCTACAAATATATGGACAATGCTAGCCATATATGGGGTTTGCTGGTGGGGCACCAGTGCCCACACTGCTGCTGTTAAAATGCTTTTTCTGTAGCTGCTGCCTTTGTGCTTCCTGGCAATAGTTTTGTGGTTTGACTTTGAGGTGTCATAACCAAGACCATCTTTCATTTGCTTTAGCTACAGTATAATTGCAGACTGTGACTGAGCATTTTCTAGTATAGTCAGGTAGAAACACCGGGTGAAAAAGAGGAAATATTTTTCATCATGCATTTGTTACCGCGTTTTATGAATACAGTTCACATAAGAAAAATACTTGTACTTAAAAAAAAACTTAGATGATTTTTAAAAGATAACTACCTAGAAACCAATAAGGGGAGAGGTAAAACATTATTTTGTTATTACTTTAATGTGTTACTTCTTGACACTGTATAATGTTCCTATTTTCATGGCTTCTGTGTCTGCAAATAATTGCCATTTTTTAACTTCAACTTTCTTCTGAATAATGTTGAAAAGACGATGTATTGGCATTTTGGTATTCCCCTTTGAAAGGTTGAAGACCTCCCACAGTTGCTTTGAGTTTATTCCAATTGTGGTTGGATATTTGGTAGCTAGGACTTAATCAATGTTTTATTGAGGAAAAGTGCTTTTCCAAATGGTATTGTATAATTCTCACAATGTCTTTTTTCTCTTGCCCAAGGTTACCAAGATTATAAATGGGATTTTTATATGCAGATCTGTCTGATTCCAAAGCCCAAAGTGAATACTGTGCTTGGTGTCTTCTATTAAGCCTGGAGAAGAACGTATGCTTAAATCTTTGAGTCATTATAATAGTGATTAGTAGTTGGAGGTTACCTTGTAAATCAGCAGAAAAATCAAATGAAAAACACACGCACATGTATAATTTTTTCATCTACTTTTGTTTTAGCTAGCCAATGCTTTTAAGTTGCTCTTTAATAATCAAAATGCAGTAGTACTATATCTAAATTAATCTCGTAATTCAAAATTGTCCTAAATTTTAGGAACTGCCAGAATTGTTTTTGACTGACCATTAAGTGCAGAATACCACAGCAGCAGCAAAAACACTCCTGACATAGAGTTTTTAGTCTTTGAAATACCTTAATTTTTCTTAATCCTAATAGCAATTTATATTTTTGCTTTAGGTGTTTATATACTTATGGTAAACTTTTTATACATAAATGCATGTATTTGACTTTTTGAAGAGGTAAATTATAGGCAAACTCAGACCAGGGATATTGAAAAAAAGAAAGTTCCATTAAGTCACTTAAATATCCTTAAGGTAGGGCCTTTAATTCTTCTTTTTTTTTCTTTTTCCTTTTCTGTTTCTTTTTTATTTTTTTTTTTTGAGTTGGAGTCTCACTCTGTCGTCCAGGCTGGAGTGTTTTGGCATGCTCACGGCTACTGCAGCCTCGACTTGCTAGGCTTAGGTAATCCTTCTTCCTCAGCCTTCCAAGTAGTTGGAACTACAGGCATGCACCACCACGCTCAGAGAATTTTTTATTTATTTTAGAGACAAGGTCTTGCCAAGTTGCCTAGGCTGGTATCAAACCCCTGGGCTCTTGCCTTGGCCTCCCAAAGTGCTGGGATTACAGGCGTGAGCCACCATGCCTGGCCACTTCATTTTTCTTTAAATTTTCTTTGGTATCTATATATTATTTTAGCGTTACATAATACATGTTTATTGATTTGAAAAATTGAGCACAATGTAAACTAATGTTTTGAAGAACAGAGTTCATAGAAAACAAAATGGTGACAATTTGGGTAAATACAGCAGCACTAACAAACATTAAAAATGTTCTAATAAAAAAAGCTTATACCAACCATTTACTTGAATAATATTGATAATGTAAAGGTAGCCATTACTGCAGTCAAATTTATCAGGACCTTGGTTTATTTTTGAAATGGGATATGTTAGTTATTACCAATAAAAATAGAATTGTGCTCAGTTTATGTAATTTACTTTAGAAATGAATTTCCTTAAACAAATTCTTGAGTGTTCATTTAGAAAAGTAATCTCTAGCATAGTAGCATTAGGAACAATGTGTATTTTCTAGCTATTTTAATCACATAGATTTTTTTTTTTCTAAATAACATTTTCACTATGGATCCCTCTAGGTAAGTATTTTCAGGTCTAAAAAGAATTTTAGTTGTTTACCTTTATATTGTTGTGCTGGCTAACCATAAAAAGACAAACTTGAGTTCCATGTTATTGCCCTAAGTGTGCTTGCTGTGCGACTCAAATGCTCTTTCATGGGTGGAGACATTCCACGTGTCATGTGTTATATAGGCATTTCTGAAATGACATTAAGTAGAAACCACAGAAAGACGTGAAAGCATTCCTCAGCTGTCACCTTTTTGGTAATCTATTTAAATGTGTTATGTGCGTTGAGTGAGATATTCTTCAGGGAAAACCTCACTTAATAAAAAACTTTAACTTGATTATTAACTCATATTTGAGCTGAGATTACCTTTTTTCTTAGTTTAACTTGACCTCTAACAAAAAAATCATAAAGTTGTGGAAAGTTTATGTCATTTTCTTGAATACTGCATACTGCAAAAAAAGATTAATTTTTGTGAAATGTGAATTGACACCTTAAAGGTTAGTGGAAAAGTGTATTTTCATGGATACTGTTAAAACACACACACATTTACTTATCCTTACTTTGTAGTAAGCATACTAAAGTATATTTTATTAGCCTTCAAAATTATTTTCTATGGTTATAAACTTATTTTAGTATTTATGCTCTTGCTTGGAACATTTCTAGAGCCCTTTACTGGAGCTTCACATTATTGAGATTTTTTTCTTTCAGGAGAGTTTTTAAATTTTGAAAATGGTATCTTTGGTGATGTTCTAGTGAATAGGGTAGATTATGATAGTAATCATGGTTAAGAAATACTATCAGTGATGAAGTGATATTCTCTAAGAAGCTTATTCTGAATTGGAGCATGATAAAGAGGTCATCTAGAACTGTAGTTAAATCTTTTTACATTGAACTTGAATACGCTTCAGAATTTTTTTTTTTTTTTGGTTAACCTAAAGTACTCCTCTTTAGATTTTGCATGATATAAGTCAGTGCTGTAGCTTGTGAACATAGCCTTTTTTGCTTATGGTCGTTTGTTTTCTATAAAAGATTTTGATACTGCTGTTTCCAGATCATGACATTGCATTTCATTAAGAGCTATTCTCAAAGATATGTTAATTTCTACAGTTTTTCTTAAAATATTTGAACAGATAACATGCTCAGTGATTTTGTATATCCTTTCTAAGTCCGTGAAACAATTCACATAAAAACTTTGCATCGTATTCAGGTTTTTTTCTTTTAACATTTTTTACAATAAAATGTCTTTATATTTCTAATCTTTTCAGTGTTTTCATTTATCTTGTGATACACATGAAAATGCTAGAATTATTAGGTCTTCAGAGTCTTCTCTTGGTTTTATATGATCTTTCTCATCTTTTATATTTAAATGTGGCTTACACTTGGAAGGTTGAAGTGGAAGGATTGCCAGAGCCCAGCAGGTTGAGGCTGTGGTGGCCGGGAGCGTGCCACTGCACTCCAGTCTGGGCGACAGAGTGAGACTCCAACTAAAAAAAAAAAAATGTGGCTTACTTTCAAGCTTGTTTATTGTTGTATGTGCATTTTATCCCAAATAAAAATAGTTTTAGGCTTGGTGCAGTGGCTCATGCCTATAATGCCAGCATTTTAAGAGGCTTGTAGTCCCAGCACTTTGAGAGGATCACTTGAGGCCAGGAGTTCAAGACCAGTCTGGGCAACATAGCGAGACTCTATTTTTATTTAAAAAAAGGCTAGGCACAGTGGCTCATGCCTATAATCCCAGTACTTTGGGAGGCCTAGGTTACAGGATTGCCTGAGCCCATGGGTTCGAGACCAGCCTGGGCAACTTGGCGAGACCTCTTCTCTACAATAAATCAAAAATTAGCTGGGTATGGGAACACGTATCTGTAGTTCCAGCTTCTTGGAAGGCTGAGATGGAAGGATTACCTTAACTTAGCAGGTCAAGTGTGCAGCGGCCATGAGCATGCCACTGCACTCTAGTGTGAGCGACAGAGTGAGACTCTTGACTCAAAAAAAAAAAAGCTTTAAGAGTTTAAGAATAATTATTTAGATAATTAAAACGTTGTAGAAAGCTATGTAAAAGTTAAATACTATCCAAGTTTTCAGGCCTGGAATCAACTCCATTTAGAACTTTGCTTAACAGCCTTTTATACATCTCTCTACAACTATATAATTTTCTATAAATGGGGTCATACTTAATTTTCTAGCTTGTAACCTATTTTTTAATATTATGTGCTTTAAGAAATATTTTTGTGTTGATATTCATATATTTTTTCCTTTTATTTATTTATTTTTTTGAGTTGGAGTCTCCATCGCCCAGGCTGGAGGGCAGAGGCACGCTCACGGCCTCCCCAGTGTCAACTTGCTGGGCTCAGGCAATCCTTCCACCTCAGCCTTCCAAGTAGCCAGAACTATAGACACGCCTGACTAATTTTTGATTTATTGTAAAGATGAGATCTCGGCAAGTTGCCCGGGCTGGTCTTGAACCTGTGGGCTCAGATAATCCACTCGCCTCGGCCTTCCAGAGTGCTGGGATTACAGGCTGAGCCACTGAGCCCAGCCCTATGTTTTTCCTTATAACGGCTGCGTAATAGTCCACTGCAAGTGCATACACACATGAGAATATCCCACAATTCATTTTCCTGTTTTTTTGGTGGTGAACATTTAGTGTGTTTTCTACTTTTCATGTTATGATGGTGAACGACAGCCAGACATTGTTCTGAACACAGCTTGTGGTCTACTGGATTGTATAGATAAATATACAGGCAGTTACAAATTTACATCAGTTATCTGTAATGATATGTGATGATAGTAATACACAGTGCTGTTGAAGGTTATGGAAGGTACATCTCACCTAGATTTGGGAAAAGGGAAGCCTTTCTGGATATGCTTGATGTTTGAGCTGCTGAGCGATGAGTAGAAGTTAACTAGATTATGGCAAACTATTTCAGAGAGATAGCAGCCTGTGCAGAAACCTGGTGGGGAACAGAAGCATTGAAGGATTTTAATTAGATTAAATGAGACAATTGCCTCTTTAAGAAAATCAGTTCAACTGCACTGTGGACAATGCACTGAAAAGAGGACAAGTCTGGAGTCAGGGAGACAGTATGGGTAGTTGAATAGTCTGAGAGAGATGACTGTGAGCTGAACTAACTTAATGGCAGTAGGGCTGGAAAATAGCAGACTTAAAATATATTAAGAAGGAATTGGTAGGAATTAGAGGCAGATTGGCCTGAGAGAGTAAGAGTCAACGACATGTGTACCTGGCTTTTAGTTTGGACAACTAGGTGAATGGGAGTGCTTTTCCCAGCATGCAGTAAATATTTGTCGTGTGTTTACTATATAGGTCAGCAGCAGAGTATTGATATTGCAGAATGACATTGGGAGAGACAGACAAGTAAACAAGAAATTAAAATCAAATGTACATTAAAGGATATACAGGATGTTGTGCCAGCACGGAGAGGAGGTTGTCCTAACTGTAATGTATTGAAGTTTTGTTCAGGGTTTATTTTTTGTCTTGGACTTAAGTCTTAGGTCTCTCTTAGGTCCCTGGAAATGTAAAGACCAAGTTGAAAACAACTTATGAAGCTACAGAAAAACCACAGAATAAGGATTCATGGTTAGGTTTTTTATTTTTTTATTTTCCGGTTTCAGTGAGTGACCCAAAATATGTGCAAAATTTTTTCTGTACTTTTCAGTTTTCAAGAATTAGCTAAGAACTTCTAATTAAAGCCAAATTTACTTTTATAATATCATGTGTCTGGTGGCGGTGTGAAGGTATGTGTTTTTAGGAGGATGGGGAAGAATAAAAGCACAGAACTGTTGGAGAGGAATGAAGGAGGGGTGGTAGTAACAACCTATAAGTCTTTTATTGCCTGAAATAATGTACTGTAAAAATAAGGTCATAGGTTACAATGAGAGGGGAGTGTACGTTTTCTTGGAAAGTATTTTTTAAGAATTGTACAGTTAAAGCATTCATTCAACAATCTCTGACTTTTCTTAGTTTCTAAATTTACTAAGTGGTATTTTCAGGGAAAAATAAAGGTAAAATATTAGTTATAACTAAGAAACTTATACCTTGGTAAACTTATGCCTAACATTTTAATTTTTTTTTTCTTTTTTTCTTAAAGTATTATTAGATTTGCTTTGAGTATTTGATTGTGAGGGGTTTTTGGCATTTTTATTTTTATTTTTTAATTTCTAATTTTAAAAGATGTGGGGTACAATTCAGGGTTGAGTATACAAATGTTCATTATGCAGGTACCGTTGTTGATAAGGTGTGCCCCCCCTGGCATATTTTTATGTTTTTTAAAGTTGTACAGTTAATGAAGAAACTAGAAGTTGTACAAAAAGATTGTGTGGGTTATTTTGACCTTAAGTAAGCCTCATTAGATTTGTTTCAGCTTAAATGAAATATGAAATGGTTATTGTATATTGAATTCTAAATAATGTGGAATTTTTTCCCTTTTCAATCTACCCTTGACATTTAGAACCAGTTTTATGTCTGGGATTGTGTATATTTTATGTGTTAAATGAACTGATAGTACATAAATTGTTCTCTTTCCAAAACACTTAAATGTAAAAAAGTTAATTGCAAGACAGTATGTATGGTATGAGCCCACTTTGTGGGTTGAGTGGGGGAATTATTTGCATAGGAAAAGAAATCTTTTAAGTTACTTCAATTGTTAACAGTTGTCTCTGGGAGGGAAACACATATTTTGAATTATGTCATCTTTGAATCTTTTATAACAAGCAAAATAAGAGAGAGAGAGAGAGAATCTGAACTGGAGAAAAATGCCTAAATGGCTACTTCCAGTAATGTTTTAATGATTAAATATAGAAACATTGATATAATTAACAATGAATTTTAGTTTGCTAGTCTTTAGCCACTCCGTGGTGCTGGTGTTGATGGTTAAGTATTTATTGCTGTGT
The DNA here is from genome assembly GCA_027257055.1 of Cephalopachus bancanus. Lineage (NCBI taxonomy): Eukaryota > Metazoa > Chordata > Mammalia > Primates > Tarsiidae > Cephalopachus > Cephalopachus bancanus. The sequence goes on from JAPVLO010000258.1 coordinate 602,207, forward strand.
TATGCTTGCCTTTTCTCTGAACCTTTTATTTCATAAGAAATCACTGTTTGAAAATGTGATGAACCCCTTGGGAGAGTTTTTAAAGCGAATAAAGAACTTCTGGATATAATTAGTTGTATTTTGTAGTTTTTTTCAAGTGGACTATAGAAAGTTCAGAGGAAAGATAAGTTGTGATTACCAAAAGGCAAATCGTTTTTGAAGGATAAAGGGATTTGAAAAGATAAAAATTTGGATTTCAGAATTTTAAGTAATTCCAGTAGGAGATAATATAGAGGAAAGATCTAGAAAAGCAGTTTTTATACAGAGAGTTCTTTTGCCCTGTTCAATATAAATATGAAAAAGCATTTGACAATGAATATCTGTTTTAAGAATGAACTGAGAAAACAGCCAAAAATCTCTAAGAATAGAATCAGGAATGTTGAAGTCCATAGTTACATGAATTTTATGAAAATATTTTGAAGACAGTGAAAAGAGAACTGTTAAAATGTATAAGCCAGAGCAAGAATAGGATAAAGGAAGGCAACTAATGGAATGGCATTTACTTTATGTATACATTTGTTTACATGCACATTTTTTTTCTTTTAATTTTTTTTATTTTAAAGATGTGGGATACAGTTCAGGGTTAGGTATACAAATGCTCATGCAGGTATTTTTGTTAATGAGGTGTGCGCCCCCTTTCCCTAGGCAGATTCCCACTACTGCCAATCCCGCTTCCCCGCCCCCTCCCTGCAGTTTTGCGCTACTGCCAATCATTCTTTTATATTATTATAATAGTTGTTCGAGGTTCGCTTATAAGAGAGAACATATGATACTCAGTTCTTTGTTTCTGAGAAAGATCACTCAGTATTATAGACTCTAAGTTCATCCAGGTTGCTGTGAAGTTCATGATTTTGTTCTTTATGGGGCTGTGTGATATTCCATCATGTATATGAAAGAGAACTTGAAGTTTTGTGTTTGTTTGGTTTTTTTGAGTTGGCGTTTCACTCCATCGCTCAGGCTAGAGTGCAGTGGCACGTTCACAGCCACCCAGCCTGCTGGGCTCAGGGAATCCTTCCAGCTCAACCTTCCAAGTAGCTGGAACTACAGGCGTGTGCCACCACGCCCAGCTACTTTTTGATTTATTGTAGAGACGATGTCTTGCCAAGTTGCCCAGGTTGGTCTTGAACTCGCAAGCTCTGGCAATCCACTCGCCTCTGCCTCCAAGGTGCTGGGATTACAGGCTAAGCCGCCAAGCCTGGCCAGTTTACATGCACATTTGTTTAAAATGGTCTTTGCTGTAGCCTGGCAATATCCTAAAAGTCATTATTAAACTGGTAGTTTTGGAGGAAATTGTGTTGATCACTAGGTGCCAGTTTGAGTTTTCTGAAAACAAGTTATATTGACATATCTCTACTTCTTTTTTCTTTTTTATGGTCAAGTTTTGTAAATTAAGATGGGGAAAATGTTACACATGGTATAACTTGACTTTTTTAGTAAAACACTTGGAAAGGCTCTTGTTTTATTTTTATTGTTAACATGACAAAAATTTGGTATGAATATTTTCAGGGTTAGGTGAACTAGCAACTGGATGAACCACTGTATACGTATCAGCCTGCTGCTGATCATTCAGTGTCAACCCTGAAGGAAGACTGAAATGGTAGTAGTCCTTGTGTTCTTAATCTTGACTCTATTATATGTAATATTTTAGTAGATAAAACTGTGGAAGCTGAGAGCGAACTTCAAAAAAGAACAATAGATTTTAAATAATTAGATGAAAAGATATTAATGTAAAATTAATGTAAAATTCTATATTATTAAATTGATGAGTATAGGTTGGTAGAGATCATCACTGAAAGTTTCCAGCAAACCCTGTGTCTGACAACAGTATAATAATTATTTTAAAACATACTAATTCGATGTAAAGCTAAATTAGTGTTTAGCCTGGATTTTTTAAAAATGTATTCCTCTACACTGTGAGATCACATTTGTTGATTGTGTCTAGCTCTGTTCTTTTGGATTGTCTACTGTTTCAGCAGATCTTACCAATGATCTGCCAAATGAATGACTTTGTATAACAGAGTTAGTTCTGCAGACAAAAACCTGTATTCCAAATCCTTTCTCTAGAGTTGTTAACAAATTTATACATAAACACACATGTAAGCACACATTAACTTGTAGCTTTTCAAATGCCCTAACTCCCCCAAACCATCAACTCAATTGTTTTCTTATGAGCCCCTTGAAAAATAAAGGAAGGGAGCCAATTTTTAAAGCGACATGCTTACCCCATCATGATAGGAAAATGTTAGCAGGACTTCAGGCCCGTATTAGTTAGAAGTTTTTGTCTTAAGTAAAAAAAAGCCCATTGGAACTACCCTAAATAATTTATTATAAGATTATAGAGGTATCTGATAGAACCTGGGCTCCTGGAATGAATTAGAACCAGGAATTATGCTACTCAGGAAATTCTTTTAAGTTTCTCCTCATTGTTTCTAACAAATCCATATTACTGTTTTTTGTTTTTTCTTTATGGCAAATTGGATTTTTTGTTTTCCTAGTTCAGAAGGCAAAAAATAAGGTCACCAACAATTCCAGAGTTTATATTCTGGCCTGAATATCTAGAGATACTGATCTCCTTCTCAGTTTTAATTCCCGATTCCTAGGAAAGAGACCAATTGATCTAGCTCAGATTATTCATGTATCATCTTAGGTCATCAGTGGTAGCTGGTGGGCCTGAACCCCTCTGAACAACCATACCCACTCTAACTGAAATCAATTATGTATTTTGAGGAGATGATAAGGACATAAAGCTGGAAATAATAGGCAAATTCAGAAAGATGCTAATATTGATTGTGTAAATATAGAGTCTATATAAATAATTGCAAACAAATGTTAAATCTTAAATTAGCAGTTCATAGAATTTTTGGTTTCAAGACCCCTTTATACTTAAAAAAATTTTGCATAGTACACAAATGAGTATAAGTAAAACTGGGAAAATCTGAATAAGTGGATTATATCAATGTCAGTATCCTAATTGCCATATTATACTATTGCCTTGCAAAATTTTACTATTAGAGAAAGATGGGAGAAGGGATATCTTTGTATTATTTCTTACAATTGCCTGTGAATACCTCAATAAAATAATTTTTTAAAATTTTTTCTTATTATTTTAATGTTAAAAAGCGTGAGGAACCCAACTTTTCTTTTTGTTGGCTGTCAGTCTTTACCAAATTAGAAAATGAAACACTTTTAACTATTTATTTTAAAGTTACTCATTATATTCTAATACAAATATTGTTTATGAAAAATAGATATTTTACAAAACAAACATTTCAGGAAAAGAGTAGCAGTTTACATTTTTGCAGATTTCTTTAATGTCTTGCTTAAGACAGCTGAATTCTCATCTACTTTTGCATCTAGCCCATTGTGATATTGCATGCATATGTAGTCCTTGGAAAACTCCACTACACACTTTTAAAAGAATGAGGGCTGGGCCAGGCTCGGTGGCTCAGCCTGTAATCCCATGCCTTTGGGAGGCTGAGGGGAGTGGATTGCCTGAGCTCGCGGGTTCGAGACCCGCCTGGGCAGCGAGACCTCATCTCTACAATAAATCAAAAAATCAGCCGGGCGTGGTAGCGCATGCCTGTAATTCCGGCTACTCGGAAGGCTGAGGTGGAAGGATCGCCGGAGCCCAGCAGGTCGAGGCTGCGGTGGCCGGGAGCGGTCACTGCACTCCAGTCTGGGTGACAGAGTGAGACTCCGACTCAAGAAAAAAAAAAGAATGAGGGCTGGGTGCAGTGGCTCACGCCTGTAATCTCAGCACTTTGGGAGGCCATGGTGAGGGGATTGCCTGAACCCATGAGTTCGAGACCAGCCTGGCCAACTTGGTGAGACCTCATCTCCATAATAAGTCAAAAAAATTAGCTGAGTGTGGTGGTGTACACCTGTAATCCCAGCTACTTGGAAGGCTGAGGTGGAAGGATCCCCTGAGCCCAGAAAGTTGAAGCTGAAGTGACCATGAGCATGCCATTATACTCCAGCCTGGGTGACAGAGTGAGACTCCAACTCAAAAAAAAAAAAAGAATATATCATCTTACCCCACATCTTTAAAATTAAAAATTTAATAAATAAAAGAATGAGAGTTTTAATCTTGCATATTTCCAGTAAGGGGTTAAGACAACCAGTGAGCTAAATAAATGAAAGGGTGTTCGCCGTTCCTGACTTAGAAGACTGAGTATTATAAAGATGTTCTTTCCAAACCAATCACAAATTCAACAGAAGTCTAACCAGAATCCTAGTTATGTGTTTATTGTGTGTGTGTATGTGAAAAATGGCAAATTGATATGTAAATGAAAAGGCCAGGCATAGCCAAGTCAATCTTTAATAACAAGATGAGAGCAGTGATTTATTCTGATGGGCATTAAGAGTTATCATAAAGCCACAGTAATTAATTCATTGTGGTATTAGTGCCAGATTAGATAACAAATGAATGGATTAGAATAGAGTCCAGAAAAAGATCCAGACCGATATGAGCACTTGATTTATGATAAAGGTGACATTTCATAGAAGTGGGAAAGACAGGCTTATCAGTAAATGGAACTCTGTCAGCCTATCCATATGGGAAAAAAATTCATCTTGACTTTCCCATACCTTATACCACATACAAAAATAAATTGCAAATGGATTGTAAATCTCATTGTGAAACAAAATAATAGGTATTATAGAAGGTAACATGAGAATATCTTTATAACCTTGGGGTAGGGAAAAAAAATTTTTTTTTTTTGAGTCGGGGTCTCACTCTCTCACAGGCTGGAATGCAGTGACATGTACACAGCCACTGCAGCCTCAACCTCCTGGCTTCATGTGTTCCTTCTGCTTCAGCCTTCCAAGTAGCTGGAACTATAGGCGTGTGCCATCACGGCCAGCTAATTTTTTTATTTATTGTAGCGACGAGGTCTCACCATGTTCCTCAGGCTGGTCTCAAACCCCTGGGTTCAGGCAGTCCTCTCGCCTCCACCTCCCAAACTGTTGGATTGCAGATGTAAGCCATTGCACCTAGCTGGGAAAACTTGTAAATGGGACCAAAAGAATCATTGACCATGAAGGAAAAGATGTGCATATATGTATGTGAATACTGGACTACAAATCAGTAAGAAAAATACACTGGTGCATCACAAAGTAAAATATTCAAATGGTAATAAATGTACAAAAGTTATTCAATCACATTCATCAAGGAAATGCAAATTAAGACCACAATAAGATGTCAGTACATACCTACCAGAATGGCTAAAATTATAAAGACTGATAATACCAAATGCTAGGAAGACCGTGGAGAAACTAGAATTCTCATGTACTGCTGGTATAAGGAGTATGTGAGATTTCGAATGTATTTAAATTTGCCTATCTCTTGCTGAGTTGGACATACATGATAGCAATATAATATTTACTTTATGGATTAATATACATTTTAAGGCTAAAATTTCACAAGAGACTGCTGAGGTTTTTTTTGTTAAACTGCTTATTAAAATGTAGCAATTTATAGATGGTAGGGGTTCTTTTGTACTGATTAGATGGTGATTATACTATCAGTGTTTCGTTAATTTAACACACATTTATTGAGTGCCTTGTATGTGCCAGGCATAATGCTGAGAGCTTGAAAATACAGAGATTAACAAAACAAGACAAGACGCTGTTCTCGTTAACTGAATATAACAATGCGAGTTGTATTAAATATTTTGAAGGAAACGTATTAGATGTTACAAGGGAACAAAGGGTTTTGAAAATTTGGATGGGATCTCTGTGGAACTGATGATTGAGGTGAGAACTGAAGGATGAATGGGTCATAACTTGGTAGAGGGTGGAGAAGTAGATTCCTGGTGAAAGTAGAGAATTAGATTCCAGTCAGTGCAGAGATATATAAAAGCCCTTCAGAAAGTGGGGGAGGAAGCATGCCTCATTGAACAAGAAGACCATTGTGACTGGAGCACAGTGGGTGAAGAGAAACATGGTGCCACAAGAGGTACTGAAATGCGGGTTGAAGCCAGAGCTAGTAGGCTTCAGGCGTTCTAATAAGCCCATTTTCATACTGAGACTTCAAGACATGCATTGAAGTATTCTAATTGCTTTAATGTAATCAAATTTGCATTTTTAAAGACATTGCTGGATGTAAAACAGATTAGGTTAAGGGGGAGGTGGAGAGAGGAGTTGTGTCTGGAGGCCAGTTCCAGAGGCTACTGCTGGAGTTGACTGATCTTTTTCTCAGATGGCTATTCAATTTGGGAAGTTGGTGTTTTACAAGCTATTAAAAGGAATGCTAAAGAAAAACAGTTCTATGGTCAATATATTTGAAAGGTGCTTCCTTAAAGTTAAACAGATTGTGCTAGAATTTTGTCAGACTTTAATATGTATTGAAGGGACTGAGGCTAAGGTAAGAATTGAACCTAAGTGATGGAGATGAAATCATGGTCTTGGGCCTGGAGGAGGTTTGGTTTTAGGAAATGGAAAAACATTGCTTGAAAAAAGGTTGGGAGGATGTATCCCAGCAAGACTGGAAGTATAGGCTTAATTCATAAGGTGAATTTGTAATGTAGGTTGAATGAACTAAGGGCTGCTGTAGGAGAATTAATTTGGTGGTAGTGGAAAATAGGTTAGGACGCAGCTGTTGGTAAGCCATTTCAGTATTCTCCTTAGAGACGAAAATATTCCTTACAGTCTCTGATTTTATTAGCTGCTGTAAGTTTTCTAGTTACTGAAAACATTGGTTTTTAAATCAATATTTTATAATTGTTAGGATTCTGTGCTTAAGTTACAAAATGATTTGTATTAGAAACTTAGAAGTTAGAGGTTTTTTCCTACTTTTTTATTTCAAATCTCTAATATTAACTTTTTTAGCCACTAACTACATTCTGTGTATGTAATTTTGTTTTGTTTTTGTTTTTGAGACAGTCTCCTTCTGTTCCCAGGCTGGCATGCGCCTGTGGCCTCGAACTGGACTCAAGCAATCCGCCCACCTCAGTGTTTTGAGTAGCTAGGACTACAGGCACTCGCCACCATGTCCAGCTAACAGTCTGTTTCAGTGACTGCATGTACTTTTATTTTCATTTTTATTTTAGTTAGGTCTCTGTTGCCCAGGCTGGAGTGCAGTGGCACAATCACAGCTCACTGCAGCCTTGACCTACTGGGCTCAGGCCTTCCTTCTGCCTTACCTCCTACCTCTACCTCCCTGCCCGCCACTGGGTCTACCTGGCTGTAATGCTGTAGAGAGCTGAGATCCCCTTGTGTTGCCTAGGCTGATCTGGAATTCTTGGGCTCAAGCATTCTTCCTGCCTGGCCTCCCAGCGTGCTGGGATGACAGACGTGAGCCACTGTATCCTATGCATATACTTTAAACTCATAGTTTTAAAGTGATTTGAAGTGTTCGTATTGATATCCTATTATTATGACTAGCCTTTGAAGTTGGATCAGAAAAAATTTTTTAAGAACAAAATAATCCATGGAAATTATATTTTGAAATACACCTTTTAAGTTCATTTTAATTAGCTATCATAGTTATCCCACCCAATTCTGTTTGAGTTTGGTCTTATAGAGTAACTCGTATAGGTCCTTCTCTCACTGAGTAAACTCCTTTCTTCTTATTCCTCATCCAAAGGGCAAATACGGCTTGTCACTTTGTAAAATAATTCTCCTCTTTTATGACATTCAAGAGGGACTGTGGTTTGGTTGCAGACCTTCATATTGTAACAAATTCTTATAGCAAGTGTGGGGATATTTCTGAGTCTTCAGAGGGACCTGTTTGGTTTGAATAATAATTAGTAACACTTAAACACTATTTTAGGTGTTTACATTACTACATTAATCATATGGGGTTAAGCATTATTCATATTACTATTCTCTTATACCAGTGAAAAAAATGAAGTGCATTGTGACTGCAAGTTTATAAATTGCAGAGCTGGAAGTTGAACCTGAGCAGTCTTGGACACTATTCTCTTTTTTTTTTTTTTTTTATTAAACATATTTTTTATTATAAAATTGTGGGGTATAGTTAAGGATTAGGTATACAAATGTGCATCGCTTTAGGCACCCTTGTTAATAAGAAGTGTCTCCCCATCCCCAGACAGATGTTGACTACCATTAGTCCCACCTCCCTTCCCCTTCCTACCCCCCCATAGTTTCCCACCACCGTCAGTCCTTTTTTTTAAAAAAAGTATTATGGTAGATGTTCAAGGTCCACTATATGAGTGAGAACATGTGATACTCAGATCTTTGTTTCTGTGAGAGATCACTCAGTATTATAGACTCTAGCTCCATCCAGGTTGCTGCAAAATTCATGATTTTGTTCTTTTTTATGGCCGCATAGTATTCCATCATGTATATGTACCACATTTTTTAAATCCAGTCTTCTTTTGATGGACAGCATGGTTGGTTCCAGGTTCTTGTTGTTGTGAACAATGCTGCAGTAAACATTCGTGTGCAGGTATCTTTTTGATAGAGCGATTTGAGTTCTTCAGGGTATATTCCCAGTAGGGGGATTGCAGGGTCATATGGTAGGTCGATATTTAGAGCTTTTAGGAATCACCACACTGCTTTCCACAGAGATTGCACTAGTTTGCACTCCCACCAACAGTGTAGTAGTGTTCCCTTTTCCCCACACCCTCTCCAGCAACTGTTATTGTTTGAGTTATTGATAATGGCCATTCTGACTGGAATTAGGTGATATCTCAGTGTGGTTTTGATTTACATCTCCTTGATGATTAGTGAGGTTGAACATTTCTTCATGGGACACTATTCTCTTAAACACTATGCTGTAGTGTCTCTGGACTACCTACATCACCAGATTCTATTCCCCACGGTATCCTCAGGAATTCCTGGGGCTTAGTTATATGACAGTTGAGAGGCCAGAACAAATCAAGAGGGTCAATTTGTTATAGGGCAAGGTTTGGGGAACAGGGTTTCTTATATTTCTCATGTTTGATTTGAAGTTGTTTATCTAATTGTATCAAGGTAACTTTGATTGTTGTAACTTTCCATCCCCCTTAAGGAACTTTCAGCATGATTAGATCTTGTGCCTGTAGGCCTTGGGTGAAGGGATTATTAGGCCATCTTGAGTCATGCGCTTGTTAATTTAGCCTCAGGAGTGGTTGAGGGGCTATATAAGGATAAATACTGAAGAGGTTTGCACCATCTTTGAGCAGTGTTTTTGGAAATGATACCACCTGTCTCCCTGTAACCTGGTTGCAGAAATAATGATAACCCCGTCTCCCTGTAACCTGGTTGCAGAAATAAACCCCTTTTCTCCTGGCCCTCTGCCACTTGTCTCTGATTGACCCTTAGGGAGAGAGCAGCTGGTTAGGCCAGAACAAGTTGTCTCCCCCTAAAACTGCACCAATGAGGTGTTCCAAGAAACTTCCTGGATGCACCCAGGGAACCATCAAAGTTTTGCTTTTGCCAGCAGACATTTTCATCTCTCCCAGGCTCACTGTTTATGATCATGGGTAGTATTGAACAAGAAATGGAGGGTCCTATTGGCATATGGTAAATTTTTATATTATTAACCTTTGATTTTGAATACCTTTACCTGAAAAATGTTAGCGGCACGTATTGTGACTAAAGTATAACCCAGAACTAGCAGGTGACAGGTCTTATGCTAGTATTTTGTGTTCCCATTAAGTTCTTTAAAATGTTTCTCTTATCAGTAGATATTGTGTAAAAGCATTATTAGATGCTTATGTTTCATTTTCAGTTTAAGTATACGGGATCATATACCTACTTTTCTGCTAGCTTCTGTGCTCATATTAAGTCATTTTTTCCATTACTAAAAGATTGTTTGTTTTTATTGGATAATCTGATTCCAAGTTTAGAACTTGTGTTTTACAGGACTGTGGATGACAGGGAGATAAAAAACGAAGACTACAAGAAAAGCAGTTCCTAGTTTCAGCAGAAATTTCAAAAGCATTTGGGTCTTCTATTATTAACTGCTTTCTTCCTATTTTGGAATAAAAGTAAAGGCTAGAGTCTGGTTTAGTTATGGTAGTTATCATAGATGCTTACAATACTACAAACAGTATGCTCTTGGAAGATCTGAAATAATACAGTGCTTTGGGTCATCACCCTATTTTTAATAGAAGTGAATTTTCAGGAAAGATTCTACTCTGATTGCTCTGCAAGACATTGTATAAGTTAACATTATTTAAAGAAAGCTTTTATAGGAAAACTCAATTATGAGTTAGTATCCTAACTAAACATTTCCACTTCCAAATACCATTTTTGTGAATACATTTTCTATTCAGAAACTTATTGTTGCAATCAATCTGATTGCTCCTTAGGCTAATAATGGAGGTCATCTCATTAAAAATACTGTGAACCAATATGCCATAGAGTGTACAGTGTAGCAGTCTTCCAATTTTGAAGATTTATTTTTATATATAGTAATAAAATTAGGTTAAGCCCTCCATTAGTTAAAGTGTGTATGGTAGTAGAATAAACATCCATCTTTCTTCGTAGACACTTGCCCAGTTTTTCAATTTTTAAATTCTCATCTCCTCCCAAGGAAATTTACCACATGGTTTTTAAATTTTTGTTTCATCTAACTTTTTTTTAAAATAAAAGTTTATCTTTTTGCTAGTATAGTATGTCTAAAATTCAGAAAAATTTTCCCCCAGTTTTGAAGGTAGTTCTAGAGTTTAGTTTTATTTTTTCAGATGTCCTTGAAAGTTAAAATGTTATCGTAAATTAAAAATCATCAGTAAGTGAATTCCAGGAGAACTAAGAAAAGTACAGGGCCTGGCCTCAATCATCTTAGGATAATTGGGAAATATATCAAAAGACATTTCAATTTTCTTTAGAATCTTTTTCACGAAGGCTTTCTTCTAGATGGCAGCTACATGCCTTCCACCTGCTTCTCTCATACTGATGTACCTATGAGACCTTTGAGTAAGAGGAGCCAGAGAGTTATTGTAACCTATATTTACATATTAATGAAATTCATTTTAATACTTAATTATGCATGGGTGTAAAGAGACTTACTGAGATGATTTATGAAGTAGAATCAGTCTTGTATACAATTAGTAATGAAAAGCAAGCTGGTTTTTTAATTATATTTGCTGAATAGTAAAAACGTTTAGCTTTAAAAAATATTAATTGTTATATATTTGCTCTGTGGAAAACTTACCCTATGTTAGTAGTTTGTGATATTCCTCTCTGTTTTTATGTTTTCATGCGTATTTTTATATACTTTGTGTGTTTTTTTATATACTTTGTATATTTGTGGGTTGTTAAAATATACTTGTGATTGTACTATAGATAACAATTTTTAATCCCACTACCATATAGCTGATTTTCTTAATTTTTGTCATTAAGCATATTAATTTATATGTCTATAATTTTCTTAACCATTCCAATTCTGTTTCTAGGTTTAGAATATTCCTAGTTCACTTAGGCATTCATTTATTTTTTCAACCAGAAAATATTTCTTGTGTGTTGGCTCTGGCACTAATATTTTGTTGAACATTTTGATGCAGAAGAGTTGTTGTTGTTTTTTTTTTTTCAGTGAAAGCAGGATAATTTTATTAGCTAAGGTTCTCGGAACGGAATCTTTTGGGTCAAAGTGAAGGAATATGTAAAACCATTTAGTATGAACATTACTGATTGGTTTCAAAGGATTGCACTAGTCTAACTGCCTACTAGAAATTTGCTGTTTTATTCTGGCCTCACCTACACTGAACACATATCATTGGCACCTTTTAGTTAAGTGTAGAGATGCAAATAATTTTTAGCATTTCATGTTTCACAGATAAATTATGTAAATTGTAAAAAAGTATGTCAATTTGTTCTACAATTTGAGCATTTTTATAGAAAACACTTGATTCAAAATCATATTTAAAAATACATAACTGAGTTAAGAGTGAAGCAAAAATTGTATTAAATGTACAAATATAAATATGTCTAATTAGAAGGATACTAAATAGCAAATAAATATTCACATTTTAGACTGTAAGTGGCAGGAAGGCAGCTGGGAAAAAGACTTGTTCTTTGCCTTAGGTCTAAATCTTTCCTGTGCCACTTATTATTAATAGCTCTTTGCTTTTGATTAGCCCTTTTGAACTGACTTACTCTTGCAAAATGTGGATGGTTATAAGCCTGGAAAATGATTCAAGAATGACAGAGAAAAAGATTTGGAATACACAGGTACTGTATGCTTCTTCAAAAAAAAGGAAAAAGAAAACAAGGTAGACTATAATATTTGAACAACTTTATGTTATGTAGTTCAAGCTCTCAATTATTGTTAATAGTGTTTTATTGAAGTCATTCACGCCCACTGATGTGAACCTACATCATTCCAAATTCTGTTCCTGGTCGCTGCTGACCTGAAGTTACCTCATTGTGGAAGATTATCATTTCAGGTTCATAATCTGAATAAAAATACAAAGTACAGAATGCCAGTCAGAGTGGTATCTGAGGCACATACTGAATATGTCTGCAACTTTCAGCTGTGTTGTGGAAAAGGTGACAATTTAGCAAAGACCATTTCACTTGTGCTTAGCAACAGAAGTTTGCGGCAACCAGCTTCAGATTTTTTTATTTTCACCCTCAATTAGTATTAGGAAGGTGAAAAATTTGCCGATTACGAATGTGTCAAGTTCTAGTGATGCTATCTTTAGGTTTAGTGAACTTTTCAATTTTATTTTGTTAGAATGTTTACAGTGAATTTTGCAAAATAGACTTTAAAAAATTATTTGAAGGCTGTTAGGTATCCCAAGCAGGAAAATAACTATAGTAAAACAAGAATAGAATTAGTGGAGAAAGATTATTTTGATAACATGGCAGCTGGAAGAAAGATTAGGCAGCCCATGTGCGAACCGAATTGTTGTATACGGTGTTAAAGTGGATTTTCAAACAAGAATTTCACTATTTTAGGTTTTGAAAATGTTTTTTTATTTATATTTGGATTTATTTATTTTTGGTCTTGGTATTCACTTCAAAGTGAAGGTGCTTCAATGTTTTTTGAATACTTAAACAGCAGTTCTTTTCTCACCTTGCTCTCTACCTCTATACTCTGTACCACACACACTTTGTTAAGAATAGATCAACTTTGGCCCTTGTAAACACCAGTCACCCAGGGCTGTTGCCTTTCAGAGTTGAATATGGAGCAAGTGAAATCTGCAGATATTTTCAAGTTCCTTAGGCAGCCAGTTGCTTAATAAAACATTATATTGTAGGGTGGTATAGGTGTCTAAGAAATAAAGAGCTAGGGACATGTAAGGGAAGAACTTGCACCACTGAAATAAGCTACTTCTTCTGAGCCCTTTTCAGAGCTTAAGTGAGAATAATAATATTTTGCAACAGGCTTCTCAGGAGGATGAAATGAGATGGTGTATGTGAAAGTACCTAGCACAGTTTTTCCCACCAAAGGGGAAAGGCAGCTAATATTTGAGTAGCTACTTTTCTAGATCTTTTGTTAAGTATTGGGGCCCACAAAGAAAGTATATGCTTTTGAATTTCCAGTGTATTTGGGAATACACAGTGAATGTATCTGAAAAAACTTTAGTCATTTAGACTGTTTTCTCAGTTAATTAAGCACTACATGTAAATGCCATCATTTTATTCTAGACCAGCAGAATTACATAAAAGTAATTTCTTGATCGTAGATGTTGTGAACAGACAGACTTTTAGCGGAAAAAAATCAAATGTATGGGGGATAGAGTTATGGAATAGAGGGGAAAATGGGTCAGCTAGACAGTTATATAGTGTGGTTTTACATTTTTCTTGAAGGGCTGTGAGTTCATGATTGTATTTGTTGCCTTTATTTTCTCAAATAATTATAATGAGCAACACATAAAAGATAGCACATATATACGTTTAGAAAGCAGTATATAGACTTCATGTATCAAGATCCAGATTGCAGTATTTAGAATACAGATTGAGTATCCCTTATCCAAAATGCTTGGCACCAGAAGTTTTCAAATTACAGATTTTTAAAGATTTTGGAATATTTGTATATACATAATGAGTTATATTGGGGCGGGAACCCAGGCTTAAACATGAAATTTATCTATGTTTTATGCATATATGCACTTTATGCATATAGCCAGAAGGTAATTGTATATAATTTTGTGTATGAAGCAAAGTTTATGTGCATTGAACCATTAGAAAACAAAGATGTCACTGTTTCAGCTACCCATGTGAGAAACTTGTGGTTTTTTGGCATCACCATTATTCTTTTTTTTTAATCAATATTTTTTATTATGATATTGTGGGGGTACAGTTAAGGGTTAGGCATACAAATAAGCTTCATTCAGGCCCCCTTGTTGATAACAGGTGTTTCCCCGTCCCCAGACAGATGTTTACTACCATTAGTCCCATCCCCTTTCCCCCCCGCATAGTTTCCCACCACTGTCAGTCATTTTCTTATGGTAGTGCATTGGATCATCACCATTATTCTTGACTGAATTTATATGCTGCCGATTGGCAGTCATTTTCTTACACACATGCCATTTATTATTTTTTGTGGACATGCTTGAGTGGAAGAATTGCAGAAAAGATACTGTATAGAGAAGCTGAAGGGGGCTGGGATGATCTTTTTTCCTGTGGAGATGCTAAATATCCTGGATATCATATGCCTATTTGTCATTACCTCATATGAAGTCATGTGTGGAATTTTCTACTTCTGGTAAACATGTTGGTCTCAAAAAGTTTTCATTTTGGAGCATATTGGATTTTCACATTAGGGATGCTCAACCTGTAATAAAAAACTTAAGTTCTGCTTGATTGGTATTTCAGGTAGAACCCTTAGAAGTGACTTTATGAGGGTAAAAGTATGGAAGCCAGAATTAAAAAAAAAAAAAGCGTAAGTTTGAACGTTTATGTCAGGCGCAGTGGCTCACACTTGTAATTCCAGCACTCTGGGATGCAGAAGTGGGAGGATCACTTGAGACCAGGAGTTCTAGACCAGTCTCTGCAGCATAGTGTGACCCCTGTCTCTACCAAAAGTAATAATAATAGGGCAACCCCTTCGGGTTCTCTCCCACTGTGGGAGCTCTTCTGTCCTCTCAATAAATCCTGCTTTATCACGTAAAAAAAAAAGATAATAATAATAACAACAACAATAATTTTTTAAAAGACATTCAGTGTCCATTTTTTAAATCTCTTTGAAAACTGCCTGGTAACTTGTGTATCAGGTAAATAATGCTTGTTGAATTGAATCTTACTTAATTTTAAAATAAAAATACCACTATTAGTTTTCTCTTGGAGGGATCAAAGACTTCAAGACTAACATAATTTGCTAGTATAACTGGACCAATTTATTGTGAAGATTAGCTGAAATACTGAATGTATAAAATGATGTATAAAATGCAGTGCTGTAGAAAACTTGAAAGGAAATGTCATATTTTCATGTTAAGCATTGGCACTGATGTTATTAGTAACAGTTGAAGCTCAGAAAGAAACAAGAATTTCTGTATACCTCTTAAAAGAATTGAGAGGTGTATAAAGTAGTTGACTCTCTATTTAAGCTGAACAGTTGTCAGGGAATAAGATCCCAAATCCTTAATAAGCTCTGTCAGGATCTGCTGACTTTTATAGTCTCTTCCTCTTGCTCATCTGTATTCTAGCAACACTTCCTTCAGACACTTAAATATGCTAAGCTCCTTTGCATCTTCAGCCCTTTTATGTTTTCTATTTTTCCTGGAACAGTCTTTATTCTCACCTTATCCTCACCTTCTCTTGACTAATTCCTATTCATTCTTTAAGTTTTATAACTTCCCGAAAGAAGTCTTCCTGACTCACTGTCTCCTTCTCCCCAAACCTGTCATTCCTTGGTGGCACCCTACTCTTTCATGCCTGTTCTTTTAGGGTGTAATTATACATTTATTTGTTTGTTTGTCTGTTGAAGATCTTTTGTCTCTTAATGAAGAACTCTAGATCTTAATTCAGTTTTTGCTTTGGTTTTGTTTTGTTTTTCATTCTCGCTTTTTTTTTTTTAGCATATTCAGTTCGTGACTATTATTATTATTGTTGCATGGCAGTATTTACCCTTAAGGAAGTTATGCAGTTGCTCTATACAGTTTTTGCTTTTATTTTTGTAAAATGGTGTAATAACACCATTCAAAAAGCAAGGAGCAATTAAGTTGAAGCAAGCATACTTTTTGCCTCTTCAACTGAAATGGAAATGTATGTCCACACAGAAACCTCTTTGTAAATTTTCATAGTGGCTTTATTTAAATTGCCAAGAATTGAAAACAACTCAGATGGACTTCAGCTGTCGTGTCACAATCCAGATGTCCTTCAACTGCCCTTCAGTAACTGTGGGAACCCTCCTGAAATGGATCATCAACTGCTTTGGCGAAAACTGGCTCTTGAGCATGAGTACTACTAAAGTTTTCCTTGGGGGGTGACTCTCATTCTTCTGGCTCATTAATCAGATATCACAAGCAGTTGCTTCTATCAAGAAACTTATCCTACTTTGTTCCTGATCTAGAGCCCTCTGCTGTATGTAGCCTTATTCTTACTAGTCTTTGCTGTATGTAGAACAGTTGGAACTCTCATTGTTGATGGACATGTAAGTAGGTACAGTCGCAGTCTCACATAGTTCTGTAACAGTTCTATGACTGTTTATTTACCAGACTGTTTCTTCTACTAAAACATAAGTTCCTTGATTTTGTGTAGCCTTAGTACCCAGCACAGTACCTAGAATATCGATCACTAGATATTCAGGAAACATTTAATGGTATGAAGGAGTCTCTTCACAATGACCTGTTTCAAGGACTTCATCTTTGGGGTTTAAGTCAAGTACTTATGTTCAAGAGAATTACCATTTCAGCCTGTGTGAAAATACATCTTACAAAATATTTTAAAATCCTGGACAGAAACCTAAATCTGTATCTGGAGGGATATGTTCATGGATATATTAATTAGGCTTAAGGCTATAAGCAGCGTTGGTGTTCATGAATTAAGTTCACTATCATTTGTTAAAAAGGCAAAGCTATGAAAAGGTATATGCTGTGTGTATTTATTCAACAAATATTTGTGTGCCTATTTCATGGTAGGTACAAGAATCCATTATTGAACAAGGCAGACAAAAATCCCTGTACTTGCGGAGTTTACATGGAGCTTATATTCTACTTCTGTATGTATGTGTCTAGATATGACACCCACATAGAATAGGCAGCATAATGAATGGTTGGAAGACTGTTTTTGTCTTTCAGTAGAGCACTAGGATAAAATTGGAGGGTAGTTGACAACCCTTGATTATCTATAATCTTGTTCACAGATTTGCCTTTTGGATTTTTTTTCTTCGTGGCTTACCTAAAACAAGGAAGGGCAAATACGTTGTATTAAGCAATTTGATTAAACTGATAGTTATTTTTCCAGCATGTGCAAAGAACTCTGCTGTACATACTATAGGGGAAAGAAGATGGCTAACACAGTTCATAATTATCAGGAAGCATACAGTTTACTAGAGACAAGACAAATACATAAGTAATACTATGTACAACACAATGCCAATTATAAGGGGATTTGCTATACTGACCAGAAAGGCCAAAACAAAACAAAACAAAACCTCATGTTGTCAAATATTGGCAAGGTTGTAGAGCAATTGGTACTCTTGTTGTTGGTGAACATGTAAATAGGCACAATTACTTTATGAAAATGTTTGACAACTTCTTATAAAAGTCAAGCCTGCCTAGAAATTCTGCTTTTCCAAGACAAAAAGAAACATGTGTTCTAAAAAGACTTGTACCAGAATGTTCATAGTAGCTTTATTCATAGTCTAAATCTGGAAACACCCCAGGTGTTTGTCAATGGGAAACTGGATAAACTATATATAGGTAGACCGGGTAATACTTAATTCAGCAATAAAAAGGAATAAACTACTTGATACAGCAACACAAATGAGTCTTATAGACATTTGGCTTATAGATGTCCTTAACAAAATAAGAATAAGCTCTAGGATTCTGTTTACATGAAACTTAAAATGGCCAAATCTTATTTATGGTGGAAAAAAATCCAGAACAGTGCTTGCCTCTTAATGGGGGAGATTGACCAGGGACATGGTAAAATTTTCTGTAGTGAAGGTATGTTCTAAATCTTGATAGGAGTTTAGGTTACATAGGCTTATGCTATTGAAATCTACTTGATACAAATGCTGAATTATTTAGGAAGAAGCATATTAACTTACGCAGTTTTTCTTTTTCTTTTTTGGTACTTTCAAAGTAGCTGTATTAATGAATGTGTAAAGAAATTACTAGGTGGATAGATATGCACTAAAGCAAGTAGTAACATGGTAATAGAATCTAGATGGTGGATATATAGGTGTTCACTATAACATTTTTTCAACTTCGCTATATGTTTTGACATTTTCATAATAAAATGTGAGGGAAAACAATAATGTAGGTGAAAGGTGGAATAAGGAAATACTTTTATGTTTTTATTTATGTAGCTTTTAGGATGTAGAGCATTGAGAAAGATTTGTTTTGAGAGGGGAGCTGGTATAGGCAGAGGGGTAGCAAAGCATTGTAGGAGGAGTGGGCAGCACTAGAAGAAATACCAGTTAATTGAACTAGGGAGTAGTTTCATTTGGCTGAAGCATAGGATAAAATATTGGAACGTGAAGATGGGAAAGTAGAGGGCATTTTTGTAATGTAAGAAGTTGTGAAGAACTTAGTTTGTGAATGGTAGGACATTTCTTCCTCCAAACAAAGGGAAGGAAGAAGGTGAGTGTGAAAGTGTAAGCACTTTAATGCAGGAGGAATGAGATACTGAGAGAATTGCCATTGACCATTTCAGTGTAATGGGATCGCTATTGGGTTGTTATCTTAAGTGGGATTTGGATGCAATTGGATTTAATATCGGTGAGACCTCGAGAGTGGAGGAGATTTAGGGTGGCCTATAGACTATGATAGAAATTCAAGTAAAGACATTAAATAATATCTGTTGGTAGAATATTATGCTGAGATTAGGGTGAATTTATAGTAGACCAAATCAACAGTTTTTCATTTTCCTAGCACTACTAGTTAACATTTGTGTAGGAGTGTGGAGAGCAAGTGGATAGTATTACTCAGTCCTAAAGATTGGCAAGAGTTGTAAGGAATTCTGAGGTCGTAAATGTGTAGTTGAAATAGAGAAGCAACAAGTAAAGCCTGTAAATGGGGGACTGGGAAGAATTGGAATGGGTCAAGAATGAGGAGTTCACAGTGAGGACAAAAAAGAGATTCAGTTTTAAAAGGGTGAGAAATGGAAGATGGGGCATTATGTTCTCTTCTGAGTTTCAGAGACCTAAGGTCTTTGAGGTGAGACTTTTGGAAGTTGATCACATAAATCTGAAACTTCTTTTTATCTTAATCTCCATCTTAACAAGAATATTTTAATTGAGTTTTCATTGTGAAGGTAATCTAAAATATATGAGCATGACAGCTAGACAGATAGATGGGCAGATGAAAGAGTATCTTACAACTGAAATACTGCTCCTTAATTTCAGTTGCATACCAAATAGAACAGATTTTCTGTCATAGACAGATGAAGAAAACACCAAGATGGATTTAATGAAGATATCATGTTTACAATGGGTGGGGACCAGTTCTCAGTGAAATGATATCACTGACTAATCCCGTTACAAATCAAAGAGAAAAAGTGATAAGAAAATTTATAAATTTATTTTGATTTATATGTGTACTAAAACATAATGAAGGCATAGGCTTGTGTTAGCTATTTACATAACTTTATAATAAAAAGAATTTCAGTCAGTGTTAGAGATGTCTGTGGGAATTTCTTTTTCCTTTTAGAAGACTCTCCTTATATTACTTATATTTGAAAAATTCTGCTGTAAGAATAAATTTAGCTTCCTTAGCATGGTTTATAAAGCCCGCCACAAACTCCCCTTCTTATGTCTACTTAATTATCCCTAATCACCTACCATCCTTTCTTGCACTTTATGATCCTTCAGCAATGTTAATGCTTTCTATCTGATGTATTGTTCCTCTCCTCTTTTAAAAAAACAATTGTTTTAACCTTCACCATTTCTGTACAGTATTCTTAAACACATAGATTAGGTTTCTCCTAGAAGCCTTGCTCCTACTTAGACTATTGCCTGTTCTCTGAGCTCTACAAAGTGTGGCACTTGCCATACATATTAAACAAAGATTATCTTGTTTCTGTTTGACTCTCTATTAAAGTCATATATTTCGTAAGGATCTGTATCAGTCATGATTGATTTTTGTATGCTCAGCATATACTAGCTAACAATTGATAACTGTTTAGTAATTGTTGAAAAGATCTGAACATATAACAGGAGTCCTGGTGAAAGGCATGGTAGTCCAGAAACTGTTTTTGGTCTTTTGAAAATTATTTTCTGGAAGAGGATGTTTATTATTGTGATCAAAATAGAATTTATACAGTCTCTTCTCTTATTAACGTAAAATAACTGTATCAGACACAACTGTTTCATCTGTATCAGATATGTATATTCCATTGAGCTCTACACAGTTTTTTTAAATGATATGCTTCTCCTTTTTCCTTTTTCTATTGTTCTGCAATACTTAAAAATTAAATCCTCAAATGATTTACTAACATATTTTAATTCTAATTTTATCAGTGTGCAAAGTTGCAAACAAGTTTTAGATAATACAGAGGTAAATTGTCAGGATCTTTTAACGTTTTCTTAGAGTTACCACTGTTTTCCAGGAGCTCTGGAATTACCTGCAGGCATTGCTTCATGTGATTGCTCTTCTTAATAGTTTTTTTATTTTTCAAAGGAGTAGTGCATTTTTATATTTACTTGTTCATAGGTCAGTCCTCTACATTTTACAGGACATAATTTCTCTAATAATTCTTCCCTCATATTGGAAAGTTTATGATCTAAAATATAGGAAAGAAGCATTACTCACAGAACTGACACAGAAGTTGCAGAATTCACACACTTAAGCAAAAGTACTTTTTACTTTACTCAGGAGAAGTCCTCACATAATTTCTATGTAATTTTTAACCTTTTTTTTAAAATGTTTGGCAAGTTAATAGCTACAAATTAGAATAGAATGTGGGAGGTTGTCAGATAATTTTAAGAGGTTAACAGCTGAAAGCAAGATGGATGGCAGAAAATCTATTAAAAGCAAGCATGATTCCCAAAAAGCACATTAGGTATTATTTTAGCTGCATAAATTGTTGGCTACAAAGACATTGTTGTATAGTAGCAGAGTGGATGCCCTATTTGAGTTAATAGAAAAAAGTTACATTACAATTTTTTTGTACTTGTTTAACATGACAAAGGAATGTGTGATAGACTTTAGAAAGATTTCTATAAAAGGTTTGGGGGTTTTTTTGTTTTGTTTTTTGGAAATTTCAGTGATTTACATAAACTCTTTCTTTCTTTCTTTCTTTTTTGAGTTGGAGTCTCACTCTGTCACCCAGACGGGAGTGCAGTGGCCGCTCCCGGCCACCGCAGCCTCGACCTGCTGGGCTTCTGCGATCCTTCTGCCTCAGCCTTCCAAGTAGCTGGAACTACAGGTGTGCGCTACCACGCCCGGCTCATTTTTGATTTATTGTAGAGATGAGGTCTCCCCAAGTTGCCCAGGCGGGTCTCGAACCCGCGGGCTCAGGCAATCCACTCACCTCAGCCTCCCAAGGCGCGGGATTACAGGCTGAGCCACCGAGCCTGGCATTAAACTCTTTCTTGTGAATTTGATCATAATGTTTGCAGGTACATTTTTGGATTATTTATGAGAATATGTTTAAGTGAAACAAGAATTTTAAAATGAACCCTCTCATGGTAGTTTAGTACCTGTGTTCATGTATTTTAAGGTGATTAGATTTGGCTTTTTCCTCAGCATTTCCATCCATGGGAATCCCAAAGCCATATATGGTCAAGACTTAACTTTTAGACGGTCAGTGAAATGCAAGGCACCACTCCAAAAAAAGAAAGGAAAAAAAAACGAACTGGCTTTTACTCTGTCTTCAGTGCTTTCTCTTGGCTCCTTTTATTACCACAGTAGCAAAATTACTAAGAACCTTATGTGCATTGGTAGTCTGCCTTACTAGAGGAAGGAATTCCTTTTGTGGAAGTAGTTTTATGCTAGAATGGTAACTTATTTTAATGAAACATTACATGCTATTGGTCATGTAATTTGATTTTTTTTTTAAAGGAAACTTAAAAGCAGTTCTGGTTATTTTTTTGTTACTATAAGGGAGAAGAGGGGTTAGGTTTGCATGTGGTACAGTGAGGAAGTATATAGGTTTAATTGATGGTAGGTGCTAGGGAGGGTGAAAGTAAAATTATTGCTTCTTTGGAATCTTTCAGCCGATGGGAACTCCTACCTGAATAGAGGGCACAGGTGATAACTGTGTGAACATTCAGGAACAACAGTGATTACCAACGAAGGGATGGATGTTAGGATAACTTATTTCTACTCTGGTATGTTTTTATTTATTTAGCTCTAGTACAGCTCTAGTGCATTTATTAGCTCTAGTACAGTTATCTTTTTGCCTTGAAGAATATTATTTTATTTATGCATTTAACTTTAAGATAGTTTAATACTTTGTAGAAAATTCTTAGTACCAATTATACATTTTCCATGTAGGAAAAGTGTTATTCTACCATTTAACATAATGAAAATTGCAAAAGGTTTTTTATTACTTATAAATCCTCCTGTAATAAGTCAGATAGGACATGGAAAAATTAATTTCTCTAGTCACAATTATCTACAAGTAACAGAATTGGCAACCAGTTTCTGAGTCCTACTAATGAAGCTAAATCATACTTGTAGGTTCCTTCAATTCAACATTGATTACTGTCTAATATATTTTAGATACTATAAGCACAGGGACAACTAAGAGGGATCCTTGCCTTTGATAGCTCATAGTATCGTGGAAAGAGACAGGGTAGAAAAAGGAATGCAAGATAGTACATATGAATAGATAAATATAAAAAGTATTTTAAGCATGCCTAGACAGATATGTTCATACTGTCACAGAAAATGGAGGTAGAGATATTTAACCCTAGCTACATTAACGTTGGCTAAGGAAGACATTCAAAATAAAGGCTTAAGGTGTAAAAGAAGACTAAGTCAAGGTGGAATATGTGGGATCTAGCAATAGTTCTCCCTCCAACCTGCTTTTTTTGTGACGGAGCTTTAGAATGTGCTTTCTAAGGGCTTTTAATAGCTGACTTTTATTTGATCTAAGACCCTTTATTTGTCTCAGCAGAGTTTATAACCTGTCTTTCTGACAGAGATGCCTATGCCTGTCAAAATCTTTTAGGTAGCGTGAGAACTCTTGCAAAAAGATGAAAATTTAGATGTGATGTATTGAGTTAGCCATGTTAACCATTGAATGTCTGGATTAGATAAATAATAAAAATATCTTTTAGAAGTTTCTTGGTTCTATGTAGTAAGTGGTACATAACATTTGCATGTACAGATTTTCCCCCAAAGTGGAAAATATCATGTAAAATTATAAAATTATTAATTAAGTATTGATTATCTGTATCTGAAAGAGACTTAAAGTTGAACGTGTGGTGGTATGCTCATATATTACAGATACATTGTATGGCACAATGGTTTTCAGACTTTGTACCTCAACTTGGACATTAAAATAGATTTTGGTGATAAAAATGGTTGTTGGTGAGAAAAGAAACTTCTTGAAAAGTTCTGCAGTAAAGAAATTTATTTAGTCCGTTATTTTCTAAGTTTGATTATTTTTTAAGAATGTTTTTGTCAGATAACATTAACATTTTCATTTCAGTAGTTTTATAGAAACAGTTTGAGAAATTGTTTTCAGAAAGGCTCTTTATTGACAACTTTGAGGAGGCAGATTAAAAATTTAGGTGTTTTTATTTCTGCCTTACTGTTTTCATTTTGACTGAATAGTGATCTGCATTTGAAGAGATATCAAAACTTTATCTTTAAATGTAAAAGTATTAACACCCTAAAAAGAGATTGAATGAATGAATTATGCAATAAAAAATTATATATATCCTGTTTTCTCAATACACATATATAAAAATTGACTTTTCCCTTTTTTCTTTTTTCTCAAAAGTAAATATTGAAGAAATAATAATTTGTATTATTTATTGGGTTAGCTCTGGTTAGACTACTATTCTTTTGTTTTATGCCATTTGTACTTGTTACACATGAGTACTGCCACATTATCAGGTAATTATTATTTATTGTCAAGTTATAATTTCATATTGTTTGGGTATGTTCATGAAATAGAGGGTGTTCCAGTGTTATTGGAGCCTTGAATTTGTGGAAATGTATAGATAGGACTAAGTTTGAGTAACTCTTAGCTTTACGTCCACCTGATGACATTTAACAGGAGTGGAAATACCGGAGAAGAGAATAAGTTGCAGAAGGGGATATATTTGGATACACACAAACTGAAGTAGTAAAAACTAGTAAAATGCCTTATATGTTCATCACAATTAAGAAACGTGGACATTATTTATCATTGCATAGCAAATTACCCCCAAACTTAAAATACCGCATATTATCTTACATTTTCTCTTTTTCTTTTTTTTTGAGTCGGAGTTCACTCTGTCACCCAGACTGGAGTGCAGTGGCCGCACCCGGCCACTGCAGCCTTGAGCCACTGGGCTCCGGCAATCCTTCCGCCTCAGCCTTCCAAGTAGCTGGAACTACAGGTGCACGCTACCACACCCGGCTAAGTTTTTGTAGAGATGAGGTCTCACCAAGTTGCCCAGGCGAGTCTCGAACCCGCGGGCTCAGGCAATCCACTCACCTCTGCCTCCCAAGGCGCAGTATTACAGGCTGAGCCATCGAACCCAGTTTATCTTATATAAGTGGGTTAGTTACTGAGAGGGTCAGGAATGGGTGCTTCTGGGTATAGGCCTCTTGTGAGATTGTCCTCAAGCTATTGACTGGGACTGCAGTCGCCTTGAAGGCTTGAGTGGGGTAGAGGTCTGCTTCTACCACATTTACTCCTGCGGTTTTTGGCAGGCTTTGCTTTTTTGTCACACGGACCTCTCAACAGGACTGCCTTTTAACATGACAGTTGGCTTCTCCTTTGTTGTGAGTGATGCAGGAGACAGCAAGAGATGGTACATGCCAAGATGGAAACTGTAGTCTTTTTATAATTTAATATCAGAAGTGACATCCTATTACTTCTACCTCATTCTGTTTATTAGAAACAAGTCAGTCAGAGGAAGAGTTAACACAGGGTGTGAATACCATGAGGCAGGGATCATTGCTATTTTAGAGGCTATCTGCCACAAGCAAACTAAAGTACAGTAACTTTCATGACTTTTTGCATCTTTCAGTTTACATTACCAAATACTCAACATTTAGTTTCTGTATGTTAGGCATTACTGTTTGTCTTCCTTTCTCACTGTTCAGTAAGACACTTGAAAATTAATTATATCTTTGTTTTTTTCCTTTGCTCTCCATTCAAATGTTCAGTACCCTTCAGACTCTGCAATATTGACTCCTATTTCCTTAACTCCTTCATCAGTACTCCCAGAAATGTAGAGTAACTTGATTGTCTAAAATGGAAATTAATATTTGGTTAAAATAACCAAATAAGTTTTTTTCAGTCTTCTTCCTTTTCCCCAGGACCAGAGTTATATATTCTTAACTTCATCCATGATAGTTTTTGTTAAAACATATTTGAATATAGCTCACAATTTGCCAGGTTCTCAGTCTCTCTTAGACATATTTTCGCTCTTTCTTTTTGAAAAGGATTCAGGAATGTAGTTCCAAGGCCTAGATCCCCCTCCCCCAACCTTTTTTCCATCCATGTTGTGCATGATAAAAAAAATTGCCTTTTTCTTTCCAATCCCTTCCCCTTTTCCTCAATTTGTGTGTGTGTGTGTGTGTGTGTGTGTGTGTGTGTGTGTGTGTGTGTGTGTATTAGCTGAGGTTTCAGAAATAATCTATGTATACTGGAGTGAGGAGAATTTGAGATTAGAGACTAATATTTTGAAATTTATGTATGTACTTATGTCTGATGGACTGTGAGTTTATTGCAGGCAAGATTTGACTCTTTCGGCTTTGAGTTAGGCCCTCTGCCTTATGCTAAAAAAGTAATAATTGTTCAATAAATGATGATTATCCATAACTAACCATTGTTCAGTTACAAAGCATCATTTTAGAATCCCTCTATATATGTGAATCCTCTGATTTACTTTTGTTTAAAAGGATGCATATCACATATGCTATTTTAGCAAAAAATGTTAAATTTAGATTGCTTCAACTTGCTAAAAGAAACAGAAGACCAAAGGCATAGTTAAATTTTAGATAAACTTTTCTTTACAACACGAGAGTGTTTTTCCTTAAAGATTTCTTTAAGTGATAATAGATAGACCATGGAAACTTTGCAATAGCATACTTTTAACCGTGTTTCAATTTTAGACTCATTCAATTGGCTGCTCACTAGGGAAGATTAGGAAATTGTCACTCATCCATTTTTTCTTTTCTTCTTCTCATTTCATTTTGTTAGCCATGTTAAAGTTTCTACCTTATTAGGATTTATAATATCTAAATTTTTATAATATAAAATTAAATATAAAATATAAAAACATTAAGTATAATTAATAAGTGTATTTTAAAATAATGTAATATCTCAACATTTTAAAATTTACTTATTTTTTTCTCATAATCCTGAATTCTGCATTTATTTTGTTCTTCTAATTGACTAGATTTTATTAATAGAATTTATCATCTTTGATCTTGTTTTATTCAGTATATATTATTAAGTGGCACCAAGGTGAAGGACATTTCCTTTGGTTTGTCAGCTTATATTTTCTCTATCTGAGTTTTATCTGTTATGGTCTATTTGTGTCCCCCCCAAATTCATATGTTGGAATTCTTTACCAAGTTGATGATATTAAGAAGTGGGGCCTTTGGAAAGTGATTAGGTCATGAGGGCAGAACCCTCATAAATGGAAATAGTGCCCTTGTAAAAGAGGCCCCAAGGGAGCTGCTTGCCCTCCCACCATGTAAGATATATCTGTGAGTCGGAAAGTAGGCCTTCACCAGATACTGAATCTGGCAGCACCCTGATCTTGGACTTCCCAGACTCCAGAACTATGAGATATAAATATTTGCTGTTATAAGCCAACCAGTTTATGATATTTTTTAAATAGCAGCCCAAACAGACTAAGATCTGTCCTTTTTTTTTACCCTTCATTTTATTTATTTTTTTCCTGTAGTATGTGTTCATTGTTGCTGAGTTAGGACAGACTACACTGGCTGATTGGTGTCCAAGGATTGTCAAGAAAAGCTTAGACTCAGTACAGAAATGTACCAAAATAGCAAGGAAATAGTACAAAGGATGTACACCAGATAAGATACAGGGATGCGAGTGAATACTGTTTCCCAGTAACTCCTTAGTTTTTCATGTGTTGGTCATTGTGGCTCACTTGGTATGAGGAACCCACTGAGAGGAGGAGCTTGGAGCTTGGATTTTGTTGTCTTTTTTGTCATTAGGATAGAGGAACAAAGAGAAAGGGGTAAGCCTACTAGCCTTTTCTTACATATTACCATACAGGCCATTCCTCGCCGTAACATTCATTTTTTAGGGCTCTATTTCCAACTACCTTTTTGGACCTACAGTTGACCTGGACTTATCCTATCACAATTGCCATACTGTTTATTTTGTATCCTTTTAGAGATTTTCTGTGGTCTATGAACAAGTATGAATACGACACATTGTCAGAGACTTTACTCATATTTTATATTTGTTCTTTTCATTTGGCAAAATATCCAGGAATTGGTTTCATTATTAGTCCATATATTAGTTCTTTATTTATGAACATTTTAATTATTTCTAGTCTTACACTTACCAGCAGTTAGTGAATAATTCTGTAATTCTGTACATGATATTTTGCATATGTGTGAGTGTATCTGCAGAATAAACTCCTAGAATGAAATTTTGATAGATAGGATCAAATTGTTTGGTGATGTTATTTTACTTTTTGCTGCTGTTGACTAGTTGTATAATATAACCAGTTGACTAGGGTGCTGAAGCTAGACTGCTGGGTTAAACTCTTGAAGTTGCCAGTTATCAGCTGTTACATAGTGAATAATTGGGTTGTTGTGAGGATTAAATGAATTAATATATGTAAAGTACCTAGAACAGTTTTCTGACACATACAAAAGTGCTAAATAAAGGTTAGTGCTTATTTGGGAGTAGGGTTCTGTAAAATCTGTCTTCACTGTGCCATTTTTGCTAGGAAGTGCTTAACTCTTTAAAATCCTTTTGTTGTGTACCCTTTGCTTCTGTAGAACTACACTTGTTCCATTTCTTTGCCCTCTACTGCTAGTGTTTGCTGCTTCTCAGTCTTCTTTGTCATTGTCCCTTTCTTAACTAAGAGGGCTCTCTAATAGGCTTTTCTGATCACATATTATACATGCTGCTTGTGCCTTGTCATTTATTCTTCTAGCTTCTGTTACCATGAACATCAGTAGTTCCCAATCTAGTGTATTTTACAAATTAGATGAGAAATTTCTTTAAAATGGAAATTCCTGGGCACCACTCACAGAGATTTTAATTTCCCTCCTACTTGTCCCAAATCTAGTTTAAGTATTAAATCCATAGCTTTTGACATTGTGTGTTTAGTTATGTGTCTCGCCTACTGAACTCTAAACTTCAGTTCAGAAATCTGGTCTTTATATACTTCACCAATGTATTCCTTGTAGCCAGCATAGTGTCTATTTATAGTGCATGCTCAGTCAGTAAATATTTGTCGAATTATTGTAAAGTCTGTGTTCTTTGTGGACCACATGTTTTGCTTAACACTGTTCATCAAAAACCAGATAATTAACAGTTATGTGAATGATTTATTTTGGACTACCATAAGAATTTTATCTCGTGGCTAACTTTTTAACAATTTTTAAAAAGTGTTTGGAAAATTACTCAATAACTTAAAGATGTTAGTGACTTAAAGTACTAATTAACACTTTGGTATGTGTTCCTCCAGACTTTTTTTTTTTTTGAGTTGGGTCTCCCTCCATAGCCCAGGCTGGAGTGCAGTGGCACACTCATGGCCACCCCAGTGTCAATCTGCTGGGCTCCAGTAATCCTGCCACTTTAGCCTTCCAAGTAGCTGGAACTACAGGCACGTGCTACCACACCCAGCTAATTTTTGACTTTTTATTGTAGAGACAAGGTCTCGCCAAGTTGCCTGGGCTGGTCTCAAACCCACGGGCTCAGGCAATCCACTTGCCTCAGCCTCCCAAAGTGCTGGAATTACAGACTGAGCCACCTAGCACTGCCCTCTTCCAGACTTTTGATTAGGGATTTCAATAGCAAGAATTGTATCATATTATACATATTCTTTACTAATCTTTTTTTTCTTTATTTCTTACTTAAGTAGTAAAATAGTAAGTAGGAGCTTTTATTTCCCTGAAACTAA
This sequence comes from Cephalopachus bancanus, assembly GCA_027257055.1. Lineage (NCBI taxonomy): Eukaryota > Metazoa > Chordata > Mammalia > Primates > Tarsiidae > Cephalopachus > Cephalopachus bancanus. Next base: position 631,536 of record JAPVLO010000258.1, read on the forward strand.
AATTGTCTTATTGATATATTTATTGATTAAACCCCTCTAGCTCTGTGTGTGAACCACATCTGTTAAAAGATAGACTTCAGCCAGGAAATATCTGCTTGTAATTATCTCCAGAGCTCAGATAATAATAAGGCTAGCAAAAATTTATTTTCTCCAAAAATTTGTTTAGCTTGTCTCTACTCACATAGTTTTTATTTATTTTGCTATATTTAAATTGCATAGCATTTTTTTCTACTTATCTGCTTATCTTTTTTTCCTAATTAAATTTTGGACATCCTTCAGACAGGATTGTTTATTTTAGTTCATCAACAAAAATTTATTGAAATAACACTATTAGGGGTTATGGAGTTAGTATAGGGCAGTTTTTATTCTTTTTTATAATTTCATTTTTTTTTATTCTTAAGAAACTGTAGAAAAGACTAGAAATGAATCAGTAATAAAGGCAGTTTGTCGCCGGGCTCGGTGGCTCAGCCTGTAATCCCCCGCCTTTGGGAGGCTGAGGTGAGTGGATTGCCTGAGCCCGCGGGTTCGAGACCCACCTGGGCAGCAAGATCTCATCTCTACAATAAATCAAAAAATCAGCCGGGTGTGGTAGCGCATGCCTGTAATTCCGGCTACTTGGAAGGCTGAGGCGGAAGGATCACCGGAGCCCAGCAGGTGGAGGCTGCGGTGACCAGGAGTGGCCACCGCACTCCAGTCTGGGTGACAGAGTGAGACTCCAACCCCCCCAAAAAAAGGCAGCTTGTCTCAATACTTAACACAGTTTTATGTGCACATACACAAACTGAGATCATAAATGCCTACTCATTAAGGAGAAGTTGGTGTTTTATTTTGATATACTTCCACTTGTATTATGTGCTTGCTATATGCCAGACGCTGTGCATAAAGGAAACGGGAACATGCCCTCTAGTGCTGGTCATTGTATCTACGAAAATGGATGGCTCAGTACATAGTAAGCTGTCAGTAAAAATTATTCATAAGGAAATTCAATTTGTTTTATTTACTTAAGTATTCTAAATTCTAGTAGAAAAACTGTTCCCTCACTAAGTCCCCCAAAATATAAGTGTTGGCCTCAAAAATTCTAGGTTCAACTTGCAACATTATAGATCTTTGTCAATAAAGGCAATAACAGAGCTGTGTAACAAGAATATACAAGGAGTATATTTTAGCCTGAATATTTATGGATTCTAGTTTTTAGTTTTGGCTTTCTCATTCAATACATAATATTTGTTGAGTGAATGATTAAGCAGTGATTAAATTACTTTTCTCTTAGAAACTGTCGTTCCTGTATCCCAGCACTTTGGGAGGCCGAGGCGAGAGGATTGCCTGAGCCCAGGGGTTCGAGACCAGCCTGGGCAACTTGGTGAGACCTTGTCTCAACAATCTATCAAAAAATTAGCCATGCGTGGTAGTGTGCGCCTGTAGTTCCGACTACTTGGAAGGATCGCCTGAGCCAGCAGGTTGATGCCGGGGTGGCCATGAGCGTGCCATTGCACTCTAGCCTGGGTGACAGAGTGAGACTCTGACTCAAAAAGAAAAAAAGAAACTGTTGTTCTTTTTTGTGTCCTCAAAATATGCTTTTGTCAGATATTTTTATAATTGTGTCTAGTTTATTCAGTCAGCAGATATATAGCAGGAATGCCAAAAACAGGTATATACATTTTAAAAGATGTTATCTATGTATTCCTTTCTGAAGTTGAATTGAATTACAGTAGCAATGTGTAGTATGATGTTTGCTCAAAAGATGATGTTAATCAAATAAATGCTAGCATCACCATGCGACAGGCAGGACAGTCAAAGAAAATGGCAGAAGCATAGTTGTTCTTTGAGGAGTGCCAAACCATTTTGAAGTGATATTTGAAATTCAAGAACGTTGGAAAGTACATTGGCAATGGAGGTGTGAGTAGGCAACAGAACTTCCAACATACCTAACAATTCATGCATTCCTGATAACTTTGAGATGCATCGTACTGTGTGTGATGTGCACGAGGGAAGATCCAGGAGGCTTCGCGCTGCAACAAGTCCTGCAGTAGTTTGCCATTATCAGAAGTGTTTGAATGCTGATGGTAACCACTTTGAGCACCTCTTGTAACTGCAGAACTCAAACATGACTTGTATTAATCTATTGTCATCAGTATATATTGAGCATTACAATTTTATTACATCTTTTTCCTTAAAATGTGTGTACATTTTTTTGATACCCTCTCTATATTGTGTATTCTCTTTGTCAGGTATCTTGTTTCCTATGATCTATTTAGGTTACTATACATAAGCCTAAACTTTTCTGTATCCAAATGAAGAATTTCTTATGGTCTAGCCATTTATGTATAATCCATGTTTTAGATTTATTCTTCCTATCATTTGAATATTTGATTTATTTTGAGGACAGGTTTCTGTTTTGTATCTAGATTTCCCACCTGCTTATTTATTAAGACAGTAGAAAGGTGAGAAAATTTCAATTTAAATGAAATGCTGAACTCCGTTTGTTTTCATAGCAAAATATAGTAGATGGCTTGCTAAAATTATATATGCTAATTTACTTGCCAGTCTTTTAATATAAGATCAAGGTTTTTATTTTTTATTACTTTGTACATGAGTACTACTTAGAGTTCTTTATAGCCTTTCTTGTATAAGATCACACCAATAATTCCTCCTTTGGATTGTTCATCTTCAGTTTTCTTTAAAATAGAACAAAAACATTGCTTGGACATTATCCATTTCAGTTCCTCTTTAAACATACTCAGTGACAGATTTATGTCACTCTGAATGCCTGGGACATGAATATTTTCTAGCATATACACAAATTTCTGCTTTTATTAAGTTGAACTTTTTCTTTTTTGAGTTGGAGTCAAGACTGGAGTCGCCCAGGCTAGAGTGCAGTGGCACACTCACAGCCACCGTAACCTCGACTCTTCTGCCTCAGGTGACTCTTCTGCCTCAGCCTTCCAAGTACCAAGTAGCTGGAACTACAGGCATGTGCCACCACGCCCAGCTAATTTTTTGATTTACTGTAGAGATGAGGTCTCGTCAAGTTGCTCAGCCTGATCTTGAACACGTGGGCATCCTCTCGCCTCCCAAAGTGCTTGGGTTACAGGCGTGAGCCACCATGCCCAGCTAAGCTTCTTACTATATGAAGAATCATAAAGAATTGTTTCTGTGAAGTGGAAACTGACTAAAAGAACTTCTATATTATAATTAATTTGCGTATTACCTATCAATAACTAACTGTTACTAATTATTGGATACAAATTGTAAGTATTTCGGGTAATTGACTATAACTATACTTTCATCTAAATGGCTGTAATTACATCTGTATACAACTCTTTTCTTTTGCTTTGTTCTTCTGTATCATATATAATTTGTATGAATGAGTTTACGAAGTTTGTTGTAAGATTTTAGGGTTTGCATTTCCTTAAAACTTGATTATCCTCTTAGAAATCATTGGTACCAAAAGTGGTACTAAAAGGAATATTTGAGGTTTTGTAATTGTAGAGGGATGAAAATGTATTAAGTTGCCCGTTGAACCCATGGGCTCAGACAGTCCACTCGCCCCTGCCTCCCAAAGTGCTGGGATTACAGGCTGAACCACTGAGCCCAGCCTAATGTGTTTTCAGACTACACGTGCCCCCTCCCAAAATCTATCTTTAAGCCATAGACTCTGTTTTGAACATCATATAGCCACTTTATTCAACCCTTTGTTATCAGACTTCTCAACTTTGTTCTTGTAAATGTGTGTGGAACAGAAGTTTTATGTACTTAAAACTGGTTTGTTGAATTAGTTGCGACTCAAGTTGACAAGTTGCTTGTACCTAGAATTAAATGGCACAAGTGTCTTTACTCAGCCATTTATTATTGGTAATTGCTTGGGCTATGCATTCAAGAAAAACTTAAGATACCATGTCAGATAAGATTTTGGAAGTATATTTGAGTTGTTCTGTTTCTTTCTTTATATGGCTCAATAAATTGACCAAATTTAGTCAAATATTTTAAGTCAACAAGTCATGTGTCTCTTAATGTGCTGCATGTGTTAGTTTTTGATACTCTTAGCAACGGTATTTTTATGGACATGCCTTGTCAGTTTCTTGTATGTATTTTATAAATGTTCAGGAGGGACAATTTGAGTAATTTATATTACAACTTGAGATTGATATAGAATGTATATTTCATGGTAGTGCTTTTAACATTTAATTTATTTTAAAACACTTCAAAAACATATTATGTTTATAAACAAAAGACCAAGCAGATTTAACGTTAACAGCTTTAGATATTTTTGTTGGTATTTCTTACGTTATATTGATTTTAAAGCATAGACATTTAAAATCAAAATTAGCAGTGTTTTGTCGGGGAGAATAGCTATTTGTGTATGTAGATCTTTTTTGGAGAGAAAGTGCATCACCTTCTTAAGATGGAGAAACTTTTACTTTTTAATTTACTTATTTTTTGATTTGGAGTCTCACTCTGTCACTCAGGCTGGAGTGCAGTGGCATGATCATGCTCACCGTAGCCTCTGCCTCCTGGGCTCCGGCGATCTCCACCTCAGCCTCCTGCGTAGTCAGGACTACAGGTGTGCGCTACCATGCTTGGCTAATTTATTTTTATTTTTATTTTTTGTAGAGACAAAGTCGTGCTATGTTGTCTAGATTGGTCTCAAACTCTTAGGCTCAGGTAGATCTCCTGCCGTGGCCTCCCAAAGTACTGGTATTATAGAACCACTGTACCTGGCCCAAATGGAGAAACTTCAAGAATTACTGATTTATTGTGAAAATCTTTTATCTTCAGTGTCAAAGCATTATTCATAAGATGGCTAATAAGACTGTACTCTGGATTCTACTTACCTTTATCCTCACAATATTCAGCTTTGCATCTTTATATACTAGAACTGTTTTTCACTTTTTCTTATTTTAAACTCAGATATGGAGCCTCTTTCAGGAAATACTCCCTGACTACTGCCATTCTACCTTAGCTGTTCTTTTTCTGAGCTCTCATAGTAACCAGTGGACATGTCTGTAATTGTACTTACACTCCTTTTGTTATAATTATTTGTTTGTGAATTTGTCTTCTGTACTAGATGGTGGATGTTTTAAACTTTATGTATCTAACTCTTTACTGACTGAATAAAATACCACACGTCCCTTTGTTTTCCAAGCAGAATATGCTGGTCATAATTTAATCTTAACCCCTTTCTTACTGTCTTTATAATCACTTCTCTGCATTATATTCTTGAATAATTTCAAGCCCTATTGTTTTAAGTATTACTTCTGTGCAGGTAATTCTAAATCGATATTTTCATCCCACATTTATTTTCAGAGCTCTAATAGATCTGGAGCTCTGAAAATAAATGTGGGATGAAGAGGTATATAGACATCTGTAAATTTAGCATATCCAAAGCTAGTAAAATCATCATCTTTCTTTCCCCACCCTGCTCCTTGAGTCTGTGGTATTTATCTTCATGAATGGCTTCTTTCTCTTATCCTTTGTATGCAGTCTTTCATTAAATCTTGCACATTTTCTCCTAGGTTTCTCTTAGCATATTCATAGTATAGCATACCTTGGCAATACTATGGATGTGATTTGAGACCACCACAATGGAATGAGTCACACAAATATTTTGGTTTCCCAGTGCATATGAAAGTTATGTTTATGCTGTAGTCTGTTAAGTGTGCTATAGCATTATGTCAAAAAAAGCAATGTATATACCCTAATGAAAAAATACTTCACGCTAAAAAATGTTAGTACTCATTTGAGCCTTCAGTAAATTGAAGTTTTTTGCCAATAGAGGGTCTTGCCTTGACGTTGGCTGCTGACTGATCAGAGTGGTGGTTATTAAAGGTTAGAGTGACTGTGGCAGTTTCTTAAAATAAGACAGCAGTGAAGTTTGCTTATTGATTGATTCTTCCTTTTGTGAAAAATTTCTTTGTAGCATATGATGCCATTGATAGCATTTTACCACCAGTAGAATTTCTTTCAAAATTGTAGTCAGGTCTCTTTAAACCTGCTGCTTTTTTCCATAACATTCTGCATTTTTTTTTTCCTTTTCAACAATATTCATAACGTGTTCACCAGGAGTAGGTTTCATCTCAGTGAACCACTTTCTTTGCTTATCCATAACAAGCAACTTGTCATCCCTTCAAGTTTTATTATGAGATTGGAGCACTCCAGTCACATCTTTAGGCTCTACTTCTAATTCTAGTTCTCTTGTTGTTTCTAACACATCTGTAGTTACTTTCTCAACTGAAGTCTGGAACCCCTCAAAGTCATCCATGAGGGTTGGAATAAATTTCCAAACTCCTTTTAATGTTGATATTTTGCCCTCCTCCTATGATTCATGAATGTTCTTACTGGCATCTAGAATGGGCAATCCTTTGTAGAAGGTTTTTAATGTACTTTGTCTGAATCCATCAGAGGAATCACTAGCTATGTCAGCTGTACTTTTTGAAAATGTATTTCTTAAATAAGATTATTTGATTCATGGGGTGCAGAATACATATTGTGTTACCGAGTATAGAAACAGTCTCCTTGTATACCTTTCCTTATAAACAGAGCTCATGACTAGGTGCATTGTGAGCAGTAGTACTTTGAAGTGAATCTTTGTTTCTGAGCAATAGGTCTCAACAGTGGGCTTTAAATATTCAGTAAACCATGCTGAAAGTAGATATGCTGTCATCCAGGCTTTGTTGTTCCTTTTACAGAACACAGGCAGAATAGATTTAACTTAATTTCTCAAGGGCCCTAGAATTTTCTGAATGGTCAATGAGCATTGCCTCCAACTTCTTCTTCTTCTTTTTTTTTTTGAGTTGGATCTCACTCTGTTGCCCAGACTGGAGTGCAGTGGCACACTCCCAGTCACCACAGTCTCGACATGCTGGGTTCAGGCGATTCTTTCTCCTCAGCCTTCCAAGTGGAACTATAGGTGCACAATACCACACCTGGCTTATGCCTCTGTCTTCAAGTCACCAGCGACAGTAGCCCCTAACAAGATTGTTAGCCTGTCTTTTGATGCTGTAAAGACAGACATTGACTTCTCTATGACTGTGAAAGTCCTAGATGCCTTCTTTCAGGAGAAGGCTGGTTTGTCTACATTGAAAATCTATTGTTTAGTGTAGGTACCTTTACCAGTGATCTTAGCTAGATCTTCTGGAGAACTTGCTGCAGCTTCTCTGTCAGCACTTTCTGCTTCCTTGGACTTTTCTATTATGGAAAAGACTTTTTCCTGAAACCTCATGAACCACAACATCTGCTGCCTTCAAACTTGTCTTCCTCACCTCTCTTAGCCTTCACGGAGTTGAAGAGAGTTAGGACCTTTGTCTGGATTAGGTTTTGGTTTAAAACAATGGTCTCCAACTTTTTTGGCGTCAGGGACTGATTTTGTGGACGACAGTTTTTCTGCAATTGGGAGCTGGGGGAATCATCAGGCATTAGATTCTCATAAGGAGCTACAACCTAGATCCCCTCACATGCACCATTAACAATAGGGTTCAGCTCCTATGAGAATCTAATGCTGCCGCTGATCTGGCAGAAGGCTGATGTGACAGGAGACAGAGCTCTGCTCCCTTGCAGCTCACTTCCTACTGTGTGGCCCAGTTCTTAGCAAGCACAGACTGAGTGTTGGGGACCCCTGGCTTAAGGGAATGCTATGACTGGTTTGATTTTCTGCCTAGACCACTAAAACTTACTCCATATCAGCAATAAGGTTGTTTCATGTTCTTATCATGTGTGTTCACTGAAGTAGCACTTTATTTTATTATAAAGATCTGGGGTACAAGTGAGGATAACTACATAGGTAGGCTGCATACAGGTGAAGTTTGGGCTTCAAACTGACCCTCATTCCCCTGGTGGTGGACCTGGTACCCTTTGTATTGTCATGTGCCCCCCCCCGCTTCTTTCTTCTTCCTTCCTCTAGGAGTGCCCAGTGACTGCCAATCTTTTCCAATGTGATTATTGTTCAGGCCCCACTTACGAGTGAGAACATTTGGTATTCAGTTCTTTGTTCTGTGATAGATCACTTAGTATGATGTTCTCTAACACCATCCAATTTGCTGTGATGTCCATGGTTTTGTTCTTCTTTGTGGCTATGTAGTCCTTCTTTTTATATAAATGTACACATTTTCTTTATCCAATACACTTTTGACGGACAGTAGGGGTGGTTCCATGTTTTAGCTATTGTGAATAGTGCAGCAGTAAATGTGTGTGCAGGTGTCTTTTTTGTAGAATGATTTATGTTCCTGTGGGTGTATTCCCAGGAGGGGGATTGTTGGATCGTATGGAAGGTCAGTTTTTAGTTCTGGAATCGCCACACCACTTTTCATAGTGATTGAACTAGTTTGCACTCCCATGAACAGTGTAGAAGTATTCTCTATTTACTGCTCCCATGCCAGCATCTGTTGTTTTTTGATTTGTTAATGACAACCATCCTTACCAGAATTAGGTGGTATCTTATTGTAGTTTTGATTTGCATTTCTCTGACGATTAGTGAGGCTGAGCATTTTTTCATGTGTCTTTTGGCTGCTTGTATGTCTTTTGAGAAGTGTCTGTTCATGTCCTCTGCCCACTTTTTATGGGTTGTTATTTTTTTCCTTTCACTTCCTTTCAGTTCCTTTTAAATCCTGGATGTTAGGCCTTTGTCAGATACATGCAAAACACCACTCAAAGGAATCAAAGACACAAACAAATTCAAAAACATTTCCTGCTAATAGATTGGAAGAATCAATATTTTCAAGATGTCATCCTACCCAAGGCAATCTACAGATTAAATGCAATACCCATCAAATTGCCAACATTGTTTTTCTCAGACCTGGAAACAGCAATGCAGAAATTCATATGGAAACAGAACAGAGCATGAATAGCCAAAAAACAATCCTCAGCAAAAGAAACAAAGTAGACTTTTAACTTCATTTCAAGACTACAGTAACTAAAACAGCTGGTATTGATACAAGAATAGACACATAGACCAATAGAACAGGACAGAGATTCCTGAAGCAAAAACATGGTCTTTCAACTACCTCATTGTCAACAAAGCCACCAACCGCTGGGGAAAGGTGACCATATTTAAGAAATGGTGCTGGGAAACTGGACTCCTTTGTATCACCATATACAAAAATCAATTCCAAATGAATCAAAGGCCTAAATGTAAAACCTCATACTGTAAGAATCCCAGAAGAAAATATGAGAAGCACCCTTATGCACATAGGAGTAGACAATGAATACTTGACTGAGTTCCCAAAAGCAAATACCATTAAAGCTAAGATAGACAAGTGGGACCTATCCAATTGAAAAGCTTTTGCACAGCAAAAAGAAACCTTCAAGAGAGTAAAGAGACAACCCACAGAATGGAGTAGCACTTTAAATTTCCTTCAATAACTTTTCCTTTGCATTCACAATTTGGTTGTTTGCCACAAGAGACCCAACTTTTGGCTTATATCAGCTTTTGACATACCTTCCTTACTAAGTTTAATCATTTCTGGCTTTTGATTTAAAGTGAAAGACACGTGACTCTTCCTTTTGCTTGAACACTTAGTTGTCATTATAGGGTTATTAATTGGCTTAATTTCAATTTTCTTGTGTCTCAGGGAATAGATTTGAGAAGAAGGGGAGGGATGAAGGAATGGCCTGTAGGTGGGACACTCGTTAACACACACAATATTTATTGATTAATTTTGCCATCTTATATGGGCACAGCTTGTGGTACCCCAAAACAATTAAAATAGTAATCAAAGATTACTGTTCACAGGTTGCCATAACAGATATAATAATAATGAAAAAGTTTGAAATATTGTGAGAATCATTAAAATGTGACACAAAGACCCAAGCTAAGTACATGTTGTTGGAAAAAATGGCATCACTAAACTTGCCCAAAGGCAGGGTTGCCACTAACTTGAAGTTTTTTTAAAAAACCCTATAATATCCGTAAGACTCAATAAAACAAGATATGCCTGTATCTGCTGTTAGTTCTTTTCTTTTCAGAGTGTTTCTATGATCTTTTTGAAATACTGATTCTGATCTTTGTTACCCCTCTGCTCAAAAACTCCAAATGTCTTTCAAATCATCTTTTTTGAAATTTTAAAATGTTTTCTTTTTTTCCCCCCTACTGCTGAATTGAGCCAGTTCTGTTTGTATGTTGGAGTAGAAAGAAGTTAAAAACCATGTGCAGTACAAATTCACATCTTTGCATTGTGTCAGAGCTTTTATCACCTAATCTTATCCTGTTTTTTATTTTTATTTTTATTTCTTGAGTCAGGGTCTCACTCTATCACCCAGACTGGAATGCAATGGCACGATCATGGCTTACCACAGCCCCTACCTCCTGAGCTCAGGCAACCCTTCCACCCTAGCCTACCAAGTAACTGGGACTGCATCTGGCCTTTTCCTGTTTTATAACTTGACAGACACCATATACCACTGGATGACTTGCTGTTTGCTTATTCCATTCATTTTTAAAAACAGTAGTGTTTTGTTCAGTGAAGTTCCTACCAGGTGAATTGCTACTTGAACTCCTGTGTAATCTTTAAAACTTTACTCAGATAGGTACTTCTTATTGGAACTGTAAGGACTCTCTTAAATGCAAAAAGATCTCTTTATGTCCTCAGTGATATTTTCGTACTTTCTACACAGTGCTCTTAATGACTCTTGTGTCATCATTGTTATTTGGACCATTCTCCTGAATTATAATATGGTGTTTTTCCTTCCCTCTATTCCTAGGGCCTTGGCATATGTACTTTTTGGTATATGTAATATGAAGAGTAGCTAAAGGAATTAGGAACATTTTGCTGTAAAAAAAATGTGAGAATTCTTGGGGTGGGGAGGTTTTTATAGCATTTAAAAGGTTATTGTTTAAAAGAGAGATTCCATTTGATATGTGGAGCTCCAGGAGGTAGGGGATAGAAGCTGAAACAATACAGATTTTAGCATGTACAATTTAGAGGAAGATAAGTAAAAGACCTAGTACTGGAAGTCATACGTAGTAGCCTTTCAATAAATAGTATCCTATTAATTTTTTTGTTTTTTTGCTTTTTAAATTGACATATAATTCAGTAAAGTACACAGCTTTTGAGGGTGTGATTCAATGAATATTTTCATATGTGTTTGCCTATGCAAAAATTATCCCAAGAAAGAGAATATTTGCAGCTCTTCAGAAGTTCCTTCATATTCTTCCCATCATTCTCCCACAGATTTAACCCTGATGCCAAGCTTTATCACCAAAGATTAGTTTTCCTTGAAGATCTACAGCATGAATCCTTTTGTATTGACTTTCTTTTACTCATCTATTTATATGTGAGCTTTATGTCTTTGAAGAGAACAATTTTTTGTTCTTTTCATTCATTGTTCTTTTTTTAAAAAAAATCACTTTAATGGATTCTACTACATGAATGGGATCTTCCCCAGCATGCATGCACTCCACCTCATTTATTTATCCATTCTATATAACTTGAACAGATACTGTCAGGTGGTTTTCTGAAGTGGATATATGAATTGTACACTTACACCAGCAATTTGGTTGTTTCCCCCATTCCGATAGATTTAATACTTTTCATTTAAGAATCAAGCTTTTTATTTTATTTTTTGCATACATTGTTTATTCATTGGAGATGTTTTGGATATAAAGGAATATTTAAGGAAGAAAATGAATATTGTAGTCTCGTAGCCAATTACTTTAACCTTCAAAATACATTCTTTTAGTCCTTTATATTTTTAGTAAAATTTGGCTCATATTAGGCATACTTTTTTTTCTTTTTATTATTATTTTTTTATTTTAAAGATGTGGGGTCCAATTCAGGGATAGATATACAAGCGTTGATTATGCAGGTACTCTTGTTGATGAGGTGTGCTCCTCCCTCTCCTAGCAGTTTTCCTCAGTTACCAATCCTGCCCCCCACCCCCAACAGTTTCCCACTACTGCCAATCCCCTTCTTATAGTATTATGATAATAGGCATACTTTTTAAAAAACTTAGTACATTGTAGGTATTTTCTCCTATCCTATTATTCTTTCCCATTTCCATATTTATATCCTTTGTAGAAAATGTAATATGTCTACAGTCATGTACAGCCTGAATGTGCCTGATCTTGGAAGCTAAGCACAGTTGGGTCTGGTTAGTACTTGGACAGGGTACTGTCTGGGAATATTGGATGCTATAGGCTTTGGGGGAAAAAAAGACAAGAAAAATCTTACTATACTATGGGCATTTTCCTATATTCTTCTATGTTTCTTCTTTGTTGTGAGATAGCTGTGGTTCGCAAATCTCTTCTTCTCTTTCTTCCTTTAACCACTACTTCTATGAAAATACATAGTTCTTTTTTCAGGTCTAAAAATCGACCTCCCATATGACCCCACAATCCCCCTACTGGGAATATACCCAGAGGAACTCAAATCACTCTATGAAAAAGATACCTGTACACGCATATTTATTGCAACATTATTCACAGTAGCTAAGACATGGAACCAACTGTGCTTAGCTTACCAAAGCCCATCGAAAGAGGACTGGATTAAAAAAATTGTGGTACATATGCATGATGGAATATTATGTAACCATAGAGAAGGACAAAATTATGAACTGTTTAACAGCAACTTGGATGGACTTAGAGTCTATAATACTGAGTGATCTCTCACAGAAACAAAGAACTGAGTACCATATGTTCTCACTCATAAGCGGACCTTGAACAACTATCATAATACTATAATGAAAGGGATTGGCAGTAGTGGGATACTGCCAGAGGAAGGCACACCTCATCAGCAAGGGTATCTGCATGATGAACTATGTATACCTAACTAGTATACCTAACTCTGAAATTTTGCACCCCACATATTCAAAATAAAAAAAAAAAGGAAAAGCACATAGTTCTTTTCTTAAGCAGTATGTATTCAAAGTCCATTATAGATGTTACTTAAATATTCATTTATTGTCTCCTTATATGTAAGATGTGTTCTGGGCACTTTGGGATCCTGCCATTGGGTTGCTTTTAGCTTGTTCCAGAGGTAAGAATCAGGGATACATAAGAATTTTAAACATGTTAGGAAATTTTTGTGATATGTAACCTCTCCCCACCCTGCACAGCTTCATTCCTTCCCTTGACATATAAAGACACCAAATCCCCAAAAGTTCGAATTAGTTGTCCACAGCCACAAAACTTGTGGGAGAGCCAGAACTAAAACCTAGAATTAAAAGCTATGATTTCACCTTGAAGCCTTTTCACTTTAAGTGTATTGTATAGTGCTTTTCTTGATGTAAACTTTGTCATTTTCTTCTTTAGGGACAGTCTACAAAAAACATTTATTTTGGTAGCTAAAGAAAAATTGGTTTAATTTATGCAGTAATTACTTATTAAGTATTTCAAATGTAAGCCAGGCTCGGTAGCTCAGCCCGTAATCCTAGTGCTTTGGGAGGCTGAGGTGAGTGGATTGCCTGAGCCTGCGGGTTCAAGACCCGCCTGGGCAACTTGGCGAGACCCCATCTCTACAATAAATCAAAAAATTAGCCGGGCGTGGTAGCGCATGCCTGTAGTTCCAGCTACTTGGAAGGCTGAGGAGGAAGGATCGCCGGAGCCCAGCAGGTCGAGGCTGCGGTGGCCGGGAGTGTGCCACTGCATTCCAGTTTGGGCGACAGAGTGAGACTTCACCTCGGAAGAAAATAAAATAAAATGTGTGATACCTTGTTGCAAAGATTTCAGGTAGATGAGAAATTTGTTGATAACCTAGGGACATCTGTGTAAAGCAGTATGTAGAAAGAGCTTAGTTTTTGGAATTTGAGACATCTGTGTTAGACACCCAACCTGTGTAACTTATTCAATCTATTTAATCTCTTTGGAGCTTGGCTTCCTCCTGCATTCATTCATTCATTTACCAAAACCCTAACACATACCAAGAACTGTGCAAAGTACTGGTGACACAGCAAAATTCCTCCTTTCATCAGTCCTCATGCTGGGAGTGGAGTAAACAGATGGTTAACAAACAAATAACAAAAATATGTAGTATGTTATGGTCATAAATTGTATGGAAAAAAATAAAGCAGATACCCAGGCTATCAAATGATTGGGCAAGAGGTTGTAATTTATATGGTGGCCAGAAGAGTTATTGCCAAAAACTGACAGTTAAGCAAAGACTTCATTTTCAAAACGTGGTTACAGGATATCTCATTTATGCATCACTCATATATAGTGCTGATAAGCCAGCTCTAGACTGGTCTTTCTTAGGTTGAAACAGCACTTAAGAAGCTTTCTAGTATTTTCTCCATCAATTAATTATACCTCTCTCTGCCATTAATATCTTACTGTTTTGTTGTTGTGTTCTTATTCCTAGAAATAGTTTTTTTTCCCCCCCAAATATAAACAAACTGGGATTTCCTTTGGTGGTTAAGCAATGGGTAGGTGTTAAAGTACAAGTTTTAAGCCTCTTAAGGAGACCAGTAATGATGATAGTCAACGTGCAGCAAAATCCGTTAAAACCACTTTTTAAATGACTTACCAATCTTTATTACTTTCAAAAGCTATTTAAATAAACTTAATTTTCTATATATTTAAATAGGTAGCACATTAATTTTCCAACAGAGATCTCTTGGCAATAAACCAAGACAGTAATATACATTAATATGTTCACTAATAATCCAGCAGAACCACTTTTTAAAAAAGAAAGCATGCTTAAATTTACCTTTTATTGCTGCATTTCTTGTCCTAGTAGGTACCAGTGGAGAAAGAAACATTTTCTAATAACATATTCTCAAGGTTTGCTTACTGAGGCATTTCTTTGTCAAACATGTCCATTCATTGAAAGAAAAAAGCTTATAATGCGTCTTAAAGCATGCTTACATTTACCTTTATTGCTAGGTTGGAACCACATTTTAAAAATGCAGAGATAGTCATTCACTCATTTACTTAGTTGTATGTCAGTTAATATGCTTATCATAGATGAGAATCAGGAACTGACTAGCTTCTTTACCACATTTTATCCCTATGAGGAAAAAAAAATCACTTACTTGCTGTTCTGGGCAAATAGTGACTTTGTGTGAATTAGGAGGGAAAAAAAAGTAATAATAACTCTTAACTAAGGTAGAGTCTCTGAGTGGATTTCAGCCCCCTTTTCCAAGTCCTTAAGTCAAATTGTACATGGTACAGACTTCACATTCTTAAGCAGGAATTCTGACAATACATGGGGCTTATATTATAATGGTTATTATAATGGGGCTTATATTATAATGGTTGTGAATAGTGCCAATTCTAGAAAGCCTTCTCAGAGTAAATAGATATATCTATGAATACAGTCTATCTCATGGCACATGTTTAGTGTTTATATTGTATTCATCACATATAGGTTGAGTATTCCTAATTTTAAAATTACAGAGTTTACATTCTAGTAAAGGTAGAAAATAGATATAAATAAGAAAATTGTGGGTATTGGTATTATTAATAATGTGATAGAATAGTAGAAATTATTTTAAAAGAGATCTAGGAGAGCCTTCCTGAAGAAGAAACATTTACATTGAGACTTGTGCAAGGAAAAGGAATCAGCATGCCTAGATCTAGGCTAGGGGGGCAGAGCATTCCTGACCATGAGAACCGCAAGAATAAAGGCCTTGAGGTGCCTGGTCAAGGGAAAGAAAGGTACCTGCTGTGACTGGAGCATAGTGACCGTACAACTGTGGAGGACAGTGAGCTCCATGGCACCTTGGAGATGGTTTTTGTGAGGATAAAATATATAAACCAGGAAAATAGATAAAAAGCATCTCTCATACTACCTGGCACAAAGTTGAGTTGGTAAAAGAAGTTCCCTTCTTATTTATTTTTTTAATTTTTTTCATCAGAACCCCACCAGCATTTATTTACCAATTTGTAATTTGCTTTACTTATTTCCATTTATGTTCATCTGTTGGTTGTCATCTTTTTTCTTTTGAAAATTTTTAATTTTAAAGATGTGGGGTATAATTCAGGGTTAGGTATATAAATGTTCATTATGCGGGTACCCTTGCTGGTGAGCTGTGCTCCCCCCTTTATTTTTAAAACTTTTTGAATTATTGATGATCTTGGTGAACTTTCGTTTATGTAAGATATATGTATTAATATTTATAGTCTCAGAGATTAAAATGGAGAATTTGAAATATTTATTCATTTAAAAAATAATGATTTACGCATGTTGCATAAAAAACATTTTTAATTAAAATAACTAATTCAGTTCTTCTTGAAAGTTTGAATTTATTATTGGCAATAAATATACTGTAAGTTGTTTTTCTTGTAGTGACATACTCATTTTACTCATTTTCAAGAAAATATATGCCCCAAATCCAAGTTCTACTAACCCGAGTTTATCATTTAAGTAGACATAATAATCCATGGAAAAGTGGCTAGTTAGCTTGCATCTCAGTCTAACAAGTGTTTTTCCTTAAGACAGTCATCATATTTGGAAGTACTTTAACACATATTACCCATCTTGTTTCACAGAATATTAAGATATGCATAATAGGATCAAGATTTGATACTGCATGATCAAGGACACTAATGATTGAAAAAACCTTTTTCTTCTTTTTTTTTTTTTTAGCTTTGAGTACATAGTGGTCAGTACGGTGACTGCTGAGAGAGGCTGTTTTTTTTGTTTTGCCCTGCCTTGCTTTCGTGTTAAGGCACATGCAGTTTTACCACTCGTGCTTTTATACCATCAAGTACATATATCAACATAGTGAAAAAAGAAAATGACATCTTAGTTTTATTTTGAAAATTGTTTTGACCTCAAGGATCTTGAGCTCTTCCCTGAACAGACCACATTTTGAGAACACCCGCTATAGAGGATATTATTTGTACTTAATTATAATGTTTTGATCGTTTTCATTTTAATATGTCCTTGTTTTCCTAATTGGGTTGCCATAAGGAATCTAGTCACACACAGTACTGCTGTATGTGTATCTTAGCAAAGACTCTTATGATTTACTTAGTATCATTGGTCTATTTGATGACAGTACAATCAAGATAGCAGATTAATTTACAGAGGATATTTATAATATATTATAAAAGCTACAACGTAGGAATGTTATTCTATTGGTGTATTATTTGGAGTGTTGATTTAATTTTTTTTCCAACCATGCTTCTGTTTTGTTTTTAGGCTTGTATTGATGACAATGTTGATATGGTGAAGTTTCTGGTAGAAAATGGAGCAAATATTAATCAACCTGATAATGAAGGCTGGATACCACTACATGCAGCTGCTTCCTGTGGATATCTCGATATTGCAGAGTAAGCTAGTTCTGTGTTTTGTCCTAATACTATTTTAGAGAACCGAGATTTTACAGGAATTCATAGTTAAAGATAAATGAGCGAACTCTTATATTACCTTAATTCCAAGAAAGAAATAAGTGGTTCTTGGAAATCCAAACATTGAATCTCTTAGTATCTAATCTTCTTTGTGTCTCTTCACCTTCTTTGGACTTTAGTACTTTGTATTAACATTAGTAATTGTAAACATTTTCTGTCCTCATCTTTTTTTTTTTTTTTTGAGTACAGCTAGAGCATGATTCAGTGTTAACATTAAGCAATCTAGTCCATTCTATATAATCATGAATTGTTAGGAGAAGTTAACAATAATTCTCAATTGGGTTGTTCTGCTGTAGGAAGAATATGATATGAAGTTTTCCTGCTAGTCTGCTTGCTTCGTTTTTCTTAAGATTATTTTCTAAAAATATATTTTTTTAGAACATTCAGTAAGAAATAGTCATCTTATGGTTGGCTACTTTTAATGTGTAGATACTTTTCAAGATAATCTGATTTTTTAAAGCATTTAACAAGATATCCTGAAAGAAGTTTTAATTAAGTTATTTTCTTTTTCTTACTCCTTTGTATCCACACCACAAACAGTTTTGTTGTGCCTCCGCTTACATAAAAGTTTATCAACTAATAAAATATTAAATATGGAATTCTATTCTATAAATATCTGTACATTTCAGTTTTTTCCTCATATATATTGGAGATCTGATATGTCAGTTTTAAGGGAGAAACAGTGAATAGTGAAATGAAAAAATTACTCTTGACCTGCAAATCAGAAGATGAGTTATGTGAGTTTTATTACTAACTGCACTACATGTTTCAGTGATTTGTTTCATCTTTCTGAGTCTTAATTTCCTTATATGTAAACTGAAGAAGACTTTTGCCATTGCGAAACAATAGTGGTTGTTCAAACTTATAATCATGATTCTCAAGTACTTTACTTCCATTTTGTACTTTTCATGCTCATCAGAAGACTTAGATTTCTTCTTCCTAGAAAAAAATGGGTAATTGTGCGTTTATCTTTAACAATACTTAAAGATTAGGTACTTAACTCTGTAATCAATTGATGTGGATTATGAATGCTTCCTCAACCACTGTTGAGGGGTGTGACCTTGGCAAGTTGTTTAACTTTTCTAAGCTTCCGTTTTCTCCTCTGCAAAATGGAAATAGTATTTCCTAGGTTTGTTGTGAGGATTAACTGTGGTAATTCATCATGCATAGCATCTGGCACATAGGAAATAGCATGCACTGACTTTTGACCATTATCCTTTTTATCTACCTTTAGGAAAATGAAAACTCAGCCTCTGTCTTCAGGTGTTTGATCCTTGTGTTTCCTTTTTTAATTCATGCTTCCAAGTTTGAAAAGGTAGTAATGATTGTCCTGAATAATTTCCTTGTATTGACATGATTGGATCATAGACCCAGTGTTTCATTTGGAATGCTTTTAGCTGCAAGTAACAGGATACCCAATTTTAAATGACCTAAAGAATAAGAGCATTTGTCATACAGGATAGTTTATGTTTAGAGGAAGGGCATTCAAGTTTATTAAGGTGCTCAATGATGTCAGCAAGGGCCTGGGATCTATTTTTTTCTTCTTTTGAATTTCTTAGATATGGACTTTGTTCGTAGCCTTGTCTCCTCATGGTTAAAAGATGGTTGCCACAACTCCAGAATTGTGTTTTTTATATATTCACATCCAAAAGTGAAAAGCGGGTTGGAGATAGAAAATTTCTTCTCTGTATTCTGCAAATATCAAGGAAGAAAACCTTCCTCCAGAGAGCCCTCTGCATTCTGAAGATTCTCCTAAAGAGAATTGGCCCAGGCTTGGTCATTTGTCCATGCTCTAGCTGACAAAAGTAGATATCTGGCATTAGCTTTTACATGCCAGCAAATAAGTATGAGGAAGGGTATGCAGTTTTTGTTAATATTGTCAGTAGTGGAGGGAGGATATGGAATATGGGCTTCACAGGACTAGTACTAACAAAGTGACTTTTCTGGCCAAGGTTGACTCAGGGTTTGCTAATCTCTCTGTAGGCAGTTTGAATTTATGGCTATGGTATAACCGAAGTATTTCAGTCCATAGTTCTAATTAAGACTAGAAGAATGGTGCATTTTCCTTTTTTGCTCTTTTTGGTGTCTGAGATTCTTTTTTAGAATAATAACAATATTTTTATAAAAGGCAATTTAGTATATACTGGGTTTTTTAATAAGGTGATGATAGTACAAAATCCAAAAGATAGTTCCAAATGACCAATTATTTTTATCAGCATAATCTCTTTCAGCAATTAATTTCACTAATGAGTTAGAGAAGTTAATGATACCCTATTTTCTTGGATATGGAAAAACTAATAGCATGGTGGCTTAAGAGATAGGATGAAAATATTCCTTGGGTCAGAGTGTCTTATAGGGGTGAAAGAATGCCCTTATAATAATGACATAGAGACAGTAGTTATAAACAAGGGATGTCCTAGGAAAACTGGGGCATGTGGTCATTCTACTAACTGAAGTATTTTGGACTTAAATTTGTTGCAAATCCTGGTTCTGCCATTTACTGGTTTTGTGTCTATGGTCAACCAACCTAGCCTCTGTGATTTAAGATTCTTTATAAAATGATAATGATCTAACTTCTTCCTAGCTCTTAGTGCTCCTATAGTGTTCCATTTCACATTTTTTAAATCTGTCAATACTGGACTACTTTTAGTTCTCCAGCATTTGCTGCTGGTTAATTTTGGTGTGTCTTTTCTCATAGTGGTTTATCTGTCTGCTTGCTGTACTTGACCATCTCCTACCAAACTCTTCAGCAAGCAGTTTATATAAGGGTCACTTCTTCCAGGAAACCTTTCTGATGTTCTTGGATGGTTCATCCTCATCTCTAACATGGTAGTTATTTACATGCTTCTTTACCAACTGCATGATACACAAAATAATACGAATTCATCCCTATTTAAGTGAGCCATTAAGCCTAAAGTGGTTTACTCTGAGGATTTAAAGATGATTAGGGAACATTGAGTTCTAATTTTTTTATCTCTTTTGGCGATAATAGGATAAAGAATATCAGGTTACAGTTTCATTTCTAGGCATTTAACAATTTTACATTTGGTCTGTAGTTTAGCAGGAGCCAGGTAAACAGATATAATGAGTGATGGCTCTTCATATTCTGGCCCAATTATGTCACCTTTTCATTAAGATAATTGTCCTCAACCTTTTCTTACCCTTGAAAAGGTCTTAGGATAAACTAAAAATAGAGGTTGTTTAATAATGTCTCTTTTCCAAAGTGCAATGGAGGACAAATAAACGAGGTGAGTTTGGGTGCCCCATGCTATGATGCTATGATCAGCATATGCATTGTTTCAATAAGTACGGATTATATTGAGTTTTTCATTCTTAGAAATATTAATTAATACATTGCTTAACATTTTAAAAATTATGCCATTAATATTTGTACTCCTACTCTATATCAGATCAGATATTTAAATGTTTGCATTAACCTCATTTTTTTCCTTTGGTGTGCTGAATCAACAGTGTTATGGTCTGAATAGTTTCACCCAAAGTTCATATATTGCGTCCCTAGCCTCATTACCTCAGAATGTGACTATATTTGGATAAGGGACCTTTAAAGAGATGAATAAGTTAAAATGAGGCCAAAAAAGTTGTTTCTAATCCAGCCTGACTGGTATTCTTTTAAGAGAAGGACATTTGCACACAAAAAAAGACAGCAGGGTCCCTTGCATAGAGGAAACAGGCCATATGAAGAAACAGCAAGAAGGCAGCCATCTACCAGGTAAGGATACAGGCTTCTGAAGAAACCAGATCTGCTGACACCGTGATCTTAGACTTCTAGACTCCAGAACTATGAGAAAACTTGTTTCTATTTAAGTCATCCAGCCTGTGGTATTTTGTTATGGTAGCCATGGCAAACTGACATAGGCAGTATAAAATCTTTCTTGTCACATCAAGGCATATTCTTCCCTAAATATTACAGTATTAATGTTATTAACTATGGATGCGAAGTAAAATTGAATAGTATGACTTTGGACATACCAGAAAAGGCAAATGATTATGGAACCCAAGAAACATGTATGCAATTTAGTGTTCTAGTATATCAATTAGTAATGGCTCTATAACCATAAACTACAACTGGATTATAAATTTAAACTATTATATGCCAAGCGTTGAAAACCAAGTCCTTGGAAGAAACAGTTAGATGAATGTATAGGAGCTATGCAACACAGCCTTTTTATTTTGTCATTTTTTATTTATTGGCTTTTGTTTTGTTTTGTTTTTTGAGTTGAAGTCTCACTCCGTCGCCAAGGCTGGAGTGTAGTGGCATGCTCACAGTCACCCTAGCGTCGACCTGCTGGGCTCAGGCGATCCTTCTGCCTCCACCTTCCAAGTAGCCAGAACTATAAGTGCGTGCTACCAGGCCCAGCTAATTTTTTGATTCATTATGGAGATGAGATCTTGCCAAGTTGTCCAGGCAATCCTCTCACCTCGACCTCCCAAAGTTCTGGGATTACAGACTTGAGCCACTGCGCCTGGCTTGACTTGAATATTTTTAAAAAGAAACTTTCTCATGTCTACTATTTGGTTACCCCAAGTACAGTTTTTATAGGAAAGATAGGATATGTTTTTATTCTTTCCTGTTGTATACTGGTTTTTAAAATAATTAGTTTGCTCACCATCTACCTTCAGTAGGAACTTTTTTTTTAGCAATTTAAGTAACATTAGGAGCTAATGCATTTGAACATTGTCATGTGTTTTAACCCATTGCTGTTTTTCTCTTCATCATTGAGCATGTTGTACCATCTTTGGTCATTGAGAGTCTCTTCAAGTTGACTTCTAAACTCTTGGGACATGACCAAGATAATGTGGTCTTTAAAAGCTTACTTATTCTCTTATATGGCAAAATCTTCCAGGCTCATCTTTTACATTTCCTCCTGCCAAAGGCTTGGAATCCCTATTTTTTCCAAGGAGCCCTGTTCCTTGTAATGGAGTGCTAAGTATGTTCATTGCTTCTGAATTGGTCATTGGTTTGGGGTCAAAATCATCACGAAGGTGTATTTCTTTAACCTCTTCTATCTTGAGTCACTGTCTCTTCTCTTTCTCTTTATGATTACTAACTTTCTTCATCATATATTACCCATACATTAGACTGACTATAATAATACCACCACCACCAACACAACAATATGATTTAAAAGCAGTTTGAAGTTTTGTTTTTGAGGGTTTTGTTTTGTCTTTGGAGGACATTTCTTTTTGTCTCTGAGGTACCCAACTTGGAATATACAATCAAATTACTATAGGCTGAATTCATTTGAGAGTTTACTTTTTAAAAATTTAATATGGTTTTATAATTTATATAAAATAGCAGTTCCAATGACAGTATCTACTCTGCCACCCTATTTCCTCCCATACTCTATTGGTATCTATTCTCTAAAATATTTCAAATTGCTCTTAAAATGTAAATATTATTAATTTTAAAAATGATAGAATATCACACACATATTTCTCCTCTTTGCTTTTTGTCCACCCAATACTCTATTCTGGGAGTCACTTTCTAGTGGAATAGAGATAATGATAATCATCCTTTTCAGTGGTAGTACTCCATTGTATAGTGTGTCATTATAGTTTGTTCATCCTGTCCCTCTTAAATGACTAATGAATGTTTAATTGAATTACTACAGTTTTAGTCTTAGAGTTGTCTTTTTTTATTCTTGCAAATTATGGGAATTTTTATGTTTATCTGAAAAGCATTTTGTAATATGAACAGGAAAACTTACATGCCTTGTTTAAACATTTTGGTTATCGATGTAATTGTTATCTGATATTATTTTTTTCTTTGTTTTTGCCTCATCAGTACATTTTTTTTTTAGACTTCTGCTACAAATATTTATGGAATGCTTTTGAGTAGCTTTAGTGTTAAATTTTCCAATATAAGGGGAGAATTTGTCCTATATTAGCTTAGCATTATATGGTTTAATTGAATGGAGAGTAGAATATTGATCAATTAGTACATTTAATATATTTTTCTTCTTGTTTGGACTAATTTTAAAGAAACTGCTGTTGAAGATTTTATATCTTTGTATAAAATGTTTGTAGTATTACACTCAGCGACAGTTTCATGGTCTAATTTACAGCCTGGAAAGAATGTCATTAGCTTTGTTTCTTTCATTAAAGAATCAACTTTTTTTTTTTTTTTTTTTTTTTTTTTTTTTTTAATGTCGAGATGAGGTCTCTCCAAGTTTCCCGGGCTGGTCTCGTACTTGCGGGCTCAAGCAATCCACTTGCCTCGGTCTCCCAAAGTACTGGGATTACAGGCCGAGCTGCCGAGCCTGCCCAGAGAATCAACTGTTTAAGGATATGATAACTTTAAAATATTTTTGGTGGCTTATTTATGACTTGGCTTTTCTTCTTCATTATAACCTTTTCCCCATAAACATCCAACAGAGTCTTCAAGATTTCTGTTGGCTCAACCTTCAAAATAGATCCAGTATCTCTTTTTCATAACCTCTTTCATTTCTCCCTGATCCTGGGCACTGTTGTTTTAGTGCAGTTGCCTTATCCTGAGCATAACTTTCATCTCCCTGTTTTCCTCACAGCAGCCAGTGTGATCCTTTTAAAAAATTTCAAGTCAAATACCATTACATTTTTAGTCAAAGCCTATCAAACGATTTATACTGCGTTCAGGGTAGAAGTCAGAGTTCTGGATGCCTGCAAGGCTATAGTTTTGCCCCCTGTCAACTCTCTGACTCTATCCTCCACTCTTTTCCAGGTCCTGTTCTATAGCCACACTTATCTTACTGAGCCTTTAAATAAATTAGGCATCTTGCTTCATGGTCTTTGCATCTGCTGATTTCTCTGTCTGGCATTCAATAATGTTATTTTTGGTGCTTTGAAAATAGACACTTCTGATTATCGTAGCTTTATAATAAAGTTTTAAGTCTGGAAGTGTGATACCTCCAGCCTTGTTTCTTTTGCTGAAGATTGTTTTAGGTATTTGTGGTCGTTGATGTTTCCATATGAATATCTGTATTGTCATTTCCAGGTCTGAGAAGAATGATGTTGGTAATTAATGCATATTGGGTTAAATCTATAGTTTGCCTTGGGTAGGATGAACATGTTAACAATGTTGATTCTTCCAGTCCATGAGCATGGAATATTTTTCCATTTGTTTGTGTCATCTGTGATTTCTTTGAGCAGTGTTTTGTAGTTTTCATTGTCACGGTCTCACTTCTCTGGTTAGGAGGTTGCCGAGGTATTTCATTTTTTTGTTATTGTTGCTATTGTGAATGGGATTGTATTTTTTGTTTGGTTCTCCGCCTGTTTGTTGTTGGTGTATAAACATGTGACTGTCTTGCACATTGATTTCGTACCCTGAGACTTTGCCAAGTCCTTTATTGACACAATAAAGTGTTTAATAGATTCTCTTGGATTTTTGAGGTATAGAATCATATCATCAGCAAAGAGGGATAACTTGACTTCCTCTTTTCCTATTTGGATATCCCTGATTTCCTTCTCTTGTCTGATTGCTCTAGCTAGGACTTCTAACACTATGTTGAACAGGAGGGGCGAAAGTGGGTAGCCTTGCCTTGTTCCAGTTTTCAAGAGAAATGCTTCCAATCATTGTCTGTTTAGCAATATGTTGACTGTGGGTATATAGTAGATGACTTTTACTATTTTGAGGTATGTTCCCTCTATGCCAAGGTATTCAAGAGTTTTCATCAAGAAGGAATGCTGGATTTTATCAAAAACTTTTTCTACATCTATTTATATAATCATGTGGTTCTTGTGTTTACATCTGTTGTTGTGTTTAATTACATTATGGTCTTGCAGATGTTGAACCAGCCCTGCATCCCAGGATGAAGCCTACTTGATCATAGTGGATGATTTTTGAGATGTGTTTTTGGATCTGATTTGCTAGAATTTTGTTGAGTATTTTTGCATTTATGTTCATCAGGGATATTGATATCTCTTTTTTTTGTTGGATCTTTACCTGGTTTGAGTATCAGTGTGATGTTAGCCTCATAAAACAATTTGGGGACAGTTTCATTTTTCTTGATTGCTTGGAAAACTTGTATACTTACACTCCCCTTTGTATGTTTTATAGAACTCCACTGGAAAGCCATCTGGTCCAGGACTTTTTTTGTGGGTCTTTTTCTTATGATGGGTCGATATCCTGGGTTGTTATTGGTTTATGTAATGTCTTAATTTCAGTGTAAACTAGTACAACCTCTGTGGAAAACAGTGTGGCAATTCCTATAAGATCTAAATATTGACCTCCCATTCGACCCAGCATTCCCCTTTCTGGGAATATACCCAGAGGAATTCAAATTGCTCTATGAAGAAGATACATGTACATACATGTTTATTGCAGCATTATTCAAAAACATGGAACCAACCGTGTTGCCCATTGAAAGTGGACTGAATAAAAAAATGTGGTACATACACACAATGGAATATTACGCAACCGTAAAGAAGGACAAAATTATGAACTTCGCAGCAACTTGGATGGATTTAGAGTCTGTATTACTGAGTGATCTATCACAGAAACAAAGAAATGAGAACCACATGTTCTCACTCATAAGTGGACCTTGAACAATTATAATACTACAAGAAAGGGATTGGTAGCAGTGGAAAACTGCCAGGGATGGGGTGGGGGGCACACTTAATCAATAAGCGTATGTGATCTCAAACCAGGTGAAGGGGGGACCAAAGTGAGGCCTAGACTTTACCTGTACAATGACCATTTGTATGCCAACCCTGAATTGTACCCCACATATTTAAAAATTTTATTACAAAAAGTAGACAATTCCATAATTTCAGAAATTCTTGCCAAATTTAAGAAAATAAGCCTCCCTTCCTTCTCTTCAAGAAACAGAATTCTGTATTGCGGTTAAGAGCTCAGTCTCAGGAGTCAGACAACTCTGCTTAAACTTTAATTCTGTCAAGTAATTGCTTTTAACTTTGGACAAATTACCAGCTTCTCTGAGCCTTTGTTTCCTCATTCATAGAATGGAAATACTCATACTTATTCCAAGTTTGTAAGATTATTATGAAGGTTAAATGAAATCATGTATATAAGAAACTTGACATAATATGTGGCAGATACTTAGCTGTTATTCATGATATAATTTTTGTCACTGCTTTTTTTTATTTTAACGATGTGGGGTACAATTCAGGGTTAAGTATACAAATGTTCATTATGCAGGTACCCTTGTTGATGAGGTGTGTGTCCCTCCTCCTGCAGTTTCCCACTACTGCCAATCCCGACTCCGCCCTTCCCTGGCAGTTTCCCACTATTGTCAATTCTTTTTTTAGTTTTAGGGTAATTGTTCAAGTTCCACTTACAAGTGAGAACATATAATACTCAGTTCTTTGTTTCTGTGATAGGTCACTTGGTATTATAGATTCTAAGTCCATGCAGGTTGCTGTGAAGTTCATAATTTTGTCCTTCTTTACGACTGTGTAATATTCCATCATGTATATGTACTACATTTTTTTAATCCAGTTATCTTTTGATCGGCAGCACAGTTTTTGTTATTGGGAACAATGCTGCGATAAACATGCGTGTGCAGGTATCTTTTTCATAGTGATTTGAGTTCCTCCATGTATATACCCTGTAGGGAGATTGCAGGGTCATATGGAAGGCTGACTTTTAGATCTTTTAGGAAATCACCAAACTGTTTTCCACAAACTTCCACATAAGTTATATTAGTTTGTACTCCCACCAACAGTATAGAAGTGTTCCCTTTTCCCCATATCCACTCCAGCATCTGTTGTTTTTTGAGTCATTGATGATGGTCATCCTGACTGAAATTAGGTGATATTTCAGTGTGGTTTTTAATTTGCATTTCTTTGATGACTAGTGAAGCTGAGCATTTTTTCATGTATCTGTTGGCTGCTTGTATGTCTTCTTTTGAGAAGTGTCTATTCAATCTTTTGCCCACTCTATAATGGGGCTGTTTTGTTTTTTCTTTTCAGCCTGTTTGAGTTCCTTGTAGATCCTAGATGTTAGACCTTTGTCAGACATACAGTTGGCAAATATTTTTTCCCAGTCTGTGGGCTGTCTCCCTGCTCTCTTGATGGTTTCTTTGGCCTTGCAGAACCTTGTCAGTTTCATGAGGTTAAATGTCTGTCTTATCTCTTATGGCATGGGCACTTGGGGTTTTAATCAGGAATTGGTTACCAGTTTCCAACTTCCATAAGGGTGTCTCCTTATATATAAACATATTTTTTATTTTAAAATTGTGGGGTACAGTTAAGGGTTAGGTATGCAAATATGTATCGTTCAGGCAATCTGCTGATAAGGGGTGTCTCCCCATCCCCAGACATATTAACTACCGTTAATCCCACCTCCCTTCCCCTCCCTACCCCCCATAGTTTCCCACAACTGTCAATCCTTTTCTTATAGTACTATGATAGATGTTCATGGTCCACTATATGAGTGAGAACATGTGATACTCAGATCTTTGTTTCTGTGAGAGATCACTCAATATTATAGACTCTAGTTCCATCCAGGTTGCTGCGAAATTCATGATTTTGTTCTTTTTTATGGCTGTGTAGTATTCTATCGTGTATATGTACCACTTTTTTTTTTTTTTTGAGTTGGAGTCTCACTCTGTCGCCCAGACTGGAGTGCAGTGGCCGCTCCCGGCCACTGCAGCCTCGACCTGCTGGGCTCCGGTGATCATTCCGCCTCAGCCTTCCAAGTAGCTGGAGTTACAGGCATGCGCTACCATGCCCGGCTGACTTTTTGATTTATTATAGAGATGAGATCTTGCTGCCCAGGTGGGTCTCGAACCCGTGGGCTCAGGCAATCCACTCACCTCAGCCTCCCAAAGGCACGGGATTACAGGCTGAGCCACCGAGCCCGGCCTGTACCACATTTTTAAAATCCAGTCCTCTTTTGATGGACAGCATGGCTGGTTCCAGGTTCTTGTTATTGTGAACAATGCTGCAATAAACATACATGTGCAGGTATCTTTTTTATAGAGTGATTTGAGTTCTTCAGGGTATATTCCCAGTAGGGGGATTGTGGGGTCATATGGGAGGTTGATATTTAGAGCTTTTAGGAATCACCACACTGCTTTCCACAGAGGTTGCACTAGTTTACACTCCCACCAACAGTGTAGCAGCGTTCCCCTTTCACCACATCCTCTCCAGGATCTGTTATTTTTTGAGTTATTGATAATTGCCATTCTGACTGGAGTTAGGTTGTATCTTAGTGTAGTTTTAATTTGCATCTCCTTGATGATTAGTGAGGTTGAACATTTCTTCATGTGTCTGTTGGCCACTTGGATATCTTCTTCAAAGCCAAAGAAACCATCAAGAGCAGGGAGACAGCCCACAGACTGAGAAAAAGTATTTGCCAACTCCATGTCTGACAAAGGCCTAACATCTTGGATCTACAAAGAACTCAAACGTGCTGAAAAGAAAAAAGCAAACAGCCCCGTTATAAAGTGGGCAAAAGATATGAACAGACACTTTTCAAAAGGGGTTCTTGTTTTAATCTTCTGCATGTGGTCAGCCAGTTTTCCCAGCACTGTTTACTGAATAGGTTCTCCTCTCCCCAGTGGTTGATGGTGGAGGCTTTGTCGAAGATGAGCTGATTGAAAAATTGAGGTTTTGCTTCTGGAATTTCTATCCTGTTCCATTGGTCTATATACCTGTTCTTGTACCAATACCAAGCTGTTGTGATTATTGTAACCTTGTAATTGAGTTTAAAGTCCAGGAGTGTGATACCTCCTGCTTTTTTTTTTTTCTCTGAGAATTGTTTTGGCTATTTGAGGTCGTTTATGTTTCCATATGAATTCCTGTATTGTCATTTCCAGGTCTGAGAAGAATGCTGCTGGTAATTTGATGGGTATTGAGTTAAATCTGTAGATTGCCTTGGGTAGGATGGAAATCTTAATGATGATTCTTCCAATCCATGAGCATGGAATATTTTTCCATTTGTTTGTATCATTTTTGATTTCTTTGAGCAGTGTTTTGTAGTTTTCATTGTAAAGGTCTTCCACATCTCTGGTTAGGAAGATGCCAAGGTATTTCTTTCTTTATTCCTTTTTTGTGTGTGTGGCTATTGTGAATGGGATTGTGCTGTTTATTGTTGGTTTGTAGAAATGTGCCTGTCTTTTGCACATTTGTTTTATACCCTGAGACTTTGTCAAAGTTCTTTATCAGTGCAAAGAGGTTTTTGACAGATTCTCTTGGGTTTTGAGGTACAGAGTCATGTCATCTGCAAAGAAGGATAACTTGGCTTCCTCTTCTCCTATTTGGATACCCATAATCTCCTTCTCTTATCTGATTGCTCTGGCTAGGACTTCCAAAACGATGTTGAAAAGGAGGGGTGTCACAACTATTTGGTGAAAAATAGGTACGCTCTTGGTTTTTCTGGATTATTTAGCAAAGGAAACTCTTTTTGTCTTTCAGTTTTAAGGCTGACTTATCTAGATGAGCAGAGTGGAGGAGAATGAAGTAATCATTTGTCATGTTTTCATTTATATGTGGTTATGTGGGCCACAAGGAATTTGAGAGATCTGTGAATTTTAGTTTCACGAACATATATCTTATCATGAATATTTGTTAATTAAAGCAAACATATATTTTGGTTAGAAATCTCAGAGGGGAAACAAAATGTAAGAGTTATGAAAATATTAACATTTATTTGAGATATTTATTTCTTGCTAGACTAATAATGAAGTATATTTGCCTAAAGCTGTAGAAAATGTTCTCGTAGTCATTCTTACTCAATTTGTAAAGGAAATTTGTGGGAATGTTCATTGTTATTCCCACTTTACCATCAGAATCGGATCCTCATTCTTAACACTCAAATCCTGATGTCCTTTCCCTTGTCTCATAAATGCCTCCCCTAGTAGCATTAGGCACTGAAATTGGAAAATCTGCAACATAGACCCTCATCTCTAAGCTTATAGACAGATATATTAGATAGCATTAACTCTAATATTCATGGAATAAATTGACCAGTATATAAGGGGCATGATGACCTTCAGTCTGTTTTTGAGGAAGACGTGATTAATTTTGTTTAGGCCAAATTAAAGAAAGATTCTAGGGGAGACGACATTAACTTATGTTAAATAATGAACATAGTCTTTGCCTCTGGGAGTTGGAAGTTGCCTGAGGAAAGTCATGTTACTCACAACAGAGAAGTAATACTGGTAAAGCTCTTTTAACCTGCCTCTGCTCTATTACTCTTGCTGTTTCTTTGTTAAAACATGTTGACTGGTACCCGTAGCCTAAACATTGCAGCTACTTCTACCAAGCTCACACAGTTCTAATAGTTGAATTGCAAGGCTACCAAAAGTTATTTGTATGTGTTTTCAGCCTGTTATGTTGTTAATGATTATATATTTTAACTGGTTAGTCCCAGATTTTTGAAAAGTGTGCAAAAACGAATATTCTTGCTAAGACACAAAGTTGAATACTTTAGAAAGACTCAAAGACAAGACCCTAAGAGTATAACTGCTGTGTAGTTAGACATGGGTGAAACAAATGAAAGACCAAAAGAAAAAAAAAATCTAAAAAGATTGTGTAACGGAGATAGTTTCGCTGCTAATTTTGGGTTCACGTTAAAGACACTTTGAAGTCTTAGATTATACATTACAGTTATTGTGTATGCAAGAATTGCAGCATGGAGTTATAGTCATTGGAGATATTATTCAAATAAATTTACTAGTCTTCATTAAAGGGTAGATGAATTTTCAATTATGTCTTTTATGTTGAAATAAATGTATTGTGTTTTATGAGTCCCTATTTTAACCAACTTTTTCAGTTAACCAAGTAGATAGTGGTTCTGATTGTATTGGATAAAGGGCTTCTTTGGAGCCATTATTTTTTGGAGCAAGGGCATTAGTGGAATATGGAGAGAGTAACAGATAAGACTGGAAGAGTGAGCCACTGCTACGTCCAGAGATTTGTATGCTATGCGGAGTTTGTCCTTCGGTGATGATGCAGTTTTAGGGATGTTATGACCTTCAGTCTGATTTTTAGGAGACTATTCTTGACACGTTAGGGAGGTTGAATAAGATAACTAGGGCAGTGGCAGTGAAAATAGAAGTGAAAGAAATTTGGAGAATACAATCGCAAAGACTGGTGTAATTCACTGGATCTAGGTAGTATGATAGGAAGATAAAAGTGGTGGTGGTGATGATAATAGCAAGTGCTTATTATATGCTTTTCTCTGCTTTAAGTTCTATAAATAACATAATTTTGGTTATCCCAATAATCACATGAAAACATAATTCTAAACCTCCAGAACTCTGAAAAATGAAAAAAATAAATTGTAAGTTTGATATAGGCACATTTGGCAGCAAACCATGACCTGAACTGATTTGAGGCTATTTCTAGTCTTTATCCCACTTAACTGTCAGTTTATTTTTTCCCAGAAGTGTGTTTGGTTATGAAGTTCTGCTTTAGACTGAGAGAATGTTACATAAAGTATGAAAAATGTTAAGATTTGGGTTTGGATGAGGGATAGTAGACTGTATTAATAATTCCTACTTTATAGATGAGGAAACTTGAGTTATAGAGTTACTGTGTCCCACACAGTAAGTAGCAAAGCTAGGATTTGAACTGAAACAGTTTAACTTTTCAACCCTTCACTTGTAGCCATTACACTATTCTGTCTCTCTTTCTAGACTTTGTAATTGGGAACATGATGCCATTAAAGTTACTAAAGGATCTAAAGAGCAGGATTGGGGAAGCAGCAGAGGGAGGCAGTATAGTAGAATGTAGGTTGAGATTGGTCTAATTTGTGCCATCAATGGAAAAAGTGCAGTGGGAAGTCCAGGAATATTTTGGATATGTTTACAATGCACATGCTGGATTTCATAAAATCTAAGATGCTATTGTTGAAACATTATATGTTATATACCAATTTTAAAAGTTAGACTGGGTGCCAAAGCTCACACCTGTAAGCAGTTTGGGAGGCCAAGGTGAGAAGATTGCTTGAGCCTGGGCACCATAGCAAGACCCTGCCTCTACAAAATAAAAATATTAGCTAAACGTGGTGGTGCATACCTGTAGTCCTAGCTATTTGAGAGGTTAAGGCAAGAAAATTGCTTGAGCCCAGGAGTTTGAGGTTACAGTGAACTGTGGTAATGCCACTGCACTTCAGCCTGGGTGACAGAGTGAGACTCTGTGTCTCTGAAGGAAAAAAAAGCTTTAAAAAATTATGGTACAGCGTTTATTTTTATCTCATAGATTTTATTCACATAGTATCATTCTCTGAATTAAGCAATATTGTATCAACAACACTCTAAACAGTATACTGTTTAGAGTTTAAGCAATATTGTATCAACAACACTCTAAACAGTATACTGTTTAGAGTGTTGTTGATACAATATTGCTTAATTCTATGCCTTTGGTGTGCATTCTGCAAATTTTGATGTTAGTGCCTTCTGGCTCTTACCAGAGGTAACAACGAAAAAGTTTCCAGGTAACATCCAGGAAGACATTTTAAATAATAGTTAAGCTCAATAAATATGGTTCCAACAATGTACATAAGTTAATTAATGGTAGTGGAAACAATATTAATAACTGTGAATGGTGTCACATGTGGATGATGACAACCATAACATGCCAAACATCTGGCCAATATCTATTATAAGATATCATTGATTTTAAGGTTCATTGGTTGTAGAAGATCTCAGTGATATTAAAATGTGGAGAAAATGTGCATCTTAGAATTGTTAAATGAAGAGTAAGATTTTTGCCTCTGAACTAAAAGCTGCAGTAATAAAGTAAGACAGTAGTGCACATAAATGATTTTAATAAATAAACACATGCTAGTCAGGAGTTAGTGCATGGCTGAAGAGGTTTAGAGTCACTTCTTTGGGGAAGAATTGAGACAAGTAAGAAATGCCAAAGACTGATTTGAGTATTTCTTATGTTTAAGAATTGATTGCTTTATGATGAGAAAAATTTAAATACTTTACACATTCTGAATTTCTTTTTTGCAAATAACAATCCAGATGCCCAGTTTCACAAATAAACTCATTTCTTTTGAAATTTCCATAATTATTGACACAATTAGTAATTGTGGAATGATTTTAAGATGTCAGAAATTGAGCAAAATATCTAGCAAGGTACCAGGAGATTGGACTAATAACCTGACATATTCAAAAATGATACTTTTGCCTGTGGAGTTTTTACAAACTGAATTATTTTTTAATGTTAAAGTGAATAATATTATAAGCATTGCAAGTTCTTGACAATTAAAAATGAGAGAGAGAATTTTCCTTCTGGGAAGATAAAATAGATACACTTTTTCTTGTTATTCCCACTAAGTACAACTAAAAACTCTGGACATTATGTCTAAAACACAAGAGACCTTGAAAGGTAGAGAAGGTAGAGGAAATAAGGATCTTGGGACCCAAAGCACAATACAGCAGTGAGTCCCTGGATTTTCTTTTGTCCCACCCGTATATTCCACAGTTAGAACTGAAGAAGGTGATAACCCAAGAGGCTGCAATGAGTGGACACCAGAAAAAAGCTACTACAAAAGCCTAACCTGTTTAGCCAAATACTAGAAGGACACCATAGCAAGACAGAAAACTTAGAAAATAACCATACTATTTCAACCAAACCACAGGAAAAAAACTTGGTCGTACTCACTCCAGCAAAGGCCAAGTAGGGAACCTTGGACTTCACCAACCTGTAATGAGATACCCCAGCACTCCATTGGAATGATGTCTGATTAGGCCATCTGTACATAGTTAGTACAGCTCTACGTCACTTACAATGTCACTGGAGATTATTTGGGAAACCTAGACTTCCACTCCTATCTGGGAGTAAAGAAGAGCTCCTGCCTCTCTCTGCTGGGTGGTGTCAGAGAAGGCCTATTGGAGAGTGAATGCTTTAACCACGGCCCAGAAATAAAGGGGACTTTCTCCATCTTCCCATCCTCCTGCCACCACCTTGGGATGTCAGTGGAGGCTGTATGGGAGCAGTAGTGATATACTCATACTCTTCTTGGCCAGGAGAGGTATCAGTGGAGGTTTGTAGGAGAGTCAGAACTCCTACCCAACCCAGAAATCTCAAGAAGCCACCCTATCTCTGGTGTCAGTGGAGGGCAAGTGAGAGATGGAACTTCTTCCCCAACTTGCAGTACTGAGATGGCACCTCCCTATATACTTCTGCTGAAGTAGGATCAAACAAACCCATCTAACAAAAATTTAAATAAGATCTAAAGTCTTAGGATTCCCAGAATGTTCAGATTTTAATTGAAAATTGTCATAGAACCCAAAAGATCTCAAACTGAATTTAAAAAGACAATTAATAGAGACCCAACTCCAGGATGACAGATAATATTGCAGTTATCTGACAAAAATTATAAAGCAGCTATCTTAAAGATGCTTCAGCAAGCAGTTATGAGCACTCTTGAGACAAATGAAAAAATAGAAAATCTGCAAAGAAATAGAAGATGTGAAGAAGAACCAAATGAAGAGATTAGAGCTAAAAAGTCTAATAATGAAAATAAAAAATTCAAAAGATAGGCTCCAGCAGCAGAATGGAGGGGATAGGAGAATGAATCAGGAAACTGATAGGACAATGGAAATTACCAAATCTGAACAACATTTTTTAGAAAATAGACTAAAATAAAATGAACAGAGTCTCAGGGACTATAAAAAAAGAGCTAACATTTATCCATCAGAATCTCTTGGAAAAAGAGGAGAAAGAAGGCATGGCTGGAAATGTATTCAAATAAATGATCAGTGAAAACTTCTCAAGTGGGGCAAATGATATAAACTTGCAGATTCAAGAAGCTTAGCAAACTCCATACAAGATAAACCAAAGCAGTCCACACCAAGACTTGTCATATGCAAACTTTTGAAAATTAAAAAATAAAAAAATCTCAAAGGCATTGAGAGGGAAATAACACCATGTGAGGAAAAACAATTTGAATGACTGCAGATTTTTCATCAGAAATCATGGAGGCTAGAAGTGATGCTCATTTGTCAAGTACTGAAAAAAATAACTTATTAATACTTTCAGAGGTTCCAAGTCAGAACTTTTGTTTGGATTTTTTTTTTTTTTTTTTTTGAGTTGCAGTCTCACTCTGTCGCCCAGATTGGAGTGCAGTGGCATGCTCCCGGCCACTACAGCTTCAACCTGCTGTGCTCTGCCGATCCTTCCACCTCAGCCTTCCAAGTAGCTGGAACTACAGGCACATGCTACCACGCCCAGCTAATTTTTTTGATTTATGGTAGAGTTGAGGTCTCGCCAAGTGCCCAGGCAGGTCTCGAACCTGCGGGCTCAGGCAATCCACTCGTCTCAGCCTCCCAAAGCACTAGAATTACAGGCTGAGCCACCGAGCCCAGCCTGTTTAGATTCTTAATGATTCCCAGTATGTTTCTTTCATTGGGGTATATAAAATGGGAAAGTGCATTCCCACTAAACATTCACAAGATTATTTACTCTTATTTTGTGAATTTTGTTGCTCAAATACTTAACAAAAGAAAATAGTATGTATTTCTGAAGTTAAAACTATAATGTTCTACTTAATGCATCTTTGACGTTTGGGTGGCTTTGTTTTCATAATTTTTCTCTCCTAGGGTAGCTTTGAGAACATCATTTGGATTTTAAGACACATAATTATTACAATGCTATTTTGCTATGATTTTTTTAAAAACTGTGTATTGGTTAAAATAATTTGATACTAACTTTCCTAAACAAGTCAGAAAAATACATTAAACTTGGACACTAAGTATATTCAAGTCTTGCTGAAATCACTTTGTCTCTTTACTCACTAGATTTTGCAGTTAGCACATATACAAATAATTTTATAAAATCCCTTTGGATAATGTCTTGATTGTGAGACTTGCTCATTTATCCAAAATTATATATCAAGTCAGAGTTGTTAGAATATTATAAATTTCGAATCTGTTATGTTACCATTTTTCATTGCTATGACTTATTAAGAATTTCATCTTGCTCTAGATAGTATCTATGTTGTCTACCTTTGAATTACTTAAGAAATCATTAACTATTGTTAAAATATAGGCCTAATTTTCTTTACCCTGAAGCCCTCAGTAGAGTTAGTTGTTCATCAGAAAAGCAGCCCACACTTCTAACCTTTACTTTGGGACTCCTATGTGAAATCCCCCCTTTTTAACAAAACGTAAAATAAGTATGGCATATTTTTCCTAATTAACAGTTGCACAAGTTGTTTATTTTAGTATTTTTTTTTTTTTTTTAGTCAGGACCTTACTCTGTTGTCCAGACTGGCGTGCAGTTGAACAGTCATCGTTCACTGCAACCACAACCTCCTGGGCTCAGGCAATCCTTTACCTCAGCCTCCTGAATATCTGGGACTACAGGTGCATGTCACCACACCCAGCTAATTTTTTGCTTAAAATTTTTAATAGAGACCAGTCTCACTATATGGTCCTGGCTGGTCTACATCTTCTGGGCTCAAGCAAGTCTCCCACCTCAGTCTCCCAAAGTGCTGGGATTACAGGTGTGAGCTGCTACATCTGGCCAAAGTTGTCCCTAGTATCTCAGCTTTTGTTATTCTGAAGGAAATCTGTAAGTTTTCGTTGTTTTTGGTGTCCCTCAAAGGGAAATTTTCTTATTCCAGGTAGCCTGCATTTTGCTTCACCTTATCTTAAACATTACTTTCTAAATGTGATGATTTTGCATGTGATAGCAGATAGTATTTTAATTTTATATTTAACTCATTTAAACTTCACACTGCTCTGTAAGTTACTGTATAAATTAGGCTTCAAGTGTTTAAGTTAATGAATGTCACACAGGTGTCAGGAGGGAGATATGGGAACTGAACCCCAAGTCTGCAGAACATAAAAGCTTCTGCTGTTTTTCACCCAACCAACCTTTGAATGGCTTTTCAAAACTATTCATGGTAGAAAATAATTAATGCCATGGGATTATATTTATTACTTTTTTTCAAATATGTCTTTTTAATGTTTACATTTATAAATGATAATTCTGTAGTACAGGAGAGGTTTGTACATGAATGCATAAATATATACCTAAACTTTTGGCTCAAGGATTGCTCCAGGCCCTGCTTCCTGCCTGCAGTTTTGGAACTTTACTCTTGTTAGTTTCTCTTAACATCCTTCCTGTTCATGTAAATTTTGGATTTGTTTTTGGCTTTGACGTGGTATTTCCTTGAAACTCTTTCTCATATAATTCCCTCTGCTTCAAGCACTGCAGCTACTCTGAGATACTCCTTTTATTCTCAGTCTTTATATCCTTTGAATTATTCTAATACTTCAGCAGAATGTAAGTATTTTTATGTAAATATCCCCAATTGTATGAGATTTTTCCTGGCAAAATAATTATATATTCAGGAGCATAACACAGTTTCTTACTCTATTTATATCTTATTTTTTGGCTTTAGACTATATATTTATAATATATAAGGAAATACTCTTATTTAGGTTTATATTACATTTATTAAAACTATGAAGACAGAAAAAGTTACCTCAATTCAAGTACATCTTCGGTTTGTAGAAGTCCCATGCAAGTCATAAAAATTTTTACATGTTACTAGATATGAAGGCCTTGTGCTGCAAAATGGTATAGTAGCCACTTTTGTGACCTAATACGTATGTACATAACAAACTTATTATAGTAAACTTGGAAAACAAAATACAATACCCTCTTAAAAACACATAGTAACCCATGCAAATCTCAACTTATCGACCTCTTGAGATAATCACTGTTTTAGAGAGAGAGGGAGGGAATGTGGTGTGTGTGTGTGTGTGTGTATGTACATGTGTGTGTTTGTGTTTTGTAAGAAAAATAGAGATTGTCAGTTCTTTCAGTTACTTTCAGGAAAATGAGCTGGGCCTCCATCTAGTCAAACACACCTCGTGGCTTTAGTGATTTTTGTCCTTTCTTACCCACAATGCATTGCCCTTTTTCAGTACCGGCATAATCATCAAAGAATCCTTTTCTAATTAACTAAAACAATTTTTTCTATTACTCTTAAGCACCGCATAATTGTTGCAGGACTTGTCACAGCTTTACGCTTGTTTGTCATTAATCTAATTCTTTCTAGACTGGAAGCTTTTCAGAGGGAAACTCTGTTTTTACATACCATTATATTACTGGCATGTAACATACTAAACACTCGTTAAATGTGTGTTAAATTCATGAACACATTAGAAATACAGACAAAGATTATAAATAAGCAGTTCATAAAAGGAGATATACAAATGGCAGTAAATTTATCCAGATATTTTCAGCCTTATGTGTTTTTGGGAAATAGAAATTAAAGCAATGATAAGATGTTTCATCTCCATTATGCTGGGGGGGAAAAAGTTAAAGATTGATAATGTCAAGTGTGTATTTAAGAGCATGTCTATTAAGAGGATAGTATTAAATTTCCATTAATTTTTGTTTTACAGAAAGACCTCAAAAAGTGACTGTATATATGTCCATATAGACACATATACATTTATAGCAGAGGTACTGGAAAAATTTTAGCTATCCTGTTGATAGTGGTTATCTTGGGGAAGGGAACATGATAGAAGGAGGAGTATAAAGGAATTCTTTTTATTTTTTTTTTTCTTCTCTGTAGACATTTAAAAAAATCATATGTAAAATATATGAATGAATTATTTATGAATTATCTATGAATGAATTAAGTTGGCTTGGGATGTAAAGAAAAAGGCCCATTTTTCACACATGGAAATGTAAAATTAGGAATATCAAAAGAAGATGTTTTAATCTAGGGCATTCTAGTCATTCTGTGTTGTTGGAGCCTAAGGTGTGGAAGGAAGAAGAACACGGTTGGAAAAAAAACAAAGCCAGATTGTTGAGGATTATAGATGTTTTCTTGTAGCAAGGTAGAGCCCTACAAAGATTTTTAAAGTTAGGAATTAACATGAGTAATGTTAAATAAATGATTCTGGGAAATGTGCAGTTGATATAATAAAAGGATTGCTCTGGCAGGTTTGATGAAACCTATGAATACTTTCTTAGAATTGCGTTTGGCTGTATAAAGTAAAATACAAAGTATACAGAAGTCAATTATATTAGAATTCATTTATCAAAATATTAGAAAGACATATGATATAATTATGTGTCTGCTTCTTTAGTAATACATTAGATAAAAAGATCTGGTTGGTTTCATAACTAATTTCAAAATAATAAGCATAAATAATATTTTATTATATCTTCATTAATTGAATTTCTTATGAACCTTCTGAATTCTACCCATGAACCCCAGGTTAAGAACTCTTGCTTATGGGATGAGACCAGGAGCATGGAGATCAGTTAGAAAACCAGTCCATATGGAGACAATGAAAAGTCTCAGTGGAGGTAGTATGACATGATCCTATAAGAGACTTTCTAATTATTATTAAAAATTAACTTTTTTTTTTTGAGTCGGAGTCTCACTCTGTCTCAGGCTAGAGTACAGTGGCATAGTCACAGTTATCGCAGCCTCAACTGCTGGGCATCCTTCCACCTCAGCCTTCCAAGTAGCTGGGACTATAGGCATGCCCCACCATGCCCAGCTAATTTTTTTATTTATTGTTGAGACAAGGTCTTGCCGTGTTGCCCAGGCTGGTCTCAAGCCCCTGGACTCAGGCAGTCCTCTTGCCTTGGCCTCCTGGAGTGCTGGGATTACAGGTGTGAGCCACTGCACTTGGCTAATATTTTTGTATTAGTAAAGAAATTTGTTTATATTACAGAAAAATTAGGCAATATAAATTTTAAAAAGAAAAAAATGGATTCTATGATAATTTTTTAAAAACTTAAATAATACATATACTATCCTTGGTTTTTATCACTACTTTATATAGGAACTTCTCTCATTAGTTTTATTTCAATGATAGTATCATTCCTTAATAGCTTCTCTTTTATTTTACAGGTTTTTGATTGGTCAAGGAGCACATGTAGGAGCTGTCAACAGTGAAGGAGACACACCTTTAGATATTGCTGAGGAAGAAGCAATGGAAGAGCTACTTCAAAATGAAGTTAATCGGCAAGGTAATACAAAAAGCAATATAACTTGAAAAATTTTTTTTAAACTGTTATAAAAAAATATGACACTTGACTTTTCCAGCAAGTTTTTGTTGACATTGATGGACAATCATAATTTGAGTGAAAAGAAAATCAGTTCAGCTTACAAAACAATATGTGTAGTATGATTTTATTTTTAAAAATATGTTTCTCAGTGGTATATCCTTTTGATATTTTTAAAGTTGAAAGAAGTATCACAAGTAGCAGTATCAGGCAAACAATTTTATGGAAGTAAAGTTTTGAAGCAAAGTAAAGCTGGAAAAGAAGATAGAAAGTGCATGGAATGGATGTGGCACATTGCAAAGTTAAATGGAGTGGTCAAGAAGTCCTCATTGATGAGGGGTCATTTAAGCAGAGATATGAGTGAGATGAAGTAATGAGTCCTTGGATCTAGGGAAAGAGCATTTCAGACAGAGGGAACAATGTGTACAAGGATGAAAGAATGACACTTAGAGAAGCAGCAAGTAAACTAGCATTATTGGAGCAGGTGGAGCAAAGGAGGAAGCTGTTAGGAGATGAGGTTACGGAAGTAACAGGAGGCCATATCACTTAATGCCTGTGAGTCTTAGGGAAGGACTTTGGCTTCTAATCTGAGTTAAATAGTAAACCAATGCAAGGACTGAGGCAGAGGATTGACAGGATGTGATGTACTTTTTAAAAGGATTTCTCTGACTGTTGTGTTGAGAATAGGTTGTGGGAAGGCAAGGGCAGAAGTAGGAGAATAGTTAGGAAATAATTGCAATAATTTCAGCAAGATTAGGTGGTTTTGATTTGGGTGGTAGTAGACAAAGTGATGAGGTTGGATTATGGGCATATTTTGAAGGTGTGGCCAAGAGGATTATTGAGTGATTAGATGTAGAGAGTGCAAAAAAGAAAAAGATATGAAAGATTCTAAGATTTTTGGTTTGAGCAACTGGATGGGTGAAGTTTCTATTTGAGATGTGAAATTATGAGAAGGGTAGGTTTTATAGGGAAATATTAGAGCTTCATTTTCAAACATGTTAAGTTTATTTTGCTTATTATACATCCAAGATGTTGAACATACAAGTCTAGAAAGAACTATAAGATGGGAATAAAAATTTGGGAGTTTATAGATGGAGAGTGATTGCTAGTAGATACAGAGTTTCTTCTAGGTGTGATGAATATTCTAAAATCGATTGTTATGATGGTTTCATAACTTTGCCAATTTACCAAAAACCATTGAATTATGTAACTTTAAACCATATGTGAATTATACCTTAATAAAACCGTGTGTGTGTGTAGGAAGGGTGAAAGTAAATCAAGTGTCCATTGATGAATGAATGGATAAATAATATGTGGTATGTACATACAGTGGAATATCATTCAGCCTTAAGAAGGAAGAAAATCTAATATATACTAACCTTGAGGATGTTATTCTAAGTGACAATAAGCCAGTAACAAAAAGACAATATCATATTATTCTACCTATATGAGAAACAAAAATAGTCAAATTCAGAGAGAAAATAGAATGATCACTGCCAGGGGCTGGCTGGGAGGAGGGGAAAATAGGAAGTTGTTGTTTAATGTGTTTAATGGGTACAGAGTGTCAGTTTTGCAGATGAAAAGAGTTCTGGAGATTGGGTGTACGATGATATGAATGTTCTTAACATACTTAACATACTGAACTGTACACTTAAAATAGTTAAGATGGTAGGTTTTATGTTACGTATATTTTATACAATTGAAAAATTTTTTAAATATATGTAGGAGATAGGTAGTATATGTCCGTGTCTATATATAAAATTTTGTCTTGTGATTTTTATTATATGTCATTAGGTTTAAGCAGTGACCAAATAGGTATCATCCAGAGCTATGCTTTTTACTAAGGTTAAATGATAGAGGAAAGATATGGAATATTTATTTAGAGGGCTGACTCCTGCTGAAGTGTGCTTCATCAGAAAATAGAATCTAAGGATTAGAAAGTAGAAGAAGCTAAGTGTATTCTTTGAAAAAAGACTTGTATTCCTTGGTCTCAGGAAAATTCATAAGAAAATTCATAATGACTACTGATTTACTTTTAAAAATTATCTTAAACACTAAAATGGAGAAAATATTTAAATACCTAAAATAGAATTGGGGCATTATAAAAAGTGATTGAAGACACCTACAGCCCAGGAGAGATAGGGCACATGTTAGAAAAGTAGCTATAAACTGGAGCCTGGATAAGCACACAGAAGAACTTTTTACTGCCATATTTTAGACTTTGAAATCAGAGTCATGGGATCTTCAAGAATTGAGGAAACTAAATAATAGTTGTAAAGCATCATAA
The DNA here is from genome assembly GCA_027257055.1 of Cephalopachus bancanus. Lineage (NCBI taxonomy): Eukaryota > Metazoa > Chordata > Mammalia > Primates > Tarsiidae > Cephalopachus > Cephalopachus bancanus. The sequence goes on from JAPVLO010000258.1 coordinate 674,069, forward strand.
CCTAGAAAAAAGAGTATCTTCTCATTTTGTCCTGATGAGTGCCCAGATAGATAGCCAACAGTTTCCTGTCAAGCAATGGTAATTCTTTAAAATAAATATCTTTATCTGCTATATATCTGTTTAATAGTAGTAAGCAATTGTTCTGAACCAGAAGAGGCATGGAGTTGTGCCTCTTTCTTTTGGTTTCCTTGTATATAAAGGAAACTGTTAGCATAACTGTAAGCAGGGCTGATTTTTAATTGTAATGTTTCATTTAATATCGATTAATGTGCCAGCATTAGTCTATGAGTGCTGAGTTATTAACAACAGCAAAAAAGAATAAGTCAATCTTTGTTCTTAAGAGTCTTGCAGCCTAGCAGAACTGGCAAGTATATAAAGAGTACTTTACAATACAGTATGCTATGTGCTAAAATATACAGAAACAGAATATTATGGGAGAACAGAAGCTATGAGTAATTGTATGCAGTAATCAGAAAGGGTTTTCAGAGTGGGAATTTTTTTGGCAAAAAAGGGAGCTGGTGGACAGAAAAGGCACAGCAGGCAGGAGTATCCGTGTGCACAAAACAAAAAAAAAAGGAATTGAAGACATATATGTCATATGCAGGTAATTCATTGGGACTGGAATGGAGATACAAAATTAGGATGGGTTTAGTAGGATGTGAGACCTGAAAAAATAGGCTGAAGATAGTGAAGGACATCTATTTTGTAGGCATTGGATAGATACAACAAAGATCTCCAAGCAGTAAATTAATCCAATTAGATTTGGGTTTTAGTAATAAAGCTGATGGCAACTAATAAAGGATGAAATAATATGTGGGATACATGGTAGCATGCATTCCTTGAAGAAGGCTCTTAAATTAATCCAGGTGGAAGATAAAAGCACAACTCTATTACATTTGAGACGAAGAACTGGTCTATCTTGAGGAAATGTTAGAAGTTTGGTGAAGAATTGATTGTAGAGTTGAAGGAAGAATTGGGGCCTATTTACTGAAGTTTCCAGCTGAAGAAGTGATGATTAGATGGGTTCATATTGGAAAAGGCTGAGATAAGACAGAAACTGATTTAGGGAATATGTGAATATGTATGGAATTTGTCCTAAAGGACATCCAGATGAGAGTGTTTGATGCACTGTTGGAACTTAGGACATGTCAAGATGTGAAAAATAAACTTAGGAGAACAGTAGTGAGGGGGAATTCTGGGGACTAGGAGATGAGATGACCCTGGAAATGAAAACACTAATCATAGTAGTATAGTCGCTAACTCTTATTAAATGCTTATGTGCCAAGCGTTGAGTATAGGGCTTTACATGTGTCACCTTATTTCACCCTCAGAGCAGTTCTATGAGATTTATACTACTATAATCCCTTTTTTACACATGAGAAGATTGAGGCTTACTGATTTGCTCAAGTTCATACAGGTAGGAAATAGAAGTGCTGTTAATACTGTCCTAAACTGTGCAACAGATACCTTGAGCCCACATTCTGTACCACTGTACCATACTACATTGTTAAGAATGCCTCCTAGAAAATGCTTCATTTTATACATATAAAAGAATGCATAAACTTATATAGCATAACTTAAATCCAAAAAACAGAAGTGTATAGGCGCATCTCTAATAGATTTTAATAATAATTTTTTTAAAAGCATCCTAAATGTATCTCTAGTGGTGATAAAATTTCTGTAATTATCTTGGTGTAAAAGTTATTAATATTTTTAAGTTATTTAATTCTTTTATTATTCTAGTGTATTTGATTAGTAATAGTTATGCTTAAGTAAATTACCTTTGCAAGTAATAATTGAAGAGTAGCTGAAAGTATTTATGACTTACATTTTAATGTGATTTATTTATCTAGGGACACAAACCAATTTTTGAATCTGTTAGCTGACCAAATTCCAATTTAATTCTATTTTTCTTATCCAAGAGATTTGACTGCATTTCAGTCTCATTGTTACTACTTTTAAATCATCGTGACAGATGTTAGGCTCATTTCTTTATTATATCATGTCTAATTTAGTTTTATTATTTATTGTTTAAAAACCTTACAGTTACAGTAGATAGATTAAGGACCAATTAAATGCATTGTAAAAGTTTATTCCTGTTAGATCATAAAGCAAGAAAAGAGAAGCAGAATCATAGACTTAGAACTAGTAGTGCTTACTGTTGCTCTAAACTCTTATTATATATATTAATTAATTTTCAGAACAACCCTATGGGGTAGGTACTATCATTGCTCCTATCTTAAGAATGAAGACACTAAGGCATAACAAAGATTAAGTGTCTTGCCCAAGGTAATAAAGCTAGTAAGTGGTAGATAGGGATTCAAACCCAGCCAGTCTAGGTTCATTATATATGTTGTTAACCTATTATACTAAATCCAAAAAAGCATGGTTTTCTCTAGGTCACTAGCTGATTAGTCACAGGATTAAAATTAGAAAGCAAGCCTCCTAATTATATTACAATGAGATGGTTTGTTTTTAAATTTTTGATGAACTAAGCAAGCAAGGTCTGTATACTCTTTTTAAATTTTTATTTTAAATAATAGAGATGGAGTCTTATTATGTTGTCTGACTGGTCTCAAACTACTGGACTCAAGCAGTCTTCCTGCCTCAGCCTCCCAAAATGCTGGGATTACAGGTGTGAGCCACCATGTCCAGCTGATATATACTCTAGTTAGTGGGTTTTTTCTTTTAAGCGCAAAAGAAGGGTTTTATTTAAAAAATTTAATTTTCTTAAACATAAGAAATTTTACTTCACATATGCTTTAATCTTGGACTGTTTTGGTTTTTACATATGAATCAGATATGAGCACAATTTGGAGGATAAAGAGGAGAGATAATTGCTTTGTGATTAGGCAAAGATAGCCTGAAATTAGATAAATACTGAACTATGAAGTAGAACAGTGAAAGACAATAAAAGTCAGAATACTAAGATGATAAAGACAGTAGGGCTAAAGATAATAAAAAGATACCTGTTTAAAAAAAATAAAGCATAATACAAGTCACTAGGCAAAAAGTTTATTCTTAATGTATTATAACTATAGCTTTATAATTTTTAAAATAAAAACATTAGAGGACATATAACTTAAGTAGACCGATTATCTTTTGGTGGGACGTTTTTGATATGTAAGATAGCTTTGCTATAGAAGTGGGGCATTTTATTTTTATAAAAATTGTAAAAGTTGTGTTTATTATGTATATAGTATATATAATTGTTTTCATAAAATCTATTTGGAAAATCTTATTGGAAGTTTTCTTCAAATGTAGTAATTAGATATTATAATCTAATTTGAAGATGACTTTTCCTGTACTTTTGTAATCTTGAGGTTTTAAAAATGTTTCTGTATTATTGTCTGTTTTTTAAAAGTTGAGCTTCAATTGATTTACTCATCTTGAAAAAGTGGTAGTTTGCCAAGCAGGCAAAATAAGGATCTATCTAACAATCCAGATAGAGGATAATAGTTTATGTGGCAGCACATACTGTCATGTACTTGGTGACCTATGTAGAGCGCTGGATGGGTAGGATACTGGGTAATGATAGATGATAAAGATTAGAGATGACATTAAAAATGCATTGGCATCAAGTCATAGAAGGCTTTGTCTGCCACATGAAAGAGCTCGAGCTTTGTTTTATAGGAGGTGAGCAGCCATTGACAAATTTTATGTAAAGAAGTGAGGTGATTGTGTTTTGTTTTTTTCCAGTTCAACAGTAGTGTGGGCAGTGAATTGGAAGGGAATGAGGCTGAATGAGTGGTACAGGCTGATAGCAGTAGGAATCAGAGTGTTAAGACATAAGATGTGAATTTAGATAGTGACAGGGGCCATCTAGAGGACAGTCTATAGGTGGCAACTCAAAACTGGTAACTAATATGGTGGTATATTAGTCACGGACTCAGACAAATCCCAGAGTCCAAATACCTGGAGTCTGATGTCCAAAAGCAGGAGGAGAAAAGATGCCACTCTTGAAGGGAGTACTTACCATCTGACAGATACATCATTAGGCATTCAGTACATATTAAATGGATGAGTGAAAATACTCGGACTAAACAGTCAGATACATGGTTGTGGATTATAGGAGAGATCTTAGTTGAAATCTTCATGCCTCGGTGCGTGCATGTGTATGTCTTCTTGTTTTTATGTTTTATTCACTCATAATTCATTAGTAAACATTTACTGATTCCTTTACTTTGTATCAGATATTCTGCCAAAAACTGGGGATAGAAGATAAAAAGGCTCACAGGCTTGTAGACTAAGACAAATTGTAACTGCATTGTGGTATACGCTTTTTATTAAATAGGCAGTAGTGAAAACCATAAGACAATATGAGATGATACAGGAATTTCAGGATTATCTTTTTTATTTTAATTTTTTCTCAAGATTTTGAGCTTTTTGAAGGTAGGTAGTATCCTATCCTATTCATTTTTGCATTCTTCTCACTTCTATCACTTCAGCCTAGCACACTGCTTAATAAATGTTTTTAAATGAGTGGACATTTCTATAGCATTAAAATTATAATAATAATTCTAATGGTATGAAGAATGTATTATGTTGGAGAAGAAGTTTGGTAAAGAAATAATCTGTTTTAAGGTATTTTAATTTTAGATAAGATAGGACCTCTACGTTGAAGTGTTCAGTAAGCATCTGTACCTACTAGGCTAGCATTCACAGAACTGGTCAAGACAGTAGATAGAAATGTGAGACCTATTCACATATAACCAGTAAAAAAAAAAATTTTTTTAATGCTATACCTTGGAAAGTGTTGAAATTTTAAGAAAACAAAAGGAATAATCAGAAGTAAAAAGAAAACCATAATAAAATTGTGGGGCAAAACCCAAATAGTAAGTAGAGAAAGTTAATAAAATGTTTTCATTATCCCCACATTTCTTTATTTAACCAACTTGTTATAAGAAGCCCATTTTTCAGAAATTAGTTTCACTTTTCATTTAAACTTGAAATGTTTTGGATAATTTTATTTTCCAACATAGAACACTTTATTAAGCAAAAATGAAAACAATTATTTTTATTTTATCAGGGGTTGATATAGAAGCTGCTAGAAAGGAAGAAGAACGGATAATGCTCAGAGATGCAAGACAGTGGCTGAACAGTGGTCATATAAATGATGTCCGGCATGCAAAATCTGGTGGTACAGCACTTCATGTTGCAGCCGCCAAAGGCTACACGGAAGTTTTAAAGTAAGTATTGTTTTTTACACAATTGTTTTCTACTTGGGCTTGTTTTCTCTGTTTCATCGTTTCTTTTCTTAAATACCTACAAACATTATTTTGAAACACCTTATAAAAGAGTTCTTTAAATGTCTTCAGAAAGAAAAAAGCTTTTGAATGTGATTGCTTCACTCTTCAATATTGTTTATTTGACTCTTGTTTTTATTTGTTGCAGTATACCAGTTAGTTGAATTTTAAGTGTCAGTCAACCATTTTATGTTACCTTTTGGACTAATAAATTAATGTGAGTCATTTTGAGGTTCCCACATTGTCTGACTGGTTCCTGAAACTAACAACAACGCATATGAACATACCATCAAATTTTGAGAACTTGATTCTTACTAAATTTATTTACATGTAATTTATTTTATATATGGTTTTCTTTTTACTACTTGAACACTGGAACTTAGTGCTATTAGCATAATATTAAATATTAGACCACAAGCAACCTGACTTTATAGGGCTATATGTTGATCAGCAAAGTTTTTTGGAACAAACCTTCTTTATGTCATGATAATTTTTTTACTTGTATAATGCAAAAATGCTGACAAATATATTTTAAAAGTTATTCAGTGCATAACTTTTGTTACATGTATGTGAAAAGAAATAAGAGTAGCCCTCAGCAAAATCTACTGCACCTTTTATGTTGCATAAAATCAACTTGGACTTCTAATATCAGTCTGTCTTTCTTTTTCTCTCTCATTGGTAAAATTGGTAAAGAATAAGTGGGACACCTATTCCCAAGTTTCTTCCTCTTTGCAATTTCTACGTGTAATTCAGTAATTTAGACCTTCTCCTAAGAATAGTACAATAGAATTGCCTTTAATTTGTTTCCTTGTCCATCTGTTTTTCTCTAATGCTATACTTTTCAAACAGACCATGAAATGAACTTAGTGAGTTGCCAACAGCATTTTTTTAAGAATAGAAAATATCAAAGAGTATTGTATATAGTAAAGGTAAGAATTGTTTCCTAACACTCTTGTTTTTACATTACTCATATTTGAAGGGGGGGACCCACAAAAAAGCCAGAATTATCTTTTGGAGGTCAAGCTCCTTATAGTACATTTGGAATTTGTTCCTCTGGATCAAACGATCAACCAAGGTTTCATCTGGAAGTTCTGAGAAGGTTTTGTAGAAGTTCTGTCACGATTTCTAGAAGATTTGTAGAAGAACGTCTTAAGTTGTGGCAAACAGGTGACTGGTTCTTTCACTATGACAATGCACCTGCCCACACTGTGCTGAGTGTTCAGCAGTTTTTAACTAAAACGACATGATCCCAGTGCCACTCTCCCTATTCACCCGATCTTGCCCTGAGCAACTTTTTTTGTTGTTGTTTCCCTGGATGAAAAAAGACCTTAAAGGGAAACATTTTGCTGATGTAGAAGAGGTGAAATAAGGTGACTGAAGTTTAAACATGTAAGAATAAATGCACAAATTTTTATAAATAAATTCCAGGGTTTTTTGGGTTTCCCACATGTATTAGTACTGGGTTATATTGTGGAGTAGGTTTCTAGACAGCTTCCAAGTGACCTTTGTAGTTAGGTTATCCAAGCTTTTAAAATCCTTCTTTAAGGTTCTCAGTGGAGAGCAGGATAAATTGTAAACTCCTCAACTTAGCATATGAGATGCTTCATCATCTGACCACTGTCTGCTCTTTTAAGCTAAGCCACCACCATTGTTCCTCAAGCATGCATTATGCCAGGCATATATATCCACTTGAAGTTCTGTAATGATGTCTTAATGTCTTGTTTCTGTCTAGATGCCTTTATTCATCATCTCTTCAACTTGGAAACAAATTCTGTTCTTTGACTCAGTTCAAGGTTCTTAGCCATAAGAGAAAAAGTTCATTCATAATGAAGTGTAAATAGAGCTACAATGAGTTATCTTTTTTCATCTGTCATATTGGCAAAGATTAAAACCTTTGGGACACTGTTGGCAAGGTGTGGGAGAAAAGCACTCTTAAATTACTAGTGGAAAAATAAATGACAATTTAACAAATTTATCAAAGTAACAGTCTTTAGCTCAGTAATTCAGCCTCTAGGAATTTATTTTTAAACAGATACTCTCACCCACATAGGATGTAAGGTATATGCTAGCAGCATTGTTTATAATAAGAGTAGGAGAATGACTTACTAAATTATGGTATATTCTTTTACTAGAATACTCTGTAGCAATTAAAGCATGAATGAGAAATCTTACATATTGTTATAGAAAGAGCATTAGGATGTATTATGAAATGTCAAAATCAAGGAAAACATATATATCAATTAAAACAAGAATGAGAAATCTTATTACATATTGTTATGGAAAGAGTACTAGGATATATTATGAAATATCAAAATCAAGGATAACGTATATATCAATTAAAACAAGAATGAGAAATCTCATTACATATTGCTATGAAAAGAGCACTAAGATGTATTATGAAATGTTAAAATCAAGGATAAAAATATACATCATTTGTATTTATTTTTAAAGCTAAAATTATATTTGTATACGTATGAAGCCTTTTTGTAAGGATCCAATAAGAATTAACAGAATGGTTATTTTGGAGAGAGTAAACTAGTTGGCCAAAGGTCAGCAGTAGGAAAGTAACTTCCTTCTGTATCTTTTAATTCTTTATCTTTGAATCTTGTGACTATATTATTTATTAAAGTAAATAAATAAATAGAAATATGAAATGAAACTAAATAGGAGAGATCTGTTTCAAGTGTAACCTCCCATTCCCCCCCATCCCTATCCCCCAAGCACACACAATGTTCAGTTTGATTTTGTTTCTTTGCAGTTTTGTGTTCCCGTTGCCTCTCCATTACAGAACCTATCTGTGAGAGTTGCTTTAGTTTTGTTCTCCACTAGAAGCTCCTTGAATTTAGTTACTGCCTCCCCCCCCCCAATATTCTTGTAGGGTCTGGCTTGTAGAGTCATGTCTGTTGGAAAAATGTGTCTACCTTCCTTCTCCCTTTCCACACAAACTTCTAAATATTTTTGATTTTATGTTGCTCAGATATTTAACGGTATTACAGTTCATGTTTTCTAATAGGGGATATATTTTTATTACCCTATATTCCAGTTTAATTCTACTTCTGTAATAAGGTTTCTGATAATATGTATATGAGTAGAGATATTTCCTTAAATATTTGGACTTACATCTGTTAGCCTTTTCCTTAGATCATGGCTCTTAAATATTGGTCTGTAGACAGGTGACAGTCTACAAGAGTCATATGTGAGACTTTTTAAAAATATAGATAGACAGAGCCCCCATTCTCCAATATGCTAATTAATTCAGTAGTACTGGAGTGGAGCTGGGGAATCTTTTTTTTTTTTTTAATAAAAACAAGACAAGATCCTCAGATGATTCTGCTATGGAGCCAGGATTGAAAACAACTGTGATAAATATTGCTAGGAAATGCAGGATTAATTCTTAAATAAATGAAGGAGGATTATACATTAGCTATCACTACCACCTCCTGTAGTTTAAAAGAAGCCTTTCTCAAGCTCAGCATCTTGGAAAGTAAGGTAAAGACCAATTAAATTTCATGAATTATATTTAGTATTTACCTGTGTGTGGGAGGCTATGGTATGTACAATGTATAGACCCATTCTTTGCTTTTGGTGAACTTAATAACTAAATAAAATAAAGGTTGATGTCGATATACAGTTAGGAGGGTATACTAATATAACTTACACAACTCTTTGCATTGTTTTAAAATGTATTTCTGTTTTCTAGCTTGTTAATGATTGGAGTATCTGCTTTCTACTGCTACAGAAAAATAGATTCGACTTCTTGGAAATATGTGTTTTGCTTTGTTTTATTCTTAACAGTCAGATTGTCATTTTCCTTTGAAAATTCCTCATGTAGATCATAAAGGTTTATGAAAACTTTCACAAATCGTTTCCATACTTGCAGGGCTTATTACAAAATAAACTTATTTGATCCCAGTATATTTTTAGAACACATTTAGCCTGAAATGACATATTATATGGACACCTCAAGATAGTCCCTGCAATAAATCAGTATTACATACAAATTATTCCATTAGTTTTTAATCTTACATTGAAAAATTATGGGCTTTCCTGTGAAAATTTCAATTACAAGTCATATTAATGTGAATTAATTAGTGTTACACCAAACTATAAGACCTACAGTCATTTGGTGGAGTTAATTAAAACTTCCTTTTAGAGCAGTGACTCAAGATCCTCTTTTTCTGAGTGCTTTCTGAGAATAACTTTTTATTTGCCCCAGTTAATTCATTGAGGGGGGAAGGATGTGTACTCAGAAAAAAATAATATTGCAAATTTTGGTTAAACTGCATGGGTATGAAACTGTTGATCATGTTTGTTCATTTCTAGATTTTCATGATTATCTAATTCACTATAATTTCTTTAGACTTTTAATACAGGCAGGCTATGATGTTAATATTAAAGATTATGATGGCTGGACACCTCTTCATGCTGCAGCTCATTGGGGTAAAGAAGAAGCATGTCGAATTTTAGTGGACAATCTTTGTGACATGGAAATGGTCAACAAAGTGGTAGGTCTTTTAAATGTATTTTAAATATTTTAACTTTTAGAAATACTGTTTTAGTCTCAAAAGACTAAAAGTGTAAGTTATATTATTGTATTTTTAATCAGCTGTATAAAACTTTTTTTTCAGTCAATTGACTTTTTAATGGTTTAGGTCTTTTCAGCTCCTTATGAGGTAGTTATAGCCTTGATCTGCAAAAAAAGAAGTATTACTCTTTTAGTAATCGTATTACCATACGTGTATGGTTGGAAGTTTAGGGGAGTGGTACAGATTTGTGTCCTAATTGCTGACATAAAGAAATAAAGAAATAAAGAAGCCTTGTGAATTCCTTTGCTGTTTTCTGGAATAGAGTCATATATTTATGTTTTTTCATTAACTGATTTAAAAATATATTTTATGTAAGAAATGTGCAGACAAGCAAATCATAGAAAGTGGTAAAAGTTCCAGAAGGTTGGAACAGGTGTGGTTGCTCATTCTGTAACTCCAGCATTTTGGGAGGCCAAGGTGGGGGATTACTTGAGACTAAGAGTTCAAGACCAGCCTGGGAAACATAGTGAGACCTCACTTCTGCAACAAAAAAAATTAGCCAGGTGAGTTGGTATGTGCCTGTAGTCCCAGCTACTTGAGAGGCTGAGGCAAGAAGATTGCTTGAGTCCAGGAGTTCAAGACTACCTGGGAGACCCTGTCTCTATTTAAAAATTTTTAAAAAGGCATCCACTGGACACAGTGGCTCATGCCTATAATCCCAGCACTTTGGGAGGCAAAGACAAGAGGATTGCTTGAGCCCAGTAGCTAAAGACCAGCCTGAACAACATAGTGAGACCTTGTCTCTACAAAATAATAAAAAATTAGTTGGACATGATGGTGCATGCATGTAGTCCTAGCTACTCAAGAGACTGAGGTGGAAAGATCGCCTGAGCTCAGGAAGTCAGGGCTGCACTGAGCTGTAATTATACCGCTGCACTCCAGCCTAGGTAACAGAGTGAGACCCTGACTCAAAAAATAAATAAATAAATAAAAACATTTGTTAATGGTGAGGGGCTGCATAATGTAAATAGCTTTCCAAAGGCCTTTATGCCATAAATATGCCCAAACGCAAGCCTTTTTTTGGGAGAACTTGTGTAATAATGAAAGATTTTTATGACTTTTGTCTTGATTTTGAAATTTTTAATAATTTTATGATTAGCATATATGAATTAGGCTGTCTGCTCTGTTTATTGGCACATTTTGAAATAACATGACATATTTCATAATTAAATAAATTAAATACTTTGTCTTAATTTTTAAAGTTCTACTGGTATGAATTTACTTTGTCATTTGATACCTTTTTTTTAGTACTTTTGTATGGAAGATATTTACTAAATTTAAAAAAATGATATCAAAGAAATATGCTTAAGTTACCATCAGAGTTTAGATGGATTTTTAGTAATAGAAAACATGATTTGGGGAAATAATATGTAATATATTAAATGTAACAATTCATATAGAGGATCTGAAAATTTTTCCATATGGAAGTAGAGAAAATGCTCTAAATATAAACATTGAGAGATTTGGGGGCTAATTTCCTTAACTTATTTACAAACTGTAAAACATTTGGTATCATTGTAATTCATTATAAGTTATGTGATGAAGAATTTAAATATAAAGGTTTTTATTTTGCTTCCTTAGTTTATTAAAAAAATTTTACTAGAATGTACTTAAGTATTGTTCCTTCTTAAGTATTGACTAGGATACTTTTCTGGTTGTATTTTTTCTTAATGCATTAATATAATTATTAGAAGATAAATTTTTTGCTTGATACGAGTCATTGTAAAGATTTAAATGAGTAACAAGCTGTTGCTGTTAGTAATGGGCACAAAGATTTTTTTTACCCTAATTCTGTCTGAGCTTATTTTTATTTCCAATAAAAACAAAATGAAATATCAGAGTAGTAGTGACCTAAATTCTCTTCCCACTTTCCCTTCATTACCTGCATAACCTTAAGCAAATATCATACACTCCAAAAAACTGGGTTTCCTCATCTGTGCAATGGGAATCATAATAATACTTGTCTCAACTACTTTACGGGTTGTAGTAATGATGAAGAGAGATAATACCTGCAAACATAATTCAGTTAGAATAAGTGAGTACAGAATAATGAAGAGACTAGAAAGTTAGACTTAACAATATTTCTATTGCGTGTATCTGTGGCTCTGGTAATTTATAGATGTATCAAACTGATTTTCTTAAGCAGTCAGGTTTTTTCTTGTAAGCTAGTTCTCTTGACATACCTCAGCATTGTGTCCTCCTCAATTGTTTCCTGGTTGCCTTGAGTGACTCTGCTTATATACCATACTACATTTGTATTTCATTAATGAAGCACAGTAACCTTATGGTAGTTAAGAATCAAATAATGAGCCGGGCTCGGTGGCTCAGCCTGTAATCCCACGCCTTTGGGAGGCTGAGGTGAATTGACTACCTGAGCCTGTGGGTTCGAGACCTGCCTGGGCAGGCGAGACCTCATCTCTACAATAAATCAAAAAATTAGCCAGGCGTGGTAGGGCGCGCCTGTAATTCCAGCTACTCGGAAGGCTGAGGTGGAAGGATCGTCAGAGCCCAGCAGGTCAAGGCTGCGGTGACCGGGAATGGCCACTGCACTCCAGTCTGGGCAACAGAGTGAGACTCCAACTCAAAAAAAAAAAAAAAAAAAAGAATCAAATAATGTTCATAACATTACAATTGTTAGCTTTCTAACTGCCCTACAGATTGTTTAAAGAGCATGTCGAAGCTATCAAGTTAAGTTGATGGGTGTATTTTTTTTTTAATTAGAAATTCTTCTGTTTATAGCCCACATTTTACTCTAGTTTTTATTCTCTATCAGCTGCTGTTTACAAAATAAACTCATTTATCAAGGGAGAAAATGAAAAGAAAGGTTAGTAAGGTGATCCCATTTGATTCTTAAAAAGGAAAATTTCTTGATGATTAAAATAGCCTCATCACATTTAACTCCTTCAGAAATTAAACTGTACACAAATTTTCATGATGGGTTATTTTATTCATAAAAAGGGTTGATAAATGCTTAAAATAGTACTTAAAAGAAGTCAGTGAGTTATTATTTCTACATAGTAATGTGATCTTGAACACAATTTAAAAAGTATAGCATTGGTAACATTTTAGAACAAATTATGTGGAGTAGATATAGTGAAACTGGAATTAACATGTATTGCTACTCTAAAGGGTACTTTAAAATTTTGAGCCAGTTATTTTTATTTATTTGTTTTTCCATCTACTTTCTCGGTTATAGAGCCAGTTATTTTATTACGAAGCAATTTATTCTTCAGGAATTCAATTCTTAGCTTTTAATAGTTAAGTTGAAGTGAGAGAAAAGTTTATTAAAGCTAAATCTTTTTGTCTTGGACTGGGTAGAGACAGATAGATTGATTGCTTCTTAAATTCCTACTGAAGAATTTAAGCAAGAAAAGATAAATACAAGAAATGTTTTAAATCTTGTAAATCTTAAATACACAGTCTCCTGTTTTGAAAAAGCAGTATACTTTTAAGATATATTTCATAAACCATACCTTTTAATTTGTTAACAGACTATGGGAAAACTAGCTCAGATGTTGGGTAGCTTATAGTTTGTTTTATAGTATTTGGAAATTAGCTCCTTTCTGAGTAGATGTTAATATCCTAATATTGACATGGAATTGAGGGTTGTAATTTGTTTTTAAGTTGAAAAATTAGTGTGATTTTAGAAGCCATTATTATCTATCCATTCTGACTTTGCTGTGGATGTGGAAATATTGTTGGGAAAGAAATTTGAACTTCCTTTCAGAAGGATATTTTTCTAGTTTAAAACTGAACTTTTTCTGAAAAAGGATCATACACTGGACAACATGTAAGGAACAATATATGCTAAATAATGAACCTTTGGTATACTGGAAGTTTTTATCTGTAAGTTTATCATAAGTACTATTGACAGATGTTCATCTGGACTAGTTTTTAAAACTAAACCATACTTGTGACTGGCTAAATGATAAGTAGTTTAGAAATATATATTTATTTTATTACTCTATGAATAATTTAAGTTTTAGGGAGTTACCAAAAATGAATAAGACCATAGAAGGTTAAATTACCCAGTAATTTCACTCCTTGCTATATATCCAAGAAATTGAAAACAGGTGTCCATTCAAAAACTTGTACATGAGTACTTCTAGAAGCATTGTTTATTATAGGCAAAAGCAAATGTCCGACTGATGACTAGATTAGCAAAATGGGTATATCCTTCAATGGAAGATTCATTAATAAAAAGGAATGAAGTAATGATACATGCTACACCAATGATGGCCTTAAAAACATGCAGAGTAAAAGAAGCCAGTCACAAAGGACAACATATTGTGTGCTTGAATTTATGTGAGATTTGCCAGCATAGGCAAATCTATAGAGAGAGGAAGTAGAGTAGTGGTTGCCTTGAACTAGGGGGGAGCATTGGACAATAGAGGCAGGGGGTGATTGATAAAGAATATGTTCTTTCTTTTTGGGTGGATAAAAGTGTTCTAAAATTGATTATTATGATGGTTGTACAGCTCCGTGCATATACTTAAAACCATTGAATTGTGTACTGTAAGTGGGTGATTTGTATGATATGTGAATTATATCTCAATAAAGCTGTTACCACAAAAATAAATATGGGGAGATGTTCTCACCTTCTCTCCATGTGGATTTTTCATACATCCCCTTAGAGATGTATGTATTATGTTGCTAGTAACCACCATAAAAAATGTTATCTAACTTCTTTCTATATAATTATACAGGGTTGCCGAAGGCTTTAAATGATTTATTGACCTTTTACCATCACCATGTCCCTTGTTTCCTTCCTAGGGCCAAACAGCCTTTGATGTAGCAGATGAAGACATTTTAGGATATTTAGAAGAGTTGCAAAAGAAACAAAATCTGGTATGTTTGATGACTGTCTAGAAATCATATTACTGAATTCTCTCAATAGCTTTGAATTTCAGACAGTTAGAAAAGCATTCTTGTGATGTTTTGTCCTTTTTGATTTTAAGTTATTCCTAGCAATCAAACTAAATGACAGTGAAGGAAAATAAAGGGGTGGTGGTGATGTGTAGCCTTTTCTGTTGCTTATCCTTATTTCTGTTGCCTCATACTTATGTAATATATATGTTTTTAATCATGCTTTTATAATTTCATAAGAAAGTTTTGCTTAAAAGGTGGAGACTATAAAATCTCATATTTCTGATAGGTACCCTAAATAAGCAAGGAGTTATGTAAATAGGAAAGTTTTTTAAAGTAAAATATCATCAGCCATCATAAGTGGCTAGTGGACCTTGACTTTTTCAGTCAACTCAAGTTGTAAGGAATCTAAACAATCCAACTTAGTACTGCATGGAGCTTTTTAATTGTACTGTGTAAACTAATTTTTTTACTAATATTATTTTAATAGTATTCTTATTCTTGCTTTGCACAACTTTGTATAAAGCTCCATAGTGAAAAACGGGATAAGAAATCTCCACTAATTGAATCAACAGCAAATATGGACAATAATCAGTCACAGAAGACCTTTAAAAAGTGAGTAAAATATTAAAGTAGGTTTTTTTACTGTTATGAATGAGTTGACATGATGGCCACAGGCAAATAGGTATGAATATTGTGGCAAAAACTAATGTGTTTTAATCTTTCTTGTTTGTAATCATTTAAAGACTATTTTCCTTTCACAGCAAAGAGACATTGATTATTGAACCAGAGAAGAATGCATCTCGTATTGAATCTCTGGAACAAGAAAAGGTTGATGAAGAAGAAGAAGGAAAGAAAGATGAATCTAGCTGTTCTAGTGAAGAAGATGAGGAAGATGATTCAGAATCAGAAGCTGAAACAGGTAAAATTTAAAGGATAAATGCATTTTCATGGAATTTGTTGCAATGTAAGTAAAACAAAATCAGGTTTGATTTTTAAATTTTTCAGACTGATTTGCTCTTTGTGCAGATACCTTCCAATTCAGGAAATTACTTTTCAGTGAATATTAGAAGCTTTCTCCTAGTTGTGAATTTAATGTTCTCTAATTATATGGAGACTTTGGTTTACCTCTGCATTTTGCCAGAGGCTTCTAAGACTCCACTAGGGTGGTACAGACAGGTTGCAAGTAGATTCTTAGCAATTCAAGAATTCTCCTCTTGCTTTCAGAGGCCAAAAGTTCAGGAATCTGGTCCTAGCAGCCTCCCAAATTTTCCCTAACAAATGGTGAAGTAGGGACTGAATCAGGATACTTTTCGGTGAGGGTATGGGGAAATGTGCTTTGTTTTGAGAAACTCTAAAGATACAGAAAAGCATAATAAACATTCATATTCCAGCTACCAAGATTAAAACTTAACAGCTGTTTGCATTTAGTCACATTCAAGATTTTTAATAAACTTAAAACAATTGCAGTGGTCTTTTTTAGCCTTCCCTTTCCTCCCTAAAAGCAATCATTGTTGTAATTTTTTTCTATAATCTTCTAGTCAATTTTTTATTCTTTTTTATGCACATTTGTAAGTAACATTGTAAATATTATAACGTGTTTTTATTTTCATACTCTGGGAATTATTATACATCTTGGATTCTTCATTAAGAAGTTATATTTTTGCATTTGTCCATAAATCTATTATAACTTTATCTCCATAATTTATTTCTTTAGCTATCGTATGGTATTTAAAAAATATATCCATTTCCCTTCTAATGGATTTTACCCTATTCCTGTGTTTTAAATAATGCTGTGGTGTTGATGCTTCCTTTGTATATTTGCAAGAGATTCTCTGATGCACTTAGAAATTGAATTATTGTTTCTTTGGAGTTGGAGTCTCACTCTGTCACCCATACTGGAGTATAGTTATGCTCACGGCTCGAAGCCTCGACCTGCTGGTCTCAGGTGATCTTTCCGGCTCAGCCTTCCAAGAAGCTGGAACTGTAGGCACACACCACCACACCCGGCTAATTTTTTAAAAAATTCATTGTAGAGATGAGGTCTCACCAAGTTGTCCAGGCTGATCTCGACCCCCTGGCTCAGTTAATCCTCTCTCCATGGCTTCCCAAGGTGTTGGAATTACAGGTGTGAGCCACCACCCCTAGCCAAAATCGAATTACTGAGTCATCAGGTATATACATTTTCAGTTGTCATCAGTGCCAAATTGCTTTACAAAGCCATTATAGCAATTTATATTCCTTTCCTTTTTACTATCAAGTATTTCATTTCTGTGTTTTTTTCCTTCAGTTCATGTTTTTATAGATTTTGTTTACCATATTGCTTTTATTAAATAATATTTAGATTATTTTCTTAATCTGTATCGTATAGTCGCTTAAAACTTTTGAATGACATGAGACACCAATCGTACCATTTTTGAGTTGTATAACTTGACATTTTAATATATTAATTTGTCAGAGAAAGTATTCCACTTCCATTAAGATTTTTGGTCATTGGAAAAACTGTCATCATTATCAGTTTAGTGGTCATTGGTAAATACAAACGGAGTCCTAGGATTTTTTGGAATCTCTGTTTCCTTTGGGCACACAACAACACTTTTGAATCATTGTATTTTTACTCACTTAGCAAAATATTTCCTCTAGGAAAATGTGAAAAGCTAAAGTTTCCTAAATAAACAGGTCAAGATACTGATAATTGTTTTTCATTAAAAAGCAAGATGTTAAAGAGAGGTAGGCTACCTTTGTTGCCCAGGTGATATGTTTTGGATGCTTTTATTTTCTGGAGGATTACTAATCCAAAAAGTAAAGTATTTGTAATACACAAAGAGTTTGTGAAATACATTAATGGCTAAATTCCAGTCACTTAGGAATTTAAATTTTTCTTCATTGCTCTCACATTGTTGGTCTAGTGACTCAACATACCCTTTTCCTTGGTGAGATAGTCATATGGGTAACATTGGAAGCTAGAATAATAGGTAGTCAGTAAATGATGTAATGTATTTGTAGTACAAGCTAATTTAAAATTACTTCTTTTTTTGATTTTTAATTTTGAAGATGGTGGAGTACAATTTAGGGTTAGGTATACAAATATTCATTATGTAGATACCCTTGTTGATGGGGTGTCGTGCTTCCCCCCCCCCACTCCCAGCAGTTTCCCACTACTTCCAATCCCTTTCTTATAGTATTATGATAATTTTTCAAGGTCTGCTTATGAGTGAGAACATGTGGTACTCAGTTCTTTGTTTCTGTGATAGGTTACTCAGTATTATAGCCTCTAAGTCCATCCAGGTTGCTTCGAAGTTCATAATTTTGTCCTTCTTTATGACTGTGTAATATTCCATTGCGTATATGTGCCACATTTTTTTATCCAGTCTTCTTTCTATGGGCAGCACAGTTGGTTCCATGTTTTTGCTATTTTAATAATGCTGCAATAAACATGCATGTGGCAGGTATCTTATTCATAGAGTGATTTGAATTCCTCCGGATATATTCCCAGTAAGGGGATTGCAGGGTTGTATGGAAGGTCAATTTTTAGATTTTTTAGGAATCACCAAATTGTTTTCCACAGAAATTGTACTAGTTTACACTCCCACCAAGAGTGTAAGAAGTGTTTCCTTTTCCCCACATCCTCTCCAGTATCTGTTGTTTTTTGAGTTATTGATGATGTTCATCCTGACTGGAGTTAATTTAAAATATTTCTAATTATAAAAGCAAATTGTATGAGAATCAGCATGCATAGTGTTTATAAACATGGATAGTTCATGCCTACAATTGTATATGTCAGTAGTATATTTAATCCCCAAATTTTCATCTGTAATGTTAGGATAATAACTACTTTCTATGAATATTTATATAACATTCAGTTGTTTTGTAATGTGTTAACTTTCATATAATAATTATATAAAACTCAACTTTATTAATTTAAATATTACCCAATGTGCATGTTATCTAATATTACTTAACTGAAATTTGTGCTGTTTCTCTTTTGCATTTTATAAAACCTGACAGGTAAAATGGTGGCATTGACATTTAAATTGACCTAGATACTTTTGCAAATATCTGACATTATTTTTATGTATTTAATGTCCTCTCTGAGAGACATGCCTTGTCTCCCAGTCTATAGTTATGTCACTACAGATTAAACTATATGCATATGGGCACAAGAAAGCCAAAACCAGTACCTAGATTTTCTAACTCACATGTCAAATCTTTTACTACTTAAGCAGTAGAATTTAAGGACTAGAAGTGCAAACATCTCTTTCACAGATTTCTAGGGTTTTGTTAACTACTTTTTTTCTTAGTTGGCCCTTCTGTACAGTTTATTCTTCAATGTTAGGCACTGAGAAGTTGTTAAAAATAAAAGATTTAATTTTTGGCTAGTATTACCACTAACTTATACTCATTGACATCTTTTCTTGAATGTAAAACCAGAAAATTAGACTATATGACTTGAATAGTTATTTAAACTCTACTGTTCTATTAAATATAGCAAGTTGCTATCGAATTGCATTGTGTTAGTTCCCTGTTTGGAATGTAAATGTACCCTTGCCCTCAGCTTAGTTTCTCACTGAGCTAACTTTAAATGTTCCTATGAAGCATTGTACTATGATAATTTTGTTCTTCCTGTTGCTAGTGGTCGGTTGTGCCAGGAAAATTTGACTCTTTCTCAAGAATTAATACATGTAAATTCTGTGTGGTTCCTTCCCTCTCTCACTCTTTTAATATCAACTAGTCTTTATAAAACTTTATTTGGCAAGCTTGAGAAAGCAGCCATTTCCCTCCTGAGCTACAGCTTGATTTGACAATTTCTAATCCATTTCTTTTTTCTACTTTTTGTAAGGTTATTTCCTTGGAAAACTATTTGCAGTAAAATAACTATATTGCCAAAGTTGTTTTTAATTAATTATTTACCAAACTGGGTTTTCTTCAGTATTCTTTCTCATCTCATAAAGCAAATAAAAATAACAGCTCAACCAAAAGTTTTCATTGCCTTTCAAGCAATTTATAAATTTGAAGCGTAGCTGAGGGAATGAGAACAGGAAAGTACATTTTTCTTTTAGACTTTTTCCTTCTAGGACTTGAAATTTTCATTCATCATTGAAACCAAATGGATAGAAGAACTTCAACAATATTAACAATGTTGATAGACTGGATGGTGGTACATGGGGTTTATTTTATTTATTACTTATTTCTCCTACTAGACTATAAATTCCATGCAGTGAAGGCAATTTGTCTTTTCACTGACTGATATATCCCCAGTACCTAGGACAGTGCTTGAATAATGGAGACACTTAATAAATAGTTGTTGACTGACTTATCCACATTTAAGTGGATATTTTCCAGGAAGATGATGTTGTGTCCATTTGTCTTTAGATTTTTTTAGTAATGGAAAGGCGTATTCTGTGGGACATTTAACCATACTGTTTGACAGGAATATAAGCTGATTATTAACAAAAGCACTTTTAGATTTCCTAGAATATAGAGGAGTAATTAGTTTTAGGTCAGCAGTAATAGTTGCTTATCCATTATAAAATTGCATTGTTAATTGTTTTAGTTATATTGCATTCGTGCATTCAAATTTTAAATCTTAATTATTTTTATTTTCTTAATTTTAAAAGTACAGAAGACAAGTTTTATTTGTGTTTTTTATTCTCAAACTTTTTTGTCTTTCATGTTATCTTAAGTTTTACTTTAGTGTAGGCATTGAGATATTTTTAGAAACTCCTTGAAAAATCCACTTGTGAAAAGCGATAGCAGTAGGGAAATACTTCTAATTAACGAAACCTTAAACAAGAATAGAATATAAAATGTTATTTTTTCCAGCCATTGAAACCAAATTCTTCTAGAATCTTCACTCTTAATTTTTTGTTTGTTTTAATAGATAAAACAAAACCCATGGCTTCCGTAACTAATGCCAACACTTCTAGTACACAAGCAGCTCCTGTAGCTGTTACAGCACCTGCTGTGTCATCAGGTCAGGCAACACCTACGTCACCTATTAAAAAGGTAAGCCAAAAATCGTGTTTGCTAAAAACACATATATTCTACTTAAATGCCACTTGAACTAACTCATTACAACAATTGTGAATTTTGAGTTTATTTCAAAAATATTTAAGTTTTTAGGATAAAATAATAGTTTTCTGTTTCTCATTTGACTGAGATTTTCTCTGAATCATGTCTTTTTTTATCCTCTTGCAATAGTTTATAATTATAATAGTTAAAAGTAAGTAACAAAGATAAATATTTTTATAATATTATAACCAATTATTGTAGTAGTTTTTATTTCTATTGAACTTTTGAGAAACCCAAGTTTTATGTCCTTTATCTCTGTTAAGTACGGGTATGTGTTGATAATTTCACACATGAATAAGTAAGGCACAAAAAGTACAGCCACAAGTTAATGGGAGAATTAGAATCTAAATTTGTGATTCATAGTCCAAAACCCTAGGCATGCAACTATCCTGTGCCATTAAGAGCATGATCTCTGAAGTCAGGTGAACCAGGGATTAGTTCCTGACCCCACCTCTTGTTTTTTGTTATTTGTCTTGTTATGAAAGATAGCAAGTCACTTATTATCTATCACAACACACACAAAAAAGAAATAAGGTTGATATTCTAAGAATTGATTGACAGAGAGAGCCTGGCCAATAACTAAGTATGCTCCCAAAATGTTAGTTTCATTTCTTCCTCCTTTCCCTTTTTCTGTTCTCCATCCGTATTGCCTCGTCTCTCCATCAAAGCAATGTTTTCCAACTAGTGTATTGATCTTTTTAAAGGCTATCCTTTTTCCTTTTTCTCTAGACCCTGTCCTGTCCTTCTCTTAACCCAAATAAAGATTAAGGACTTTTTCTTGACCTACTGGTCTCTTTAAAGTTTTCTCCTCACCTTATTTATCTTAAATGAGTATACTAATTTCTCTTTCTGTGTTCTTGCTTATGTACACACACAAATGCACGCACACACACACACAGAGTTATGTTTATTTATGCCAAACTCTTTAAGAATTGATTATAGTCATCATAACAGTATGTCAGTATGTATCTTTTAAGTACAAAACGTCCTTTATTCCCACAAGGATAGGTAATCACACTTAGGAAATTTAACTTTTCTATAGTACTGTTATTTATGTTAACTAATATTCATACTCAGATTTTTCTCAATTGTCCTTCTAGTAATGTCTTTTAACTGTATGTTTTTTAAAATCTAGGGTCCATTCAAGAATTTTACGTTGTATAGTTTTCATATCTCTGCTTTTATACCTCTTATTTTGTTGCTTGACTGACATTTGTTTTGCATGGGTTTAAGAACTGATTTTAAATCCTCATGGTGTTTCTGTTGTGTTGCCAGTTTTGCTAATATTTGTTTTTGACTTGAGGTTGTTAAAATGTAGATTTTTTTGAAATCATAAACGAAATAATTTTTTTTCTAAATTCACACTTTTAGTGAAAATTTACCTCTAAAACTCTTCCTGAGGAAAGCAACAATGCAAATTCTTAGAGGTAGAAATGTGTGGATTTTATTGGTATGTAGTTTGAATATCAAGAAACTATATGAATGAGTTATCTTACCTTATGTATTCAAAAGCTAAGGACTTCTTGAATTCAGTTAGAATTCATGTTCATATTGTCACATTTACATGTACTTTAACATGAAATTCTCTAAAAGCAGTTTGTCTGCAGAATTTTGAAGACTGTTAACATGGTATAGCATCATCATGATTTTACTTCTAGAACCCCTATGTACTCCTTCAGTGAATACTGACTTTGTACCTGCATCTTTAGCTCTTTTGATCTGTTGGGAATGTAGGATGATCATAAGTTCCCAGACACTTTATCTCCCTAGAATTTGGGGCAAGAAACTGGCTATCTTAGGTATTTGACTAAGCAATTCCTTTCCTACTATAGTCTAATAAATACAATAGACTTTCTGTATCCAATTTTCTTTTTTTCAAGTGTAACCCCAGATTTGTAGCAATTTACTTCTCAATTTTTATCTAATGCTCCAACTGAAAGTAAATACATCATACCTCTATTAGCCTAGTGGACCAGTGACTCCTTTGCTATTAAGTTCTTATTCAAAATCACTTTTGATTCTTTAAATTAGTGTAATGACAACATCTGCATTTAAATTTGCATATTTAGAAACTATTCTAAATTTCAAGCATCATAACTTACTTTGAAAATTATATTGTTTCAGTCTTTATTCTTAAGGTTTTGTAATCAAATTTTATTTCAAGCAATAAAGTCATGATGTACTAAAAATTTGAAATACTATTTTTAGTGAGGGGGAAGTCTGATCAGTATTGTATAATTTTTAAAACCTGTTGTTCTGTTCAGTGAAATCTATACTTTCTCTAATTTAGCATTTTTTCAAGATTTTACTTGTAACTTTAAAGACCTAATATACAAATTTCCTTAAACAAGTTGTTAATTTGTAATTGCATCTTAAAAGCAATTAAGAGTTCTGTTTTTAGGCTCACGGTCATTACTTTGCTTCTAATATCTAGACAGTTATCTTAAGTTTTCCAACTTCATCCACCAGTACATTTACTGTGTATATGCACACGTGCTCATGGCAAAATAAATCATAAAAAAGGAAGTGCACAAAACATTATTAAATGTCACTTATTTTCTATTAGTAACTCAGGGTAACTATGACAAAACATAGATATATTACTTTAAATGATCTAGCCTTAATTTCTTAATTCTTCAGCTGAAGTTAATGAATATTTCTGTGGCAACAAAATAAAAAATTAGGCTGGTGATTGTATAGTTGTCTGTAAAACCACCAGGGTCTTTTTGTGTGTGTGATTTAATTTATTAACAGTAAGTTTATATAACTCTCTAGTGAAGATAAGTATTGTTGGCATCTCTAAAAGAAGTGACCTATTCTGTTGTATGAGTATATCTCCCAATAAAAATGTAAATTACATTTTCTTTACAGGATGGTAAAACTTCAGAATTTTCTTAGAATTAAGTATTTTTATTAATTGAATCCAATTTAATAACTATAACAGTAATTTAACAATAGATCACTTTGTGCTGTTGGTATATCAAGTGTACCTCTAGAAGTATATGAATTTAGGATGATGATTTAAA
Source organism: Cephalopachus bancanus (assembly GCA_027257055.1). NCBI lineage: Eukaryota > Metazoa > Chordata > Mammalia > Primates > Tarsiidae > Cephalopachus > Cephalopachus bancanus. Next base: position 697,865 of record JAPVLO010000258.1, read on the forward strand.
AGTTGAAGAAATTACATTTGACTTGAGGTAATAGAATCAGGACATGTGAGATAGGTCTTAAAGAAGGAGTAGGTAGTATTTCAATTGAGAGAGAAGGAGGATTTGTACAATTTGTTGAAAGGGAAAGAGGAGAAACAGTGAACAAGTTGGGATCATATGGAGTATTTGGCAGGAAAAATGAACTGTCCAGTTTGATTCATAAGGTGCATATATGCAAATTGAAACAAGAAAAGTAGAGCCAAATTATGGAATGTCTTTATTTCTGGGTAACATCTTTATAATTTGCTTGATAGATGGTAGAGAATCATGGAAGATTGAGCAATGCCATGAGAAAAGTATTCTTCATATGCTGTTATTCTGGCAGCATCATAGAGGTATATTTGAAGATGAGAGGCTGATTGAGAAAAGATTTATTAGAAATCATTGAAGTTGTCCATTATGATAAGAATATAAACTTAGGGAAGAGGTGATGGGCTTATAAAAGAGAAGAGGAGATTTAGAGTATTGGCACCTAATTTACGGATGGAGAAAAATGACAAAGAAATCTAACATGATTAAGAAGTTTAAAACATAAGGGATTGAAGAGATAGCATTAGTGTTATTAATTGAAATAGGGAACTGAGGGAGAGATGGTTTGGAAGTAAAGGTATATGATTTTAGGCATGTTGAGTTTCAAATTCCAATTATATTTCTAAACAGACCATCCCACATGTAAACAGAAATTCAAGACTGACAATTTAGGAGCCAGAGTGGACTGGAGATGAACAAATTTGAAAATAAGCTAAACACAATGGTGAGCCTGTGGAAGTAGAGAAAATCCTATTCTCAGTCCCACAAAAAAAAGTAGAAGAGCCGGGCTCGGTGGCTCAGCCTGTAATCCCGCGCCTTTGGGAGGCTGAGGTGAGTGGATTGCCTGAGCCCGTGCGTTCGAGACCCGCCTGGGCAGCGAGACCTCATCTCTACAATAAATCAAAAAATCAGCCGGGCATGGTGGCGCATGCCTGTAATTCCGGCTACTCGGAAGGCTGAGGCGGAAGGATCGCCGGAGCCCAGCAGGTCGAGGCTGCGGTGGCCGGAAGCAGCCACTGCACTCCAGTCTGGGCGACAGAGTGAGACTCCAACTCAAAAAAAAAAAAAAAAAAGTAGAAGAGAAGATGGGAGATCTTAAGCACAGACTTTTGAGGTGCTTATGTTTTAGGGCTAGGACAACGAATGTTGTTACTCACCCCCCCCAAAAAAAAGGACATAGAAAAAGAGTGGTCAAAAGAGTAAGAAAGTCAAGATGGTGTCCCCGTTATAAAAGCAAAAGGAGGGAGCTTCAGGGAATAGGTAAGCATTTCAGAAAGGTTTATTTATGTGCCAAGTAAAATTGAATGGTGCCTTTAAACATATAAACTAATACTTACATCCAGATTTATGTTGGACAGAGTGGAGGAATATCAGCCATTAGAGTGCAACTAATGCCCAGTTCAGAATTGGTATCACTGCCTCATTTTTAAAAAAAATCTGAAATAATAGTAATATTAGTATTTCATTGGGTGGTTGTAAGGTTTAAAAGTGATAACTCAGGTGAAACACTTAGCTTAGGGCTAGACATTTGTTATATGTCAGCTTTTGTTGCAACATTCAATACATGTTATCAAGCCAGGCTCACATCTATAATTCTAGCACTTTGGGAGGCCAGAGTGGGTAGATCACTTGAGACCTGGAGTTCAAGACCAACCTGAGCAACATGACAAGATTCCATCTCTTCAAAAAATAAGAGTAAAAAAAAATTAGTTGGGTGTGATGGCACACACCTGTATCCCTATCTACTTGGGAGACTGAACTGAAGGGATCACCTTAACCTTGGAGTTGGGGCTGCAATGAGCTATCATCATGCCATTGTAATCCAATCTGGGCAACAGTATGAGATCCTGTCTCTAAAAAATGAATAAATGTTATCTGCTATCTGGCTATTTTATTGTGGAGAAAAATCATTTGTTTCTAGTTTTTTTAGGGAGGAGGGTACGCAAGGTTGAGGGTGGCAAGCTGTGCCTGGTAGACCAAAACCTGTTTTGGTACAGCTCACAAGCTAAGAATGGTTTTAACATTTTCTGTTTTGTTTTGTTTTGAGTTGGAGTCTCACTCTGTTGCCCAGGCTGGAGTGCAGTGCAATACTCAGGGCCACCCCGGCATTGACCTGCTGGGGGGTTTAACATTTTTAAATGATTGGAGAAAAAAATAAAAAATAAAAATATATAAAATAAAAAAAAATTTGAAGATTTTGTGACACTAATTCAAATTTCATTGTCCCAAAATAAAGTTGTATTAGAATACAGCCACGCTCATTCATTTCATGTTTGTATTATCTGTGGTCTGCAAAGCCTAAATTTAATCTAGCCCTTTAAAGTCGTAAATCAATAAGCAGTTGTCACAGTACCCATCATATTGCATTGAATATTACAGAGGTCCCAAACTTTCTTGGTCGGCAGAGTTCCTAGTGTTTTAGTAGTTTTTTTTTCCCACAGTGCTACTTGACCAAAAGAAATGTTTCTCCTACTTATTAAGTAGTTAGCTGCAAATAAGTTTAAAATGGTAGTTTGTGCAGTGTCTAAGAGATGTCACTGTGCTTCTCTCAAAACTTTAAAATATTCCACAGAGCCCCTGTGTTTTTGTTGTGGCGCCCTGGAGTTCTTTGGTGCACATTTTGGGAACTGATGAATGCTTAGAACCTATTGATAGAAATTCATTACTGGAAGTACCAGAGGTATCTTATGACAGTTTTGTCTGTGAAGTGGCCCATGGGAGCTTTAACAAGCTCTAGTAACCTGCTAATTTTAGCAAAATTTGGCAATAAACATGAGATAAAGGATTTTTTAAAATTATTAATATCCTATGCTTGTAGTAACTAGTTAGTTGCTGTATTCACCAATCTATAGTTAACTGTGGTTGAATATTTTAATTCTGAACATGAAGCTGATGAAGTGAACTAGTTAAAGATAGCATGTTGAATTTTAAGAATACTAAAAAGCTCTAAAAATAAAATAAATATTTGTATATAAAGTTAGTTTTTAATTAAAATGTTTAAATTAATGTGTGGTGGGAAAATTTAAGTGAGTTTTTGGTAGTAAAAATATTATTGAATTGAGTATTCTAATTAGAAAATGTCAGCTATTAGCTTTTTGTTGATTATGTTGGATTTAAGATTTTTTTTAACCAGAGTATATAAATGATGTAAATGATAAAAACAAAATTCATGTGTGGTAGTTTATTTACTTTTTTTACTCACATGCTGTAATATTATATACCTTATGTGCCTTTAACTGCATTAGAAGTTTCTTCATTAGACTTTTTTTCAGGTTATCGCAAGCTAAAACTAAAAATTGTCCCAATGACTTTTAAAGATTGGATCATTACCCAATCATTGGGCTTTAATTTATTATAAAATTATTTTTAAAAGAAAAAGTATTTTTTATTCTTGACTTCCCTTTTCTGTTTTCATGCTTTCAATCTTTATCTCTTTACCTGTCTTATTTTAATTGACTTTAGTATGATTTCATTGCTCCTATCATGCCTGTGGTGGAATCAGTAGATCCTGCATCATGGAGGCAGGGCTTGCGCAAAACTGGCATTGTTCTTGTGCCCAATAAGGGTGAAAAATCTATGGTGAGGCATTTCTATGTGCAAGAATTTATGTTAGGTTACAACATAACAAGTTTAATATCAATTGGTTCCAAAGATGCATGGTTTTCAGTCGTTATGGTGTGCTTATTTCTGTTTTCTGTATTTGCATCATAATTTTTCTGTGTGACATAAAGTGTGTAGTGTGTTTTCTTAAATCTAACCTCTGGGAAGGTAGTTATTTCTTGTAAATTTTTTAGATCTGTACATTTTTGACTAAGACATTAACCTACTTAAAGTGTTTTCTCCTGAAACTATTAACTGTAATTTTAGATATACTATTTATAAACATTTTATTTCCAACTGAAGGACTGATCAGTTTTGATAATTTTTCTTTCTTCTCCTTAAAAAAATAAAATTAAATAAAAGCAGTTTCCAACCTCAGCTACAAAAATTTCTCCCAAAGAAGAAGAGAGAAAAGATGAGTCTCCTGCATCTTGGAGGTTAGGACTTAGAAAGACTGGCAGTTATGGTGCTCTTGCTGAAATCACAGCATCTAAAGAGGCTCAGAAAGAAAAAGATACTGCAGGTGTTATGCGTTCAGCTTCAAGTCCCAGACTTTCTTCCTCTTTGGATAATAAAGAAAAGGTAATCTGTTTCACTGTCTGCTTTCTGTGACTGTTAATGATTTCTTTTTTAGAAATATCAAATCTGTTGGATTTTCTACTAGGTATCTTTGAACTAGGTATGAAGTTAATTTGCTGTTCTTAATGAATTACATAGTACAAATACTAGGGGGGACCCCAAAAAACTGGAATTTTTAAAATAGAAAACTGCGTATTCTTACCTTTAAAGTACTCTCTGATGCTACACCTATCAAGAAGCTTTTTCCATTGCTCAGAGCAATTTTTTAACTCATCAATTTTGGTGCCTTTTAGTACTTCTGCCGGTTTTTGTTAGATAGATAATAGAATGTATTAAGTAAGGAGCAGGCTTATTTTATTCATTATGGTTCAGTAAATTTTCTGCAGGTTAAAAAACTTAGGAACACATTTATGCTAAAATGGCATTATACTCAGAAGTTACGTTTATCCAGTATCTGCGTTTCTTTACCAGCTTTTTCATCGAAGAAATTACAAGCAACTTTATTTTAATGAGTAGTTTTAATAATACATTATGAGAGGTAGTATTAATATTGAATCAAATGGGCTATACCCATAATTCATTCAATCCTATTTTTTGTAATTAGGTTATTTATTTCTACTGTATTTTCAGTGCTCGGATTACTTTTTTCCATGTAGTTTTCTTTCTGTATTTAGGATTGTTTCCTTGTATCAGAAATTTAGAATGAGATTTCTCAAGTTACCGTAATGTTTTTGCTTTTAAATAAATGCATTGCACTGTTGTTTTCTAGATACTTTATGCCATTATACCGGGAATGTATCGGAGTGTCATTATTGTCATTATACACATTCAACCATATATATATAAATACAAATGAAATAATTTTTGTTTTTAATAGTTTGATGTATTTTAGAGCCTAGACTAGTAAGAGTGTGAATAGCTTGTGTAGCATAAATGATTGAGACTTCTCCATGTAGGTCTTATATTTGAGACTTTATTTCCCTGGAAGAAATAAGGATATTAGTTTGTGACACTACATTACTTTAATCTATTAGAGGAGGTTTAAGAAAAATCACTAAAATGTGGAGTAATTTTTCTTCCTTATGTTAAAATGTTATCTGATTGTACACTAAAAGAAAGAAAATTAGTTTGAATAGGCTGTCCTTTAAGTGTATCTATAGTACCTGATACTGGTAAACACTATTTTAGAGTTTAGAAATACTGTAAACTAAGCTGTGATGACTGTGTAATTATACATTTCTGAGTAACCTTTTAATATTTTTCACAGTACCTGTAATCAGCACACAAATTTATTTTCACTTGGTTTTTTTTTTTTCCTATTGTGCAGGAGAAAGATAGTAAAGGCACTAAACTTGCATATGTTGCACCTACAATACCAAGACGACTGGCCAGTACATCTGACATTGAAGAGAAAGAAAACAGGTAAGTTCATCATTATTTGCCTTATGTATTCATTATAATATCTTTATTATCTAGCATCAGAGTCAGTACATGAGCATTGTTTATGTGAGGATATGTATTGTGGGAAGAGATGGAGGGTATTCCTGATAGAGAAAACACAAAGTACATTGGTGCTGAGGAGGTACACACTTGCTGTGTACATGAAGTAGCAAAGAAGCTGTTGTGGATGGAACAGAATGAGAGGAAAGTGGGAGGAGATGAGATCACAAACTCTATGCAAGTTCTCTAAATATTTGGAATGTTTAGGAAAGAGGAAAGGAAGAAAAGCCCTTACTTAATCATTGTCAACATTTTAGTTTATTTTCATTTTTCAGCATCTAGAGTTTGAGAACTTTTTAATATAGTTGTTATGTTATGATACCTAATTTTGTAATTTTGTTTTGACCTAATATCTCATAAGCAGTTTAATATGTTAGTGTATGTTTTCAATAAGCATTGTTTTTCATCAGCACATATTATACCGTAGAGTAGATCTGCTGAGGTTATAGTAATCATCTGCCCTGCCCATGTTACGGACATTTAAGTTGTCCAATATTTTGTGATCATAAATTACGTTTCTGTAAATGTCCTAATTCCCCTTCTCCCTATATTTAGGATTAAGGGTAGAATCTTAGAACTGGAATTACTTTCACTTCTGATAAATATCCCAAAGCGTTTCCTAAGAAATTTTACTAATTTCTACTTCTGCTAATATTTATTCATGTATAGCTTTCTTAACCCTATTTTAAAAGTATGTACCAGCATCTGAAGGGTGTTATTTCCACAGAGACTCTTCAAGTTTGCGAACAAGTAGCTCTTATACAAGAAGAAAATGGGAAGATGATCTCAAAAAAAATAGTTCAATCATTGAAGGATCAACTTATTATAAAAGGTAATCATATAATTCTTAAGTGGCTTTATGTATTCTTTTATAAAAATATGAGGCAATTATTTGGAACCTTCAATTTAACATTTAAACAAATATGCACTTTTATTAAATACTACATCTTTTGTTTAAGTAAAAGTTACTTTAAAGATACTGTATACCTAAAGATAAGTGATAATTTGCACTTATTTATGTCTTTCTATCATATATTTAATTAAACTTGAAATATAAAGTATCCTTTAGATTTTAGCATATTTACAAAGAGTTCCTTATAGTGGAGTTGTTGACTAGAACAACATAAATAGGCTAGTGTCTTAATTGATCTAATCATCGTTGGTAATCTGGAAACTTTTTGCTTGTCCTAAAACTCAGAGCTATGGAAATGTCTTCATTTGAAATGTTGGTTATATCATATTCGAGAGGAATAAAAACTAATAAATTACTTCCCTAAAAAAAGCAATCAAAAAGAAAAATAAGATAATAAAACAAGTATAATGTGGGAATGGGTCACGTCTAGTGATCTGACCCATTGCTGAAACAATTTTCTTCAACAATGTCAATATTTTATTTTCCCTGGATAAAACCAAACCAAAGTGTTTGTTTCAGGCCCAACCTGGCAGACCATATGATCTGTAATAGTTCCAGAAATGTGAAATATCATACTGATCACTTTTGAGTTTTGTTGAGGGGGCTGGGAGGAGGCAGTAAAATGAATGGTACACTACCAAATTAGTGAAATCTTTTAAACTCTAGCAAGTTGTAGATGCAACTCTTGGTGCTGGAGCTGGTGGTGTATTTAGGAACACGGTTTTTTTAGATTTTTTTCCTAGCCTTGTGATCTTGTATAATGTATAGGCATTAAATATAGAATACACATACAAACACATTCTATATAGATATGACTCTCTTGTTTAGTTGCTCCTTTGGTAGAAGACAAGATGATTTGATTAGTTCTAGTGTTCCAAGCACCACATCAACACCAACAGTTACCTCTGCAGCTGGGCTTCAGAAAAGCCTGCTTTCCAGCACAAGCACTACTACAAAGATTACAACGAATTCTTCCTCAGCAGGCACACAAAGCAGGTAAGTCACAGATACATTTTGTGTTCAGGTCTACTGTGTGCTTATGTATGTGCATGCGTTTTTGTTTAGAAGATCGTGGGGCTCTGGATTTTTTTCATTTACCTTGTTAAAATTATTTACATACAAAAATTGGTTCCAAAATGAGGCAATTATGCATGTCTGGGGAAAAAAATTTAAGTTCTTGAATTGTGAACTTTCCTTGGATTAGACTGCTTAAAATGTAAATTTCTCTGTGACAGCTCTCAGTGAGCCTTTTGGTTCATAGTTTAAAGCTCTCACCTTGTTTTTAAAAAATCCATCCCTGTAGTCATGTTTCAGCTGCTAGAAAGTGCTTTCATTGTTTAGCTGTTTCCTTTTCTCTTTTTGTGTTGCTGCTTATGATGCTATAGTACCTCAAATCGTTTGTGGGCTGAGGATAGTACTGAAAAAGAAAAGGACAGTGTTCCTACGGCAGTGACCATTCCTGTTGCTCCAACTGTTGTAAATGCTGCAGCTTCTACCACAACCCTGACTACAACTACTGCTGGCACTGTCTCCTCCACATCAGAGGTCAGGGAGAGACGCAGGTGTGTAAAGGTTATAAACAGTATTGCTGATATTATCTTGCCCAATAATCAAAGTTGATTTTTGTTTTTTTAAAAAAATCTTGTGAAGTTGATGACCATCTCTTCAGTAGGCAAGTAAAAGAAACACTCTGTCAATACAGAACCATGTAATTTGATAACCTAGTAATTATTAGTATTCAGGCTTGCTATCCACCTCTGACAGAATTAATGTTTCTGTTTAAAGACAGTGAGCCAGACAGTTGTTTTCTTACTTAGCCATTTTAGTTTTTTCAGTGGCTTTATTTCAATTTTCTTTAATGAAGAACTGAACATACACAAACACAAAATAGAAAATAGATACAACATGACAAAAACAGGTTTTACCATCCTTCTCAGTGTTTCCTCCCGTTATTAACAAATATGATGGATGTTAAACTGTTTTTTTTGTTTTTTGGGGTTTTTTTGGTGACTGGTTTTGAGAATTTCATCTGAAGATTCTCTTGGTGAGGAAAGGCATCTGTGCATATGTGTAAGCCAAATAATTTTTAAATATGTTGAATAGGCTGGGTGCAGTAGTGCACACCTGTAATCCCATCACTTTAGGAGACCAAGGCTGGAGGATCGCTTGAGGCCAGGAATTTGAGGCCAGCCTGGGCAACATAGTGAGATCTCATCTATACAAAAATTTTTTAAAAAATTAGCCAGGTGTGATGGAATACAACTCTAGGCCCAGCTACTTGGGAGACTGAGGTAGGAGAATCACTTCACCCAGGAAGTCGAGGCTACAGTGAACCATGATTATGCCATTGCATCCAGCCTAAGTGACAGAATGAGACTCCAACTCAAATACATGTTGAATATATTCAGTTAGTTTTAGTTCTGATACATAGAAAACAGTTTGTGAATTAATTTTTTGCACTTAAATGTTTTTAAGAACATTGCTCATTTCTTCCTTTTGCTGCCCACTGGTATGGAATCATAGATGTAGAAAGGAGATTATTCCTTTATCTTTTGTGATATCCTTGCTTTACAGAAGGAAACAGACCCTATTATGTGACTATTCCACTTTTGTATAGTTAATTAGCTTGAGAGCTGAAGCTAGCCCCAATATTGCAGGCGAATCAGTTCAATTTGTTTCAGCTATTATGCACAGTTTCTAGCTTTGAATTTTGTTTCTTTCTCTTGAAAAAGAAGAAAATCTTAGGAAACTAGATGTAAGATCTATTTTTATATTTTGTTATTGCAAAACTGAATTAGCCATTTAACTATATTTCCTCGCTGAAATACTGAGCAGATTAACTTTTTTTATTTCCATCATATAGTATTCATATACAGTTCTTTTACTTTGATGCCAAGCAAAGTGCCTGGCCTGTAGTAGAAACGGGCTCACAGTAACATTATGTTTGAATATAAGAAAAGTTACAAGTAACTTAATTTTTTTTTCTATCTTTGATTGGATCTTTAGTTTTTGTTAATGTAGTTAAGTTTTGTTTCTACTTTTATGGTGAAATTTAGTGATACTTTTGTAAGGCCACTAGAAGGAAGTTAACATTTTTTATTTGACTACCAATATAGGTCACATTATATTTATTCCTCCTTTATTTTTCTAAAACTTTAAGTCAATTTTAGGTTTTTGAGGAGATTTCAATAAGACCACATAGCCAACACAAATTCAAAGATCTTACATATCAATCATTTGATCACACTTACCAAAATAAGTTTGAGGGGTTTGCTTTTTTTGGTGGTGGGGTTAGGAGAGGATGTTGAAAGGAAAAAGGGTTATAATTTCTTGGGGTTTTATTCTCCTTACTTTGCTTTGATACTCCAGATGAGAGTTCTTGCCAAGTTAGACTTTCTTCTTTAAAATGAGGTGTTTGGTATATATAATTTTTAACTTCTAGAATCCTTTCTATCTCTACCATTCCTTGCTTTTGAAATATCTCCAGTGACAATTAAAGCCTAATGAACGTCTTCCCAAAACAAATTATGATTCTTAACATCTCTGTTAGAATAGAGTTTCGACCTTTAGAATTAGTCATAATTAATTTTAATGGAAGACATTAAAGATTGAAAATTAAATATTTGGATATATTGTTAGGACAGAGAAGATTCTAATACCATAAGAAAAAAATGTTTCTGTTGACATTTTTTTCTGGTTTATATACAGAGAGAAGTTTTTGTTTGTCTTACCTTGTTGTGAGGATGTTTGCAGTGATATTAATGTTTGTGTTTTGTTTCATGTGAAATAATTGTTTGCAATTTTGAATACATTGTTGGCCTCTTCTGTTTGTCTTTAATTAAATTTCATCATTGGTTCTGAAATGTATATGATTGATATTTTGCCTAAAAAATGTATACATGATGATTTAAGAATATATTGTGACTGAAAAACTTAAGTCAACACATTTTTCCTGTTAGGTATCCTCAAATATATGCTTTCAGATATTATGCAAAGTCACCGTGAATACTATTAAATTTCACAGTGTTCTTGTTTTCCTGTTTTTATTGATCAGAATTATATCAGGGTTTCTCCTGTTTTTGTTAGTTATGATTTCCAGTGAATTAACTTTTATGCGGGAGTAGGGAAAAAAGATAACCTTAAATAGTTGGAGAGTGATAACAGATGCTTTCACATTTAAGTACTCATAATTTTTCTTAGTCTTTTCAAACTACAGCAGTACCTTTCATTTTACTTCACACATACATGGAACTGTTGCTTTAGTATAGCTGTTCTCTTTCATCGTTTTTTTTCTCAGCTTAAGCAAGTCCCATTTGCCCATTTATCTTCCTTCTGGAAGGAAAAGAGCTGAGTGTGAAATAATAGAGTTGGTATTCAGGGATTTTTTTCTTTTTTTCTTTTTTTTCTTTTGAGTCGGAGTCTCACTCTGTCTCCCAGGTTGGAGTGTAGTGGCATACTCACACTCACCCGCTGGGCTCAGACCATCCTTCCACCTCAGCCTTTCAAGTAGCCGGAACTACAGGCATGTGCTACCATGCCTAGCTAATTTTTTTTTTAATTGTAGATACAAGATCTCACCAAGTTGCCCAGGCTGGTCTCGAACCTGCAGGTGCAGGTAGTCCACTCGCCTTGGTCTTCCAAAGTGCTGGGATTACAGGCTGAGCCACCGAGCCCAGCCAGTATTCAGTTTTTTAAAGATGTAATGTGGTTGACTAACCAAGATACAACTGCTAGAAATATATATATATATATATATTTCAGCCAATAAATATCAGTGAAATTGAAAAATTGGGGAATAATTGCATTTATTAGAAAAAAACTTTAAAAAAACAACCTTTGGGTTGCTCAAAATGATAAGCAATCTAAGACTAAGGAATAAAATTATATACCCTGTGTAGTTATAAGAAGAAAGAGATCCAGTAGAACAGTATGATAGAGCAGTGATTAAGAAGGCTACAATGGGGTCTTGTTCGTATATTCTACCATCTTTTCTATCACTTCTTTGGAATTAAAAACATAAAATGTATAAATTATTTTTCTTCTCTACATCCTGTTCTTAGAGGTTTACTCTAGATAGGCACCCCAAGGGAGGCGAGAGGAACTGAATATCAGAAGGTGACTATCAAATAAACGTGTTATGTGATATATAATACAAATTGGTAGGATAGATTTTTGTGCAAATTTGGGACAAGTGTCATATGAAAAGTTAAAATAAACAGATTTTGTAATTCTTTCAATGAGTAACTTTTATACTCCTAACCTGCATATGTTAAAACAGATATGATAAATATGTTTGTTGACCTTAGCAATTTGAAACTACTTAAAAGGATACCAGGTTCACTGGAAGACAGTGTGATGGTTGATTAGTGCTGTTTGCCACGGGAGTAAAAAGAATCAAGTAGCAATGCAACCTTCTCTATTCGAAACTAAATGTGAAATATCTGACTATATTATACAGAGTAGAGCCAGCATTCAATAGTTCATACTTATTTCAAAGCAGCTCATGAAATGCTCATGTGATACATGCAAGATTCCATCTCTTAAAAAAGAAGTTGTATTATTATAAGATAGTGCCATAAGTTATTCAGCCAGATAGAGAAACTAGGTGATATTTTCTCAAACTAGATCATAAAAACAACTTAAGTCAATATATAGCAGTTATGGCATTTTCATCTTTCTGTAAGTTTGCTGGATGTTCTTTTCAAGTAAAAGCTTGAGAATATTTTGACTTAACCTTTGTCTTTAATTGTAATAGAAATGACAAAGAGAATCATTCCACTGAAACTAATTTTAGCCAATAATTGAGAGCTAATTGATGTAATTGAGGCAACTAAGATCTTGAGTAAGAAATAACCTTGTTATCTTAAAATTAATTATCTTAGGAGGTAAATGCTAGGAATAATGTCATACATTGTAGTTTTAGAGTGGCAAATTTCAAAAAATTTAGGGGTGTACGGAGGAGTATGCGGGTAAAGCAATATGAGTTCCTATGTATGTAAAAGGAATGGGGACTCTCTAAAAAGAATTCTGGAAAAAATGGTAGATGATTCTAAGAAGTTTGAAGAACTACTATACTCAATGAATTTAGAAAAAAATAGAAGAAAAGACGTAAAACACACAATAAATTCAGAAATTTGTTAAAACTATATAAATAGCGTCAGAGAGGTTAAAAAGAATGAATTGAGAAGGATGCTACAGCTAACAAGAGTCTTTTTATTTTATTTTATTTTATTTTACTTTATTTTATTTTATTTATTTTCGAGTGGACGTCTCACTCCGTCACCCTGGCTGGAGTGCAGTGGCACATTCACGGCCACCGCAGCATAGACCTGCTGGGCTCCACTGAGCCTTCCGCCTCAGCCTTCCAAGTAGCCGGAACTACAGGCGCATGCTACCACACCCAGCTAATTTTTTTTTTAATTTATTGTAGAGACAAGGTCTCGCTGAGTTGCCCAGTCTGGTCTTGAACCCACAAACTCAGACAATCCACTCGCCTCAGCCTCTCAAAGTGCTGGGAGTACAGGCTGAGCCACCAAGCCTGCCCCAAAAGAGCCTTTTTAAAAAGTAGCATTTGAATAAAGAAAACTCACAGATTGCTCAGGGTTTTAAGAGGAGGAACAGGTGAAATTAACTTAATAAACATAAACAACAGAAAATAAAGATAAAGTTGACCTCTGAACAACACAAAAGTTGGGTCACCAACTCCCCATGCTCTCAAAAGTCTGCATATAACTTAAAAGTTCCCCCAAAATTAACTAGTAGCCTGCTGTTGACTGCAGGTTTTACCAATAACATAGTTTATTAACACATATTTTGTGTGTTATATATTATGTATTATTTCAGTGAAGTAAGCTAGAGAAAAGAATGTTATTAAGAAAATCATAGCCAGGCTCAGTGGCTCAGCCTGTAATCCCGCGCCTTTGGGAGGGCTGAGGTGAGTGGATTGCCTGAGCCCGCGGGTTCAAGACCCGTCTGGGCAACTTGGCAAGACCTCATCTCTACAATAAGTCAAAAATGAGTTGGGCGTGGTAGCGTGCGCCTGTAATTCCAGCTACTTGGAAGTCTGAAGCGGAAGGATCGCTGGAGCCCAGCAGGTCGAGGTTGCAGTGGCCAGGAGTGGCCACTGCACTCCAGTCTGGGCGATACAGTGAGACTCCAACTCAAAAAAAAGAAAGAAAATCATAAGAAAGAAAAATACATTTGCTATTTATTTTTGAGTGGAAGTGGATCATAATAGAGGTGTCTTCATTTTCCCGTGGAATAGGCTAGGGAGGAAGAGGAGGTTTGGTCTTACTGTCTCAGGTGGAAGAAGTGGAAGGGGAGACAGGAGAGGCAGGCACACTTGTGTAACTTTCATTGAAAAAGAAATCCTTGTGTAAGTGAATTCGAGCAGTTCAAACCCCAGTTGTTCAAAGGTGAACTGTATTTCTATAAATGTTATCTGAGAAATGAAATTATGTTAATGATTGAACTTACAAGTAGTGTTGATTACTAAAAAGTCTTTGTGTTGCATTGTAGGACTCTGTCTTATCTTTGCTTATTCAACTATTTAATTATTTAAGTTTTAACATAGATTTCTTGCTTATAAAATTGTGCACATTCTGTGACAAGGTGAAACATAGACTTAAACTTAGAAGATGAAATTTAGTGAGCATAAATGCCAAGTCCTGTTCTTTATGTCAAAAAATCAAATACTCAAGAGTAAGATGCTGATGCAAAAGCTGTTCATATATCAAAATACTTCCATTTTTTTAGAGAAAATGTATGAGCGAGAATATGGTGTCTGCCAAAAACATTTTTAATAAAAGCACACTGCCAAGAATGCAGGGAGTGTACTCATTCATCATCCCATAACCTGAAAGTGGCATTCAGTCCTAACCATTGTTCTGAAGAAGATACTGTATAGCGTTTAGTCAGAGAACTTCATCTAACATGGTGTTACAGGGAACCCAAAAGCGGGGGCTAAAAGGAGTTATTCAAGGAATTTGATAACATTCTTCTAGTATTTGAAAATGCTATAGATAGAGAAAAATTTAAAGCCCCTTTCAGTAGATCTTTGGGAAAAAAAGTGGAACTTGGCCCAGGAATGGAGCTAATAGGTAAATTTTAACTCAAGTCGGGACAAACTGGAAAACTAACATTGAATGAGTAGCTACACAAGACAGGTTAGATTATCACTTTTGGGGGTTATTTTGAGGCTGGGGAAGGGGAGCTTCCTTACTTAAAAATCAACAATAAATTCACTCCGTATCCATTCCTGGTTAGTTGGACTTTTGTTAAATGATCTGTTTTTACCTCTTTGGATAAGACCTAAAATTTTTAATCTTCAATTCTCTAAATCTTTTTTTCTTTTCTTTTCTTTTCTTTTCTTTTCTTTTCTTTTCTTTTCTTTTCTTTTCTTTTGAGTTGGGGTCTCACTGTGTTACCCAGGCTGGTGTTCAGTGGCACCATCATGGCTCACTGCAGCCTTGACCTCCTGGGCTCAGGTGATTCTTCCATCTTAGTCTCCTGAGTAGCTGGGAATACAGGCACACAATACCACACCCAGCTACTTTTTACATTTTTTGTAGAGACGAGGTATCACTGTGTTCCAGACTGATCTTGAACTGAGTTCAAGTGATCCTCCTACCTTGGTCCCCAAAATGCTGGGATTACAGGTGTGAGCCACCGCACCCAGCCAGTCTTTTTTTGTTTGTTTGTTTTAATGTGGTTCCTTCTTAAAATTAAATACATGATTAAAAATGTAGTTAGGAGGAACTTAAATTGTGATATGTTAAAATATAATTAGTTTCAGTCTAAAAATAAATTATCAAAATTGCATTATTGAATCAGAGTAAGTAAATGACTGTTTTCTGAAGACAACAAAAAACATTAAAATGTTAAACTAGTATGTTTTATTTACATACATTGATAGATATTTACATTCACATGTTTTACATTGCCAACTAATAATTTTTATTTATTGCTGTAGATCATACCTCACCCCTGTTAGGGATGAAGAGTCTGAATCCCAAAGAAAAGCAAGATCTAGGCAAGCAAGACAGTCTAGAAGATCAACACAGGTATATTTAATGTGTATAATATACAAAACTTAAATAAATAATATATAAAATATATATGTGCTTAATATCTAAAAATACATTGCCTTTCTCTTTTTCACTTTGCTATGAAAATATTGATATCAGTATATAGTGTGAGTAGATTTTTTTTGGACAAATAATAATCTTTTATTAATCATTCTTAAATATATGTATCACTCACATTTATTTCAGTATTTAACATTATAAGTTATTTTTTAAAAATTTTTAAACATGGGTGCAATTCAGGGTTAGGTATACAAATGGTCATTGTGTGGGTAAAGTTTGAGCCTTACTTTGGTCCCCTGGTTTGAGACCAGGTACCCTTATTGATGAGGTGTGCCCCCCCTTTCTCCGCTGGCAGTTTCACACTACTGCCAATTCCTTTCTTATAGTATTATGATAATTGTTCAAGGTCCGCTTATGAGTAAGAACATGTAGTACTTAGTTCTTTGTTTCTGTGATATATCACTCAGTATTATAGACTCTGCTGCGAAGTTCGTAATTTTGTCCTTATTTATGGCTGTGTAAAATTTCATCATGTGTATATATCACAAATTTTTTAATCTAGTCTTCTTTCATTGGGCAGCACCGTTGGTTCCATGTTTTTGCTATTGTGAATAATGCTGCAATAAACATTCAAGTGCAGGTATCTTTTTCATGGAGTGATTTGTATTCCTCTGGGTATATTCCCAGAAGGGGAATTGCAGGATTGTGTGAAAGGTCGATTATTAGATATTTTAGGAATCACTGAACTGTTTTCCACAGAGGTTGTACTACTCTGCACTCCCGCCAGCAGTGTAGAAGTGTTCCCTTTCCCCTCACATCCTCTCCAGCATCTACTGTTTTTTGAGTTATGATGGCCAACCTGACTGGAATGTGGGTGGTATCTCAGTGTGGTTTTAATTTGCATTTCTTTGATGATTAGTGAGGCTGAGCATTTTTTTATGTATCTGTTGGCTGCTCATATGTCTTCTTTTGAGAAATGTCTATTCATATATTCTGCACACTTTTTAATCGGGCTGTTTGTTTTTTCTTTTCTGCACATTTGAGTTCCTTGTAGATCCTGGATGTTAGGTCTTTGTTAGATATACAGTTGGCAAGTATTTTTTCCCGGTCTGTGAGTTGTCTCCCCGCTCTCTTGATGGTGTCTTTTGCTTTGCAGATGCTTTTCAGTTTGATGGGATCCCACTCGTCTCTTTTATCTCTTATGGCGTGGACATTTGGGGTTTTGATCAGGAAGTGGTTGCCAGTTCCAATTTCCATAAAGGTGTCTCCTGCGTTTTCTAAGGTCTTATAGTTTGAGGTTTTATGTTTAGGTCTTTGATCCATTTAGAGTTGATTTTTGTATATGGTGATAAATAGGGGTCTTGTTTTAATCTTCTGCATGTGGTCAGCGAATTTTCCCAGCACCATTTAACACTGAATAAGTTCACCTCTCTCCAGTGGTTGTTAAAGATGAGTTGGTTGAGAAATTGTCGAAGCTGAGTTGGTTGAGAAATTGAAGTTTTGTTTCCATAATCTCTATCCTGTTCCATTGGTCTATATATTATATCTGTTCTTATACCAATTCCAGGCTGTTTTGATGTTTCCTTATGAATTTCTGTATTTCCAAGTTTGAAAAGAATGCTGCTGGTAATTTAATGGGTATTGCGTTAAATCTGTAGATTGCCTTGGGTAGGCTGGACATCTTAACAGTGCTGATTCTTCCAATCCATGAGCGTGGAATATTTTTCCATTTGTTTGTGTCATCTTTGATTTCTTTGAGCAGTGTTTTGTAGTTTTCGTTGTAAAGTTCTTTCACTTCTCAGGTTAGGAAGATGCCAAGGTATTTCATTTTTTTTTTGTAACCATTGTGAATGGGATTGTACTTTTTATTTTGGTTTTTATATGTTGGTGGTGTATAGGAATGTGGCTGTCTTTTGCACATTTATTTTATGCTGAGACTTTTTAAAAGTTCTTTATCAGTGCAAGGAGGTTTTTGACATATTCTCTTGGTTTTTCAAGGTATAGGATCATGTCTGCAAAAAGAGATAACTTCCTCTTTTCCTATTTGGCTACCTCTGATTTTCTTCTCTTGTCTGATTGCTCTAGCTAGGATTTTCAATGCTATGTTGAACAGGAGAGGTAAGAGTGGGCAGCCTTTTCTTGCTCTGGTTTCCAGGAGAAATGGTTCCAATTTCTGTCTGTTCAGCAGTATGTTGGCTGTGGGTTTATAGTATATGGCTCTTAGTATTTTGAGGTATGTTCCACCTATGCATAGGTGCTCAAGGGTTTTGATGAAGAAGAGATGCTGGATTTTATTGAAAGCTGTTTCCATGTCTAATGATATAATCATGTGGATCTTGTTTTTACAGTGAGTAAATCTTAAAAGGTAAAGCTTACTCAAATAATTTTCCCATAACTTTTTGTGTATGGTTACAATGTTAGTATTGTTTTAGCTACATGCCCTTGGGTCTTTTTGAGTATTTATTGTCTTATCCTCATTTCTGTGACAGTGTCTGACACAGAGTATATCATAAATGTTAGAATGAATTATATACAGAGGGACCCAGAAAAACCAGAATTATTTTTTGGAGGGCAGGCTCCTTGTAGTACAGGCTTCCTCCACTAAGTAAGTGTTCTAGAAACCAATTGGCATCAGTGTACAAGCTATCATTGTTGTGAGAGACTGCGTTAGGCTTCAATGAATTTTTTTGGGAGATCTTTTCAACTTGTTTGCCTATTTCATGATGAGTGATTTACAAG
The DNA here is from genome assembly GCA_027257055.1 of Cephalopachus bancanus. Lineage (NCBI taxonomy): Eukaryota > Metazoa > Chordata > Mammalia > Primates > Tarsiidae > Cephalopachus > Cephalopachus bancanus. The sequence goes on from JAPVLO010000258.1 coordinate 716,351, forward strand.
AACACCTGCCGCTCCGCACTGAGTGCTCAGCAGTTCTTGACCAAAAACAACATCACCCCCATGCCCCACCCTCCCTGTTCACCCAATCTTGCCCCAAGTGACTTCTTTTTGTTTGTTTCCCTGAATGAAAAAAGTCCTCAAAGGGAAACGTTTTGCTAGTGTGGAAAGTGTGAAGCAAAAAACAGCAGAAGCACTAAAAGGCATCAAAATTGATGAGTTCAGAAACCGTTTTTCCACAGCAGAAGAAGCATGTTGATAGGTATATTACATCAAATGGAGAGTACTTTGAAAGTGACTGAAGTTAAAACATGTAAGGATAAATACACAATTTTTTGTAAACTCTAGGTTTTTTTGGATGCCCCCTTGTATGATATCTAATAATTATAATTATTTAAAGTTGTATGGATATTTGGAGATATAATGGCAAGGAATAGGCTTCTTATATTAGGCGTATCAAACAGCTAATGTGTAAGTATGAGAAAGAAGTCACTCAGGCTAGTTATTATCATCTTACCTCCTCCTTGTTATTCTAATTATGAAGTATATTATATATATATATATAGTGTGTATGTGTGTGTGTGTCTTTCCTTTTCTGTAATGAAGGAACTCTACAGTCCAGATCCAGTTGTTTGACCCTCACCATTACTTAGCTTTCCATCTGAACAGCTTGCTAGATCTTAACTTATTTTCTCTGTCTTTGCACTTCTCAGTCCTTGAAATCTAACCTGTTCTTCAAGAACTAACCTTGAAAATGTATTTATTTATGGAAACCTGTGTTAAATCTTAATTTAAAATGTGCGTGTATGTGTGTACATGTATTGCATGTGTGTACATATATGTACACATGTAAGCACAAATACATATCCTATATAAGCTATGTATATATTCTTTCTCCCTTCTCTGAACTTTTGAGGAATATTTGTATTTATATAATATTTCGGTCATCTCTACTTTGTTAATTTCTGAATACAGAGATAATTCCTTATACATTTAAATCTTTCTCAGTACTTATCATTGTGCTTACTCATGGTGAGTCTTCACAGAATGAATGTATCTTACTGTGTAAAAATTCTGTTTTAGTTTGCAAACCAGTTTTCAACATGCATATTTTACTTTTAATATATTTAAATATGTTTATTTCTAAAATACTCCTTTGAAACCAGCTTTAATGCATCTCATAAATTTATCTTTTTGTGTGTGTAGGGGGTGACATTGACCGATCTTCAAGAAGCTGAAAAAACAATAGGAAGAAGTCGTTCTACCCGAACCAGAGAACAAGAAAATGAAGAAAAAGAAAAAGAGGAAAAAGAAAAACAGGATAAAGAGAAGCAAGAAGAAAAGAAGGAGTCAGAAACATCTAGAGAAGATGAATATAAACAAAAATATTCCAGAACATATGATGAGGTAATGCATATGATGAGGTAATAGTGTATCATCTGCACGCCTGAGTCAAATGGTATGAATAGTTCTTGTGATTTTTAATATACAAGAGATTTATATACCAACAGATCATATACGAAATACTCAAAAGTATTTTAGCTGAAAATATGAATACTTTGGCATGATTAGAACATTACTTTTCTTTTGAAATGAATTTTTAAGTGTTTTATATGTTTTTAAATTTTAATATTTCAAATGACTTTAAATGAGTTTTAATTTTAATGTTTTACAGACTTATCAGCGTTATAGGCCAGTATCAACTTCAAGTTCAACCACTCCATCCTCTTCACTTTCTACAGTGAGCAGTTCCCTGTATGCTTCAAGTCAACTAAACAGGCCAAATAGTCTTGTAGGTATAACTTCGAGTTACTCCAGAGGATTAACAAAAGAAAATGAAAGAGGTAAGGACACCAAAATTTGGAAACACTTTGCTTTCTTTAAATAATTCTTTGAATTTGTTACTCCTAAATACTAGTTCAGTAGAAAAGGAAAGGCATCGTAAACTGTGACTCATTCAACCTAAACAGAAAAAATATGGTGGTTGAGAATGAGAAAAGCAGAAAAAAGAAATAGAAAGTGATATGGTCTAAGGTTGATACGAATAACTTTATAACCTAATTCAAAAATCTCTGTCTCTACCTATAAAAAAAGTCAAGATAGAAGAACTGGTGGCTGTTTCTAGGCCAGTTTATTAGTATAGTACTTTTCAGGTGCTTTAAGCTATTTCTTGCCTACTGTGCAGATCATATCTTTTAACTGTTTTTGTGAAATTGTTTTGAACTAAAATTATTTGCTAAAACAAAATTTCTTTGCTGATTGTTTAAAAAATAGATTTTCTCAGCCATTTATATGCACATTGATGCTCGCTGTTGCCATTACTATTATTTGATATAAACTTTCTGCTTAAATTTTAATTAATTCTGACTTTAAATTAGAAATGAGTACCAAATACAATTATTTGTAATTATAGGCACTTTATATTTTAAAATCTATATCTCATAGTATCAGTCATGATACTGTGAATAATCATGTAGATAAACATTAGAAAATTAAATCTTTCTAATTTCCAGCTAGATTTTGTATGTTGGTCATTGAGATGTTTCAGTTCTTTAATCCACCACTATGTTGTGCGGTACACAGAGCATTTCTAAAAATTTTGATTCAACATTTAAAATTAGAAATATTCACACAGAACTTCAGATTTTTTACATTTCTTGAAAAGTTAAAAGATTTGACAATACTGGGTCGTAATCCTCACATAACAACAATTAACTGGAGCTAAGCAGTGGCAGCCTCCCACCCCTACCCCTGCCCCCTGGCCAGCACCCTCCTGGCCCATTTTATACATTTATGTCACCTGAATTGCTACTACAGGCATTGGAGTTTGAGATCTTTACTCTAAACTGATTCTGAAAACAACTTTTAAAACCCTCCTTAATGCTATAATTTTGGGGTCTTTTTCTGTGACTCTTTGATGACATAGTCATCTTTTTAAAATCATTTTTCTTCCATGTATGTCTACATTTTTAGCATATTCAAAGGCTATATTCTTCTAGTATATAAGCATGAAGCCATTTTGGCTGTTCCAGGAAGGAAACAGAAATCTTAAAAGTAACATTTGTATGTTGATTTGTTTTTAATAAAAGATAAATATATTTTCCAGAAGAAAAGGGTTTGCTCTTCGGTACTACGTATTAGAAATGAAATAAATACTGCATCACTGCCAGATAAGGACTGGCAATAGTAGAAGCAGAGAGTAATAAATTTATGTGATTCCTACTAGCTATTTCAATATTAAGAACTGTTTTAGTTTGTTTGTTTTTCTGTAGAGTGTTAGCTTTGGGTATAATAACTACTTCTTTATTCGGAGATTAATAACTGGAGTCCTTTTCTTTTCATGGGATTCCAGTTCATCAGATATCTGTATCTTTTGAGAAAAATTTTTATTTTAGACACTTAGAATGTGAAGATAATTTGTTTTTATCATGATCTTCAAGAACATATTTAATAGGAAATACAGAAATATTTTTAAACCAAATGTAAAGGAGCATTGAGAGGGGTAAAAATTAATTCTGGTTAGAGAAATTTAGAAAGTTTCACAAAGGATTTTGACTTAGTATTGTTGCTTACAGTTATCTTTTACGATATGTCAAGATGCTTTGCTGTCATGTTTTCACTATAATCCTTAATAGAGGGAGAAAAAAGAGAAGAGGAAAAGGAAGGAGAAGATAAATCACAACCTAAATCAATCAGAGAACGACGACGACCAAGAGAGAAAAGAAGATCTACAGGAGTTTCATTTTGGACACAAGATGTGAGAACCTGTTAAAATATACTTGATAGTATGTTTAATGTTTCCAGGATTATATGTTTTTTAAATCATCATATATTCTGAGTCAAGTTGTTCAATGAAAGAAGTTTTTTATAAGGATAGTTAATTACTTCGGTTTTTTAAACACTACTCAAAAGCTGTAATTCTGTTCAAGTTTTGTAATAAAAATAAGAATGGCTGCAGCTCAGAGTACATATAACGTTTATTTTATAATAGCCAAACTACTCCTTTATCTTAGAGACTTTTGAAATAAAAATGTTTTACATTTAATTTCATGTTCACAAATATCATTGTAGCATCTATATAACAGAATTATTTTTATCTTATGGGTTGCTAGATAGAAGCACTGCTTTACCTATCAAAATACAACAGTCTTATAAAAATTATAACCTTTTTCCTGATCCCAGATTGTATACCTGTCATTGCTATTCTGCAAAAGAAAGAACTGTGCATAGCACTGTTATTGGGAGATTTATACTATTTCAACATAACACATAACTACAGAGGAGCAAACATGATTTGTTTTGCCTTTTTTTGAGCCTTCTGATTTTTTTATCATTTTTGTAAAAAGCTCTTTATTGAAGTATGACATATATGCAGAAACTTAATTCACATATGTATAGCTTAACAAATTAGCATAGTAAGAACCCCTATGGAATCACCACTCAGAATGATAAATAAAACTAGCAGTATAAATGCTCCCATATTTTCCCTCTCAATCCCTATCATTCTTGTGTTCAGAGTCAACTAGTGTCTTAATTTCTAACACCACAGTTAACTATGCTTGTTTTTCAAGAGCATATGATAGAACTGTAGATTTTGTAACTTAATATTATGCTTATGAGATACATCTATGCTGTGGCAGGTACATTTGCTTTTATTACTAGAAAAATCTTTTTTTAAAAAATCTCCAACTCTATCCATTCTTCTGTTGAAAGAACATGGGGTTATCTGTCTTCCTGTTAAACTGACCATTATCTCAGTATATGTTTTTTTTTTTTAATCTCTGATAGTATGTTTTACCTTAAAGTCTCCTTTGGGGGAAGTTTTCTTGTGATTAATTTTTGTATAATATGTCTATCTCTGTAGATTTATTTTCAACTTATCTGTGTTTTTCTAACAAGCAACATATTTTATCAGCTATTTCTGAGCATGTTTATCTTATTTGGTGGGGTGGTGGATTGGAGTCTCACTCTGTTGCCCAGGCTGGAGTCCAGTGGCACGTTCATGGCCACTGCAGCCTCAACCTGCTGTGCTCAGGTGATCCTTCTGCTTCAATCTTTTAAGTATCTGGAACTACAGGCACGCGCCACCATGCCCAGCTAATTTTTTGATTTATTGTAGAGACAAGGTCTCGCCAAGTTGCCCAGGCAGGTGTTGAACCCGTGGGCTAAGGCAGTTCTCTCACCTTAGCCTCCCAAAATGCTGGGCGTGAGCCACTGCACCTGGCTATGTTTATCTTTTAATTGCAGTATTTCAGTCCATTTTTATTTTGTTACTACTATAATTACATGTGCAGCAACTAACATGGAATCATGTGAAGTTTAAAATTATATAAAGAGCCAACACTGAATTAGGTTTTAATCAGCTATCAAAGCACAGATCTTCTTTCTCCTTCGTAGCCACATGTTTGAACCTATAGCATACAACTCAGTCAGAGGAAGGGTAGTGTGTCGTTAGGCAGTTCTTTCCTCTATTGTGGTGTTAGGTTCTTTTTTTTCTTTTTTTAGTTACTCCTTTTTAGGACAATGAGCCTCCTTGTGTTTTTATTTCCAGTTCTTGTGTTCTCCCATGAAACTGCAGTGCACAAAGACAATCAGTTCATGACACTGAATTAATAATACTAACAGCAACAACAACATTGATCTCTCTTGTTCTTTAGTAATTTTGTATATCAGTTTTGCTAGGTACCAGAATGGTAGCTTGTACAAAGTTTGTCTCTAATGCTTAGAACAATTCTACAAAGTTTTTTGAATGAGGTAACTGTGACTCCAAAAGTTAAAATAATTTGCCTTAAGTCACACAGCTGAAAATAATATACTAATGTGAAAACAATATACATAATATAGTACAATGTAATAATAATAGCAATAAAATACAAACACATAAAAAAGAACACAGTAAATGTAATGCACTTGAGTCATCCCCAAATCATCTCACACACTCACACACCCACATATCCCCCAAGTCTATAGAAAAACTGTCTTCCAAGAAACCAGTTCCTGATGCCAAAAAGGTTGGGAATTGCTATTTTAACCCTTTAAGACATGTTGAAATTTTCAAGGCCTTCTAGTAGAATATTACCATCATCTGAGATTCTAAGCTTTTAAACCTATTAAGACCTTGACGTTCTACTTGGTGTGCTCTAAACTCTCAAGAAATTGCTAGATTAAGGAGCCACCTAAACATAGTAAGAGTGTTACAGAAATCTTGCCAAGCTGAGTGAATCTAGCTTTTCTTATTTAAAATAATGAATTTATTTCTATTTTTGCTGCTTCGTTATAGTTGAGTATCTAAATAGTACTTACATCACCTATTAAAGTATGTGCAGTGTCATTATGGTATATTTTTCTCAAGAGCCATTTTAAATTGGAAAAGCCCTAATGTTCTTAAATATCGACTGTTTGAATTCTATATTTCCTTTTCTAAAATAAATTGGCAATCTCTTTTTAGAGCGATGAAAATGAACAAGAACAGCAGTCAGATACAGAAGAGGGCTCCAATAAGAAAGAAACTCAGGTAAATAGCATTACTTTTGTATTTTGTATTGAGAAGTACTCATGTTTTTTAAGGATTGCTTTTTCACCCTTTGCACTCAGAGACATCTTGTGGATTACCTGACAGCAACTCAACCACACTTTTTTACAAAATAATAAAGAACAAATCACTTCATTTTAAATAGTACAGCATTGGAACCAATTATTTTATTGTAATAATACTTGGCTTATAATGGAATTTTGGACATTGAGGAACTTCTTATTTATGACATAAAAATCACAATTTTATATCTTACTTTTTTCTAATGTCACCAACATGCATTATAGTTTCATCAATACATGTTGTGCAATAGTAATTTGTTTGACGTCTTCCACCTGGTGTTTTTCTGTTCACGTAGACACTGCAGTCTTGTTTTCTTCCTCCCACATTAATAATAAGTTATTTATTGTCCATTCTGTTTGAAGAAAATGTGAAAGGATGCACTCATGATTTTCTGAAAACTACTTCTCAACTGATTGATCATATCTCAGTACATATTCCATGTCTTTATTTGCTTTTCTGTGCAATTTGAATGGAAAACTTCAAGGAAACATCATACATTTTTGAAAAATTTTTACTGTTACCCAGTTTGTCGTGTATAATCACTGGCAATCTCTTTATGTCCCCTGTGTATTATATCCCAAGTAGTTTGCTAGACTTACGATGTTCCTTCATAGGGAACATCTAAGTGCAAAGGGTTAATTGTGTTTAATTATATTTATTTATGCAAAACAATTATTACATTCTTTACCTACATCCCTGGGATAACAATGTCAGTGATTGCCAGGGGATGGGGATTGAAAAGACTGGAAAGGGGCACAGAATAATTTACAGGTAATAGAAATTTCTGGATCTCTATTGTGGTGGTTTGAAGATGCACAACTGTCAAAATTCATCAAATTATACACTCTAAGTGGATGTAGTTTACTGTATGTAATTTAACCTTCAGAGTTGAAATGATAAAGCAAAAAAGGAAATAGTACCCGTCACCAAAAAAATATCTAAATGACACTTAGAAGTAGTGGAAATCCAGAAATAGTGAGCTCCGATTCTGTTTCTCTAGATGGCAAAGAGAGAATCTGAAGTACATAAGCTCTAGCTTTCTTTACATATGAAATTTAAAGGCTCCAAAGGACTTTTATGTTCATAATCACAACTGATCTTTCTGACAATTTGTTTTTTTTCCCCTCAATACTGATGAAGGGACCGAAGGCAAGTTTAAATGACAAGCTGCATACCTAGCAAGGGGTGAAGATTTCTTACCCTTTGCCTTTTTTTTTTTTAAACTTCCCTCTATTCCCTATTGTTTGGCCATGGAAGAGGCAAAAATAGTTTAAAGAGCCCTACTCACATGTGGATAGACCTACAATATGAGTTAATTTTAGACTCGGCACTATCTAGTCTGAAATAGCATTCTAGTCAAAATAATATTAGCTTCTTCATTTTGACTTGGGGTTCCTTAATAAGGCTATCTCATTTCCTTTTAGTCAGCAAGAATCTACAGTAATATGACGTGACCAAAAGTTGGTTGCCTGTGCAGAGTGACTATGAACGTTACTTTTAAAAAGGTCTCATTTTGCCTATTTTGACCCCAAAGTTACTTTTATTTTCTTTTTAAGTGACAAGACAGATTGGTGAGTCAATTAATCCGAAGCTATATTGCTATATGTTGTATTTAAGTTTTACTGTTAAAATTATACATGGAATACATTAAGATTAATTAGAACTTTGTTTCTAAAAAGAAAAATTTTCTTAGTTCCAAACAGCTTAAATAGTTTTTGTTCATTTTAAATAAATAATTGTTTAGAACTTGCTTTTTGCTAGCATTCTTTCGATTGCAAGTAACAGAAAACCTAACTCAAGCTGGATTAAACATAGAAAATTTATTGTACTCCAGTTTTGTTTTTTTGTTTTTTTTTTTTTTGCAGTTTTCTATGTAAGCTTCACCTTTGGGCTGATAGACCATGAGATAGGATTGTAGTTGGCTTAGGCTGAACAGAGCCTACCATTGAGCTGTGGTAGCCATTCTGCTAATAGCGTAGGTTACTGCTTACCATCTCACCTAAACTTAATGAATGCTACACCACAAGGAAAGGGAAGAATGGATGTAGATAAATAAAATAAGATAAAATGTGTGTGCATAGAACGATATTTTGGGATGGGGAATGATAGAGGAACTTGGTATACTATTATATGAGCTTATAGTCATAATCAGAAATTAAAGGATGTTTTTACTTTGGAAAAATAATTTTAAAATATGGGGAGAGAAGAAGACATTATGCCAAATAAAATAAACCAGTCACAAAAAGACAAGAACTATGTGATTTTACTTATTCAGGTACCAAACTATGAATAGTCAAACTCATAGAAACAGAAAGTAGAGTTGTGGTTGCCAGAACTAGGGGTAAGAAGAAAGGGGAAGTTGTTCAATGAGTATAGAGTTTCATTTTTGCACAATGAAAAAGTTCTTGAGATCTGTTATACAATCATGTAAATGTAGCTAACAATACTGAACTATACACAAAAAAAGATTTAGATAGTGAAACTTATGTTTTTCCCACAAATTTTAAAACTATTTAATCAGTGATAACATGATTTTTTAAAGAGAAACGATTTGAGTGACTTCTGTGACTGCTTGAAGCTTTTATTTTAAGAATTTAAATTGTTGAATGCAAGTGCAGACTGTAAGGTGAGATGTGATATTTTCTTTTTTTTTTTCTAATACATATTTTTTATTTTAAATTGTGGGGTACAGTTAAGGGTTAGGTATACAAATATGCATTGTGTTAGGTACCCTTGTTGATGAGGTGTGCCCCCTGTCCCCAGACAGATATTGACTACCATTAGAGATGTGATATTTTCATTTGATGTGTACACATTTTCATTGATAAGTGGATATTTTACTGAATTTGAACATCTCACAAATTAAAATGTATTGTTTAATTGTTCATTGTTGTAAAACCAAAGAAATAAAACGTTACCTTTAAAAAAGTTGAAAGCAAAAGCAAAATTGGTTTTGCAGAGGAAATTTATACAGACCTTAGTCTGTAAAAATAGTAAGTAAAAATAGACAATTTCACAGACTTAGTAAAAATAGACTTTAAGCAGTTCCAAAGTAACCCAGTTATTTTATAGTACAAAGATAAATATAATGGGAAACTACAAATATTTTAAATTCAGAAATTTAACAAACTATTTTTGAAAAGTTACAGAAAGTTATAGATTCAGTGGGTATTTCAGTAGAAAGAGAAAAGGCTAAATTTGACCTCCAAAAAAAAACCCTACTTTGGTCCTGAATAAGATTATTTTAGTGTATTAGTCATCTCACTATTTAGATTAGAAGAGTTGCTGAACTTCAGTGTAGCATACAACTTGCTTGAGAAAAATAAGTTTCCTGTTTCCTAATTGCTAAACCTTGAAGAGAAGTGTAGCTAGATTTCCAGAAAGTAGATTATAAACAAAATATGTGTATAGTGTTTTGTATAAAAATCCTTTGATGTTCATTTGTTTGCCTCTTATTGCCTAAAATACAGAAAATGAGTTAAATGATAGCTTTGAGATGTCACATAGTAAACTTGACATTTCTTAATGTAAATATGTTACCCACTCCTCAGTGGGTGTAAATAATGGATATGTTTCTTAGTCTTCAATTTTTTTCTAATTAAAAAATAATATATGGTAGTTTTTGTAGGAAGTCACAAAAGATGTTCATAAATTGCCACATGTAAATATATGATAATGTGTATGTAAAAATAAACAGTGACTGTTCTAGAACGTCTTCCTAAAAACAATCATATTAAAGTCAAAGTATATATAGTGAATAGATAAGTTAAATAGTGTGAAAACATTAATTTACCAATTCTACGTTAATAGTTCAATGAAAACATAAAAATTTAGTATGCTTATGTTTGTTTTTCTCTTTATTTCCAGACGGATTCCATTTCTAGGTATGTTTTATCTTTTTTTTTCTGAATTTCCGTACTTTTATTTTTGCTAAAAATATGTTCCTATATGTTTATGGACTTTGTAAGCTTGTGGAATTACTTGGGTAATAAAAAAAACCATAAAAATTTAGATGACTTAGTCACTGTTATTAGCTTTCTTTGTTGAAGGCTTTACTTCTAGTTTACTAATCACAATAAGACACTAAGAAAGAAGATTTTTTTCCTACAACAGTGGTAACTTTTCTTAAGTTTTCCAGTTTCCTAAGTTACTTCAAGATTAAACCCACCTTTGGCCAGAAATGTATTTGATAAGTATTCAGAATCTTCTCTCTTACATCTGCTTTAACTGAAAGAGAACTTTAAAGAGTATCATCTAGTTCAAAATTGTTCATCTTTTCAGACAGCCTTCACTATATTCTTGATTCTAATCTCCATTCCATTTCTCTTGCCCATAGTTATTGACCAAATCCCTGTAAGACTGAGAATACATTTTTGTATTCTAATGACTCTATTGAATTGAAATGCAGAGACAATAGCTTACATTTAAGATATATTCTGTTTAGGATGAACCAATTATCTATCACTTTGGATATACTCTATGTCATCAAATTATCAAGATATTGCTAATTTTAAAACTTCAGAATATTATATACTTTTAAAAGGGTGATGCTGCCAATTAAATTATAACACACTGTCAACTGAAAGCCATGTTTTGACTTCAGAGATGTTAAAATGTAGGGGGATATGTATAATTCAAAATTGTTGAAATAATTTATCATAATGTGAAATCAGCTTTGACTTTTAGATATGGAAACGTTTAATCTCTTCTTCAAGTAATAGAAGTTAGCAGTATTAAGAGTAACTTTCCATGTATTATGTATCACAAAAATTTATTAACAAACGAGGGCGACTGTTACCTACTTTTCTTGACTATCGAGTTAATATACACTAGGATGTATGTTAATGTAAGTTGTGAAAGTCTATAATAAAGATTTTGGCTTAAACTCATCTTTTGAAGATATGAAACCAGTTCCACATCAGTTAGTGATCGATATGATTCCTTACTGGGTCGCTCTGGATCATACAGTTACTTAGAAGAAAGAAAACCTTATAGTAGCAGACTAGAAAAGGACGACTCAACTGACTTTAAAAAGGTACTTGGGGTATTTATTTATATTTAATAAAATATAAGTTATCTACTGTGTTAAGATATTTACATTCAAATGTTATTCCAAAAAACTCCTAATGAAGTCAATATTTTGAAATAACTCATTTTCAGTTTTTGGTAAGTAACGGTAAGTAGAATATAAATAATTGTTATGTTTGTTTTGTTTTGTCTAAGTCAGGGTCTCACTCTGTTGCCTAGGCTGGAGTGCGGTGGCATGATCATTCATGGCTTACCATCGCCTCAGTGACATGATCACCGCTCATGGTAGGCTTGACCTCCTGCTCTCAGGTGATCCCTCCACTTCAGCCTCCCAAGTAGCTCGGACTACAGGCATGCCACCACGTGTGGTTAATTTTCTTATTTTTCTGTAGAGATGAGGTCTTGTTATGTTGCGTAGGCTGGTCTCAAATTCCTGAACTCAAGCAGTTCACCCCTCTTGGCCTCCCAAAGTGCTGGGATTACAGATGTGAGCCACCATGCCTGGCCTCATTTGTTGTTTTTTAAAGGAAGAGAAAATTAGCCAGAACTTTATTCACATTTAAGTATCTCAGGTCATTACTGTGATTGAGCTGGAAAGGGGTATTCATTAAATGGAGTGTGTGTGTGTGCTCATGCGTATACTTTATTTGTGGATAGGAAGCAGCCAAGCCTCAGCCATTTTCTGCTATGACTTTTTCTAGGAGAATATAGTTTTTCCTAAGTAACTGAAAAACATGGGATAGCTCAAGTGCTATTAAGGATTAAGGATGGAGGTGATTAAGAAATAAATCCCAGAAACTCAACTATCTGGGATTCTATCTTGATACTATTTTGAACTTGGAATAAACATGATGAAGTGTATTAGAGAAGGAGAACCCTTGTGGTATTGGTACATGTCTTCACATATCTGGCAGCTGTTTGAATGACATACTTTCTTATAATCCAAGTCGGCAAGAGAGGGAAGTAGAAAGGAGGAAGGGAAGGAGTTATTTTACATTAGGAATAAGATTCATCATTTATTCAGTAAAGAACTAAACACTGAACTGTATTACATGTTAAGAGTCTACTTGAGGGCAAGTGGAGATGGAGATATTATTCTGCTCTTATGGGGCATCTTTTCATGTTAGTAGGAGAAACAGTCATTATACAATCATACATTGGTTGTACATCATAAATATACAATAGAAAAATGGAGACAATTACCCCGAAGTAGAGAAACCATTTTATAAAAGTGTAAAACAAAAGAAAGTATTGGAACCTGTGGATTGATTTCCAGAGGAAGTGAGACTTCCATAAAAAACAGAAGGATGATTTGTAGTTAATAGGCAAAAATTGGAGGAAAAAAGTATCCCAGGTAGAGTGAACTGCAAGTACATAGATTTAGTGGTAGAAGGGTACATAATACATTGGAGTAATTAAATTTTCAGTATGGTTAGAAGAGCAGAAGGAATAGTTATGTGAGGCAGCAGCTAGTTGCATAGGCTGGGACCAGGTCATACAGTGCTTCACAGGCCATTTTCATATGCTAAGAACATTGGGAAACTATTCAAGGGTTTTTAATCTGTGTAGGGTGATAGAATAGTTAGCTTATGAAAATTTTGAGATTTTCATTTTGATAAATTAATTTTTTTGTCCCTATGTATAAAATAGAGAGAGATCAGGGAAAGCAATTCCAATATTAGATTATAGCCAGAATAATAGAAGAATATAGGTGGAGGGAGGGGGAAGAAGTAGTAGGTTTAAGTGTTAAGAGGGAAAAATGATTGGAAAAGGAGAACACCTCAGATTTTATCCTGGATTTGAAACGTCACTTGCCTTTTGACTTTACTGTAGGCAGTAGAAGTATAATAATAATTGCAACTGAAACTCCATCTCATTTTTGGGCATTCAAGAGAAGATGGACAGAAAAGCTCCCAGACTCCAAGTAAAGATCACAGTGGCTCCTCAACTCCAGCTGCTGGGCAGATATGTCGTTCCTCTTTATCAGAGACTGGAATCTTTTAAAAGAGAACCTCAAAAGTCTGATTTTTCTGTAAAGTCTTGAATTTTAAATGCTGGAACTCATTTTAAGTTAACATGGGACAAATACACCTGCATAACTATTAAGCTCTACTTTGCAAACACAAGGCATTAAAATATGTTTAATATATTCTTTATAGTCCATATGCCACATTATGTTTTCTGTTTTAATATTGCAAAGTAATCAATGAGGAATTTTAAAATATTGGGAGAACAGAAAACTAATTTTTCTTTTACCCCTAATTTTTACAGCTTTATGAACAAATTCTAGCTGAAAATGAAAAGCTGAAGGCACAGCTACATGATACAAATATGGAACTAACAGATCTTAAATTGCAATTAGAAAAGGCTACCCAGGTTTGTACCCTTTTTTCTTTGTTACTTTCAGGGTGTAATGATTGTGATTTATTCTATCCAAAAAAAAATGACATGAAAATTTTCTCTAGCCTCCTAAAACAGAAGTTTGGTTATTGATGATAACTAATTTACTAATACAAAGGAATAAATAATGCAGTTTACTAATTATTTACATTTTTGTATAATAAAAATACAGAGGTGTCATCTTCTAGTCAGAAGTCAAGATATTTTTAAACCTTTTAATACCTATATTGTAGTACTGAAGGATTTTAATGCCTATTTCTGGCATACCAAATGTAGCAAGGTGTTAAAAATATTTGTACAGAATCATCCTAAAGCCATAAGAAAATTTTATAATAGTTTTTATATATTTTGACTCTTTTCTGTGTGTTCAAGTAAAAATGATTTGATATAAGTTCTTTCTATACAACAGCCTAGATAAGGCAATTTTAGACAGTAAAATTGAGAGAGCTAAGCAAAACTCACAACCTTGTACATATGATGTAGAAATTGTTTCCCAAGCTCTGTTTCCATCGAACACTAGTTCTGGGTGATAGTAATAGGCACATTTCCTCCTCTTTATCTTCTTCCTTTCAAAAAACAAAAACAAAACTAATCAAAATAACTTGGGGAATGTTACGTATTTTGTATCTTAGAGATTTTACAAGGTTTATTTATATGTCAAAGGCTCTAAGGGATCCTATAATTTTTAAGAAAACAAACTTGTTTCATTTTAACATGAGATTTTCTAGCATAAACACATTTCTGCAGCACAGCTCTTAGAATTCAGCTTAAAAATACTGATATAAAATGGCCTATAGAACTCTATGAATGGGACTACATATTTTTTTTCGTCAGTGTTTATACTCATCTCTTTCTTAATTTTTAAAAGTTCATTCTCTATGTTGAACTCATACTTCTTACCAGGTTCTTTTTTTAAAACCACTCTTGTGTTGTAAAGCAATTGTCTGTGCTAAACTTACAGGAGTCAGGCTAGCTAGCCTTATAAAGTTGTGAAGGCTCTTCAGATTCCTTCCATCGATGGGGATTTTTATAAAGATACACAGAAAAGTAAGGCAGCACAAGAGCATGTTTCATAGTGAAGTGTCATAAAAACTTAAATGTAATACAGTTAAAACTACTGACTTACACTTAGGCTTCGTGGTAAATTGAAGCATCAGCATTCTTTGGTCTGTTTTGGTAGTTTAGTGAGTCTCTATACTTAAAAAATATTATAATGAGTTTTCTGAGCATTCAGTTCTAGGGATTTGATTGTGTTTTCCAAGTAAGAATGTCCACTGCACCCAACTGTAGCGTTCTGTCATTATGGTGACTCAGCTAATCTGTGCTTCCACTACCTACTGCCTTCTCCATGTTTCTCTGCTTTACTACCTACCTTATTGTCATCTAATTCTTCCTATATATTTTTCAGTCAAACTCTGCAGTAGAGTGGAGTTGATAGAATTAGCCGATTACTATCCAGTATGAAACAGCCTGTTAGTGTTCATAGTCTTGTTAGTGACCATTTCATAGGTCACTGGACAACCTGTGGAGAGCTGCCTATGGGTCAAGTACCAATTTCTGATCCTTCTCCTAAGGCAAGAGAAGCAAGTCGTTGGATTAAAAAGTAAGACAGCTTCTGCCTTTTCAGATACTCTGAGTATCATGTCCAGTATACTGAGTTAATAATGAGAAGGATAATTCATAAAAGTAAGACTGATAAACACTAAAGTAAACTTTTTTTTGTTCAACTTTAGGGCATTTATCCAGAGTATTTAAGTCTCCTGTGAATTTTTTCACCTGATTTTATTTTTAGCATTGATTGCTTCCATAACTGTTCATGAATATTCATAACAGTGACAGTTTTGATAGTTGCATGGAATTTTTCCAAGAGAGCTGTCATTCAGGTAAGAATTCATCTTAGTGTAGGTTCATTTGATAGTATCCAGAGACCCTGGAATCCTTGAATCCTGCTTGGCCAAGACACCTTCCTTCCTATATAATCTCCAAGAGTGGGAAATAGGCCAATTTATCGGAAGCCAATTTACTGAATACTGTTTTGCCAAATGATCAGTTCACCAAATTTACTATTTGTGATTTTTCACAGCTGTAACCAGAATGTTTAACAAAAATATTTATTACTAAATAAAAATATTATCTAAATTAATGTTGATTTTTTTTTTTTTTTTTGAGTTGGAGTCTCACTCCATTGCCCAGACTGGAGTTCAGTGGCACACTCCCGGCCACCGCAGCCTTGACCTGCTGAGCTCTGGCGATCCTTCTGCCTCAGCCTTCCAAGTAGCTGGAACTACAGGCGCGCGCTACTGCGCCCGGCTAATTTTTTTGATTTATTGTAGAGTTGAGGTCTTGTCAAGTTGCCCAGGCAGGTCTCGAACCCACAGGCTCAGGCAATTCACTCACCTCAGTCTCCCAAAATGTGGGATTACAGGCTGAGCCACTGAGCTCGGCTGATTTTTTAACTTAGGAAATTTGTAAACAAATTATAAAACTGCTGAAATGTTTCTTTCATATGAAAAAATTCCCAATAAAATACTATTTTTCCACTTAAAGTTTTGTTAATTTATATGTAATGACTTTGCTCTATTCTGATTTTTTTCAGATGCTTCTGAATGCCGTTTAAAAATGTCTCAGTCTTTTGAGAGTTGATATGATTCATTTGTCGATCCTCTAGTGGCATATCAAACCTGTTTTATATTTCTAGCAATTAAGTACTTAAATTTAAAACCATCAAAAATAAATCAGAATTAGTCCCATTCATACTTGAAATTCTGAATTGAACTTCTCATAAGTAATTGGAATATTGACCTTTATTTTTCCAGAAAGAGTAAGCATAAAAGCATAAAGCCACTTAAAATAACAGAGGAAAAATAAAAATACCTGGCCATCAGTCCTTTAAATCTTATGTACCATAGACATTTTAAAAAACCTATGAAAGAAGGATAAAAAATGACATGAATGCTGAAAGGATTAGCAAAAGAAAAAATTATATGAAGAAATCCTTTTTTAATTATCACATTGAACAATGAAATGAAGCTTAATCGGTGATGAAATACATTTTTTAAGTTAAATATTTTGTGGTTAGAAGCCACAAAACATTCTTGTTAAAGTTGTCAAAAACTAGTTTTGGTAGATTGGTAAAATTGGTTATTCAGCAGTTGTCTTTTGAGGACTGAAGCATTTGATGAATTCATTTTAAACAAATTAACCAGAAATCCCAAGGGAGATGTTTATGCAAAGGTCAGTGTAAATAACTGGGCCTGTGCTCTGTATTCAGATGCAGACCTCTCTAGTACAAAGTGCAACATGTGAATTAAAATCCAAAGGGTCTTTCAGCCCCTGCAGCCAAACTCAGATCTCAGAATTTTATGCTGTAAATTCTTACAAATAAAAGTGGATATGAACTTTTTAACCAATTCTGGAGCATGGATGATAATAAAAGAAAACTCTAGAAGGTGAGCCAAAACTAAGAGGATAAAAAGGCCATTTTTACTGGTTTATTCCCCATGAATTCAAAGTCACTCAACTGGGTAATAAACACATTTCGATCAAAGTCCTAGAATCTTACTATTCAGGTTAGCCACTCTTGGTGGTACGGCAAAGGAAAGAAGAACTCAGGCAGCAGAGGGAAAACTAGGATATTTTCTATTTCACAGTACTCACTCACCCTCACCCCCAACTAAGCTATGAAAATTCCTGGGAAAAGTGATTTCATAAAATGAGAGCTGTGGAGACTATTCTATTTCTAAATATTCCTTTTACTCTTTATTATTTCAATACAAATTCTGTTTCATCTTCTCTTTATTCACACCTGTGTTTTGTTTCACCTGAGTATCATTTCCTTGAACATCCATTAAAAGAGAGTTACTACGATTCCCCCTGTCTTTATTGCTCTTATATCTCTTTTATAATTTCTTACATTGTTACAGAGACAAGAAAGATTTGCTGATAGGTCACTATTGGAAATGGAAAAAAGGGTAAGTGTCCATCTTATTGAATAAGTAATTTTTTAAATGTAAGCAATGGTAGATCTTTTTTTTTATGGATGATAGTTTTAATTAGTTTAAATTAATATTAATTTAATTAATACATTTAATAGCTTAGCTTCTTTATAAAGTTCAATGGGGGTTTTCTAGATATGAAATGGCCTTGTTAACTAAGATTTAACTTACCACATTATTTTAATGAATTAAAAGAATTATCTTGACTTTAATCTGAAGTGCACTATACATATTGTGATAGTAAATTTAATATTTTGAAATGCCATTTATCTCTCTTTGGTTATATACCTAAAACATTAAAGTTAGTATTTTAATTTTGAGTTTAAATATTTGTCCAGGTATGGTGGCTCATGCCTGTAATCTCAGCACTTTTGGGAAGCTGAGATGAAGGAAGCACTGGGGCATAGAAGTTCCAGACCAGGTTAGGCAACGTAGTAAGACCTCGTCTCTACAAAAAAATTAAAAAATTAACCAGACATGATGTCTTGTGCCTGTGGTCCCAGATACTCAGGAAGCTGAGCCAGAAGGATCACCTGAGCCCATCATGTCAAAGCTGCAGTGAACTGTAATCTTACCATTGCACTCCAACCTAGGCAGCAGAGTGAGACCCTGACTCAAAAAAAAAATTTTTTCTTTAACTTAAGTAGGATATTTTATTTTTTGATATTTTTAATTTTTTGAGTTGGAGTCTCACTCTGTCGCCCAGGCTGGAGTGCAGTGGCATGGTCACGGCCACCACAGCCTTGACCTGCTGGTCTCAGGCGATCCTTCCACCTCAACCTTCCAAGTAAAAGATATTTTAAGTTAAAAAAAATTGATTACAAGAAAATCCTTATGTTATTTTGTCTTTCTGCAGTTTTTTGTCAACTAGGATATAGCCACTTGTATTTTTTTCCACTTATTTTTCTTCAAGGAGTTGGAAGTAGCTACAGGACTAACCACAAGTTTAGTCTGAGCAGTTGAGAATGTATGATCCTAAATTAAAGGAGAAGTGCTCAAAGAGTATCTATAATGTATCTGGGCAGTGGCTACATGTGGGGTTTTAGCCAAAGAATAAATTACATGCTGGTAGCTATGATCTCTTGGTCGAAGAGTCAGTGATTAGGAACTATTGACATAAAAAAAATCTTTTTTTTTTTTTTTTGATTTAGAGTCTTAGTCACCCAGGCTGGAGTGCAGTGGCACACTCACGGCCACCCCAGTGACAACCTGCTGGGCTCAGGCGATCCCCACCTCAGCCTTCCAAGTAGCCAGAATTACAGGCATGCGCTATCACGCCCAGCTAATTTTTTATTTATTTTAGAGACAAGGTCTCGCCAAGTTGCCTGGGCTGGTCTTGAACCCACTGACTCAGGCAATCCACTCACCTCGGCCTCCCAAAGTGCTGGGATTATAGACTGAGCCACCGAGCCCAGCCAAAAACATCTTTTCTATTTCATTTTAAATATAACCAATTTGCCTTTTTCAGCAAAAAAGAGAAATGGTTAAAAAAAATGCAAATATATATCTTAATATCTTTGTCATTGACTAAATTGTAACTTGCAGTAGCTACCATTCATTATGATTACAGCAATTTTTAAAAATTAGTGTTCTGAGCCATTAAAAAAACTGATGTAACTAATAATTGCTAAAAATATGGAATCGCTTATTATTTTATGAAATTTAATGTTAAATATTATATCATCTTATATATCTTATTGACTTTTACCTCCAGGACATACAAAAATAATAAATGCAGTTCTCTATTATTCATACTAATGATTGGGATGAAACATTGATAGCACTGTACTTAATTAAAATATTTATTTTTGAGACAGTAACAATTTTGAAGACTGTTTTTCTTATGAAAGTATTATATTTATTGCAAAAAAAGAAAATGTAAAATCATACACAATACATCATGCAGAGATAACAGATTTTTTTCCTAACACATGGTACACACATGTGCATATTCTGACATTCTCACCTGACCTTTTTTCTTCCTTGTCAAATATCAATAAATGACAAAGTAGCTAATCCACTCTCAATTTAGTAGATATTGATAATCATAGTATTAATAATAATGGCTAATATTTATTTAGAGTTTTCTAAACTAAGCACTACTAAACTAAGCACTTCACATACATTTTCTCTTAATCATATTTTTTAATGTTAATACATTTATTTGCCAAACATAATAAATTACCTGTAACTTCACAGCTGTCCATTTCATTGCGCCTATTGGAGCAGGCAGTTGGATTGAGTGTTCTTGTCTTGCTAAGTTAAATAGTTGAAGACACCTAATAATTGAGGCTCATAGGGAGATTACCTCAATCAGAAGAAATACTCTGTATGACAGATATGACACTATATGTGCTAGAATTTTGAGAAATGCAATGGTTTATATGAATTCGTTATGGTTATATCATTAATAAAGAGAAACGCCTGTATATAGAAAATAACATTTTTGTCTGTGTAATGTTTAATATGCATGCCAATAGAATAACTTGATATTTATTACTATGAATAGGATTCAGTCTATTTTTTTAAATCACATATCCTAAACACATTAACATTTACAGTAAATGTACTGCTTTACTAAATATCAACATGAATTTTTAATCAGAAAAGAATGTCTTAGAAACAGTTTCAGTGTGATTAAACTAAATTTAAATGGTTTGTATCTGAAAGGTGACCGGCAAGAGTCAGTATCTTCTGGGCGGTATGACCTAACCAGTTTTACAGTTCATCAATTACTGCTGCTTGCTTTTTGCATAACACCCTAGAATGCTTATCATTTAAGGGAGAATAAAACGGTCCACTGCAATAATGTGTTTGTTGTATGTTGGCTTTGCCTGTCACATTTTGAAACAAGTTTAAAACAAATGCTGCAGTTGCTTCTGGGTTAGATTCACCGCATTAATGCTATACACAGTATCAACCAAATACAAAGCTATGAAGTTGATTGGATACATAATAGCGTGTAAGCAGTGTGGGTGGAGGAAATGAGCTCCTCTCAGATCGTTTTGAAGTTGTAAAGTACACATATTTTAGGCATGTTTGCTTCTTGCTTTTCTGCTTCTATCACTATAGTATAATTGCATCTTTGTGTGAGTTTTGTTTCTTTTTCCATACAATTCTCAGTCTTGAGTATTGGTTTACTCTGTCTCTAAGTTTTACCTGAACTAAAAAAAGAAAAAAAAAGGTGGAAGACGTTATGTAACAGCTTACCAGAAAGTCAAAGCTTTAAAGAAAGCACTTACAAAGAGTAACAAAAATAAAGATCTTCATATTTATTTGTCTGGAATTTTGGAAAGCTCTTGACACATCACTGGCATCACATCTTTTCTCCACTGCTCCTGAGTTGATCTCTTATTCTACAGTATCACTGTTTCACAGTATAGAAGATAACTTATGAATAGAATAATTTTATAATTAATATGGTACCTTGAATTGATCTAGGAACGAAGAGCTCTAGAAAGAAGAATATCTGAAATGGAAGAAGAACTCAAAGTAAGTAAATCATGTTACTAAGATAGTGCTGTTTATGAATTTTAAAGTTTAAATTATAATTACAGATATTATTTACATTAATTTTTCTCTATGTTGATTACCCAGTTTGTGAATTGTCTATAAATGGTGCATTTTTCCTTCCTAAATTCAGGTTTTAGTGAGCTAGAAGAGGATTTAAAACTCAAATCAAGGCCAGGCGTGGTAGCACACGCCTGTAATCCCAGCACTTTGGGAGGCCAAGGCAAGAGGATTGCTTGATTCCAGGAGTTCCAGACCAGTCTGGGCAACATAGCAAGACCTTGTCTCTACAGAAAATCAAAAAATTAGCCAGGTGTAATGGCAGGGGCCTATAATACCAGCTACTCAGGAGACTGAGGCAGAAGGTTCACCTGGGCCCAGGAGGTCGAGGCTGCGGTGAGCCATGATCCTGCCACTGCACTCCAGTCTGGGTGACAGAGTGAGACCTCAGTCAAAAAACAAGCAAACGAAAAAAAATCATTTTGGTAATCAATTTGAATAGTAGTACTTTTGATATTTAGGTGTAGAAAAAAATAGGTATTAATAACTATAAGGTGTGGGCTTTATTATTTATTCTTCATATTTCTGTATACTCTATGTCTCTTGGACAGTAAATGGTGTAGGGGGATAGTATGATAAAATGTTCTCCTTTGAAAATAAAGGACATCAGAGGAGTAAAAGGTAGGCTGCATTTTATCAAACTCTGCATTACCTATGGGAGTAATGATTTGTTTTGAATGTCTTTACAGGAAAATAACATAGTTAATCGATTACCTTCATCACATTGTCTTGTATAACATATCTTTATCACATTATAAATTAATAAATTAATGCATAGATAAGTATGCCCATAGAATTAGAAGTTCAAGGTTTAAATGTTTTATTATTAAACTGTCTAATTTATTGACCATTATTATTGAGCAGTATTGAAGATTGGAGACAGATCTTTTGAATTTTGTTTGCTTATATATTTTGTTTGAAATAGAATTTTAGGAGTATATTGTTTATCTTTCTGAATCTCTTGGAATATTATTTTTAAGACTTGATTTTTAAAAATCTATTATCTATAATTCTCTGTATTCATATTATACTCTTTTCCATTTTCTTACTTTTTATTCTATTTCTGATTCCTGCAGAACCTGCACCAAGTAAAGCAAATTCAAACTCTGAGAGAGTTAAATGAGCGACTGCTGACTGAGAATAGGGCCTTGACAAGAGTGGTAGCCAAGCGCTCAGGGTTCTGTAGGCAACTGCAGTCTATGAACCTATAATTTTTAGTTTCATCATTTCTTCTTGGTAGAGCCAGGCAGGTGTTTTTATATTAGTAAGCGTGTTTTGTATTTACTATTAAGAGCTCACTTTTACAAATTAATGCTGTTGTGCCTAGAGCTTATATAGCTGTTTAATTATGCATGGCTTCTTAGGATGTAAGAAATTGTCACTAATTATATATTGCAACTGATGAACTACAATAAAATTAGGAAATGATGTAGTAATTTAAAGACTTGTCTGCACTTTTGTAGAGTTTGTACACATCTGTGACTCTACAAATATTTTAGGGCTTAAAATATGGCTATTATTTACAGTTCTTTATTAGATAGAAAATGGAACATAATGTAACATATTTTATATGTGATATTTTGAAGCTGAAGAGTAAGCATGCATTACCTGTTTTTCAAAATAATGTGACTTGCAGTCAAAATCTTCTTTGTTTTTATTGATTCAGTTCTCTATTACAGATATTCAAATTTGTAAACTTCAGATTACTACATTTTATATCTAAACGTTCTGAACACAGATAAGAATTGATTGGTACCACATAAAATTCAACTCTCCCTTAAGATTTTGCTTAAGGTGGTTTTGCAAGTGAGAGTTTTACTTTTATCTAATCAGGTAATCTAGCTAGTACATTTTGAAAACTGAGGACTGAATATTTTGGAAAGTATGGTATAAGAGCCAAAATAGAATCTGTTCCATTTTCTAGTGAACCTGGCAGAAGACATAAAATTTTAATCATTTTTAATAGAAAATTCAGTTAATTTGTAATATTTTCACCCCCACCATCAATTTGTCCATAAAACAACAGAAAATTGAGTTGCCTTGTTTTGAACATAAGAGGGTGTGTTTCTCTATTTGCTTCAAAACTACTTTTTTGTTTGTTTGTTTTGCTTGGATCATAGATACAGATTTACTAATTAGCATAAAAATTATTTTATACTATTCTATTAGCAATAATAGTAATAATTGCTTTGTTGACATTTAATAAGCATCTGTCTTGGATCACGCATTGTTATTTGGCACTTAAATTTAGGTACTATAGGTGATCCTTTTAGGTAATTTTAGTAATTTAGAACAAGTATAACTTCATTACAGTTTTCCTAGATAGCTTGGTTTTCTTGTGGAACAATAATTTTGAACAAATTTAACTCCCTCAAAGTTGTCCTAGACAGTCTTCTTCTAGAATAATAGTAAGTATCACGGTTTTAGGTCTGACATATATAAAGCAAAAGCCTTTGGTTTAGGTGCTGACAGGAACTCCTTTTAAGAGCCTGTCCTAACAAAAACAGGCTTCATTGTCTTGGCTGCTCTAATCTGGTGTAATTGTGAGTCAGAAAATCAAGTGATTGGGTAGATTTCAATGAATAACTTTGAGAGAATAAACCTTTCATTTCATCATCTTTTAAACTAATAGCTTCACAAATCAGGGTGGCGGGGTTTTTTTTCCTTCTTCCTGATACATGTTTTAGTCAGTAGAACTATATATAACTGACAAAGCTTGGTCATGTGTTTTGTGGTGAAAATATAACATTTATTAAGAATAATGTTTTATCTTTTTATTGAAGTAAAATGTATTCTTCTGTTTTTCTCCTCATAGATGTTACCAGACCTAAAAGCAGACAACCAGAGGCTAAAGGATGAAAATGGGGCCTTGATCAGAGTTATAAGCAAACTTTCCAAGTAAAAAAACAAAAGCAGCAAGTAATGGAATTGCACATATTAGTAACCCAGCGGACCATAATTGGCAGTCACTGGAAGCCTGGGAAGAATCCTTGGAGACTGTCATTTTCGGATATCCTGCCAAATGCCCTATTATCCAGAATTTTTGTTTTATTTTAATTTTCTGGGATTTTTTTTGTTTTTTTGTTTTTAATCAAGACCATTGTTTCATGTTAATGCAGCTGCTGAGAAGATGTGTTTTTGTTTTTTTTTTAAATGACTGAGAAAACTTGTTTACAGCTCCAGCATATAAGGAAAGTGTTCAAGGCCAGATATGCCTCAGATATTTAACCAGTAAGCCTTAGTTGTACATAAATACTTTTGTGTCAACAAAAACTTTGAGCTCTCACAGAAGACAGTTATTCAACATTTTTTGATGTGCCACAGTTTCCAGTTTTTTGGTATTTAATTTGTTTGGCTTTACATCTAAGTTTGAATTTGTATTTATCCTTTTAGCTCTTCATGTGGCAGAGTCTTCTATGTTTTCACAGCTTTTTCATTTACAGAAAAGAACACTTGCTCTTCTGCGATTATTGCCATGTATTAGGCTAATGCTGTGTTGTCTCCCACCTGGAACTGAATTGCTTGGTGGAACATTTGCTTTCACTGTTTGTGCAATATGCATTTATTTCTTATATGAATGCTTTAAAGTCATTTGAGATTAGATCTTTTGAGTCCTGTTTTCTGCCTTCATTGGTCACTTTTTTGTTTTTGTTTTTTATTATTGTAGTATAAAATGTTAGAGTCTGTAATCTTCACGTTCATTTTAGCAGGTACTGAGTGATGCTGTATATACAAATAAGTGTATTGTTTTGATTTTTAGACCACCACATGGCATGCTTGACTATTTCCTTATTTCAAATGTCTTTTAATGCAAAGTAGGCTACTCCATGATAGTGTTAAATACAAAATGTGCTAACAATGTGATATAAAGACTTTAAAAGTTACACATTATATGGAGACCTATCTTTACAAAAAAACGTTTTCTACTGTAAAGTGCTTTTACTTTTATTTTCAGTTTCCATTTAATAGTATCCAACCATAATTAAAGTTTCATAAGATAATTGCTTCACATTTCACATACCTGTATTTATCTGAGTGCTGTCTAAAACTGTTGTGCTAGCCAAAGTAATGCTATAAAATCATTTGCAGACTTAACCCATGAGTTAATGTTAAATGCACTGTTATTGCCATGTGAAGAGGCATCGACTTTAATACCACCATCATGTTCAGACCATTTTATACATTTCAGTGGCCTTTTTTTTTTTTAAGGAAAAAAAAGCAAAACCCAGTACATAGTGAAGATGGCTTTTATTTGGACAAATAGCTTTTATATTTTCATTAAACCATGCAAAAAAGTTACATCTTTCTGGCACATAACTGTCTCCTTAACCACTGAACAGTTCAGCCATTTGAGTAAATTGTACATTGTAAAGCTTATAAGTAGCTGATTGTATTATTGATTGTATTGTATACTATATTAAATGTGAATTTGTACCCCTACATTTTAAAAGGTCATTGTGTTCTACTGCCTATTTTAGATTATTTTGGGGTTGGGGAAGGGTGTTTTGGTAAGCAGGATTTTAAGTCCTCTCTCTCGATTGGTTTTATGAAGATCTAAGGTTATGCTCTTACTACCAAGCTCAGGATTCTTGATTTTAAAGGTACAAGGATAGTTGTGGGAATTTTATTTTTGGTTATATTTGAACTGTATGAATGGTGGGTCTGAATACTGAGAATTTCCATGGTCTTATGTGGAGGTAAAATATACAGATATCTGATCAGTTTGAGTGACTGCAACATGATCTGGTTGCACAACAGTTAGGCATGCTGTGGTTTATATTTGTGAAGTTTGGATGCCTGTGAAGAATGATTAAATACATGTTTCTAATATTTTAGTGTTTTGTATTTAGGTTATTTATTCTTTGTATCTAAAACTGAACAGCTACTGTGCTATATTGATTTTATTGGTAGTATTGAGCAGACCTTGTTTCTGCATGAAACTAGTTGCAAAACCCACTATTTTGGAAATAAAAATGTATTTTGAGATATACAAATAAAATGAATAAAACTATTTTAAATGTGTGAACTTTTAATGAAGACATTTTAAATTTTGTTCTGAGATATTTAAATTCTGCATGAGTATTTTTTCACTAATTGCTTTACTTGGATACCAATTTGAATAATTTTTGAAATTGTAATATTGTGATAATTTGCATAGCATTGTACATGCACATCTGTAAATGCAATCTTAATTGCCATATTTATGCAATCTATGTACCAATTTGGACAAATGTTTATATATTTTACATAAAGCTCTCTGTATGCAGAATCTGAGAACTAGTTTTTTTATGATATGAAGTGGGTAAAAAAGTAACGATAACAGTGAGTTTTGAGATAGTTACTTTGCAGCACAAGATTTCATTTTCTTAAACACTTTATGATTTTCTAAAAGTATACCTGTGCTTTTTCTTAGCTGCAAACATAGGCTCAGTTGCACATATGGCAATAGTATTTCATTGAAATGTAAAACTTACTTTTATATTAGGGTATTCTTTAAATTAGATGTGTCCAAGGATCACCTGCTAACACATCTATAGTTAACAGGCACTTTTGATTTTGGAACTTTGATCAAGGACTTGTAGTCAGGCTGTGTTTAAATTGATAGAACAAGAATTAAATTCTGTTTTCAATACTTCACCTATTCGTGCTCACAAAATGATAGGTATTACGTTTTGTCCTCCATTTTACAAAAAGCAGTTCACATGCAAATACTTGAAAGGCAAATGAAAAGCAACTAGAGAACAATCTTGGAGAGTATTCATATTAAAAAATAAAGTAGGTATTTGGTAATCTGTTTGGTTAACTGTTCTTTTGCTTTAAAGTTTATTAACACTTAACTCCTTTCTGATTTATCTGAAGTGGTCATAACACCCAATGCCAAGACTCACTGAGTTTGTGGCAAGAGGAAAATAGCCAGAGAGCCAAATACTCTCCAGACTAGGACCATGTCTTTCCCATATATAATAGCTTTGTAGATCGTTCTTCACTTTGTCATTATAAGCAGAATACAAAGCAGACTCCATTAACAATTATTAACTATCCATTAACCCTGTCTTGCTAATGATAACCTTTGGTTGCAAAGATGAAAGCTGGCCGATACTCAGTCTTTTCTTTGATGTTCCGTGTTTTACACTGTATGTGTGTGGCCTCTGTGAGTATGCATGTTCCACCGGAGAGAATGTAATAGAACTGCTGTCCAAAAGGATGGGTTTAGAGTAAAATATATTAGTTTATTTTAATGTTATGTGTCTCTCAATACTTAAATCTGTTTCTGACTTTCATTTTGGAAAGGTTCTCTGGAGTTAGTTGCCATATAAACAACAGAATGCTTTTCTCTTAGGTATGTGACGTAGAAAGTATATCATACTGCTCTTCCATGCCTACAAAATGATCAGATTACAGAGTACTAAATTAAAAATATAGGAATCAGAAATGTAAGATTTTATTTCTGTAATAAGGTACCATAAATAATTCTACCTTATTATGGTAATGTTGAAATTTTATTAAATTTTCTAAAATTTATTGGCTTCTAATTTGAGCCAGACAATCTCAGCATGTCTCTGCTTCAATTCCAGTATATTTCTCGGTCTCAGAAATCATCTACATTTTCATTTTTAAAAAGCTGAAGGAAAAGAAAAGGAACAGTTTGAAGAAATGGACCCTATTAGTAGATCTATCCTCATATGAAACATAGCTGGTAGGGCATGTACTTGGTGCCTGTAGATCTGGGAGAATAGAGTGGTAGTAGAAAAGTAGACAAGAGATTAACCTTCTTCGCCGTTCCTCATGCTTCTTTTTTCTTGCAGGTCTGTTTTGATACAAATCTGTTTCGATGGCATATCTCATTTGGTCCTTATTTTAAAAAATTTTATTTTAAAGATGTGGGGTACAATTCAGGGTTAGGTATACAAATGTTGATTTCATTTGGTCCTTATAACAGGCTAGTTAAATAGAGTATATCTCTATTTTGCAAGTGAGAAGGCTGAGGTTTACAGATTATTAATTGGCTTAGCATCCAAAGCCTGGTATGGCACAGAGCTCTTATTGAAACTTAGTGGTGGTTGTCATTGTTGTTTTCCAACGCCAAATTCAGGGCTTCTCTCATATGCCGGCTAGTTGGATAGTTATTTGCATGACATTGCATAAGTTTATTATGAATCTATATGCTTAGACTTAAAGTACTTGATTATCTTTGAGGATGGTTTTTGTTGTTGTTTTTGTTTTTTGTTTTCTCTACTTCCTCTAATCTCACATCCTCATCCCCCACACTTGCTAAATGTTTCCTTCTCTTCTTAGGACTTCTCATTACTAAATACCCTTTGCCCTATAATGGTTTTGTTTTGTTTATATTGAGAAATACTCTAATGCTTATGCAGCTAGTTGATTACCTAGTACACATTCTGATTATGGCCAGTAGTCAGTCCATTATAAGTTTGTAAAAGATTTCACGTACTTGCATGAAGTGAGAAGTTCCTTTCAAATTCTTCAAAAAATAGATTTTTTAAAAATTGGTAATCAGAGTTTTAATTCTCAAGAACCTTTTTGTATTCCTTAGTAAGATAGGCAACATTGAGTACTGTGGTTTAGCAGTAGATTTTTCTCTCCCAGTGAAAATATGTGTAGAACACCTATAAAATGGAAAATTTGTATTTATATAAACTCATAGATAGCTCTCTCATTAAAAAAAAAAAACCAAATGTAGCCCTCTGTAAGATAGTATTATGACAGCAGTCTGACTCCCTCACTTGCAACTGCACAATTCTTAGGTTGTGACCAGAACATTGTTGAGCAGATTCACTTAACCTGCACTTTTACAATACATGTAGTATACCCGCACTAGCAGCATACTACTTTATGTGAATGAGAACGCTAACCTGAAGTTGTGCTACCACTTTTCCTCAACAGTGAATAACATACAAGTACAGGGCAGGAGAATATCCACACAAAAATGATATTACCTCACAGAAGAAGTTGGTATATGTTAGTGCTCTTCAATATTTTATAATTTTCACCTATATCTAAATACTATTTTTTGCAATTTCTAAAAATTAAAGCATTGTAGCAAACAAAATTTGAAAAAAATTTTTTATGAGATTCATGAAACTCCTAACTGATTTGCAAACCTTTGACATAATGGGTCTTTGCATTCAGTCACATCTAGATATAAATCCCAGCTTCATTTGATAAATGTCAATGTATTTCAAAGCATCTTGTATTTTTTTTTTAATAATATTCTTTCTTTTTAGACTATGTTAAAGGAAAATTATGGAATAATTTACTGTTACCATAGGCATGTAATTTGTTATTCTGAGACCAGTAAGAGAAAAGCATAAGAGGTGGATTTCAGAGAACTGCCTTGTACCATTAGGAAGAAGGAAAGCCGGGCTTGGTGGCTCGGCTTGTAATCCCGAGCCTTTGGGAGGCTGAGGTGAGTGGATTGCCTGAGCCCGTGGGTTCGAGACCCGCCTGGGCAACTTGGCGAGACCTCATCTCTACAACAAATCAAAAATCAGCCAGGCATGGTAGTGCGCGCCTGTAGTTCCAGCTACTTGGAAGGCTGAGGTGGAAGGATCGCCGGAGCCCAGCAGGTTGAGGCTGCGGTGGCCGGGAGCGGCCACTGCACTCCAGTCCAGGCGACAGAGTGAGACTCCAACTCAAAAAAAAAAAAAAAGAAAGAAGGAGAAAGTACACTTCTGAAACCATTCTGCCACATCTGTTAAGGACTCCAGGGACACTGACCTGCTGCTACTCATGTAAGTCTGTCTGTGACTCCAGTTGCTATTATCAGTGAGGGGAAGTAGCAAAAAGTGACAGGGCATTTGTAGGTGTCACATTCAAAATGTATTTTTCTTGGAGAGGCAGGCTAGTAAATGTTTTAATTGTTACTTAATACTTGCTACTATATTTTTTATTTTAATTATGATTTACAATTGTTAGAATGGCAGGATTATCACTAATTTTGGATGCTTTTAAAGTTTACATTATGCTCAAAATAATCCTAGGGTCATCTGGATCATTTGTTAGTCTTCAAGTCAGACTAACTTTGTTACGTAATGATCTTCTGCATAGTCTGTAAATCTGTTCTTTTGTCTGAAATTTAAGTCCTGTCCATCTCATTATTTCTTCATGCTGTACTGAACCTCTAGTGGCTAGCATTTGCTATGCTGAGACCAGTAACAGGAAAATCAGAGGGGAAGAGAGCAAAATTTTAGTATCTTCTGTAGACCAAGGCCTACCCATACCTTGTGTTTCCGGTTTTCAAAAAAAAAGTTGTTTCTTTTAGTGTGAGCTCCTGGAAAGATCAGGATCTTATTTCTCTTTTTTCTCAGCAATTAGCATAGTGCCTGGCACATAGTAGATACTTACTGAATGTTTTAAAGAGGAAAGAGTAAATGTGATAAGTTCTGTGGAAGAAAAATTCTTGACTGGCATCTAGATTTTTAAGAACGTTTTAAAAAGCTATAAAATATAAACATTCTGATTCTTGCATGAAGTATGCATTCAGCAAGTTTTGTTAGCACTTATATGCTAAACACTACCCTGTGTGGTTGGTATACATCCAAAAGAAAAAATAAAATACCTCCCTTGTGGAGGCTACATTCAAATAGCAGAAAGATTGAAAATATACAATTACACTTTATTTTACAAGGTAATAGATAACTACGGGAAAAGAGCAGAAAAAGGTATTTCAGGAGTGAGGGGAAGAACTAGTCAGAGGAGCCTCACTGAGATGAGAAAGTAACATTTGAGGCAAAACTTCAAAAAAGGTTGGGCAAAAGCTATGCACAGAAGCCAGCATCTCTAGAATGAGGAAACAACAAAAGCAAAGGCCTTGGGATACAGGTGTTCTTGGATGTATGAGAAACAGTAAGGTTGATGTGACTAGAGTGGCAAGGACACCTGGAGATGTAGAACAGGTCAGAGTGGCAACAGGAGAGGTAAGGGAGTTTGTTTAGATATTCACTGATTGCATATTGTGTGCTAAAGTTGTTCTTGATAGACCTGCTCCCTCAAACGTATCTATATACTTTACCCAAGAAGAATTTTTAACTCTAATAAAAGCCACAAATACTATATAACTTTAAAAAAAAAAAACTAGGCCGGGCTCGGTGGCTCAATCTGTAATCCTGTGCTTTGGGAGGCCAATGTGAGTGAATTGCCTGAGCCCGCGGGTTCAAGACCCACCTGGGCAATTCTACAATAAATCAAAAAAATTAGCCGGGCATGGTAGCCCATGCCTATAGTTCCAGCTACTTGGAAGGCTGAGGCAGAAGAATCACCGGTCGAGGCTGTGGTGGCCGGGAGCGTGCCACTGCACTCCAGTCTGGGTGACAGAGTAAGACTCTAGCTCAAAAAGAAAAAAAAACTTACAAAAGGTAACTATTATAAATTGGGTAGGTAATTATACTAGAAAATCCAGGCTAAATCACCTAGGGGAAATGTATTCAATTACATGTAAAACATTTTCACAGACTTCAAGCAACTATGTCAGAAATGGGAAAATTGATTATCATAAATGTCATCATTGTATAAAAGAAGCACATCAGTTCATTGGACAAAATAAGCACTTTTAGATCAGTTCTCAGAAAAAGATTTTTCTCATTGATTTTACCATTACCAACATACCTAATATACTTTGTTTCATTTGTACCTGGATTTCTTGGAGCTTTTCTGTTTGGATCATTTTTAAATTTCTGCCTCAAAAGCAAAAGCTAGAATATTAAAGTGTGTTTCTGTAAATGTTCATGTGTAACTCCAACAGGGGTCCAAGTGTGTGTCACATTCACCATCTTTCTTGTCCTAGGAGTGTTTAGCTTATTCATTCCCCTAACAGTGGTTCTCAAACTTGAGTCACCTGGAGAGCTTATTCAGACACAATTTGAGCACCACTACTCTTTCTAATTCAGAATTTGGGATCTGGAGTGGGGCCCATGAATTTGTATTTCCATCCAGGAACCATATTTTGAAACTTACACTATCAGTTTCCTCTGAATGGAAATAGTTCAAAAGTAAAATCAGGCTGGGCATGGTTGCTCATGCCTGTGATCCCAGGACTTTGGGAGGCTGAGGCAAGAGGATTACTTGAGCCCAGGAGTTTGAGACCAGCTGAGGCAACATAGCAAGATCTCGTCTCTATAAAAAAAGATAATAATAAAAAATTTTAAACCAGGCATGGTAGTGCATGCCTGTAGTCCCAGCTACTCTGCAGGCTGAGGCGGAAGGATTGCCTGCTCCCAGGAGACCAAGGCTGTGGTGAGCCATAATTGTGCCACTGCACTCTGTTTGAATGACAGAGCAAGACCTGTTTCCAAAAAAAAGTAAAATCAACTTATGAGAGCCTAAAATGTAGGTTCCTATGTCAATAGTTAAAAAGAGATCATATCGGTGTCAGACCTTGGGTAACACCAGTGACAGTTTGAAAGAGCAATCATAACACGTATTCCCTGGCAGGGGAAATACACCTACAGATTTTTTTCATGAGACAAGCATCTGGACAACAACAATCACTGGCATTTGATTAGGAAAAGGGTAGCCAGTCCCCTCTCTCTTCTTTCTCTGTTAGCTAGAGAGAGAAAAAGCCTAAAATGTTAGATCTGAGAAGGCAAATGTAAAATCTAGGTCTCTTGCAAGTTTAAATTTAACTCAGGAAAGCCAACACAACTGCCTTCTTACCTTTGAGACCCAAGCTTTATGCATTCTATAAAGGACATCATTACCATGGCACAGCATGATGCAGGGACTTGACTACAAGTAATATATGTGCCCATTTTCTGCACAAGTTATGTAGCTAGATATATCACGCTGCTAGCTCCTACAGGTAAACTTCCTTGGATTAAGGAAAGATTTACTGCACTTGTTCCTATTGATATATATATAAATCTAAGTAATTCTCGAAGTGTCATCCTGGGGCCAACAGTATCATCACCTGGGAATTTGTTTATCAGGCTGGGCTTCATGGCTCAGCCTGTAATCCCAGCACTCTGGGAGACTGAGGGGAGTGAATTGCCTGAGCTCACAGGTTTGAGACCAGCCAGGGCAACTTGGCAAGACCTCATCTCTACAATTAAAAAAAAAAAAAAATTAGCTGGGCATGGTAGCACGCACCTGTAGTTCTGGCTACTTGGAAGGCTGAGGCAGACGGATCACCAGAGCCCAGCAGGTCGACACTGGAGTGGCTGTGAACATGCCACAGAGTGAGACTCCAACTGAAAAAAAATGCTAGTTATCAGACCACACCCCAAGCCTACTTAATCAGAAACTGAAGATGAAACCCAGCAGTCTTTTTCAACAAGCCCTCCAAAGGATTATGATGTAAGCTATAGATTGAGAACTACCAGCCTATAGGTTTCAAATCTAGATCACCTAGTCGGAAGTGGAACTATGGGGGGGGAACCAAACAAGGCTTTCAGTGAGGAGTTAAAGTATCAGTGGAATGCGAAATCTCTAACTGTGTTGGGAAAGCACTGTTGATTCCACTCCCTAAATCTGAAGAATGCTAGGGATGATCTTAATCTCCAACTGAAATGGAGAAGTTCAAAATCAGATGAATTCATTTGAAGTGATGCAGATACACGTCAAAGGAAGAGAGCATCTCCTTTAGTGGATCCCTACAAAAGGAATCTAATGAGGTTTTTGTTTGGGTGGGAGATAAGATTATACTATAAAAATGAGCGTATTATTCAGTGCTTATCAAGTTACAAAGTGAAGAAACTCAAATTGCCTAGAAGGTTAGGAGTGGGAGGGCAGATGAAATAGATTGGCTCAAATTACCTCCCTCCCCCTCCCTCCCAGAAGGATACTGGAAGGCAAAATTATGTA
Source organism: Cephalopachus bancanus (assembly GCA_027257055.1). NCBI lineage: Eukaryota > Metazoa > Chordata > Mammalia > Primates > Tarsiidae > Cephalopachus > Cephalopachus bancanus. The sequence goes on from JAPVLO010000258.1 coordinate 750,755, forward strand.
TGACCTTATTAAGACTATCATAAGCCGGGCTCAGTGGCTCAGCCTATAATCCTGCGCCTTTGGGAGGCTGAGGTGAGTGGATTGCCTGAACCTGCGGGTTCGAGACCGCCTGGGCAACTTGGCAAGACCTCATCTCCACAGTAAATTTTTTTAAAAAATTAGCCGATCGTGGTAGCGCGTGCCTGTAGTTCTAGCTACTTGAAAGGCTGAGGCGGAAGGATCTCCAGAGCCCAGCAGTCGAGGCTGCAGTGGCCGGGAGGAGCCACTGCATTCCAGTCTGGGCAACAGAGTAAGACTCCAACTTAAAAAAAATAATTAAAAAAAAAGACTATCATAAGTACTTGAAGTTTTTAATTTGAGACTAGAAGCTACTTGAAGGATTTGAGTGAATAATACAGTCTGACTTAGGTTTTTAAAGAATCTCTTTGGGAAGCCGAGGTGAGAGGGTTACCTAAACCCACGAGTTCAAGACCAGCCTGGACAATTTGGCACGATCTCATCTCTACAATAAATCAAAAAATTAGCCAGGTGTAGTTGTGCATGCCTGTAGTTCCAGATACTTGGAAGGCTGAGGTGGAAGGATCACCTGAGCCCATCACCTCGAGGGTGCATGCCACTGCACTCCAGCCTGGGTGACAGTGAAACTCCAATGCAAAAAAAAAAAGAATCTCCCTTGGATCACTTAGGAGACTATTACTGTAATCCATATAGAAGATGGTAGCAGCTTGGACCATGGCAATAATAGCGAATATGATGGGAAGTGGTAGGATTCTAAACCTATTTTGAAGGTAGAACTCACAGGATTGGATCTGAAGTCAAAGAGTAGTTAAGAATTATGGCCCTAGTAACTAGAGGATTGGAATTACAATTAACTTAGAAAACGAAGGCAGTAGAACAAGTTTATGGTGGAAAGTATGAAGTTAAGTATTGGTCAGGTTAAGTTTGGAATGCTTGTTAGTATGAATATTTGTTAAGCATTCAAGTCAAAATGTTGAGTTCAAAGGAGAAGTTTAAACTGGAAATAGAAATTGGGAGCCTGATCATATGCATGGTATGTAAAGTCATGAGACTGAATGAGATTTCCAAAGGACTCAAGAGTAAAACCCCAAGATTGGGATCTGAGTCATCTAACATTAAGAGATTAGGAAGGAACCAACAAAGAATACTAAAAGCTGGCCAGTGAGATAGGAAAAAAATAAGGAGGATAATGACCTGGAAAGTGAAGAAAATGTTTTCAGAAAACAATGATTGCTGCTACAACAAGATAAATACTGAGAACTGACAACTGGATATAGCAGTAATGACCTTAACAAGCACAGTGGTGAGGATGAAATCCTGTCTAGGTGAGAGAGAGGGAAAGAATTGAATCTAGTCTAACCTTTTTTTTTTTTTAAGAATATGTGACAGCAAGGCCTTGAAGGACCAAGATTCTAAGAGAAGAGAAGCACAAAAAAGCAAACCCAACATCCAACAGTACCTTTCCCCATAGTCTTTTGCCAATTTATAGCTAATGACTGGTAAACTAGGTAGCCAGGTTATCACTCTCACAGGGCAGGGGAATCAAAACAGGAGTTCATAGCCTGCCAAAAGGGAGGAACAGCATTAACACCCCAGGCCTTTAGCTGGGATCCCTGAAGGGCAATCCTCTAAAAGAAAGACACATAGCCAAAGTGAGTCATCACAAAGTCTGAAGTTAGCTCAGTGAGGAACAAGATGATCTGTCTGTTACCGTAACTTGCCAGAAATTAAAGTACATCAGTTTTTGAAGTTGATAACCTTATTTAGTGCTTCAAATAGTTACTATTTTTATACACAATATCCAGCATTCAGTCAAAAAAGTTACAAGGCATACAAGGAGATAAAACCAAATGATCATAAAAACAAAGTAAAAAAGATAGCAGAAACAGACCCATAGGAAATTCCAATTTTTAAGTTATTTCTGTCAGGGAAGCAGAACCAGTGTGCGTAATTATGAAATAATGAATTTATGTAGCAGTAATACTTGACATAATTGTAGAAGAAACTGAAGAAATAAGGATCTGAAAGGGTGAGTTGGTGGATCCGTGAAATGTCATGAACCAGTCCTCTGAAGCATTAGTATGTTTGGCCAAATTGAAACTTGTCAGGGAAACCGAGAAGCCACGCACATCCTACTGCTAAAGTGAGCCTGCAAAAGAAAGCTGGTTGAGCTGTATGAAAGGTATTGCCTCTTGGGCTGGCAGTCGTTGGTCACCAAGGTCTGCAGTTAGAAATAAAAGATGGACAGATTGGAATCCACCAGCACCTCTGCATTTTAATCTCATCACCTCTAACTGCAAATGCCCTTTTGCATTACAAAGTGTCCTTTAAAAAAAAATAAGTCCCAAACTTTTCGTCCTGCATTGGTCTCTCCATAAACTGAGTAGTTTATGCCACAGAAATTTATTTCTCACAGTTGTGGAAGTTGGGAAGTCCAAGACCAAAGTGCTGTACTATTGTCACTGAGGCACCCATCACAGAGAAGGACCAGTCTCTGGGGCACCCATTGCTGAGGAGGGCCCACCAGAGCATGTTAGTTGCAACTTCAATTCTACCTTCCAAGTCTCATGAATATTTGCCTTTTGGCCAGCTCTAACATGGACCTAAATAAGAGAGTGGATTCTTTGAAATGTAGCTTGTCCAAGTTGACACAGTGTACAACTACTGTATCAGAAATAGGCTTTAAAATAACCGTGAGTCCCAGAAAACTAAAGACTCAGATAGTTTCCATGGTGAATTCTACCAAAAATTAAATAAGAAATAAATTAAGCAAAAAAGAAATAAATTTCACACACAAACTCTTCAGACAATAAGAGGAGGCAGACAATTCATTTTGTGAGAGTTCAGCATAACCCTGATACCAAAACCTAATGGAGACATCATAAGCCAATATCCCTCATGAACATGAATGCAAAAGTCTTTAGCACTATTAACCAATACATAAAGAAGGTAAATCATGGTAAGTAAATGTGGTTTATACTAGGATTGAGAGGTTGATTTAACATTTGAAAATCAATGTAATTTATATTAACATAGTAAAGGAAAAAAGGATATGGGCATTTCAGTTCATGCAGAAAAAGCATTTAACAAAATACAATTAACCATTCATAATTTAAAATGCTTAACAAACTAGGAATATAAGAAAACTTTTGGGCCAGGCACAGTGACTCACACCAGAAGCCTCAGCAATTTGGGTGGCTGAAGCAGGAGGATTGCTTGAGCCCAGGAACTCGAGACCAGCCTGGGCAACATAGCAAAATTTTGTCTCTTCGAAAAAATAAAAAAGTTAGCCAGGTATGGTGGTGCACACCTGTAACTCCAGCTACTTACTTGGGAGGCTGAAGCGGAAGCCCAGGAGATCAAGGCTGTGCTGAGTCATGCTCATGCCACTGCACTCTAGCCTGGTCAACAGAGTGAGATCCTGACAAAAAAAAAAAAGTTTCTCAGTCTACTAATGGTTATTCATTAAAAGTCTACAGCTAACATAATGGTGAAGTATAAAATCCTTTCTTCCCAAGATCAGGAACAGGTAATGGAATAATGGATGTGCTGTGTTAGTTCCCCCTTAACTTATTCTATTCAACATTGTACTGGCAGTCCTAGCTAGAGTGCATTAAGAAAAAGTAAGACATACATATGTGAAAGAAAAAGTGTAACTATTTTTACATGAAATATTGTTTGCGTTAACAATTTTTAAGAAATCTACCAAACAACTACTAGAACTAAGACTTTAGCAAGGTCTCAAGATACAAGGTCAAATACAGTCTTGTCTAAGGACAGTTATGACCCTGAACTTCCTGGTAATTTGAGCCAATCTATTTCATCCGCCCTCCCACTCCTAACCTTCTAGGCAATTTGAGAATTTGAGTTTCATCACTTGTAACTTAATAAGCACTGAATAATATGCTCCTCATTTTTATAGTGTAATCTTATCTCCCACCCAAACAACCTCGTTAGATTCCTTTGATAGGGATCCACTAAAGACAAACCCAGCTCAGTTCATGACTATAGTGATTCAACCTCTCAGGCCACTTCCAGTAATAAATAGTATGTATTATTTACCACCATTTCTACTGTTCTACATACTATGTGCAGCAAGCACATAGTGCAGCAAGCACAAGATACAAAAAAGCAAAATAACTAACTGTAAATCACCCCCAAAATGCCCAGACTTCAAACAATTTACTTCTGGTCTATGTAATTAATGCTTTTTTGTTTGTTTGTTTAAGGTGAGAAAGCAGGATTTATTGAGGACAGAAAGTTCCCACAGTGGGAGGGGGCCCGAAGGAGTTGCCTGTAATTTATGTTTTCAACATTTGCAGGGACCAAGTAATGCATAACAAAAACTCCTTCTTCAGAATGAAAGCTTTCTTCTCATTTGCTATTTCACTGATAGAGCTTGTTCACTAATGTAAGTCAGTGTGTGGCATGACAGAGAGAGGGAAAGTAACTTGGGAAAAGCTGTCAACTCCCCACTGGGCAATACTGAATTTAATCATTATCTAAAACCTATCTTGCGTCAAAAACGGAGTATATACTCAACTAAATAAGCACAGTCCTGCTGTAACCTGCATGTGGAACAGAAAGGTCTCTAACAAAGTTGCTAACAGGGCTACCTGCTCGCTGTTCATCCAGCACAGTAAACACCAGCATCACACCATGTGGAAAGGTCAAAATACATGTTGTTTTTTTAGAAATCATGATGTCTAGCAAAACTAGCAACATCTTTACTGAAATCTAGGTTCCCTGGAGCCCCACTTGAGAACATCGCTTTAGGGTTTGCAATATGCATCCTTAACATAGCATAGTGTACTACAAGTTAATATTCTACCACTTCATGTAAAATGGAAGAAATTTGTAGCAGTTTATCCTATTTACCACCTTCCACCCCTTGGCTATTGCTATCATACATTTTATATCTACTCACAAATGTCAATAGACAATGTTATGGTTTTTGCAATAATAAACAGTTGTACTTTAAAGAAACTAAAAGAAAAAATAATAGTGTGGTAGGCAGAATAATGACTTCTCTCAAATACAGCCATGTCCTAACCCCCAGAATTTGTGAGTATGTCAGGTTACACAACAAAGGGAAATTAAAGTAGCAGATAAAATGAAGACTGCTAATCAACTAATTTTAAGATAGGAGGAGCATTTGAATTATCCACGTGGGCCCAGTATACTTCACAAGGATCCTTCAAATGAAAAGAGGGATACAGAAAAGAACCGATGGAAATGGCAACACAAAAAGGACTTGATTCAACATTGCTGGCTTTGAAGATGGAGAAATGGAGCCATGAGCCACGGAATGCAGATGGCCTCTAGAAGCCAGAAAAAGCAAGAACCTTTCTTTCTCCCTAAAGCCTCCAGAAGTAACACTGCTCTCCTAACACATTGAAACCCATTTCTGTCTTCTGGACTCCAGATTTATAAGATGAATGTGTCTTGTTAAGCTGCTAGCTTTGTAGTAATATGTTCCAGTATAGGAAACTAATATAGATAGTATTTACCTTTTCAGTGCTTTTTATTTCTTCCTGTAGATCCAAATTGTCCTTATGCCATTTACCTTCAACATCTTTTTGTATTCCCTGAGTAGAAGACTGCTGGGGATGAATTATCTCAGCTTTCATTCATCTTCATGTTTTTATTTAACTTTCAGTTTTGGAGGATAGTTTCGCTGGATACAGAGTTTTTGGTTGGCTTATTTTTTTCTTTTTTTTTTTCAGCTCTAAAAGTTACTATACCATTGTCTTCTGGTCTCCATTGTTTCTGATGAGAATTCAGCTATAATTTGTTTTATATTTTCCCTATATGTATGCATCTTTTTTTTCCCTTTGGTTGTTTTAAGATCGTCTCTTTATTTTTTATTGTAAGCAGTTTGGTATTACTTAGTGTGGTTTTCTTTGTATATTTGCTGCTAATAGTTCACTGACATTTTGTGTTGTCAGTTGATATTTTCACCATATTTGAGAAAATGTCACCTATTATTTTTTCAAATATTTCTCTTATGTTATTATGTTATTTCACCTCTCCTTCTTGGATTCCAATTGCATGCATGTTAGGCTGCTTGACATTGTCCAACTGCTTATTAAAGCTCTGTTCATTTTTCTACATACTTTTTGTTTCTCTTCTTCAGATTAGATATTTCCTCCTATCTGTCTTCATGTTCACTGACCCTTTTGCCATCTCCAATTTGGTGTTAGACCCATCGAGAGATTTTTTTTAATATCAGACATTATAGTTCTAGAATTTCATTTTTTGTGGGGTTTTTTTTAATAGTTTTATTTATTTCCTGAGAGTCCTCCATCTGTTCACTATGAGTACATTTTCCTTTAAGTCTTTGAAAATATTTATAACCACTTTAAAATTCTTGCTAACATAGGAAAAATCTCAGGGCTTGTTTCTATTGATGACTTTTTTCCTTGATCTTGAGACACATTTTTCTGTTTCATTATATGATTAATTTTTCAGACTAGACTTTATGGAAAACACATCAATTTATCTTCATCTGAAGAGTACTGATTTTTCATTCTTGCAGGCAACTAAGTCACTGGCTGATGACTTTGAACTTGTTTCAACTTGATTTTTATATTTTTAGGATGAATCTATTACAATTTTACCCTTTGTCTTAAAGTAAATCTTTAGTCCTAGGAAATAGTTTTTACTTCAAAAGTGTGGCCCCTCTCAGGTTCCTATTTAAAGTTTAAGGTATTTTCCAAGTCCTTTTGACTTTGGAGACTTCAAATTTCAAACTCTGTTTCTCCTGCTTGGTAAGCAGTAACTAAAATTACTGCTCAGCATTTTGAAGCTGTTGCTTTCCACTGGACTATTTTGAGACCATGCATATGCAATTCAGAGATCACCCATGCATTTGAAGAAAATTTCATTTTCAGAACTTGTCTCCTTAATTTCCAGCTGTTCTGGCAGCCTCAAATCCTGTCCTCTCCTACCTCAAGCCAGTGAGACTTCTGCTTGCATTCTACCTACTCTCTACTGCACTGAGTGGAAAATGCCCTCAGGGATAAATCTGTTAAACCTAACCCTGAATTGTACCCCACATCTTTAAAATAAAAAATTTAAGAATAAATAAATAAAAAGGTATAAATAATATATTTAAATAAATAAATAAATAAACATGGGTCTCACCAAGTGTGGTTCCCTTCTTTCCTGGTGTCTTAGTCTGTTTTCTGTTGCTGTGACAGAATACTGAAGACTAGGTGATTTATAAAATGTATTTTGTTCACAGTTCTGGAGGCTGTGAAGATCAAGATCAGGCAGCTCTATCCAGCCAGGGTCTTATTCTGTGTTATTATAACAAGGCAGAGGACTTTACATGATGAGAGGACAAGAGTGTGCCAGATCAGATCTCTTGTCCTCTTCTTAAAGCTACAAGGCTCATCATGCGAGCCCCACTGTGATGCCCTTTGTCCAATTCCAGTTAGCTCCTAAAGATCCCAGCACCATATAATATCAACATATGAATTTGGAAATTAAGTTTTCAACACATGAAACTTGGGGGACACATTCAAACCATAGTACCAGGGTACTTCTTCAGTTTCTGCCAACTTTTGAACACTTTCCAGTCAATTTTTTATTTTTTTCAGAGTCCATAATTATTGTCTGTGGAAAACTTAGTTCAATATAAGCTATGCTGCCATTACTGAATATAAAACCTCTGTTTTAAAATTAAAACTTATTTTTTTGAGTTGGGGGTCTCACTTTGTTGCCCAGGTTAGAGTACAGTGGCATGATCACAACTTACTGGAGCCTCGACTGCCTGGGCTCAGGTGATTCTCTCACCTCAGCCTCCTAAGTAGCTGGACTACAGGCTCTCAGCACAACATCTGGATTTTGTTTGTTTGTTTGTAGAGGTGAGATCTCACTATGTTGCCCAGGCTAGTCTTGAACTCCTGAGCTCACGTGATCCTACCACCTCGGTCTCCCAAAGTGCCAGGATTACAGGCATGAGCCACCATGCCCAGCTGTATTACTTTTATAATTTAAAAACTGGCTTTTAAAAAGGCTAGAACAAATGGACTAAAATTACAGCATTTTATATTAGTGAATAGCTTTATAAGTAATATTTTTGCTTTATATTCCAAATTTTCTGTGATGTGGTATTTCTTTTCTTAAATGAAACTTTTAATTTTAATGACTAGAATTTTCATGGAATGAAGGATATCCCAAATAGTAGGAAATGTATAAGTTAAAGTTAAAGATATATCTGTGTGAAGAACATGAGTCATCTTTGGGTCAGCTCGTTGGGTAGGGGCAGGATGGTTTTGCAGGGGTGGAAAGGACAGGAGGCATGTACAGAAATGTCACCATGTGTGGACACAGTCAGCCTCAGCCCATTGCCCAATGCATGGACTATACACCTGTTTTATTACCTTATGTAGAATCTGCCATACATAACCTTTAACATTTTATTTAAAATTTCTGGCCAGGCATGGTGGCCCACACCTGTAATCTTAGCACTTCAGGAGGCTGAAGTGAAAGAATTGCTTGAGCCCAAGAGTTCGAGACCAGCCTAGACAATAGAGTGAGGCTTCGTCTCTACAAAATCAAATAAATAAATAAATAAGCCAGGCATTGTAGTGTGTACCCCATAGTTCCAACTACTCAGGAGGCTGAGGTGGAAGAATCGTCTCAGCCCAGGAGGTAAAGGCTGTAGTGAGCCATGATCATGCCACTGCACTCCAGCCTGGGCAGAGTGAGACCTCAACTCAGAAAAAAAAATTAATATTAATTTCTGCTAGGCACAAGGGCTCATACCTGTGATCTCAGTATTTTGGGAAGCTGAGGCAGGAGGAGTGCTTGAGCCCAGGAGTTTGAGACCATCCTGGGCAATATAATGAGACCTTGTCTCTACAAAAAAGTAAAAAAAATTAACCAGGTTTCATGGCACGCACCTGAGCCCAGGAAGTTGAGGGTGCAGTGAGCTGTGACAATGCCACTGCACTCCTAGCCTGGGTATCAGAGTGAGACTTCAACTCAAAAAAAATAATTAAAAATTATAAATAAAGAAAAATAACTATAAAATAATTATTTAGTACTACATAAACTTAGTATTACATAAAAGTGAATATAATATGTAGACTCATATGTATGCATTTGGAAGCAAATCAGAATGGGATATGAAAAAGGAAAACAACTAATTTGAAGAATGATGAGATTTGGAGTTGATTTTTAAGCCAGTAGATTTCAAATATCCACTGGGGCCCCCAGGATACACGTAACAGATGACTTTCACATTCTTATGTTTTCTAGATGGTGGCCTCTTGCATAGATAAGACAAACTGGAGACTATGGGAAATTCTCTTTGTGCCTGCAGTAAGGTATTTGCCACCTTCCTTTTTTTCTCTATTTACTCAGGAATGTATATAAGCATTCAAGTAAATGAGAAAAAAACATTATTATCAGAAAACTCTGATTCTTCTCTAACTTATTGGAGTAATTAGAAAACTTCATTTAACAGATACTTATTGAATGCCTATTACATGTAATATATCACTTTCAATTATAATTGTGAATGATTTATTACACAGTTCATGACTGGTTTAGACAAGCCACCCATGAGGGCAACAAAGAGACTGAGAGACTCTTCGTGTTAAATAATTTTGACTTTTATAAAGTTGCTTATAAAATAAGCAACTTTTAATAACTTTTAATAACCTAGAAAACATCAGGCGTCAATCCATACTCGAATCCTTAAAAGTCTTCAGACTAATTTCTCAATAATGAGGATAAACAGACTGGAAGGTAGGAAATCAGGGCAAAGATCTAACATTCTGTCCTACCCTTGTTCGCTACGTCCATCCACTGCTTAGTCCCTTTTTTTCCTGTTTTTGAAATGTATCTCATGTGCATCCCTTTCTCTTGGTGAACTCTAATCCTGCCCAATTTATCTTGCATATCTTTGCCATCTGATAAATTTTCTTCCTATAATATGGCCTCCGTGAGAGCAAGGACTTTTTTTTATTCACGGCTGTATTAGTACCTGGTATATAACAGATAATAAATACTTGTTATTGAATCCACCATTCACTGGCATTTTACTTTTCCTGCCTCATAATAATCCTCAAGATAAAGTCCAAATTCTTCAGGTTTATTTCCAAGGACCTCCTCTTGTAACTTCACTACCAAATCCTACTACTACCCTCATTCCCACTTACCATTCTAAGCTGGTCTATCCCATTCTCTTCCCAAAAACACCGATTCTCATCCACAGAAGGTTCCTTAGCTTTCTGTCTACCCAGCCACACTCCAACCACCTTTTCCCATGTTCTGTGTGTATCCCGCCTGCTCCTTGAGGACTTGCGGGTGCCTTCAGCCCACATCCTCTTCTCTTTCCTCTGCTTGTCTTCAGGACTGACGTTCTTCTTCCCCTAGCACTAAAACCACAGGTCTTTTTCCTATGGATCCTTGCATTCTTCCTTATTTTTATCTGTACAAATGTATGGGGGGGTGAAATTTTGTTGCATATATATGTATAATGCATAGTGATCGAGTCAGGGTATTCCAGTTGCACGTCACCATCACCTGGATACATTACATTTTTGTTACTCTACTATCAAACATTGAATTAACTCCTTTTATCTTACTGTATGTTTGTACCCTTTAACCCATTTTTCCTCATCCTCCTTCCTAACTCCTCTCTGAGGAGGAGACATTTGACCAGAGACATGAGGGAAGTGAGAGATGGAGCTGTGTGCATATCTGAAAGGAGACTGGGATTGCAGAGGGAACTGCAGATGCAAATTCTGAGGCAGAAGTGGATTCACCAGGCTTGGGGAGGTGGAAAGAGACAATAAGCTGGAGCAGAACTAACCAGGATGGAGAGGTGTAAGAGGCAGGAAATGTAGGGCAAGGCCAAGGTCCTAGGATTTTATTCCAAGTGTGATGGGAAGATCTTAAGCAGAGGAGTAACATAATCCATCCTCTTTTCTTTCAACATTGACGAGCATCTGTTATATGTCAGGTGCTGTGCCAGGTCTGGTTCTTCAATCATACCTTGATTTGCCCCCACTCTGCTCCATCCACATTGGCATATTTTCACACTCAGAACTGACCTCGGACTTTCCATGCCTTTCCCTATGATCAGCCTTGTTTCCCATGAAGCTGTCAAGGTTCAGCCAAGATGGTGCCCCTTTTGGTTTTCCTCTGGGCTCCATGACACTACTTTGTGACTCTCCCACAGAACTTATAATGGGGTGTGAGTTCCAGACCATAAATCAGTCGCAGCACATCTTACTTTTGCCTGGGCTCTGAAATGAGTTGTTTCTTCCCTTCATCCTTGTACAAATGAAATCCATGTGAGAGGCCATTTTAAACATAAAAGAACAATATGGATAGCATGGCAGGCAGCAAAACTAGTTGTGACACAGAAAAAAAAAAAAGATGCTCATTGAATCTCACCAAAAAAATCAATGAAGCATTTTGTCATTTATAAAATGTAATGCGAATTTGTAGGGAGTACCGTGGGATCACAGAGTTGGAATTGATCTTGCAGCTTTTTAGTCCTTTTGCCCCTTATCAGGCCGGAGAGGTTGATGGCTAAACAGCCAGCATGTGGACGAAACAGTTACTGCAGCTAAATTCTCAAGCAAATAAGCTAAAATGTCAGAGACATAATGAGGAAGTGAGGAGCAGGAGAGGAGAGCAGGTGCCAGTCACTCAAGAGGGGAGCCCCCCAAAATCTCGGAATTCATTTATTAAAAATTGGGTATTTGTTCTTACATGTTTAAACTTCATTCACCTTCAAAGTGCTCTTCGTTTGATGCAATACACCTATCAAGATGCTTTTTTTCACGGCACCAGTTTTTGAACTCGTTATTTTTTGATGCCTTTCGTGCTTCTGCCATTTTTTGGTTTCACCTCTTCCACATGGGCAGAATGTTTCCCTTTAAGGACCTTTTTCATTCCGGGAAACAAACAAACAAAAAATCACTTGGGGCCAGCTCAGGTGAAGAGGGAGGGTGGGGCACTGGGGTTATGCCGTTTTGGGTCAAAAACTGCTGAACACTCAGCACGGTGAGGGCAGGTGCACTAGTAAATCACCCATCGTTAAATGAGCAAATGCTTTGAAAGAATCTCAAAAAAAATTTACTGATCTGATCACAGCCTCTCACAACAATGCTGGCTGGTACACTGATACCGATGGGTTCCTAGAACACTTTACCTAACAGGGGAAGTGTGTACTACAAGGAGCCCGCCCTCCAAAAGATAATTATGTTTTGGGGGGAGGGAGGCCCCCCTCATACAATCACAGATGTGAAAAAACCCTCTCCGTTCTCACCTTCAGGTATACCTTGCATGTGCCTGTAGTTGTAACTATAGGTTGTAACATGTGCTCATCCCCACACATATTCTCTTTCATTCCCCTAAGAAAGGAAGAGAGGAGAGTTTAGGAGGAGGATTGTAACTACACTGAAGATAAGTGTAGTTGACTGCCCAGCACAAAGAAATGCTCTTTTAAGCGTTTCTTCCGGCCAGAATATATGCACTAGGGGTACAGGCAAATCCAGACTTCCCCTGTTGTGAGACACACCAAAATTTGAGTGAATGGTGATACCTAAATAGAATGATGTTAGGTGTATGTCAAGGGATAATAATATACATTCACAAAAAGCAAAGAATAATATAGATGGGCCTAACTTTTAAAAGGATCTGACCAGGCTCTATGGCTCATGCCTGTAATCCCAGAATTTTGGGATGCAGAAGCGGGTGGATTGCGTGAGTTTAAGAGTTCAAGACCAGCCTGGACCACATAGCAAGATCTCATCTCTAAAAAAAAAATTAAACAATTAGCCAGTCACGGTGGTGTACACCTATAGCCCAGCTACTACAGAGGCTGCAGCAGAAGAATCACCCACACCAAGGAGGTTGAAGCTGCAGTGAGCTATGATTGTGCCACTGCACTCCAGCCTGGGTGAGAGAAAGAGACCCTGACTCAGAAAAAATTGTAAAAAAAAAAAAAAGAAGAATCTACTTGAAAAAATAAGGACACAATAAATTTAGTAGCTTGACAAGGGAAATTTGAAGCAAAATTTCAAGTGGCAATGCTATACATATAATAGGCATAATTAAGTACATTTTCTACATATAATTAGTACTCAATATTTTAAATGTTTTTTAAAATTTACATTATATTTTTACTTTAAATGTTGCCAAAAAATGTCTAAAGCACTTGCACTTTAAAAAAAAATAAGTATACTAGCCCTTTAAAAAAAAATAAGTCTCTCAGCAAACCACTGAATGAAGATGTCTACAAGCACAATTTATTAATGTAAGAGTAAATATTATTAGAGAGTTGTTGAGGATTCCTTATGTAGACACTACATCTCAAAAGTAACATTTTACCAGTCATAGCATGCTTATATTTCTGGATTTTGGACAATAATATCATTGGAAGGGGTAGTGAATGAGTAGAATCCTTAAAAATTACCATCTGTATGCATTTTTACAAATGTTAATAGAAACAAGAATATTTTCTCAAACCTTGGTACAAAAAGAAACCACCAATGTTTTACAGTATATCACATTTAGTTGATACTCATCCTAAAAATAGAAGTTTTCTTTTTGTAGCTTACATATTTAATATAACCTATTCTTTGAAAAGTTCCATGTTAGCTCTGGACTAAGAAATTTGCAACCTCAAGTCAAAATGGAATATGTGAATTTCACTATCATGAAATTATTAGATTTTAAAATATGTACCACTAGGCATAAAATCTATTTATTGTAATTATGTATGATAATAGAGTATTTGAACATTAAGAATTTTATGTGCATATTATAAACAACAACTTGTCACGTTTTTGTGCAACCAGTGAAATTAAAATCATGGGAAAAGACTTTGAAGATTTTGCAGATTGCTTGATCTGATATGTTTAGTCATGAAGAAAAAAGAAATGAACATTTCTTGATAATTATATGACCAGCATTGATAAACACCTTCTACACAGTGTGCAACTTAATCCTCACAACAACCAAGCAGTATGCTTCTCAGTTTACAGAGGAAGAAACTGGGTTCATGAGCTTAAGGCATAAGCAATGAAGCCAAGATGTAAACAATATTGTACTAAATGCCCATTTCACTTCATAGAACTACAAGAAGTCAACACAAAAGGCCTCATGTACTTTTCCTTCAAGACCTGCTCTTTTTCTCTCATATGTCTTTAACATTCTATTCAGATTGTTGAACTGAAGAATCTTATTATTATATTATTATTCTAATATTCTAATTATTCCAGTGTTTAGGTTTTTTGTAAGGAGGAAATAGTCTTCAGTTTGTTGGTGTGTGACTGAGCTGAAGAGCTTAATATTTTCTGACATGACAGATGAGTGCTACCCATAAACTTAATGTCTGACCCTCTCTCTTGAAAATGCTACATTTTGCATCGTTTTCTTAATAAATATTTTTGAATTGACAGCCTGAAAATATAACTCTAGTCAATGGTTTTTAAAACTTCAGTTATTAAAATAAATCCAAAACACCTGAAAGTATAATTAACATAAGTTGAAAGGTTTAGACATGGCACTTAAATATGTCTTCCAAATGTCTCTCCTGAGTGAAACTTTGTCAGCCTCCAGCATTGTCTCTGACCTTTGTTCCTTTTCCCATGGTGGTACCTTACTTCTTTTCCTAAAACCTTTTTCTCTTCTCTTCCTGTCCCCCTGGTCGCATTACTCCCCATGGCCGCTTTTGTACCCTGCTATTCAAGTTCCTTTTACAAACTGGTTAACTTCTTCCCTTTTCCTTGTCTACCAGACATCTTTCGTGTACTTTAATGTTTAGTCATCATTGTCATAATTGTTCTGAAAATAGTTTTGATAAGTGGGCCAGCCCAGAACACCAGCAATTTCTAAAGTTAATAACACCTTGAGCAAACAAATTATTTTATGATTCATTCCTTTCGTGACTCCTTAAAAGAGAGGGAAAAAAATTATATGGTGAGAATAAAGATGTAATTAAATGTTTTAAGTATTCAATAGTTGTAGTGATGGGTTTGGTCAGCTCAAATAATTGCTTTGATGTTAGGATGAGGATTTTATCTATTCAGTATAAGTTTTCATTGAAAGAAATGTACATTCATTAGAAAACTTCAAACAGCTGTAACTTTCTGATGATTAAGCTGTGCACTTAATTCTAGTTGCAGCCTTTATGACAATAGTCTGTAACATGGTCACAAGATTTTTTTTAACACAGAAAATACCCAATTTAGTAAAATATCTGATCACAGAATTTTTTTAAAGAATGTGTTAGTACTTTTAAGCACTTGCTGAACCCAACTATTAATTTTACAGGAGTCCTAAGAGTCTGTATTGAACAGGGGTCCACTACTCCTATTTAAGAATTAGCTGTAATAAGCAAGTAATTTGGGTTTGAAAATAATTTATCTAAATAATTTGCTCTATTATGACATTTTTAGTTAGCACGGCTAAATTGAACCAAAAACAAATGTCTTCCTTTTTATCTTGAAAAGTGTTTTTCACCTAAAACACTGTAGAAATAAAGTGATTGAGGTAGTTGACAATAACTTTTGGTATATCAATTGAAAAAGCATTAACAAAAAAGGGAGGTTAAAATGTCTTCTTGTTACTATTAACACCTATCACTCAACCACTAGGTGGCACCAACAAGCTTTTCCCAATATGTACGCCAAACAATGTACGTATTTAAAGACACTCCAATCATCCACCTACAAACGATATCTGATAACCACCACTACCAACACGTCTACACATTCTAGCCATCTGCTTAATGAATACTGTATCAAATTATGCCTCCAAACAACAATAAATGTTATTGCTTTAGCAAATAATTACTAAATTATTATATAGCAAATGTATAGCTAAAGCAATAACATTTATTGTTGTTTGGAGGCATAATTTGATACAGTATTCCTTAAGAAGCTATTTGATCATTGACAAAAATGTTAAGAAAGCAATCAAAATGAAAGGTACCATCATTAAGTGAAAAAAACACCAGACTGAGAGTCAACACCCAGCTTCTGTTCTCAGCTCTACCACCAACTATCTCCATGTCCTGAGTAAATCACAAAAATTCTGTTTTCTGCTCTCCTGATTAGTAAAATAAGATTGAGATTAGAAGAGTTCGTTTCAAAAATCCTTAAGTAAAAACCACTTATCACCTGCAAAACCCTTCAGAATGCTAATATGAAAGGCAGATGAAACCAAGACTGAGGTGGGAGGAAAATGGGTTGAATGTTGGTAGGAGAAAAAGATATGGGAGGCACCTTCTCCTCTGTTTCCTACCAGTCTTCCCTCTGCCCAACCTGTGGTCCCTGTGTCCAGAAAAAAAAACAATGCGAAGACTAATGAAACAGAAAATTACATCTCTTCTTTTCCAGAGGTCTTTGATTCCAAATATGTAGCACTAGTTCTAAGTTCTTAAGCATTTTCCAACTTTAGTTGCCCAATTCCAGAATATGGTGCAGCGATTATTTCCTCTATTTTACATATGAGTTGTAAACTGAAGATGGGTAGTTTAGTATTTTGCTAAAAATCACCTTTGAGAAAAAAATCGTAGATTAACTTTCAGTTGCAACAAAGTCATACAGAGAAATCATGCATACCATTTACCCAGTGTCCTCCAATGGTAACAATTTGCAAAGTAAATATCATAACCAGAATATTGAGATTCATATGCTCAAGATAGAGAACAATACCAACACCACAAGAACCCCTATGTTTCCTTTTATAGCTACATGTACTTCACTCTTATCCTCTTCCTCGGAACCACTAATTTGTTCTCTATTTCTATAATTTTGTCGTTTCAAGAACGTTAAACGGAATCATATAGTATATAACCCTTTATTTTTTACTTTTGCATTCAGCATAATTCTCTAGCGATTTAGGTTATTGCATGTATCAAGAGTTTATTCCATGCTGGGTATGGTGGCTCATGCATGTAATCCCAGCATTTTGTGAGGCCAAGGCAGGAGGATTGCTTGAGCATAGAAATTCAAGTCCAACCTAGGAAACATAGTGAGACCTCATCTCTTCAAAAAAGTCAAAAAAATTAGACAGGCATGGTGACATGTGCCTGTAGTCCCAGCTACTTGGGAGGCTGAGGTGGAAGGACCGCCTGAGGTGAAGAGGTCAAGGCTGTGGTGAGCCATGATTGTGCAACTGCACTTCAGCCTAGGCAAGAGAGTGAGACTTCAACTCAAAAAAAAAAAAAGTTCATTTATTTTATTGCTGAGTATTCCACGTGTGATATACCACAGATTTTTAAACACTGACCCATTGAAGTGCCTCTGGATTGTTTCTGATTTTTTGACTCCTAAGAATAAAGCTGCTATAAACATTTGTGTACAGTTTTTTGTGTGAATTTAAGTTTTAACTTCTCTGGAATAAAAGCCCAGGAGTTCAATTGCTGGGTCATTATGTAGCTGTATATTTAGTTTTCTTTTTTAATTTTTAAAAAATGTTTATGGATATATAGTTGCATACGTATATGGGATAGTTGTGGTCTTTTGAAACAAGCATACAGTGTGTAATTGTTAAATTAGAGTAATTGGGATATACATCACCTTAAACATTTATCATTTCTTTGTGTTAGGTACATTCCAGTTCCAGTCTTCTAGTTATCTTGAAATACACAATACGTTGTTAACTATAGTCACCCTATTGTGCTAGTGAACACTAGATCATATTTCTCTATTTTTTAAACTGTATTTTTGTACCCATTAGCCAACCCTCTTTTTCTCTCCTTCCCCACTATCCTTCCCAGCTTCTGATAACAATCATTCTATTACCTTTATTCATGAGATCAATGTATTTGACTCCTACATATGAATGAGAACATGTGCTGTTGTCTTTCTGTGCCTGGCTTATTTCATTTTATATAATGCCTTCCAGTTATATCCATGTTATTATAAATGGCAGAATTTCATTCTTTTTTATTACTGAATAATACTCTAGTGTGTATGTTACCAAATTTTCTTTGTGCGGTTTTCCATTGATTCCATATCTTGGCTATTGTGAATAGTGTTGCAATAAGCATACAAATGAAGATAACTCTTTGACTTACTGATTTCCTGTCTTTTGAATATACACCCAGCAGTGAGACTGCTGGATCAGATGATAGTTCTATTTTCGGTGTTTTGAGAACACTCCATACCGTTTTCCGTAATGCCTGTACTAATTTACATTCCCACCAACAGTGTGCAAGGATTCCCTTTCTCTACATTAAAATTCCACAGCTGAGCCGGGCTCGGTGGCTCAGCTAGTAATCCTGCGCCTTTAGGAGGCTGAGGTGAGTGGATTGCCTGAGCCCGCGGGTTCGAGACTCACCTGGGCAACCTGACGAGACCTCATCTCTACAATAAATCAAAAATCAGCCGGGCGTGGTAGCGTGCGCCTTAGTTCCAGCTACTTGGAAGGCTGAGTCGGAAGGATCACCAGAGCCCAGCGGGTCGAGGCTGCAGTGGCCGAGAGCGGCCACTGCATTCCAGTCTGGGCAACAGAGTGAGACTCCAACTCAAAAAAAAAAAAAAAAAATTCCACAGCTTAGATGAAATAAGATAATTTCATGAGAAGCAAGCTATTACAACTCACGCAATATTAAAGAGATACTTTGAATAGTACAACAGATCTGTAACAGGAAAATTTCATCAAGATCATCTACCCCAAAATCTGCAGATAACATTATACTCAGTGGTGAATGACAATGCTTTCCCACTAAGTTCAGGAGCAGGCAAGAATGTCTGCTCTCACTACTTTTACTCAATATAGTGCTGGAAGTTCTAGCAAACACAATAAAGCAAGAAAAGGAAATAAAAAGCATACAAATCAGGCAGGAAGAACTAAAACTGTCCCTGTTTTCAGATTACATAATTGTCTACATAGAAAATTTCAAGGAGTCTACAAAAACTATGACTAACATGTGAATTTGCCAACATCACAGGATACAAAATATGCTTATAAAAATCAGTTATATTTCTACATACTAACAATTATCATGTGAACACCGACATTAAAGTACAATGCTATTTATGATTGGTCAGAAATGAAATACTACAAAACATGTATAGGAGCTCCATGCTGAAAACTACAGAACACTAGTGAAAAAAACAAAAGTTCTAAATAAATGAAGAAACACATCATGATCATGAATTGGAAGACTCAATATAGTAAATATGTCAGTTTTCCCTGATTTTATAAACAACGCAATTGCTATTAAAATCTTAAAATATTTTTAAAAATATAGACAAAATTATTTTAAAATTTGTATGAAAAAACTAACCAGACAAGTTAAAATTATTTTGAAAAAGAAGAATGAAGTAGGAGGAATCAGAATATCCAGTTTCAAGGTTTATTATATAGCTGCATTATGAAAACTGTAGTATCGAAGAGATAAATGCCTAGATCTGTGGCAAAATAGCCCAGAAATAGGCCCATACAAGTGTCTTCAAACGACTTTTGACAAAGGTATACATGTTATTTATTTATTTATTTATTTTTGAGTTGGAGTCTCACTCGGTCGCCCAGACTGGAGTGCAGTGGCCGCTCCCGGCCACCGCAGCCTCGACCTGCTGGGCTCCGGCGATCCCTCCGCCTCAGCCTTCCGAGTAGCCGGAATTACAGGCGCGCGCTACCATGCCCGGCTGATTTTTTGATTTATTGTAGAGATGAGGTCTCGCTGCCCAGGCGGGTCTCGAACCCGCGGGCTCAGGCAATCCACTCACCTCAGCCTCCCAAAAGCGCGGGATTACAGGCTGAGCCACCAACCCGGCTACATATTATTTAATGGAGAAAAGGTACCCTTAAAAAAAAAAGTGCTAGAACAATTGGACATTCATTTTAAAAAGTGGTATCATCCTAAACCTCAGATCTTATTAAAAAATTAATTCAAAATGGAACATGGGCATAAATGTAAAAGATATTACTATAAAACTTCTAAAGGAAAATATCTGAGATCTAGAGATAAACAGTTCTTAGACTCGGTAACACACATGATCCATTAAAGGAAAAATTGATACATTAGACTTCATCAAAATTGAAAAGATGTGCTGTATGTAAAAACCTGTTAGGAAGATGAAAAGAGAAGGTCTTCTGTTTAGAATATTTAATGAACTTAACATTAAAAAAAATTCAATGGATATATACACTGGATATATACTCAAAGGAAAAGAAATCATCATGTCAAATAGATACTTGCACTCACTCATATCTATTGTAGCACTATTCACAATAGCAAATCAGCCTATTTGCTGATTTGGATAAAGAAAATGTATAACACCATGAAATACTACTCAGCCATAAGAATGAAATCATGTCTTTTGCAGCAACATGGATGGAATCAGTGATAGAAAATCAAATACCTCATATCCTCACTCATAAGTGGGAGCTAAATAATGTATACACTTGGACATTATGAGTGGAATAATGGATATTGGAGACTTGGAAAGGTGGGAGGTGGAAGAGAGGGTAAAGGCTGAGAAACTGCTTAATGGGTACCATGTACCCTATTTGGGTGATGGTTACACTAAAAGCTCAGTCTTGACTATTAAGCAACATATCCAAGTACTAAAACTGCACTTGTACCCTCTAAATTTATACAAATTAAAACTAAATTAATAAAAAATAAATAAAAATACAATTTAAAAATTCAGTTATCAAATGACATTTCACCAAAGGGGGGAATACACAGATAGCAAATAAGCGTATGAAAAGATGTTTAACATCATTAGATATTAGGAAAATGCAAATTAAAACCACAGTGACATAACACTATACTGCTCTCAGAATGACTAACATTTTTTCAAACGTAGTGAAAACACCAAATTCTGGTGCTCATGGGTAGAAACTGGATCACTTCTACATTGCTGGTGGGAATATAAAGTGGTACGCTTGCTCTAGAAAATAGTTTGGCAGTTAATTAAAAAACAAAACATACAAAGGCACCAAGAACATGCATTGAAGAACACACAGTCTCTTCAATACATGGTGCTGGAAAAACTGGGTAGTCACATGTGGAAGAATGAAATTAGACCTCTGTCTCTTGCCATATACAAAAATCAAACCAAAGTGGATTAAAGGCTTACATGTAAGACCTGAAACTATGAAATGACTGCAAGAGAACAATGGAGAAACCATCTAGAACACTGGTCTGGGCAAAAATTTCGTGGGTAAAACCTAAAAGCACAGGTGACTAAAGAAAACAATGGACAAATATGATATGTATATCAAGCCGAAAGCCTTCCACATGGCAAAGTAAACCATTAATAAAGTGAAAAGACAACCCATAGAATGGGAGAAAATATTTGCTAACACTCTGTCTGACAAGGGATTTATAACCAGAATAGATAAGGAGCACAAGCTGGGCTCGGTGGCTCAGCCTGTAACCCCGTGCCTTTGGGAGGCTGAGGTGAGTGGATTGCCTGAGCCTGCGGGTTCGAGACCCGCCTGGGCAGCGAGACCTCGTCTCTACAATAAATCAAAAAATCAGCCGGGCGTGGTAGCGCATGCCTGTAATTCCGGCTACTCGGAAGGCTGAGGCGGAAGGATCGCCGGAGCCCAGCAGGTCGAGGCTGCGGTGGCCGGGAGCGGCCACTGCACTCCAGTCTGGGCGACAGAGTGAGACTCCAACTCAAAAAAAAAAAAAAAAAAGATAAGGAGCACGACAACTCAACTGCCAAAAACCAAATGATCCGATTTAAAAATGGCCAGACTAGACTTTGCAACAACTTGGATGACCTTAGAGTCTGTGACTGTCTATCACAGAAACAAAGAGTGCATGTTCTCACTCATAAGCAGACCCTGAACAATGATCATAATACAGTAAGAAAGGGATTGACAGTAGTGGAACACTGCTGGGGAGGGCATAGGGCACACTTCATCAATAAGGGTACCTAATCACAAACCAGACAAAATGGGGACCAAAATGAGGCCCAAATTTTACCTATACAATAACCACTTGTATACCTAACCCTGAATTGTACCCCACATCTTTAATATAAAAATTTTTTAAATGGGCAAAATATAGGATAAAAGATTTCTCAAAAGAAGACATACAAATGGCCAACAGGTATATGAAAAAATGTTTAACATCATGAATTATCAGAGAAATGCAACTCAAAACGACAAATGAAATATCATCTCACCCCAGTAAAAATGATTTTTATTTTTAAAAAAGGCAATAATGAATGCTAGTACAGATAGGGAGACATAGAAGCCCTTTTACGCTGTTGGTGGAAATGTAAATTATCACAGTCACTATGGTGAGAAGGATGAAGATTTCTCAAAAAAGCTAAAAAACAGAACTATCATGTGATCCAGCAATCCCACTGCTGGATCAGATCAGCTCAGTGTATTTTTTTAATTTCCCTTGAGGCTTCTCCATTGAGCCATTGATTTTTTTAGAAGTGTGTTGTTTGGTTTCCAAGTGTTTGAAGATTTTCCTGTTATCTTTCCATTACTGATTTACAGTTTAATTCTATTGTGGTCAAACATACTCCATTCTTTTCAACTTGTTGAGATTTATTCTATGGTTCAGGATATTATTTATCTTGGTGTAATCTACATTGGTATATCAAGATCTATGGGTGCTTGAAAAGAATGGGTATTTTGTTTCTGTCAGGTGGAATGTTCCATAAATGTTCTATAAATGTTGAATATATACTGTTGACTGATGGTGGTGTTGAATTCTTCTATATCTTTGCTAATTTTCTGTCTAGTTCTAGCCATTATTGAAAGAAAGGTGTTGAATTCTTGACAACCATAATGGTGAATTTGCCTGTTTCTTTTCTCAGTTCTATCAGTTTTTTTCTTCACATATTTTACAGCTCTGTTGTTTAGTGCATAAACATTTGGAATTGCTAAGTCTTCTTGGTGAATTAACTTTTTTTTGCTTATAACGTTCTTTTCTCTCTCTGATAATTTGCTCTGAAGTCTACTTTATCTGATATTAATATAGCTGCCCTGCTTTTTTGTTAATGTCTACATAATATCTCTTTTTATTATTCTTTTACTTACAACCTTCCTATATCATTATATTTGAAGTGAGTTTCTTGTAGACAGCACACATTTGGATCATTTTTTAAAATCTACTTTGCCAGTCTGTCTTTAAATTGGTATGTTTAGACAACTTATAGTTAATGTAATTATTGTTATGTTGGGGCATAAGTATGCCATTTTTTTTCCTGTTTGTGCTGTTTTTTATCTTTTTTCCCCCTTTCTTTCTGCAGGTTACTTCAACATCGTTTAGAATTCCATTTTTATGTATCTACAACATTTTTGAGTAGAAATCATTTTTTTATTGGTTACATTTTCATTGGTACATTACATATATATAACTTTTTAAATTTTTTTTTATTCTTTGAGTTGGAGTCTCACTCTGTCGCCCAGACTGGAGTGCAGTGGCACGCTCCCAGCTCCTCGACCTGCTGTGCTCTGGCGATCCTTCCACCTCAGCCTTCCATGGAGCTGGAACTACAAGCGTGCACTACCACGCCCGGCTAATTTTTGATTTATTGTAGAGACGAGGCCTCGCCAAGTTACCCAGGTGGGTCTCGAACCCACAGGCTCAGCAATCCACTCGCCTCGGCCTCCCAAAGTGCTGGGATTACGGGCTGAGTCACCGAGCCCGGCCTATACATAATTTATAATTGTCTACTGATGTCATCATTTTACCTGTTTGAGTGAAATTTAGAAACTTACCTCCCTTTATGTTCCTTTTTACTTCACCCATTTATATTATGTTAAAATATTGTAACTGTGTATTCAATCATCAAACATAATTTAGAAAACTCAAAAAGAGAAATAATCCTATTGTATTATCCATATTTTTGCTTATTCTTCTTGTATTTTTTTTCTTTTTTGATATTCCAAGATTCCTTCTTTTAACATTTTCTTTCTATTTAGAGAATCTTCATTAGTCATTCTTTTAGGGTAAGTCTCCTGGCAACAAATTCTTTTGCTGTTCCTTCAGTTGAGATAGTATTGTTCCTTCATTCCTGAAGGATATTTTTGCTGAATTCTGAATTGACAGTTCTTTTCTTTCATTGCTTGGAAAGTATTATGCCACTTCCCTCT
Organism: Cephalopachus bancanus; assembly: GCA_027257055.1. Taxonomy (NCBI): domain Eukaryota; kingdom Metazoa; phylum Chordata; class Mammalia; order Primates; family Tarsiidae; genus Cephalopachus; species Cephalopachus bancanus. The sequence continues at coordinate 774,839 of JAPVLO010000258.1, forward strand.
ACTTCCATTATTTCTGATGAGAAATCCACTGTTATTGAACTACGTATTCCCTGCAGGTAGCATAATATGAATAATGTGCCATTTTTCTCTCACTACTTTCAAGATTCTTTGTCTTCGATTTTTAAACATTTGACTATCATATGTCTTTTAGGTTTCTTTAGGTTTATTCCATCTGTGATTCACTGAGTTTCTGGCATCCATAGGTTTATGTCTTTTGTCAAATTTGGAGAGTTTTCCCTTATTATTATTATTATTATTTTTTTTTTTTTTTTTTTTTAGAGAGCGAGACTGGGTCTTTATTGCCCAGGTTGGAGTGCAGTGGCATGATCATGGCTCATTGTGCCCCAACCTTCTATGCTCAAGTGATCCTCCTGCCTCAGGATCCCAAATAGCTGGGAATACAGGAGTGCATCACCATGCCTAGCTAATTTTTTAAAAATATTTTATAGAGACAGGGTCTAGCTATATTGCCCAGGCTGGTCTTAAACTCCTAGCCTCAAGCATTCCTCCCTCCTTTGCCTTCCAAAGTGCTAGGATTACATGCATGAGCCACCATGCCTGACTGGTATTATTTCTTTATGTATCACTTTATCCTCTCCTTTGGCACTCTAGTGACATAAAAATAGATCTTCTATTATAGTCCCACAGGTTTCTAAGGCTCTGTTCATTTTTTTCAGTCTATTTTTCTCTTTCTTGTTCAGATTTGCTAATTTCTATTCTTTCAGTTTACTGTTTCTTTTGTCCTCTCCATTCTAATGTTGGTTCCAGTTTTATTTCAATTATTATATTTTCTCATATAAAACTTCCATTTGATTCTTCTATCTTCTCCTTCTTTGCCGAGACTTTCTATTTCTTTGCTGAAACTTTCTTTTTTATTTGTTTCAAGCATATTTGTAACTGCTCATTGAAATATTTTTATGCTGGCTGATTTAGAATCTTTGTCAGATAATTCTAAACTCTCTGTCATCTAGAAGTTGACACTTTTTGTCTTTTCATTCAGTTTGAGATCTTCCTGGTTCTTGGTATGACACTGATTGTCTATTGAAATGGGGATGTTTGACACATGATATTATGAGAATCTGAATCTTATTTAAACTTTTTGTTTTAGCCGGCTTTCTCTGACACCACTCTAGTGGGGAAAGGGAGATGGTAGAATATTGCCTCATTATTACCAAGTAGAGCTACAGGTTCAGTACTCAGCCTTCATTGACTGCTCATGTCAGGGGCTCCTTGCTCCTTTTGGATAGGTCTGTGAGCTCTGGCTCCACACTAGGTCGCCACTGCTCCCTTCATGACTGAACTGGGTTGTACTGTCTCATTACTCCTCTCCATATGGCTTCCACTGATATCATGGAGGGATAGTTGAGGGTGGCCTCATCAGTGCTGGGCAGGAGTGAGAATCTTGTCTCTACTAAGACTCTTCCACCCTGCCACAGTGGGGCGGAGGAGTGATAACTCATTATTTGTTATCAAGTGGGTATGGAAGTCTGTGTCCCCCACATGGTTTGCATTGTTTTTGCAGAGAATGGCAAAGGGAGGGGGCCGCAATGCTACCTAATGGGGACTAAGTTCCTACTTAGCCTTCTCTGTCATCACACTGGTGGAGCAATTGGGTTGTTTTATGTCAGCCTGAAAAGGGTGGAGCCAAGCCTCCCCATTTGACCTTTCCTGGTACAGGTAGGATAGGTAGGTTGTCTCTAAGTTTTCTGTCTTTTGTGGCTGCCATTTTCCTGTGTTTGTTTGTTTGTTTGTTTGTTTGTTTGTTTTGGTTGGAGAAAGCAGGATTTTTTAGGGGCTTTTACTTTTTGGTCTGTGCTGGTTGGAATTTCTGGATTATGGGCTTCTCCAGAACCCAATGCAAGATATATGAAACCGAAAGAAAACCTAGGGAAATTACTGCCATGTCATTCATCGGGACATATGATTCCTAGTTGCTCTGCCTTCTCCCCACCTTTTAGAGCCTAGTTATATTTGTTTTACAGATAATGTTTACAGAAAATGTACAGATAAAACTTAATGAGTTTTAAGTTGTAGTTAATAGGAGGAGTAGGGGAAAGGACATCTACTTCATCTTCCCAGAAGCAGAAGTCTTTTTGTCTCATTAGTTGAAATAATAGTCTCTACTCTATCATAGAAAATAATGATAAAGGTACTTCAAAGTGTACAATTAATACTAAAAGCTCCAAAGGACACATGCGAGGGTCTTAAAAAAATACTAAAGGCAGAAGAGATTGCTGTTGCTTACGGACATATTATGACAAGAAAGACTTGAATTCTCATCTTAGTAAGTAAATGCCATCCTGTAAGTCCTATACTTCTCCAAATACTATCTTATAAAAAGCTCAAAAATAATTATCATGCCTTTAGCTTTTACTATGTTCCAGGTACTAAGTTGAGTGTCTTACATACAACTAATGCTCTCAACAACCAAATGCGGTAAATATTATTATTACTATTATTATTATAATTATACTTATTTTACAATTGAATAAGCCGAGACTTAGAGACTCAGGTTTGGATTGGAACTGACTCTGTTTGAAACTCAATGATGAACTTCAGTCACCTTGCCATATTGACTCACTCCTTTAGAAATCATAACAAATGCATGTAGAAGAGAACTCCAGGCATCAGCCGCCTAAATCAAACTAAAACCAACCCATTGCAGACTTGTAGAAACCAAAAAACACACAAGAACACGGCAATAGTGGAAACAGAAACTTCAAGGTCGGGTATGGAGATAGCAAACAAAAGATAGACTGATGTGTCTAATATGAGAGTGAAGATTTTATTTCTGACAATGTCACTTGCCATTATGTTCCTCAGTTTCTCCGTGGGAAGATGATGTGTAGAAACAGGTACTGTTCTTTAATTGAGTGTGATGTAAGATGTGCCAGTATTATGAATCACAAGACAATGAAATATTTCATGTGGCTTTAAAGCTCTCGAGCCCCAGGGGAGGATACATTCCTGGTCAATGAAGTGTTGTGAGGTTGTATATCAATTTCTACCTTTTCAAAAATTATATAAAAGCACATTTTCTATACCCATTAATGTGGTCCTTTCCATGAATCAAATGCATCGTGGTGGTATCTTTGAATTCATTATTTTTCTCTTCAAACACGTGGATGCCTAGGAGTGTCTTTCCAAACAAATGCCTCGCACTACTACTGGAAGATTCAAGCAGAGCTGATCTTTTCTTGTCCATATTCTATCTACTTCTCTCCTAAATTTTTCAGATGGATTTCAGCAGATATCCTTAATCTTTCATACTCATCATTTAAATCACATCGTTTATAAGAACATCCTGGTAGGAAGAATATCTCCTTAGAGTTGAAGCCTATGAATCAGAACACCACTATGTCAGAGCTACACGGAATTATAAGAAAGAGGAATAAAGCATCAGCTCTGCCTTCCGGTGTGTGGCACCCCCTACCGGGCTTCTGTCAACCCTTGGGTTGCCTCCACTCTGTTGCCGTGATCAGCAAAATATGCCTTTGTTTACTAGTTTTTTTTTTGTTTTCATTTTTGTCACGTAAAACTTTACAACTAGAAACTGTGGTTTATGATACATTAAGTTATGTATATATAAAACAATATACATATATAAAGAATAATATATATATATTCTTTTCTTTCTTTTTTTTTTTTTTGAGTGGGTGTCTCACTCTGTTGCCTAGGCTGGACAGCAGTGGCACAGTCATTGCTCACTGAACTCAGTCTTGACCTCCTGGGCTCAGGAGATCCCTTCTCCTCAGTCTCCCAAGTAGCTGCGACTACAGGTGCTCACCGCCTCGCCTGGTTAATTTTTTGAGACTTTGTAGAGATGAGGTCTTGCTTTGTTGCCTAGGCTAATCTCAAAATCCTGGGTTTAAGCAGTCCTTTCTCCTCAACCTCCCAAAGTGCTAGGATTACAGGCATAAGTCACCATGCTTGGCCCATTAAGTAATATTTTTAATGTTACAATGTTTCTGTGTTGTCCAAATTTTGAAATTTCAACATTGTTCATACATTTGGATTATATAAAATAGAGTGTATCTCTGGAATTTGTTAATACACAGACACACATACATTTTTTTCTAAGAGACGAGGTCTCATTCTGTCACCCAGGCTGAAGTGCAATGGTGTGATCACAATGCACTATAGCCTCAAACTTTTGGGTTCAACTGATCTTTCCATCTCAGCCTCCCAAGTAGCTAGAACAATAGGCAAGCACCCCACACCCAGCTAATTTTTAACTTCTTTGTAGAGACTGGGTCTTACTTATATTGCCCAGGATGGTCTCAAACTCCTGGTCTCAAGTGGTCTTCCTACCTCAGCCTCCAAGAGTGCTGGGATTACAGGTGTGAGCTGTTGTGCCTGGCCAGAAGTTTATATATATATATATTTTTTTTTTATTCTAATTAGCTTTTAAAAAGTTAACTAGGCAATGGTTGCTATAGAATACTCAAGAATAGGTTTGCATAGTAAACAACATTTTATGCTCTTTTTTGAATTGAGTAATTTTAGGAAATGAAGGAGATATGTCTGTAGCATACAGCTCAATGTGGTTAATTATTATTCATAGTAATAATAACCACTTATTAAGCACTTTGTGGACTCTCTGTTAAGAATTTACACAAATAACTTCATTTACTTATTACAACAAACGTAAATTAGGTACATTGTTTCCTAATTTTACAGATAAAAAAAATGCTTAGAAAATGAAAGTAAATTCCTATAAAGACAAATTCAGATGTGTTTAACCCTAAAGCTTGATCTCCTCTAGAAAATCTATAAAAATAATTAGGAACTCCAAATTCTTACTTCCCCCACATATGTAACTGCTAACTCCATAGCTTCCTTTCTGACTGAAGAGGACTGATTGAAGTAACACCATTCATTTAATGAAACTTAGTATGTGTCTAGCACAATTCTAAGTTTGTTATAGTTTTATCCCTTTTGAGCTACACAAAAACCCAATGAAGTAATATTATTATTTTCCTTTTTTGTAGGTAAAGACTGAGGAAGCAGAAATTAAATAATTTGAGTAAGATCACACAGTAAGTGGCATAGACAAGATTTAATCAAAGGAAGTCTGACTTTAAAATTCATTTTTTAAAGAATGACTGCATGATCCAACAATCCCGCTGCTGAATACATGTCCAAAAGAAGTGAAATGATGTCAAAGAGATATCTGAATTTCCATGTTCATTGCAGCATTTTTCACAGTACTCAAGATATGGAATAAACCTAAGTATCCATCAGTGGATGGATGGATACAGAACATATGGCATACATATGAATACTCTTCAACCTTAAAAGGGATGAACATCCTTCCTTGAAAAGGAAAAGCAACAGTGTAGTCAGCTGCAACTACATGATAAACCTGGGGGACATTATGTTTAGTGAAATAAGCCAGGCACAGAAAGACAAATACTGTGTGGTCTCACTCATATGTGGAATCTAAAAAAGTTGAAATCATAGAATTAGAAAGGAGAATTGTGGCTATAGGAGGTCAGGGGTAGACAGGGGTGGATTGGGGAAATATTGGTCAAAGGATACAGAATTTCAGTTAGGAGAAATAAGTTCAAGACATCTGTTGTTCCTCATGGAGTGGATAGCTAATAACAATGTACTGTATTCTTGAAAGTTGCCAAGAGAGTAGATTTGAAGTGTTCTCATCATAAAAAATGGTAAGTATTGAGGCACTGCATATATTAATTAGCTAAATTTAGTCATTCAACAATGTATACATATTTCAAAACAACATGTTGTATGTAGTAAATTTTTTTCAATTTAATATAATTTTTTTTTTTTTTTTTTTGCGGAGATGAGTCTTGCTATGTTGCTCAGGCTAGTTTCAAACTCCTGGCCTCAAGAGAGTCTCCCACCTTGGCCTCTCAAAGTGCTGGGATTATAGATGTGAGCCACTGTGCTCAGTAAACAAAAAATTTTTTAACTTAAAAAAAAAAAACAACTAGGAGATAAAAGTAAAAAAAAAAATTATATCTTAACCCATGTGCTGATAGTCTGGTTGATAGTAACAATGAAGGGCTATTTTCATTTCTGTTCAGTCCTTTAGGAAATTAACGTTGCATGAACATATCTTTTACTTTTAAAAGTACTTTTTCTCCATTTCACCTTTTGTGGGTTTTTTGGTTTGTTTGTTTGCTATAGGTTGAATCTTATAAAAGTGCTGATATTCAACTTTTTGTCTTGTTTTGTTTTGACACGAATCAAACCCCTGAACTTAAGCAATCTTCCTACTTCAGCCTCCCAAGTAGCTGGGATTATAGGCACATGTACCCTCAAACATTTTTTACTAGAAATGGCAATTTTTAATAGCTTGGTGTAATGTATCTTGTCTTTCTCGATACAAATATTTTCTTTCCCCTTCCTTGACTTTTTGAATAGCCCTTATTCTCTCTCTTTTTAGTCAAACATTTCACAACTCTGTAAATCTCACAATTAGAGCAATACCACACAAGAATAAGACATTTGGATCTCTACACCTTCCCTGTAATTTAGGCTTACTGGTTTCTGTCCTGCTACCTTTTGAATAATGCTTTGTAAATTTATTGTGATATTTACATTGTAGTAGTATGAGGACATGGGAAGCCAGTCATGATTTTTGTGGCTTAAAGACTGATTATGTTTTTCCGTTTTTTATCCAGGTTTGAAAGAAACAAGCCCAAGGCAAAAATATAGTTGCAAATTTTTCAAAGTAGTTTTTCCTTTCAATATTTTTCAATCAACATGTATTCAATATTCCAAGGTATTGGGACTCTATGAGGTGATAGAGTGTAGAAAAATGTGAAATGGAAAGAAATTCATCACCTTGGTCTTAGAAGAACTTAAAGAACAGTTTACATACTGAACTATTAAGCTTTCTGTGGAATTTTCTGGCTTCAGACCATTTTCCCTTAAGGGAGAGTTATACAAAAACTTCTGACAGGGGCTGTTGCTTTCTTACTGTGTTGTTGACTAATTTGCAAATTACCAATTATGATTTTTTTGAAATGCTGAGTGATGCTTCACAAAATAATTTCCTTTTTTTTTTTTTTTTTTAGGGATTGGGTATTGCTATGTTGCCCAGGCTAATCTCGAACTCCTATCTTCAAACAATCCTCCCACCTTAGCCTCCTAAGTTTTACAGGTGCAAGTTACAGCACCTGGCTTGCATAATTTCTCATGATAAGCTATACAGACCAAATGATTAGACATCTAGACTCCTTTTGCTGAAAATGAAAGTGGCTGACAAAAAGGCACCCTAAGTTCTATGGTCACCTGGGTTGCTTTGCCTCACAATCCTAGGCTCAGGAAACATAGCTACAAGTGTCCAAGATCAGGGTTCCATGGTGCTCTGGGGATCCAGGTAGCACCAGGAGACTATGCTGGGGCTAGGAAGACAAGAGAGATCACACCTTTCTTTGACTCTGCCTCCTGCTTCACAGTTGGAGTAATTGATATATTATAACTTTTAGATCTCGTATTATTTGTTAAGGGTGGTTCTTTTTCAGTTTCACATCACTTATTCAGGACAAACATTTGCTAAGGGTCTGTGGGTGTGCCAGGATCAGTGCTATGTGTTGAGGATGTGACAATGTACAGGATATGTGTTGACCTTAAGGGGCTCACAATAGGGAAGCAATTATAGAACATAATGAAGGCTAAAGTGTGAGACTGTAAGTCAACTACAACAGAGGAGGAAGCACTTTGTCCTTCAAAAGTGGTTCAGTTGGCATCAAAGAAAGCTGACTCAAGAAGCAACATCTGAGCTAAGTTTTGAAGGGTAAGTAGGTGTTTTCAAGGCAAGAAAGGGAGAAGGAGAAGCCACTCCTAGAGAGAATGAAATTTTTACACGCCAGTTTGTTTGTATGTACCTGAACCTACTTGAAAAAAGGGGCAGAGACAAGACTAAAGCATATTTAGGTTATAAAGAGGATATTAGACTTGACCCTGAAGCAAACTAGAGAAAAATGAAGGTTTTTTTTTGTTTGTTTGCTTGTTTTTTTTTCTTTTGAGTTGGAGTCTCACTCTGTCACCCAGACTGGAGTGCAGTGGCCGCTCCCGGCCACCACAGCCTTGACCTGCTGGGCTCCGGCGATCCTTCTGCCTCAGCCTTCCAAGTAGCTGGAATTACAGGCATGCGCTACCATGCCCGGCTGATTTTTTGATTTATTGTAGAGATGAGGTCTCGCTGCCCAGGCGGGTCTCGAACCCGCGGGCTCAGGCAATCCACTCACCTCAGCCTCCCAAAAGCACGGGGTTACAGGCTGAGCCACCGAGCCCGGCTAAAATGAAGTATTTTTAAACCAGTCGTGTAATCAGATTTGTATTTTGGGATTTCATTCTGCCTTTAATGTGGAAAGTGACTTAATCATGAATGAAGTTATTCAGGTTAGAACAGATAAGAGTTTTTCCAAAATGAAAGATAAGGCAGGACTTTATGAGATTTGGGAAGCAGTAATTCCAATGGTTGGTTATTGATAGGATGTGAGAGTTGAGAGAGGGTATCCTACTGTGACCTCCAGGACACTGACTGGATGCATAACGTTTAAGAAGCTCATTTCCTCATTTTAGCGTCTCTGAAATTGAGTTTCATTTTATATTTAATGATGTGTCCACTTCATTAACAGTGTTGGCTTCTTTTTCTGTGATGTAATGAATCATGTCACATCATTCACATGATGACATGTTGGATTTAATATAGTATGGGAAATAAGATCAGCAATACAGGAGAAAGAACTGATTTGGACAGGAGGGCCAAGGAGGAGAAAGTTACCCTTATACATTACTTTACTATTTAAAATAAAAAACCCCACATGCTATCCTGCTACTTGAGGTGATCTCAAGACATGAAGCCTTGATGATTATAGGCAAATGAATTTTCTACACTGATACATGGACAACGGGGTTAGAGGTTAGGTTGATGCTGTGCAGGCTTGGAGCTTACCCAGAAAGCTGAGTTTTTGGAAGTATGGGCAACCTATTATGCTTTTTCACTGACATCTTTTGTTGGCGTCCTGCACTGTTAGGTGTCAATTACCTACAAATGAGTATAAATTAGTATCTTCATCCTTTCATCTTGTAGCACTTCAGTTGTGGAAATACCTTAACTAATCTCTGTGCTTAAAAATTGGCACAATCCCGTCAGTGGACCCAGTTGAGTCAATGTGATCTAATGCTGTGACACCGTGGCCAGTTTCCATACTTCTGCTCTTGACCTGCTGTGGAATATTCACCCATATCCACCTGAGCTGTCGTTTGAAACTTAAATTTCATATCATGTCCCTGCTAAAAACCCTCCAGCATTTCCAATCACATTTAGAATAAAACCCAAACTTGGCTAAGCCTAGAAGATCCTCCCTGGTGAGGGCGGTTTACTTCACTGAGCTGATTTTTTTCTCTCCTCTCCCACTCCTTTTTAGTCAGGCTTGCCTTCACGAAGAACCTTCCAGCATCCCTTTTTCCCCCCAGCTAGGTGCCTTGCTGTTCTCTCTGCCTAGACCATCCTTCCTCCAGGTCTTTCCAAGATTATCTCCCTTCATTGGGTTGCTGTCAAAGACCACCAACCCAGTGAAGTGCTACCCAAACACCTAATCTAAAACATTCAATGCCTCACCGCCAAGATCGTTCCCTTCACCCTGCTACATTCCTTTTCCTTGCGTTTACCATAACCTGAGATTATGGATTGAATGGGTCACCCCATTAAAACATAAAATGTGAAGAGAAGGGCTTTATCTCATTCTGGGACCTGACCCATAGTAAGTTTTCAAAATCAAGAAATGTTCATTAAATGAATACTGTTGTGTTCAAGACCTGAACTAAATGTCGCTGTACTAGGTAAGAATCTAAGCTGTTCTAAATGCCTACCATGGCCACAGCTCTTTCTCAACAAAGTGGTCAAAGATCCTTGTGCATAGATCTCTATGCTTTATACTAAGATTCTAAGACCCTTGCCTTGACCGATTAAACCAGGGATTAGGCCAAAGAACCAAGGACAAATTATCTATAGGCTTACTTCTCAAAGTGTTGTCCACAGACCAGCAGCAGCATCATCACCTGTGGGATTGTTTGAAACACAGTATCTCACCTCCTTAATTGGAACCTGCATTTTTTTTTTACTAGATCCCTGTGTGATTTGTGTGCACATTAAAGTTTGAGAAGCACTATCTATAGCATTGCTTTACAAATTTGCAGTTATGAAATCAATTCACCACATCACAAGCTAGCATTTTCCAAAAATGGGACAGAATAGGACTGATTAAGAACAGAAATATCAGGTATAAAACATATAGTTTGGTTGAGTATTTTTGTTTTGTTTTGTTTTGTTTTTGTTTTTTTTTTTTTTTTTTTTTTTTGTTTTTTTGCGTTGGAGTCTCACTCTGTCGCCCAGACTGGAGTGCAGTGGCCGCTTCCGGCCACCGCAGCCTCGACCTGCTGGGCTCCGGCGATCCTTCCGCCTCAGCCTTCCGAGTAGCTGGAATTACAGGCATGCGCTACCATGCCTGGCTGATTTTTTGTAGAGATGAGGTCTCGCTGCCCAGGCGGGTCTCGAACCCGCGGGCTCAGGCAATCCACTCACCTCAGCCTCCCAAAGGCGCGGGATTACAGGCTGAGCCACCGAGCCCGGCTGGTTGAGTATTATTTTAAGAAAGCATATGCATGCATGCACAAGATCATATGCAAAATGTATTGATTACTGCAGATTGTGGTCAAGATATGTGATATAAATGCTGATCCACAGGATAGCCAGGAACCTGAGACGAGAATTAATCCATGGAGGAAAGTGATACTGTGTTGTGACAACTTAATCAGTCAGATCATTTTATTCTTCTGGATACTGGGAGAGAGAAAGTAGTGAACTAGGACGGGAAAGTAGAGAGAGAAACAGAGAAGCCGATAAGTCATGAGAATGGAGGATTATTGAATCGGTTGCATTTTACACTAGGCTTCAGTTCCTGGGGTCTGGTCCTTCAATTGCTGTCATGGTTTCTTTTCTCCCTCACTTTCTCATATCCTTTCAAAAAATCTCCATCACCAGCCAGTCAGACCCTGAGTATAGAGCTCTCCCTGGCAACCTGAAAGAGCCTGATTGCCGTATACAATGATGTGAGAAACTTCTAGCCTCTGACACATCTAGAAATCCCCTCAAGACCCAGCAATCCACGCCTTACTTTTAGAACTGCTGCCTTAAGTGCACTTTAACATTAACACATTGTATCTACCTAACCACTCTGGACCTAACCTGTAAAGTAAGGTGTTGGACCAGAACTCATTTCTCAAGTCACCATGAGGACCAAGGGAGCAGGAAAAAAAAAATCTGAGGCATCTGGGGAAAAACCCCAGGAGATAATATAGAGCTTAGGAACCTACAGAACATCAAGTGCTTGGCCCTTGTAAAGGATTCAAAATTATATTTAAAAAAAAAAAAAGCACTGTGCTTGTCAGGAAAAACCTGCTGGAGGTCAATTTGTAAATCCTGTGAAGCTATCTTTGGCTTTCTCTGATCCTAGGAATCCTTTTAGTGGATAGTCGGTTAACTTAAGCAAATGTTAATGACCAACCATCATCACAGTACTGCACGATACAGAAACATTTATTTTTCTTCATCTTATTTCTTGATTTTGTTGAAATTCTAAAACAGCTAGGATAACTCAGAAGATAAATATGAGCATTTTTATTTTATTTTGTTTCATTATTATATCTTGAGTCGAAGTCACACTCTGTCGCCCAGGATGGAGTGCAGTGGCACACTCATAGCTATCACAGTCAACCTACTGGGCTCAGGCTCCTTCCACCTCAGCCTTCCAAGTAGCTGGAACTACAGGTGCATGCCACCACACCTGGCTAATTTTTCGATATATTGTAGAGACGAGGTCTCGCCAAGTTGCCCAGGCAGGTGTCAAACTCCTGGGCTCAGGCAATTCTCTCACCTCCACCTCTCAAAATGCTGGTATTACAGGCGTGAGCTACCCACCCACCTCATTTTCAAAATTTAAAATAAAAATGTTGGTTAGGTTTTGTGAAACATTTCTTTCTAGTCATACATCAGTAATTGAATCTACTAATTCTGAGCTCCATAGCTAGGTAGGGAGGTTAGAATTCCAAATTAAGTCTATGTATTCATTCATTCATTCATTCATTCATTAACATCATTTATTAAGTAGCTACCAATTGATTTGAAGATGAATTATATATTATTTGCATTTCTAGTATAAAAGGCTTTTATCTGCAATGGCTTACATCAAGTGAATCACTAAAGAGTTTATAGAATTGAAGCAAAGGGATTGTTTTGACAAACCTTTTCCAGACAATTAAAATTTTCTTAGCTTTGTTGCATCACATGGCAAGTAGTACATACGTTATTCAGCTCTTTATTCCCACTACTACAACATGAGAGAAAAGTCAAACAGAGACTAAAACATCTGAAAGTCAGCAATTTGGGGCTTTAGAAATGTCCTTACCTCAGCATACAGGCTGTTAATAAATAACACATTCAGAGGATTACAGTGCCTTTTGGATGTTTTAGACGGAAAACAAAAAATGAAACAGCAGAGGATAGAGTAAATTTTCACCATAATAGTTGATAGAGTTTCAGTAAAAATAGAATTATTAGCAATCCACAAGCATGATATTATTATAGTAATATATTTTTAAACTATTTACATTTATCATCTTTGTAAAAGCTGATGCATTTGTCAGACTAACTAAAAGCTTTTGTTTGCTCAACAGACATTGCAACATACCACTAAAGTGAAGCCATACAGCGTGCACTAATTACCTAACGTTCACTCATTCAACAGGTATTTTTTAACATCTGTTATATTTAAGGCATTGTGGAGGATTAAAATGAAAGCTTTTGCACAATTCCAAAGCACTTTTTAAAGACAGGAAATTGTGAGCATTGATAGATTAGACAAGTAGGGACCAGATTTGTATGTTTTGGGGGAAAAATAGTATCTATTTATGGATAAATTTTAACTAATGAAGGACTAACGAGTTAGTATAGGTAACCTTGGATCTCACACCCCTTTCCTATTCTTGTTATTTGGAAATTTCATTATTCACCAGTAAATTCATTAGAGAATGAACAATTTCAGAGCAAGAAAGTGAAATTTCTATCAGCTCAGTTTCCTTTTTGGAGAATTTTGCCTCTGCATTTAGCCTGTAACCCTTGAGGAGATTAATTTCAGGCTACTTATGTGTGTAAAAGTGTTAGAATACCGTAGGGTTTAGAGTGCAAAAAAAAGAATGAGATAAACAGTAATTAGCAACAATGCTGCCAAGGTTTCTGTCTCTTCTACTGTTCCAAATATTCATATGAAAAATCCCCATTATCAAAAAGAACCTATGTATAAACCTTTGCACTTTCAAAGAGTTTGGTTTCTAGTAAGCACCCCAATTTTGAAGACTCAAAACTCCCTAGCAGAGATTTGGCTGCTAGCTGTCACAGAGAAGTTACTACTTCTCTGTAGTAGTAGTAGCATTAGTAGTAGAGTAGTGGCATTCCCAATACTATCAGGAATAAGGGAAGGGTCTTCTTGACCACCATCACTATTCAGTCAACACGATTAGATACAGGAATAAATAAAATTAAAATTGGACAAAGTAAGGCAAATTATCATTATTTGCTGATGGCATGATCAGTAAATATCCAGAAAACTCAAGAGAAGCAAATGAAAAACTCAGAAACCATAAAATATTTGTAAAAACTGGAGAAGGATAAAATATGTAGGAAATGTGAAAATTTTTTGTAAAGGCAGCTAAAACAAAACTGGGCACAGTGGCTCACACCTATAATCCTAGCACTTTGGGAGGCTGAGAAGGAAGGATAGTTTGAGGCCAGGAGTTTGAGTCTAGCCTAGGCAACGGGTAAGACCCCATTTCTACTAAAAAAAAAAACAAAAACAAAAAAACAAACCCCAAAATGAAAACACTACTGAAGGACACCAGAAAAAGATGCATCAAATGACCCGTGGTGTTCTTGTTTAGAAAATTTTAGCATGACAAAGATGTCAATTCTCCCTAAATCAATCTATAAATTTAGTGCAATCTCAATAAAAATACCAAAATGATTTATTTTAGAACCAGATAAACTGTTTCTAAAGTTCAAATGGAAAGCAAATAAGAAGAGCCAGGAAAGTTTTAAAAAATTAGTAAAATAAGGTGCATTTTCAATCAGATAATAAAATACAAATTATAATCTAAAACAATACAGAATGTGGTACTGATACTCGTATGCAGCAGTGCCTTGCAATATAATATATATTTGTTTAATTAATGAACAGTTACATCTATGAAGTTCAATAGAAAAATTTTAATTGGACCTAATGCTTATTGGCATAGAAAAAAGTAAGATTTCAAAATCATGGAGAAAAGTGGAATTATTCTATAAATAATATTGAGACAACTGGATAACCAGTTGGGAAAAAAATAACTGGAGTCATGCCTCACACCTTAATACAGAATAAATTCCAGATACATTAAGTATTTAAATGTTAAAAACTAATTGAAAAAGTACTAGAAGAAAACAGAAAATTTAAAAAATAATTTCTGAAGCTATAAAAAAGTTGGCTTAATTGAATTGCCAAATAATAAAAATTTTATTCATGCATTGTAAACACAGCCAAAAGAGAATGGACAGATTGGGCAAAATATTTATAGCCGCATCCCAGTCAAAAAGCTAAATCCTTTACTAAGCAATGTTTCTACAAATCAAAAATGGAAAAAGGCAAACAAAAACAGACACCTCTCCCAACAAACACACAAAAATTGGCAAAGGGTATGAACACAGAATGTTTACAGAAAATTAGAATGGCCTTTAAACATAAGAGGAGACCAACTTCAATCAAAAAAAGTGAAATGCAGCAGGACATGGTGGCTCAAGCCTGTAATCCCAGCACTTCGGGAGACTGAGGTGAGGGTATTGCCTGAGCCCACGGGTTCGATAACAGCCTGGGCACCTTGGTGAGGCCTTATCTCTACAAAAAAAAAAAAAAAGAAAAAAATTTAGCCAGGCGTGGTAGCAGGCGCCTGTAGTTCCAGCTACTTGGAAGGCTGGAACAGAAGGATTGCCAGAGCCCAGCAGGTCGACGCTGGAGTGGCCATAAGGGTGCCACTGCACTCCAGCCTGAGTGAGAGAGTGAGATTCCAACTCAAAAAAAAAAAAAAAAAAAAGTGAAATGTAAATGAGGTGGCATGTCTTACCCATCAGATAAGCAAATAACACAATTCTTGACAACATACTGTGCTGATGACGATGTGGCCCACATGCATGACTGAAAGGAGTATGCCAATGCTCTTCAGAGAGCAACCTGGCAGTATCTGCTGGAATTAAAACTGCATGGTCTTCCTGTCTGAACCTGGGCAGGGGATGAGGTGCTCAGGCTGGGCCTCAGGATGACCCAGAGGGAGACACACATCAGCGGTGGCAGGGACCCCTGACAGCGAACTCTATCGGGAAATCGAGCACGGACAATGTACAGACCAATGATATTTCCCTACAGGATTACATTGTAGTGAAGGAGAAGTCTGCCAAGGACTTGCCTCATAGCGCAGGGCGGCATGCAGTGCCCCACTGAGGAGCTTCTGGTTGACTCCATGAACATGCGTGGCTGCAACCACCGCACGAAGCTCCTGGCTGTGAGCATTGTCAGGCAGCCTTTGAGGTCATCCACCTGCTCACAGGCGAGAACCATCTGCAGGTCCTAGCGAGTGCCATTGTCAACAGTAGCCCCCGGGACAGTGAGACGGCAGGCTGTGCATGTATGAATCAACCACCTGGCTGCTGTGTGCAGGCGCCCGTGAGGCTGCCTTCTGGAATATCAAGGCCATGGCTGAGTGCCTGGCAGATGAGCTCCTCAATGCCGCCAAGGGCACCTTCAACTCCTATGTCATCAAGAAGAAGGACGAGTTGGAGCTCGTGACCAAATCCAATCGCTGATTTCCGGGCTGCTGCCCAATAAACCTGTCTGCCCTTTGGAGGCAGCCCCACCAAACAAAACAAAAAACAAAACAAACAAAACTGCACAGACCCATTGACATGGCAATTCCATTTCTAGGAATGTAACCTACAAATAGATTCTTAGATGTGTCAAATGATATAGGTACAAGGACTGCACACGGTAACAACAAAATATTAGAAACAATGTGAGTGGTCATGAGGAGGGACTGATTAAACAAGGGGTGGCCTAAATGTCTGACAGAATGCTACTGAGACAAGCCCCCGGTCCTCCTCTCTTTAGATCACTACAACCACTCTCTTCAGCTTCTACCCTACTGGTTTTACTTTTCACCGTAGCCCTTATCACCATCTGGTGTACCATGTCTAGTTCCCTGCATATTTGGTTCTTGACTGTCTTTCCTGCACCCTTTCTGCTAGAATGTAACCTCCATGAAGGCAGAGATTTTGCCTGTTTTGTCCACTGCTATATCCTCACCCAGCACATGGTAGCCACAGAATAAATACTTGTCAAATAAATGTATAAAATAATGAATACATATGGAAGAACTCCAAAATCTATTTTAGAGTGAAGAAAAGCAAGAGACAGTAATATTTTATTCTTTATGTAAAAATTTGTATGATCAAAATTTACATGCATACCTACGTGTGTGCACACACACACACACGTAGGCATGCACGGGCATATGCCTGACTGGCTAAAGACTTTGGGGGAGGACATGCAGGAAGCTGGCCCAGCGATTGGCTCACGGAGCAGGAGGGCAGAACTGTGAGGCTGCTCATAAGCAGTGGAGTTTTTTCTCCTTGGCCCCTGCAGCTTTTGGCTATTGTGTCACAAACACGCATTATACATTCAAAAACTAATTTTTAAAATCACCGATTTAAACGAATGAACTGAGAAAAACGGATGCTTCTAAAAAAGACAAACAATTCATAGCTAGAGGTACAGGAGGCAAGTCAGGAAAAGTAGAGTCTTCAGGGAAGTGGTAAAGTCGCCAGTGCCTTTGGCCCTGAGGAATTCTGATAGCCTCATCTCTATGCCTGCGTCTCCTCCTGCCATCTTTGTCCTCATTTCTAGCCTTCCAGGGCACCGCCTTCCCCATTCCTTGCAGGCACTTTCATATTTGTGCCTTTGCATAAATGGCTCCATCTTTTGGAACTGTACTTTCTCATCTACTTGATAAATCTCCTACTTATTCTTGGTGAAGCTATCTCTTTTTTTCATTCTGTGCTTCCACAGCAATTTGTTCATATTTCTGTTTAGAATTGAATATCACCATTTTGCTTACAGGTGTTTTTATATAGATATTATTTTATGCATCTGTTTTTGTTTACATATGTGTTTGCACACCAGCAAGGCCTTTGAAGGTAGAGCTGTCATTCATCTTTGGACTTCATTGTCTAGAACAGTAGCTTTCATAGAACAAGCCTGTTGTACAGTAGGTGTGCCCCCAAAATATTCGCTGAGTGAAGGACTGTATTTCTTTTCTTCATGTTGCTTACATGTTGACTTTAAAATCAGAGCAATTTCTAATGAAGGATAAAGGAATTAGAGCTCTTTTGAGTGGCTTTCAAAAATGTTAGTTCATACACTAAAGTTACAGTGCAATGCTTACCAGTAAAATTGCCCAGTAAGAAGTAAACTTTAAAAAGTTAATTAAAAAAAAAAAGATTTTGTAGAGATATGCAAATTCACCTGGAAGAGATCTGACCACAACTAGATATAAAATGTGACCTGTTATGACTAAAATCATTAGCATAAAAAGAATGAGTGTACCCATTAGAAGCAAGGTTAGTTTAGTTGGCTCCTTGGCAAACAGTTGACTTGTGAGGGTCTTGGGGGGAGCCATTCTGTTCTGTTCACTTTGGCAGGACTTTTCTTCTTTGTGGAGATGAATGCCTTAGACTCTCTTAGCTGAGTCTCATAAACACTAGATTCCTCCAATTTACCCCTCTTGTGCAATTTTCATATTTTCCAAGTAAAGCTCCGGTTATCCTTTCATTCCCTTGTAGGTCCTTCTTGGAGAATACATGCTGATCACAATGACTTTAACGTTTGTGTGTTTCTGACCTTCATGTTTTTCATTATAAGCCAATGAGTTATTTGGTTTTTATACATCAGGTAAATTGGCTATATTAATGTCTCCAGAACACAGTCCCTGAGACATTGATATGCTCTTAAATATGCTCTTCAAATGCTGATGGAATCAAGTCTGCAAGAGTGAAGATCAAACACTGGCTATGGTACATACACCAAGGAATACTTCCCCATCCCAAACTGCCCCTGCCTTCCATGGAAAGCCCTAGGAGACAGTGAGCTTATTTCTGGGGCAACCTTGGGACAGCCATTCTGATTGTGTGCCATTTCACAATTATTTACAAATAGAGCACTTGTTTTATGCCAGACACTATAATGGACAGAGAGAGAGAGAGAGAGAGAGAGAGAGAGAGAGAGAGAGAGAGAATCTTTAAGGAACTGAAATTTTGGTTTGTCTAATTGAGTGATTCTTAGTCTTTTAGTGATTATGAAGCCCTAAAATTCTGATAAAAATCAAAACTAATTTTTCACAGAAACTGAACTGTTTTGATTTAGTGTATTTTATTGCATTGAAAGTTAATTCCATTGATGTATAATCTAAGGATAGGTTCTGGAATCAGAGAGACAGCTGCTGAAATACTTGGCTTTATGATGTACTTGGTGTGTAACACTGGACAAGTTACTTAATCTCTCTATGCCTGTGAAATCTCTCTATGCCTCTCTCTGATCTGTGAAAGAAGAGTAATATTCATGCTCCTCTCATAGGACTCTTTAAAGGGCTAAATTTGACACTATTCATGAGTGATTACAAAAGAGTCCAGCTCATAGTAATAAAAAAATTGCTGTTATAAATACTATGCAAAATATTATCTTCAGTAATTTGAATTAAATTCAAGTGTGTTGTTAAAATAAAAGGCAACCTTAACTTTGCTCAACAGTAAATTTCAGTGCAAGGCTGCCTTTGATTTGAGTCAATATCATAGATTCAAGTCTATTACTATAGATTCATATGTATGTATTACATCAGATCTAGATGTTATATCATCTGTCATCCAACTGATTTTTTTATTATCATGGCAAGAAGTGCTAAAGACACTGACTCATATAGGTCAGTACTCCAAGACTGAATTGAATTCATGTCTTATTGTCACCATTGTAAATCAATGGAACCATAAGGTATTCATGTTTCATTTTAAACATGAATCATCTGAGCAGAAGCAATATTCAAAAGAGTTCTGTGGTGTTTTTAGGTTTTGAAGATTTTTTGCTTGCAGAGAAACTAAGACTTTCCCAGTGGGTTTCAGGCCACAGGAATTCCTTCCTTCACAATGGATAGTTTACATGCCACCTCTCTTCCCTGAACTGGGATCTGAGCTCTAGGAGTTGGTGGTGTTTCTTTGAGCAGCATCCATCATGCTTGCTGGAATCAAAAGATTTACCTTAATCATGATCTCATGATCAGAAATATTTACAGTGTATAAAAACCATAAAATAACTCCTAAATCGAGCCAGGTATGATGGCTCATGCCTGTAATCTCAGCACCTTAAGAGGCCAAGACAGGAGGATCGCTTGAGGCTAGGAGTTCAAGACCAGCCTTGGCAATAAAGTGGAACCCCATCTCAACAAAAATTAAAAAATTTAGCCAGGTATGGTGGTGCACAGCTGTAGTCCCAGCTACTCGGGAGACTGAGGCAGAAGGATTGCTTGAGTTCAGGAAGTCAAGGCTGCAGAGAGTTATGATCACACCACTTGTGAGATCCTGTCAAAAAAAAAAAAAAAAAAAAACCTCAGGTGGCAATCTCAGCACTTTGGGTGGCAGAGGCAAGAGGATTGCCTGAGCTCAGGGTTCAAGACCAGCCTGAGCAACATGATGAGACCTCATCTCTACAACAAATAAAAAACTAGTTGGGCATGGTGGTCCATGCCTGTAGTCCTAGCTACTTGTAAGGCTGAGGCAGAAGGATACGGATCAAGGCTGCAGTGACCATTAGCATGCCACTGCACTGCACTCCAGCCCAGGCAACAGAGGAAGACTCTAACTCAAAAACATAAACTAAAATACAAAATACAAAAAGGACTCCTAAATTGTCCTGAGCAGTTCCCCCTCACCCCTCTGCTGCCCACCCCATGAAGTTCCACCATATACTTTAACATTTGCTCCTTGGACCTTGTACTATGTAGAACAGAGAAGCACTTTCTACCCTGATCTTTTTTCTAGATAAAGGGCTCTGATAAAGCCAGTGAGTTTCACAGCAGGAGACAAGATTCCTTTCAGAATTGCAGGCACAGCCCAATTCCTGTCGATGGTGAGAGCAATGAGTCACACTATGTATGGATTGTCTTCAGCAAAACAACCAAACCAGGTGTGTCGCTGAGCACTCAGGTGCTCCATCTGTGCCCAGAGTACCAGAACGTTCCATCTACACAATGTTTTCCTTGACAAAGACATTTTATTTAACCATTTTGAAAATGGCAATGGCTTGTCAAGTTTCAAAAGGAAATTAGAACTGGAAAACTTCTCCTATGGCATCACTGTACAACTAAAGAATAACAATGAATAACTGATTCACATGAGAGGCATTAGCAATTTTGTTCAGCCATTTGCCTGTTGAAGTAAAGTGGTTTAGGGGCCAATTTAAAGATCTGTTTCCAGATTTTAGAAAAAAAAAACCAGTGACATTAGAGATCAGTGATTCTGAAAGGGATCATGACTTTTGAAATTGGCATGGCTTCAGTTTTCATCTTTTGCCTCAAGCCACAAACCATCTTAAATATTTCCAGGGTATGTGGCTTCATTAAATGTTCTCCAGTTTTGAGGGGTTTTTTGCTTGTCAGAAAAATAGGGATATTTTGAGGTTGACCTAAGACAAATTGGGACATGTCCAATTTTGTTAAAGTTGCAGCCTTTTAAAATAAATTGTTTTTCTTATGAAAAGAAGTCTAGGCATTTTCTTTTTAAAAATTACTTTATAGTTACAGTATTTCAAGTATACAAAAGTGCAGAAGATAATATGACAAGCCAGGCCCGGTGGCTCAGCCTGTAATCCCGCGCCTTTGGGAGGCTGAGGTGAGTGGATTGCCTGAGCCCATGGGTTCAAGACCCGCCTGGGCAACTTGGCGAAACCTCATCTCTACACTAAATCAAAAATTAGCCGGGTGTGGTAGCTCGCGCCTGTAGTTCCAGCTACTTGGAAGGCTGAGGAGGAAGGATCGCCGGAGACCAGCAGGTCGAGGCTGCGGTGGCTGGGAGCGGCCACTGCACTCCAGTCTGGGCGACAGAATGAGACTTCAACTCAAAAAAAAAAAAAAAAAAAAGATAATACGACAAATAGTTTATGTGCTGTCCACACTCAGATTTAACAAATGTTAACATTTTGTATTTATCTTAGATCTCTTTCTTTAAAAAATTAAATTATAAATAATAGAAGCATTATAGCCCTTATATCTTTTTCACTCCATCTGTCCAGAAAGTAACTAATATATTGGATTTGATTTCTTGTGTCTTTATTATAAAAGCATGTATCTGTTGATAACATATTGTTTGCACATTTT
Source organism: Cephalopachus bancanus (assembly GCA_027257055.1). Lineage (NCBI taxonomy): Eukaryota > Metazoa > Chordata > Mammalia > Primates > Tarsiidae > Cephalopachus > Cephalopachus bancanus. The sequence goes on from JAPVLO010000258.1 coordinate 796,376, forward strand.
AGAAATTTATATGAATACTGTCATATTTTCCATATCCATTTGAAACTGGTTTTTAAAGATGTTTCTGGGATACTATAAAATGTTTCATTATGCTAAAAAACTATAATTTATATATCCACTCTACTACTAGAAGTTGAAAACAGTAATTTTTTAGCTTCTTCACTATTATAATTAGTGTTGCAATAAATACTTATGTCCATGTGTCTCTCTCTGAGTACATATCAGTGTTTCTTTAGGGTAGATTTCTAAGAATGCAGTTGCTGGGATATTGGAAAATTACATCTTCAACTTAACCAGGAATTGCCGTAATTTTCCAAAATGGTTGGATCAATTTATACTAAATGCTAAGAATCTTCCCTCCACCTTCCCACCATCTCTTGGCATTATTAGATGTTAACTTTTGGCAATACAAAAGGTATAAAATGGTACTTTTTGTTGTATTTTGAGATTTTCTTTTTGAGTATATTTTCCTTGTTTAACTGCCATTCAGTTTCTTCTGCTATGAATTGGCTATTCATATTCTCAGACTTTTTTTTTTAAGAGTCAGGGTCTCACTCTGTTGCTTGGGCTGGAGTACAGTGGTGTGATCATGATCATGGCTCACTGCAGTCTCAACCTCTTGGACTTCAGTGATCCTCCCACAACAGCCTCCCAAGTTGCTGGAACTACAGGTGTGATTAGGCCACTGCACTCCAGTCTGGGCGACAGAGTGAGACTCCAACTCAAAAAAATAAAAATAAAAACATGGTTGTCTCTCCTTAATGATTTGTCATAATTATTTCAGTATTCTGGATAAATCTTTTTATATTAAATGCCAGGCAAATTTATACTTCCAACCTGTGGCTTTTCTCTTTACTTTGTTTATTGTCACTTTTTAATGTAGCAAGTTGTTTAATCTTTGAGCTTTGAGGTCTTAAGACATTTCCCCTTATTCTAGTATCATAAGGAACTCTTCTATATTTTCTTATTTTGGCTGTGTACTTATAAGATGGAAGGTACTCTTTTATCTTTGTTGAAGTTAGATTTTTGTTGGCAAGGATCTTTCTGTAAAAAACATGTTGTGACTTTTGTGTCTTGGTATGTTGATTGGTTACGTCAAAGGCAAAAATCAAAGGACAAATCTAATTTAATACCCCCAATAGGCCTGTGAGGTAAATATTGTAGCAGAGAAATTAGTGAGTTGTCCAAGGTCACATGACTTGGAAGTGCCTGAGCACAATGTGAGCTGCAATGTTGACCTCCACAACCCTACCTGCCTTGTAGTACCTTCTTTTCTTTGATATTTTCCCACTTAAGCTAGGCTTGATGTAAACAAAGGCAGATGTCCATGATCATAATGGCAGCATATGTTAAATTCCTAACAATAGACAGATAATATGATATGGAAGTTATGTTCTCTTTCTTAGCCTCCATATCTGTTGGTAGTCCACTAAGTCATAATTTGACATTACAAATAGCTTTCTTTGCATTCAGACAAATTTTTAAAACAATAGGAAGAAACTGAAGGAAAAAACAGATGATCTTGATTTGTAGACTTTTCAAATCTCTCCATAGAATGCAGATCAAATTTAATGCTTAATGTTTATTGGGAGTTACCAGTGTTGAGAATACAACTGTGATGGCAGGTGAGGAGATGCCTGTTTCACATGTTTGTACTCTAGGATGGGAGAGACCATCAATAAACACATATGGATAATTTCCCATAGTAACCAGTACAATAAATACTAGAAAACTGGCAATACAAGAGTGATTGCGGTTTGGGGTGGCAAGTTTGTGTTTTTTTATATTGCATCATCATGGTAGGCTTTTTGGGGAGGGGATAGTTGAGCTGAGACCTCAATGATAGGTATGGCTGGATCGGGGGCAGAGGGTTCTAGGCAGTGCAAAAGCAGAGAGGCAGGAATGAGTTTTATTTTAAAGGTGGATAAAAGCTAAGCATAATGAGAAAGGAGACATCTGAGTCAAAGTTAAAGGTGAAGGCAGAGACGAGATCCTAAGGGGTCTTAAAAGTCACCCAGAGAAGTTGGATTTCAAGTGAAATAGGAATTGATAGAGGGCTGAGAGCAGGGGCATAACAAGGTCTGCTTACATCTTGAGAACAACATCCTGGTTGTCGTGAGGACTGAATATATTTTGGAATGGGAGCTGATAGAATGATAGGTAGGATTTATGGGATCAGGGAAAGAGATAATTCAAGGAAGTCATCTAGGTTTTTGCTTGAACAACTGGATGGATGGTGAGACCATTTACCAAGATGGGAAAGAAATGAGAGAGGAATAGGATGGGGGCAGATGCAGAAGTGGATAGAAAGTTCCGACATGGTCATTTCTGAGAAGCATATTAGACATTTACACAGAGATGTCAAATGGGCAAATGTGATATGGGTATCTTGAGTTAGGGAAGAAAAGGATACTTTGAGATGTAAATTTGGGCATGACTCCTAAAACCATGGGATTCCATGGAATACCTAGGAATAAAGTGTTGCCTAAGAAGAAAAGAGGGTGATGATGAGGTCCTGGGAAGATCTTAGTTTTCAGAGGTAAAGCAGAAGGGGAGGAGTAGGTAACGGAGGCTGACAAGGCACGTCCAGTGAATTTGAAAGACAAAAAGCAAGTTTTTAGGTAACTTTCAAAAGTTATAAGAAGGAGGATTTTTAAAACGAGGGAATCATTTGTGTCAAATAATGCAGAGAGGTTAAGTAGGATTAAAATTTTTTTAAAATGAGCATTGGATTTTCTGGGTATGTCAACAAAAAGCTTGTTGATTGATCATTTTGACAAGAATGGTGAACAATAAGTGGAGTGGTGAGGATTAAAGACCATTTAGAAATTATGAAATAAAGAATGGCAAGTGTGGAAGTAGCAATAGTGACTACAGGTAACTTTTCCAAGAATTGTGACAGTGAATTAGAACACTGACCAGAGTAGATTTTGGAGTCAAGGGAAGTTTATTTCTTTGAGGGCAAATAATGCCCACCAAGACTTCTAGGCCCGAATCCCTGAAACCCATGCATATATTAAGTTAAATGGCAAAGGAAAATTAAGGTTGAAGATGGTTGCTAATCAGCTCACCTTAAAATGAGATTCTTTAGGATTCTTCAGGTGGTCCCAAGTATCCTTAATGTAGAAGATGGAGGCAAATGAGAGCATCATCAGGAGCTGTGACAATGGAAGAAAGGCACAGAGGGGTGTACGACTACTGGTTTTGAAGATTAGGGAAGAGGACCAGCAGCCAAAGAATGCAGGAGTCTCTAGAGGCTGGAAAGGGCAGGAAATGACCTCTCCCCAAGAGCCTCCAGAAGGGAATACAGCCCTGCCACCTTCTTGATTTTAGCCCAGTGAGAACCACGTAGGACTTTTATCCCACAGACCTGCAAGATGATAATGTTGTGTTGTTTAAAGATGCCAAGTCTGTGAAAAATTGTTACAACAGTAAACAGAAAACTGATGCAGAGGGAATTACTGGAGCTCATTTGTATGCTGAAGGGAATGTTTCAAAAGAGAAGAAATTGATGATGCATGAAAGGAGGAAATACTCGTAGGAGCTAAGGGGAAAGAAAGACACAGACGGCAAGACTGCCTTTGAGAGGAGCAGAGAACTTTATCTAAAAGTGTTGTAAGAGGGCAGAGAATAGGCCCAGGTGCGGGAGGTTGTGTAGAGTGCTCTTGGAAAGATGAGGAGCTCTACTCTGAGCAGTCCCACTTCAGTCAGTAACATGTGAAGACAATCTCATCAGCTGAAAGTGAGTTGGATTAAGGAGTATTGGAGATTTAAAAGACTGCTGTAAACTAGTTATTTTGGAGCACAGAAGAGCAAGCTAACTAGGATTGTAGGATCGTCAGACCATATGGACTGCCCAGTTGAGATTATAGTCATGCATTTAAAGCAAGGTTAGGAAGCTCTCCATACTGTTTTTAACTGACCTTATTTAACTGAGCAAGTGAACACAGAAGATAATGATAAACTTTAGAATTGAAGTTGAGTAAGGAAATTAGAACATGAAAAGGAGTGATAGATAGTGAAAAATTGGTAGGATGAATACAACAAAAGACTAGTTGGAGTGGGAGTACTAGAGGAAGCGTGCTGAAGAAGTAGGAGGCAGAGTCTGGAAAATGGGATGTTTGAAACTGAGATTCTGGATATGTGTTTACTGATGCTGACAAAGTCTGGGGATGCCTGACTGAAGAGGGGGAAAGAAAACACGTTACTGGGAGTGAGGAGGTCAAGTATCTGAGATGCCAGATTGGATAAATTATCTTGGATGTTATCACTAAGAACTGGACAAAAATAAGAGTGGAGAGGAAAACAGTCGGTCAGCAGTTAAAGTTCTCAGTAAGAATGACTTGGCAGTGGGTTGATGACAGGAACAAGGGGTTGCTTCTTGTAGGGGGTGGTATAATCTGATGGCATTGAAGTCAGTCTGTAGGAAATTCTTCCAATAATCAGACACGTAAGATAAGCTGAGAATTCTGCTTTCAACTAGTCAAAACAGATGTTCTTTTCTATGAGGAATATATTAAAGAATACTGGGTACAAAGTTAGGAATGGCCAATACATTATTTTTTAATGGGAATAGTATGAAATAAAACTTATCAGAGTTCTTGTGTTTGTGATGCATAAATCTATATATTAGTACTACAAACAGTGGATACATCTGCATGTAGAAACATTTTATGCATCAATAAACAATAATAAAATCAATAATAAAAAGCATATAAAATGGGATTATAGAAATACATCAGATAGTAAATTATGAATAATTTATGTTGTTTTTCTGGATTTTTGGATATTTATGGCGTTTGTTCATTTGTTAAAACTTATAATTTAAAAATTACTTGCTCATTCTAAATTTTTGTTTTTTACCTTTTTTTTCTTAAGAAAAAAAATGTTAGGTATGGTGGCTCACGCCTGTAATACCAGGACTTTGGGAAGCTGAGGCAGGAGGAGTGCTTGATCTCAGGAGTTGGAGACCAGCCTGGGCAACATAACAAGCTCCTGTCTCTATTTTAAAAGTTATCACAGTGGCTCATGCCTGTAATCCCAGCACTTTGGGAGGCTGAGGTGAGAGGATTGCTTGATCCCAGGAGTTTGAGACCAGCTTAGGCAACATATTGAGAGCTTGCCTCCACACACACACACAAAATTAGCAGGGTATGGTGGTGTGTGCCTGTAGTTCCAGCTACTCAAGAGGCTGAGGAAGAAGGATCACCTGAGCTCAGGAGGTCAAGGCTGTGGTGATCCACTTCAGCCCGGGCAACAGAGTGAAACCTAGGCTCAAAAATTAAAATAAAATAATTTGATAATATAAAATATGATCATTTAAAATTTAAAATAATTTATTATTTAAAATATTTGTTTAAAAAAAGAAAGTCCACCCAAGTGTGTAAGCTTCAGGTACCATAAAACCTAGGGCTTCTCTAGATAGGCCAAAAATCTGGTCTAAGATTACCTGCAGGCAGCTTAAAAAAGAGAAATACACTAGCTATATAGAATATAGTTTTACTATGGTTTTTTTTTAAGTTACAAAAGAGAAATACATCTATTCTTTTTTTTTTTTTTGAGTTGTAGTCTCTGTTGCCCAGACTGGAGTGCAGTGGCCACTCCTGGCCACCGCAGCCTCGACCTGCTGGGCTCCAGTGATCCTTCCACCTCAGCCTTCCGAGTAGCTGGAATTACAGGCGCGTGCTACCACGCCCGGCTGATTTTTTGATTTATTGTACAGATGAGGTCTCGCTGCCCAGGCGGGTCTCGAACCCGCGGGCTCAGGCAATCCACTCACCTCAGTCTCCCAAAGGCGCGGGATTACAGGCTGAGCCACCGAGCCCAGCTACATCTATTCTTAATATGAATGTCAGAACATTTTTTCCAGGTTTTTTATAATAGGAACATTATATAATATAATGGACATTTTCAAAAGCAACCTACAGAATATAAAACACATTTTCAGAGCTCTTTCTTATAGTGTCAATCAATATGGGTTTATGCTGTAACTCAGTGAAAAGGGAGATAACACGCAGAGGTCTCTGCGAATCTGGACTTACAGAGTAGATTTCAAAATAGCTGGAAATCTGCAAAATGGATAGATTGGACTTCCTATTAAACATAACGCATTGAACACACATGTTTATCTTTACTCCCTCAAGTAACTTCATTAAAACAAAAGTAAAATGATAAACCTGTAACAATAAAGAAGATGAAAGGCAAGAACACAATTTTGGAAGATGAAAGATAGAAATCAGACTTTAGCAGAGCTGAGAAAGGTAAATTCTAGGGACCCTCAGGAGACAAAGCCAATAATAAGTAATCTTTTTGTCCCGCAGACCCCTAAAGAAAGGCTTGGAAGTTAGGGGCAGCAGGATACACCTTTGAAGGAGATCAAAGGATGGGGTAAAAAACAAAAGGATGCATTGAAAATCTGGATAAGGAGCAGTTAGACCTCAGCAGGGTCAGCGGCAAGGAGGTGGTCTTGTCCAATGCAAGCAGGAGGCTCAAGTTCATATTCTACAGATGTTGAATCACAAATGCACTGCACTTGGGTATGCCAGGCATATTGTGTAGAGACTGAGGGAAAATCTGCATATTGAGTAACAAGACTCCTCCAGTCCCTTTTCCCTACTTGGCACATGAAAACGCTGGCAACCGGCAACACAGGCAGAAACAGTTTTTCTCAGAGAAGATGATCAGGCCAAAAGAGAAGCTCCACAGGTGCCGCATTTGACCCATGTTCTCTGCAAAATGCCCAGGGCCAACAGTAGCCCCTCCAAATGAGGTCCATCCGTTAATGAGCTCTGCCTTTTCACACAAGAGCTTCCCATCAGCTTTTCAGCACTTCAGTCTTACATCTGAATAAACAGCAGGTTGATGAGAAATGCTCTAACATGAAAGATGAGGACTAAAACCAACCACAATGCGGAACCAGCAGAAGAGAAGTTAAAGTTATCTCTCTCTTTAGGGAGAGAAAAAATGCTGAATATATGATATAAGAACGGGATACTGGAAAAAAATATTTGGAGAACAAGAAAGAGAGCTTAGAAAAAGAGTGGCAGAAACAGAAAATTCATTAGAAGGGTTGGCACAAAAAGTAGAGAAAATTTCACTGAAAGTAGAATAGCATGCCAAAGAAATGGAAAACCTAGGAGAAAACAGTAAACATGTATTAGGGAACTCCTGGAAGTCCAGCATCTACTTAGCAGGAATTCCAGAATGAGAACAGAGAAAATGGAGAAAAAGGCTTATCAAAGAAATGGGCCAGAGAAATTTCTCAACGAGGGGGCAGATAGCAGATTAAAAGGGTCTACTGAGTGCCTAACATCAGAGCATATCGTAATGATATTTCAGAAGGTCTGGGTAAGAAGATCCAAAAACTCTGGAAAGAAAATTCCAAGGAATCAGAATGTCATTGGTCTTCTCAACAGCAACTCTGGAAGTTGAAGACAGTACAGCAATGACTTCAAAATTATAAGGGAAAATGATTTCCAACTTAGAGTTCTATGTCTACCAAACTATTAATCAACTGTGAAGATAAATTAAAAACATTTCCAACATACAAGAATGATTTATATTATCTCCAGAAAATACTGAGGATATACTCCACAAAAATGAGGGGGAGACACAAGAAAGAGGAATATATGGGATTCTGGAAACAAGCAGTCTGCGGAGATGATTCCCAAGACATTATTCCCAAAGTATAATCCCAGGAGTGCCACAAAGCAATAGGCCTTTAAATCAATTCAGATTAAAGCAGGGGATGAGGGGGAGAGGGTCCAGATGAGATGTGTCTCCACAAAAAAGAAAAAGAAAGAGAAGTAGAACTAATAGCTTACCCAATGTACTTAACTGCAATAAGAGGAGGAAATTTGGGGTTTAAATTTGTAACTAGTATATAAACAAATAAGCCAATGATTTAAAAAGACAAGTTTTAACTACAGGAAAAAAGAAATAGCTGTGCAACAAGAAAAAAGTCATAACAAAACAAAGAAAATGAAATAATAGTACACCACATGGCCTAGCTGTGAATAATATTTGCATAATCATAATCCTATAAACATTGAAAGAAAAATCATGACATAAATCTAGTGGGAGTTTAGGGATATGAAAAGTATATGTGTAATTAGTGTTAAGAGAGCTAAATCCCCTTCCTCTCCAATGGGATGTCTAAAAATGAAAAAAAGAAGAAATGGAAGAGTAGATATAAACATTAAAATAAATGTGAAAATTTATATTAGCAGAAACAGTTAAAAGAGTTCAACATGATGGATAGGGTTTTGGGAGTGGGGAAGATGGGGAGGGGATGGCTGTTTTTTATCATAATCCTTACAGAACTAAAGTATTTAACATTTTTTTTGAGTCAGCATTTCAATCTGTCGTCCAGGCTGGAGTGCAGTGGCACGCTTACACTACTGCAGCCTCGACCAGCAGGACTCAAGCAATCCTTCTGCCTCTGCCTTCTAAGTAGCTGTAACTACAGGTGTCTACCATCACACCCTGCCAAGTTGCCCAGGCTGGTATCGAACCCCTGGGCTTGGGCAATCCTCTTGCCTCTGCCTCCCAGAGTGCTTGAGATTACAGGCATGAGCCACTGTGTCTGGCTTAATATTTAACTTTGTATACTATGCATATGTATTTTTATTTCAGAGGATGAATTGCATATGCTCCAGAAATATTTGCACTGAAGTTGAAATAGCTACTTCCTGGTGTACTATTAATTATTTCAACACATCCAAACAGGTTATTTCACGTCAAAGCTATCCATTCATATTAATACACCGCCTGGAAAACATTAAGTAAGACAATGTTTAGAATAAGTTTCACACTGACACATTAAAAGTAATCTTTGTTTTGTTAGTATCATCATATTTCTTTTTATTGTTAAGGGCAAGTGGGTCACTAAAAATTGTTTATTTTAGTCTAACTCAGAGGTGCTCAACTGGAGAAGAATTTGTCTCTGAGGGAACATTTGACAATGCCACAATGGGAGTGGAGAGGTGTTCCTGGTACCTGTAGGAAGAAGCCAAGGATGCTGCTAAACAACCTACAAAGGGCAGGTCAACAAAGAATTATCTAGCTCCAGATGTCAATAGTGCTGAAGTTGAGAAACCAAGCTTCAAGTCCTTGAGGATTATTTCATCAGAACACCATACATAAAGACTGATAATATGCAAACATCAAGCAATTTAAGACTGAGTCAGCTAAATATCTTGCTGTAATGTTGGAAGCAGTCTGGCTGTGAAATATATCTTTGGAAATATTGAGAATGGTAGAGAGAAAAAGTATAATAAGCAATAACACTAATAAAACACAGAGCTTTGTACCTCAATAATCTCTTTCATCCATAGTTCCCAGGGTTCTTTACAGACTAATAATAACTACTCTGCTACTCACATACTACCTTTTATCTCAGGACAGCAGGCACTCTCACAACACTCTCACAATGTAGGAAGTATTATTATTCCCATTTCACATGTAAGTAAACAGAGGTACAAACGTTAAGCAACTTGGCCAAAGCCACACAAATCAATAGTAGCCAAAATTCCTGACTCAGAGTCTATTAATAATGAGAGAATTGGTCTAAGAGATGCAGAGATAAATTTATGTGGCATAAGTGTTATCCTAATTTATTCAAAGTTTATCATTTTCAGGTTAATATTATAATTCAGTATTTCATCTTTTTGATTTCTTCTCCCTCTACACACTTCTTAGAGATCCAGGACCCTAAGTGCTTGATATCCTATTGCTAGAGGGGACAATACTGACAGTGCCTTTCTTGAACCAAGGATACTTTACATGCAGTGTCAATTGTTTACACAGCTTACAAATATATGCTGTTACTGATGATTTTAAAGAAAGCTGAGTGTAGGAGAATTTAAATAACATGCCCAAGATCTCTCACTACTTAACATGTTTATATCCAGGTTGATTACATCCTCTTTCCACTGTATCCTGCATCTCTTCCAAGTGCAAATTATAAAGTGTATCAGTGTAAAAAATTTTAAACCCTGCCTTCCCTCATCCTCCTTAAAACGCAGAAAACACAATAAAGAATCTACAATTGAACCATTTCAGGCGATGCACTTGGTTGGTACCATCCAGCTACCCAGGACTAGCAACTATGTGACTTTCCTTCTGAGAAATACAGAGCAGATGAATCACTCTCTCCTGTTCCCACTCCTGCGGCGGGCACACAGTGACTGCCCACCCACCATGTTCTACCTGGACAAAACAGGATTATTAAATAAGACTTATGTTAGGTAAGAGTATGACTCAGATTTATGTTAGGTAAGAGTATGGCTACTATTGATTTGTACCTTTTACAAAATGGAGACCTGGCATTTGTAGCCTGCAACGATGTGTCCTGACATTACTTGCATACAGAAAGGTCACTTCCCCTAGCCCTGATACAGAAATCTCAGATGAAATGCAGCCTACAACGATGTGTCCTGACACTACTTGGATACAAAAAGGTCAGTTCCCCGCCCCTGATCCAGAAATCTTAGATGAATTGTATCTGAGGATAAGATTCAGTGACTCTATGGCATACTAAGCAAGAAAAAAATAGAGATAAAGATAGAAAAAATAGAGATAGTCTCTGCCCCAACTCCTGTCAATACAGCTTCAGTACTTGGGAAGGGAACTTTGCTGCGACATTCACCATCTGCAAGGAGGTCAGATTGGGATCGCCAAGACTGTACACCAAATTGTCCAAATGAGTTTTCCCCTCTGCAAGCCTAAGAGTAAACTCCTGATACTTCACAGACAATTTAAGCCCTTTCTTTTGGCCAACCCGTTTCGCCAGGCCACCAAAGAGTTGGTGCTGGGTTCCCTTCGGTTCTTTCTATTCTCCTACTAGCCACCCCACACATCCGAAAAGGGGCAGCGACGAATACAAGAGACACGTGGGCACTGTCCCATCCTGGCTGGTCAGGCCCTGAATCACCACGCGTTATCGCACTTTCCCCTTCGGCCAGCGGCATTCGAGACTTTTCCTGGACGAATACAGCCTTGTACTTAAAAGGAAGAGCGGTGGGAGAGGAGAGGGGCGGAGAAGCAGAGCGGGGAGCAGGGCGTGGAGCGCTCCCGCCCGGGAGTCGGAGGCGCGGAGGGGCCGGACGCCTCGAGGTTCCCAGCCCAGAAATGTGCGGTCCAGCCCGGCGGCTGCTGGCGGCGGACGCCGAGGGGCGGGCGTGAGGCGGGCGTGAGGCGGGCGCGGGGCGGGCGGGACGCGGCGCCGCGCACCTGAGCGCAAGGGGCGGGGCGTCGGCGGCCGCGCCCCTCCCCACCGCGCGCCGCGCCCCTCGCGCGTCACCTCGGCCCTTTCCGCCCGCGCTTCGGCGCCGCTCGGCTCTCTCCGTCCCTCCCTCCGTCCCGGCTCGGGACGGCCGCGAGCTCCAGGCGGCCGCCGTGCCGCGGCTTCTTCCGCGCGTCCGCTCGGCTCACCTGCGTGCCCGCCGCCCGCCCCGCTCCACGCCCGCCCCTCACTCCTCCCAGGTAAGGGGCGCCCGGGCCACCCGCTCACACCCACCTCTCCCGGGCTCGGCCGGATAGCGGGGTTCCCGCCTCCTCCGCGAGCCGGCTGGGGGCTCTGCGCCTCGCCCCGGGAGAGTGGGTGTCGGCGGCGGCGGGAGCAGGAGGCGGCAACGCGACGGGCCCACAATTGGCCCCAGCACACCGGCCCCCGCCGCCCCCGGCGCAGACCCGGTGGGCACGGGGGCGGGCGGGCCGGGGGAGGGGCCGGCCCCTGGCTCCGCCCCTCGGGGGCAGTGCTCGCCCGGCCCGCCGTGAAGGTGCTTCGGCGAGACTTCGCAGGGTGGGGACGCGCAGCTGCTCGTCGGCCGGGCCCAGCGGGCGCGCTCCGGGGCGCTCTGAGGGGCAGAGCCCCGGGCCGGGACCTCACGCCCCCTCCCCGCCCCCTTTGTCTTTCCCTCCAGACCCGCCGGCTGCCGGGGGAGCGGCGGCCGCCCAGCGCCGGGAGTCGTGCCCTCGCGTCCTCCGGGCCGCAGGGAGGAAGAGGCGGCGGCGGCGGCTGCGACGGCCGGAGCCGGGCGGGCGGCCCGAGGTGAGCTCCTGGCCGGCCCCGCTGGGAACATGGCGACCGGTGGCTACCGGACCGGCGGCGGCCTCAGCGGCAGCACCACGGACTTCCTGGAGGAGTGGAAGGCGAAACGCGAGAAGATGCGCGCCAAGCAGAGCCCCCCCGGCCCGGCCGCCCCGGGAGGGGGCGGCGGCGACGCGACCGGGAAGCCCCCGGTGGGGGCGGCCGCGGCGGGCGAGCTCAACAACAACAACAACAACCTCGCAGGCGGCGCGGCCGCACCTGCCGCCCCCGGCCCTGGGGGCGTGAACTGCGCGGTCGGCCCCGGTGCGCTGGCCCGGGCGGCCCCTGGTCCGCGGCGGCCCGAGGACGAGCCCCCCGTCGCCGCCGCCGCCGCCTCCGCCTCCGGGGCCCCGCCGCTCCGGGGTGACGAGGAGGAGCGGGACGGCGCCCTGGAGAAGGGCAAGAGCTCGGGACCCAGTGCTCGGAAAGGCAAGGGGCAGATCGAGAAGAGGAAGCTGCGGGAGAAGCGGCGCTCCACCGGCGTGGTGAACATCCCCGCCGCAGAGGTGAGCCGCCGGGCCTGGGCGGGGGCCACCGCCGGGCCTGGGCGGGGGCCGCCGCCCGGCGTCCTCCCCCGGGGGCCTCCCTGGGTCTCCCGCGCCCGGAGCTTTCCGGCTCCAGCGCGTGCGGCTTCGGCTTTTCCCGAGTTAGACAGGCGGAGGGTGATGGAGTTTCACTCTGGACAAACGCTTCCTGGGAAGTTTCCCCAACCCCAAGTAGAACACGGTGCTTTTCAGGTTTCCTGACTGAGGTCTCTGACCCAGGGTCCTTTACGGTGGGAGAGAGACGACCTGTGGCTCCAGGATTCGCCTACCTAGACTTGCCTGATTGTGTGTGATCGCTTGGAAGAGTCGATTAACGGTGGTGACGACATACTCCAGTTTCCCACGTGTCCGTCTGGAGTTATCAGATTGCTTATCTTTTTCTCTCTTAGCAGTGTTTAATAACACCTGCAAAGAAAATGTGGCCTTAGCAATGTTCAAGACACCTTTATCTTGCAGTGGACTTAAGATGAGCATATCCAAGTAAAACGTGCCCGATTGTATATAGAAACCAAAGTTTAGAAATTGTGCTCCCCAACACACACACAGTTTGAGCGATATTTAAGGACAATAGGGATGCTGTCACAACCCACAATTCTATTTGCTAAGGCGATCTCGAGATTCTTGTATTTAAGTGCTATATCTGGAAAACATTTGTGGTAGGGTTTTTTTTTTTTTTGTATTTTTGAGCCTTCTCAAAACATTGATGCAGGCAGCAGCATCTTTCCATTAGAGTGGTAGAGAATTTTTACTTAGTGTATTGTCGTGCCTCCCACTACCAGAAACAAAACAATCCCAAACACGTTTTGGTTACTTTAATAGTAGCTCACCGATTTGGGGAATTGGTTCACTATCTTTTTTCATCCAAAGTAGTTCCATCTTTTTCTCATTGGCTCTTAGGTTTCACATTTTTTTTTTCTCCTGGCATTCTAATTTACTTAACTTTGCCACCCACTTAATAAATATTAAGAATTTATAGCTTTGTAACTTTAATTGTAGCTTAAGTAAAAGCATTTACCATAAGTTAGGACATATATTAAATATACTCAAATTTTTAGTGTTAACTTACATACCTAGAAAATCAGAATGTGACTTTGAAGGGTGTATTTTTGTGAGTGGTTTAGAGAAGTTTTTATCAGCCAGCAAAACTGTCCTCTGCGGTTTGCTACTTGCACAAAAGATCTGCTATTCATTAAATTGCTTTAAAAGGAATTCATAAGAGTGGGAACCAAATTTCCAGGTTTTTTTTTTAAGTTAAAAATATGAAGATTAAGGAGAAATTGAAGACAAGACTTTGGGAAAGCGCCATTCCTCAACTTTATTTTTAAAAATAGATGATGATCCAAATAAAAGAATATGTCATTTTCAGTGTTTTCCTCATTGTTCATCTGACAAGGGTCTTATTTTGAGAAATATGTTGGTGGAAGTTAAACTTTACTTTTTTTCTGGCTGCTTATGCTGAAATTATTTTTCAAGTACTTAAAAAAACAAAACAAAACGAGGGTACTTAAACTTACTGAGGGAAATAGGTAGGGTGTATCCTATGAGATCCTAAGAAACATCCTTTGTTACTACTCCTGCTTTGAGTAAGGGAGCATAGTGCTGAGAATGTAGATGACTCCCCACTACAATTGAGTCTAATACTCTGGAATGTTTTTCGTTTGGGTGTTGGCAACTCCTAAAATTAATCTTTCTTAAAAACAAACAACTCAGGGTACCATTTTTTTTCCCCCTGTGGAATTTGAACCTTTTTATTGAATAGGGAATTGAGAACTGCTTTCTTTTAGTGGTAACTATGGTTCTATCTGTTTCAAGCAGTAGGACCCAACAAAACATTGTAATGTTTTACCACAGTATCTAATTAACAGGCATGCTTCTTGAGTGACTCCTCCCTGTATTTTTATTTTTTATAGAACTACTTGTCTTTCAGATCATTTTAATAGTGTGAAATATATGATGCAAAACTTTAAAGGTGAGCCATTTTCAAGTCTTTAGATTGTTGCTTTTTTAGGATTGTGTGTCATGTCCCCTAGTAGTTTCTACAATGAGAATGCCAGTTGCTGTGGAGTTTCTTGCATAATAAAATTTAGCACTCCTGTTTTAAAAAGTCATATTACGTTTTTGCAAACTTTTCAGGTCTGAAAGTATTTAAAAGGATGAAAATCACCAATCTATCAGTATTCAAAAGTATAGACTTGTTTTCTCTGATGTTGAGTAAGACTCTCTTGTTTTAAGATAGTATTTCCAACCAGGTTCATATTAACAAATTAACGTGTAGTGTGTGTGTAGAGAGCCTATTTTAGTGGTTGATAAATGTTAAGTTCCTTCAGGAAGTACTTATTAAACATCTGTATAATATATTTATTGTGACTTTCATTAACTCATTTTCCTAGTATTATTGTTATAATGGTACCTGACAGCATGTAAAGATATCAAAATCAATTTGAAGATAATTTTAGCAAGGAAGCAGGTAAAAAATGGAAACTAGCTGATTAAGCTGATAGGAAACTGCGTGTGGATGACTGTAAAGTCCACATATTTAGATGCTCTTAAATGGGTGAACTTTAGTTCTCATTTGCTAAGAAATTTTTTTAAAACACTTTTTTCTTAGTTTTTACATTTCTAGTTTTTTTTTTGTTGTTGTTAATAGTTAGCCTGTATTGGGTAATTTGAATGTGACATACTTTCTGCGAATAATTTTTGCATGTATTGGATCAGTCAAATGTTTATTACATAGCTGTGTTCAAGGCGTTATCCTAAGTACTGGAGAGAACAAGAAGAATAAGGCAACATATATTCTCAAGGAGTGAGGCTGTAATCTAGGAAGAAGAAGGCATAATTACATGAAAGAACTTAAGTACTGAGTTAACAGTTTAAAAGCCATCTTAATGCAGCATGTAACTTAAGTATTAGAAATAGTGTGTGCTTAAAGGGAAGAGATGATTGGACTGGGAGAAGCTATTGAGGATAGAATCTTGACCTGAGTTGTATATTTTTCTATACCTACATATACATAAATGTTTACATATACACATTTATTAAATGCTATACAAATAGCTTAGTGTTTTAAGTGTCACAGTGCAGCGGTTCTTTACTCTGACAACACATTGGGGATCTTTAAAAAATGCTTCTCCATGCTGATTCCTTGCCTTCTTTGTCTTCCTGCCCTAACCCCTTACTTTTTAATGGGTCTGGGATGGATCCTAGGCATTATTATTTTTATAAGCTCCCCATATGATTCTAGTATGAGTCAGGGTTAAAAACTATTGGGCTGCAGTCGGGGGTACAGAAATGAGTATAGAACATGGGCCTTGCCCACAAGGTGCTCTCAAATAATATAAAGAAATACGATACATGCAGTAATAAGCATAACCTAGTCCCTGGGCAGGGTACCTGACTCAAAGAAGAGGAGGTATAGTTGAGGAAAGCTTCCTAGACAGTAACTCACCTGTTTTCAGAGTGCTTGTGAAGTTTTTGCGGTTGTGTAGGCTTGCATGAATGGATTGATGAAGATGGGTACCATAGAAAATCATAGTCTTTCAGTAGGTAGAGGTGACACTGGTTTAAGCATAAAAGTTGGCATACTCAGTGTCTAAACCTTCTGTTTGCATAGTGGTTTGGTAAGGTGCTTTGTGTACTGTCTTAATGCTCACAACTATCTCATGTGGTAGTTAAATTTGCTCTTTTTATCCCCATTTCCAAAGGAGAAAATGCAGGCTTAGAGCTCAGATGACTTAAGATCACATAGAAGATGAGTAAGTGATAGAGCAATATTTTAAATGTTTTTGTGCTTTTTTTGTGTACGTTTGCATCTAGGGAAAAAGGAGTTTTTAAGAAATAACCTTTCATTATTTAGCATATTTCCCTAGATTTTTCACATAACTTTTTTTGTTGTTTGTTTGTTTGAGTTGGAGGATCTCACTCTTTTGCCCAGGCTGGAGTGTAATGGCATGATCATGGCTCACCACAGCGTCCACCTCCTGGGAAGGCAATCCTTCTACCTCAGCCTCCTGAGTTGGTGGGACTACAGGTATATGCCACCATCTGGCTAATTTTTACTGCCCAGGCTGGTACATAACTTTTTATTAAAGGTTATTTTAAACAATTTAAACATCTAAATGAGGAAAACAGTAAAAGTTTAATTTAAGTTAAAATTGAATAGAAATAAAAGTCAAATTTGTAGGCTCAGAGATTGCTTCTGACCCTGGAATCTAGTTTGCTTGTCAAAATTTGAACACCAGCCTATCAGCAAAATGTAAGTTTATCTTTGAATAGTAGTCAGAAAATGTGGATCTTTGATTTTACCTAAGTGATATGCTGTTTTTCTGTCAAGATGGGGTTATAACACCCAATCCATAATTTGAACTTAGGATGGTAAAAGGGAGGATAAAGGAGCATTTGGTATATAGAAAGCACTTTAAGTGAACACAATTAAGGTCATAATTATTTAGCATATTTATTGAACATTATACAGGACTAGTTCCACTTAGTAAACTATAAATCCAGGTATATTGAGAAATGCCTTTTGGTGTTCCCATTATGTTCCAGACTGTCTACGTCTCTATGTGATGAGTCAGGAGAGAAACTAATAATGACGCAGAGTTGGAGAAAATTTGACTTGTGAATGGAGTGTAGATATAGTGTAAACACTGAGGCTGCTTAATAAGCCATTAAGCCCAGCTTTCCTAAATGTTAGAGCTCATTGGCAAAGTAAATTGAAATTTTAATATTATCAGGATTTGTAATGAATTGTCTGAGTTGGGATGCCATTTCTTGTAAAAATAATAATTACATAATTAAAGTAGATGATATTTGTGGTGTGCTTATTTAAGTGCCATCCACTGTTCTAAGTGGTTTACATATATTGGTACATTTAATTGTCACCATAGCCATAGGGAAAATGGGACAGAGAGAGTAAATTATTTACTTGCCTGAGGTTATATATGTAGGAAGAAGTAGATTAGCAATAGTCTGCCCTCGCGGTCTGGTGCTTAATAACTATCTTCTTACACTTCGGTGAAATACATACTTAAACTTATGTCTAGTTTAAGAAATACATAGATAATTTTAATGGTAAAATGTAAGATGTTGGTATAAAAAAAATAGCCTTATTTTAAAAAGGTGGTGGGTGAAGTGGGACCTTAATGCAAAAATTTGAGACAAATAAACATATAGCAGTAGAATTAAAATTCTTATTTAAAATTGTTATCAAGCTAGTTGCCTGTTTATGCTAGTTATTGTTCATTTTTTTTTGGCACCTATGATGTAAGTCAGAAAATAATTATGCTGTTTAATAGTATGTTGATATGGTGTTTTAGGAGTTTAAAATTATTGGCAAGTATTAGGAGTTGAAATTTTCTCACTTTTTTTCTCCTTTTTAAAAAATTGAGTTAAAACTCACATACCATAAAATTCACCCTTTTAAAGTATACAGACCAGTGGTTTTAGTATATTCACACAATTGTACTTTAAATGCTTTTACAGTTTCATCTAAAATTTTCATTATGTTTCTAGAACCTATGGTGCCTAAGTTTTAGCTTTCCACTCAGTAAAGTGCAAAGATACTCAAATCATGAGAAGCTATTAAAATAATTTAGTATCATCTTTTTTCACATTTTACAGAGAAAACAAAATTATGGTAGGCTTTCTTTAATTTTAAACTTCTTAAAACTTGGGCAGCCTATTACTTAAATCAGTACCAATATTTGTTTGGACTGGGGTTTAGTATAAAAAGTATTTAATTTAACTGAGTCTAATACTTGCAGTTTACTTACATTTTTATGTATCTTTCATGTAGATCTGCAAAGCTCTGTCATCTAAACATTTGGGAACATGGATTCAGAGTGGAAAAAAAAGGAATTTTAGATTATTTACAGCCTTGGTCATTTTACTAGCATCAGTGTCCTTTTGGTGTGTGTGTGGGGGGGCACCAGCTGGACCAGTGTCACCTGTGTTTATTTGAAGTGCAGATTTCTGGGATCCACCTTAGTCTGAGGTGGGTATTTTACCCGAGGCTGCATTTTAACATGTTCTTGAGTGATTCTTTTACACATTGAAGTTTGGGACGAACTTAAGTGGCCTTAGTATTAGTTTATTGATCTGTCAAATGAAGTTAATACTAACTAACAGGATTGTTGCATGAATCAAATAAAATAATGTTTGTGAAAATATTATAAAAATGTCCAAATAATAAGTTATAGTTCTTGTATAGGTTACATTGATAACTGTTGATGTCTAATGGAAATTTCTTTTGAGGTTGTTAAACATTTTCGTTTTTTTCTTCCAGTTAAAACTATAGACAAGTTGAACTATTTGGAAATTCAGAGCACTTTAAACATTTATGTACTGTTATATATTGAGTGCAAAATGTTGTCTGCCTTCTTGTCAGAATTTGGAAGAAGCCTAGGCTACAGGAAAAAACCTCTAACACCTAATGTATAATTAGAACTTTACTTTCACTCTTTTTAAATTTTTACCTATCTTTAAGTGAAAGTATATAATTATGTTTATAAATGTGACTAGCAACTTTATAGCAGCTCAAACTTTTGAAACAGTTTTTTGGCCATCTTATTGTCAAGTGCAAAAGCTTTTTGCAAAAAAAAAAAATTTTTGCACTTTGTTTACAAATCTTGTATGTTAGACCTGCACACATTCTTGACTGGCAATTGATTTTAAACATTTGGTTTAAATACTGAGGCTCAGTTAGGCAGTTGTGTTATACCATATATCTACTTGAATAGAACCAAGCCTTCCATCTGTTACATTCTCCTTAGATTACTTAAAAATACACTGGGTCCATGTCTGAATGAAATTGTAGGAATATTTAATTTCTAAAAGCAGCAAAATTTACACACTTCAGAGGTAGAAACAGCTCTAGCAAGTTCAAATCTTAGCATGTGAATTGACTAGTAAATGTTTATTCTGTGATAGTTTTTATAAATTTTATTCAAATTTTTGTGGATCACAATGCAATTTTTAATAATGTTCTCATTTATTTTAAGTAGTTGAATTTAAAGAAATAGGGCAGGTGTATTTTGAAAACAAACATTTTGTAAGGTTTTGCTGAAATGAACAGATAGTAGAGACTTTATGTTGTAGATTACAGTTCCATGACAGCTAAAGCATTGGTTTTCAGGCTCTTTATCCTAAACTGTAGAAGGGACTAAGTGAATAGGATAAATACAATAATAATACAATAATAAAATACAGTTTGAAATACAGAGTTAAAGTAGATGTTTTATAATAAAATTAACTTTCAGACAAAGCTCATCTATATGGGCATATAGGCAAACTGTATTCTTTCTTTGAGAATTTGTAGGTTATATAAAATAATTGATTTCAATTATTTTTCAACTTTTTTCAGAATATTTTTAGTAGTTAAAAAGAACATAAATCTCAGTTATGAAGAACAGAATTAGCATTAAGAAGATGTTGTTTGAGGAATATGAATAAAAAGTAAGTTATATTAGCTGAAAAACTCGAAGTTATTTGTAGGTTTCAAGTTCTTGACATGACTTCTCTATACTCTGTAATACAAGCAGAAGTTAATCCAAATCGAATTTATGTAATCTTAGTTTTTTTCTGCTGGTAAAAGTAATGAGCTAAAAAGGTAATGTGTTCATTGTAGTTCCCTTGTGGAAATAAATTTAAGAAAAGATAGAAAAACCGTTATCTTACACATATTAATATTTGTGTTTCTAATCTTATTTCTGTGGAACCACACTGCAAATATAGATTTGTGTGTGTATTTAATCACTCATTATGAATATTTTAATGATGTTATTCTTCAGAAATAGGCACGTTTTGTTTGTTTGTTTGTTTTCGGAGACAGGGTCTCTGTCACCCAGGCTGGAATGCATTAGCATTATCATAGTGCACTGTAGCCTTGAACTCTTGGACTCAAGTGATCTTCCTGCCTTAGCCTCCTGGTTAGCAGGGATATAGGTGTGAGTCACCCTGCCTCTCTGGATGGATGTGTTTTGTGCTGTCTGATATTAAGCATTATTTCATTGAGAAAGGATCTTACTGCTTCTTTGCCCTATGTTGTGGCTGTGGGCTTGGCAGATAAATAATAAATAAGTTGTCTTAGATAAACATTTATTTCTTTTCATATATTGTTTTCCTAAAATAGTCTTCAAGAAAAGTGTCTGGGTCATTCAGAGTCTTACAGGTACTAGGACCTTCAGATAATTGTGAAGGGTGTTCAAAGGCTTTTTTAAAAAATCTTTATACTTTTGAGTTCACTGGGAAATTGATAGTTGAGCTGCAGTAATTATAAATGCATGTATGCTATAACTCAACATGTAAGTTCTTAAAACTCATTACAGGATGCAAAATCACACCATAAAAACTGTAGGGCATGTGTGAAAATGGATTTAGGGGTATAGCACTCAACAACTATGTCAATGGCATGTAAAAAGAAACCTAATAACCAACAGTTTCACACAAATTAAATGATTAATAAATATGCAAATATTACATATTTACTATGATATTTTGAAAAGATCTGAAGTTTTTAAATAAAAGTGGGTGTCAGAAGGATTGTAGCTTGTGAGTTGTTGTAAAGTGGTAGAAGGAGCGTCATCTGAAATTGGAGTGAAAGTGTCATACCAGATGTGAATGAGTGTGGCTCATAACACGTGTGGTGAGCTGAGGTAACTGGCAGACGTGTGTATGAATGCATTTCTGTGTAGCTGGGTTGCAGTTTTCTGTGCGTTCCTAGAGTTTCTTGCATTTTTGCAAAAGCAAACACAAAATTAGGGTTATGCTCAATTTATTCCCTGATGTATCAGTTGCACTGGAACAGATCCATGTTTTTTAAAGCAAATGTTACACTGTGTGTGTGTACACACACACACACACACACACACACACACACACACACACACACACACACACACACACACACCCCCCCCCCCCCCGTAGTCTGTCTATATATCTGTATCCTTATCGATCTGTTTAAAATATGTAACACAGTGACTTGAGAAGATTAATCCAAGTAATGACTTAGGGAAAGGGCTAGGGAGGAGGGAAGTGGGAATATTTACACAGTATAAAAGTATACTAATAATGATTGCTAGGACAATGGTAATAGAAAAGGAAAGGAAGGGATAGATTTGAGAGGTATTTTATTGGTATTAAAAATTACATAACTAAGCCGGGCTCAGTGGCTCAGCCTGCAATCCTGTGCCTTTGGGAGGCTGAGGTGAGTGGATTGCCTGAGCCTGTGGGTTTGAGACCCGCCTGGGCAACTTGGCGAGACCTCATCTCTAAATAAATCAAAAAATCAACCGGGTGTGGTAGCACATGCCTGTAAATCTGGCTACTTGGAAGGCTGAGGCGGAAGGATCGCCGGAGCCCAGCAGGTCGAGGCTGCGGTGGCCACTGCACTCTAGTCTGGGTGACAGAGTGAGACTCCAACTCAAAAAAAAAAAAAATTACGTAACTCAATGTTTGGAGCTGGAAAAGTCTTTAGGGATCATCTAGTCCATTATATATATTTTATAATACATAAAAAACATTAATACAGTCTTCCCAGATTACTTTTACCTCAAAACTTGTTGTGTTTCTTATCTCTTAACTTCCTCAGCCCATTTCTACCAGGATGAATACTACCTCCCATCAGGAATCTTGTTTATCTTATTCCCTCTTTCTTAAATACTCAGTTTCTACCTCTTGGTTCATCTTGTCATGTAGGAATATTGCTTTAATTCTGCTTCGACTTCAACTTACTTTTTTTCTGTAATTGCTCAGTTTCTTAAAGACAGTGTCTTTACTTGCTGACTGACTGCCCTTTCTCTGCTCAGTTCCCACTACCTGTATTGAAATTCTTCTCTCTAAGGTTGCTTGTGACCTCTTACTTGCCTAATGTGATAGCTTCTTTCCTATTTTCATCCTATTTGACCTTCCTGTAGCATTTGCCCTTGTATACTGCAGTTTTTTTTATACATTCTGTTATAGTTGATTTTTTTCAGAAATATATGCGTGTCTGCTACGTGCCCTAGGCTCAGTGCTAGGTGATAGAAAATATTTATCAGTCTTTAAGGAGCATCCAGTTTTTCTCAGGGAAAAAGATAAGATAAATGATTACAAATTAGTGTACTAAGAATTGTGATGGAGGACAGAGCAGAATACACTGAGCTAGCACGTAAAAGTGAGCCACTAATTCAAGGAGTCAGGGAAGGCCTTATATAAGATGAGGTGCCATTATGCTTCTGGGTCTTAATTGGTAAGAAGGATTTCCCAGATGGAGAGGGGGACCAAGTAACTGCCAGTAGAGCAAATAGCATGTGCAAAGTGCAGAACTGGAAAATAATAGCTTTATATTTCATGCCTACTGTATGCCCAGCACCGCGCAAGGGGGCTCTCCATGTGTTGTTATATATGATTTTCACATTAACTCACAAAGTATCCTTTTTTAATATTCATTTTATGAGATGAGGAAGTTGAACCTCAAAGAAGTTGTGACTTGCCCAAAGGCCATACTGGCAGACCTTTGCTTTGACTTCAGATCTGTTTGGGTGCCAATGCCTACGCATTGGCTATCATTGTTAGAAATAAGCAGGATGTGTTCTTACAGTGGAAACTTTGATGTGTAAAGAATTCATGGAGGGGAGCAAAAGGAGAACAGAAGAATGATATGGACCAATTGTGATGGATTTGAATGCCATGCCAAGGAATTCAGATTTTATTCTGCTGTTCTTTGTTAGTATTGTTGACTGGGTACTTCCTTCCTCTGTCCATACCTGTTTATACAATAGCTCTTACAGCTTTTGGAAAGGAAAAGTTTTGCCTTCTAATTTGAAATCACTTAAATGATTTTCTTGTTCAGAGACAGATATCTATTCAAGAGTAGTAAACTATAAAATGTTGTAAAAATAATATGCAGATAGAAAAAATAAATCCAGATTTGAATGTGGGTTAAAAAAAAACTAGAGTACAGGATGTAAACAAAGTTGTACCAGGTGATTTCTTTTGATTACAGTAATTCTGTAATGAATACATTTGAGAATGACTTTCTGGAGATGGGGAGAAAGATGGATTGGAGGTAGGGAACTCTGGTGATATTAAATTGCCAGGGTTTGATTCAAGTATAATCATGGAGAAGTTTATAGCTTAATTGTCACCGAGTTCGGACTTTACCCTGCATTTTAATGTAAAAACAGATGTTTGTTATTCCATTCTCAGATTCTTCTAGTTCATCTTAGAATATAGTTGCTAAGAATACAGGTGCTAAAGGATGGGCATTGCATTTGAATTTTTCTCCCCTGGATTATTTGTTTAACTTCTTACATATATTTTCTTCCTCCTTCCCATCCTCTTTCCAGCTGGTATTTTAAAGGAACCCAAGAGCCTCACTAAACCATGTTTTAGGAATAATGTTTCGAAAGTTTGAAATAAATCAGCAAAACTAGAGTGTGCAAAAGTCAGATATAAATCATTTATAAATTTGACACATTTTCTTTCATTTTTATTTTTATACATTGGAATTATATTCTATGTACATTTTAACAGTCTATCTTTAAACTTGACATTGTTATGAATATTATTTCATTTTAAGCTTTTGAAAGCAGAGATGTTAATTATTACTTTTTTTGTTTCATAAACATGATTCTCATCCATTGATAACTACTACTACTTTATAATTTTGTGATATAATTCTTGTAATTTTTGACCCATGCATAGAATATACATATTTGTCTAGAAATTTAATCATTCTGAAATTATAAATCCTATTATAAGATTTTTGTTATCAGTATCTTATGAACATCATATCTGTGTGGTTTTTTTTTTTGAGTTGGAGTCTCATTCAGTTGCCTGGCCTGGAGTGCAGTGGCACCATCATGGCTCAATGCAGCCTCGACTTTCTGGGAAGGCAATCCTTCTTCAGCCTTCTGAGTGGCTGGGACAATGGTTGTATGCCACCATACCCAAATAATTTTTAAATTTTTTTGTGAAGACGAGGTCTCACTATGTTGCCTAGTTTGGTCTCAAAATCCTGGGCTCAAGTAATTCTCTTACCTTGGTCTCCCAAGGTGCTGGGATTACAGGCATGAGCCACCACACCAGGCCAGCTGTGTCATTATTCCTAATGGCTATAGAATATTCCATAATGTGGATGTTCCAATATAACTACCATACATTTACTACCTTGTTTGTACATGCTACATGTTAGACACTGTACTAGACCTTTTGAACATTTAAGTTGATATATATATATATACTAGCATTGTCATGATTTGGACAAACTATTTTTTGTCTTGAAGTAATTTATAATCTAATTTGGCAAAACAAGCTGATATAGGGCAGTTCTGGAACATTAAAAAACGTATACAATAAAATGTTACATGTTAGGACATGCTCTTAGTACAAAGATATGGGAGATCCCTAGAAGATTGAATGGTCCAAGAAGTTTTGTGGAGGGAATATGAGATTTGAACTGGATCTTGAAGGACTGGTAAGAAATGAACAGATGGGGAGTGGGGGAAAAAAAGAAAAAAAAAAAGAAGAAACAAACAGATGAAGAGGAGAGTCACATTTCAAGCTGTGAGAGTGAGTGTGCTGTGGTACAAAGGTGAGAATTAGCAATCTGATTGGAGCAGAGGGTTTATATTAGGAAATAATAATAGTAGGTGAAATTGGGGGGAGAATTGTGAAGAATCTTAAAAATGAGGCTGAAGATCTTTGGTTTAATGTGTCAGGCTACAGGAGAACTTGAGCAGGATATGCTCACATTGTGAGAGCAAGATTTGAATAAAATCAGCTATCGGGCAGTGGTGCACAGAATAGATTAGAGGAAGGAGAGAGTAGAGGTGAGATTAGTTGAGAGATTGTTGTCATACTCTGGCTGGGGAGACCTTAGTGTGAAACCATTAGAACATTGTAGTAAAATACAGTTTATAGCACGTTTTCAGTTTTATGTCTATTTAACTGTTAGTGTCTTCAGTTGAAGTATGTAGGACAGATTATTATCTTGTCACATGATAATTTCAGACAGTAATTAAAACAGAAGTCAGACTGGCTTTTAGAATATTTTATTATTTTGATTATGGGTGAAGAATGAGCAGGTCATGTAGGTAACACTTGTGTGCTTACTGGGCCTGGTATTGTTCTAAGTCCTTTGTGTATGTTAATCATGAAATCTTTAAAACAGCTGTAGAAAGGTCAGTACTACTATTCCTATTTTACAGATGAGGAAGGAAAGGCACAGAGAGGATAAGTAAGCCATACTGAATTTCTGATTAAGGAATTAGTTTCTAACTTTGCCCTTGCCTCCCTTCTTGATATATATATTTTTTCTGTGCTTTCACCTACACAATGGGATCAGTGTCACCTTGTAGTACTAGCCTGAGCAAAACTGATGCCCTAATATTAAGATTTTATTTATTTATTTATTTTCATCTTATCTCAAAAGGAGTGAGTGATTTGTAATATGCAGGAACACTAAAAACAAACTTCATCATGGTTGCTCCATATGCAGATATTCTGAAATTAACTACAATTTTGTTAAAGACCTGAATTTATTTTTTTACGTCTGATCTAATGCTGAGACTAATGTCATAAACTCACTTGATTTTTTTTGGTACCTCAGTTTCTGAAATTTCTAAGTAGAGGAATTTAAGCTATTTTTGAGGTTCTGTTAGGAGGTATCAAAAATGCTAATATAAAGTGTTTCACCCACTTTTAACTCTTATTTTGAGTTCTCACAAATCTCAGACATCTGAGAAGGGGGATGCTCTTTGGCTGGTGCTGGGTTACAGTTACTCAAAGAGAAGCTAAGAGCCTCATCTTTGAGGATGGGCCTGCAACTGGTTGGTACTGGCGTCTCTGAAGGACATAAAGTGGGTTTCCGCTGCTGCTACTTGAATGAATGCTGCCATAGTGAGTAATTGAGACTCAAGTGAAACTGAAGAGAACTGGAAAAATGCAGGAAGTCCCCCAAAGCAAACTTGAAGGAGCAAATCCCTTCTTCCTTCCCCAGCCTTGCAGTTTCCTTCTAGCCGTTTGTATTGGCAGAGCCTGACAGAAATGTGATTAATTTGGCTTATTGAATAATGGTTATAGTAATTGAGAATATTTGACATCTAAATGGATATTTGATATTATAAAGGAATTATTGTCATTTGTTGTTCTTTACTTTAGTAGTGATAAAGATGTATAGTGTGTGTGTGTGTTAAGGAAACTGTTATAGAGATTATACCTTAGTATATTTAGAGATACGGAATGCCTGGGATTTGCTTCCAAGTAATTTGGAGTCGGGTGGGAGTAAGTCGAAGTATAGATGAAATTGATAATTACTGAAATTGTGGTAATAGACAAATGAGGATTCATTTTATTATTTTCACTACTGCTATATATGTTTGAAATTTTCCAGAATAAAACAGAAAACCGTTTTTTTGTGATACATGCATGTTAATAAAACTGATTGTAGTTGAGGGATATGTGGTGCGCGCCTGTAGTCCCAGCTAGTTGAAATGGAAGGATCCCCTGAGCCCAGGAGGTCAACACTGTGGTGAGCTGTGATGGTGCCACTGCACTCCAACCTGAGTGACTGAGTGAGACCTCGACTCAAAAAAAAAAAAAAAAAGGACATGAAATCTTGAAATATACTTAAAATGGGAAGTTCAACTTATGATAAACTTTTAAAAATTGTGAATTATGGTTTTCTATTTAATACCAGAAAATATTTTCCAAAAAGTTTGTGTAGACATAAGAAATAATCAATTATAATAATTGATATTATCTTGATACTTTGCAAATCACTCCCTTTGCAACATTTGCTGTCTCTGGAAACTTTTCATGTCAAATAGAATTTTTCAGAATGAAATTGAGTAAGAGATCTTTTTAGCATTCTGAAACCCATTGATTTTTTTTTTTTTTAATGAAGAATTTTCATTCTTAACTAATTGGAACTTTTGGGGGGTGGGGTCCAAGGAGAAAAGCTTGTAACAGAAACACATAGGAGAACATTCTCATGGTTAAATGTATTACTCGTTTGATTTTATTTTGGTTCCGGGGCAGATCTGATGGTTTGGTTTTTTTTTTAAGTTTATATTACCTGATTCCATGGTAATTTTTGAGAATACAGTTAAACAAACTTTTTTTGTAATTGAGTAATTTCCCTTGCATTTTTCTCTTGGACTTTGCTTATATACTGTCAGTTAGTTCCTTAAAACTTTTTGTCATTGTTAAAACTGTTTACTTTTTTTTTTTAATGAGGGAAAAACAATAACTTGTGATGCATGGAATAAAACAGTGTGATTAACAACTTTTTTTCTATTTCAAACATACACCTAGCGTTTTGTGTACTAATAGGCTGAAGGTATTAACATTTTTCTTAGAAAAACAGCCCATTAAAAAACAAAATATTAATTTAGTCACTATAAATAACTTATTTAACAGTTTCGGTATATTTTTTTCAGTTTGTTTTTTGTGTGTCATTCAGTTTTTTTTAAAGAACACTTGAGAGTCAACTCTCAAGGATAAATTATCTAGATTGCTTTTTAGAGTTGCTTTTGTTGGAGGACTTGAAAATGAATCACATAAAACTTAAGATGCTCATTAGAAGGAGAGTTGTTATTTAAATGTGTGTCTTAGTTTTATAAATTCTGTGAACATGATAACCATATTTCTCAAACCAGTAATCAGCATATAAGATAGCATGGCAAGCTGACAAGGTAGTAGAGTATATTTGAAATTTGGATGGTCCAGGTAAAATAGATGTGGCCCTACACTATGCTTTGGGATACTCTTTCCTAGCATTCGGGAAAAGTTCTGCGTCCTCTGTGATTCATAAATGTATTCTGCAGATTATTTTTGTTTAAATTTTTTTAAGATCACTGAGCAAGAAACCCTCAGTTAAGACTGTTGATTTTAACTTTCCCAGTCTTTACGTAGCCTCCATTGCATGGTGAAGCTTATAAATAAATGTCAGCAACTTTTGGGCTGTCCTCCTCCTTTTTTTTTTTTTTTTTACTTGTTTATTTTAGATTCGGGGGTACACATGTGTTACATGGACAAACTGTGTAGTGGTGGGTATGGAGTCCCAGGTAGCCCATTCCCCAGATAGTGAATATTGTGCCTGTAAGTAGTTTCTGAACCCTTCCCCTCTCCTCCCCTGTTATGGTTAAATGTATTACTTGTTAGTAGTGTCCTCAGTGTCTATTAGTTTCAGTCTTGAATGAGAACATGTGGTGTCCAGTTTTCTATTTCTGAGTCAGTTTACTTAGAATGATGATCTCCAGTTCTATCCATGTTGCGGCAGAGGACAGTATTTCATTCTTTTTAATGACTGTGTAGTAGTATTCCATGGTGAATATATGCCATAGGATGTATCCACTGAGATTTTATATATGGACTATTGGTTGTTAATGGGCATTTAGGTTGATTCCACATCGTTGCAATTGTGAATTGTGTGGTGTGCACATATGGGTGCAGGTATATTTGTTATATATATAAAATGACCTCTGTTCCTTAGGGTAGATACCTAGTAGTGGGATTGCCGGGTCAAATGGTAGATCCACTTTTAGTTCTTTGAGTAATCTCCATACTGCTTTCCATGAAGGTTGTACTAATTTACACTCCCACCAACAGTGTATAAGTGTTCTCTTTTCTCCTCATCTGTGCCAATGTGTATTGTTTTTTGATTTTTTAATAATGGCCATTCTCACTGGTGTAAGGTGGTATCTCATTGTGATTTTAATTTGCACTTCCCTGATTATGAGTGATGTTGAACATCTTTTCATATTTGTTGGCCATTGATATATCTTCTTTTGAGAGATGACCGTTCATGTCATTTGTCCACTTTTTAATGGGGTTATTTGCTTTTATCTTGCTGATTTGTTTGAGTTCTTTGTAGATTCTGGATATTAGTTTTTTTGTCAGCTGTATAGTTTATAAATATCTTCTCCCACTCTGTAGGTTGACTGTTTGCTTTGTTGGTTATTTCTTTTGCTTTGCAGAAGCTTTTTAGCTTAAATTCCACTTTATTTTTTTGTTTGTTTTAGTTGCATTTGCTTTTGAGGGGTTCATTCATAAATTCTTTGCCTAAGCCAATGTCCATAAGGGTTTTTCCTAGGTTTTCTTCTAAGATTTTTATGGTTTCAGGTCTGACATTTAAGTCTTTAATTCATCTTTGGTGAATTTTTGTATATGGGATGAAATATAGGGATATTCTAATGTCTGCAGGACTGAAGGCATTCAAACAAAAGTGTGAAGGTTAATATAGGTCTTTGACATATCTAAAATAGAAAAAAATGGGTGAAATTATTTGAAAGGGTAATCCATTCTTCCTTTCCCTGACTTTGTTTGTTTTAAGCTGTTTCTTCATTTCAGGATCTGGACTATAATAGCACACAATTAGAGATGTATGGCTATAAATATGCTTGTATTTGTTTGAGGGGAATGAGACTATTTCCTTCTAGTGTGAAGTCCCCAACTTGCCGTCTGGGTTCCTTTCCTTATATTTGTTTTCTCTTCTCTGTAACCTTCCTTTCTTACCAGGTTTTAGGGGGTATTGTTTGTTTGTTTGTTTTAAATATCTTGGAGGTGAAGAGTGCAGAAGTAAGTTACTGTAAGGTCAAAGACAAACTACTCTGCACTATTTTGTGAAGCAGAAACACCACCTTATCAGTTAACTTAGTGGAAACTTTTTAATGCCTTTGGGCATAAGTGTAAGTGCTACAACTTATCAATGGAAATACATTTTCTTCTAAATTTGAAACATTAAAAAAACCCTAAACTTTTATTATAGGGAAATCAAACGAACAAAGGGAAACAAGGTAATATAGTCAACCCTATGAATGAACGTTATTACACAGCTTTAATAACTCTTAGTTTATGGCCAATCTTATTTTGATTTTCCAATTCCCATTATTTTGAGGCAGTCCTAGATATCATATCATTTCTTTTGTAAATAGTATGGATTTATAAAAGATAAGAACTCTTATTTTTTGAACGATAACCACAATACCACTATTATATGTAGAAAATAATTTCTTAATATCAACTATGCAGTCAGTATTCAAATTTCCATGATCATCTCATACATAGTCTTTATAGTTTATTCAAATAAGTTCTATATAATTAGTTACTTTGTCTTTTAACTTTCTTTTAATCTTTATATTCTTCCCCTCTCTCTGACTTTTTTCACAATTTATGTGTTCAGTAAAGCTTGTTATTTGTTCAGTAGTGTTCCTCAGTCTGGTTTTTGCTGAATGTCTGCCCATGGTATTGTTTAATGTGATTCTGTGAATCATTTGTTTCCTGTAAATTGGTAGATTTAGGTTTAAAGTAGATTTGATCAGATTCATTTGACTTTTTTGGCAAGGATACTTCATAAGTGGTATTTTGTCGTTTCATTAGGAGGAGTAAAATATGGTCAGTTTTCTTCTTGTGGTGTTAGCAAGCACTGATAAATTTCCTAGATTAGTGTCAGTCTCAAGCTCCCATTATAATCTTAAAAATTATTGAATATCCTAAAAGGTTTTTGTTTATGTGAACGTATCATTGTTAGTGTTTATCTTATTAGAAATTAAAACCAAGAAATTTTAGGAGTGCCTATTATTCATTTAAAAATAATAACAAACTCATTGCATGTTTATATATATAACATGTCTATGAAAACTATTTTCCAGACAAAAATTTAGAAGATTGGTGTGGTTTTACATTTTTGTAAATCATTTTATTGTCCAGCTGAAAAGAGGAGCAGGATTCTTGTGTCTGCTTCACCTTTCACTTGTGATATTACATATTGTGCAGCCTGTGGAAACCTTGTATATACTCATGAGAGATACATCCTTTGAAAGGGTCTTGGGGGACCGCAGGGGTGCTTGGACCATGCTCTGGAAACTGCTGGTCTAGATCTTTTTTAACACTGGTTGTCAGAGGGTGATATTGTTAATTCTCTCATTCTTTTGTAATATATTAACTGGAGTATTTTTTTTTTTTAAGATGTAAGGTACACGGGCAACACTTTCGGGTCTCCCACTGTGGGAGCTTTTCTGGCCTCAATAAATCCTACTTTCTCACTTAAAAAAAAAAAAGATGTGAGGTACAATTCAGGGTTAGGTATACAAATGGTCATTATGTAGGTTCCCTCCTCCCACGGCAGTTTCCCACTACTGGCAAGTCCTTTCTTATAGTATTACGGTAAGCATTAGCTGGAGTATTTTATAAAGAGAAATTTCTTCTCATCAACTATTTAGTTACCCTGAGATATAGTTTGTAAAAATAAGGTAGACTAAATGCTGATTTTTTTCTTCTAGGGAGATAGAAGCTTTATTGCATTCATTTTGCCATGAGAGAAAGTGATAAAAGAGGACCACTAAGGCCCCTTTGTACTAATTGAAACCGCTTCCACTTTTCAGTGAAAGGAGAACTCTTCTAATACATACATTTAGTAGTATATCAAATAACATTATATATAATCTTTTTAGGAAGCTAGCTTGAAGAGTCTAAAAGGAATGAGAAACTTCAGGTTATCTATTGCTTTCACCTATTTCCTTATAGAAATGTTGTGAGGATTAACAAGATAATGTCTGTGAATAGTTTAAATTGCTTGTTTATTGTTAGATATATTATTAACTCCATAAAGAGAAAAATATAGACTCTTTTATAGGATGTTGAGTTTTGCTGCAGTTTGATTTTAGAAAACTCAACTGTCTAATCTGCTTCCAAAATTTGAAGCAAGACAGAGAGTTGTAAGCTGTCATAAATGATGAAAGCCAGAAACTAGGACTTGGAATGGAATGAATTCTGGAGAGAGAAGATGTGTGTCAGAGTAGAGTAAGCAGTAGATTAATTAAGCATAATAAAATTTCAATCCTTGTTCTTAAACAAATGAAAGGAGAAAGTCTTCTTAGTTCCTTACTTATGTATACTTGAGATGAAATGTGAGTCAGTTTTTCTCTACCTACTAGTTTTTCTTTTAATTGACTTCCAGAATTTTTACAATGCAAATAGGTTGAGATGAGTTTATTTAGCCAACTGTCTATAGATCTTAAAATATTTGGCAGTTTAAATAGTTATTTAATGCGGGTTAAAAGTGGGAAGGATGTAAGTTGAAGGATGGAAGAAAGCTGAACTAAATGAATAATCTGTCAGCAAAATAAATCTTTTCCAGTTAGACTTAATTTTTTGTTGTTTCTGGACCTAATGAAAATTGTTTTAGAGATTGGAACTTAATAGCATAGTTATGGTTTGAAGATGTCTGTTTTACTTATGTATTTGTAGACAATAAGAAGAATAAACTTAATTATCTTTATAAAGTATATTTGAAAAAATCAGATTCTTTTAGACTCTTATGAGAAGTACCATCATTATATGGAAATATTGCAGGTTAGAAAAGAAATTAAACTTTTTCATTGTTTTAGTCTGTTGTACATATTTATTAGTGGTGCATGGTATGCTTCCTCACAATTGTACTCTAACAGATAAGTATTGTTGAAAAAAGGTTTAGTGATCTGCCTCTCCGTCCAAGCTGGAAATTGAAGAGATGTTGTCTAGTTGTAAATGATGACTGTAGTGACTGAATGTTCGCCACAAAGGTTTTGGTTTACATAAACAGTAGATGCATATTGACTATACTCACACAATTATTATGTTTTCTGTTCCCTTTTTTTTCCTCCCTTCAAAGTATGGACCTTGGCTAGATGTGGTAGCTCATGCCTATAATCCCAGTACTTTGGGAGGCTGAGGTGGGTGTATTGCTTGAGACTAGGATTTCGGGACCAGCCTGGACAACGTAGTGAAATCTCGTCATTACAAAAAAAATTAGCTGGGAGTGGTGGTGCATACCTGTAGTCCCAGCTACTCAGGAGACTGAGATGGAAGGATTGCCTGAGCCCAGAAGGTGGAGGCTGCCATGAGCTGTGATCATGCCATTGCACTCCAGCCTGGGCGACAGAGTGAAACCCTGATTTTTTCTTTTTTTTTTTAAAGATATAAGCCTTGGAGCTTTAAAAAAAAGTAGTCGAGTGTGTGTGCGTGTGCTTGTAGTCCAGCTAAGTGGAAGGATGAGGTGAAAGGATTTCTTGAGTCCAGGAGGTTTAGTCTAGCTTGGACAAAATAGCGAAACCCCATCTCTTTAAAAAAAAAAAATCTACTTTGTTCTTGAAATAATTTGATAGCACATTTGAGACCTTGTTTTTAATATTACATTTGAAAATGTTAACTTTAAAAAAAAATATGGCCCCAAACAAGATAATGACATGGGTTTAAAAACAAACAAAAATGCCCATTCAGGGCATGTTCTAGTAAATAAAGGTTTTATGTAAAGACTTGGTAATCAAAGTTTTTGGTAATTATTGGTCTGAAAGCATAATATGGTCCTAAAGTTCTAAAATTTAGAGAACACTCTAAAGACTGTAAATAAACCTTCTGAGTGTTTATTATATAATTTTTTTTTAAGTGAGGGAGGATTTTGCTGAGGTGGTGAGAAGACGACCACTCTGATCACCATCCTTCATCTCCAAATCCTTTTGAGTAATGAAAACTCACTTTAAAAAAAAAAGTTGATCTAATTGCAGTCCCCACCCCTTGAAGTGGTGGCCTCTAATGACTACTTTAAGGAAATTTACGTTGTACAGCTATTAAGAAAATAATCCATTATGAAAAGTAGATAAATAGTCCTACATTTCTCAGTATGTCTAGTTATTTTATTTTATTTTTGAGTTGGAGTCTCACTCTGTCACCCAGACTGGAGTGCAGTGGCCGCTCCCGGCCACCGCAGCCTCGACCTGCTGGGCTCCGGCAATCCTTCTGCCTCAGCCTTCCAAGTAGCCACAATTACAGGCATGCGCTACACGCCCGGCTGACTTTTTGATTTTATTGTAGAGATGAGGTCTTGCTGCCCTGGTGGGTCTCGAACCTGCGGGCTCAGGCAATCCTCTCACCTCAGCCTCCCAAAGGCGCGGGGTTATAGGCTGAGCCACCGAGCCCGGCTGTCTAGTTATTTTTAATGGGCAAATTTGTGTTTGGAATGTAAGATAGACTACTTTGTCATAAGCTGTTACTTTCTTTGACAGTTTCATATTTGTCAACACTTAGTACTTTTCCTAAAATATGTGTTTTGCATATGCTTTGTAGTTGTATTTATTTTTGTCAGTTTATTACATTATAAATACATCACTTAGTTAATCTTACTCTTAGTAAGTTACTACACTTAGTATTACTTAAGTTAATATTTCTCTTACAAGTTTCTGTACCGGAAGTTCATACTGTGCTATTTAAAATAAATGCTATTAAACTTTATTTGACTAAAAATCACAAGGGAAATTTAGTCTACGACAGGCATTAAAAAAAAAATCTTCCTAGGTAATTCGAATTAAGGTGGATCATCAACAATATTTTTGAGAAACATTGATTTACAGGATTTATTAATAGTTCCTTGTTAGGTAAAACAATTCAAATCTGTTTTTTAAAGTGTTAATTTTAAAAATCTTACTTTTTCTTAGGTTTTTTTAGTGCTGTTAAACTCTTAGCATGTGACATGTAAAGATGGAGTAAGGAAACTTTGAGAAAATGCTATTCAAAAGTAATTACTAATCACAAGGAAATAATGAAAATGAATCTATGCTGATGACATGTTGTCATAAATACAAATAGCTATCCCTTATTTGAGAACTCTTACGTAGCAGATGTTTTGGGTAAGTGCTTTTCATTTACTTAATCCTAAATCTGAAGATAGGTGGTTGAATCTACATTATACTAACGAGCACCTGCCTAATTTTACATAGCAAATAACTGTCTCATTCCAAAATCCATCAGCTTCAATTTTTGTATAATGGGAAAATGCATGCTTAGGTGTTTAGTCGTGTGAGACTTGCTCTCGCAGTGTGGCTGACAACCCCAGTCACTCCCTCTGTATTTACCCGTTTTTGTGCGTGGGGTATGGAGAGCTGAGATTCTTGGTGGTGCCCTGCCCCTTCCTCCTGTCGTTTCTGTGGTTTTAGGTGTTGTTGATGCACACATTTTAGAACTATTTCTATATTTGTCTTCTCTGTCCTCTGGGAATAGATGTGATGGGAATGGATGCCATGTTATAATTTACAGTTTACAGATATGTAAATGGGCTTTATGTGATTTGGTTTAAGTGTTTCTGGATTTCTTGCTCTAGAATCTGCAGAGAGCTGGGCTGGGCTTCTACTTTTTCTTTACCTGTGAAAGATAACTTTGGCCTTGGAAAAGGAAGCAAGCTGAACAGAGTTCTTGTTCAACTTGGCAATGTTGTCCATTAGTGAAGGTTCCAGAACTAAAATGAGAATGGAAGCAAGAGATTAATAACTGCAGGATATCTCGATTTCCTTATGCAGTAGATACAGTTGAAAATCAAGGTCCAAGGACTAAAAGATCTTGGACTTTTCTGTAGCTTTATGATTCAGAGGAAAGTAACCTAACTTCTCTGATCCTTGATTTTTTTTTTTCTTTTTTTTTGTTAGAGTCATCATAGCCTTTTCTCAGGGTTGTTGTGAGGATCAGATGAGATGTTATTTGTAAAAACTATTTTGTCAAATGTAAAGTATTATTCCTACAAATGGTCAAATGATTTATATGACTGTTTCCTGTCCTGAATGTTTTGGGTCTTTTAAGCACTACTTTTTTCTTTTCTTTAAAGAAATGGGGATTTTTACTATGTTGCCCTCCTGACTTCAGTCAAGCTCCTGGGCTCAAGTGATCAGATTCTCCTGCCTCACCT
The DNA here is from genome assembly GCA_027257055.1 of Cephalopachus bancanus. Taxonomy (NCBI): domain Eukaryota; kingdom Metazoa; phylum Chordata; class Mammalia; order Primates; family Tarsiidae; genus Cephalopachus; species Cephalopachus bancanus. Next base: position 832,704 of record JAPVLO010000258.1, read on the forward strand.
CTTGAATAGCTGAAATGACAGGCATGCACAGCTATGCTTATTGACTGAGATTTTTCTGCAGTTCAGGCAGTGTCCTACATTTCAAGTTAAAATAAGACTTTCTGAAAATACTGTTTTTTAGCTTAAAAATCTTTTTTAGCATTTTTTTTAAAAAGACAAGATTATTGTTTGAGCTAGTTTTATTAATTTTTACTTTTTGCTACTTTCTCATTTTATGTTCTGTATGTGATTAAGCATCTCTAGCCCTCCTATATAATAATTCCTTGAACTTTGTAGGGCATAGCTCTAACTGGTTATCTTACCATTTACTGGTGACACATAGGCTTTTCATAGATGCTTATAGAGAGAAATGTTCACAAGGATGAGGGGCACATGGTGGAGGGAGAGGGCTTTGGTCTAATGAATATAATGATGTCTTTAAGGCCGGGCTCGGTGGCTCAGCCTGCAATCCCGCGCCTTTGGGAGGCTGAGGTGAGTGGATTGCCCGAGCCCGTGGGTTTGAGACCCGCCTGGGCAGCGAGACCTCATCTCTACAATAAATCAAAAAATCAGCCGGGCGTGGTAGTGCATGCCTGTAATTCCGGCTACTTGAAAGGCTGAGGTGGAAGGATCGCCAGAGCCCATCAGGTTGAGGCTGCGGTGGTCGGGAGCGGCCACTGCACTCCAGTTTGGGCGACAGAGTGAGACTCCAACTCAAAAAAAAAAAAAATGATGTCTTTAAAATAAATCACACATTAGATCGCCTAGTTTTAATAGAGCTTTAAATGTAAAATGTTAGCACATTTTTAAAAGTAAAAAAATATATTTTTACAGCTTAAAATATTATCTTAAATGTAATACATTAATTTCTTTAAAGAGTTACATGCCCGTGATAAAATTTTGAATGGTGCAGACAATTATTATTATCATTATCTTAAGTATCCTTCCAGCGATAGTTTCTGCTTTTACTAACAAACATGTGTGACTGTCCCCAGAGATTTTTTTTTCCAGGTTTTAATATCATAATGAATTTGAAGTCTTCAATGAATTTGAAGTCTTTTGTTAGAAATATTATGACTATGAGTTTGAAATGTAAGTTCTGAAGGGCAGATTTTTTTCTTAGCTGTAAGTATATGTTTACTCTTTATATTAATTCTGAGAATTTAGTTTGTATGGTTTCTATGATTGCATCTTTTAAAAAATTGCAATAAAATATTTTTTTGCCAAGTCTGGATTTTGGGGACGAAATCTGGCCTGGATATAATGGTTTGGAGCTAGTCTGTCTATGGTGGTGCTTCTTAGTCTTGAGTGTACATTATCACTTTGAAAACTTATTATTAGCCGGGCTCGGTGGCTCAACCTGTAATCCCGTGCTTTGGGAGGCTGAGGTGAGTGGATTGCCTGAGCCCGTGGGTTCGAGACCCGCCTGGGCAACTTGGTGAGACCTCATCTCTACAATAAATCAAAAAATTAGCCAGGCATGGTAGCGCGCCTGTAGTTTCAACTACTTGGAAAACTGAGGCAGAAGGATCGCCGGAGCCCAGCAGGTTGAGGCTGCGGTGGCCGGGAGCGGCCACTGCCCTCCAGTCTGGGTGACAGAGTGAGACTCCAACTCAATAAAAAAAAAAAGAAAAGAAAAAAGTTTATTATTACATACCTTGGTTGGGTCCACCCAGATAGTTTCTGATTCAGTAAGGTCTGGGTTGGTGCCTGAGAATTTGCATTTCTAACGTGATCTTAATTAACATCACGCTAATTATCTGTGTTAATCAAACCGTGTGAAACTAGACATCACATGAGAAGGTGGCAAAGGTATAAAAGAGCCAGTAGTTTAGTGGAGGCAGTGAGTAGATGTGGGTGAGGTGTTATCCTGACCTGAAGGAGGAGAACATTTCAACTAGTTTTATAAGTTTGGAAAATCCTGTGTATTATATTTTTCTCAAAAGTTCCGAATACACACACACACACACACACACACACACACACACACACACACACACACACACACACACACACACACGAGTTTGAGATGGAAAATGGAAAAGCAAGGTTTTAAAGTTATGAGTACCTGATTGAGGGACATTGTTCCATTCTGAAGCTAGCAGGCGAAGCGGGTTTGGTGTGGGGGTGGTATTGGCAAAAAAGGAGAGTTATCTGGGTTTATGACAGAAAGAACATGGTACAGTAAAAAGGCTCTAGTAGAGTTTAACCAGTTCTAAAGTAACCTTGCCTGAGTTTGGATTTTAGCCATATTCAGGAATCACTAACTGGTGCAAGTTTTCTTATTTTTTACAGATGAGTGCTAGATGTAGTAGGTACCCAGTTAATGATTTTTCACTTTTAACTGATGGTCTTTTTTGGTTTTGAATTGATGGTGTACCACTGAATTCATTTTAATTTTGTGAATGCAGAGGTTTATGTTTTTTGTATTTATTATTTTGAATTAACATCTTTTTATATTGAATTTCACAGTTTTACTCTAATACACTATAAAAGGGGGAGGTGAATAAATGCCTTCTCTTTTAATCGCTTTAGCAGATTAGGTAGGCATGAATGTCAGGAATTTGTAGCCTCCAGTTAAGTGAAACCCTTGTTTATGGTGACCATATAGGGTTTCCCTGTTTGGTTCCATAGCTGCTAGCTACATGTGGCTGCTGAATGTCTACAGTGTGACTAGTTTTGAGATTTGCTGTAAGTATAAAATACACACTGTATTTTGAAGACTTTCTGTGAAGAAATACTAATCTCAAAATATTAATATTAAAATGTTAAGCATCTCAATATGTTATATGAATTTCATGTTAAAATGAAACTTTTGATATATTGAATGAAATAAAACCTATTCTTTTTTTTGTTTTGTTTTGTTTTTGAGTTGGAGTCTCACTCTGTCACCCAGACTGGAGTGCAGGGGCCTCTCCTGGCCACCGCAGCCTCGACCTGCTGGGCTCCGGTGATCCTTCCGCCTCAGCCTTCCGAGTAGTTGATAAAACCTATTCTTAAAATTAATTGTACTTGTTTCTCTTTACTTTTTTATGTGGTTACTAGAACATTTAAAATATATATTACAGATTGGTCCCTCCCTTTCAAGTTGGGGTCCTGTTGCCCAGGCTAGAGTGCAGTAGCATAATCACAGCTCACCACATCCTTGTCCTCCTGGACTCAGGTGATTCTTCCGCCTCAGCTTCCCAAGTAACTGGGACTACAGGAATGTACCATCACACTCAGCTAATTTTTAAAATTTTTTTAGAGATGGAGTTTGCTGTGTTGTCCAGGCTGGTCTCAAACTCCTGGACTCAAATAACCCTCCCACCTTGGCCTCCCAAAGTGCTGGGATTACAGATATGAGCCCCCACGTCTGACCAGATTATGTCTATTGGACAAAACGACACTAGAGGGAAAGAAAATCACAATAGAATTATCTACCTTCTAGTACTTTGGCATTTGTCAGTGGATGAAAAAACTTTATATGAAAGGAAAAAGGTGAACTAAATAGTGAATTATATAAGGTCATAAAAAAGATGAACACAACCCTGTTACCTTTACATTGCTTTGCAAAAGCAATTTGTGTGGATATTTTAATATAGTGGTGAAAAATCTTATAAATACTGATTATAAAAGCAACTTCTTATTTTAAGAAGGAAAAAAAAAACCATTTGTTACATGAATCCTTCAAGGAGGGGAGTCATAGTTTTTTTATTTTTTTTAAACAGTCATACTAATTTATGTAGATAGGGCTTGTCAGTTTGAGGAAAATGTACACGCAGTATCTGATTGATCATATCGGCCTCATTTTGGTAATTATAAAAAAAAGATTTAGTGTTATGCCAGTGATAATGTTTATTATATGGACCAGTGCTTCTCAAACTGCTGCCGGATATTTCTGGGCAGGAGAGGATAGGGCTCTTGTATTCTGAACGGTTCAAATTATACTAGCATGGTTGCCTAATTCTTTGAAGTCTTCCGGTCTGTTCCTTCCTCTGCCAGTACATTTAGTGCTCTAGGAATATGTCATATAAGTACAGTGCCTCTGTGAACCAGGGTGTCATGGCATATTTCCTAGAAGAGTACGTGGATCCCAAAATTAGAAATAACATCTGAGAAAATGATGAAATCTGTCAGGTGAAATACATCTTGATCACCTTTATGAGTTGTGGACATACCATAGTAGAATATAATGTTGCCCCTTTCTTTTTCTCTTTTATACTACCTCTAACTATTCTTATTTGGAGGATAATTCTGTTAAAGAGTAACTCTCCCTACACCACCCCCATCACATACACAAAAGTTTTTCCTGTATCAGGAGACCTGAGTTTATAAATTACAACTTTTAAGCACAAAATTTTCAATTTACAGCACTTTTTGATTATACATAAAATAACCAACTTCACTAAATACTTAAATAGATATAGTTAATTGCACATTATGGGTCTTACTCTTTCTTAGCCTCAATTTCCTCACTTGTAAAATGGGGTGACCGGGCTCAGTGGCTCAGCCTGTAATCCCAGCACTTTGGGAAGCTGAGGTGAGTGAATTGCCTGAGCCCGCGGGTTTCAGACCCACCTGGGCAACTTGGTGAAACCTCATCTCTACAATAAACCAAAAAAAATTAACCGGGCATGGTAGTGCGTGCCTGTAGTTCCAGCTACTTGGAAGGCTGAGGCAGAAGGACCGCTGGAGCCCAGCGGCTCAAGGCTGTGGTGGCCGGGAGCGGCCACTGTACTCCAGTCTGGGCGATAGGGTGAGAATCCAACTCAATAAAAATAAAAAATAAAAAATAAAAATAAATAAGTATAATGGGGTTAATATTGATCTCTGTGTTGATATGTACATTAATATGAATAATGATGATGATAATAGAAGCTAGGTTTTATTACTAGCCATTCTTGTAAGCTCCTGTTTCGTAAATGAACAAATGGTCGTGTCTGGGATTCTACCTGTGCCTACTGTGTTCATTTACTTTATGCCCTAATGCTGTTGACTGTTACATTATTTAGTACACAAGGTACTCACTAAATGATAGGTTAAGAATAAACACAGAACAAAGCTATAACAACAAAAACTGATTTAATGGAAGGAGTAACAGATAAACAAGAAGTTAAAGGGCTGAAATATTTGCCCAAGGTCATTCTACTAGGAGATGAGATATAAAGACAGGTCTCAAGCCTTGGTCCTTCTGACTGTGTAGGCAACTGGTTTGATCAGTTGAGCCTTTACTTATCTGTGTAATGTAGAGAATAGGTATCTTGGAAGCATTAGTTACATATAACTTGTTAATGTAGTGTCTGACTCATAGATACTTAAAGAATGTTACAGTGATGATGATTAGTACCGTAGGTATCTAATGACAGTACGTCTGTAATACATCCTTTTCTACACTTTTCTCTAATTTACCACACTTTTCATTTTGAAATGTTTTTAATAATATAAAAATCTTCATTGGTTTTTTTTTTTTCCCCCTGAAACTTGTAACTGTTTTGCTTTTTCTGCTTCATTGTCACACAAATTTCTCTGGTCTGTGTCCTTCTTGTGAAGTTAGTGTTCAATTATTGCCATTCTCATCAAGTCTTGGACAGTTCTTGCTATAAATACTTGTACATTTTTATTGTGCCTTCTCTTTCTGTGTCTTAGTGCCTTTGTTTCCCTTTGTTGTGCACCCTCTTTTACTTCTGATTTATATACATACCGTATGTTTGACAGTGGTCTTTATTCAGTAGATAATTTTTGGATACTGTGATATATCAGACATTGCCAGGTGATATGCATACAATGATGGATTTAACTGAATCCCTCCCCTCTGAGAAGTCAGACAGGAAATATGCGTTCATGAATGGGATGAGTGTTACAAAAGTGTAAGTGTTTCTTAAAGTGAGGTTCTGGTCTAGCAGTATCATCACCTAGGAACTTGTTAGAAATGCATATTCTTGGGCCTTACCCCAAGCCTATTGTAGCAAGCACTCCAGGTGGTGCTGACACATGTTAGAGTTTGAGAACTTCTGGTATAGGCTCTTCTGAAAGCTTATAACAGAGGGAGATATTCTTATGAGGTAGTTGTGGAGTGTGTATGAAGGTTATCCTTAGGGTAAGTGACTTTTAAGCTCTTTCATTCCCCTCTTTTTCCTCTCTTTACAACCTCTTAGCACTTCTGTTTGTTTCTATTGCTGTCATACAGAGTTGTGCATGGTACTCAATAATGCCTTTTGTTCTCTACCTCATAACTTTTCAGTTGATTGGGAAAGTAGGAGATTCCTGTAAATGCCACTATAAAGTTTACCCTAGGAAAAATCATTTTCTATGTGCTGTTTTCTTATTCCCTCATTTTGTTTCCTTGGCCACTCCTGACTGGGGTAAATTTTGTCAGAGACTTTAAACAGCTTCCTGTAGCTGATTGCAGAGTTTCAAATACTACTAACATGTATAACCCATGATGTCTGTAGTATATTTGCTTAATGCCTTTTCGTGGCTAGTTATATCTCCTAGACTATTTGATTTGATTTGATTTTCTGAGTCAGAGTCTCACTCTGTTGTCCAGGCTCACCGCAGCCTCTACTTCCTGGTCTTAGGCAATCCTTTTGCCTCAACCTCCCAAGTAGCTGGGACTGCAGGTGTGTTCCACCATGTCTGGCTGATAGTTTTTGTAGAGTTGAGGTCTCAAACTCCTGGGCTCAATTAAAAAATTTTTTTTGTAGAGTTGATATCTCACTGTTGCTCAGGCTGGTCTTGAACTCTTGGGCTCAAGCAATCCTCCCACTTCAGCCTCCTAAAATGCTGGAATTAGATATGTGAACCACCAAGTCCAGCCAGCATTTTCTGCATCCTTGTCCAATAAACATTGGTTAAGGAGAGTGAATCTTTTCTTCCACATCTTTGCTTCCTTTCCTAAACCCTTTAATCTCTTTCTCTCTCTCTCTTTTTTTTTTCTTTACACAAAAGCGACTTTTGGGGAGTCTGTAGTCTTTTAAGCCAAATATTTTCTTTTGTTAAATATCAGAAAAGAAAAAAATGTAAATAGAATTGGTCCTAGACAAAATCATTTCCAAATATTACAAAGTAATTTTAAAAAACATGATCAATGTTCTGTTTTTAACTTTGATAGGATTTTTGATTGATGTGAATTTGGAAGCTACTATTCTTTATTTTCCCTTTCAGTGGTACAAGAATACAACAAATATTTTGAGTGACGGCAGATAGTTGTAAATGGGATTTACTATGGAAAACTTTTGTTAACACTTTGGCCTTTTTTAGGGGTTGCTTGCTATGGACTAAGGGGCTTTCTCTATAGTCATGTATTACTTCCGTACAAATGGGGATTAGGCTGCTAACATGAAGTAGAGGTCAGAAGCTTTTAATGTCAAAAAAAAAAAAAAAAATCTATGTGAAAGTATATGGTTATATTTGACATTCTACATTTGCTTTTATTCTATGCAGTTTCCTAAGTGTCCCTTCTAAAATATAGTACAGGGATATTTTAGCTTGAGTTTAAATTTTAAAAAATTATGTGCTTTTTAAAAAAATTTGGGGATATTTAGTAAACTGAATCTGTAAACAATTAAAATAAGCAATTGAGCATAGCTACTTTATCATATTACTTTGCAAGTTCACTAGTTTATTCTCTTAACTCTTTAGTGTTATATAACACAAATAATAATTCTGCATTTGTTTTGGAGATTGTTCACTAAATTTAATTTACTGAATTAAATTTTTATTTATACTGATGATGTCCATCTGTATGTAAACATAAGTTTTTATTCTAACATGAGGCAAAAAGATCTGTCCTCTTGGTTGTCCGATAAGAGGAACATAAATAACTGTATTACTCATTAAAAAAGAAAAACTGGAAGAATTTCAAGTATTTAGTTTCTCATTAAATTTAGATGGGATGATAGTCCTCCAAGCTGAACTTTTCCTCATGCTTAATGAGTGTCTGCATTAATAACTCTTAACTTGATTCTGGTTTAATTTCTTTTAAAGACTCAAGGATAATTGTTGTTTATATTAAATATAGCATATTAGGCTGCTAATGCCAGATGCAAGAATCTGTTGGTATCTAGGATTCATGGTTTTTCTTAACTGTCAAGTCTGACATAAAAATTCCTCTGGGTTTCTTAATCTTTCTAGATAAAGTGCCACAATTTTTTGAATAAAGGATGAGGACTGTTTGCCTTGGTGCTCTCTTCTCCTGCACCATGATGCCTACCTTGTAATTTTTCTCCCCTATGTACATTGGACGCTTTTTAGGCCTTATCTTACTGACGTAGATCTCTCTTTTATTTTCTCTCCCTGAGAAAAAACTTTTTCCTTTGCTGTGATGATGCCACACTCTTCAGTTTTCTCCTGATTCTTTGGACACTCCTTCGCAATCTTTTTACTTTATTACTTCCTAAATGTTGATATTCTTTATGGTCCTATTCTAGTCCCTCTTCTGAATCTATATGGGATTTCTCGGCAATCTCAACCACTCCCATAACTTTAGTTTCTGTATGTTTGCTGATAGTTTTTTATTTTATTGAGGTATAATTGACATACAGTAAACTGCATTTCTTTGAAATGTACAGCTTGACAAGTTTTGGCCCATGTATATACCCAGTTTCCTTCACCCTCAAAAGTTTACTCATGTTCCTTTCTAATCCCTTCTCCCAGTCCAAGGCAACCACTGATCTGCTTTTTGTTGCAGTACATTACTTTTCATTTTCTAGAGTTTTATGTAAATGCCACCATACATTATGTACTTTTTTTTTAATATGGCTTCACTCAACACATTTTGAGATTTATCTGTGATACCTGTATTCGATTTATTATGGCTTGTTTCCTTAAGCCTTTCAGATTGTTCTCTCCCAAGCCTTGGAGTATTTTCCCATGTGCTTATGATATATGTTCAATACTTCGCTTAAATCTAAGAAAGGTGTCTGCTGTTTTTTTCTTTTCAGAATTCTGGTCAGCAAATTCTAGCTACCTGAACATTCCTGAACTCCTACTTTCATCTCTTCAATTCAGGGAGATTGCTGGGCTCTGCCTGGTTCTTCCTCACTGTGCTGCAGTAAGTGTAGAGCTCACTTGGTTTGTTTTCTGTCTCTCAGGGGTCATTGTTTTATGCTGCCTTATATTCTGTATCTGAAAATCATTATTTTATGTATTTGATCTAATTTTTATTGTTTTTTCAGGTATGGTGGTAAATCTGGTTCCATTTATTCCAACTTGGCTGGAAGTGAGTTTCATTACTGACCGTCCCTGTATTTTCAGCCTGCAGTTTTCCTCTTGAGCTTGAAATCTTGTGTACCAGTCTGCCTATTGGGCATTTCTGCTTTTTTCCTAAAACTTAGTAATTTTCTCCTGCTAAAACTTAACTGTTCTTGTGTTCCCTAATTTGTGAGTAGTTCCACCATCTACCTAGTTTTTCCAAGTTATTGCTGTGAATGTTCTGAATTGACATGAATGTCTTTCTCTTTTCCTGCCTCACCCTCGTGTCACATACTTTCATTCACTATATACTGTCAATTTTAGTTCCTAGATATTGCTCATATTCATTCACTTCTCTTCTGTCCTCATTACTGCCGGGCTAGTTCAGGCCACTATTGTGGATCACCGGTGGTAGATCCAAATTAATTTGTAGTGAGAGTTAGCTGTTAAAGATACAAGTCTATTCATGTAATTTTCCTGTTGTCTTTAGAAGAAGTTTGAAAGAACATTTAAGGTGGTTGTAAGAGTCTTCCATTCTGGCTTTTGCTCATTGTTCCACTTCAGTCTCACCTCTCAAATATTCTATTCTTCACATTCTCGACTTTAGAAATACTGGGTACCTTAGATGTAATCTTCTCTCCCTCACCCTCAAATCTTAAGGTGTACTATCCTTTACCTGAAGGAATTTCATCCCGAATAGGCTTATATGTATTAGATGTACTTCAGAAATTTTTCTTTATCCCAGATCTGTGCTAGGTACCTGATCCTGCACTCTGTTTCAATGACTTATTTGCCTCTTTCAGGAATTTTATGTGTCATATTTATTTTTGTATTGACTTTGTCTAAAACAGCATATGAGTCATATGTTAATGTTCTGAATTAGAGACCATATTCATACTTGACTATAGAGAAAAGTGAGTTGAGAACAAAAATGTGAAATCTTTGCTTTTGACAAACCTGTTCCAGAGTTCTTGGACCACAAGGGCAGAGGCTGAGTTGCTTCTTTTCAGAATAGTTTAGAAATGCAGCATTTCAGGCCTCCTGACAGGCTCCCTGAAGTTGGAATCTGCATTTTAACTGATCCACAGGTGATGCATGTGTGTCTTAAAGTGTGAGAAGCCTTGGTCTAGTTTATTGGTCATTCTTTTTAGCTGCATCTCAATATCACCTGGGAAACTGATGCCCATTATTTAATCCTTTGGTGTAGATTTTGGGCAATGACATGTTTTGTAAAACTCACTGGGGGATTCTAAGGGGAGCCCGGAGTAAGAACCTGAGTCTTAGCTTAAGTCCTCTCTCATTTGAGAAAGTATCAGTTCATATTTAGATTGTGAGCTGCTTTCACATATTCATTCTAAAGCTTAAACTTTTGGAGTGTGGTAATATGTAATTAGACCTGGGACTAATTGGGAATGTCAGATTGGCAGGTGTGGCCACTTTAGATCGTACACCTCAGACTCTAAAGTGTATGTGAATCACCTGAAGCCCTTATTAAAATACAGATTTTGTTTAAGGAGTTTGGAATTTGTTTAAAGGCTTGAGATTGCATTTTAAACAAGCTTCCAGGCAATGCATTAGAAAACTAATATAGATGCTAAGTGACTTTAATATAAACAAACAAATTAGCACTTCCTACTGTTACCATAACTTTTCCTCAGAGTACAGCTGTGGTACCTAGCACCTTAGCAAGCTGAAGGGATTCTTGGATTGTTACTGAACAGAATAAAGGGCATTTAAGTGCTGGCAATCCCCAGTACCTGTGATAACTCCCTTTCCCATGGGGTGGTGGAGCTCTACCAGAACTAGGCATTATGAACAGCTTTCTATATCAAGAAGGGAAGCCAGTTTTCCCAAGAACTTTGTTTGGTTGATTCATGGAAGGTATTATCACTTTGCTTTTGCACAGGGGACAAAAGGGCTATCTTTTTAGCCATAGACTTAGAACTGATGCAAAGCTTCGTGCTATATGGAAGGACATGCCCCTTCCCCCAAGAAATGTATTAATCACATATACTACCTTATTGTTATGATTTTTTTTTTTTGAGTTGGAGTCTCTTTCACCCAGGCTAGAGTGCAATGGCACACTCAAGGCCACCCCCAGCATCGACCTGCTGGGCTCTGGCGATCCTTCTGCTTCAGCCTTCCAAGTAGCCGGAACTACAGGTGTGTGCTACCACGCCTAGCTAATTTTTTATTTATTGTAGGGATGAGGTATTGCCAAGTTGCCCGGGCTGGTCTTAAACCCGTGTGCTCAGGCAATCCACTTGCCTTGGCCTCCCAAAGTGCTGGGATTACAGGCTGAGCCACGGAGCCCAGCCTTTTAGGATTTTTAGTCACATTATAACTGTTGGATTGACTAGGCCCTGTCTGCCCACCCCCACTCCCACACTTTGCTGGTGCTTTGGTTGAATCGTATTTGTATTTAAGATGTGGCTCAGCCTGTAATCCCGTGCCTTTGGGAGGCTGAGGTGAGTGGATTGCCTGAGTCCACGGGTTCGAGACCCTACTGGGCAGCGAGACCTTATCTCTACAATAAATCAAAAAAAATCAGCCGGGTGTGGTAGCGCATGCCTGTAATTCCGGCTGCTTGGAAGGCTGAGGCGGAAGGATCGCCGGAGCCCAGCAGGTCGAGGCTGCGGTGTCCAGGAGCGGCCACTGCACTCCAGTCTGGGCAACTGAGTGAGACTCCAACTCAAAAAAAAAAAAAAAAAGATACATTTTATATGCAATTATGTGTAACCAAATATTTATGCTAATTGAGTGGTGGGTGCCTTCCATCTATCATTCGAATCACTGTTGTGCCAATAAAAGTGCTATTTCCTTGAGTCACAGAACTGGAATATTCTGATATTTTCGCAGAAATCTTGGTTTTTCTCTTTCTTTTAAATAATGTCAATTAATTATTGTTAATCTTCTTGCTCTCTCAGGTTTACAGCAGCTGTTTTAACATGTTTCAGTTCTTAAATTAAGCTTGATCTAACAGTTTTACTAGTATAGGATGATTTCTTATCATTGAGATAAATTAGTACTTCCAGTTGTGTTTGATTTTTCTGCGATTTACCACAATACAAATAAAGATGTTTTAAGTCTGAATTTTTAGGCCTAAACTAAAAGTTACAGGATTAAATGAGTTATTGTCTACATTTGTCAGACTAACATTAAAAAACAATTTGAATTTGAAATAAAATGAGTGGGTGAATTTTTAAAAAATAAGCACTGAAAATATTCAAATGAAAAATACTTGAGATTCAAATTGCATCCATTTAAAAAACTGACCTTTTAGTAGAAAACTCCTCCTCTTTAAAAGTAGCTTAGTTAAGAGTTTTTAAACAAACTAAATCAGGATTTTCTGCAAAGTAGAATATTTAGCAGTATTTTTTGCTAAAAATAGAAATGTGATTTCAAATACTGTTGTTGACAAAGCTATCACAATAAATATGTAGAAACCTATCAGATAATTTTAGTTGATGTTTTATATTTTGTTTCTTTACTGATGATGGAGAACAAAAATGTGAAAACTCATGATAGAACATTTTAAATTTAGTAAAGAACTCTTTGTCAAATCCTAAATCCAATTCTTTGCTTATAAGCCATGTTTCAGTCTCTCACAAACTAATTTAAATCCTCCCAGGAATGCATAGTGTCCCTGCCAAAGGTTTTCACATGGTGATTGATGAAAAGATTTGCTGCAGAATATGCATTTTTTGTAAATACATTTCAGGAACAGGTTAATACAGAGATTGGGAAAGAACATAAATGTATGGTGCCCCATATTTTTATCTTATTTTATGACTGAACTCTTTCCAAAGAATATTTGAAAAGACACGTTTCCTTCAGTATCACAACTCTGAAGTTTTTTTTTAAAATATAAAGGCTTTAAAGTGACTTGTATTGAAATCCTTTCTTTAATCAGCTCAGGTCATCACATCTATCAGATCGTTGTCTGTATTTTTTTGAAAGGTATATTTTGCCAGTGAATATCTTTGTATTACTTGGTAAATTAAATATTTAAATTCCACTATTGCTGTTGAAATTCAGGGTCTTTGTATTTGTATGCGTAATTGCTTTCATGTTTTCTTTTCTTTTTAATTAATGTGGTAACATATACATAATATAAAATTTACCATTTTAGCCATTTTAAGTGTACAATTCAGTGGCAGTAAGTACATTTGCATGTTGTACATCCATCACCACCATCATTACTATAACTTTTTCATTTTTCCAAACTGAAACCCAAACTGAAAGCTTGCAGCCACCATTCTACTTTCTGTCTCTACTAATTTGAATACTTTACAGATGTGAAATTATACAATATTTGTTCTTCTGTAACTGGTGTATTTCATTTAGCATAATGTCTTCAAAGGTTAATCTGTGTTGTAGCATGTGTCAGAATTTCCTTATGCAGGCTGAATAATGTTCCATTGTATGTATACCGTATAACACATTTTATTTATCCACTCATTGATAGTTTGATAGGCACTAAGTTGCCTCTTTTATTTTATGGCCTATATTTAAAATTCTGATTCTGTCAGTACCTTCTAAGTGCCTTACAAATGGTTCAGAAATCCACTATGGAAGGGACCAAGGAATTTAAGCATTGGAATTATTTCTTCTTTTTCTTTCTTAATTTTTTTTTTCTCTTTGAGATAGCATCTTGCTGTGCTGCCCAAGCTAGGCTCAAGCAGTCCTCCAGCTCAGCCTCCAGAGTTGTTGGGACTACAGGCACATGCTGTACTGGGCTCATCTCTGATTTTCTCATTGTCTCTGAGTCTTTGTTTTGCTGGCCTAGCCTAGGTATGGGAATAGCTTGATACTCTGGCCAGAACTAAACTGAAATAAACACCTGATGAGGCAGCTGTATTCGGAGAGATGGAGCTAAGATATGGAATAATAAGAGCTGGGATGCTAATGGGTTCCTTGAACACTTAACCTAGCAGGGGAAGCCTCAGGTGCAAAATCGTGCCAAATTTTTTTTAACCAGTTCTCTCATTAGGTTACAGTTTACTTGTTGTGGTTTTTTTTTTTTTTTTTTTTTTTGATCTGGTGTCTCACTCTGTTGCCCAGGCTGGAGTGCAGTGGCACACTCAAGACCACCCCAGCCTTGACCTGCTGGACTCTGGCGTTCCTTCCACCTCAGCCTTCCAAGTAGCTGGAACTACAGGCGTGTGCCACCATGCCTGGCTGATTATTTATTTATTATAGAGACGAGGTTTCGCCAAGTTGCCTGGGCTGCTCTCCAACCCGCAGGCACAGGCAAAACACTCACCTTAGCCTCCCAAAGTGCTGGGATTATAGGCTGAGCCACCAATCATGGCCAACTATAATTTACTTTTCTTGGAGATTGTATATATTTACATTTATTTACTGGATTTCTTTTCTGAATTGCCTGTTTGTTTGTTTATGGTGTATTTTCTATTCATTCACCTACAGTAAAAATTTAAGTGTGAAGAAACAAAAATACTTTAAATTTTATAAATGTAATATTTTGCTTTATTTAAAAACTTTTACTTCATATATTGTGCTTTATGCATTTCCAGATACCGAGTTCTTTCTGTGTTTATTCTAGCACCTGTGGATTTATTGATTGTGGATTTATTACTATAAGATGTATTTGTATAGAATTATTTCTTCCCATTATACTGGTCTTATACTCTGTGCTGTATGTAATACAATGAAGGATTGCTTTGACATAAAATTTTGTATTGGGTCCCACAAATTGTTATTCTTTCCTTTAAAGCACTTGTATTATAACTTGCAAATTGTGTTTTTGCATAATCAAAATGAAAGCGTGCAGTGTAAACAGTACCCCAAATAGATTAGCATCTCAGCCTGTTGATTAGTTCATCCAAATCTGACCTCTCTGTACTCAGAAACACAGTAAAAAAGAATGAATATTGGCTCAGTGCAGTGGCTCATGCCTGTAATTACATCGCTTTGGGAGGCTAAGGCGGGAGGATTGCTTGAGCTCGGGAGGTAGAGACTAACCTAGCAACATAGTGAGATCTTGCCTCTACAAAAATTCAAAAAATTAGCTGGGCGTGGTGGCACCTGTAGTCACAGCTACTTGGGAGGCTGAGGCAGAAGAATTGCCTGAACCCAGGAGGTTGAAGCTGTCGTGAGCTGTGATGGTGCCATTGCACTTCAGCCTGGGTGACAGAGTGAGACCCTCAACTCAAAAAAAAAAAAAAGAAACAAGTTAAAGTATTAATTCAACCCTTGAGCTTTATGTGAAGGAATAATTGAGATAATATGGCCTCTCTTTACTGTAACAAGGAGATTTATAAAGTTAGATTCTGATCGGCTTTCAGTTAAGAAAGAATGTTTAGCTAGAGCCAGTGGTATTTACCAACTACGCCTGTGAAAACATTCCTTTTTACCCTCAGATGTTCACTCAGCCTTCTGTTTTCCAAGTGACATTATTATAGTCTTTAGTAGTTAGAGAAATTAAAAGCACATTTAAAAAGCACAAATAGCAGAGTCTTCGTTATTATAAAATTACTACTTTTTATGATAATGCAAGTGTGAGAGGATTTCTAAAAACTTGGAGAATTGAAGTTTAATTGCTAATCATCCTTTGACTTTTTAGGGACACAAACCATAAAAGTTTAAAGCATATATATTCACTTTTTTTTGGTGTATGTGGTTTTTGTTGTTGTTGGGTTGCTTGATGAAAAGAGGAAATATGGCCATTTAAGAAATTTTGGATATTCTTTTTTCTATGTTTCTTCATTGACCAAATCAGCAATGTAATGAAGTCTTTAGTTAGGATAAAGAAACATGATGAATCTGTCCTATCAAATTCAAGATATTTTTCTAGGCACAATACCTCCTTAGAATGCTGAATGCACCAAACCTCATTCATTGGCAATCTTTTAACCTGCCAATCTTTTGTCATCTTTAATCATTTTATTTACTTAAAGAATTCGGTAAGGATTTTCTGGTTAGAAATGTGAGAAAACTTATATTGGGGATTTAATTGTGATACTTAGGTTGTTATCAAAGTTTTTTTTCCCCCTTTTTGTCATACTTTTTCCTGCTTCAGCTTTTTCTTCCACAACTTGGCGCTGCAAGAAAATTACTTAACTTCTGAGTCTTAGATATATATATATATATATTTTTATTTTTTGAGTTGGAGTCTCACTCTGTTGTCCAGGCTGGAATGCCGTGGCACACTCATTGCCACTCCAGCGTCGACCTGCTGTGATTCGGTGATCCTTCCGCCTCACCCTTCCAAGTAGCTGGAACTACAGGTGTGCGCTTCCACACCCAGCTAATTTTTTATTTTTATCTAACCAAATCGCTCAGTCTGGTCTTGAACCTGGGGGCTCAGGCAGTCCACTCGCCTCAGCCTCCCAAAGTACTGTTATTACAGACTGAGCCACCGAGCCCAGTCGAGTCTTAGATTTTTAATCTGTGAAAGGGGTATTTATGTAATTGTCTAACTGTGCTAAGCATATAGGAGAAGTTTCTATCAGTATAACTGCTAGTTAGCCTCATTTCTGCCTTACCTAATTGCTTTCATGGTTCTTCATCTAGTTTATTATACTGTTTTTAAAACTTTACATTACCGTTGCTCAAATAATTAATTTTACCTGATGTTAACTCTTGTCTTGGGGAAGTTTTTCTGAAAAAGCATGTCTATGGTCAACCTACATATGTCAATATAAATCCCCAAAACATTGCTTCCTAATATGTGTCAATTTAAAAAACTTTCTGGAATCACATTTGAAGAATTTAGTAATTTTCTCTGCGGCAGTGTGTCTCAGAGGCTAGACATTCACATACTACTACCATTTCTACAAAGTGCTTTGTTAACACTTACTTAATATTTTTAAAACTTAGCCTTAATTGTACCCCATGTATTTAAAAGAGAAAAAAAAATTCAGCCTTGGCTAAGCCATGGTATCTGTGAGATTACAGGTTCAGTATATTAGCTATATTTTTTTCTAATGTATGTTGAAGTAATTGCATAATCATTTTATTTGTGTACTACTCGAAATTATATTGAATTAACTCTTTATTTATTAAAGCACCCCTGACAGGATGATCATTTTACTTCTGAGAATAATTCCCTTTCTTATTTTTTTTCCTCTCTTTCTATATAAAGCTCAAACGTAGTAACTCTTTTTCTTTAATGGTAAAATAAGACTTTTTGGTGGACAAGAAACACTGTGTAAATATTTGTTGAATACAGTATATCTGATGAATCTGAAAATACAGGAATATTTATTACACTTTTTTCATTTTAATGTTTTGAGGTCCACATGAAGGAAGGGGACTGGAAATGCCCTGATTTTGTATGTAGATTTTCACTTCTTGTTTCTTGCATGGTTTGTTTCTTATCTCCATCCTTGACTGTGTCTCAGAGTCAGGCATGTCTTTGATTCAGTATCTGCAGAGAATAAGAGGAGATGTAAGGGGTGGAGCTGTCCTAACCTTTTTTTTTTTCTTTTTAATTAGCTGAACATAAGATTCACTAATTTATTTTCACTATTCTTCTAGCTTTTGTCCACTACCCATCCTTTCCCCTTGCCTTTAGGTGCTTCTGATACTCCTAGTTTCTAAGCCTTTTCTCCAGTTTTTCTGGTATAATTTTTTTGCCCTCCTTTTTTGGGTGGCATGTAAATTTCAGAGTTCTGAAAACTCTGCTCTGCCAAATCAGCAATTGTCCATTTGCTTTCTATAGCCCAAAATTTAACTGTCATTTTTTATTTTTTTGTCATTATTTGCTAAAATCTTTTTTTTTTTTTTTTTGAGTTGGAGTCTCACTCTGTTGCCCAGACTGGAGTGCAGTGGCACACTCACGGCCACTGCAGCCTCAACCTGCTGGGCTCCAGTGATCCTTCGAACCTCAGCCTTCCAAGTAGCCAGAACTACAGGCGTGCGCTACCACGCCCAGCTAATTTTTTTGATTTATTGTAGAGACAAGGTCTCTTTTTTTTGATTTATTGTAGAGACAAGTTGCCTGGGTGGGTCTCGAACCTGCAGGCTCAGGCAATCCACTCGCCTTGGCCTCCCAAAGTGCTGGGATTACAAGGCTGAGCCACCGAGCCCAGTAGCTAATATCTTTTTAACATTTCTTCATCATTATTTTAGTGGAAGAGAACTGAGATTGACTACAGTAATTATTTCCTCCATTAGAATCTTAAGTTCCATGAGAAAGGAGTATTTCTGCTTTACTACTCTATCCCCATTGGTTAACACAGTGTGTTGTGTATAAATGTATCCATGAAGTTGTTTGTATAAAAAGTAACATTTTATGAATTGCTTTGATAAGAATGATTTTATTCAAACATTATATTTGTACAGGTTGAGTATCCCTAATCCAAAAATTTGAAACCTGAAATGTTCCAGAATATGAGATTTTTTAAACACCAGTGTGATGCTCAAAGGAAATGTCTGCTGGAGAATTTTGGATTTTTGGACTAGGCATGCTTAACTGGTATAATGTGTATATTCCAAAATCTGAAACACTTCTGGTCCCAAGCACTTCAGATAAGGGATACTCAACCTGTAGCTATCTAAAAGTGGCCTTTTTTTTTTGAGGACACTGAAGCTCAGGAGGTTAAGGAACTTGTCTTAGGCTGGTTACATGATGACAGAATCTGACTCTAAACCACTTGTTCTTAATAGAGATTCTTGGGCTTTGTCTACTGAAAGCTGCTGCCTCTTTGAATTGCTATAACCAGATAACAAGAGTTGTCTTGGTGTCTTCACAAGAGCTGTCTTCACATTATGCAATGAAATACTATAGCTAGGAACAAATAGCTCTGAAAGTATTTTGGAAAAGTTCTATATACTAATAATGTTTTTCCTAAGTTACTAATAATGTTTTTCCTAAGTATTGAAAAAGGAAGATGACTTTGTGCAGGTACAAAAGGTGATTACAGAGGGGCATTTTTCCCTGGACAGAGCTGTGCAAGAACTGAGTTCCTTGGACCAGAGCTAGATTTCAGTTAAGATGAGATGTGAGTTGTGGAGAATGTTCTCTGAAAAGATGTGAGGACTTTTGTATACAGGGTATGTTACCTCTCAGATATTTATTTATAGAGTACATTAGCCCTTGCACAGCTCTAGTGGTCTTTTGACTGCTTCAGTAATGTTTCACTAGGTTTAGATATAGCCCGAGTGACATTTCAGTTTCTACCCACACTTTCTTGATTAACATTGTTAGTGGGTAATTTTCTTCATGATATTTTTAGATCTAAAGAAGTACAAAATAGTTTCATTTACTTAGTAGGTATGTCCAAACAATATAAGTACTTATGTCCTAACAACTTGGTAACCAGTTGAATAAATAATATATATGAATTCTTTGAAGAAATATTTTTATTTCATTTCTAGTGGGATGTGTGCATCTCTTGGGCACTGCAAAACTCCTTAAAACAGGGAATCAGATTGGAACCTCTCATTCCTATTCTGCATTGATTTGGGGAGATGGAGGAGCATGGTTCTATTTTTTTTTCTTTTTTTCTTTTTTTTTTAGTGCGGAGACTCAGTTTTGCAAAGATATGGTGGTATGGTAAGGAATATAACAGGATCTAATTGTGAAACTGGGAACCATCTTTCTTGAATTAGTGATTCATGTGGTATGAGAGGGGACCCAAAAAACCCCAGAGTTTATTTAAAAATTGTGTATTTCTTCTTACATGTTTAAACTTCAGTCACCTTCAGAGTACCCTTCTTGATGCAATATACCTGTCAAGATGCTTTTAACACTGCTCAAATCAGTTTCTGAGCTTGTCAATTTTGATGCTTTTAGTGCTTATGCTGTTTTTTGTTTCACCTCTTCCATAGGCAAAATGTTTCCCTTTGAGAACTTTTTTCATCTGGTGGAACAAAAAACTTTCTTGGGGTAGGATCAGGTGAATTGGGAGAATGGGGCACACGAGTCATGCTGTTTTTGGTCAAAAACTGCTAAACACTCAGTGTGATGTGGACAGGTACGCTCATAAGTCACTCATCATGAAGTGGGCAAACAAATTGAAAGAATCTCCAAAAAAAATTCACTGAAGTCAAATGCAGCCCCTCATAACAACACTGGCTGGTACGCTGTTGCTAATGGGTTCCTAGAACACTTACCTAGCAGAGGAAGCCTATACTACAAGGGGCCCAATCTCCAAAAAATAATTTCATTTTTTTGGGTCCCCTCTCATATCCCACAGATACCTAATACTTTGCTTTCCTCAAAAATTAAAACTGTCTTCTTTTAATGTGTCTGTGAGTTCACTGCATGTTGGTGTGTTGTTTAGAAACTTGAATTTTTTTTTAAGTGTTGTTAGAGTTAGAGCATGTAAACTCAAATCTGTTTGGAATTGAAGGGAACTTTGAATTCTAGTTTCAGTTTAGATCTTAAGTAAAGTTGTCTTTTCTTTACCTTGGAATTTTAGTATTTAAAGTGAAAATAATCATGCTAGCAAAATAAGGCACTGAGCTTCCTATTTTTGCTCACAGATTTTTTAGTAAAAGGAATCTTTGTCATACTTAAAAGTTTTTGTTTTTTCCAAACTTTTTGAAGCATAGAACTATTTCATTACTGGTTATTTGATAAAGAGAATGAGAAATCAACTGAATTATGGAGAAATGGAATTTTTGTTATCTAGTGTCCTATTTAAATCTTCAATATAAGTGATTTGGTCAGCAGTAAATGTGTTCCAAACACTAAACATAGGTATGTATATGAATACTTAATGGTTATAGTTGTTAGGCATATAATTTGATCTGAACTATGTAATGGAAAAGTTATATTATTTTCATTCTTAAAGTCTTTGAATAGTATACCACTTAAAAGTCTTTTTCAGTGAATGTCAAAATTGAGATAAAATTAACTTATTTTCTGTAGACATTTTGTTTTCTCTCTTTGTCATTATAAAAGTCCTGTCCTTCTGACATTTGAGATCAAGAATTTTAGATCCTTTTAAAATAAAATAAAACCCAATGATATGGAATTTTGGCAATTTAAACAGATCTTAAAGTTCAGTTACAAAGAAGAGAAACCACATAATAAGCACACGGAAGGAATATTTTCCCTTCTAAATATTGTGTGTTAATGTTTGATTTGACACATCTGAATCAATAAAGTGCTGTTATTGCCTTACTATTTGCTTCATTCTAAATTTATAGAGAATTTATAGAGAAGCATGGACATGAATATAAATCACAAATGATCCATGTCTGTTCAAGTAGCTATTATCTAGCCTAGTGCCATTGAAATATTTTTCATATGGTCAACACTCTAGCCAGACATTCAGATATTGCCTTATTTTTGCTGTGTAAAATCCTGATATTGCTTGACAGTTGAAAAATAGCAGGTAACCACTTAAGGATGTGTCTTTTCATATAGCTCTAGCTTACTCTGCGTCTACTTTTCTTTTCATGGGTTGGAGACTCAATGAGCTGACTACTCAGTGGGTGGTTTCTGAATTACCTAGAATTTAGAATTTTTGTCTGTAAATGCTGTTTTATGAAGGCTTTTTTGGGGGGAAAGAGGAATACATCTTTGTCAACATTTCTAGTTGAATTAACAGAGAACTAGCTGGCTTCAAAAGCTGTATGAGTGGACTTTCTGGCAATTATATATAGACTTTGAAATGCCTTTTAAAACCGGGCTTGGTGACTCAACCTGTAATCCCGCGCTTTGGGAGACTGAGGTGAGTGGATTGCCTGAGCCCGCGGGTTCGAGACCCACCTGGGCGGGTTCGAGACCCACCTGGGCAACTTGGCGAGACCTCGTCGCTACAATAAATCAAAAAAAATTAGCCGGTCGTGGTAGCGCGCGCCTGTAGTTCCAGCTCCTTGGAAGGCTGAGGTGGAAGGATCGCCGGAGCCCAGCAGGTCGAGGCTGCGGTGGCTGGGAGTGGCCACTGCACTCCAGTCTGGGTGACAGTGAGACTCCAACTCAAAAAAAAAAAAAAAGAAATGCCTTTTAAACTGTATGTGTTTCTATTTTCAAATAGCATTTAAATGCTCTTTCCGAGATAGCTGAACACTTCATTCAGAAGTTTCTTGCTTTCTACTCTTCTGAGCAGTGACATGAAGCCAAGAACCAACTGAAATTTATGTTGTACCTTAAAGTGGCTACCTGTATTTTTATTCTCCTTTGAATGTTAGGTATTTTAGTTCAAATAATTTGGAGAGTAGCAAATTAGAGCAGGTAAGAGGTAAGAGTGCTGCTCCCCAAATTGATCAATATCTGACTTAACTTTTTTCCTTCTCTCCTTCCTCTCATCCTCCTTCATCCTTCTTTCCTTTCCTCCTTCTGTTCTTTGTTGAGCAGCTACTGTATACTGCACCCTTTGCCGGGTGCTGGTGAGTCAAAATAAACTGGTTTTTGTTGTTAAATACTGTAGAAATTAATGTGCAAAAATTGCCTAAAAGCAAGATTTGCCTTTGTGTAGTATAAAATGTAAATTGACATAAACACATAGCAAGAACTAAAAATAAAGAAACTTTCTTGAGCCTTAAACAATTTTTAAAAATTCCATAAAGTAATTTATTTTAGTCTCAGATGAAGAGCTGGTCTGTTTTTTGTTTTGTTTTGAGTTGATCCTAATGTAGAAATGACTTTGTATTGAATACTGTTACCTTTAACATTAGCTTGCTATGACAAACACAGTTCTAGATGTTTTGTATTTGGTTCCAATTAGACTAGCTATTATTATGTTGTTATAGACTAAGTTTTGTGACTCCCAAATTCATATGTTGAAGCCCCTCAACTAGATTGTATTTTGAGATATGACATTTAAATAGATAAATAAGGTTCAATGAGGACATAAGCATGGGTCCCTAATCCCGTATGACTGGTGTCCTTATTAGGAGAGGGAAAGACAGACAGACAAGGGATGCACACACACAGAAAAGGCCAAGTGAAAATGCACTGAAAAGGTGTCACCTACAAGAGAGGCCTCAGGAAACATCAAACCTGACAGCACCTTTATTTTAGATTTTCAGCCTCCCAAACTGTGAAGAGATAAATTTCTGTGTTTTGACCCACTCAGTCTGTGTTTTTTTTTTTTCTTTTTTAAATGTCAGCAATAGCAAACTAATACATATGCCCTAATCAAGGCATGTGTTTGGTAAACCAGTTTTTCTTGTTGTCTTGAAGTCCTCAACTACCACAGTTAAACCCCAATCTTGGGCAGTTATCAAGACCTTGATTTCTTCCAAATATGTAGATTCCCAGAATGATTTAGCAGATTTCTAGAAATCTCAATTTTCTTTTACATGGTCTCAGATATTAAGAACCATATATTGAAGGTGTCCTGGGTATATGAGTGTGGTTCATTGATTTAGTTACACATTGCTTTTTACATATATACTGGTGTATTTTAAAATGATACCGTATTTTCTGGCAGAGTTTTCTTTCTCAGTGACACATAAAATAATGGCATGTTTTCAATTAGTGGCATCTTAGATTCAGTGAAATACATTTTTCCCTTTTTACTTTCCACCCCAATTCCCCTAATGGCATCTCAAATAAATAAGTACTTGTGATTCTTCACAATGCTCAGAAAAGAAGTTATTTTGTAGCTTCCCTTGGTAAATAATTTGACTTTCTTAATCCTGTTAGTAAACATTATATAAATATCTGCTGTATTTGAAACCTAGTTTTATATCACTAAAAGTAGAGCGCAAGCTAGTTATCACAAAATAGTAAATATGGCTTAATAGTTAAGAGCACAGACTGTTGAGTTCAAATCACTTATTAGCTGTATAACTTAAAGCAAGTTGCTTAACTATTTTCAAATCTGTAAAGTAGGGATAGTAATGGTACCAGTCTCATAAGGTTGTTGTGAAGCTTAAAAGAGTTACGCTAGCCAGGCTCAGTGGCTCAGCCTGTAATCCTGCGCCTTTGGGAGGCTGAGCCCGCGGGTTCAAGACCCACCTGGGCAACTTGGCGAGACCTCGTTGCTACAATAAATCAAAAAAAATTAGCCGGGCGTGGTAGCGCATGCCTGTAATTCCGGTACTCGGAAGGCTGAGACGGAAGGATCGCTGAAGCCTAGCAGGTCGAGGCTGCAGTGGCTGGGAGCGGCCACTGCCCTCCAGTCTGGGCAACAGAGTGAGACTCCAACTCAAAAAAAAAAAAAAAAAAAAAAAAAAAAAAAGAGTTATGCTCTGAAAACCACATAAAACAGTGTCTGGCACATATGTGCTATGTAATTGTTAGCTGGATTGTTGTTGTTCCTATATGAGTTAATGTGAGTAGTGTTTTCACTTAAAATTTTTCAAAAAATTATTAGTTACCTTTCTGTATAATCAACAAAACCTGAGGAGTAATGCTATAAATTTAATGTTACTGCTGAACGTTAAAGTAAAATGAACCCAGCCGGGCTCAGTGGCTCAACCTGTAATCCCAGCACTTTGGGAGGCCGAGGCCAGTGGATTTCCTGAGTCCGCGGGTTCGAGACCTGCCCGGGCAACTTGGCGAGACCTCGTCTCTACAGTAAATAAAATTTTAAAAAATTAGCTGGGCGCAGTAGCGTGTGCCTGTAGTTCCAGCTTCTTGGAAGGCTGAGGTGGGAGGATTGCCTGAGCCCAGCATGTCGAGGCTGTGATGGCTGGGAGTGTGCCTCTGCACTCCAGTCTGGACGACAGAGTGAGACTCCAACTAAAAAAAAAAAAAAAGTAAAATGAACCCATCATTTAATGATGGATGCTGTAATTAGGTAAAATTAGGATTAAATTTTTAGTTCTCTGTTCACTTTTTCAGTATCTAGCCACTGCCAATGTAATAGAATATACAATTTAGTTATTTCCTCTAACCTCAAACTCTCAAATGTATATATGCATACAAGGGGGGACCAAAAAAAAAAAAAAAATCCAGGAATATCCTTTTGGAGGGTGGGCTCTTTGTAGTACATTTGGAATTTGTTCCTCCAGATCAAGGTCAACCAAAGTTTTTGTCTGGAAATTTTGAGAAGGTTGCATCATGATTTGTGGAAGAAACGTCCCACGTTGTGGCAAACAGGTAACTGGTTCTTCCACCATGACAATGCACCTGCCCACATGGTGCTGAGTGTCCAGCACTTTTTGACCAAAACAGTTTGACTCCTGTGTGTTGCCCTTCCTATTCACTCAATCTCACGTGGGTGACTTTTTTTGTTTCCCTAGATGGAAAGAGCCCTCAGAGGGAAACGTTTTGCCAATGTGGAAGAAGTGAAACAAAAAAACAGCAGAAGCACTAAAAGGCATTAAAATGACGAGTTCAAAAATGATTTTGAGCAGTGGAAAAGACTTCTCAGTAGGTGATTTACATCAAACGGAGAGTACTTTGAAGATGACTGAAGTTTAAACATTTAAGAAGACATACACAGTTTTTAATAAATACTGGGTGTTTTGGAGGGACACCCCCCCATACTTATAAGCTCTCATCCAAGGTCCCTAGTCATCAAACTGAGTTTCTTTAATCTGTATCCCTGTGCTCCCAACTAATAAGTCTTCTTTTAGGTTCTTTCTCTTGTGCCAGATATATCTGTATCCAAAATATTAATGGGCTTGAGGAGGCAAAATCTCCCTTAGTCATAAAGATAGACCAAGAGAATTGCCTGCTTGAGTCACAGTATGATTGAAGTTCTGGTGATAGAGGAAGAAGATACAGTAAAGAGGAGTAAGTCCTTGAGTCTTGGGGTGGAGGGATGGGAGAGAAGTGCAGGATTTAGAAGCTATGGAAGTGCTAAGGAAAGAAAATGAGGAGTCCTTCCCTTGGTAGGTAGGGAGTAGGCTAGGCTAAAGTAGATTTGTTTACTCGAGTTGTTCATTCATTTACTTGATATTCTTAAGAACTTACAGTGTGTGCCATCTTCTGTGCTAAGCGTTAGTTGATGGATGTTCAAAGTCAGTTTTAGTTTGTCTTATATAGACATAAGCTTTTAATTTCTTGGGAGAGGAACCTTTCTTAAAAATGGAAGTATAGGCTGGGCTCGGTGGCTCAGCCTGTAATCCCAGTGCTTTGGGAGGCCGAGGTGAGTGGATTGCCTGAGCCCACGGGTTCGAGACCTGCCCGGGCAACTTGGCGAGACCTCATCTCTACAATAAATCAAAAATCAGCTGGGTATGGTAGCGTGTGCCTGTAGTTCCAGCTACTTGGAAGGCTGAGGTGGAAGGATTGCCGGGGCCCAGCAGGTTGAGGCTGCGGTAGCCGGGAGCGTGCCACTGCACTCCAGTCTGGGCGATGGAGTGAGACTCCATCTCAAAAAAAAAAAAAAAAAAAAAATAGAAGTATATATTAGTGTGATGATTTATATGATAAGTTTAAATTATTTTCAGATGAATATATAGGTAGAGGTAGAGGATGTGTAAGAAGCTGAGGGGACAAAGAAATTTAAACAAGAACCATAAAGAGAGGCCAGATGAATATTCCTATGAGGAAAAGAAGTCTGAAAATGAACTTTAAAGAACTAAGCCAGAAAGGTAGAGAATTTGGGCACAGAGCTTTCTACTGTGCATGTGGGAATTTAACATGACTGTCAATTTGTTCTTTCCTAAGATCCCTTTTCTATGTAACCTTTTTTAATTTTAGTCGTTTCTTTTTAGTTGTTTCTTTTAAGTAGTAAAACGGTGATATTCTCTTGAAAATCCTGGCTGTGGCAGACAGAGAAGCTGTTTGTTTCTTAAAGCATAAAAGTGGTTCTTGGATAATTGCTAAGTTCCAAAGGATTCAGTGCTGTATCATTCCTTTTGTTCACATATGTGTACAAATTACTCTGTTGTGTTTATCTTTCTGAATTCTCAGAACAACTTATTAGATTGGTAATAGTACTTACCTGTGAGAATTAAATGTGATAATCCAAACAAGGTATTAGCATAATGATATATCATAATCATGTAACATTTCCTGTGTGCTAGTTATTATTATATTATATTTTGGATTTTTGCTTATTTCCTTTAATTTTCACAACTTTATGGGGAAATGCTATTGCTGTTATACCTGTTTTACAAATAAGAAAAACTGAAGCATCAAGTGGTTAAGTAAATTGTCCAAACAGCTAGGATGTTGAAGAATAACAATTATGAGACTAGACTGCGTCATTGAATGTAGTTGAAGAAAGACTGTGAATACTGGACTGTTTAAATATAATAGTTGAAAGTTAAATTTAGATATTTTGGGTTTTTTTCTTTTTCAAAAAAAAATTTTTTTTTTTGAGTCAGAGTCTCACTCTGTTGCCCAGGCTGGAGTGCAGTGGCATGTTCAGGGCTCACCGCAGCCTCAACCTCCTGGGCTCCAGTGATCCTTCTACCTCAGCCAACATGCCTAACTGATTTAGTTTGTTTGTTAGAGATGAGGTCTCACTACTCACTGTGTTGCTTAGGCTGGTAGGCTGGGGTCAAACTCTTGGACCCAAGCAATTCTCTTGCCTCAGCCTGCCAAAGTGCTGGGATGAAAGGTGTGAGCCACTGCACCCAACCTGGGTTGTTTTCTTTGAGTATTCATATTACTGCTTTTCTAAGGGTATAATCAATAATTCGGGAGCTATTGATGTTTGTTATTCCAACAGCAGAACTATGCACGTTAAAAGCCACCACTGATACATTTAAGAGAAAATAAATTCTACCTATTTGCCTGTTTTCATAGTTCCTTCTGAAGCTAGTCTCTTTCCTTATCCTATTGCTTAGTTTGTTTTCCTAGCATTGCTTGTGTAACTCATGTTGAGGAATTTTTCTTATAAATATCCAGGCCCACTACTTCCAACTGTTAAGTATTAAAAGATGTCTAATAAAGTTGAGACTTGGATAGTGGGATAATAAAAGAAAGCTTATAAAATAAAACTGAGGAAATAATTTTTACCTAAAACTAGTATGAATCTGGAGTCTTTCTTATTAAGTAGTAGAAGAAAATAAAATTCCAGTGGGGGGAATATTTAAATATTGATGGAAAATTGTGCCAACAAAGTTATGCTCAAATATAATTGCACAGTTAATATCCTGCTTGTCAAGACTTATTTCTGAGTCACCTGTTTGAACAATTAAGGGATATAGGATGGTCCTGCTTCATAGTCATTCCAAAAATAATTAGTTTATTGTGAAAACATTGGTGAGTAAGTTTCCATAGTAGAATTGGAGTCATAGCTGTAGTCATCTTTAAATTAGTAACAGCATATTGCAGATTAGTGCTGTTGAAGTCTCAGGGTCTGCATTTTTTTTTTTTTTATTTTTTATTTTATTGAGTTGGAGTCTCACTCGGTTGCCCAGACTGGAGTGCAGTGGCCGCTTCCGGCCACCGCAGCCTCGCCTGCTGTGCTCTGGCGATCCTTCCGCCTCAGCCTTCCGAGAAGCCGGAATTACAGGCATGTGCTACCACGCCCGGCTGATTTTTTTGATTTATTGTAGAGATGAGGTCTCGCTGCCCAGGCGGGTCTCGAACCAGCGGGCTCCGGCAGTCCACTCACCTCAGCCTCCCAAAGGCGCGGGATTACAGGCTGAGCCACCGAGCCCGGCTAGGGTCTGCATTCTAAGTCGGACTTTCAGCACTTGTTTGGAAACCTTTACATATTTTTATTTCACTTCATGTTTACAGTGTCTATTTTAAGCTGCCTCATGCCCATTATTTATTTTAAACTTCTACTCATGGTTGTCAGCAGAGGAACACAATGACATCTCAAAGAAACTAGAGAAAGCTCTCTCTGAACTCTCTCAATTTTTGTTTGCCTGTTTTGTTTGACTTACCTGTGTTTGGATTCATCTTGAGAGACTTCCCTGCATTTTTAATAGAAAGGTTTAACCTTTCTTGTGTTTCTCAGGTCCTTCATTTCTTCTTGTATATCCCTGCAATATTTCAAATGTTCAATACCAAATTCCATCATTTCCCCTCCTCTTAAATTTTCTATTTGAATGACATCAAAGTTAGACAAGTAGAAATCATCTCGTTACCTCTGTTTCTTGCTGCTTTTACCACTCCCTAATCCAGAGTCCACCTAGGTTTGCTATAGGTCTAGCCATAGTCCATATCTACTGTCATTTCCTTAGTTCTTACTCATTGCTAACTTGTATAGCAACAACCCTGTTAAGTGCTATGATCCCCATTTTAGGAGGTCATACCGCTAATAAATGTCAGTTATAGCCGGGCTCCGTGGCTCAGCCTGTAATCCTGCGCCTTTGGGAGGCCGAGGGTTCGAGACCTGTCTGGGCAGCAAGACCTCATCTCTACAATAAATCAAAAAATCAGCCGGGCGTGATAGCGCATACCTGTAATTCCGGCTACTTGGAAGGCTGAGGCGGAAGGATTGCCGGAGCCCAGCGGGTCAAGGCTGCGGTGGCCGGGAGCGGCCACTGCACTCCAGTCTGGACGACAGAGTGAGACTACAACTCAAAAAAATAAAAATAAATGTCAGTTATTTTCTCCAACTAACATATACATTAATAAATATGTATAGAAATAAGTGTTCTACCAGGAAAATATGTTGACTGGGAGAGGCCAAGAAAGTTTTAAAAATGAAAAGGAAGAGAACTGTGAGATATTACTAGATACTATTAAATTTATAATGGTAACAATAATGTGACTTGGGATTTAATATAGATACATTGGTGGAACAGATTAGAAAGCTAAAACTATACCCATATGAAATATGTATAATAAAGATAGCATTTTGAATTGATGGTGAGGAAATGGATTTAGAGCCCCTGGGTGTGAACCCAGAGTCAGGTGGGGAGTGTGGAACCCTGTAGGACACAGCCCACTGCCAGAGTTGCAGCTCTGATTTATTCTGTGTATGTGGCTAGAACAATTTCTTATTCTCAAAAGAAAAACCAATAGATTCAAATTCACTATACCACAAATTAAACATGAGATTAGTTAAAAATGAGATAGTAAAAATTAGAAAACATATGTATTCTTTAATCTTGGAGTGGGAAAAACCACAGAAGGAAATCTCAAAAGGAAAATTAAGCGGAATCAAAAGGTAAACTAGAAAAAGATATTAACGATATATGATAGGCAAAGGTTACCATGCTTATTATGTAAAAATCGTTTAGAAATACTAACAAAATGAAATTGACAGAACATCAGTAAATACTGAAAATAAAGATACATAAAATAAATGCATAAAGCTATTAAAAATATGATGAAAGTTCATTCTGTTAACTAGGATTCACTGAGGCCCTTATTTGCCTTATGCATTTGGATAGAGTTTTAAAAAGAGTGAGACCAGCTGCGCTCGGTGGCTCAGCCTGTAATCCCGCGCTTTGGGAGGCTAAGGTGAGTGGATTGCCTGAGCCCGCATGTTCGAAACCCGCCTGGGCAACTTGGCGAGACCTCATCTCTACAATAAATCAGAAAATCAGCCGGGCGTGGTAGGGCGTGCCTGTAATTCCGGCTACTCGGAAGGCTGAGGCAGAAGGATCGCAGGAGCCCAGCAGGTCGAGGCTGCAGTGGCCGGGAACAGCCACTGCACTCTAGTCTGGGAGACAGTGAGACTCTTAAAAAAAACAAAAACAAAAAGAGTGAGACCAACCTTATGCAGGCTTCTTGAAGGGAAATCGGCAGTTTGATAAAAATTAGAGTTGTACACAGAAAATGTACATGAAAGACTATTTAACTTATATATGCTATTATTTAACACAGACATGATAAAAACAAATTGTACTGTATTCATAATGTGATACATTTTTGTTGCAAATGAAGATGTGATGTAAGTATTTTTCTAAACTGGATGCCCACAACTGTCTGAAGTAAGAAAAAAAGTCCTAGTAGAAGGATTTGTACCACAGTGATAACAGTTGTTCATTTTAAGATTAAGAATGATTTTTATGCCGGGCTCGGTGGCTCAGCCTGTAATCCCACGCCTTTGGGAGGCTGAGGTGAGTGGATTGCCTGAGCCCGCGGGTTCAAGACCCGCCTGGGCAGCGAGACCTCATCTCTACAATAAATCAAAAAATCAGCCGGGCATGGTAGTGCATGCCTGTAATTTCGGCTACTTGGAAGGCTGAGGCGGAAGGATCACCGGAGCCCAGCAGGTCGAGGCTGTGGTGGCCGGGAGCGGACACTGCACTCCAGTCTGGGCCACGGAGTGAGACTCCAACTCAAAAAAATAAAAAAATTTTTAAAAATTGCAGAATAAAATTTTGTCTGTTTTCATTTCCTGTTTTTGGAGGGTTATATTTTCAGATTCTTTACAAATGAGACTTTTGGTCTAAAATGCTTACTTTTATGTTATTGCTGACTCAACTTTTAAATCTGTGAAATCAAAATATTCCCATTTGCTTGTTACCAACTTGCTATAAAGCATAGCTAATTCAAAATGTATACATTTTCATTTTTTCCACTTAGTTTCCAAACTTTCTAGTTTAGGGGTTTAGGGTTGTATGTGTAGTAGTTTAGGGTATATGTGTAGCAGTTTTTAAACTATTGTAGCATAGATATATAATAGCTTTTTTCTGCTACCCAATTAAAAGAGAGAGGTCATTTGCTTGTTTTGCTCAGTTCCTTTCACATAGAGATACTTATTAATTTCACCTTATTTCAGTTGGACATTTTGTTGTTGTTTAATTATAAAGTAACTTAGGAAGGATGGAAGGGTAAAGTAAAGCTAGCCAGAGGTGAGTGATGGCAAAGTGGTAAATGCTAGATAAAGGACTAATAGAGGATGAAAAGGGTAGTTCCAAAGAAGAAGACAGATAAAGAAGCCACAATACTGATAGGTTTGATATGGTCTCCTGGAAGAAAATGAGTGGAATCTATCTTAACTCCCCCAATACCTTTCATGGAGATAGTAGCTTTCATTTTGGAGAGCACAGGCACTTAATCCACATTCATGGTTTATACTTGTGTAGTCCCAAATACAGGTTCCCCTTCCCCCCATAGAGCAATAATCCTTTTTCCCCCTAGAACCTTTGCCAGGATTGTTGTTTACTTAATTGTCTTTTAGATGCATTGGGAAGTTAGGTATTTATATGGTTTATTGTACAAAAGTGCTATTGAACTTACTATTTGAAGTTGGCATTTCTTTTTTGTTCTGTTGTAGTTCTGTTTCTTAGAATCTGATTCATATTCTTTTCCGTATATTATTAGAAATATTGAAAAATGTGTTAACACAGTTTGTGTTTTATATAGGCAAATGGTATATTCATTGCTTTTTCTGAACTACTGAATTTTGTGGAATTCTGTTTTATAAAATTGATAGGCAAAAAAATAACTGATAAAGTTTATAGGTAGAAGCTTCCATGAAATTAATCCCTTTTAGTTATTTCAGTCAATGAACTTGTTATATTTCTATATTAATAATCTTTAAGTTTTTATAGTAGGAATTTACTACCTTTAAGATTTCCAAGTCAAGTTTATTTCCATAATTAACATAGATATTCATCTGTGAAGTTAATTTTTCAAAAGCAACATGTTATATCTCATTTAAGAAATCGGACACTCAAGAATTGAACAATAATTGACTGGTTCTTTTGTGTTTACTACTTCACATTCCAATTTCTGCTTAGCTTTGGTGTCTTGTAATCTGGTTTGGTCAATCTAGTCTCTCCACTAAACACCCCACTATTTCGTTCTGTAAACATGTATTGAATATGTACAATATATGCCTTGTTTTATAATGGGAATATGAAACACTGTGGTGATACTATAACTGTGATGATGCAATCTTTTACCTTAAGCAAAGTCTTAAAGAACAATCAAACATAGCACAGTGACTTTCAGACTTTTTTTTGGACAGATAAAATTATAACTAGTTTTGTTGCTAGTGATGTTTTCCAAAACGGCAAGCAACTTTTAAAAAATAAGATGACAAACAAAATAACATGTTGCCTGGATTTATAAGATAGCTGTCTTCCTGGAAAAGTCTGTATATATTTTAAAATCCTGCACTTCCTCCCTTTGCTTTGTTTTTATCAGTAAGTGGTTGGGCTCAGATAATTATAAACATTTTTCACCTGCATGCCTATTCAGCATTACAGTCTACAGTTGAGTGGGATGTATGTCAGTTCTTTCTTAGCAGAACTAGTTTTTCAAATTGAAGATAGAGAGTATTCCAGGCTTCTCCCATCAAGATGACAAAAGATGCCACTGCAAAATTCCATAATGCCTTATAGAGAATAGTTCAAACTCAGTGAGAATCAGTGGGCCTACAGCATTGTGTCCGAAGTGGAGACTTGCTCCAGAGAGGTAGTCAGGGAAGATACTAACCCTACTACCAGGGAGTACATACTCTGAATTGTTATATCCAGATTATTTTTCCAAAAAGAATTTTGCTATGTTGTACTTATATTCCAAGGGCTAGCAGCACTGTAACATTTTTCCGTGCTATGTAGTAAAAAGTCTAAACTTCTCAGGTTATTTATTATTTATGTTCCTTGATGATCAGAACATATTACTTTTCCAGTTCTCACCTTTGTCAAGAACTGTGAAAACTTTGAGATTTTACCCTTCTTGCAGCCTAACGTGTGAGCCTGTGGATCCTGGCAGAGGACACTGGTCTTCTAAGTTAGGGTCAAGAACAGTTTAGATTATAGTAATAGCCAAAACATCATTTTTCTTGTGCTATTTTCTTAGGTCCCAATTCCCACAGATCAGGTGACACCTGTATAAGCAGTCTGTTGTATTTCAGGAGAAAACCCAGAACATTCCTTGGAATCTCAGCCAGTTTGTTCCTTTAATTTGCCCTTTCCATTCTGTGCTCAAACTTCTCTATATCATCCGAATTTTGTAAGATTCCATATCAAACAGATGTTTTCTTTCACACCCCTCATTGTAGACTTGTCTTTGAATGGGTTAGAACCCTTTCCACGATGTTCCTCCTAT
Source organism: Cephalopachus bancanus (assembly GCA_027257055.1). Classification (NCBI taxonomy): domain Eukaryota; kingdom Metazoa; phylum Chordata; class Mammalia; order Primates; family Tarsiidae; genus Cephalopachus; species Cephalopachus bancanus. The sequence goes on from JAPVLO010000258.1 coordinate 866,596, forward strand.
CTCTGGATACTCCAGTGACCCATATTTTTTTGGATAGTAGCTTCAGTGTGTTTTTTTCTGTGCATGATTTTTTTTTTTAAACTTTGTGTATCTTCCTATTGTCTTTCCTGCCATATTGTGCTTTGCTCAGTATCTTAAAGTCTGTTCAAACAGTGCCTGCCTGCAGAGATTTACACTATTTTTTCTCTCTCACAGAACTCTTTAGGACAATGTATTGGGATGTGTTCAGTTGCAAGGAATGGATAACCCATCCCATAATGGATATAATGAGTAGAGATGTGTTTGTTTTGTTTTGTTTTTCATGTAAACAGTGTGGAGATAGATAATTGCTGGAGTTAATTCAGCGTTTTAGCAATTCTCTCTTGTAAGCCCTTTCAATACGCTGTACCATCTGTATTTCTTTTTTTCTATATCTGCAATTCCAAATTATAGCCATCCTTTAAATTACAAAGTTTTTAATGGAGTCTTTCCTAACTCCCCAGGTGAAAATACTCATTCTTTATGTTCTCATAGGCAGCACTAAACTAGAAAATGGCTTTTATCACTAAGTTATATATATATGTGTCTTTTCCTCCCTTCTAGACTGTACATTCCACATCTGTGATGTAACTTTTGTTACCCCCTGTAAAGTGCCTTGTTTAAGGTAGACACAGTTGGTTTGCGAGTTGAATGAATGATGCAAAAATGAAATGAACTGTCTTCCCTTTAAGAAAACCCTGTCACTGAGAGTTATAGAGCTTAGGAAGGGATTCGTTGGCAGAGAGTAGATGTGGAAGTATGAGTTTTAAGTAGGAAACTTAATTGTGGGAATTATATGTACGTATTGTTGAAAGGAATATTTTTATTGTATAAACTAATTTCTGAATGCACAGATATTTCTTTAATGCCACCAAAATATATTTTCATGTACTATCAAAACATCCTGCTAATTGCATGTGGAAATAAAACCAAAACTATTTTTTATTTTAGTGCTTAGATGAGTATGAAGATGACGAAGCAGGACAGAAAGAGCGGAAACGAGAAGATGCAATCACACAGCAGAACACGATGCAGAATGAAGCTGCAAGCTTATTAGACCCAGGCAGTTCCTATCTACTACAGGTATTCCAAAATACTAGGAAGTCACTTTCTATTTTAGTGACAATTTAATAGTTACTGTTAATAATGTTTCTAGTCATTTTGGTAGCATCATCTTTTATTTTTTGAGGGATTTAGCCACTGTTTTCCTTGTATCCAAATAATTTTTGACTTAGGCAGTGTTTGGTTTTTAGTTCTTGATCAGTATTTGCTGACTGTCTGATTAAGCAGGCTTAAGCAATATTAACTGTAAAAATAACCAAGAAAAATAATTACCTCCTTAGGAATTTGTAAGTTAAAGTGAGTGGCCAATTCTGCTCCAGGCTATTTCCATTAGAATTACATAGCAAATAAGAAGTGCAACAGGAAGTTTCTCCAAAGTAGCATATGAAACATTATAATAAAATGTAATTTGTAGTATTGTGAATTGCCAGAAACAACTTGTTTCTGTGTAATTATAAAATACTTTAAAAAATGAAATTTAACTCAGTTTCAAATTAGCTATTATTTGGGCTCTCATGGCACAGAAAATTGGGAGTTGATCATGTAAGAATGCGTCCATGTAAAGCATATACTGTACAGCATGGGTCCCCAGTCCTTATGACCCTTAGGAACCAGGCCGTGCAGTCGGAGGTGAGCAGCGGGCAAGCAAGAAGCTTCATGAATCTGCAAACAGTTGATGTATTACAGTTTATTCTTGATTTATTATGGTCTCTGTGCAGTGAAACCTCACTGCTAATGCTAATCTGTATTTGCAGTCACTCCCCATTGCTCACATGATGGTCTTGAGCTCAGCCTCCTTTCAGATCAGCGGTGGCATTCGATTCTCATAGGAGCATGAACCCTGTTGTGAATTGGGCATGCACGGGGTCTAGGATGCATGCTCCTTATTAGAATCTAATGCCTGATGAGCTGAGGTGGTGATGCTAGCGCTGAGGAGTGGCTGCAAATACAGATCGACATTAGCAGTGAGGTTTGACTGCACAGAGACCTTAAGTCATTCGCTTGCAGACTCATATCAAAACCCCATCAATGAGTAGCAAGTGAGTGGATGTACTTCAGTTGTACAGCTGCATCTGGTGGAAGGCTTTAAGTCAGAGTCTGACAATTATTTTAGCCTGCATATGGCCTACCTGTTATTTCATTTACCACTTCCATCTGCACCTCTTTTTAAAATTTTTATGATGAGTTATATAATTACTTCACTATATATTACAATATAATAATAGAAATAAAGTGCACAATAAATGTTTTACACTTGAATCATCTTGAAACCATCACCACTTCCCATCCCTCACCCCAATTTGTGGTAAAATTGCCTTCCACGAAACTGGTTCCTGATGCTAAAGAGGTTGGGTACCACTGCTCTACAGAGTATTTTTATATGAACTGTAATTTGAGAATGTTCTTGATGTAGGCTAGTCTTAAACAATTTTTGTAGCATTTTAAACTTTAAACTTATTTTTATACATGATCTCAAACCAGGTGAAGTGGGGACCAAAGGGAGGCCCAAACTTTACCTGTACGATGACCACTTGTATACCTAACCTTGAATTGTACCCCACATCTTTAAAATACAATAAAAAATAAAAAATTATTTTAAAAAGGGCATCCAGTTACATGGTACAAAATGCAAAAGGCATAAAAATATACGTGGTAAAAAGTCTCCTTCAGCAACTTGGGAACCTTCCCTAGAGGTAACTAGTGCTTTCTTTTCTTGTGTATTTTTACAGAACAACTCCAAAAATGAAATTTTAAAAATATTTATATGTCTATATGTGTATTCCTTTTTAACCTACTTTTATTAAAAGAGCATTTTAAACATGTTGTTTTGCATCTTGACCTTTTAAAATTTAATATTGTGGAGAGACTCCAACATAAAGCTTCCTTAGTATTATTTTTAACCAGTAAAGAATATTTCATTTTATAGAAATATTCTAATGAACTTTTCTTAATGTTCATTAAGGTTCTTTATATTCTTTTTTTGTTATAAACAATTCAGTGGTGAAAAACTGGACATCTGTTTTTTTGCGTGTGTGTGTGTAAATCTGTAGGAGAAAATCCTAGTAGTAGAATTGCTGGATAAAAAGGAATGTGCGTTTGTAATTCTGGATTTTTTAAAAAAGTATATGTATTGCCTAAATTACTTATGAAAAAAGGTTTATTAGTTTACATAATCAGTGGCGTTTTGTGAGAAGGCATTAGTGAGTTTTGTGTTTCTCGTCTTTTTATTTCACTTATTTTCATGTTGAAACGATCTCAGCTTACTGAAAATTTGTAAGTACTACATACAAAGAACTTTTTTTTCTCCTAAATTGAGAGTAAGTTGCTAATGTGATGCCCCATTACTACTAGTACTTTACTCTGTTTTCTAGAAACAAGGTCTTGTATATAAACACAACATAGTGGTTAAAAATAGGAAATTAGAGCTGGGCTCGGTGGCTCAGCCTGTAATCCCGCGCCTTTGGGAGGCTGAGGTGAGTGGATTGCCTGAGCCTGTGGACCCGCCTGGGCAGGGAGACCTCATCTCTACAATAAATAAAAAAAAATCAGCCGGGCGTGGTAGTGCATGCCTGTAATTCCGGTTACTTGGAAGGCTGAGGCGGAAGGATCGCTGGAGCCCAGCAGGTCGAGGCTACGGTGGCCGGGAGCAGCCACTGCACTCTGGTCTGGGCGACAGTGAGACTCCAACTCAAAAAAAAAAAGGAAATTAAAATTGACACATTATTACCATCTAGTATACAGACTCATTAAGTTTCACTATTTTGTATTTAGTTTTACTTAGTGGTTGTTCCAGTCATGTCACTCCCCCGCCACCCCGTTCCCCTGGCAGTTTCTCACTCCTGCCAATCCTTTTCTTATAGTATTATGATAGTTGTTCAAGGTCTGCTTATGAGTGAGAACATGTGACATTCTGTTCTTTGTTTCTGTTATAGATCACTGAGTATGGTAGACTCTAAATCCATCCAGTGTGGAAGCGTTCCTTTTTCTCCGCATCTTCACTAGCATCTGTTGTTGTTTGTTTTATTTTTTTTATTTTTAGTTTTTTTGAGTTGGAGTCTCACTCTGTCACCCAGACTGGAGTGCAGTGGCCGCTCCTGGCCACCGCAGCCTCTACCTGCTGGGGCTCTGGCGATCCTTCCGCCTCAGCCTTCCAATTACAGGTGCACGCTACCACGCCCAGCTAATTTTTTAATATATTGTAGAGATGAGGTCTCACCAAGTTGCCCAGGCGGGTCTTGAACCCGCGGGCTCAGGCAATCCATGTTTTATTAATGATGGGCATTCTCACTGGGGTTAGGTGGTATCTCAGCATGGTTTTGATTCTCATTGCTTTGATGATTAGTGAGGCTGAGCACTTTTTCATGTGTCTGTTGGCTGCCTGGTTAGGTCTTTGATCCATTTAGAGTTGGTTTTTGTGTATGGTGATAGGTGGGGGTCCTGTTTCAATCTTCTGCATGGGGTCAACCAGTTTTCCCAGCACCATTTACTGAATAGGCTCTCCCCTCCCCAGTGGTTTTTGATGGATACTTTGTCAAAGATGAGTTGGTTGAAAAACTGAGGTTTTGCTTCATGAATCTCTATCCTGTTCCATTCGTCCATATGCCTATTCTTGTACCAATTCCGGACTGTTTTGATTATTGTAGGCTTATAGTAAAGTTTTAAAAGTCTGGAAGTGTTATACCTCCCGCTTTGTTTCTTTGGCTGAGGATTGTTTTGACTATTCGTGGTCGTTTATGTTTCCGTATGAATTTCTATATTGTCATTTCCAAGTGTGAGAAGAATAATGTTGGTAATTTAATGGGTATTGTGTTGAATTTGTAGATTACCTTTGGTAGGATGGACATCTTAGCGGTGTTGATTCTTCCTATCCATGAGCATGGAATATTTTCCATTTGTTTATGTCTTCTTGGATTTCTTTGAGCAGTGTTTTGTAGTTTTCATTGTAAAGGTCTTTCACTTCTCTGGTTAGGAAGATGCCAAGGAATTTCTTTTTTTGTGTGGCTATCATAAATGGGATTGTGCTTTTTATTTTGTTCTCTGCTTGCATATTGTTGATGTATAAGAATGAAACTTTCTTTTGCATGTTTATTTTGTACCCCCAAGACTTTGCCAAAGTCCTTTATCAGGGAAAGCAGGTTTTTGACAGATTCTCTTGGATTTTCGCGGTATAGGATTATATCATCAGCAAAGAGGAATAACTTAATTTCCTCCTTTCCTATTTGGATACCCCTGATTTCCTTCTCTTGTCTAATTACTATTGCTAGGATTTCCAACGCAATGTTAGACAGGAGGAGTGAGAGTGGGCATCCTTGTCTTGTTCTGATTTTCAGGATTGTTAGTGGGGTATTAACGTCCCCAGCTATAGTAGTGTTAGAGTCAATATCTTTATTTCGTTTACTTAGTAGTTGCTTTATAAATGCTGGTGCTTCTGTGTTTGGGTGCATATATGTTTAGGATGGATATTTCTTGTTGATGGATTGAACCTTTTATCATTATGTAGTGTCCTTCTGTATCTTTTAAAAATTTTTTGATAGCTTAAAGGTTGTTTTTGACTGACACTGAGATTGCAACTCCTATCTTCTTTTGCGATCAACATGCCTGAAAACTCATTCAGCATCTTCTTACTTTGAGTCTGTGTGCATCTCTTGTAGTGAGATGAGTTTCCTGGATTCAGAAAATTATTGGGTCATGGTTTATTATCCAGCTTGCCAATCTGTCTTTTTAATGGTGCATTTAGTCCCTTCATGTTCACGCTGATTATTGAAATGTGATTGTTTATCCCCAATATGAGGTTCTTATAAAGTTTTTTCTTTGTTTTCTTTTAGCTCTGGGGTTGATGTTGCTGTGTGTTTTCATATTTACAGTCACGATGTTGTCTCTGTTGATTCTGTGTTCTGCTTTCTCTTAGGAAGTGTGTGGTCCTTCTTTTTTTTCTTTCTTCTGTGCTTAATACCTTTTTAAGCATCTCCTGTGGAACTGGTCTAGAAGCTGCATAATCTCTTAGGGGTTGAATGTTTGGGAAGGATTTTAATTCTCCATCACTGATGAAGCTGAACCTGGCTGGAGAGGAAATTCTTGATTGAAATTGTTTCTCTCTGAGGACTTTGAATATTGCATTTCAGTCCCTTCTAGCTTGAGATGTTTCTGCCAGTGGGTCTGCTACTATTCTGACTGGTTTTCTTCTGTAGGTAGTCTGACCTTTATCATCTTGCTGCCTTTAGGATTTTTTATTTTGTGCCTACTTTGTGTAGGCGAATTACTATGTGTCTAGGGGTTGGTCTTCTCATTTAATATCGTGTGGGAGTTCTCTGTATCTCTTGTGTTTGGCTGGTCACATCTATGGTGAGATGGGGAAAGTTTCTTGGATAACCTCCTGGAATACTTGCTCCAAGGTATTTTCCATTTCCCTTCTTCTAGGATACCAATCAGGTTTAGATTCAGCCTCTTGATATAATCACACATCTCTTGGAGACTTTGTTCTTTTTTTTCTTTTTTTACTGAGTTTCCATTCTTTTTTTTAGAAAGCAGGACTTATTGAGAGGACAGAAAAGCTCCTACAGTGGGAGGGGGACATGAGGGGATTGCCCTGTTTCTGTTTTTTTCAGATTAGGTTAATTCCATGTTTTTGTCTTCAAGTTCTGAGAGTATTTCTTCTTCTTGATTAATTCTGCTTTGCATGTTTGTCATCTTGTTATTTATTTCCTGGATGAATTTTTTTATGGCCAAAATCTCTATTACAAGTTCTTTTAGTGTTGCATCTTGTCTTTCCTGAGTCTTATTCATTCTTTCCATCCATTCCCTAATCATTGTTTAATTCAGGGATCAGTCATTGGTGACTTACATATTGGGCTCTGAGGTATGATTTTCTAGGCATTTTCTCTCTGTAACACTGGGAATTACCTGTGTACCTCCATTGATTTCCCCCTCCCCCGTTTGTGACAGATCTCTTTCTTTTCTCTTTAGTTCTGTTATTCAGTGGCAGTGGGAGAGGCTTTCACTTCTGATGCTTGCTCAGCCCTCTCTTCTTCCCTCATTAGAGCTCTGAATTTGTTCTGTTTTGAAAAGGGCTGTGGGTGGGAAGCTCTGCTATCTCTTGTACTTTTGAGAATCGAGTAAGATGAAGGATGGGGAGTTAGGATTCAGAAACTACTTGCAAATCACAATGTTCACTAGTTGTGTTATGGGTTCCCTGAGCCCATTCCCCACTACCACTCTATATGACGATGCAATGAGTATGTGTGTGTACCCCGATCCCAAGATACTGTAACAACAATGAGAAGAACAAAGAAAAGTATAATGAAATGAGACAGACAAGAATTTTTTTAAAAAATTAAAAACAAAACAGAACAGCAGAAACCAAAGCAAAAAAACATTTAAACATATACACGCACACAAACACATACCAAAACAAGGTGGAATAACAAGAAACAACAACAAAGAAAAGCGGGAACACCAAACATACAAACATGCCCAACCCAAAATGAAGGGAGAAGAAGAAGGAGGGAAAAAAAAGAAAAGAGAAGGAAAAAAAGGAATTAAAATCGAACCCTCACACGTGTTCACATACGCTGAACTAAAAAATGAGAAGAACGAAAAAGCAAAAACAAACAAAAAAACCTGAAAGAGGAACGCTCAATCCTTCACATGCACACATAAAGAGAAAACAAAAAAAGAAAGAAGAGGGAAAAAAAGGGTTGAGGAGATGCAGATTGAACCCTCACATAAACATTCATGCACAAAGGGAAAAATATTAAAAAATCAACAAGCATGGCCAGGCTCGGTGGCTCAGTCTGTAATCCCAGCACTTTAGGAGGCCAAGGCAAGTGGATTGCCTGAGCCCACGGGTTGAAGACCACCTCGCCTCTACAATAAATCAAAATTTTGCTGGGTGTGGGTGCGCACCTATATTTCCGGCTACTTGAAAGACTGAGGCAGAAGGATCGCCGGAGCCCAGCATGTCGACACTGGAGTGGCCGTGAGTGTGCCATTGCACTACAGCCTGGGTGATGGAGTGAGACTCCAACTCAAAAAAAAAAAAAAATTAGCAAACAAACAAAAAAACCTCCCTTTTGTGACAGATTCTGTAATTGTTTCTCTCAATTGCTTCTCTGCTGAATCCTCAAGAGAGCTTCTGCCTCATTCACTGTCTCCCCAGTGTCCATCCCAGGGAGGGAGGAGGGAGTGGGGGTGGGTGGGGCTTCAGTCCTCCCCTCCCATTCTAGTATGGTCAGAGGATCCCTTCCTGTGAAAATTGAGGGATTGTCTCTTCCCCAGGTTCTGGCAGGGTAGGGGGACTCCCCAGTCAGGCTTATTCTGGAGTAGAGTCCTCCTAGTGTGGTGAATGTCTGGCTCTGTCTAGGTTTGTCCCTCTCAGTCATGCCTCAGCAGTGTAGGTTTGACGTTCAGAAGATTACTGGGGAGGAGGGGGTTGGGTTAGCCCTGAACTCACCACAGATCTTTTTGGAGGTCTCCCTCATCCTTTTCTCGTCATACCCTTTGTCCCTCAGCTGAATCAGGATGGGGGTGGGTCCTCTGAGATTCAGCCCTTGTCCTGTCCTTCTGGAGTCTGTGCTTTCAGGATATTCCCTCTGGGTCACAGTCAATCCCTGAGTAGTTAGTTAATCCTTTGGTCACAGAGATTGGGTTGAGTCTGTCCCTCCATAGTGAGCAAGCCAGAGCACTTTCCTGCCCAGTTTTCAAGAAGGTAGCAGGGTGCCTCTTTCATCTTTTCCATTGGGATTCTGTCTCTGGGCTCCCTCGTCCTCTCTCCGCAGCCCTTGCTGCCAGATTCCAGGCAGGCACTACAGTGGTGAGTCAGAGCCTTGAGCCAACAGTCTCTCTTGGCAGCTTCTTCCCTAGAAGGACTTTGTTGATTTTTTTTAAAAAAAGGTGCTCAGCTTCTCCATCATGAAGCACTAGGGACCAAGCAGAGCAGCTGAGGCACCAGCTCTCTAGAAGCCTCTTTAAGCTTTTGTATCTTTTGCCATGTCTCCATTACTCTTGGAACACCTTGTTTCTGGCACAAGAAGATACTACTGGTTTTATCTTTAACTTTTCCACTCTTGCTTTGGGAACAGCCATTTTTTAAGGGATCCTAGTTTCTTTTGCTGGAAAGTGATATTTTGAAGCCAAGAATCTAGGCTCTAGCTTTTAGATACTTTTTGGTCATTGTTATTGGTGTGTCACCATTTCCAGTCCCATTCTATGTACATACCCACAAAATGTGTATATGTCTATACCTATACACACATTTATAGATGACTGTCTGCTCTGTCTGCCTGCTTAGCTAATAATCTACCAACCTGCCTACCTATATCTTCTATATACGAAAACTAATTTTTACTGATACCTCCAATTCTAAGTTAATACTACAGGGTTTATTCTAGTATTTTTAACTCCCTTTGTAACATTGAGAAATGTTCCCACTGTCTTTAATATGTTTTCTTATTTGTTCAGTCCTCTGTATGTAGTAACATATCTCTCATTGTTGTCTTTCCTCCATACTTCTGCCTTCCTCATCACAAGTGGGTTCTGATATCACATGTTGGTCCCCATACACGAACTCTCTCTTTACTCTTTTCATACCCAGATGCAAGAAGCCCCTTTTATCCTGCTTAACTTCTACCATCCTTTGACAGGCTGTTCTTAGGAACTCTCTTCGTACTCAAACTGAGACCTCATGCTGGATTGCTCCTCCATGGGAACCCCTCCTAAACGTGATTAGTGTCAGTCTTAACGGTTGTACTTTTTATGAGCAGTTTCAGTGATACTGGTAAGGCAGTCTCCCCCGCCACCCCCCTTGTGGAAAGGAGATACGTTCTAAGACCCCCAGCGGATACGTGAAATCGTAGATAGTGCCAAACCCCATATATACTATGCACAAAATTATTTTTCTTTCTTTACAACTTCACAAATAGAAGATTTGTTTGTACCATAGATCTTAGTAACTCCAGCATATCATTTTTTCTTTCCTTATTAAGTTGAGAATTTCTACCTTTTCACTTAAAGGAAGTACTTTATGGCTTTTCTTTGACATATCTGAATTGCTAGCATCACTCCTTTTGTACTTTGGGGCCATTATTAAGTAAAATAAGGGTTACTTGAACATGATCACTGGGATGCCCCAACAGTTACCTGATAACCAGGATGACTACTAAGTGACTGATCGATGTATGGGGAGCATAGACAGTATGGATATGCCAGACAAAGGGATAACTCACGTGCTGGGTGGGACAGCAGAACAGCACCAGATTCGTCAAGCTACTCAGAACAGCACACAATTTAAAACTTATGAATTGCTTATTTCTGGAGTTTTCATTTACTGTTTTCAGACTGTGGTTGACTGTGGGTATCTGAAACCACAAAAAGGAAACCTCAGATAAGAAGGGTGGGTGTATTTATTCCTCTTTTTTTCACATTTAGAATGGGATCATCAGCTTTAACAGTTATACTAATTATTGAAGTTTCTAGTTATACAGTTGAACTTCTTTGACTAGAAATCTTTGTGGCCACGGTTACAAATCTGAGGTGGAGTTCATTGGTGTAGAATTTTCTTCTAATGTGTAGGAATGTCAAACATTTTCCTCCTTAAAATTATAAGGTAGTCATTTCACTTAACATACTATTCTCTATATTCATACATGTTGTCCCAAGTGATTTCACTTATATGTGGAATTTTTTAAAAGTTGTATTCTTAGAAGTAGAGAGTGGGGAGAACCTATTCAGTAAATAGTGCTGGGAAAACTGGCTGACCACATGCAGAAGATTCAAACAAGACCCCTATCTATCCCCATACACAAAAAATTAACTCTAAATGGATTAGAGACCTAAATGTAAAACCTCAAACCCTAAGAACCTTAGAAAATGCAGGACACACCCTTATGAAAATTGGAACTGGCATCCAATTCCTGAACAAAACCCAAAACGGACGGGCCATAAGAGATAAGATAGACAGGTGGGACCTCATTAAACTGACAAGCTTCTGCAAAGCCAAAGAAACCATCAAGAGAGCAGGGAGACAGCCCACAGACTGGGAAAAAGTATTTGCCAACTCCATGTCTGACAAAGGCCTAACATCTAGGATCTACAAGGAACTCAAACATGTTGAAAAGAAAAAAACAACCCCATTACAAAGTGGGCAAAAGATATGAACAGACACTTGTCAAAAGAAGACATATGAGCGGCCAACAGACACATGAAGAAATGTTCAATCTCACTAATCATCAAGGAGATGCAAGTTAAAACTACACTGAGATACCACCTCACTCCAGTCAGAATGGCCATTATCAATAACTCAAAAAATACCATATGCTGGAGAGGATGTGGTGAAAAGGGAACACTTCTGCACTGTTGGTGGGAGTGCAAACTAGTGCAGCCTCTGTGGAAATCAGTGTGGCAATTCCTAAAAGCTCTAAAAATCGACCTTCCATATGACCCCGCAATCCCCCTACTGGGAATATACCCTGAAGAACTCAAATCACTTTATAAAAAAGATACCTGCACATGTATGTTTAGCTCAGCATTGTTCACAATAGCGAGATCATGGAACCAACCATGCTGTCCATCAAAAGAAGACTGGATTGAAAAATGTGGTGCATATACACCATGGAATATTATGCAGCCATAAAAAAGAACAAAATCATGAATTTTGCAGCAACGTGGATGGAATTGGAGTTTATAATACTGAGTGATCTCTCACAGAAACAAAGATCTGAGTATTACATGTTCTCACTCATAAGTAGACCTTGAACAATTATCGTAACACTGTAAGAAAAGGATTGACAGTGGCGGGAAACTATGGGGGGGGTCAGGGAGGGGAAGGGAGTGGGATTAACGGTAGTCAATATCTGTCTGGGGATGGAGGGGCACACCTCATCAACAAGGGTACCTGCACAATGCGTATTTGTATACCTAACTCTTAACTGTACCCCACAATTTTAAAATAAAAAATAGGTTAACAAAAAAAGCCGGGCTCAGTGGCTCAGCCTATAATCTGGTGCCTTGGGAGGCTGAGGTGAGTGCATTACTTGAGCCCGTGGGTTTGAGACCCCCCTGGGCAATTTGGTGAGGCCTCATCTCTACAATAAATCCAAAAATTAGCCGGGCGTGGTAGCGCGCACCTGTAGTTGCAGCTACTTGGAAGGCTGAGGTGGAAGGATCATCGGAGTCCAGCAGATCAAGGCTGCGGTGGCTGAGAGCAGCCACTGCACTCCAGTCTAGGCGACAGAGTGAGACTCCAACTCAAAAACAAACAAACAAACAAACAAACAAACAAACAACAAAAGAAGTAGAGAGTAGAATGGTAGTTGTCAGCAGCTGGGGTAGGGGTATGAATGAAGAAACATTGGTCATTGGGTGCAAAGTTACAAGTAAGACGGGAGGAGTACGTTCTTTTTTACTGCACAAGGTGATTATAGTTAATGCATATTTCAAAATAGCTAAAAGAGAAGCTTTAAATGTTCTTACCACGAAGAAGTGGTAAATATTTGAGGTGGTGGATATGCTGCTTACTCTGATTAAATCATCTCACGATGTATACATCTATCAAAATTGAAATGTCACTTTGTACTCTATAAATATGTATAATTATTATTTATCAATTAAAACTAAAAAAACTGTTAGAGATTTTTTTTCGCTGCACTAAATGAGTTGATTTTATTTTTTTCTGCCTAACATTTCTAATTTAAGATACGGTCAGTTTTGTCTTTTTTGGCAGGGATGTAGAAGTTACTCTAAACTGCCCCTTCCAGTCTCTAGTAATATTATTATAATATAGTCTTATCAATTCAGGGGACATTTTATTGTTTATACTTTATAGTCTCTAGCAGAAAACTATCAAATCCACCAATCAAGAATGGGCTTGTGTTGTCCATCTGCTTCATAATCTTAACTGTGAAATATTAGTTATATACAAATTAATATTGCCCAAATTCTAATTGTTTATACATCTTAGGCATGAGCATGGAGTGATTTGATCAAGTATGACAGATTTCTAATTTTATCAACTGCGCCAAGGTAGCTGTGTAGAAAATACTTTGTAAAACTTACTGAAGTGTGTTTTAGGTGACTAGTTAAAAAAAAAAAAAAAAAAGCTAACCTAAATAAATATAGAAATGTAGAAATTCGTTATAATTGCATTACTTCCTATTAGTATACGTAAATCGAAAGCTGTCTGATACTGAGTTTAAGTCATTTATAGTTGGCTCAAAGTGTAAAGTTAGTACAGTGTCACTGTAGTTTGTTGCTTGAAATGTCTTCCATTTCACATTTCTGAATTTATTAAAGGTCTATTCTATATCTTATTAGTATGAGTTTTACCATATTGTGGAAAATGGCTGTTACAGGTCTCGGAAATGTTATTTGTTGCCAGGTTATTCATAACATTTCAGGGGATACATCAATAACCCACAGATTAGTACATCTAATAGAGGTTGCTCTCATTTAGCAATTTTGCTTACTCCATTTTAGTATAAGGCAATCTGGGCAATCAAGCTGATGTGGCATATTCTGAAATATTTCAACTGTAACCATAATGAGAGAGAGGTCATGTTTTGGAACTTTATTTTAGAGATTCTAGCATTAGCATTTTTTTTCTCATACATATCTAGATAGGCCATTTAAAGTATATGCCTTAGTTTTAGTTCATGTAGGACAATATTAGGGGGAAAAAAGCCTTTTTATTTTATTTTTGTTTTTTAAATGCTAACTATATTTATTGTGAGTTTTTAATTTTTAATTATCAACTTGAAAATTGAAAGTTTGTCACAAGCTGGGCTCAGTGGCTCAGCCTGTAATCCCGTGCCTTGGGAGGCTGAGGTGAGTGAATTGTCTGAGCCCGTGGGTTCGAGACCCGCCTGGGCAACTTGGTGAGACCTCATCTCTACAATAAATCAAAAAATTAGCTGAGTGTGGTAGTGCACGCCTGTAGTTCCAGCTACTTGGAAGGCTGAGGTGGAAGAATCACCAGAGCCCAACAGGTCGAGGCTGCGGTGGCTGGGAGCGGCCACTGCACTCCAGTCTAGGTGACAGAGTGAGACTCCAACTCAAAAAAAAAAAAAAAAGAAAGTTTGTCACAAAATTCGGTGCAGAAGAGGAATGAACTGAGGAAGGAAAATGCGAATGAAAGACAGGTTCCTGTGTATTACTTAGAAGATATTGAATCATACAGGGATCGCTAAGAAACGTAGGTTTGGTTCCTGATCACTGCAATAAAGTGAATGTCACAAGAAAGTGAGTCAAAATTTTTGGTTTCCCAGTGAATATAAAAGTTGTGTATGCACAATACTATAGTCTGTTAAGTTTGAAATGGCATTATATCAAAAAAGAGCGATGTATGTGCCTTAATTTAAAAATACTGTATTGCTTAAAAAATGCTAATAATAATCTGAACCTTCAGTGAGTTGTAATCTTTTTGCTGTTAATAGCGTCTTGTTGGCTGTTGATGGTGCTGACTGGTTATGGTGGTGGTTGCTGAAAGTTCCAGTGGCTAGGGCAGTTTCTTTAAAAAAAAAAAGAAAAGAAAAGAAAAAATAATGAAGTTTGCCACATCGATTCACTCTTCTTTCAGGAAAGATTTCTCAGTGGCATGTGCTGCTGTTTGATAGCATTTTACCCATAGTAGAACTTCTTCCAGAATTGGAATTAATCCTCTCAAACTTTGTAGCTGTTTTGCCAACTAAGTTTATGGAATATTGTTCATCCTTTGTTATGTTAGTAGTGATCACAGCATTTTTACCAGGACTAGATTCCATCTGAAAAGTTACTTTTTTTGCTCATCCATAAGAATCAATTCCTCATCCATTAAAGTTTGATCTTAAGATCAAACAATCACAGCAATTCAACTATGTCTTCAGGCTCCACTTCTAATTCTAGTTCTGTTGCTGTTTCTACCACATCCACAGTTACTTCCTCCACTGAAGTTCTGAAGCCCTCAAAGTCCTTCATAAGGGTTGGAATCCACTTCTCCTAAGGTCCTGTTGGTGTTGGTATTTGACCTCCTTCCATGAACCACAAGTATCCTTAATGGCATCTGGATTGGAGAATCCCTTTCGGAATGTAGAAACCCTTTAAAAAATGTTAGTTGAAATACTGGAGTTTGTGAAACTCCAGGGAAAATAGTTCTATATGAAATCATTATCCACATTTAATAAAATGTACTTTGAGAGGATATACATAAGCTTAATAGTTCTGCTTTATCTAAATAACCAGTGATTATTCACTTTAATCTAGCTATTTTTAAGCTTTCAAAAACAACTTAAAAACTAGATTTTATAAAATATATTCTTGGCTAGTATTTACTAGAGACATCATATTTTTGCAGGTAGTGGATTTGTTTTATGCGTTTAGTACACAAAGTACAAACTCATCTGGCTCCTCATCATTGGGAGAAACCTCCTTAATGACAGAAAGATAAGAACTCTTAAAAGTCTACTCACTAGACTTTGTTGTCCCTGCTATGAGTACGGGGTGGGTTAAAGTGTCTTCCTATCAACTATCAAAGCATGGTTTTTCCAGAAGTAATCTTGTTTATGTGGTCAAGCCCACACACATATGGACACTTTGGTGTCCTGTCACCTAGTTATTTCCTACAGCTTGGTTACTTTTTCTGTAACTGCAGATTACTGAGGAAGTTATTTCAGTTTGGTTGTTAGTATATATTTATTGTATACTTGATGAGTTCGGGTTTTAGGGGAGAAAGAAAGAATCAGAGGGGGATCTTTATCTGCCAGCGACTTGTTTTACTTAGAAAATAAGACGTGTATGAAAAACTGATGCCCAAATGATATTAAACTAAGTGATTTAGGCTGTTGTAATAGGAATTTATTGACTTGGGGGAACTAATACTTACTACAATTCCATATAGAAAAATTAATAGACATTTTTCCATATCCCAGTTAGTTTTTTGTTTGTTTGCTTTAGCTATCACATTTAAATTGAAAGCCTGTTGTACAGGAGTTATGCTAATTGTTTCACTCGCTTACGCAACTTAATCTCCACAATAGCTCAGTAAAATAGGCGTTGTTATTTCATTTTAGAGATAAAGAGACAAAGACTGATAGACTAAACCCCCAGTTTCACAACTACTGAGTGGCCTGTGTGATTGGAACTTTGCTCTAATTCTTCGTCTTAATCATATGGTTTGCTGTGCTGTGTCTCCATGTTACTAGTCTTTCATTGCATCATGCTGTCAGTATTTACTGTTTTACTCCAAAACTGGTCATCTTATAAAGGGGGTTTATTCTTCATTTTAACCAGATCAGAAATTCTTTAATTGTAGGTTCTCACTTGGCAACTTAAAGATTGACTAGAAAAAAAGGTTATTATTCAGTTTTTAAAGACTCATCATTTGATTTTGATCTGTTTTGTTAAAACTGCAAAAGTAATTGAGAGCCTAGACTATTAAATGACTGAACAGAAATGACTGTCTAGTTAGTTGCAAGGTAATAATTTTTCCACCCCAATGGTTAATTTTAACTTTCAGCAATCTTTTTTTTTGGTAGCTTAGAATCAGCACAATAGAATGTACTTTCTCACTTTTCATTTTTAGCTGTGCAAATGGTCTTTAAAAATAAACATTAATCACTGTATGCATGTGCTAAATTGTAGCTCTTTTTGTTTAAAAAAAATTGAAGGCATAGAAAAACACAAAGGGGATATATAAGGAATATAATGGTTGTATTTTACATACCTGTTGACTTCCAAAGTCAACAGTTGACTGGTTGATGAATGATGTCCCCCTTGTTCATTTAAAAATGCTTCCATAGTAAAAAAAATATTTTTTAAACTATGATTTTGGGCTGAAAAATCATATGTGGAGTCCTGTTTTGTTTGGGCAGCATTGTGAATTTTTAAAAATAGTAGTTGCTTTAAATCGGTTCTTTCAAAATTAGGTATTCTTTACCATCTGTTTTATGTAATCAGGGATCATGTGCATGCACAAATTCCCAACTGATTTGTCATTATTTTTACTTTACAGGAGCCATCTAGAACAGTTTCAGGCAGATATAAAAGGTAAGAATCCTTATGTTATGATTTGTAGCATATTGTAGATATGAATTTAATATCTGTCTGACCATGTTTTAAATAGAACTGTTTAAATTTAGCAGCTTCTTAAAAAGCAAGAAACCTTAATATTGTGCTCTTAAAAAGAAATTACGCTGTAGGTAGGAGTGTAATATCTATCTGACCATGGTTTATTCTGACATATCCTAAAATTCTTTGAAAACTGCCCACACTATGAATTTTTATGGGTCTGATGAATTTTGCAAAATTAAAACTTAAAATTGCTTTTTCTCATGTACCATTGAAAATACAAGTATATCACTTGATTAGTCAGCTCAGGGTGGCATAACAAAATACCATAGCCTGGCTGGCTTAAATAGCATAAATATATCTTCTCACAGATCTAGAGGCTGTAAGTCCAAGATCATGGTGCCACCATTGTCAGGTTCTAGTGACAATGATTTTCCTCCTGACTTGCAGACTTCTTCCTGACTCACAGAGAGAAACAGTGAAACACTGTTTTCTGACAGAGAGAGAGGGAGAGAGACAAAAAGACAAGGAGAGGAAGGGCGAGCTTTCTGCTTTCCCTTCTTAGAAGGGCACAGATCCCATTATGAGGGTCCCACCCTCATGATCTCATCTAAACCTAATTATCTCCCAAAGGCCCCAGCTTCATATACCATCACATTGAGGGTTAGAGCTTCTACGTGAATTTGGGGATGGGGACAGGCAGACCATTCGGTCCATTGATCACCTCTGCACAGGAATAACACTTCTACAGAAGTGTGTGTACGTGTTGGTGTATGTGCAAGTGTAGGAAGAAAATCAGTATTGGGTATGAGAAATTGTTCAGTAGAGATGTCTAGGATATTAATTTCCTTCTTCCCTATTGAGGCCATAAGTTTTGCAGAAGCATGTGGTCATACTTGTGCTAATGATCAATCTTGTTGAGTATGAATAATGTCTAGGGTACTTTTCATAGAGATCTCATTCAATTCTCATGATTATCTTACAAAGTAGTTACAACACTTATTTCCATTTTTTAGTGAGAGAGGTGAGTTTTTTAGAAGTAGAACAATTTCCCTGGGGTTACAAACTTAATAATTTGTAATTGAACTAAGGCAGCCTGACTCCAGAGCCCACATACTTAACAACTGCACAAGACAATCTGTCTAAATTTATTCATATAAAACTTTTCACTTATTTATATGTTGAAGTTTAAAATGTTTTGGTTATTATATTCAATATTAAACTTTAACAGGAACTCTAATTTTTATACTGTTACATTAAAGTAGAATTTAATTTTTATTTTTATCATGGACCATAGTATCTATTAACAATACAAAGAGTTATATATGAAGGTCAAGATAATCAATGAAAGTAAGGGAATCTGAAACAGTTTCTGGCACAGAGTTAAATTCTCAGTATGTTTGCTACTGCTGTTGCTTTTGTTTTCATTTGTGAGTAATTTTGATGTAGGTATAATGAAACTTGTTCTTTTAAGCCTCTAACATTTATATATTACTTGATAATTTTTACATGCCATGAATGTTTAAACTGAAAATAATTCTTTTTAGGGGAGGGGTCCAGAAATTACTGTGAAATAACCGTCATTTGGCATCTTCCCAGGCCATATTCTCAAAATTAAAAAAAAAGTTTATCATCAGTTTTGGATTGGAGAATAAAAATAAACTTTGGTAACTTAACAAGTTTGTTGTATCATTCTTATATATTTAGTTATTATTAAATAATAGAGCCTTAAATTATGAATGACACTTTTCAGATTTATGTTCTTTAATTAGAATCAGTATGGGAATAATTTCATAAATTCTCATTAAAAGCTTTATTTACATGTCATTGTATTAAATTGAAAAGAAAATTATTCCCTTGGAATACATTTTTGTTTTTAAGCTTTTGCAACTGTTGCTTTACTTGTGACATGTTCATATACTTGTACTTTTTTTTCATAGCCTGGAGCATGTAATTTGTTACTTTTCAGCTTTTAAAGGTTTAGCTCTGTTTAATACTATTATAAGTATTTTTAAGTTGGTAGTCATTTTTACTGATTTGTAGCAACTCTGTTTTAATACCTTGTAAAAAGCAACAAAAAAAATTAAACAGGACAAACAGTTGAAAAATTTTAACCACAAAACCTAGAATCTATATCTGAAATTATCTCTTATCTAGTAGAAATGTGTTAAAGTTTATTTCAGCAGTTCATCATTTTCACTAATCTGTTAGCAAGTTGTAACAATGACTAGAGAATGGATGTTTCTTGATGAGAGTGTGTGCTGATTAATGGGGATGAAAAAAAGGGAAATGGGCTAAAAGGTAGACATTTGACATCATATGTTAGAAAATATTGTCAGTAAAATGGGACCTCATCAAACTAACAAGGTTCTGCAAAGCAAAACAAATCAAGAGAGTAGGGAGACAGCCGACAAAATGGGAAAAAATATTTGCCAGCTGTATATCTGACAAAGGCCTAACATCTAGGATCTATAAGGAACTCAAATGTGCCGAAAGGAAAAAAACAAACAGCCCCATTAAAAAGTGGGCAAAAGACATGAATAGACACTTCTGAAAAGAAGATATACAGGCAGCCAACAGACACATGAAAAAGTGCTCAGCCTCACTCATCATTGGAGAAATGCAAATCAAAACCACATTGAGATACCACCTAACCCCAGTAAGAATGGCCGTCAATGATAAAACAACAACAGATGCTGGCAAGGATGTGGAGAAAAAGGAACACTTCTACACTGCTGGTGGGAATGCAAACTAGTGCAACCTCTTTGGAAGACAGTGTGGCGATTTCTGAAAGAACTAGAAATTAACCTTTCTTATGACCCAGCAGTCCCCCTTTTGGGAATATACCTGGAAGAACTCAAGTCATCCTACCAAAAAGATACCTGCATACGCGTGTTTGTTGCAGCTCTGTTCACAATAGCAAAAACATGGAACCAACCATGTTGCCCATCGAAGCTGGACTGAATTTTAAAAATGTGGTACATATACACAATGGAATATTATGCAGCCACAAAGAAGGACAAACGTATGGACTTTGCAACAACTTGGATAGATTTAGAGTCAATCATACTCAGTGATCTGTCACAGAAACAAAGAATAGAGTACCATATGTTCTTACTCATAAGCAGACCTTGAACAATTATCATAATATTATAAGAAAGGGATTGGCAGTAGTGGGAAACTGCTGAGGGGTGGGGGCTGGATTGACAGTTGAGGGAAACTGCCAGGGAGGAAGGGGCACACCTCATCAACAAGCTTACCTGCATAATAAACATTTGTATACCTAACCCTGAATTGTACCCTACATCTTTAAAATAGAGAATAAAAAAAAAAGAAACTGGGGGACACAAATCACAAATTTAAGACCTAAAAAAAAGAAAGAAAGAAAATATTGTCAATAAGCCAGATAACTTATCATATATGTACAGCTGGAAGTAACTCTTAAAGAGTCATTAGCAGATTCAAGCACTCAGAAGATTAGTTTATATGTATACTCTTATAAATTATGCATTAAATATTTAATTCTTTCAATTATCTAGAATGTACTTTTTAAGTTTGAGTCTGTTAAGCACTCAAACCAGTTATACTGTATTTTGAAAACTGAATATACTTGTTCATCTAAAACATACGGTACATATTCATCATTTTCCTTTTTAAAAAAGGGTTTAAATAACTTTAGGGGAACTCTTTGAAGATGAGGGTTATGAAAATTCTGAAATTCAAGATTTAGAACAGACTTAGCAATGTCATGTATTTGTGGACTTTTTTTTCAGCATGTAATTTTCTTAATATAGATTGTTTACATGGTTAAACTTTTAAACAAGAGAAGCCAGAACAGATTTAAAAGACTTGCAAAGGGCAGATTGAGCCAGGATATGTAATTCACCATTTGTTAAAAAAACAGAGAAAACCTAGTCTGGTAGCTCACACCTGTAATCCCAGCAACTCAGGAGGCCAAAGCAGGAGGATCGCTTGAGGCCAAGAGTTTGAGACCAGCCTGGTCAACATAGCAACACTCTGTCTCTAAAAACAATTCTCATGTAGTAATTAACTGATTCTTTTGTTTTTACAAATACTTAATTCAGTATTAATTATATTATTTAAGTAACATTTATGCGAAGTAGTGTTTCTCAGCACTCTCCACCCCCCAAGTAACTTTAATAGATTTAATAGTTTGTAAAGCGCCATCTGGTTCTTTACCCTTTCCTCATCAGATGGCAGTGGAGCAGGCTTTCTTACAGGCTTGCTTTCCTGGAGGAAGAAGGCTTTCTTTGGTGAACTCTCTTACCACATTCCCTCTGAGCAGAAAAATGATTGAGGTACAAAGAAAGGAAATATTACTGTTTTTTTTTTATAATGAGTATGCGTAGACACATTGAGTGTCAGTGTTAGAAAAAAATTAATCTTACTTTAACTAAAATTTAGATACAAACCCTATTTCTACTCTTCAGTGTTTCACATTAATATTAATATTATAGTTTTATGATTCATGTAACCTCCTTAGGACTTTTCTTCCTTATAATTTTCGTAACTATTGAAAATGATCAGAATAGAAATTTTATATCCCTTAAAAATTGTTTTCTTCTTCTTCTTTTTTTTTTTTTTTAGAAAGCAGGATTTATTGAGAAGACAAAAAAACTCCCACAATGGGAAGGTACCTGAGGGGGTTGCCCTGTTTTCTTCATTTTAAAAATAATGCCCACCCACTATTGAAGATTTGATAAAGATAGAAAATTAAGATTAGAAAAATTTTAATCCAAGTCAGACACTACTAACAGTATTTTTATTATTGACTTTCAGTGTCTTTTTTTTAGGCTTTTTATTTGTATAATTTTGACCATTATGGATGGACAGTTAACATAAATTCACATTTAATGTAGCATGGGTGTCTTCTACTTTTATCTTAAGTAATTTCTGTCTTTTCAACGAAATGTGGCATAAATGTTACCAGAAATCCTCACTATCACTGCTTTGGGAACCCATAATTTTTTTCTTTGGACAAAATGTGACCGTGAATATTTTTCTCAGGAGTCAAAGTCAATCCTGCTCTAATGAACACACTAATTTGTCCCGATTGATACATTAGGAAGCAGTATGACCCTAACTCACATTTGCCTTTGCTTATGCACAGTTTTGTTCACAAGAAACACTAGGTAAATGCAAAAAACGTTACTCAGCTCAGCCAAGCGATATAGGAGTACACAGGATGCTTTCAGGCACATGGGGCAAACATCTACCATGTTTGAGCCACAGCTTTCCCTTCCATGTGTGCTGTTACAACTTTCAGTCTGATTTCAGATAACCCTCCTTCACACATTTCACAATAACCCACAAGCTGCAACCCTTCTGATGCTTCTGACTTCCACAGGCAAACTTCACTTCTTTTTCAGCATAAAATGTCATATTT
Organism: Cephalopachus bancanus; assembly: GCA_027257055.1. Taxonomy (NCBI): domain Eukaryota; kingdom Metazoa; phylum Chordata; class Mammalia; order Primates; family Tarsiidae; genus Cephalopachus; species Cephalopachus bancanus. Next base: position 889,115 of record JAPVLO010000258.1, read on the forward strand.
ATGTATTTCTTAACTATTTAACGTGTGAAATTGTGCTACCATTTTTTAAGTTCCTGTCTTTTTTCTTTAATGAACTGCTGCAGACGTTTTTGAGTATTGTGTCCACAGCCCCATCATTTTTATAATCTTAATGGTTTTATTTTATTGAGTGATTTTTCTATAGCACAATGGTTTTTTAAACATATGTTGCAATATAGCAGAACCACTTCTGGGTGGATGATCAATAAACAAAATCTTTGCCATTGTTTAAATAGGAAGACTTCTATATAACAGAAATATATTTATTCCGTTTGAAACACTGAAATACTCTAAGCATATATATTTTAGAATATGGAAAAGAGAGTTTGAGGTAAATTAAATTTGATGATATCCCCAGATTACACTCCATAGGTTATATTTCCCACTCTCGTCCTACCTAAGTCATCAGCCAGATTAGTGTTAACATGTAGGCATGTGAAGGTTGCTAAGGGTTAACCTGAGATACCATTGGCTGGAAAAATTGAATGAAGGGATAGTTGATTAGTGCTTTGGCACTAGGTCAGAATGATAAACAAGATATGATTTCTAACAGGATGTTAGCTGAAGAAATAGTGAAATAGAGGGCCAGTTGATTTGGTATCATTAAGCAGGATGCTGTAGTGAGAAGATTACCTTTACATTTTTTTATGTTTATTATGGCAAAGTAAACATTTTAGCCATTTTATCATACACAGTTCAGTGGCGTTAAGTACATTTATAATGTTGTACAGCCATCACTGCTATCTAGTTGCATAACTTTTTCATCGCCCCAAAAATAAACCCTGTACTATTTATTTATTTATTTATTTTTAGTTAAGGGATTCACTCTTGTCCAAGCTGGAGTGCAGTGGCACTATCACGGCTCACCACAGCCTCTACCTCCTGGGCTCAGGGAATTCTTCCACTTCAGCTTCCTGAGTAACTGGTACTAAAGGCACGCACCACCACATCCAGCTAATTTTTAGATGTTTATGTAGTGACAAGGTAATGCTTAGCATAATGTTTTCAAAGTTTATCCATGTGCTAGCACGTATCAGAACCTTTTCCCTCTTTATGGCTGAATAATATGTCATTTATTGTGTGGATATTTCATATTTTGTTTTAAAAAGACACTTATACACTGTGTCTTGAATTATCATCTCAACGATTGTTTTGTTTTTTTGAATCAGAATCTCTTTCACCCAGGCTGGAGTGCAGTGGTACCATCACGGCTCACTGCAGTGTCAAACACCCGGACTCAAGGAATTCTCCTTTCTCAGCTTCCCAGGTAGCTAGGATTACAGGCACATGCCACCGTGCCTGACTAATTTTTTAAATTTTTTATAGAGATGAGGTTTCACGAGGCTTGTCTCAAATTCCTGGGCTCAAATAGTCCTCCCTCCTCAACCTCCCAGTGTGCTGGTATTGCAGACATGAGCCGCTGTGTCAGGCCTCAACTATTGTTTTTACACTAATACAGAGATGTTTAGACCTTTAGTTCTTGATTTTCAAGCCCTTTCATAGGAAATTGAATAGAACCTATTTAAGTTTAGAAAGTAAATAATTTATTTAGAAAAATAACTTTAATTCAAGATTTAAGATGTTGTACTACAATATGTTATCCTTTTTTCTAAATGGAACTTTCTTTATAACCATTGTTTTAAAACCAGTAGTTCTTGTTTGATTGCACATGTGTTTTGAGAACCACTAGATAGACAGAAACTTTTTTGGTTTGTTGGTCAAAAGTTGAACCGGAAAAATCAGCAAAATTCCTTAAGGTAAGAAATCCAGACTAGTAGTTGAAGAGTAGTAGTCTTCTTGGGCTATATGTGATCTTTTCTAAAGAAATATATGCCTTTTTATTATTTCTGTATTATCTATATCTTACTAACTGCTGTCAGGCATGCAGTAGCTGTGGCTCTTTGGGGTAATGGATTTTGATAAAGGACAAAAACAATCATAAAATGATCACTTAAAATTAATTGGGATACTTGTACATTGTGGACTGGTGGATTTGTACACATCTCTAGGTCGTAAATGTGATTAGCTCAGTTTTATATGATACTGTTGCCAGGTACTGTTCAAAGTATTTTCCATTTATTCGGTTCTCGATAGTCCTGTGAGAAGGGTACTTTTAGTATCTTAATTTTAAAAATGAGGAAACTGAGGCACGGTGAAGTTTAATAACTTGTGTGCAGTTAAACAGATAGTGATTGTCAGATTTTGTCAGCATGTGCTGCTTTGCCTCATGGTAATATTAACTTGCAATGTGGGTAAGAAATAGGTGCAATGTGGAGTTTTTATTTAGCTTATTTATATTCCAAGTAACTGGGAGGTACCAGTAACAATTTTCTTCTGTTTAACTTTTTTTTTTCTTGAAAAGTAACTTCCACATGTATGGCTCTGGATTTCAGGTCTACCAACCTGTCTTTACTTGGTCTAGCTGTAGCACAGTATTGAAAAATAACTTCTGTTCTTAATTATGATTGTGAGGTCTAACATGATCTAAAGTATCTTCATGATTGTTCATAAAAAAAAAGCTATGTAATAATATTTGGTGTAATTTTAAGTGTATTTGATGTATCATACTTTTGGAAATTTACCACTAAATACAAATGCTATTCCCTGTTCTTTCTCTCTCTTTTCTTTTTCTTTTTCTTTTTTTTTTTTTTGTGTGTGTGAGAGTCTTACTCTGTCTCCCAGGCTGGAGTGCATTGGCATGCTCGCGGCCACCATAGCCTCAACCTGCTGGGTTTGGGCAGTCCTTCCACTTCAGCCTTCCAAGTAGCTGGAACCATAGGCACGTGCTGCCATTCCTGGCTAATTTTTTGATTTATTGTAGAGACGAGATCTCGCTATGTTGCCCAGGCTGGTCTCAAACTCCCGGGCTCAGGCAGTCCTCTTACCTATGCCTCCCAAAGTGCTGGGATTACAAGCGTGAGCTATCGTGCCTGACTTCTGTTTCTTCTGTGTCTTTTTTAAAGAGCAATATTAGGATGTAATTTAAGTACCATAAGATTTCTTTTTTAAAGAGCAATATTAGGATGTAATTTAAGTACTATAAAAGTTGCATTTTAAAGATGTATATAATTCAGCAGGTTTTGGTACACTCAGTGTTAAACAGCCATCACCAAGACCTAGTTCAAGAGTTCGTTCTCCCCAGACCCATTAAGTAGTCACTCTCTGTTCTTCCCCTCCCCTCAACCCCGTAATGAGTTTTCTGACCCTATAGATTTGCCTGTAATAATACTTTATGCAAAAGGAATCATACAGTATGTGGCCTTTTGTGTCTGTCCTCTTTCTTTAAGCCTAATGTTTTCAAGTTTTATCTGTATTGTAGCATGCGTGGATATACCACATTGTGTTCAGCTATTTAGATAGCATAATGTATTTACATTTATTGTAAATAAATAAGTGTATTATTTACACTTGTGGGCTGCTATAAGTATTACATATGTTGCAATACAGAATATGCTACGAACATCCTTGTACAAGTTTTTATGTGTTTCCTGTTTATTCTTAGTACACAGAAATTTTTCATACAACTTAGTTGAAGTATTTTTCCAAAAAACCCAAATGGACATTATATTTCACATATTTATTGATTAGTTTTGAGGTACAAGGTACTGTGGTTGGCTATTTGGGAGACTCATGTTAAGATTATGAGGATTATATAATTTTTAGCTGATCTTACTATATATTGAACTATATTTTGGAAGCATGTTTCTGGATTTGTTTTGTCTTAGCTCTCAGGTGATGATAATTGAGCAGTCAGATGTATTTGATCTCTTTAGGATAATTTACTATATTTAATAAGCCAGAAATGAGCATGTATGATATCCCCTAACTGAAGCAACTTAAGTTTTTAACAATGAGATAGGTTATAAGCTATAATATTCTGCTATAAACAGTTATAATGCAGTCATTAAAATAATACTGGCTGGGCTCGGTGGCTCAGCCTGTAATCCCGTGCTTTGGGAAGCTGAGGTGAGTGGATTGCCTGAGCCCGCGGGTTCGAGACCCACCTGGGCAACATGGCAAGACCTCATCTCTACAATAAATCAAAAAATTAGCTGGGTGTGGTAGCGCGTGCCTGTAGTTCCAGCTACTTGGAAGGCTGAGGGGGAAGGATCGCCGGAGCCCAGCAGGTCGAGGCTGCAGTGGCTGGAAGCGGCCACTGCACTCTGGTCTGGGTGACAGAGTGAGACTCCAACTCAAAAATAAATAAATAAATAATAATTTATAAAAATATTACATAGGAAAATTAGTACCTATTTCTTTAAATGGGGAGGAGAGAGAAAGCATATTACAAAAAGTGTAATATAAAACAAGTCTCATTGTACATATAAAGTGGTCTTAAGCTGAGATTTATTGATGTGATAAACTGCTAAAGTTATGTGTAAAAGAATATAACATTTATTTTTCTAGGAGAAGATCTGTACTTTTCTTCAGACTTTTAAAGGAATCTGTGACCTAAGAGGTTAAAAATCACTAATATGTTGTAAATTGTTAATGATAATCATCTCTGGGTTGGAATTACTGGTGGTATTCATTTTTATTTTGTTTTCTACAATGAATATACAATGAATATATATCACAATTTTAATAAAGACCTGATAATTTAATAAGAGTTGGGTTTTAGGGGTTTTTTTGTTTTGTTTTTTGGGGATTTTTTGAGTCAGAGTCTCACTCTGTCACCCTGGCTAGAGTGCAGCGGCATGCTGTTGCCGCCTCAGCCTTCCAGGTAGTTGGAACCACAGGCATGCGCCACCACACCCAGCTAATTTTTTTTTTTTTTGTAGAGACAAGGTCTCACTGTGTTGCTCAGGCTGTTCTCGAACCCCTGAGCTCAGTCAGTCCTCTCATCTCTGCCTCCCAAAGTGCTGAGATTACAGACTTGAGCCACCACGCCCAGCCATTTGTTGTTTATAAAGACAGAGTCTTGTTCTGTTGGCCTAGGCTGGAGTTCAGTGGCTCAATCTTGGCTCACTGAAACCTCAGCCTCCTGGGCTCAAGCGATCCTCCTGCCTCAGCTTCCTGTTTAACTGGGACTACTGGTGCATGCCACAGTACCCAGCTAATTTCATATTTTTGTAGAGACAAGGTCTTGCTATGTTTCCCCGACTGGTCTTGAACTCCTTGCCTCAAGTGCTGCTACCATCTCAGTGCTTCAAAATTCTGGGGTTACAGGTGCAAGCTATGGTGCCTGGCCTGATTTTTAGTTGTTAGTGTGTGTTTGTATTTAAACAAAGAAGAGAAAGAAGCACTACACAAAGTAAGGGGCTGTTTTGAGGAGTGGGAGTGGTGAGGAATGAAGAGAATGGGGTAATGAAAGATACTAAAAGTATAGAAACCAATCGTGTACTTGTTGATTTAGAAATTTCACAATATATCCAGTACTTCTGAATATTTGATATCTGTTCTAAAAGTAGGATTTTACCCATGAGGCTTGAATTTCTTCTAATTGCTAAGCTTTAAAATGTCTATTTTAGTGGAAAATTCCTCTAGCTATAATCTCTTAATGCTGCCAATCTCATTCTCATGATAGTTTTAGAAAAACAGTGTAATTTTCCCTGACACAACACCCCCGGTCTTTCCAAAGAAGATGTGAAAATTCCCAGAGGGGGAAAAACTTCCAGTAAAGGGTGATATTTATCTTTGATGATACTGTTTATCTTTTTCCCTTTTCTGAACATTATAGTTAATATCTTCCTAGCTAAGGGCAGAGGGAAGATTCTTTCTGGATGGTATTAGTTGGAGATTTGTGTTAACATTCCTAAGTAGAATGTTACAAACTTTTTGGAGTTAATGAAATAATATTTTATTCTGAGTAGTTTGCACTGTGCATATCTGGCTTCCAAAATAGGTTAAAAATTTGTTTTTAGAATAAACAGCTAAATTTGGCAGCAAGCTCAGGCAACAGTTTTTCACAATTATGGCAATATTCCTTACAAACAATGCGAACTGGGGATAAAACACTGATTTTGTTTTTCACTAATAAAATATTTCTTTTATATTTGCATAATGGTACCATTTATCAATTGACAATCCTAAAATGGAAAATTTTTTAAGTTGTTAATAGGTTAAGCTTTTTTTGAAGTAGTGTTTTGAACTTGTTCATCCAGCAAATACAAGACTATAAGGAGCATCCATATTTCTGGGTGTTTTACTTGTTTGTAGCTGTCAGCATTATATTTTTACCTGAATGATCTTATGGTTGATGAAGAAAATTTGACTTTTTTTTTCCTAAAGTGAAAAAGTGTGTCTTTAAAATGATTCTGATGCTCCTCTATAATGTAGTATGGCTTTAGTGATACTTTACTGTACTCTTGATTTTTCTTCCCACCACTTAGCTGATATTTCCCAGTCTTGTCATTTTGCCTTTTCTGTAACCTGTTACTTATGTATTGGTTGATGTTACACAGCTCTTTATCTTATACTTCCTTCTCTTTTTGTTCTGTGTTTCTGTGCTGGAAATTTCATTCACTCCCATGACTGTAGTTACTATGTATACATATGCTAATTACTTCAGATTATTAGCTCCATACCTGTATAGCCAACAACTATTACTTACTTTTAGATATCTCAGAAGCATGCTAAACTCAGCATGTTTAAATGTAAACTTGTGAAACCAAATAAATCTCAGTAGTTAGCATCAGCATCTGCTTTTGCTCAAGCCAGAAACCTAGACAGTATTTATGACTTCTATGTTTTCCCCCACTACCTCACCCATGTCCATTCATTCAGTGAGCATTGTTGAGTTTATCTCCTGAGCATCTCATTGCCATCACACCTCTCTGGGACACCATCATCCTTTACACAGATGATTACGATGGCCTCCAGACTGCCTTTCCTTGTTTCTGGTTTTGTTCATCTCTAGTACATTTTTTTAAATGACTTAAGTACTTTCCCTGTTTTAATGACTTACCTTTACCTTTAAATGAAATCTAAACCAGTGGTCTCCAAAGTGGGGTTATGCACAGAATTATCTGCTAGGGTGCAGAAGGGAAATATTTGAATTTATATTTACTGTTTTATCTTCAAAAAATCACTAAGACATTTATATTTGAAAACTAGGACTGTGTAATAGTTATTTAGTCATTTCTTCCTTGTTCAGTATGTCAGATGATCATTTAGTACTAAAGATATCTTGAGGGAAGCATACAATGTTCACTTTCTGCATGTTGTACAATACTACAATTTGAATGTCTAACAGGACTTAAGAAGTATTGTCTAGTTTAACAAATGCAAAAAGAGTAAGTCTTGGATGAGGAATTTATGGAGAAAGTCAAACCAAGTTGTGTAACCACAAAGATGATCACATGGTTGTTCATCTGACAAGATATACAAAATCGAATCTATTCTCATAAACTAAAAAAAAAAACTTTATGCTGATTTTGAGGTTTTAAGTAAAACTTTTCTAAAAATTCTAATTTTTATTGTGAAGTACATGTTTCTGCTATTATAGCCATTAAAAGTCAAATGTGTAAGCTGATGTTAGAGCTAATTCTTTGAACCTGTATCATACAGTGTTAAGATCTTCAGAAATAAATGTTCAATTATGCATTCATTTAAAATATTTTTATGTGAACAGAGTTTTGTGCCATAAATAAAATAAATTTCAGTCTTTTTCATCCTTTTATGTTCTTTTTTGTGGTACAGATGATATTTATTATTTTTACATTATCATTGTAAAGCCAATAAAAATAATAGATAAGTAAGCATGCATATCCACATGGGTATTAATAAAATTTGGAGATTCTTAATTTACATTCTTCCATAAAATAGTTTCTACGTTTCCTATGTGCTTTTCTGCCCTCATATTTGATCAAGCCTATGTTTACATTTAATGTTTTAGCCATATTTGACTTTTCTGTGTCATTTTTTTTTTTTTTGAGTCTCACTCTGTCCCCCAGACTGGAGTGCAGTGGCCGCTCCCAGCCACCGCCGCCTCGACCTGCTGGGCTCCAGCGATCCTTCCGCCTCAGCCTTCCAAGTAGCTGGAACTACAGGCGCGCGCTACCACGCCTGGCTAATTTTTGATTTATTGTAGAGATGAGGTCTGTTTCTTAAATGGGCCACATGCTCTTGGCACATTCTCATTTCTCTTTTTAGTTTAAGTTTCATCCTTTTTTAGCATAGTGTTTCTCAAAGTGTAATCCTTGAGCTGTTTTGTTACCAGTCCATGATGAGATAAGAAAAGAACTTGAGAGTAAGCATTTAGAAACTTGAGATGCATTTCGACATTGTTATCATCATATCCAAGTACATGGTCAGTGAACTACTTTGTGAACAGGACACAAACTAGTTCAAGCGCCATTAAGAAATGCATGCTAATCGTAACCAGCAGACTGTTACGGTGTATGATATTTTGAAGTTATTCATTTGTAATGCAAAAATGTATAAGAATTAAAGAAAATGTAAGCATGTATTTATTTTTAAAATCTTATGTTACTTTTAATCAGGCTTATTTTTGACCCACAAATAAAATAATTAAAAAGTAAATACAAAATAAATAAAAACATAAACATCTTTTCATTCTTTTAAGTTTCTGCATTTATGGGTATTATTTAAATCCTAGAAGTAAAATTTAAACTATTTCCAACCCTAACTTACTGATGACAAAACAAGCTTTACTGGACTTCTTTGATAATAAAAGATAGACTTTTTCTGAATGTGACCTAGTAGTAAACTAAATAATGACAATGGAATTAATGTCAAAGCATTACAGACCAATGAGTCTGTACTAGTTTTGTTGGGGAGTACTATCTGTCTAATTTTGAGTTTAATTTTTAGCAATAATTGATCGAGGAAGTGCTACAACAATAGTGGGTTATTTGTGGAGATGTGCTGACTAATGAAACAATATAAAACCATCAGAATTTAATTGGCACTTATATACATGAATAAATATATTCAAACCAAATTCATTTAAAATGAAATTACACTGAAAAGCTGACAGAAGCAGATGTTCAGGATTTCACATGTAATTATTATTTTGTGGGTTTACATTGATTTTGCTAACTTAGCAATGATGTGAAGTAAGAATTGATTTTTCAGCTTCAGTACTGACAAATACAACTTGTTCTGAAGTATATCTCTTTCAAAGAGTTACATTGTCAACAAATGTGGTTTAGATTTTTGCTTTCCTTTTATAGGACTATTTTCTAGTTGTGTTGATATGCGTGACCAATAGCATAAGGCAGATTTGATAGTGTGCAGAGACAGTGACAAGAAAAACATGTGAGAGCTTGTGCCAGAATGTAAATCAATGTCCTGCTTCTTTTACTGAGAAAGTCTAGCTATGTCAGCTGAACTAAACAGTATGCTTGCTAAATCAGCTGAATTAACAGCAGTTCACTAAAAGTGTGAATAGGAGCACTAATTCATTCAATGTGAAATTTCTAAAAAATTAAATGATATTGTAGTTTGGCAGTTGATCCGATCAACTGTTCTCAGAGGTATATATTGGTTTTCAAAGGGAAATTTTCAGTCAAGAGTATTTTAACTTTGGAATGAACTCTCAGTGTTTTTGCAAAGATAAGAAATCAGTTTTATCCCCACTATTCAAATACGTGAATTAGACTTATTTGTCTGATAGCTTCATTTTTTAGAATGATCTTAGCCTTCTATGGGAAAGAATGCCAAATGCTTCTAATGGCAGATAAGATCAAAGGACAGAAATGAAAGTTGAAAATTCTCGGGAAAAGTTACCTGACCTTGGTATGGTTCTATAATTTAGTAGCATCTATCAGTAAAGTAAGTGGTAAAGTTAGTATTACCTTACAAATTTGATAGGTCACTTTTTGAATTTTATTTTCCATCAAAAGAAATTCATAAATCAAAATCCGTTTTTAAAATCAAGTTATTTTAGATTTAACTAATTTTGCTGGATAAATTATTAGAAGTGGCTTCCAGTAAAGGGTTGAAAACAAATTTTGAAAAGCAAATTTTCTATATTTTAGATAAAAATGATTATCTGAGCTTGTTGAAACTGCACTTAAATCTCTCCCGCTATTTCTGTCCTCTGAAATTAGCTTCTCTATTATGAGTTCCATTAAAACAAAGCATGGAACATTTTAGATATAATTATCTCTTGTGAGTAACATTGTCATCAGTCCAACCTAGATTGGATAAATTAACAAATGTGTTAGCCAGCCTCCAGGATAACTCCCAGTGAGCCCTACCTCCTGGTGTTTATCCCTTGTATGATCCCCTCTCACACTGCACCAGGGTTGGCATATGTGACCAATAGAATAAGACAGATTTGATAGTTTTTCATTTCTGAGATTGGGTTATGACAAACACTGCAGCATCTCTCTTGCTTGCTCTGTCACTCTCTCTGGAATCCAGCTGCCGTATGGTGAACAGGCCAGCGGAGAGGCCCACATAGTGAAGAACTGAGGCATTTGTCATCAGTCACGTGAGTGAGCTTAGAAGCAGCTTCTTCAGTCCAGTTGAGCTTCAGGTGACTGAAGCCCTAAATAACATTTTGACCAAAAGCTCAAGAGAAGCCCTGAGTCATAACCACTCAACTAAGCTGCTTCTAAATTCCTGACCAAATGAAACTTTGTTTTAAACCGCTAAATTTTGGGGTAATTTTTAAGGCAGTCATGGATAATTAATACAGTGAGCAGGAAACAAACTCATCTGTTACATTAAAAAAACTTAAATATTGACACACATGCTGTTTTTTTCAGTGTATGAACTGATGCTTAATTTTAGGAATAGCTGTTTTACTCATAACTTTTTGTTAAATCAGAATTGCAGAATGATAAGTTACTAATGTGATAGCAGTTTCCTGTATTAATTGCCTATGTATACTTTTTTTTTTTTCCGAGTTGGAGTCTCACTCTGTTGTCCAGATTGGAGTGCAGTGGTCGCTCTCGGTCACCGCAGCCTCAACTTGCTGGGCTCCGGCGATCCTTCCTCCTTAGCCATCCAAGTAGCCGGAATTACAGGCATGTGCTACCATGCCCGGCTGATTTTTTGATTTATTGTAGAGATGAGGTCTCGAACCCGCGGGCTCAGGCAGTCCACTCACCTCAGCCTCTCAAAGGCGCGGGATTATAGACTAAGCCACCGAGCCTGGCTCTATGTATACTTTTAATGAAAAATTTGCAACTTTGTGGAATTTTTAAAAAAAAAATTTATCCAGCAGTTCTTTTTTGAGTTGGAGTCTCACTCTGTTGCCAAGACTGGAGTGCAGTGGCCTCTCCCAGCAGCCTCGACCTGCTGGACTCCGGCGATCCTTCTGCCTCAGCCTTCCGAGTAGCCGGAATTACAAGCATGCGCTACCACATCCATCTGATTTTTTGATTTATTGTAGAGATGAGGTCTCGCTGCCCAGGCGGGTCTCGAACCCGCGGGCTCAGGCAATCCACTCACCTCAGCCTCCCAAAGGCGCGGGATTACAGGCTGAGCCACTGAGCCTGGCCCAACAGTTCATTTTTACTTTATTTTTTAAAGTATTGGTCCATGAAGGATTGAAATTTTTAAAAAGGAAAAGTAAAGTGGGTTTTCACCACAGATAATCTAGACAGTCTATCCTGTCACAGTTCTCATAGTATCTTTACCAGTCGTACTGTTTTATTGTAATTGGTTGTATTCCCTGTTAAACTGAAAGCTCTATGAAGGGCAAAATTCACATCTATATTGCTGTTGCATTTTCAATATCCAGAACAGGGTGTTAGCAGTTAGCAGCTGCTACTCAGCAGGTATTGGTTGAAAGAATTAATATTTCTTTTATATTTTTTTCATTGTTATAAAATAATGATTAACTTTTATAGTTTTAAGTAAGTCACTGCTGGAACCTTATAACCTTGGAGAATGCTAATTTTTTAGGCAGAATAGAAAATATTCTTGACATTTTTCTTGCTGAATACTAGGGACTTTTATGAGATATGTTTTTATGTCCACAGTGCAGCCTCTGCCTCTGAAGAAGATGTCTCAAGTAGATTTCCCCGAACAGATAGAAGTGGATTCACTAGATATAACAGGGATGCAAATGTATCAGGTAATTTGGTCTCAAGTACCACGTTGGAAAAGAAAATTGAAGATCTTGAAAAGGTATGAATTACAAATTACATAAGATTGAACAAATTAATGTGTCATTAGGATTCTCTTTTGAGTTTAAGAGTGGCTGAGTGAGAAAGGGAATAAATTGGAATTTGTAGAGGAGAGAGAGTGCCAAAAAAGGGAAAAAGAATGAGGGGCATTAAGAGGAGATGTTATCAGTGTTAATTAGTATTTTCATACCTAGTCAAGTAGCAGCTTTTAATCATTATCTTACGTTCTATATAGTTTCTGTGTACATAGTGGTTAGGTGTTTTCTGATTTTCTTAATACTTTCCAGTTTTGTTGATGTTAAATCTTTAAAAATGAAGCCGTTTCTTGTATGCTTTACTATTTAATGTTAGTCCTACTTTGCCAAGTTTTTTTAAAATATATTAAAAAGTCTTTGTCTTTGAAATGATTAGAAGTCTGAGCTGACAGTATGTACTACTGTATGTTTACTATGTTGTCTGAACAGATTGTCATTTGTAACTTAACAAATTATAAGAATAAATCTGAGCTAGGTCCATCCATGGTGTTTAAAACAACTTTGTGTACAGGTAAACCTCTTTGAAAGTATCTTTCACAGCAACTGAAGTGAATATTGGCATTAATGTCTTGAGTTTGTGCCATAGACATTCACTCAAGTTGATAGTGGCACTAAATTCTTTCGTGAAAATATTTAGTTGAAAATATGTTTTGTTTTACTGAATTGAAGTTATTCCCTGTGATATAAAGATTTAGTTTATATGTGTGATATAGAGAAATCTGTTTTAAAATTTTGTTTCTATTTTATAACATTATGATTATTTTAAGGTTATGTATCTAAGCTTTAACACTAGATTCTACTTGGAACTAGTATATTTAAATTAAAAACTTTAGAGAATGCATAGTCTAAAACTTTTCAAGGGAGTTCCTTAGAAAGGCTTCTGGAGTCCTGCAATAGTTTGGGTTGAGTTGCTAGTAGTTGGCAGAAGCTAATTGATATGATTGACTGGCTGCTTTTTCTGAGGGTTAGTAGGAAAGAAGCCAAGTTCTGGGCCAGGCCTTTTTAGCTCTGCCTCTCTTTTGCCCTCAGGGTGTCTGATCCAGCCCCAGGCCCTGTATTCTCTAAGATATCTTTGAAAAACATGTTGCATTATTTAAAGAAAAAAGTTTACGAATTAAGACTTCTGCTTTAGTTCCTTCATTTTTCCATTGTTAGTTAACTAACTGGCAAAGCCAGAAGTAAAATTGAGGATCACTGATTTTCTGTTTAGAGTTTCCACTGGGTCATCTCCCTTTTAAAACTTTGTATTTTTAATGAAAAATTAGTTTTGAGTGGCCTCAAATAAGATATTCATTAAAAAATAGGTAGTTCATAACTAATAGTGATGCTAAGCTAAAGGAAATAAGTCGTTGAGTCTATCAGTGTTTGTTAAAGACTTGTGTAAACATGGGTTTAATCCGGAGCATACCGTACAGCTCCTGTCTTCCCTGTTTTCTGATTGTTTTTGGACAGATCTTTTGTTTCTTCACCAAGTGTCTTAAGGAATTCATTGGAAATCTTCATGTATCTAAGATACTTTATCAAACTTGGCATTTGTATGTCATTTAAGAAGATTATAAACAACCCATTTCTTTCTAATTAATGCTTTGTAATTATATCTTCCAGGAAGTAGTAAGAGAAAGACAAGAAAACCTAAGACTTGTGAGACTGATGCAAGATAAAGAGGAAATGATTGGAAAACTCAAAGAAGAAATAGATTTGTTAAACAGAGTAAGTATTTCACATATTTCAGTTTCAGGGTTTCCTCTTTTTGGGGGGCAATTGGATGAAAATATATAAATATGAAGGAATTACTTAATTACCTGATGCAAGTTGTTCTTTTGTTAATGAATTAGTAATTTATAGTAGTAAAAACCATCATTTAATTCCATAAACTGATTTTCCCTGGGAAATTGCCAGCTTAACTCACCTAATTTTATTATTTTGGGGATGGACTGATGAATGGATTTGCTGTGTGTTTTTTTAGAGTCTAGGAGTGAGAATTACTTGGTCACCATCTTATGTAAGAGGGAATGGCACAGAGTTGCTTCAATAAAAAACTAAAATTGATATAAGAAATTCCGCATGTCTCTCTATTTCACCACTTTGGCCTCTAGTTACACTTAATGCATCCTCAACTTTAGGTTTACCTTATTCTAAACCCTGTATTATTCTTTGTAACAAGCTCTTATTTTTGTTTTCAGCCCCCAAATTTAGCTGCTCAAGAAACAGATATTAGTGCAAGGTCATACTTAGGTAATGGTGATGAGAAAAGGCCCCATAATTTTGCTTTTTAGAGGGCTTTTGATAAAAAGATGGAAAGAAGTAAGTTTGCTTCAGTGGCAGATTCTCAGTCCAGTCTTAACTATAACCATGAAAAGAGAGAAAATAGAAAGAAGAGAAAACAGACTTCATAATGTGCATATCTGTTCTAATGAAGCTCCAAGGCATTAACTATAGGTATAGATGAGGACAGGGAAGCTCACAGTTTAACTTGCTCAGGGTCACAGAATCAGCTGAGCCAGTATTTGATTTTTGGTATTTAATAGTATTTTTCACTCTTTGTGGACTGCCTTTAATCTTGGTCTCAACACAAGTATTCCCCTATACTGGAATTTCTGAAAATTCTGCAAATATTATTGATGTCCATGGTGTATTTGCATTGTCGTAGGCACTGTGTGCATTAAGAAGAATAATAAAACCCATGCCCTTACAGACTTACAATCTGTTCTTGAATATGTTTTATCACTTGTAAATCTTAGTAAGATCTCAGTTGTTGTAATTACAGGGATCCCACATTTTTATTGTTTCACAGATGCTTCACAACATTATTCATTTAGCTTGTGAATAAATGCAAAATCTGATTTTGTAAAATTTTAAAATCATTATCTGATTATTCAAAGGCAGTATACTAAATATATCAGAGTGCTGCTGTCCTATAGCAGTGATTCAAATTGATCATGTCAGGTTTTATTATTTTAAACTGCAAGGATAAATCTATAAATGTCTGCTTTTCTAACAATTAGTAAATAATCTGACTTGAGATAATGTTTCTTATAACTAAAATGTACAGTGAGTTGTTTTTAGCAAGATGGTTGCATATTTGGGACTAGCATTCATGAAGAGAATATAGAGCTGGATCATATACATTTAAAGCTGAAGTGTGAATACCTGATTTATTGGCTTTTAATTATCTTTTAGTTCTAAAACCTTTCCTTCAAAATGTCATAGAGAATCTCAGCATATAAATTAAACCAGATCAGCTCTATATCCCCAGGTGCCCTCCTTCTGTATGCTCAGTTATATCACTTCTCCAGAGTCACATTCCCAAACGTGTATACCTTTAGTGATTACACAGAGTGGTAAGGGGTTCATCCAGAAGTTGTACCCTGTACCTTTTGACACAAAGTTGGAACCTGGAGCCCAGTACCACAAATGGCCTGCATATGTGTTTTTTTAAGCTCTCAATTTTAAGGAGAAGGAGTGGAGTTTTAGCTTTAAAAAAAATCAACGTATTTTGATTAAAAATTGGAAGATTTACTATTTAAAATTTCTGACTTTTGGCATGTTTTGAAAATTGAAAGATCTGGCAACAGTTGGCCCACATACTTATGACAAGAATGAAGAGTCAAGTAATGGATGTTTGTTTTAGGTGGGGCATATTCCATCTAAAGATATTTTTAGACCTTGCCCTCATTTCAAAATTAATGGTACATGAATTATTTTTAAATATATATTTTAAAGTGCTTTTATTTCTCTTAGAATATTTTAAAATACTTTGAAAGTATTATTTTCCTTTTTTCCCTTAAGGACCTAGATGACATAGAAGATGAAAATGAACAACTAAAGCAGGAAAATAAAACTCTTTTGAAAGTTGTTGGGCAGCTGACAAGGTAGAAGATTCAAGACTCGATGTGGAAAAAAATATTTTAAAACTACTGATTGAATGTTATGGTCAATGCTAGGACAATACTCCTATGCTGCAATACATTAAAATAACTAAGTATGTATATTTATTTCTAGAAAACAAAAGGATGTTTATTTTCAAAATATTTTTTTTCCATTATTAGCTTCAAAAAAGTATCAGCCTTTTATTACATAAATAAGTAACATCTTTCAGTTATTAAAATGATAGGCAATGCCTTTTTGGTTTTGTGTGGTATCCAAATAATATATGGTTTAAAGTCACAACTGTTTGAATATATTTTATCATTGGTAGTGCATTTTCTCCCTAAAGGAATATACATAGTCTTTGTTTACATGGGTTCAAATGCTTTTGGGGAGTTCTTACAAATGCCTTATTACAAATAGATATGCAACCTTTTGTGTGTTGATGATTTATAAAGATTTTTGTCTGCTGTCATTTGTTCTTTCTACTTATTCTAAGCAATCTAGAGTAATAAAGTCACTATTTTATATAACAGTAATCTTTTAAAAGGACATCTATTATAAAAAGTCACTTAATATGTTCTAGCTGACTAAATATAAATTTAAGAGAATACTTGAATTGTGCTGTAGTAAATGAAAATTTACTGCTTTGTGTTTGATTATCGAAAAAAAATTTTTAAATCAGTTTAACTTCTGGAAAACATACAGTTGTAATTTTAATGTAAAATTTCTTATGTAGGTACTACCTTTTTTTATTATTCCAAGGTTTATTAGTGAACACAGGATATTAAAAAAGTTGTTTATTCTTTAGGCCTGGAAAGTGTACAGTTTCATTGTAGAAGGAAAAAAATCCATATTTTTATTATATGTCATGAAGTAAAATCAAAACCAGAATGTTTGTCCACATTTAAAACATTTATCATATGTAACAAAACAGCATGTAATCAGAAATCGTAGTAAAATACTTTGCCTAATTTTTAAGTTGGAGAATAACACTGTGACATGGTTTTTTCATATGAGAGACTGTTACCCTATCCAAATCTAGGGATTTTCTTCCTAACATTGACATTTTAAAAACAGAATTATTTTTAAAGAGGTATACACGTTTTCTCTTCTATTAAACATCATTAGTATTTAGGGTTGCTTTATATTATATTTTCATGTTGAGTAAGACCCCCCCTCCAAAAAAAATGCATGAACATTGTGAAATGTTTGCCTGATAGTTGAATCATAAACAACAGTTCTAGCCCCTCTATCCAGTTAATGTCTGAAAATGGCTTGAAGATAGTAAAATCCATTTTGGGTACCCTACTGACTTTTTCCTTCACTTGCCAAGCCCTTTTATTATTATCTGTTAGAAAAATAGAAAAGGTGCGACAGCTGGGAAAAAATGTGGAGTAAATGATAAGTATCAGATGTTGAATTCTAAAAATCTCTGTGTTTACCTAGGTTGGCTTTCTCTTCTTCCCAGTTTAGAAGTTTCAAGCTTAAGCTGCAAGCTTATACTTCAAGCTTGACTGATCATCAGAATCATTTGAGGAATTTTTTTTTTTTTTTGGAATTGGGGTCTCACTCTGTTACCCGGGTTGTGTAGAGCAGTAACATGATCACGGCTCACTGCTGTGTCAACCTCCTCAAGATCCTTCCACCTCAGCCTCCTGAGTAGCTGGGACCATATAGACACACACCACCACACTGGCTAATTTTTAAATTTATTGTAGAGATGAAGTCTTACCATGTTGCCCAGGTTGGTCTCAAACTCCTGGGCTCAGGCAATCCTCTTGCCTTGGTCTCTTAAAGTGCTGGAATTACAGGCACAAGCCACCACACCCAGCAAGGAAATTTCTTAAGAATTCCCTGACTAGAGCTCCTGCGTAGGTTTAGGTTGAATCCTGGATTCCAGAATTTTTAAAGCTTATTATCTGATTATTCTGATCAGAACCTAGTTTTGGAAACAGCTGCTGTCGTGTCTTTATTCCTGTATTTTCCATCGAAAACCCTGGAATTGACATAATTTTAGCTACCAGCTTTTTCTCCCTTTTAGTATATTTAATAACTAATCGGATGTCCAAGGAAGTTTTCATATGTCCATATGGATATTTGCTACTCACAGAAAAGTTTAATAGTTGCAGAATTATTGCACAAGGGCTTCCCTTCATGAACTTTTACTCAGTGTGGAAACAGTGATTTGCCGCCCACATGTCAAAGAGATATGCCAGGCCCAGTTATTGCCTTTGGTTGTCAGGTACTCATCTGCTTTAAGTTACCATTAGGTATGTGGCAGAAATGTTCTATGGTCTGTTTTCTCATCCACACTTCGGATGTTGTAAAAATGCTGTTAGTATCTAGCATTATAATATTAGTATCTTGATGTTCGTTAAAAGAATTACTTTGAGTTGTCTGCTTAATTCATATGTAGATTAAGGAGTATTTTATTTTACTTTAAAAAATTATATTAATTTTTAATGCTTTTAAAGACTGAACTGTTTTGTTTTTCCAATTTATTGGGAACATTTCTATCGATATATTTGTTTTTCTAACATAATGATACTGAGTGCAAATACAGGAGCCTTACAACTTAGGCAAAGCATTTCACATGCATTCCTTCCCCCACCTCCTTAAAGTATGCATTTATTTCACAAACATATTTTTATACTATTGACAAAGTAGGATATGATATAATTTCCCCTTACATTTTTTTTTAAAGGATTGAGGTTTTAAAAACTAGTTTAAGTACATGTACACTACCCTGGAAAACTTGGCTATTGTCAGTAAAATGCTAGTATTTGTGAAATTATTAGTCCTATTCAAAAACATTATTTCTTAAATCCCTTGAAAATTTGTAGTATAATGAAGTACATACACAGTTCTGATGTGTTTGAGATTATTGTCAAAATAATATGTTTATTATTAAAATGAACGAACATGTCCTGCCTTCCTGATTTCTGAAGTGATTAACTTGAAAAATTATTGTAGTAATCTTTATTTCATCTTTTAGAATTGTTGGTAATTTTATCGTACAACAGTTACCATTAGAGAGGAAGGGGAAAGGCTTTTGGGTGTGTATTTCTAAGTAATCTAAGGATTTACTAAGTATAGTAGATTAGCACTGTCACACTTGTTTAAGTAGTTTAAAATTTAGAAAATGATCAGGGCCAGATACATGAAGCAATGTAGTATTTTTTTTAATAGTAATTTTTAAATTTTTAAATTGTGGTAGAAGTGATGTATTCTTCAGGTGCAAAACCTACCTCAGTTACATGTGGTTTATGTTTTCTAGATTAATCTGGATTTTATAATTAGAAACTAAGATTTTAAGTCCACTTTATACTTTGTTCAGCATTCATATGTTTAATACTGTAAGACAAAAGAGTAAAGACCTTGGATTCGATTATTAATCTGGTGTCCTGGACAATAGTCATATTATGTATGGTTGTGGTCTTTTTTTTTTTTTTTGGTAGTTTTGTTACTCTGAGTTGATGACTAGTGAGTTCATACAGTGCTGGCACTTATTTAATAATTATTCATTATTTTGTTAATAAGCTGTTACAGGATTCAGGCATATATTTTCATTCTTGGAGTATAAGAAAACAAATACACAAGTTTTTCATTGGAGGGAACATATTAAGTAAAAATATTCAGGAATCAGGACTTTAAAATAACATGTTAAAGTTAGTGCTGAACATTTCTCATATTGTATCTGAACCTATCCTAATATGTTTAACCATGGAGCTTGACTTTTGCATTAGAACTATGTGCTCATAAATAAAGGACATTCTATCAATTAAAGTTGTAACTTACATTACTTTTTTAAGAACTAGTGTGACAGTTTTCTTTTGTTGTATTGTTAAACTGAAAGCACAATACTAATAGACAACAGTTTGCTTATTAGACAAACATGGACTAAGTCACCTCCCCCCTGCTGTTACTCCTTGATTCATTCTCAGTTTAAAACTTGAACTATTCACCCCCCAAAAAACCTGAGCCCATACTATTTTTTTTTACTTAGCTAGTATCTCATAGCATGTTAAAGTCATATCCTCATCCTCCCCAAAATAATTTTGTGTGTGTGAGAGGAATATGTCAGTGTTGCATTAACTTTTCATGGATTTTTCAGCAAGTATTTTTATTAGTCAACCTGGATATAGTATTACAGAAGTTTTAAATAAGTGGAAATTGACCGCCTTTCCATCCAGCAATGTACAGTCTACACAGTGTATGTCAGTAACATAAAGTCCAGTCTTAGCATTAGCCTATCTGGTCTGAATAGTTCACTCAAAAGTACTTTTTTGGCCAGGCATGGTGGCTTATGCCTGTAATCCCAGCATTTTAGGGATGAAGCGAGAGGATTGCTTGAGCCCAGGGGTTCAAAATCAGCCTGGACAACTTTGGCAAGACCTCAACTCTACAATAAATAAAAAAATTAGCTGCGTATGGTGGCACATGCCTGTAGTTCTGGCTACTTGGAAGACTGAGGCAGAAGGATCGCCTGAACCCAGAAGGTTGAGGCTGGGGTGGCGGTGATGGTACCACTGCACTCCAGTCTGGGTGACACAGTGAAACATTGACTCAAAAAAAAAAGGTACTTTTTTATATTATTCATCCATTGTCTTTTAGATCTAGTTAATTGGTACTTTTTAATTTGCTGCAACATTTACTGAACAGTGGAGTGAAAGAACAGTGCATATTGGGGAGTATCTTACCATATTTTTAAAGATAATTATGCATTAGGAAAAGAACATTTTAAAGGAATTTATATCAGTAATGAAGTGAAAAGAATCCAGTGTATAGCAGATACACCAAACTTAATGGTTTTTAAATTGATTTCAATTTAGTATTTCTGTATACATTGTTGATTGCTGATTTTTTTTTAGATATTGACATGTGTTCTAATCTACAGTTCACATTGCAGTTGCTCTGATAATAATAGAATGTTAGTGA
Organism: Cephalopachus bancanus; assembly: GCA_027257055.1. Taxonomy (NCBI): domain Eukaryota; kingdom Metazoa; phylum Chordata; class Mammalia; order Primates; family Tarsiidae; genus Cephalopachus; species Cephalopachus bancanus. The sequence continues at coordinate 910,023 of JAPVLO010000258.1, forward strand.
TGATCACTTGATAGACGTTGACTAAGTGCCTGTGTTTTGTTTGTTTTCCCCTCTGGATACCAAATAGGTATATGTTACTTTTTTGGTGAACTTATTTCTGGAAAGATTTGGCAATGCTATTCAGGGTTTTTATCCTTATGTTTTTCTTCTGAATTTAAGTAGCAGGCTTATGCTATCAACAAAAACCATATGAACGCTAAAACTGTTTTGTTGAAAAGTCAGCTAATTCAGGTAATTCAAATACTTGTGAAAAAACATCTGGATAATTTATGGAGCATACTAGTATAATGTAGACAGCTTTGATCATTCCCATTGCATAGATTTTTATTGTGGAATAGTTATTTTAATATAGATTTACTTTTAATATGCTTTGCATGTAAAAAGTAATAAATATTTTTCATTTATTTTTCAAAACTGGTTATTTTTTTTCCTTCCTATACTATCAGTAAAATCCTGACTGATATTTTTGAAGTTAAAGGATAATACTAATAATTGAGTTAGCTTCTGTGCCTGTTACTGAAACAGTATACAGTATTTTTTAAAATCTTTATTTGATATTTTATTTTAGAAGAAATAATGTTTTAAGAAACAAAAAATTGTGTTAAGATATGAATACATTCATGGTGGGGCTTCTTGAATAAGTGAGGAATTGGATATGTTCAACCTTATGACTAAAGATTTTAATTGTTCAAAATTGGAACTATTATAAACCTGTTGGTGTTCAAGGAATTTCAGGTCTTTTGAACTTTGGAAATGATAAATAGGGGTCTGGGAATGTAAAAATTCAGGTTTTGTATTTTTAGTAAATGGTTTACATAACCTTTTGTCTAATGTGTCATTCTTCATACACCCGAACAGCCTAATCAGTCATTCTTTTCTTCTAAAACTAAATTACAATCTTCTAAATAATGTCATAAATGTCTAACAAGTGAATAAGCATCCTTAGGTCAGTCTGCTCAGGTAAATGTCTTAAATATTTATGTAAGAACATATTTCACTAGCAATCCTACTGAAATTTTTTTCCCAAGCTGCTCTCATAGTCTTAACTGAAACTGGAACCATTTATCTTAGACTTTATCAAATCTCTGTTTCTTTTTTCCAGATTCATTCTGTGTTTCTGCATGCGTGCATGCACACATTTCTACCAGCAGCTGTAAACTGCCCACATATTTTCTTAATCTCATTCTTCCGGTTTCTCTGTATAACCCTCTGTATAAGAGGTTACATTTCATTCCTGGTCAACTCTTGGAAAGAATTATGTAATGTTGGACCTTCATGTTAAGGGGATAAGTCTGGTTATAATATCCTTTACAATCAGTTCATTTTATTGTGATGTCTAGCGAGATAATTTAGAAAGGAAACTAGAAAGCAACACATCCCTCTTAATCCTCGACCAAATGCATAACTTTACATTCACTTTCAAAAACCTTTTATGAAAAAAAGTTTTTTATTTAATAAAGAAAAAATATAAGCATGTCAAGAAATGAGGGAACTTTTAAAATATACATATGAAAAAATAAGAGTGTTGACTACTATGTATTTTTTCACATTGACGTGCTTAATTATTCAGAATATATTCTTTAATCAGTTGCTATCCTTGTTTAGACATACATGGGACATAGCATTTACAGTTCATATTGTTACAGGCTTCTTTCTATCCGGTATTCTATAAAACATTAATGTGGCTAACCAAAGGTAGGTGATCTTATCTTTTGTCTTTATGAAAACATTTTAAGAATAAATGAATAGAAAGATATCTTGTCTCATTTCTTTTATCTCTGTAGTGCAAAAGCATAAACAAAGCTCTCAAAGGTGTAAGAAAGTCACATATGAAGAATGAGCAGATCACATTTGACAAGAATGCATTCATGTGATAGTATTAAAAGTTGCAAAACTATTAACTTTCCATAGCAGTTTGAAAGTTTTATGTACGTTTGGCTTAAAACAATTAACAGTGTCATTAATTTAAAGTAAAATCATGCCAGTCAGTTAATATTAACATATGTATATATTTTTAAATTTTTTTTTTAGAAGGCAGGATTTATATTCCCACAGTTGGAGGGGACCCGAAGGGGTTGCCCAGTATTAACATATTTATTATTTAAATCAGCGAGCCAGTGAAAATTTTAATGGAATGAATAAATTGATGCTTTTGAAATGCTAATTAATTATTATATGAGTCCTAAAAGTGTATTTTGTTTCGTCACCTATTTATTTATTTATATTTATTTTTTTTGAGTCAGAGTCTCACTCTGTCCCCCAGACTGGAGTGCAGTGGCCGCTCCCAGCCACCGCAGCCTCGACCTGCTGGGCTCCAGCGATCCTTCCGCTTCAGCCTTCTAAGTAGCTGGAACTACAGGCACGCGCTACCACACCCGGCTAATTTTTTGATTTATTGTACAGATGAGGTCTCATCAAGTTGCCCAGGTGGGTCTCAAACCCGCAGGCTCAGGCAATTCACTCACCTCAGCCTCCCAAAGACGCAGGATTACAGGCTGAGCCACCAAGCCCGGCTCTTGTCACCTTTTTAAAATCAGGATATCTTAGAATTTAGCTAAGCATACCGATTTAGCTAAGCATACCGATTTTAGCTAAGCATACGATTTGGGTAACAATTTGAGTATAACTTTAACTGTAACTTATTATACCATTAATAACATTCATTAGTTAGTAATTTTGTAGGCATGTATGCCAAGCCATGTGTTAAGTGCTTTATTATTTTGAGTTTTTAAAATCTGTGCAGTGTGTTTAGATTGAGAGGGTATTTTGCCTAATGTCACAAAGCAAGTCTGATTGCAAAGCTTTGTGCATTATACTATGACATACTTTTATGACATCATTGTCCTATTAAATTTTTGCCATTGGTTCTCAAAGTGTGTTCCCCACACTAGTAGCACTAGGTTCACTTTAGGAACCCTGATGGAACTATAAATTCTTTGACCCCACCCAACACCTGAATTAGAAACTTTTAGGAGAAGGGCCAGCAATCTGTTTCAACAAACCCTCCATATATTTCTGATGCGGGTCAAAATTTTCAAACCAGTATGCATTTCTACTTTTAAGGTAAGATATTAGTCATTCTTGGAAATTGCTGAAATAATGTAAGATGAACTTGTTAAAAAAAATTTTTTTTTAAACCGGATCTTTTTTTTGTTGCTTGCATTGCAAAAGATTGTACCAGGAAAAGCCTCAGCCTGGACATTGGCAGTCTAACATAACCCCATTATCTCTGGAACTCAGATGGATTATCAAGTCCAAGAGACTATGGAATGAAATCTTTGTTGTTCTGAGTTAAGGTTTTTCTCCTGTTATTGCCTGAAGGGTTTTGGTAACAATTGTGCATTTTTTCAAATTTTAAAACTTGACTGGAACAAGTAAGTGTGTATTTCATCAGTTATAATTTTTTTTTTTTTGAGTTGGATTCTCACTGTCACCCAGACTGGAGTGCAGTGGCTGCTCCTGGCCACTGTAGCCTCGACCTGCTGGGCTCTGGCGATCCTTCCGCCTCAGCCTTCCGAGTAGCCGGAATTACAGGCATGCGCTACCACGCCCGGCTGATTTTTTGATTTATTGTAGAGATGAGGTCTCACTGCCCAGACGGGTCTTGAATCCACGGGCTCAGGCAATCCACTCACCTCAGCCTCCCAAAGGCGCGGGATTACAGGCTGAGCCACCGAGCCCGGCTCATCAGTTATAATTTTAAAAAATATTTTTTACATGAGTGAATACTAGGGTAGTCACTGAGGAGTCTGAGTCTTCAAAATGTACTCTAATGAATTGTACTTTCAAGCTAATTGATCACTGGAGATAAAGATCCTCACTTGCATCCCAATGAGTAAAGATATAATTGGAAGACTTGATTCAGGATTATTCTTCTCTTACATGATGAGATAGTTAAGTTCCTTTTAACTTTTTTTTAACTCTTTAAACTTTTAACTTTTTAAAAACTTTGAAAAGTTTTGAATTTACAAAATAATTGTGAAGATAGTACACAGAGGTGTCATGCCACCATACCAAGTTTCTCCTATTATTAGCGTGTTACTATTGCATATTAGCCACTCTTAATCAAACAGTATTAATGAACTATTATTTATTCAAGTCCATAGTTGATTCAAGTTTCCTCAGTTTTCTACTAATGCTCTTTTTAAAAAAATTAGGGTCTAGGATAGCATATTAGGTTTAGTAGTTATGTCTCCATAGGCTCCTCTTGCTTGTGACAGTTCCTCAGACTTTACTTGTTACCATTGCCTGTTTTGAGTAATAGGCATTTTTCACTTTACTATGGATATTTCAGCTACAAAACGAGAATCATTTTCAGTGCCTTGCCTATTTTATCTATCCCCTTTTTCTTTTTTGGTGAGGCTTTTTTTTTTTTTTTTTTTGAGTTGGAGTTTCACTCTGTCACCCAGACTGGAGTGCGATAGCCGCTCCCGGCCACCGCAGCCTCGACCTGCAGGATCCAGTGATCCTTCCGCCTCAGCCTTCCAAGTAGCTGGAACTACAGGTGCGCGCTACCACACCCGGCTAATTTTTTGATTTATTGTAGAGATGAGTTCTCACCAAGTTGTCCAGGCGGGTCTCGAACCCGTGGGCTCAGGCAATTCACTCACCTCAGCCTCCCAAAGCGTGGGATTATGGACTGAGCCCGGCTGCTGAGGTTTTTTAAAAGTTAAATTCCAATTATCATTTCACCTATAAATACTTCAGCATGTATCTCTAGTAGTGAAGACTTAAAAAATAACCACAGCATTATCATAAGTTTACTGTAGTAAAGTTAATGCTAATTTCTTAATATTGCCTCTTTGGTTTGGGTTCTTTGAGAAGCAGGCATACATGAGATTTATTGGAGGAATCGCTTGTGAAGAAAACGGGAGGGAGATAGAGGAGGCTGGGAAAGCTGTCAGAACTTAGTACAGGTCTGACTCCGGTGAAGGAGAAAAAAGGATGATTGGGCAGGAAGTCTTAGTCCTTTATTGTCTTACATGTGTTACTATAGCGGAATATCTAGGGTAATTTATAAAGAAACCCCACAGTTCTACAAGCTGTGCAAGAAGCATGGTGCCAGCATCTGCTTCTGGTGGGTGTTCAGGTTGCTTCTATTCATGGCACAAGGGAAAGTGTTACATGGCAAGAGAGGATGGAAGAGAAAGGGAGAGAGAAGCACCACACACTTTTGAACAGCCACTTCCTGTGAACCAGTAGAGCAAGAACTCATTACTGTGAGGAAGGCACCAAACCAATCATGAGAGATCTGCCCCCAGACCCTAATACCTGTGACTAGGCTCCACCTCAAACATTGAGGGTCAAATTTCACTGTAGATTTGGAAGGGTCACACCAAACTAGCACTATTTGAGTTCTAAAAAGTTTTAACAAGGCTGATTGGGACTCCTGAAGCCAAAGATGCCGGCTCCTGAGTAATGTCACATCTTGTAGGTATGAGCCTGCCATGGTGATCCTGCAATGATTATCTGTTAGCGGAGGAGCTGCCAGTAGGAAGTGTAGCCTCAGCTGAACACAGTAGTGGATTCAGACCACAGCAACTAGAACTGCCAATTACTTCAAGGATGGAGATCTGAGAAGTCTGATTTCATGCTTGTCACATAATCCAATACTTTGTGTTCAAACTTCTCCAGATATTTCTAAAATTATCCTTGTACTGTTAATTTTTGTGGGGAGCAAATGAGCGCTGTCTGAACAGCAGGCCTTGAGCAAGGCAAGATCCCAAGCGAAGGCAAGTTCTCACTTGGTTGCTCTGCATCCTAGCCAAAGAGCAAGGGATGCAACCTGCTATGCAGAACGGAGTCTCAGAAGCCCACACAGTCGGGTGCACATAGTACAGATAAAGCCTTAGCTACAACTAGGAAACCGTGGGACAGTTTGCCATTTAGGTAGCAACGAAATTCCGTTGTAGCTCCCTCACAGACCTTTAATCCCTTCCAACTTTCTTTGTGCTTGATTATAAAATTAACGTGCTGACCTGGTTTGGGGCCAATTCTCCATCAGAGGGAAGTGTCCCACCTGGCCCCAGTTTTCCTTTATATCTTTGTGTCTGTGTCTGATTCTCTCTCCACTCTCGGGACCCTCAAGACAGCTGCGCAGGTTGCGACAAGTTTTATTCAATTAAGGGTCCAAGTTAGGGTCCATGTTAGAGAGAGAGAAAATTCACCTCTCCAAGGAAGGAGAGAGGCCCAACTGGCCGTAGACATTTTAAAGAAGATGACAGAAATTTGCTTGATCCTTTCCCATATTTATTTTGTCATATTCTATGCAAATGATGGGCAGATCTTATACAGTTGGCCTTTTAGATCTGTGAGTTCAGAATCCATGAATTCAACCAACAGTGAAAATATTAGAAAAGACATTTTAAACTAAGAATACAATTCAAAATACAAATTAAAAAATACAAGATAACTATTTACATAGCATTTACTTTGTATTAGGTATGATAAGTAACCTAGAGATTAAAGTATGAGGGTTTGTGCAGAAGTGCTAGTCACTATAAGTTTTCATAGCTGATTTTGAGGCAGTCCTGATGAGTATTAAAACGTGTTGGGTGGTGTCTCAAGGCAGGTTGTAAAGTTGCCCTTTGACTACTGGAGCCACCAAGAGTCCCTGCAGTGCTTGCAATAAGTCCAGTTGTTGGCAGCCTTCAACTGGGACACCACCTAATAATGGCAAATCCTTCCTCTGCTCCAATGGTCCCCAACCTTTTTGGCATCAGGGGCCGGTTTCATGGAACACAATTTTTCCACAGTCGGGTTGGAGGGTGGGGGAGGAGGATGGTTTCAGGATGATTCAAGCACATTACGTTTATTGTGTACTTTATTTCTATTATTATTACATTGTAGTATATAACAAAATGATTATACAACTAACCATAATGCAGAATCCACTCACCTCAGCCTCCCAAAGTGCTGGGATTACAGGCTGAGCCACCGAACCCGGCCTATCTCAAGCATATTCTTAAGGCCACCATCATTTGTGGTCTCAAGAAATTGATCGTCTTCTGGCACAAATTTGATTCACCCGGCTTATTCACAAATGGGCTGCAGATCCATTCCTTCTCAGTGTGGGGATCTGTTGTCATTGGGAAGTAATTTTCAAAATCTTTTGAAAGTTTGAGTTTGTTGAGCAGGTTGAATATGTCATACAAGTAAGCAGGTTTTGCAGCCTATTCTCTTCTGTGTCACTGAAATGTGCTGCCTAGTGGTGACTTTTTCTAAAAGAAACCTCTGGGGCAACCGCTTTGGGTCCCCTCCCACTGTGGGAGCTTTTCCGTCCTCTTAGTAAATCCTTCTTTAAATAAAAATTTAAAAAAGAACCTTTGGAGCGGATCTCATAATTCAAAAGCTCTGGTCAGTGATCTGCCTTTAGAAAGCCATCTCACTTCTGTGTATAAGTGAAGACGTGTGTGCTCTATTCATCTCACAGAGCTGCACAAACATGTGAGTTAAGGGCATGCACTTTAATGTGGTTAATAATTTTCTTTTTTTAAATTTAAAAATTTTTTTTATTATAAAAATGTAGGGTACAATTCAGGGTTAGGTATACAAACATTGATTATGCAGGTACCCTTGTTGATGAGGTATGCCCCTCCCTCCCCTAGCAGTTTCCCTCAACTGTCAATCCCACCCCTTTCCCTGACAGTTTCCCATTATTGCCAAACACTTTCTTATAGTATTTTAGTTGTTCAAGGTCCACTTATGAGTGAGAACATATGGTACTCTGTTCTTTATTTCTGTGATAGATCACCGAGTATGATCGACTTCAAATCCATCCAAGTTGCTGTGAAGGCCATATATTTGTCCTTTATGGCTGCATAATATTCCATTGTGTATATGTACCACATTTTCTTTATCCAGTCCAGCTTCAATCGACAACATGGTTGGTTCCATGTTTTTGCTATTGTGAATAGAGCTGAAACAAACATACGTGTGCAGATATCTTTTTGTAGAATGATTTGAGTTTCTCCGGGTATATTCCCAATAGGGGAATTGCTGGGTCATATGGAAGGTTAATTGCTAGTTCTTTCAGAATCACCACACTGTCTTCCTAAGAGATTGCATTAGTTTGCATTCCCACCAGCAGTGTAGAAGCGTTCCTTTTTCTCCACATCCTTGCCACATCCTGCAAAACGTTAATTTCAGGTATCGTTTTTCAACTAACCAGCATTTCTCTATGGATGACACAGTGTGTAGAGTTACATTCATAAGTGACCTCTTTGACTCAATAGTGAAACCAGAAAATCGTCTAGTCATGGCAGCCACTTTGTCCAGTCTATGCATATACTGACACCAAATGACCAATTCAGTTTTCTTGATAATGTAATCCATTCAAAGACTTGAATAGTTCTGCAGCATGGTATTGGTTGGCAGCAAAAGCGCACATAACATATTCTTCCTCCTGAAAAATATATCGCACAAAAACAAGCATTGTTACCTTGTCTATATTGATAGACTCATCAACTTGGGTTGTATACCATGACTTCTTAATCCTCTCTAACAGTTGTGTCTCAGTGTCCTCTGCTATTTCATCAGTTTGTCTAGTTATGGTGCTAGCCGAAAGAGGAAAACATGCCACCTTTGGAACTGCAGCCTTCCTAAAAGTTCATAACAAATGTCCTTAGCAGTAGGCAGGATCAACTCTTCACCAATAGTAGAGGGCTTCTTAGCTTTAGCAATGTGGTTAGCCACTAGGTATGATGCTCTCAGTGCAGACACAATTGTTGAAGTAATGGTCTTCAATAATTGCTTCTGTTCTTCATGTTCCCTTTTTTTTCTTTTGAGAAACTCCAAAGGCTTATCTTCTAATGCAGGGTGCTTGATCTCCATGTAGCAAGGCAGTTCTGAAGGTTTCATTGTTTTGTTGGGTAGCTGGTCATCTCATATTATACAAGATGGGCTTGGAGAATGTGAATCACCTTTTGCAGTGAACCCATAATTTAAGTAGGACTCTTGGTATTTTCTTTTAAATGCAGCTTTCTTTTTGTTGGCAGTCTTAGAGTCTTCTGTCTCATTATTGGGTCTTTCCCCTTTTTTTAAATTTATTTTTTGGCCGGGTTCGGTGGCTCAACCTGTAATCCCAGCACTTTGGGAGGCTGAGGTGAGTGGATTGCCTGAGCCCGCATGTTCGAAACCCGCCTGGGCAATGTGGTGAGACCTCATCTCTACAATAAATAAGCTAGCCCGGCATGGTAGCGCGTGCCTGTAGTTCCAGCTACTTGGAGGGCTGAGGCGGAAGGATCGCTGGAGCCCGGCAGGTTGAGGCTGCGGTGGCTGGAGCATGCCACTGCACTCCAGTCTGGGCGACAGAGTGAGACTCTAACTCAAAAAAAAAAAAATGTATTTTTTAAAATTTAAAATTTTGTTTTAAAGATGGGTACATAAGTGGCCTCCATGCAAATGAAGTTTGGACCTCCCACTGGTCCTCACTTCTTCTGTTTTAGGAACAGGTACCCTTAGTGATGTTATATGCCCCTACCCAACCCCACCCCCCACCCCCAGCCCCCAGCAGTGTTCTGCTGCTGCTGATCCCTCACTTGTAGTATTGTGATAAATGTTCAGGACCCACTTATGGGTGAGAACATGTGGTACTTAGTTCTTTGTTTCTGTGATAGATCACTGAGTATGATAGAATCTACAGATTCAACACGACACCAACATCATTCTTGAACCTGGAAATGACAATACAGAAATTCATATGGAAACAAAATAAGGGCACAAATAGCCAAAACAATCCTCAGCAAAAGAAACAAAGTGGGCGGTATCATACTTCCAGATTTTAAACTTTATTATAAGGCTACAATAGTTAAAATAGCCTGGTATTGATATGAGAAAAGACATATAGACCAATGGAATAGAATAGAGGTGCCAGAAGCAAAACCTCAATTTCTCAACCAATTCATCTTTGGCAAAGCCATCAGCAACAATCAATGGGGAAAGGAGACCCTATTCATCAAATGGTGATGGGAAAACTGGCTGACCACATGCAGAAGAATGAAACAGGATTCCTACCTATCACCATACACAAAAATCAACTTTAAATGAATCAAAGACCTCAAACTAGCCCAGGCTCGGTGGCTCAGCCCGTAATCCCAGCACTTTGGGAGGCTGAGGCAAATGGATTGCCTGAGCCCATGAGTTCGAGACCCACCCAGGCAACTTGGCGAGACCTCGTCTCTACAATAAATAAAAAATTAGCCGGGTGTAGTAGCGCGCACCTGTAGTTCCGGCTACTTGGAAGGCTGAGGTGGAAGGATCGCTGGAGCCCAGCAGGTCAAGACTATGGTGGCCAGGAACATGCCACTGCACTCCAGTCTGGGTGACAGAGTGAGACTCCAACTCAAAAAAAACAAAAACAAAAAAACCCCGTCAAACTATAAGACGCTTAAAAGAAAACAGAGGAGATACCCTTCTGCACATTAGACTAGACAGCCAATTCTTGGTCATAAACCCAAAAGCATATATCCTAAAAGATAAGATAGACAAGTGGGACCTCATCACATTGAAAAGTTTCTGCAAAGCAAAAGAAACCATCAAGAGAGTGGGGAGACAACCCACAGAATGGGAAGAAATATTTGCTAACTGTATATCTGACAGAAGTCTGACATCCAGAATCTACAAGGAACTCAAATGAGCCAAAAGGGAGAAAAAAACACTCCTATTAAAAAGTGGACCAGCCGGGCTCAGTGGCTCAGCCTGTAATCCCACGCCTTTGGGAGGCTGAGGTGAGTGGATTGCCTGAGCCCGCACGTTCGAGACCCACCTGGGCAGGCGAGACCTCATCTCTACAATAAATCCAAAAAAATTAGCCAGGCATGGTAGCGCGCGCCTGTAATTCCAGCTACTCAGAAGGCTGAGGCGGAAGGATCACTGGAGCCCAGCAGGTCAAGGCTGCGGTGGCCAGGAGCAGCCACTGCACTCCAGTCTGGGTGACAAAGTGAGACTCCAACTCAAAAAACAAAACAAAACAAAACAAAAAAGTGGACCAAAGACATGAGTAGATAACTTTTCAAAAGAAGACATATGAATAGCCAACACATACATGAAAAAATGCTTTTCAAAGGAGTTCACCAGTGTTTTTTTAAAAAACTCATTTTGGCTAGGGTTAGCTTGTGGGCTTACCAAAATTGTGAGACAAGTGTGCAGTGCGGGAAAGAGGTGTGGATGGAAGTGGTAAATAAAATCATGGGTGAACTGTGCACAGACTGAAGTGTTGGATTCTGACTTAAAACCTGCCACCAGATGCAGCTGTACAATTGAAGTGCATTAACTCACTTGCCACTTACTGACAGAGTTTTGATAAGAGTCCTCAAGCATTTTATATATTATTTATATATTATGGTCTCTGTGCAGTCAAACCTAACTGCTAATGTTAATCTGTATTTGCCGCCGCTAGCATCACCACCTCAGCTGTACCTCAGATCATCAGGCATTAGATTATCATAAGGAGTGTGCAATCTAGATCCCATGCATGCATAGTTTATGATAGGATTTGCACTCCTGTGAGAGTCTAATGCTGCTGCTGTTCTGATGGGAGGTGGAGCTCAGGCGGTAAAGCGAGCAATGGGTAGTGGCTATAAATCCAGATGAAATTTCACATGCATGCCTGCTGCTCACTTCCTGCTGTGTGACCTGGGACTGGGAACCTCTGCTCTATGGTCTCCTGTATTTCTATTCAAAAAGAAGGAGACACAGTTTTCTTTCAGAATGTGGAAGCCAGCTGCAACCTAGAATTCTTGCATTTTGTCTCTTTTATTGGTTCACAGATAATTTGTTGTGTGTCTACTTTTTGCTCAGTTCTAGATACTAGGAAGATAGCAGTGAACAAAAAACACAAATCTTGGCCTACATGATTTTAATTTTTTGTGGCCCAGTGAAGGAGGGTTGACACAGGGTTAAGGAGTGGTTGCTCCTCAAGATGTTCTTTGTTCCTTTCCAAAAGATGAGACCTGAATTCCACTTGTTTTTTGATAGAGATGACATCAGTACATGTCATTGGCCATACTTTGTGTTGTAAAAATCATGTTGATAAGTCTAATGTTTGGAAAAGATAGGCTTATTCTGCAAAATTGAGAATGGTTTTGTTTTTGGAGCACAAATTCATATTTCCCTTAATTTGTTCATGAATTTTATTTTATTTGGGGTATATATGAAATTTTGTTACATGTATATCCTGTGTAGTGATCAAGTTGGTATTTAGGGTATTCATCCCTAGTACATTTTTGTTAACTATAATCACTCTACTCTGCTATGAAACATTGAATTTATCCATCTCTCCAACTGTATGTTTATACACTTTAACCCACTTCTCTTCATTCTCCCTCCTTTGTCTAACTCACTCTTCCTAGTCTCTATCATCTATCCTTCCACTCTCTACCTCAATGGAATCAAATTTTATTAGCTCCCACATGTAAGTGAGGACATGTACTATTTCTCTTTGTGTGCCTGGCTTATTTCACTTAACATAATGACCTCCGGTTTTATCCATGCTGCTACAAATGGCATGCTTTTTTTATGGCTGCATAGTATTCCATTGCTTGTAGATACCACATTTTCTTTATCTGTTAATCTGTTCATGGACTCTTAGGTTGATTCCATAGCTGGGCTTTTATTACTAGTGCCTCAATAAACATGCAAGTGCAGGTATCCCTTTAATATACTGATTTATTTTCTTTTGGTTAGATACCAATTGTGAGTTTGCTGGATTGAATAATAGTCTATTTTTAGTTTTTTGAGAAGTCTATGTACTGCTTCCCATAATGACTGTACTAGTTTATAGTACATACACAACAGTGTATAAGAGTTTCTTTTTCTTCACATCCTCACCATCTGTTATTTTTTTGTCTTTTCAATAATAGCCGTTCTAACTGGGGTAAAATGATATCATGGTTTTGCATTTCTGATGATTAGTAATGTTGACAATTTTATTGTATACCTGTTGGCAATTAGTATGTTTTCTGATAAATGTCAATTCATGTCCTTTGCCCCCCCCCCTTTTTTTAGTTGGAGTCTCTTGTTGCACAGGCTGGAGTCCAGTGGCATGCTCGTGGCTACCGCAGCCACGACCTGCTGGGTTTAGGCAATCCTTCCGCCTCAGCCTTCCAAGTAGCTGGAACTACAGACGCACACCACCACACCCGGTAGTTTTTGTGATTTATTGTAGAGATGAGGTCTCACCAAGTTGCTCAGGCTGGTCTTGAACCCCCGGGCTCAGACAATCCTCTCGCCTTGGCATCCCAAAGTGCTGGGATTACAGGATGAGCCACTGTGCCCAGCCTGCCCAAGTTTTAATGGAATTATTATTTTTTAATTGATGAGTTATTTGGGTTCCTAGTATATTCTGGATATTACTCACCTGTTGGATGAATAGTTTGCAAATATTTTCTCCCGTTCAACGGTGTCTCTTTACTCTGTTGAATTTTTCTTTTTCTATGAAGAAGCTTTTTAGTTTAATTATTTCATTTGTCTATTTTTACTTTTGTTGTCTATGCTTTTGAAGCCTTAATTGTAAATTGTTTGCCTAGACCAATGGCCAGGAGTGGTTTCCCTGTTTTCTTCTAGTATTTGAATAGTTTTAGCTTTTATGTTTTTAATCCATTTTTAGGTGATTTTTTTTGTACATGGTGAGAGATCAGGGTCCCATTTCATTCTTCATCTAAGTATCCAATTTTCCAGCACCATTTATTGAAGAGTCTTCTTTTCCTATCAACTTTGTCAAAGATCAGCTGGCTGTACTAGTTTCCATGGTGATGAGAATTTTGGGTGTTTTTTTTTTTTAATATCATGAAGCAATGTTGAATTTTATCAATGTTTTTTCTGCATCTTTTGAGATGATTGGTTTTTTTTGTCCTTTGTTTTATTGATGTGCTGTATCATGTTTATTGATATACGTATGTTAAACTATCCTTGCATCCCTGGAATAAATCCCACCTAATTGTGATGTATTTTTTATATGCTATTGGATTCGGATTGCTAATATTTTATAGAGGATTTTTGCATCTATGATTTTAAATCAGCAGCATTGGCCTGGCCTCTGGTTGTATTCTTCTCTGGTTTTGGTATGCTAGCACTAACTTCACAGAATGAGATAGGGAAAATTCCCCCCCCCATTTTTTTTTAAGTAGTTTCAGCAGGATAGACATTAATTCTTCTTTGTACATTTGGTAGAATTCAGCTGTGAATCATCGAAGTCCTGAACTTTTTTTAATACTGATTACATCTTATTTCTTATTCTTGATCTATTCAGGTTTTCCATTTTTCCCTGATTCATTCTTGGTGAGTTGTATGTATCTAGAAATTTATCCAGTTTCTATAACATTTCTAGTTTGTCAGGGTATAGTTGTTCAGAATAGTCTCTGATTATCTTTTCTATTTTTGTGGTAATACTTTAATGTCTCATTTTTCATTTCTGATTTTGTTTATTTAAGTCTTCTCTCTTTCTGGTTATTCTAGCTAGTCGTTTATCAATTTTATCTTTTCAATAAACAACTTTTCATTTGTTGATCTTTTATATTTTAGTCTCTTTAGTTCTGCTTTGGTCATTAGTAGTTTTTCTGCTTATTTTGGGAATTAGTATCAATTTAGTTATGTTTATCAATTTAGTATCATTAGTATTAATTTTCTTCTGCTAAGTTTGGTTTTACTCTTCTACTTCTTTGAGGTACATTGTTAGATTGTTAATTTGAATTATTTCTGCTTTTTAATGTAGGCATTTATTGCTATAAACTTCTCTCTTAGTACTGATTTTTCTGTATCCCACAGGTTTTGTGTTTCCATTTCCTTTTTTTCAAAAAAATTTTAAATCTTTGTCTTAATTCCTTTATTGATACAGTGGTCACTCAGGAACATGTTGTCTAGTGTTGGGTGCATATATATTTGGAATTGCTATACCCTCTTGCTGGATTGATCCCTTTATCATTATATAATGACCTTCTTTGTCTCTTTTTACTGTTTTTGAGTTTCCAGAATTACCATTGTTACTGGTGTCTAGTTTTATTTTACTGAAGTTTGAGCAGAGACTTGATATGATTTTGATATTTTAAAATGTGTTGATACTTGTTTTGTGGCCTAACATCTAGTCTGTCCTGGAGACTCTTTCATGTGCCAATGAAAAGAGTGTATATTCTGCAGTTTTTAGATAAAGTGTTCTGTAAATGAATGCTAGGTCAATTTGGTCTAAAGTCTAGTTTAAATCCAATGAGTCTCTGTTGATATTCTGTGACTGATGCTGAGAGTGGGATGTTGAAGTCCTCCACTGTTCGTTGTAGCACAGTCTTTCTTTTTCTTTAGAGTTAGTAACATTTGCTTTATGAATCTGGATGCTTTAGTGTTGGGTGCATATATATTTGGAATTGTTATACCCTCTTGCTGGATTGATCCCTTTATCATTATATAATGACCTTCTTTGTCTCTTTTTACTGTTTTTGAGTTAAAGTCAGTTTTATTTGATATAAGAATAGTTACTCTTTCTCACTTTTGCATTTCTTTTGTGTGGAACATTTTTTTCCATTCCTTAACTTTCAGTCTTTTTTTTTCTTTGAGTCAGAGTCTCACTGTCACCCAGGCTGGTGCAATGGCATGCTTATAGCCACCGCAGCCTTGACCTGCTGGACTCAGGCAATCCTTCCACCTCAGCCATCCAAGTAGCTGGAACTACAGACATGTACTACCACGTCCAGCTAATTTTCTGATTTATTGTAGAGACGAGGTCTCACCACATTGTCCAAGCTGGCCTTGAACTCCTGGACTCAGGCAATCCACTCACCTTGGCCTCCCAAAGTGCTGGGATTACAGGCTTGAGCCACCACATCCAGCAACTTTCAGTCTTTATATGTGTCTATAAGGTGTGTTTCTGGTAAGCAGCTTATAGGTGGATCATGTTTTTTGTTCATTCAGCAATGCTGTGTCTTTTAAGTAGAGAATTCAATCCATTTAGGTTCGTGGTTGTTATTGATATGTGAGGCTTTGTTCCTGTCATATTGTTAATTATTTTCTGGTTGTTTTATATGTTATTTCTCCTTTTTTGTGTGTGTTATTGTTTGCCATTGTAGTTTGGTGGTTTTCTATTGTGGTACCATTTGACTACTTTCTCTTCCTCCTTTATGTGATTGCTTTGCCAGTGGGTTTTATACTTTCATGTATTTTCACTATGGTGAATGTTATCCTTTTTATTCCAGGTTTAGAACTCCCTTAAGCATTTCTTATAAAGTGTATCTAGTGGTAACAGATTTCCCCAGCATTGCTTGTCTGGAAGATACTTTATTTCGTCTTCATTTATGAAACCGTAATTTTGCTTAATATAAATTTTTTTTTTTTTTTTTGAGTTGGAGTCTCACTCCGTCACCCAGACTAGAGTGCAACGGCCGCTCCCGGCCACTGCAGCCTTGACCTGCTGGGCTCCGGTGATCCATCAGCCTCAGCCTTCCAAGTAGCTGGAACTACAGGTGCGCGCTACCATGCCCGGCTAATTTTTGATTTATTGTAGAGATGAGGTGTCGTCAAGTTTCCCAGGCGGGTCTCAAACCCGCGGGCTCAGGTAATCCACTCACCTCGGCCTCCCAAAGTGCTGGGATTACAGGCTGAGCCACCAAGCCCAGCCAATATAATATTCTTGGGTGGCATTTTTTTTTCTCTTTCAGCACTTTGAATATATCATCACATTCTTGGAGAAATCTGGCCTCTAAGTGTTCTGCTAAGAAATCTGATGTTAGTCTGATGAGTTTTTCTTTTAAAAGTGACTGGATGCTTTTCTCTTGCTCTTTTTAGGATTAGCTCTTTAATTTTGACTTTAGACGGTCTGACTATAATGTGTCATAGGAGATACTTTTTTGCATTGTGTTTAACTGGGGATCTCTGAGCCTCCTGTATCTGAATGTCTAAATCTCTTGCTAGACTTGGGAAGTTTTTGTCTACTGTTAAATAGGTTTTGAAATTTTTTTCGGCCGGGCCTGGTGGCTCAACCTTTAATCCCAGTGCTTTGGGAGGCCAAGGTGCGCGGGTTGCCTGAGCCTGTGGGTTCAAGAGCCACCCAGGCAACTTGGTGAGACCTCATCTCTACAGTAAATCAAAAATTAGCTGGGCGTGGTAGCATGCATCTGTAGTTCCGACTACTTGGAAGGCTGAGGTGGAAGGATTGCCGGAACCCAGCAGGTCGAAGCTGCAGTGGCTGGGAGCATGCCACTGCACTTCAGTCTGGGTGACAGAGTGAGACCCCAACTCAAAAAAAAAAATTAACAAAATTAAAAAAAATTTCTTTTCTTTGCTTTTGGTGATACCAATAATCTGTAAATTCTGTTGCTTTATGTTGTCTCAAATGTCATGAAGTTTCTGTTCATTCTTTTTTTATTTTTCTTTATTTTTTTCTGACTGGATGAATTAAAAAAGACGTTTGCAAGTTCTGAGATTTTGTTCTGCTTGATCTAGTCTATTATTGAAACTTTCAAATGTATTTTGTATTTCTTTCAATTCTCAAGTTGCAGAATTTGCTGTTTGTTTTTTTTAATTTTCTATCTCTGGTAAATTTCTCATTCATATTGTGAATTGCTTTTCTGATTTGTGTTTTTTTTTTTTTTTTTTTTCAGAATTCTCTTGTATCTCTCTGAGTGTCTTTAAATATTTTGAATTCTCTATCCGGGATTTTGAAATTTTCTTTTTTCTTTTCTTTCTTTCTTTTTTGTTGAGACATAGTCTCATGCTGTCGCCCAGGCTGGGGTGCAGTGACACACTCACAGCTCACTGCAGCGTCAATCTTCTAGACTCAGATGATTCTTCCACCATAGCTTCCTGAGTAAATGGAACTACAGGTATGCACCACCACCACACCTGGCTAATTTTTGTATATTTTGTAGAGACAAGGTCTCACTATGTTGTCCAGGCTAGTCTTGAACTCCTGGCCTCAAGTGATCCTCCGGTCTCAGCCTCCCAAAGTGCTGGGATTACAAACTTGAGCCACTACTCCCGGCTGAAAATTTATTTTTGACTCAAATGTGTTACTGGAGAATTATTGTGTTTTTTTGGAGATGTCCCATTTCCTTGCGTCTCATGTTTCCTGTATCCTTACATTGATAGCTGTACATCCGGTGTAACAGTTGCTTCTTCCTATGTTTGAATGTACTTTTTTTTTTTTTGAGTTGGAGTCTCACTCTGTCGCCCAGACTGGAGTGCAGTGGCCGCTCCCGGCCACCGCAGCCTCGACCTGCTGGGCTCTGGCGATCCTTTCGCCTCAGCCTTCCAAGTAGCTGGAACTATAGGCGCACGCTACCACACCCGGCTGATTTTTTATTTATTGTAGAGATGAGGTCTCGCCAAGTTGCCTAGGCGGGTCTTGAACCCGCGGGCTCAGGCAATCCACTTACCTCAGTCTCCCAATGGTGCGGGATTACAGGCTGAGCCACTTTTGGAAGGGAGTGTGTTTTTCTGAAGATGTATGAAGTCTGACAATTACATTTGCGAATGCATCCTAGAAAATGTGCTACCTACCTCATTGCTGATTAGCACTACAGTCACCTTTGAAGTACTCCCCTTGGGAAGCTATGCACCTATGCCAGTGCCTTCTTCACCATCAAAGCAATTTTGGAACTCTTTTTCTGGAACAGCCATCAGAGCTGTCGTCGTACTACTCTTGATGTCCTGAATGTCATCACAATGTCTTCTTTTCAGTATTTCCTTTGTCTTCAGGTAAAGAAAAAAAGTCATTGGGGGCCATGTCAGGTGAGTAGGGAGAGTGTTCCAATACAATTATTTGTTTACCAGCTAAAAACTCCCTCAGAGACAGTGTTGTGTGAGCTGGTGTATTGTCGTGATGCAAGAGCTCCTTCAGGACCATTTTTTCACACACTTTTCTCACACCAAAATTTTCCTGTTTCTCTATCAATGTTTATTTGGTCTGCTATGCTTCTCACAGTCAGCTGATGATTTTGACACACAATTTGATGAATTTTTGCAATGTTTTTGTCAGTTCTGTTCATTGCTGGCCATCTTGACCTCTCTTCATCAGTGATGCTTTCTCTTTCCTCAGAAAAAATGTTTAAGCTATTTGTACACTGCCATTTTCTTCATGGCATTATCCCCATAAACTTGGACTAACATGTCCCTGATTCCACTTCTACTCTTGCCAAGTTTAACAAGAAATTTAATGTTTGTTCATTGCTCTAATTCGTACTGTAACATTCATTCTCGCAATGACAGCTCTGGTGGCCACTCCAGAAAAAGAGTTCCAAAATTGCCTTGACAAGTGGCCTAGCTGCTGGTATCAGTGCATAGCTTCCCAAGGGGAGTACCTCAAAGGTGACTATAGTGATATTCAGCAATGAGGTAAGTAGCACTTTTTCTAGGATGAGATTGCGAGCTTAATTTTCAGACGTCATATCTGTGGAATTAGTTGCATAGGGCACTTAGGCTTTGATTGTAGGTACATGCAGTAGTGTAGTATCCGTGTGATTTCTTCAGCTATAAACAGCATTAGTACTGTCTGTAATTTCCTCTGTGACTTAGGGTACAGTTATTAGTGGAGACTTTAGTGGAGCTCTGCTGTGGACTGGAATTCCTGTTGGATCTGTTTTCAGGCTCCATCGGTGGCTGTGGTGGGCTGAGAGTGCCTATCTTTATGCCGCAGTGTGATGTATGCTGACACCTTTGTTGGTGCTTACTGGTAAGCCTTATTTTGGGCCTCTAGGGGGCTGGCTCAGATGCTGGTAGTGACAGCAGTGGATCAGGTGAGTGGGCAGCTTCTCAGGCCTCCGGACAGCCAGCATGGCATGGATGATGACAATAGCAGTGGTATGACTATCCCTGGGTCCCAAGCAATGTGTGCTGATATTGGTGGTGGCTGCATTGGGCTGGTTGGGCCAGTCTCTGAGCATGCAGGTGGCACTGAGGTAGTAGCAGCTGGAAGTTTAGGCCTAACCTCAGGCCACTGGTAGAAGGGCTTAGGTCCCCAAATTGGTGGATTGACTTTGGCAATTCCCAGGACCCTGTCTGGATTCTCTGTCTCATGGGAGTAGGGGCAAAGCCAGACTGAGTGGGCTTATGCTCAAGACCCCCCAATGGTGAGAGGAGGCACCCGCCGGGGTGGGTTATGGCAGGGTGATCAGAGGCCCCAGGCAGAGTGCTCAGGTGAGAGTTAGTAGCTGCTGTGCTAAGGCCCAGCCCCTGGAGACAGTAGGACTAGCTCCAGTGGCCACAGCCTGGCTGGTGGGTGGGGAACGTGAGTCCCTCTCATGTGAGTCCTGCAAGGGCCCACCCTCCAACCCTGGCAGCTGCAGCCCACACCTTACTCTTCTTAGCCCTGGCTGTGTGGGAGTGCTCCCAGCACTTACTCCAGTCCCAGCAATGGCAGCCTGTGTTTCTCTAACTCCTCAGTATGTGTGGCAGGCCCCAGGACAGCATGTAGTCCACCAGAAGCTAGCTTTGAAAATGGTGTCTTGCAGCTGGGCGCAGTGGCTCACGCCTGTTATCTCAGCACTTTGGAACTGGAGGCAAGAGGATTGCCTGAGCCCAAGGATTTGAGACCAGCCTGGGCAACTTGGTAAGAACTCATCTCTACAATAAATCAGAAAATTAGCCAGATTGATGGTGTGCGCCTGTGGTTCCAGCTACTGGGAAGGCTGAGGTAGAAGGATCGCTTGAGCACAACAGGCCAAGGCTGTGGTGGCTGTGAGTGGGCCACTGCACTCCAGCCTGGATGACAGAGGTGAGACTCTAACTCAAAAAAAAAAAAAGGTAACCGGGCTCGGTGGCTCAGCCTGTAATCCCATGCTTTGGGAGGCTGAGGTGAGTGGATTACCTGAGCCCACGGGTTCAAGACCCACCTGGGCAACTTGGCAAGACCTCATCTCTACAATAAATCAAAAAATTAGCTGGGTGTGGTAGCACGTGCCTAGAGTTCCTGCTACTTGGAAGGCTGAGGTGGAAGTGTCGCTGGAGCCCAGCAGGTCGAGGCTGTGGTGGCTGGGAGCGTGCCACTGCACTGCAGTCTGGGTGACAGAGTGAGACTCCAACTCTAAAAAAAAAAAAAAAATGATGGCATGCTATAGCCACTTAGGTCTCAGAAAGAGTATGGGAGCCAGCACAAGTTAACTCCCTGGAACAGTTGTGCTCCACAGCCTCCCAGCAGCTCCCTGTGTTAGTGTCAGGGGTTGAGGGGGCCCACGGCATCTCCAGGAGCCAGGATTGCATGATTGCACATTGGGGATGTAGACTGCTGGAAGTCTCACTTAATCCTGTCTTTGCATTAGCTAGTCATTCATGGCTCCCAGCCGATCATAGCCAAGCAGGCTGCCTCTTCTCTCTTGTTTTGATTCTGGTGTTCCCTGTCACTTTTCTGTTTAATTCTAATGTACTTTCTTGAATACTATATTCAGAGTGTCATTTTGATTCTTTTGGAAGTGGGCATGAAATGCTTACGGTCAGCCATCTTGAAGCCCTTCCCTGTTGGATGAATTTTATTTTTGCCCAGAAATCATGTTCTTAATGACCAACACTAATAAGTCCTCAATGGGTGGTCAGAATCTCACATTTTCCTGTACAATCTGATTGTCTAAATCATTTGTAACTATTCAGTCAGGTTCTGTGCTTAATTTTGTAATGGATTTCCAAATATCTGTATTCCTGTAGCTCATAAAATTTCCAAAGTCACCCCTGATTACATAAAACTATTTCTTCCTGTATTTTTTTTTCCTTCTGAGCGCTGGAATTGAGGTAGAACTAAGTGCCATACACTTTACAAGCTCTTGTTACCTAGTTACTTGAGAAACATGCCCGCGGTTGTTGAAATCATCATCCTTTTACTGTTTTGGGAGGGGGGGAACTGAGTGGTCAGGGCACTTTATTCTTTTGTTGTGAGTCTTGTCTAAGGAGTTGATTTCATTTGGGAAGGGCATATGTAGGAGAATTAGATCCAGTTTGATGGGGGGGATTGCCTTGATTCACTTATAAATTAGAATAGCATTTAGTCTTTTATACTTTGATTTTTAAAAACTTTTAGAGCCGGGCTCGGTGGCTCAGCCTGTAATCCCGCGCCTTTGGGAGGCTGAGGTGAGTGAATTGCCTGAGCCCGTGGGTTCGAGACCCACCTGGGCAGCAAGACCTCATCTCTACAGTAAATCAAAAAATCAGCCGGGTGTGGTAGCGCACGCCTGTAATTCCAGCTACTTGGAAGGCTGAGGCGGAAGGATCGCCGGAGCCCAGCAGGTCGAGGCTGCGGTGGCCGGGAGCGGCCACTGCACTCCAGTCTGGGTGACAGAGTGAGACTCCAACTCAAAAAAAAAAAAAAAACTTTTAAAAAACAGTGTAAACTGATAAGAGCTATTTTACCTTTTTAGGATACTTGAGAAGTTTCTCTTTTTTGGTCTCAGGTGGGCTTATGGCATCTTCCTGACTAACTTTTAAAAAGCCAGTTATCTCTTTGTAGATAGGGAAATAGGAAAATAGGTGTTTCATTTACCTTGCCATTACATGATGATATATACTGAGTTATATATCTGCCAGTACCTGAAGACTGAAGTGTCTGACCATAAGATTAGTCTGCAGTACAGATCTGTTTAGAAGAAAGATTAGGTAAGGATTACAAAATACTACAAAACCATAGATATAGGAAATTATAAATTTTTTTGAGCAGAGTAGAAATTAACTCTTATTTAATCTTGCCTCTTTAGAATATTATTTCAATTCTTTGTTACAAACAAGAGTTGGAGGCCTATTTCTTTTTTCTTTTTTCTTTTTTTTTTTTTTTTTGAGCTGGAATCTCACTCTATCTCCCAGGCTGGAGTGCAGTGGCATACTCACTGCCACCCCAGCATCATCCTGCTGGGCTCCAGCAATCCTTCCACCTCAGCCTTCCAAGAAGCCAGAACTACCATGCCCAGCTAATTTTTTGATTTATTGTAGAGATAAGGTCTCGCCAAGTTGCCCAGGCGGGTCTCAAACCTATGGTCTCAGGCAATCCACTCACCTTGGCCTCCCAAAGTGCTGGGATTACAGCTGAGTCACCAAGCCCAGCCAGAGGCCTATTTCTTTAAGTATGGTAGTCCCTCTACCACTGCATTGGAATCCCCTTGCGTGCATAAGAATATTTAAGTAAATCAGACTGGTTCTCTTCTTTCTTTCTTTCTTTTTTCATTGGAGTCTCACTCTGTTGCACAGACTGGAGTGCAGTGGCACACTCACGGCCACCACAGCTTCTACTTGCTGGACTCAGGTGATCCTTCCACCACAACCTTCCAAGTAGCTGGAACTACAGGCACATGCCAACACACCTGGCTAATTTTTTTTTTTTTGAGTTGGAGTCTCACTCTGTCACCCAGACTGGGGTGCAGTGGCCGCTCCCGGCCACTACAGCCTCAACCTGCTGGGTTCAGGTGATCCTTCCACCTCAGCCTTCCGAGTAGCCGGAATTACAGGCATGCGCTACCACGCCCGGCTGATTTTTTGATTTATTGTAGAGATGAAGTCTCTCTGCCCAGACAGGTCTCGAATCCATGGGCTCAGGCAATCCACTCACCTCAGCCTCCCAAAGCACGGGATTACAGGCTGAGCCACCAAGCCTGGCTTAATTTTTTTGATGTATTGTAGAGATGAGTTCTCTCCAAGTTGCTGGGGCTGGTCTCATGGGTTCAGGCACTCCTCTTACCTTGGCCTCTCAAAGTACTGGAATATAGGCATGAGCCACTGTGCCAGACCTGGTTCTATTCTTTAAATAGCTGACTTAGACTGGGCTGAGTGACTCAGACGTATTCCCAGTACTTTGGGAGGCCGAGGTGAGTGGATTGCCTGAGCCCGTGGGTTCGAGACCTACCAGGGCAACTTGCCGAGGCCTCCTCTCTACAATAAATAAAAAAAATTAGCCAGGCATGGTAGTGCGTGCTTGTAGTTCAGGCTACTTGGAAGGCGGAGGTGGAAGGATCACCAGAACCCAGCATGTCGAGGCTGCGGTGGCCGGAGCGTGCCACTGCCCTCTAGCCTGGGTGACAGAGTGAGGCTTCAACACCCCTCCCCCCAAAAGCTGACATATACTTAAAAAACAGAATGGGCACAAGCCAACAGGAGGGAAATTAGTTTTTTAAAAATTAGGAGAGCCAGGCTCAGTAGTTCAATCTGTAATTCCAGCACTTTGGAAGGCGGAAGTGAGTGGATTGCCTGAGCCTGCAGGTTCGAGACCCACTCGGGCAACTTGGCGAGACCTCATCTCTACAATAAATCCAAAAAAAAAAAAAATTAGCCGGCCATGGTAGTGCGTGCCTGTAGTTCAGGCTACTTGGAAGGCTGAGGCGGAAGGATCACCGGAGCCCAGCAGGTCAAGGCTGTCGTGGCTGGGTGACAGTGAGACTCCAGCTCAAAACCAAACCAAACAAAGCAAAAACGAGGATAGACTTCTTTAGGATCTAGTATTTAAGGTAAGCTTTGAAGAAGTTGGAGTGGAAGGATTGGTATCAATCACAGGAATACTTAGAAAAATATATTCAACATCTGATGAACCATAATGTTACATTGGGATGCTACGTTCAAGGCTTTCTGTACAAGCTTCATCTTGAAGTGGTAGCCTTTAATGTAGACCCACTTGAGCACTAGCTTCCAAGTTACATCTGCTTGAACTTAAATTCTGGCTCTGTCACTACTTGCTGTGTGACCTTGTACGACTTGCTGTAAAATTTCCTCATCTACAACAAAGACAAAATAGTGCTTGGGGAGCATTGGTAGTGCTAAGGGAGGCCCAAACTCTACCTGTACGATGTTCGCTTGTATACCTAATCCTGAATTGTACCCCACATAATTAAAATAAAATATGAAAAAAGAAAATTAAAAATTTTAAAAATAAAGTGAGTTAATAGCAATAGTAAAAAAAAAAACTTGGTTGGGTTGTTGTGAAGAATAAATGAAATAATTCATGTAAATTGTATGACACCATGCATTTTCATAGATTGTGTGGGTTGTGCCAATAAAGAAGTTGAGAGAATTATAATGGTTTTCTTTAAGTTTAAAAAATTGGCTATAGGAAGCTTCTATAAATAAAACTGCCTTTCTGCTTTTCTAGGAAGACTCTCTGTCCTTAGAAACCCCATTGAAGTTAATCAGAACTCTGTCCTAAAAAAGAATGCAGTATATGTTGACACAGATGTAATGTAATCCCTGTAGCCCCTAGTAAATTGTAGCTACTCAGAAAACTGAGCAAAATCTTGGGAAAGAAAAACATCTTTTAGAAAGAAAGCTTCTTGAGTTAGTTTACTTGAGAAGCTCAAAGTATTTCCCAGTAAGTTTCCTCTTCCCCTCAAATCTCCAGGCTCAACCTAGGCCTGTTTTCTACTAAGAAATGTCTGCCTGGACTCCTGAACAAATATATTCCAGGGCAGTATCATTACCAAGCTCAAACAGAAACTAAACAAACAGAGTGAATTAGCTTGAATTCATGAGGGTTGGCAACAAGTCCATTTCTTTCTCTATTTCTCCATTTGTTTTTCAGTGAACCCGATTACTAGTGACTGGTATGTCCTGATAGCAGAGAACAGGAAACCTATCAAAGCACGAGATTGTTTGTCTACTGACCTGCTTCTGTATAACAACAAGTAGTTTTTATTGATTTTGGTATGCATGCTTTAAGGTAGCAAAACAGAAGATGGCAATTATAGGTGTTGGCATGAGGGGTGATTTTTATTATTGTGGAAGAAGGCTAGAGGGGCACTTTACAAGGTCTAGAACAAAACATTTTTTCTGCTGAATTGCACAAATTTGAAAGTAATGCTTGTTTTATGACCTATAAAAAGTATCTAATTGGAATGTGGATGTTTTATTTGTCCAATTATATGTATTAATTTGGAACTGTACCCACAGGATGATTTCTTTGTGTTACATTTTCTCTTTAAATATATTGGATGTTAAACTTGTCCATTCTTAGACTTGCTTACATATCTGATGAAAACGGTCGTATAGGTCAATACTCTGCTCAGCTTACTCGTGGGTTGATTTACTTGTGATTATGTGAAATTTGTAGAATATAAGAAGTAAAGTTTAATCTGTTTCAGTTAAGTTTAGAAATAGTAGGAACTTTTTTCCCCCAATGAGTGAGATTAAAGAGAAAATTTAAAGCAGGCAATAGAATCTTTTCAACTATAAACATTTAGGACTTCAGTTTAAATTGATAGGGGTAACCGGGCTCGGTGGCTCAGCCTGTAATCCTGTGCTTTGGGAGGCTGAGGTGAGTGGATTGCCTGAGCCTGTGGGTTCGAGACCCGCCTGGGGACCTTGGCGAGACCTCATCTCTACAATAAATCAAAAAATCAACTGGACATGCCTGTAATTCCAGCTACTTGGGAGGCTGAGGTGGAAGGATCGCCGGTGCCCAGTGGGTCGAGGCTGCACTGCACTCCAGTTTGGGTGACAGAGTGAGACTCCAACTCAAAAAAACAAAAAAAAAAATCGATAGGGGTTGCCAAAGATAATACAGACTTAAAGAGGTAGATTAATTTTCTGAACAGCTGAAAGATGACCGACTAAACTACCAAATAGAAAAACAAAGACATTAAAAAGACTAATATTTTTAAAAGGCATCTTTTAAAATATTAGTCTCCATTGAAAATCTTTTGGTGGCCAAAGGAAAAAAGCATTCCTAAAAAGTGCTGCTCTCTTTGGAATAAAATACCTTTTTTTTCTCTCGATGTGCATCATTTCTGATGTCTACTCCAGTACTACATTGGTAGGGGGAAGCTTTTTAGGACAGTCAGCTAATGATACAGAAATAATTGGCTTTTGTTATCTGAATGCATTTCCCTTTTGAAAGCCCATAGCTGGTATTCAGATACTTGTTGAGTAAGTGAATACACGAATGAATGAATGAGAAACTTTTTTTTTTTTTTTTAGTTGGAGTCTCACTTTGTCACTCAGGCTGGAGTGCAGTGTCCCACTCACGGCCACCCCAGCATTGACCTGCTGGGTTCCAGCGAGCCTTTCGTCTCAGCCTTCCAAGTAGCCGGAACTAAAGGCGCACAGCTACCACACCCTCTAATTTTTTGATTCATTGTAGAGATGAGGTCTTGCCAAGTTTCCCGGGCTGTCCTTGAGCCTGCAGGCTCAGGCAATCCTCTCTCCTCGGCTTCCCAAAGTGCTGGGATTACAGGCTGAGCCACCGAACCTGGCCGACGTTAGTTACTATACTTACCTACCCTTACTTTTAGCAGTTACAAGTTTTGTGACTTTTAGTAAGTCACTTTATATATCATTGGCTCTGTTTCCTTGTCTGTAAAGGGAGTTTAATAATATTACATAAGGTACTCAATAAATGTCTGTTGAGTACCTGAATTAATCACAATATCCATCTCAGATATACTGAGTTAAATTTGGGGGGGTTGGCCAGCTGGGCTCGGTGGCTCAGCCTGTAATCCCGCGCCTTTGGGAGGCTGAGGTGAGTGGATTGCCTGAACCCGCGGGTTCGAGACCCGCCTGTAGAGACCTCATCTCTACAATAAATCAAAAAATCAGCCGGGCGTGGTAGCGCATGTCTGTAATTCCGGCTACTCAGAAGGCTGAGGCGGAAGGATCGCCGGAGCCCAGCAGGTCGAGGCTGTGGTGGCCGGAAGCAGCCACTGCACTCCAGTCTGGGTGACAGAGTGAGACTCCGACTAAAAAAAAAAAAAATTTGGGAGGGTTGTAGGGTCTAGGAATTTGCCCTTTTAACAGGATCTAATGGTGATTCTTATATATGTGCAAGGTTTGAAAACCACCTATTTAAACCCTACTATTTATTGGGCAGGGCAATTATGTTAGATACCCAAGGAAGACTAACATGAATCAGACTGTTTCTGTCTTCAATCAGTTTTTATATAGGGAAATGATAGACATAATATGAGGAGCACAGAGGAAGGAGAGATGAATTCCCCAAAGGATCAGTAAGACCTCTTCACCACTAGCACTTGTAAGGATTAAGTAAAATAATAGATTAAATGATGCCTAGACCAATATGTCACATGATAAATGCAGAACTATTAGTATTATTTCCACATGTGCTTTGTCTACCTACTTTATGTTTCTTCCTAACTTGTAAAAGACTATGTTTGACTTTCAAAAGATCTTCTGCAACCATCCAGTCACTTTATAAATTTCTTTTATAAAGGAGACTAGCCAAACGCAGTGGCTCATGCTTGTAATCTCAGCACTTTGGAGGTGGAGGCAAGAGGATTGCCTGAGCCTAGGGATTCGAGACCAGCCTGGGCAACTTGGTGAGACCTCGTCTCTACAATAAATCAAAAAACTGGCCAGACATGGTGTTGGGCGCCTGTAGTTCCAGCTACTTGGAAAACTGAGGTGGAAGGATTGCCTGAACCCAGCAGGTTGAGGATGCGGTAGCTGTGAGCATGCCACTGCACTCCAGCCTGAGTGACAGAATGAGACTCTGAATCAAAAAAAAGTGACTGGACTGCCTTTTTAAAAAGATTTTTGCAATTTTTTAAAACTGTGTTTTTTTGTTTGTTTTTCCTGGTGATGGAGTTCCTACAGGTGTGTTCTTTGCTTTTTCTGTAAATCAACTTCTGTATTTTCTCATTTTTGTTTTGTGATTCTGGCCATGAGAAAATTTCATGAAAACAAAATTTAATTGCAAACTCACATTGTACCTTGCTGTTATATCCTAAGACTCATTATGTGACTGAAGAAAATTCACTTTCCAAACCATAGAAAAGAAATCCATTTAGTGAGCTCTCATTTAGTCAGAGTCAGGTTTTTCGGGCTTGTGGATTATCCAGATGCTTTGCTCTGCTTTTTGCAGCTCTCTCTTTTCTTTTTTGTTTGTTTATTTGCTTATTAGGCATGAATAGAAAAAGAGAAAGAAGCAGATCTGGTGAAAAGATTTAGCTTGGAAATTGATAACTAAAATAAGGGTCAGCTTACAGAAATCCATTGATATTAGAGAGAATGTTACAGTTTTGTCTGGTTAATAGAGGTGTGACCTGATGATCCTGGCATGGTTAGGATATGGAGCAGAGATGTTTGACCTTTGATCCTGCTACTAACTTACTGTGTAACCTGTGCAAACCAGTCTATTTGTGTAATAGGGAAAATGCCTACATAATTCTGAATTTATGGTCCAAAGGAGTGTCAGTAAAAGGAATTTAAAGAATTCACTGAATGCAAACACAACATTCTAGATACTAAGAAAAAAGCTAAATATATATATGCATATATATATACAAATATATATATATATATATATATATATATATATATATACACACACCTTGTCTGTTAAGATATTGCATGAGATAAAACTGGAAATGAACTTACCCCTCTCTCTTGTCAGCATTTTTTGCCATTAGTACTGGGTATTACATAAAATGTTTTAGAATTAATGATTATGTACTGCTTATAAAATTTGGAAGACAAATTTTGTACCATTTAATAGTATATACAACTGAGGCACAGAATTTGAGAGACTTGCCCAAAGCTATCTAGTTTAATAATGCAGAAACGAGAACTAAAATAGTTTTTTTAATTTCCTGTTCACCAAATGATATGCTCTAACTAAGCAGTGAACATTTTTGTTGTATTTCTGGAAGTCTGATCTGTGTGTGATTTGGTGGTGTTATTATGCATTTAATTTTTATTTTTAAACCAAATGGGGCAGGTGATCTGTTGTTAAAGCAAAACCAAACATTGAGGACTAAACAAGAGTCTTCAGAATCATAAGGAGGAATTTTATGTGTGTTTGTAGCATAATAGTGGCAGTTCCCAGCACAAAGCACACAAAAGCTTAAGTTTTAAACTGAATATTAGCTGGGCTTGGTGGCTCAGCCTGTAATCCTGCGCCTTTGGGAGGCTGAGGGGAGTGAATTGCCTGAGCCTGTGGGTTCGAGACCCGCCTGGGCAACTTGGCGAGACCGCATCTCTACAATAAATTAAAAAAAAAAAAATTAGCCAGGAGTGGTAGCACGCACCTGTAGTTCCAGCTACTTGGAAGGCTGAAGCGGAAGGATCGCTGGAGCCCAGCAGGCGAGGCGGCGGTGGCCGGGAGTGGCCACTGCACTCCAGTCTGAGCAACAGAGTGAGACTCCAACTCAAAAAAATAAAAATAAAAATAAAATAAACTGAATATAAGTTGAGGAAATGTAGGGAAGGGCACCGATTAGATAGTCTTTAAGATTTGGATCCAAGCCGGGCTCGGTGGCTCAGCCTGTAATCCCAGTGCTTTGGAAGGCTCAGGTGAGTGGATTGCCTGAGCCTGCGGGTTTGAGACCTGCCTGGGCAACTTGGCGAGACTTCATCTCTACAATAAAATAAAAAATTAGCCGGGCATGGTAGCACACGCTTGTAGTCCCAGCTACTTGGAAGGCTGAGGCAGAAGGATCGCTGGAGCCCAGCAAGTCGAGGCTGCAGTGGCTGGGAGCATGCCACTGCACTCCATCTGGGCGACATAGTGATACTCCAACTCAAAAGAGAAAGATTTGGATCCACTGATTAGTAAGTGACTTCCTTTTCCTAATCTACAAAATGGTCATCATAATATTTCCCCTATTTCATGATGGTGCTTTTGAGGATCAAAAATATTACAGAAGTTTGTAACCTAAGCTATAACAATGTTAGTAGTTATCACAGATATAAAAGCGTAAGTTGCTATTCTATTTTTTTAAACTCTTATTCTTATGTTGTTAACAAACAAAATGAACTGTCTTTTTTAGAAGTAAATCTTGGCTGTGGAAGTTCTAAAATCTTTTGGATTAAAAGAATCTAAAAGATACAGTTTGCCAAAATCAAAAGGGAACTTTGTAGTCCAGCTTCCACATTACCAAAAAATAAAAGCAGAGTAAAAAAGTAAAATTGATGTTCACAGATTTTACAATATTCAGAAAGAATATTGTGCGGGAACAGTAATATGACTGACTTCAGTGCAGAACTTGGCACCAGAAAACGTATATTCTCCTGAAGTCACTACTAGATTCATGAGAATGAGAGGTCTATTGAATGAATGAATGATGAACAAATGATGAGTGAATGTGAGTACGTCTGCTTCTCCAACTGGCTGCTTTTCCTGTTGGAAGACTTGGATTTTCAGCATTCAAATTCCACAAAAAACATCTCTTAACCAAGTCATATCTTTGGGCCAACTTTTTTCCAGGCTTGCTTCTATTTTTCACATTCTTTTTTTGGCCTGCAGTCTAACTCTGTGACCCCCTTCCATGGATTCCAGTAGGTCATTCAGTTGGAACCCAAGGAAGTTAGTAAATTAAACTTGATTTGGAATGGAATACATAGAGTGTGTGGCTTGGATTAGAATCAAATTAGGTTTGGCTAATCTTATTTTGGTTTAATCTATGTGGGAAAGAATAGAACTAGAGGAAAAACAAATAAACAAAACATAGGGGAAACTATTCTTGTATAATGATAAGAAGTTTTTGTAAGAAGTAGATCTGAAGGCCAAAACCTAAATTATTTTTATTAGAAGTTTGAGGACAGGATTCAACAAAGGAATTTAGATTAGCTTCTCCAGTCATCATAGTTGGTGTTTACTTTTCCGGCTTTCCCAAGCCAAGATCTCAGGGCTTTTACAATGTGGATGCTCGATAGCCAAGGCACATTACTTAATATAGTTCATGTTTTCAAATCTTTTCCAGGGTTCTGGAAGTAGACAAGCCCAATTTTTGGAAACTTAGGAACTAGGGATGTAAAAAAAAAAGTTCTGATGCTGAGTTTATAGTCGAATTATCCAGACTTGGTCTTCAATTTCTTATGTAAATATAAGAAGAAATGTTGAGAAAGTACAATAAAATCCTACAATAATACTTTCATTAAGCTGTCTTCCCCCTCCATTATTTGCAACTTGCAAGGTAGTGATTGGGTCACTAAAGATTTAACCTTCATACTCAGAGTTCAGGAAATCCCCGCTCTGAACTGGCTGAGAGCATTTGAATAAAGAGAAACTTCTTCAAAGCTACTGGGGAAAGAGGAAGCCAGGAGGAAGCAAGTGAAGCCATCGTAGTGAGAGCCCTTTAACATAGAGTTCTGAGTGGGGCCTAGGGAATCATGAATGGGATTTCTCCCTGAAGAGCGTTCCCTGTGATTGCCTAGTAAATTCTTACAAAGGAGAGATTCAAGAGTAACCATTCAGTAGTGTCTGGAATGTAATAATATTTGTTCCCTACAATTGAATTTCCTCTCCCATGGAAGTCATTGTTTTGCTCATTTAATAGAGCAAACTGAGTTTTCATTTAAAAAGGGAACGAATCACCACACTAATTTTACATATTTTGATATGAATTGAAGATACGAATTAAAGACACAAAACATGGTGTGATAATAAGGAGTTTTTCCCATACTTGACAGGGTTCAAGCACCCTGTCTCCCATTTAGGTACCTGATGTTGGTGAAAGTTTTACTCACATGAGCCCGTAATAGAGGGTAATAGTATTGACTTTTCACCTATTGAAATTAGATGACTAGACCAAATGATTTCTTACAGTTCAGTTTGATTCTAAAGCATTCAGTTTGATTCTAAAGCAGCAAATGAATTATGGCTTCATTCTGTGTTTTGAAATAAAAGATTATCATTTCAATTGTTCAGTTCGAATTCTCTTAGATGATTTTTTTATTTGGTGTTTTTCGTTTTGGAAATGGCATCCTAAATATATAAATTTAGTGGCTCAGCTTCTATTGGTAATGTTTAGCCTAATTATTGCTGCTGGGAAATGGCTAGATAAAATAAGCTACATTCTAATCAATGATATTTTGGAGGGGTTTATGTAAATATGGACACATGCAGAGACCTTAAGTCTGTTGTGAAACAAAGAAATGTTTTAATAAATAAGATTCAAAATGCTCCTCCTGTTAAAAGTTTAAAAGGTAGTATACAAATTGCCTATCTGATAAAATCACAACTAATAACTATAGCAGGAAGAAGAATTAAACATTTGTCTAGGGCTGGGCACGATGGCTATGCCTGTAATCTCAGCACCTTGAGAGGCTTAGGTGGAGGATTGCTTGAGCCCCGGTCATTCAAGACCAGCCTAGGTAACATAGGAGATTCCATCTCTACAAAAAATAAAAATAAAAAATAAGCTGGGCATGGTGGCATGCACCTGTACCTCGTTACTTGGGAGGCTAAGGCAGAAGGAACACCTGAGCCCAGGAGGTCAAGGCCACAGTGAACTGTGATCATGCCACTGCACTCCAGCCTGAGTGACAGTGAGACCCCAATTCCAAACACACACATACATACATTTGTCCATATCTTTGAGTGATATAATTCTCTTTCCTTTTTCTACCTGTCATAGTTTCCATACCTTTTGTGTATTATTGTAGTGAAAAATGTCTCTTATTTTTTTTTTTTTTTGAGTTGGAGTCTCACTCTGTCACCCAGACTGGAGTGCAGTGGCCGCTCCCAGCCACTGCAGCCTCGACCTGCTGGGCTCCGGCGATCCTTCCACCTCAGCCTTCCGAGTAGCTGGAATTACAGGCATGCACTACCACACCCGGCTGACTTTTTGATTTATTGTAGAGATGAGGTCTCGCTGCCCAGGCGGGTCTCGAACCCGCGGGCTCAGGCAATCCACTCACCTCAGCCTCCCAAAGGCGCGGGATTACAGGCTGAGCCACCGAGCCCGGCTTCTTATTTTTATAAAAATAGATTTTGCTGCAGTTTTCATGAAGTTCCACTTGCCTGAGTTGATTCCAGTTGCAATTCTAGCATGCTTCTGCCACCTTGTGCTTTTTGAAATCCATTGCAGTGATTAGCAAAGAAAAACATACTCAGTAAGGTTATTTCTTTGGGGTTAAATATGACTTGATAGTATGGGAAGAGAGGGAGGGGGAAATGTTTTTCACATACACAAAAGATATAAATTTGTGTGTGTGTGTGTGTGTGTGTGTGTGTGTGTGTGTGTGTGTGTATAAAATCTTTCCAAAGGACTGGGGATTGTGTTCTGTGTTAGATCAGTATTAAAATATTTTATCCCTAGGAACTGCAGTCTGGTTAAGGAGAATAAAGTAACATGGGTTTTATTGCTAATAGCAATCAGCTTTTTAAAAAAGTTTTTAAACACATTTTGATGTGTTTTTAAAATGTGTTCCTTTTTGCCTAAAAACCTTAACAAAACACTTGTGCCTAGAAAGCTCTTGGTAGATTTTTAAATGTGTTTCTTTAAATTAAATGGCCTGCTGTGTTTACATGAACTCCTTCCACATTATCATTCCAGACAACATTCCATTTGTTCAGTGCCTCAAACTATTTATATGGTCTGCTGCCTTGGAGTTATGCTGAGTTCTAGAAAGGAGAGCCTTTACCTGGAACTTTGGCCTTCCTGCTTGATGACTTGTCTGAGGAGCTCTCAGATCTTTCCCTTTAGGAATTAATTTAAATGCATTTGACTCTGAAATAGTATTTTAGGAAACATGGATGCAGACAGCATGTTTGTCAATTGGCAAATACCTATTTCTAGGATGACAATGGAATAGTTCTTCCTAGCTGACTAAAATTTTGATAGTACCAGGCCTAAAGAGTACTTACCCTTTAGCATCATGCTTGCATTTAAGAATTATGATTGTAACTAAAGAATTATAATCCCGGCTGGGCTCGTTGGCTCAGCCTGTAATCTTAGTACCTTGGGAGGCTGAGGTGAGTGGATTGCCTGAGCCTGTGCGTTTGAGACCCACCAGGGCAACATGACGAGACCTCATCTTTACAATAAAAATCAAAAATTAGCCAGGCATGGTAGCGAGCGCCTGTAGTTCCGGCTACTTGGAGGGCTGAGCTAGGAAGGACCTAGGTAAGCCCAGCAGGTGGAGGCTGCGGTGGCCAGGAGTGTGCCACTGCACTCCAGTCTGGGCGACAGAGTGAGACTCCAACTCAAAAAAAAAAAAAGAATTATAATCCAAAAGGGCTTGAATGGTACAGAAACCATGTTAATTGAGAACCCACTACATGGCAAACCTAGAGCAAGACTTTTCCTTTCCTCTCTCCCTTCCTTCTCCTCTTCCTTTCCCTTTCCTTTCCTTCCCTCCCTTCCTCTCTCCTTTCCTCCCTTCCTTCCCTTTCGTTCCCTCCCCCTTTCTTTCCCTCTCCCTTCCTTCCCTCCCTCCCTCCCTCCCTCCTTCCCTCTCTCCTTTCCAGTCACAAAGGACTGTCTTCCAGGCTGGAGTGCACTGGCACAATCACAGCTCACTGCAGCCTCCACCTCCTGGGCTCAGGAGATCCTTCTGCTGCAGCCTCCTGAGAGGATTGTAGAGACAAGGTCTCGCTATGTTGCCTAGGGTGTTCTTGAAATTCTGGGCTCAAGCAATCCTCCTGTCTCAGCCTCCCGAAGTACTGGGATTCCAGGCATGAGTCATTTCACCCAGTCCTGGGTGCAAGGCTTTTTCTGATCTAATCACATATAACCCTTAGTGCAAAACTGAGATGTGTTAACTTCCTCATTTCACAATTGAGGAAATTGAGATCAGAGATTAGGTATTTTATCACTTAAGCTTGGACTCTCGAGTCCATATACTCTTTATGGTAGACTAGCTTTCTATTGAGGGTGGTGAGGCTCTTTATGGTTATGGTGGTCTGTAAAGGTGACCCAAATCCAGAGTGGAGTGAGTATAACGTTTAGACCAAAAGCAGAAGGGGGTTCTGCTAGGTGGTGCTGGCAGCCTCAGCATCGGCACCATCTTCTTAGGAAGCCACATCTTGCTTTCTGATGGAGCCTGGTGTTGCTAGAGTTGGCAGGAGCATCCCAAGAAGCTTGGAAGCACTTCCCCATACTTTCCCGTTTTCCCTACTTGGTCAGTTCTGACTTGTATTAGTGCCGTAATCTCCTAATTAATCTCCTGATCCCTATTCTCACTCTACCTGCTGTCATTCTTCGTATTGCATTTAAAACAACCTTTCCCAAGAATAGGTGGGATCTTGTCACTCCCGTGCTTTAACTTTTTCAGGGTTTTCCTGCTATCATCAGGATAAAATCCAAATTCTTGACATGGCTTGTTAGCTCCTTTTGTCCCTAGCTTCATTTCTTTCCACTGCCATGGCCAACACCAGCTTTCAGCCCCACAAGACCACTGTTCCCCAAGTGCACTGTGTGCTCCCTCCTCTCATGCTGGGCAAGGCCTGAAGTTTTTTTGGTATCGACCCATTCCTCCTCCTCTGTCCTTCTTACTCCAACTTGTCTTTTGTGGTCTTTGCTTAAAGTCATTTTTTTCAGAAAGCCTTTCTGAACCCCTTCTCCAGCACTGCCCCAGACATGGAGAACAGCACCTTTTTGACGTGTCACTCATCACCTTGTAGTATAATTACCTAATCTTATTGAGATACAATTCATGAATCTTTTAAAGTGTCCAATTCAAGTAGTTCTTCATATATTTACAAGGTTGTGCAACTATCACCACTATATAATTCCAGAACATTTATATCAACCCTAAAAGAACCCCCACCCCACGCCTGTTGATAACCCCTCCCCCTTTCCTTTTCCCCAGTCCTCTGACAACTACTAACCTACTTTTTATCTCTATGAATTTGGCCTAGTTTGGGCTTTTTTTTTTGAGTTGGAGTCTCACTCTGTCGCCCAGACTGGAGTGCAGTGGCCGTTCCCAGCTACCGCAGCCTCGACCTGTTGGGCTCCAGCGATCCTTCCACCTCAGCTTTCCGAATAGCCGAAATTACAGGCATGCGCTACCACGCCCAGCTGATTTTTTTTTTATTTATTGTAGAGATGAGGTCTCGCCAAGTTGCCCAGGCGGATCTCAAACCCGCGGGCTCAGGCAATCCACTCACCTCGGCCTCCCAAAGCACGGGATTATAGGCTGAGCCACTGAGCCCAGCGGGCATTTTGTATAAACAGAATCATACCTTGTCTTTTTGTGTCTGGCTCCCCTTCCATTAAGTATAATGTTTCTAAGATTCATCCATGTTGTAGCATAGATCAGTACTTCTTTTCCTTTTATGGCTGAATAATATTCTATTGTATGTATACGTCACATTTTGTTTATCCATTCATCAGTTGATGGACATTTGAATTGTTTCCACCTTTTGGCTATTAATAAATAATGCTTCTGTGAGTGTTTGTTTACAGGTTTTTATGTGATCATATGTTTTTAGTTCTCTTGCTTCTGTACCTAAGAGTGATGTTGCTGTGTCACACAACTCTGGATCTTTTTGAGGGACCGGAGGCTGTTTTCTACAGCAGCTGTGCCATTTTATATTTCGACCAACAATGCATGAGGGCTTTAATTGCTTCATGTGCTCACCCACACCTGTTTTCTTCTTTCTTTTTCGATGCTAGCTATGCTAGTGAGTATGAAATTCTGTCTTTTTACTGGTTTGTCTTCTCTAAACTATAAAGGCAAGGACTATGCTAGAGCTTGTTTATTATTGTACTCCAGGGCCTGAGACATTGTGTAAGTACTCACTAAATATCTGCAAAATGGGTGAGAAGACCTACAGCTTTCCCAGTTGCTTTGCTTCTATAAATCCAGGAAATATAAGAGCTAGAATGGGAAAGGATGTTCTGACTGCCAGTCCTCAACCTTGTTCACCAGAGTGCCATAGGATTTTAATAACCACACTAAGTAGATGGCTCCATGGCTTTAATAGTCTTACCTGAGAAGTTCCCTGCGTGGAGAACGGCATGAGTTCTCATTCAACTAGCTCAAAATGGGGAAGAACACACTCAACTCTGCTGGCATTTTAATCTGTGATTCAGGGGAGTCTTTCTATTCCAAACACATTTCCTGAGGGCTTGTGAACATTGCCTAATGAGAAAGCCATTCATTCTGAGTGAAAGTGGAGGGAGAAGAAAGCAAAACAAAAGTTCCTTTACTGGAAACAGATGGGCCATGTCAATTATACATTCAGAATAGTACAGATTGAACCCAAGTTTTCCGGTACTGAAATGACTCTATTTAACCACGTTAGAACTGGGATCTCATCTCCTGTTTACCCTTTCCTAGCTATCTGTTTTTATTTGTCCCAGTTATGCCAGATCTTGGATTTGCAAAGGTGATCTAAAAGAGAAGAGGTGCTTGTTTCCTGATTTCCTGGGGTGCAGTTCTGTAAAGAAGTGCCTGTGAAAGGAAAAGCCAAATTCTGGGTAATGTTCCCAGAATTGTGAGTAGATGGATGGGGGCCAGGTGTCTTCTGCAAAACTCCTTAACCCATCTCCACTCCTTTCAACATTCACCTAGTCAGGTTTGCTAGGTCAGGAGTAATCTTCATAGCATTTTCTTTTGCTCACTGGGCGCCCTCCTACAGCACAATTTCATTCTTGTTTGTTTTTCTGTACTTTTTCTCTCTTTGCCTGCTGTGAAACAGTGTTAGCCCAACCCTGGGAGGCTTCTGTTGAATTGTAGTCTTTAAACCTTGGGACTGGTTTTCTGCCATCTTCCCCTTAGTAAATACAGATTTGCTGAGTTACAATCCCCACCTGACTCATTTCAATAAACTTTTACTCTATTATATTTTCCCCCTCAGAAACATAGTATGTGCTCCTATCACTTTGAGCAGAGAGGATAGAAACGGAGAAGGGAGACCTTTGGGAAAGTCTTAGGTAAATAGTACTAACCTTGTGTAAAGAGTGTTAATGTTATTATATAGCAGTGAAAACAAGAGATAGAAAAAATAACATAGCAATCATTGTCCAAATAGGGCCCACTTGAACTCTGGATGGTATTTCAGGACTGTAGGAAAATTCCAGAAATCTCTTTGCCTACAAATGTTTTCTTCACCTTATCTGCCTCTGCTGATAAACTGAGGATATGCTTGATATCAGCAAACATTATTTGTTTGAAAAAGTACAGCACTAGTGCTGGGGGCAGCAGTATCCCCATCTGTGAAAGCCTGTTCTGTCCTTTACCTGATTTCTAGTATATTTTTTAATTTACAGTTTCACTCAGATCTTCAGTCAGTAGGTTAGTTTGCATGGCTTCTTGAAATACTAATTTCAGAGAAGTCAGACACTAATCTGCCCCTGTGCTGGGCGGCAGGGTCTATACCTAGGGGCACTAGCTGAACTCAGGGGAAGGGAAATTTTGCCCCAATGTCCAAGGTTTCTAGCAACTTTCCTTTCCTGGTACGCCAACTAGGAACAAATTTGCTGGCACCCAGTTTATACTCCCAGTTCCTCAAGCAGAGAGCAATTGTGCCTCCTGGTTCCCATGTTTGCATATGTGACTAATCCACTGATAGCTTTTGACCAACTGGGCAAGTCTGCTTTGGACCAAGTACTTCTAAACTTAAGTACGGAAACAAAACAGAATCCTGTGCTGGATTATTATTTAATTCTTCATTTTTCTGAAAGGCTCCTTTTGCCTTAGGGATTACATTTGAGAGAAATTCTAAAATTCAGGCAGAACTTTAGAAGGAGGAAAATGCAAGCTTAAGCTCTGATTCTGAACTGTGCTGAAAAATACACCAGGAACTTTGGCCTGTACAGTTCATGCTGCATGTTGTTGTGATATGCCTCTGGATAGATCCACCCTAAGGCTGTTTGTTTATGATGAGAATTGAAGGAAAAGTTCTGAAACATCCTGTCACAGGATGTGCGGATGGATGGGTCTGCCTAAATACTGAAGCCAGAGGAAATAACAGTTTCAGCGATTAGTGATGATATTGCCATCTAGTGGTGTGTCTGCAGCTTAAAAATGAATATATGGCAGGTGAGCCCCAGTTCTCCAAAACCTGTGTCCAAATTGACTGCCAGATTGCATATGGGAAAGAGAAAGGGGGAAAAAGGAGAGTGCAGGGGAGAAAAAAAAGAGAAGGGAGAAGAATCTTGTCAGCATAGCTTATCTCAGCAACTCTGAAGCTCTAGTAGCTGGGCTTTCTGGACAGAGCTTCTGAGATCCAGTTAGGGCTTCAGTGAAAACATTCACCTCATACCCCGCCCCAGGCTTCCAGCAAGTGATTCTTGTTTTTTTCCAGCCTCCATGACTTTGTCCCAGCGTCCCCTCCCCTGGTCCACATTCCATTCCTAGGGATATCACCACACCTGCTGAGCAGTGGAACCCTCTGCAGGGCAAACTGCTTAGTAGACCAAGCTCTTTTTCCTAGACCCTCCACCCATTTGTGTTTCTTTTAGGCCTCACTGTTGTCTTCCAAAATATTCTTGCTGCTCTTTATACTGAACTTCCTACTGGCTTCCCACAGAAGAACTGATGGCCCAATTAATTCCACAGGTGCCTGTGGGTAAGAATGTTTAGAGAGCTGCCTCAGCCCTCTGGGAATGACAGGAATGCTGAGAATTTCAGGCACTACTTTTCAGACCCATTAGAAAGAAATTTTTGGCCCAGAGGTGATGGGGGTAGGGTGAATGGATAGAAAGAGCTTCAAAAACCCCTCAGACCACAGTTCCCCAAGGCTACTTGAGGGGCCTGAAGCCAGGAGCTTCATCTTGGAGTCCTCAAGTCTATTGACCTCGGAACAGAGACCTCTGGGAAAAGTGGTTGTTTATGTAGCAAACTGTTGATATATGAAGTTTATTTGGCTCTGAGTCTTGAGATGAGAGCTATTTGCTATATTTCAGTTGTAATAAACATAATTGGTAAAGTAAGAAAACTATAGGTATTTATGATCTATCTTTTCAGTGTTGAACTGTAGGTTACTATTTCTAGACACGTCTGACTCTTGATGAAGACTTACTTTTACCCTCAAACATTGCAGCCACCTCACACCACTGCCCTGCTCTAGCTTTCATCTCACTAAAAACCTCCTTGCAAACATAAATGTGTTACTTAGGGGAGGCAACACTTCAAGTCGCTTTCAAGGAGTGCAAATATTAGCATGCACAGCCAGATTAGTGAGCATCTTTCTCTGTCTTAGGGTATACACATGAAGGTTTTATTTTTCCCATAATTGCTGTTAACTGTGTTCTTTCCAACTCTTTGACTGCTGGGTAGTAAGCTCCCTTAATAGCATCTCAGCCCCATTCAATAATAACTTTTGTCATTTCCAGTTTATTAAAAACACTCATTGGAATCTTAAGACTAAGTAGTGTTCATTTAAAAAATCATTTTCTATTCAAAAGTTTTCTTCTTTCTCCTCCTATCCACCCCCAGAAAGCCTAGTCTAGTAATCTTAAACACTGGAGGTGAGGGTGGGGTTCTTTGTCTGCTCTCTCACATACTAGCCCCTTTTCTGTGATTATCCTCTAGGGTAAGAACTGAAGGTGATTATATTGACCTCTCTTTCCCACTGGCCTCTAATGAGGTTGCTTTTTGTTTGTTTGTTTTTGCTTTTTTTTTTTTGTCAGGATCTCATTCTGTTGCCTGGGCTGGAGAGCAGTGTTATAATCATGGCTCACTGCAACCTTGAACTCCTAGGCTCAAACGATCCTCCCACCCTAGCCTCCTGAGTAGGTAGGACCACAGGCATATGACACCATACCTGACTG
The DNA here is from genome assembly GCA_027257055.1 of Cephalopachus bancanus. Lineage (NCBI taxonomy): Eukaryota > Metazoa > Chordata > Mammalia > Primates > Tarsiidae > Cephalopachus > Cephalopachus bancanus. The sequence goes on from JAPVLO010000258.1 coordinate 951,356, forward strand.
ATTTTTGTATTTTTTGTAGAGATGGGGCTGTAGCCCAGGTTGCTTTGTATTCACCTCTTCTCTCTAGGTTGTAGCCGATTATATGGTCAACATTGACTGTCCTTTGGTTGATTCTGTGAGAAGGAGTCTGAATGTGCTCTCTTGAGGGCACGTGTGCTCGTTGTTCAGTGACCCCTATAGGCTACCCCAGAACAGGATCCAGGTAGAGACTTCTCTCGGGTATAATATTCTTCACACCATGGGGCATATAGCTTCATGGGATAGCGTGATGGCTAAGCCCAGCCACCTACTGTGTGAAACTCTTTATTCTTGCTACTTCAAAATGGCTGTGCATCCCACTTTCTGGCACTTCCTCTTTGGGCTTCGTCACCTCTCCCCTACTCCTCCCTCCACTCTCCCTAGGATCAGATGTTGTGTCAGTCAGTTCAGTGATTTGGCAACTTTCAGACCAGAACCAATCTCCAGTCCTCATCTTAGGAGTGCTCATGGGGAGCAGCGTTTCAGTTTCAGCCTTAACATGTGGTGGGCACAGGTCAATTTCTAACCCTCCAAACAGTGAGGGACAGTGGAAGGAGGGATAATTGGCCGTTGACAAAATGCATTTCCCCAAGCATTGACCCCTGTCTTTCTCCAAGTCTTCCTCTTTGACCAGGGAAGTGAGTCTGCTGAAAAGTTGACTGTCATTAATCCCAGCATGAAGATGTCTGTTTCCTCTATCTGTAAGCTCTCTATACATGGAATGTGAGGTAGAGTTTAATTCTTAGCTACAGATCTTCCTCAACAATTCTTGATCTTTAGCACCCAGTACAATGAGGTAGAGGTTCTCAACCTTGACTTCATATTAAATTCAGTAATATTCAATATCTAATGCTTTACACTAAACCCACTGGGGAGATGGTTGATTCCAAAGTCCAGAGGAAGACGGGGAGCATTTCTTCTTTGTGTCTCCTTCCTCAGATTGAGAAAACTTTCTCGGAAAACTTTCTATTTCCTTCTGTGTTTCGTTGACCAAGATTGAATCATATGTTCATTTTTGAAACCAATGAGCAGTGAAGGGAGTAGAATTCTCATGGGTGGATTAGACTATTCATATGGAGTGGAATGGATATTAGAGAGTCAACCATCATGAACTCCTACTCCCTGCTAACATCTCTTTTTTTTTTTTTTTGAGTTGGAGTCTCACTCTGTCGCCCAGCCTGGAGTGCAGTGGCATGCTCCAGGCCACCGCAACCTCGCCCTGCTGGGCTCCGGTGATCCTTCCGCCTCAGCCTTCCAAGCAGCTGGAACTACAGATGCGCGCTACCACGCCTGGCTAATTTTTTGATTTGTTGTAGAGATGAGGCCTCGCCAAGTTGCCCAGGTGGGTCTCGAACCTGTGGGCTCAGGCAATCCACTCACCTCAGCCTTCCAAAGTGCAGGATTACAGGCTGAGCCATCGAGCCTGGCTGTTTACATCTCTTATAGCACTTTTTGGTCTGGAAATGGGGCATGGGTATTGATAGTTTGGAGTGGCTTTTTGTTATTTGTTGTTTAAATCTAGTGGTTTTGATGCACAGTGAGGGTTAGGAACCTTGCATAAGCAGTGAAGAGCAGAACAGGATCCTGAAAGGATGGGATTTAGAATTAATTATGAAGTAGAAAGATAGGTTAATGTTAGGTCACACTCCCAGTGGGGCCTCCAGAATGTTAGGTCAGGCCTGCTGGGGATGTGGGTGTCTGGTGTGCGATCCCGTGCTGCATGAAATATTCAAATAATTGCCCAGAAGTTAGATTGGAAGATACAGTTTATATAAAAAGTATATTAGAGAGAGAGAAAGAGGAGGTTCGCCTCCCCAAATAAGGGAAGGAGGCCAAAGCCAGGAAACAGGGCAACAGCCATAACTCAGAGTACATGGTCACACAAGAGTCTAATAAGGCAATGGCTGCTGGCTGCTTATGGTTGAGTCATCATAATCTTTCCCTTTGATGGGGGAAGGTCATTGAGGTGATTGGATGGTGGTATTCTCCACATCATCACGAAGGGGCAGGTAAGTGCAGGTATTGACATTAGGTGATCAACAGCAGGCAGTTGGGTGGGTTAGTCACATGATTGCTGCCATGGTGATGGGGCATGTCTGTGTCATGAAGGTCACAAAAGGCTGATTAGGTTAACTTGGGTCTTATGGGAGGAGGCAAACACGTGGGTTCGAGACCCGCCTGGGCAACTTGGTGAGACCTCATCTCTACAATAAATCAAAAAATTAGACGGGCGTGGTAGCACGAGCCTGTAGTTCCAGCTACTTGGAAGGCTGAGGCGGAAGGATCGCCAGAGCCCATCAGGTTGAGGCTACGGTGGCCAGGAGCGGCCACCGCACTCCAGTCTGGGTGACAGAGTGAGACTCCAACTCAAAAAAAAAAAAAAGCTAATTAGTACAAAACAAGCTGGGGAGAGAAGCTGTAAAACAATTATCAAGCCCGCTCAGTGGCTCAGCCTGTAATCCCGCGCCTTTGGGAGGCTGAGGTGAGTGGATTGCCTGAGCCCGCGGGTTCGAGACCCACCTGGGCAGGTGAGACCTCATCTCTACAATAAATCAAAAAAAAAAAAAAATCAGCCAGGCATGGTAGCGCGCGCCTGTAATTCCAACTACTTGGAAGGCTGAGGTGGAAGGATCACCGGAGCCCAGCTGGTCGAGGCTACGGTGGCCAGGAGCAGCCACTGCACTCCAGTCTGGGCGACAGAGTGAGACTCCAACTCAAAAAAAAAAAAAAAAAAATTATCAATAGCTACCTCTAAGAAACCGGTTCTGTCCTTGGCTAGTGATTAGAGAATAAATTAAGAGGAATACCTAGAAAAACATGAGATTTAGGCAATGTTAAAATGGCTGCTCATTGGTTATATTAAATTCATGTTCTGTCCTTTCAGTTAGTATAGGAAAAATGTGGTTCTTAAGGTGCAACTGAAGAAAGCAAGCCTGTATGAGTGGTTTGAGGGATTAAGAATTTGAGAGGAGAGGATCCTGTGTAGTTTCACTTCCCAGAAAGGTTTTCCTACAAATCGTTTTTGTTTTTCTCGCCATCAAATATCTAATTTCACTCTTTGGTAAAGACAGTTGGAGTTTTTGTTCTTAACACTGCCAGTTGGGCTGCCCAAAACTGTGTGCTTGTGGCCATGTTTTTAACTTGGTTGTAGTCCTGTAACACAATAGGGAGTAGGGATATGAGAAATTTCTATAATTTGTTATCATACAAAGCAACTGATCTAGGCCTCTTTTAAAAGGTTTAGCTCCTGGCCATGGGAAAAATTCTACTTCCTCCTATGGTGACTAAGTGTCTCTACTCAAATATCTTTTTCTTCTTTCCTGGTCTTCCTTTTCATCTGCCAAAGGCATGCCTAATGCCTTACAGTAAACCCACTGGGGAGATGGTTGACCCTAAAGTCCAGAGGAAGGGGGAGAACGTTTCTTCTTTGTGTTTCCTTTTTCGGAATGAGAAAACTTTCTACTTCTTTCTGTGTCTCATTGACCAAGATTGAATCATATGTTCATTTTTGAAACCAATGAGCAGTGAAGGGAATAGGGTTCTCATGTTCTCATGGGTGGAATAGACTATTCATGTGGAGTGGAATGGATATTGGAGAGTCAACCATCATGAACTCCTACACTCTGCTTACATCTCTTATAGCACCTTTCATACCATTTTGTAATATTCTCTTTACTTTTCTGTTTTATCTAATAGGTTAAGGATCTTGTCTTACTTATCTTTTTCTCTCCAGGTCCTCCAGGAATTTTTATAATCTGGTTAGGGATATAATATCAACCCAGACATGAAATATACACACATTTATACATTTTAAGTAGATGCATTTCAGTGCTGTGGCTGTGTCCTTGAATTTGGGTCCCCTAACTGAATGAGCAGTATGAAAAGTTATTATAGCAAAGTCTATTGGAAATGCATTTCTACTGATTACATTGATAATAGTTTCTCCAGTAAAGAGTCATGATATGCCTCCAGCTGTATCTTTCTCAAGCTACCCAGTCACACAATTGTTGGTCAACCCTCCTGGATGCAGTAATGTTTATGAGGCTTTTTGTAAAGTCAAAGCACTCTTACAAGTCTCTTATTACCTGAGTAACTTTATTCTCTGTTTCTTAGAAGGTGCCTAGAGCTACAATAAAATGGGCATTTAAAGGTTTCCTGTGATACTCTTTCTTGTTTCTTTTAGGAGGTAGAGCACCATCATTTGAACAGCTTTTATCAGGCATTGTTGGTCAAAACTGTTTGCCAGAACATAAAATGCAGAGAGACAGTATTGGAATGAACAAGACACTTAACTCAGGGTAGCATGGTAGAGGACTCAGTGTCTGAGACTGTATAGTTATAGCCTACTACACTCAAGGCTGAAGAGAAAGTCTATATCTAGCAATTATATGAAAAATGCATATCAACAATGATTTATAAAATGTTTTTGTAAAATAATTCAGACAAATAGCCTTAAAAGGAATACATATTACATGGAATGACTTTAAACAAGGTATCTCTGTGCTGATATTTTATTGTATTTATTTATTTGTTTTTGAGTTGGAGTCTCACTCTGTCGCCCAGACTGGAGTGCAGTGGCCGCTTCTGGCCACCGCAGCCTCGACCTGCTGGGCTCCGGCGATCCTTCTGCTTCAGCCTTCCGAGTAGCCAGAATTACAGGCATGTGCTACCATGCCCAGCTAATTTTTTGATTTATTGTAGAGATGAGGTCTGGCCTGCCCAGGCGGGTCTCGAACCCACGGGCTCAGGCAATCCACTCACCTCAGCCTCCCAAAGGCGCGGGATTACAGGCTGAGCCACTGAGCCCGGCTTGTGCTAATATTTTAAATGGTAGTGTAGAGAACTAGTTTGGGATGCCTACTCAGCCAATGTCTTTGAATGGACATAACATAGATTTAATGTATGCAGTGAGCAGCCATTTTAACATTGCCTAATTCTCGTTTTTCTAGCAGTTCACTTAACTTACCTGCTAATTACTAGCCAAGGACACAATCGGTTTCTTAGAGGTGACTATTGATAATTGTTTTACAACCCTTCTTACCAGCTTGTTTTGTACTAATTAGCTTTTCTATTTCAAGTATTTGCCTCCACCCATAAGACTCAAGTTAACCTAATCAGCCCTTTGTGACCTTCATGACATAGACAGACCTCACCACCATGGCAGCAATCATGTGACTAACCCACCCATCTGCTTGCTATCCACACCTGATGTCAGTGCTTGTGCTTACCTGCTCCTTCATGGTGACATGGAACAGACCACCACCCAATCACCTTAATGACCTTCCCCCATCCAAGGGAAGAATTAAAAGGACTCAACCATGAGCAGCCATTCGCCATTGCCACGGCCATTGCCAGGCCATTGCTAGGCCATTGCCAGGCCATTGTGGCTATTGCCTTGTTAAACTATGGTTTTTGAACTATGTGCTCTTTGAACTATGGCCAGGCCATGTTTTCTTAAGCTTTGACCCCCTTACCCTACCTTGGGGATCTCCTCTTTCTCACTCTCTCTCTAATTGAATTTCTAAATAAACCATATTTTCTAATCTAACTTCTGTGTAATTCTTTGCATCTTTCATGTTACATTGGATAGCACACCAGACACCTCACGCCCTTAGCAGACCTGACCTAACATTCTGAAGGTCCCGCTGGGAGTATGACCCTAACAGACTTCTTCAGATGTAAACCAACAGTCCCTGCTAAAAGGATGGGTTTAGGTGGCCAGGTTTGTACCATAGAACTCACACCATGATTGCATGAGGGATGTGGATATCTGACCTAAACTGAACTAGTCAGATTTTATTCTCAATTTCCTACTGACCCTAAAACTGTATTCAGGTAATGTCAAGGTAGGTCCAGTGACTCAACTGGGTATTTGTTAGGATTAGGCTTGGCTTTAAGGGGTAAAAAGCAAAAACTAGCCAGGCTCGGTGGCTCAGCCTATAATCCCACACTTTGGGAGGCTGAGGTGAGTGGATTGCCTGAGCCTGTGGGTTCGAGACCCGCCTGGATAACTTGGCAAGACCTCATCTCTACAGTAAATCAAAAATTAGCCGGGCGTGGTAGCTCGCGCCTGTAGTTCCAGCTACTCGAAAGGCTGGCGCGGAAGGATCGCTGGAGCCCAGCAGGTCAGGGCTGTGGTGGCCGGGAGCGGCCACTGCACTCCAGTCCGGGCGACAGAGTGAGATTCCAATTCAAAAAAAAAGCAAAAACTAAGCAATTCCTAGCGGGGCTCAGTGGCTCAGCCTGTAATCCTGTGCTTTGAGAGGCTGAGGTGAGTGGATTGCCTGAGCCACTTGGTGAGACCTCATCTCTACAATAAATCAAAAATTAGCCGGGTGTGGTAGCGTGTGCCTGTAGTTCCAGCTACTCGGAAGGCTGAGGCGGAAGGATCGCTGGAGCCCAGCAGGTCGAGGCTGCGGTGGCGGGGAGCGGCCACTGCACTCCAGTCTGGGCAACAGAGTGAGACTCCAACTCAAAAAAACCCCCCAAAACAAAAAACAATTCCTAAGCAAGATGGAAACTTATTTTTCTCTCATATAAGTACAGGTATTCTAAGGCTCATATGGCTAGCCATCATTAGGTAGGGAAAGAGGCCAAAGCCAAGAAACATGGTGACAGCCATAGCTCAAAGAGCACATGGCCACACCAGAGTCTAGTAAGGCAGTGGCGATTGGCTGCTTGTGGTTGAGTCCTTTTAATCCTTCCCTTTGATGGGAAGACCTCTTTGTCTTATTGCTCTTGCTCTGCCATCTTCAATATGTGGTTTCTATCGGTGTGCTAGAAAACTGGCCCTCTGAGGGGGAAAAAAAGCTTAATTTTGTAGCATTTGCCTGATTTTCATGGTGGAAATTCTCTCAAAATGGCCAGTTTCAAACTACAGGGTTTTAATAGCCAGCTTGTAGAATTCCTGAATGTTCGGCGGTATGCTTTCCTAGGCTCACATGAGCCAAATCTAGTTTACTTTGGCTTCTCCTTCATGGTCCAAAATGGCTGTGCTAGCTCCAGATATTAGCACTATATTTCTTTCTTTCTTTTTTTTTTTTTTGAGTTGGAATCTCACTCCGTCACTCAGACTGGAGTGCAGTGGTTGCTCCCGGCTACCGCAGCCTCGACCTGCTGGGCTCCGGCGATCCTTCGGACTCAGCTTTCCAAGTAGCTGGAACTACAGGCACGTCCTATCATGCCCGACTAATTTTTGATTTATTGTAGAGATGAGGGCTCGCTAAGTTGCCCAGGCGGGTCTTGAACCCACGGGTACAGGCAATCCACTCACCTCAGCCTCCCAAAGCGCTGGGATTACAGGCTGAGTCACCGTGCCTGGCTAGCACTGTATTTCAATCAGTATAAAAGATAAATTGGAAGAGAAGATCAAACTTCCTCCCTGATATAGTTAGGATGTTAGTCCCTTCCAAACCTCATCTTGATAGGTAATCCACAGCATTGGAGGCAAAGCCTGGTGAAAGGTGTTTGGGCCGTGGGTGCACGAATAGCTTGGAGTGATCCACTTGATGATGGATGAGTTCTCACTTTATTAGTTCATGCCTGCTTTGTTTAAAAAGAGTCTGGCACTTCCCCTTTCTCTCTTGCTGTCTCTCACCATGCACATGCCTGTTCCCCTTCGCCTTCCACCTTGAGTAAAAGCTTCCTGAGGTCTCACCAGAAGCAGGAGAACAACTTCAGTCTTGCAGTAGCAGGAGTAGCAGGAGGCTTACTAACTTTATCATGAAAGGGAGAGTTGGAAATCTGCAGCACTGCCCACCTTTCCAACCCTGTTTTTCGCTGCTGTAGGCACCTGCCCTTGAATGTTCCTATAGAAGGCCCCCAAAGAGAAGAGAGGAAGGGATTGTGCTAAGCATATGCACCTTCTAAACTCACCAATCAGATAATTTATCAAGATTAATTGAGGGTTAAGGAGAGAGGTCAGGATATGTCCGTTCATATTGGAGCAAGACAAATAAGTGTTCTTATCTAGAACTTAAGACCTTTCAAACCAATTGAGGTTTAGCTAATCATCCTGCAATTGGATTATGTGAAATCCCTCCAAATCCTTACAACTATCTCCATTTATTTAAGCTAACACAGATGGGTCCTTAAAAACAGTCCCTAAGACAGAAGTGTAATTAAGAGCTACATTGGGCCGGGCTCGGTGGCTCAGTCTGTAATTCCTGCACTTTGGGAGGCCGAGGTGAGTGGATTTCCTGAGCCCGGGGTTCGAGACCCGCCCGAGAAACTTGGCAATACCTTGTCTCTACAATAAATCAAAAATTAGCCGGGCGTGGTAGCGCGCGCCTGTAGTTCCAGCTACTTGGAAGGATCGCCGGAGCCCAGCAGATCGAGGCTGGAGTGGCCGGGAGCGGCCACTGCACTCCTGTACTCCAGTCTGAGTGACAGAGTTAGACTCCAGTCTGGGTGACAGAGTGAGACTCCAACTCAAAAAAAAAACAGTAAGAGCCATCTACGATAAACCCAGAGTACTCACTCTGTCACCCAGACTGGAGCGCAGTGGCCACTCCTGGCCACCGCAGTCTCGACCTGCTGGGCTCCGGCGATCCTTCCTCCTCAGCCTTCCAAGTAGCCGGAATTACAGGCATGCGCTACCACGCCCGGCTGATTTTTGATTTATTGTAGAGATGAGGTCTCGCTGCCCAGGTGGGTCTCAAACCCGCGGGCTCAGGCAATCCACTCACCTCAGCCTCCCAAAGGCGCGGGATTACAGGCTGAGCCACCAAGACTGGCTGGGCAGGATTTTTGATAGGCCAAGGGAATGGAAAGTGTGTCTGTCAAGGTGAACGTTATGGATGAAATTAGAATGGGAGAAATGGGCATGGTATGGTCAAGGCACAAGTCCACAATATCATGAAGTCTAGTTGAGATGCCTGTTGTAGAGCAGTGGGAAATCAGGTTAGATCGGTAATGTGGGAGCTAGGTATAGACAGCTATAATAGAGGAGTATGCAGTTGATGGAGAGGGGAATTTGAAGCCATTGAAAAAAGGTAGAGTTTATCATAGATTATTCTGGAGGAAATATTACTCCTTAAACTTTTTAGTTGCATAGACTAACAGATTCCCTTTTTTGTTTAATCCAGTTAAACTAAATAGCCCTAACTCACGCATTCCATGTATATGGTACAGGGAAGTAATTCTCAGACTGCATTCACTAGAACAAATTGGAGAATTTTTCAAAATTCAGACTTCTGGGCCCTCCTCACACAGTTTCAGATGCAGTAGACCTGGGATGGTACTCAAGAGTTTTTATTTTTAGGAAGTCTCGGGTGATGCTGATGCTGCTGGTCCTGGGGTCACTGGGATAAATGGTGACCTGGCATGAGTCGTTTTGAGTTTTGAATAAGTGAGTGAATGGAAATCCATAAATCATAAAATGAGAGATTAAATGGTCTCTGAGTTCTTTTTGAGTCTATGCTTCTATGATTCTAAATTACAGGATACGCCATTCATATTTTTTTCATATAATCAAAATCTCAGTGTTTACTGAGATTACTTTCATTGTTTGTTAATGCATTCATTTTACATAATGGACTTATATTATTACATAAGTGGAACTCTGAAGATGTGACTGGACTTGCGATGTTTTCTCAAGAGGGAAGGACTCCCTAACATGGATCTTCCATGCTTCCACACTCACAAAACCTAAAAAAGGGGGGGAAAAGTAGCAGATTCAAATATTGCCCATACTACTTTAAAAGGTAAAAAGAACCGGGCTCAGTGGCTCAGCCTGTAATCCCGCGCCTTGGGAGGCTGAGGTGAGTGGATTGCCTGAGCCCGCGGGTTTGAGACCTCCCTGGGCAACTTGGCGTGACCTCATCTCTACAATAAATCAAAAAAATTAGCCGGGCATGGTAGCGCGCGCCTGTAGTCCCAGCTACTTGGAAGGCTGAGGAGGAAGGATCGCTGGAACCCAGCAAGTCGAGGCTGCGGTGGCCGGAAGTGGCCACTGCCCTCCAGTCTGGGCGATAGAGTGAGACTCCAACTCAAAAAAAAGGTAAAAAGAGAGGGGATGAGACTTTTTCTCTAAAGGAAAAATAGGTATGGTTGCCACAGCGCCTGAAACTTTAAGAAAATATTTACCCAACTCATAATTGTCCAAAACTATCAGCTAGATGTCTGGCCAAAGGGGTCAAATGAGCTTCCTAGTGAACCGAAACTCCCAACACAGAGGACCAGGCAGGCTGATCTGGCCACAGGTGGAGGGACATTTGTCAACATTTGCAGCAGCAGCAAAGCTCTACTTACTCGAATTGGTCTACATATCATTGGCTGAGTAAAGGCTGGTCTAAGCAGGGACAAACAGCTGCTGGCAGCCATATAGAGAACTCTGTCCAGATTGAGGGGTTTCCTAGAATTTCATTTTGAGTCATCTTGTGTTATTTGCATACATTTCTGTCTAAACCAATTATATTATAAATTGCTTTGAAGTTGGGCTGTGGCTTACTCATCATTGCGGTCCACACAATGATATCCATCAATAATATTCTCAATGTGTATCTGTATTCTAAAATTGAGCACTGACAATTGTAAGCAGAGTTTGTTATACCTTAGGTCAGTATTTTCTGGAGGGGAAATAGGTAAATTAGAATTCATACTAATATAATGCTTTCCCTTCCACCTTACTTTATACATTTTGATTGCTTAAAATGGCCTTTAACCTCAATTGCTGACAAATTCTTGTTCATTCTTGAAAATCAATTCAGTCATTGCCTCCTCAGTAAAACTTTCCCTTTTGTATACTAATTCTGTCCTTTAAATATCTTTGTAATTATTTCTCTCTCTCTCTTTTATTTTTTCTTTTTTTTGAGTTAAAGTCTCACTCTTTTTGCCCAGGCTGGAGTGCAGTGGCACACTCATGGCCACCACAGCCTCTACCTGCTGGGCTTAGGCAATCCTTCTGCCTCAACCTTCCAAATAACTGGGAACTATAGACGCACGCCAACATGTCCAGCTAGTTTTTGTGATTTATTGTAGATACAACGTCTCACCAAGTTGCCCAACCTGTTCTCGAACCCCCAGACTCAGACAATCCTCTCACCTCAGCCTCCCAAAGTGCTGAGTTACAGGCTGAGCCACTGCGCCTGGCCCCTTATGAATTTTCATGAATGAAAATTAATTGTTTACATGTCTGTGAACTATAAACTAACTACCTGGGGAGTCCTACTTTTGATGTTTTAAATTGAAATGACAACAACAGTGTAGGCAAAGCAGGCAGCTGCTTTGTGACAATTTCACAGGTTCAGGGAGAACTCTATTATATCCCTACCTGTTTTCTTATTCTGAAAAATACCCTACAGATCACATTCTCGTTCCTCTTTGTTCCCTTAGCTCCTTGAGAAAGGTCATCCTTGACGCTTCTAGCAGACTTTTATTTAGGGCTAAGGAATTCAGATCTCTTGCACAGAGGCTGTTTGGATAGGAAGAGAACTTGAGAGCTACAGAGGGTAAGAAGCATGGGGGAAGGTGGAGATGAGGGTTTATCTTGAGTCACCCAAGATAAACTTTGCCTAGTTTCTAATTTCACTGAGCGTTAAAGCCTTCTAATAAGGTAGTTCAATGAAACACCCAGGAGTACATAGTGGAGCTCAGATTCCATTTACTGAAGTTAGGGAAGGGAAGAATAAAACTATTTGACAATTCTGAGGGAGTAGGGACTGAGCTCACCTTGCTTGATAGAAACAAGGCCAGTAAATTGGGATATGGTGAATGAGGGGGAATGGTAGAGGGAGATGAAGTTGGAGAGGAAGGTCACTGAAGACTTTATGAGCCATAATAAGACTCATTAATCATATGCTGAAAATGGGTCTGATATGGCTTTAAAATGCTAGATGGTAAAGTGGTAAAAGCAGTGTAGCTCTTGGGCTAAGTGTTGCTGTGTTACTAGACATTACACTATGCTTTGATGTCTTGGAGACTCAAAATTGCAATGTGTTAAATCCTAAGAAATATTAAAATATTTTTGGGCTTTTCTGGAAGAGATTATTAACTCATTTCTGCACCTGGTCTCCTGGAAGCTGAGCCAATCGGACATTGATTAGTTCTTGATTCAGTGTTCTCATAACTATTGAAGGATCTTTTTCCCTAGGCAAGGGTCAAGGGATGCTAGTTAGTGAAAAATATTCTTTTTCTTTTCAGAAGAGGCAGTGCTGCCTCTGCTAGTTTCCATGGCTGCATCTCTGTGGATCTAGATATAGGAAATCATTTGCTTTTAATTGTCTCATTTTTGGGTCTGACCAGAATGAACTTAGTGTTTTGTATTTGTGATTTTTACACATCACAGTGCCTGCTAACAGGGATGCAGTACTTAAAAGAGAAAATGACTGAGTAGTTTCAAGCCTACAATGGAAATGAGAGGTGGGAAGATGGGAAAGAGAGCAAGTAAATTATTAAATATTTATTGGCCCCTGATTAATATTTAAGTTTTAAAGATCACTATATCCCATCTGAATGAGAATAAAATACTCTTCATTATTCTGATATTTTGTGCAAATGGTTCTTAGGGATTATAATCACTTATATATGGTTTCTCAAATTTCCTCAGTGGCCACTTAGGTAACATACCTATATTGTATTGCCTATCTTCCCTGTTTTTCCACAGAGTGGAGCTGTAACTGCACTAAGATGAAGCAAACAGATTTCCAAAGATGAAAGATTGAGTAAACGATAGTGAGAATTGACCAGAAGTTTCTGTTTCTCCATTGACTAGAGGGGGGAAATAACTCATCAGGTTTAGTATAGAAGTCTTAGGGTGTTGACTTTTAGATCTTAATCCAGTGAGAATGAAAGATGAATGACCTACAGTGTCTGCCCATGACAAGTAATTTCTTTATTTTGGGATATAAATCTTGTCACACAGAGGTCTGGAATATTCTTTTCAAAAAGATAAGTTGTCTGTTTTCAAAATACTGCTTCCAGGTGTGCTCGTGTTCTCACAGAACACTAGCATCTGGTATTTGGAAAAGAAGATGCTTTTTGGGTGGCACTCAGTTAGTTGGCAAATTTTTTTTGTATGTGTGTGTTGGAGTCTCACTCTGTCACCCAGACTGGAGTGCAGTGGCACGTTCCCGGCCACAGCAGTCTCGACCTGCTGGACTCCGGTGATCCTTCCGCCTCAGCCTTCCAAGTAGCTGGAACTACAGGCACGCACTACCACGACCGGCTAATTTTTTTTATTTATTGTAGAGACGAGGCCCTGTCAAGTTGCCCTGGTGGATCTCGAACCCATGGGCTCAGGCACTCCACTCAGCTTGGCCTCCCAAAGTACTGGGATTACAGGCAGAGCCACCGAGCCCGGCCAGTTGGCAAATGTTTATTTTGTACCAGGAACTGTTCTAGTCCATAAGGATAGGGAAGAGAATCAAACAGATGACTCCTTGCCCTTACGTAGCTTTCACTTTAGTGGAAGGAGGCAGGTAATGAAAGTTAAAAAGATTAAATAGGGTAATATGTTACCCTATTTAATTGGCTAGGAAAGATGTCTCTGAAGAATGACATCTGAATTAAGATCTGAATGTTGGGAAGTAAGCAGCCATTTGATAATTCTGAGGAGGTAGAGACTGAGCTCAGCATATCTGATAGAAACAAGGCCAGTAGATTGGGATGTGTGAACAGAGATACTTGTAGAGGGAGTTGAGGTTGGAGAGGAAAGTCACTGAAGGCTTTATGGGTCATAGTAAGGAGGTTGGAGTTTATTCATGTTACAAGGAGAAGTCATGGAGTGTTTTATGCAGGAAAGGAATGAGGTCTGATATAATTAGAAAAATTAATTTGTCTATTGTGAAAAAGAGGGACAAATGGGGCAAGTGTGGTGGCAAGGAGACCTGTTAGTTGCCTTAAAATAGAAGGGTGCCGGGCACGATGGCTCATGCCTAAAATCCCAGCACTTTGGGAGGCTGAGGTGAGAAGATTGCCTGAACCCATGAGTTCCAGACCAGTCTGGGTGACTTGGCAAGTCATCATCTCTACAATAATCAAAACATTAGCTGGGCATGGTAGCAAATGCCTGTGGTTCCAGCTACTTGGAAGGCTGAGGCAGAAGGATCACCTGAGCCCAGCAGGCTGCGACTGCAGTGGTTGTGAGTGTGCCACTACACTGCAGTCTGGGTGGCAGAGTAAGACTCCAACTCAATCAATCAATCAATCAATAAAATAGAAGGGTAACAGTGAGGGTGAGAAGTGGTCAGTTTAGAGAAATTTATTGTAGCCACAGCTATCTGAACTTACCAATGTGCTAGATATGAAAGAGAAGAATCAGAGATGACTACTTTTATTTGAGTGATGAAGAGATGATGTACTATTGATTAAGGCTTCTGGTTGTTTTGGGGAGAAAGAAGGATTTTACAGGGAAATGATTCGCTACAGTTCTTTTCTTATTTGTGTAAAGGAATTAGTCATCCTGTGTTAAACTACTCCATTAATATAATTAAAAAGCTGCATTGATACTTTTAACTAGTGATCGTCATAGAGGATAATAGTTTGCTTCCCAATACTCTGTGGCCTGCAATTTGTGACCCGGGTGATGCATTAATAACAGCAATATGTGATTTCTTCATTCAGGTTTTCTTTTTTTTCCTTCAGACTAAAATGTTACTAAGGAAGTGAGTTGGGATTCTAATTAATTTTCTAGTAGGTAGTTGACCAGGTTACAATTTTATTTTCAGTCAAATGGTTTACTTAGTTGACTCTAGCAGCTGTTGGCATGTTAAGTGATTGATAAACATTAGCCTTGAGAATGAGAAAGTAAACACAAGTAAATCCCTTGCTTTCTTGGGTTCAACAATCCCCACTGAGGAGAACAGCCATATCTAAAATGCCTGATTCTGTTGAGTTCTCAGATGGATAGACTGATAGATGCTTTTATTCCTGTGAACATTAACATATACATTAAATTTTTTCCTCCTGTGAATATAAACTATCAAATTGTGTCAAAACAACAGAATCTTACATGACTGTCTCATGTATTCACTTGTTTGTTCTTTCATTCATTCATTCAGTCAGTCAATAAGCATCTACTGTTCTCAAGCATTCTCTTAGCCTCTCTGGATACAAAGACTTATATAGTCCATTATTATTTTCTGGCAATTTGTATTAATTCTTCTCATAATTAAAATGAGTAACAGCAACAAGTTTAATTTTATAAAATCCCATATGAAAAAGTTTTGTGCCCGATTTTGGAAGGGGGTAGACATCATGTTAAGGAGGTAATTTTAGAGTAATGGTGAGCCGTCATTGAAGGGTTTTACATGAGAGAGTGACTTGATCTAGGTTTGCATTTTAGAAAGATCACTATGGCAACAGTATGGACATAAAAAGTGAATAGGTGTATCCTTCACTCCTCCCCGCAGACCTGTGCCCTGACTCCCAGACTTTGTCCCTTATATATATGCTTGTGACTTAGCCACCATTAGGGTATTCAGTGCCTCTTAGAAAAGATAAATTCATAATATGTGCCTTCTTGAAATTCCATAAAGAAATTCCTATAGTTCAGAATAAGAAAATTGCCACACCAGTCAATACCAATTTTTAACCTCATAATTAAGTTACTTTATTTTTTAAAATTTAAAAATTTTTTTTTATTTTTTTTGAGTTGGAGTCTCACTCTGTCACCTAGACTGGAGTGCAGTGGCCGCTCCCGGCCACCGCAGCCTCGACCTGCCGGCACTCCTTCCACCTCAGCCTTCCAAGTAGCTGGAACTACAGGCACGCGCTACCATGCCTGGCTAATTTTTCTAATTTATTGTAGAGATGAGGTCTTGCCAAGTTGCCCAGGCAGGTCTCGAACCCTCGGGCTCAGGCAATCCACTCACCTCGGCCTCCCAAAGTGCTGGAATTACAGGCTGAGCCACCGAGCCCGGCCTCAGTTACTTTATTATATGATAGAACCTGAGTCATTTTCCAGTCCAAGGACATTCCAAGGAAGTACAGTTATGTGCTGCTAAATGAAGAGTATATGTTCTGAGAAATGTATCACTAGGTGATTTCATTGTTGTGTGAACATCATGGAGTGTACTTAACAAACTTAATGGTACAACCTACTACACACCCAGACTATATGGTATAGCCTATTGTTCCTAGGCGACCAGCCTGTACAGATGTGACTGTACTGAGCACTGTAGGCACTTATAACACAATGATAAGTACTTGCATATCTAAACATAGAAAAGGTACAGTAAAAATACAATATTATAATCTTAGGGGCCACCATTGTTATATGCAGTCGGTCATTGACTGAAATGTTATATGGTACATGACTGTAAATGGTTGACCATTTACATCAACAGCCTCTTCTTTTCATTTCTCAAAGTTCTTTCAAATGGGGTCAAGCAAATGCAGCTCTGAAGACTTGCAGTAGAGTTCAGGTAAGATTTCCTTCCAGAATTTAAAGAACTCTTTCCAATAAACTGTATCTATCCTTTGCATAGTATTTTCTGGGAGGGGTATTATTTGGCTTCCTTCCTTTTCTTCTATAGATCTTAAAGACTTTGGTTTTCTGGAAGTGTCTTAGAAGCAGCCTACTGAATTTTCTCTCTGATGGTCTATGTATCTTTCTATTTGTAGGATAAATAGATACTGGAACTCAGGTAACAGTGAGTCCAGGCAGAAAGATTGAAGGTAGGTAAAAAGGAGTGGATATAAGTTTCCAATGTCTACTCTATAACACTTGTATAATATAAGGAATAATAATAAGATACCTCATTTTAGTAATCTAGCTTGTCATTCATTTCCTTGGCAACCATTTATTGAGTTCTTTTTTTTTTTTTTGAGTTGGAGTCTTACTCGGTCGCCCAGACTGGAGTGCAGTGGCCGCTCCCGGCCACCGCAGCCTCGACCTGCTGGGCTCCGGCGATCCTTCCGCCTCAGCCTTCCGAGTAGCCGGAATTACAGGCATGCGCTACCACGCCCGGCTGATTTTTGATTTATTGTAGAGATGAGGTCTCGCTGCTCAGGCGGGTCTCGAACCCGCGGGCTCAGGCAATCCACTCACCTCAGCCTCCCAAAGGCGCCGGATTACAGGCTGAGCCACCTAGCCCGGCTCTATTGAGTTCTTTAGTATGCCAGGCAGTGCCAGATGCAGCCTCTACCATCATGGTTATCTTGGCATGGGCTTGGAAAATGTTTCGGATATTCATTAAGAAAAATAAGTAAGTCTTTAAAACATTAAAGCCATTAGATTTAACTCTGTTAGTTTGTTGAAATATTCATTTTATTAATCAATTCAACAAATATATTTATTTTGATTAATTATGGTAGAAAAATTCTCTGCTAGGTTTCAAGATTCAAGAAAAAAATCAAATAAAGGTGCAGCTTTCAAAGAGCTATGGAGATCACTGCATTTCGGTGGCTCCTGTGGTGTCAATAAATGTATCAGTAGAGTTAAATCCAATATAATAACCAGCAGTGGTTTGAAACACTCATTTGAAATGTCCTGGGGCAGGAATAAATAATGAAACATTATTATGAAGTGCTTGGGTCCCTAGGGAGTATGATCTCTGGACCAGCCAGAGATGGGATGAAAAACACTTCTGGTCACTGAAACTACGTGTGAGAATATAGCACCAGTAATAAATTCAGTCATGTCTCAGGGTATATGCTAGGGGACAGAGCTACCTCCTCTTTGATGTCTATTGTATTTTCCCATTTCTTATTTACTATGCTTTGCATTTTCAGAACCCTACTGAGTTTTCATTTTTGGCTCTAATGAGCATTTCCCTCTAAAAATTGTTGACCACTGTCCCTCCTACAAAGTTGCTAACAAATATTGCAAATTCAAGGCCAGGAATGACAAACCATGTACAAGAAGAGTTGAAGATGGTGTTGGAATCGAATGACTATGAGTCTGCAATATTTTTCATTTTGTTAATGTACAAAACATAGCACAACACCTGCAGGATATTAGGATATAGGAATACAAGTGTAGCTTTTAAAATTGTGAGGTAATCTTCAGTATTAAAGATAACTGCTTAGGTATCGAGTCTAGAGAAATCTAGAGAAATTGGAGAGACTACACTGAGAGAATTTTTGACAAACGGATTGAAGGAAGATAAGGCAGGAAGAGTATGATTTTAAGTACCAGAAGACATAATGAGTCATGAAGGATAGTGTACTTTAGGAGTTGAGTATGATGTGTGGAAGAAGAGGGATTTGTTGAGAATTGGGAAAACCTTATCTCTCTCTTGATTCTTTTTAAACAACTCTACAAGGTAGGTTTTTTTTTTATCCCCATAGAATGCTATTTCCACTTACAAAAGTAATTGAATTTGAAGTGAAGCAAATGATTTAATTTAAATGCATGTGCCTAATAAATATGGTATAGTGCTAGGAATAACGTAAGTTTTCCAGTTAGATCTGCCTTGGAATCCTAGGTAGTCTACTTACTAGAATTACGTAATCTTGTTTAAGTTATTTTGTTTTCTTATCTGTAAAATGGACCTAGTAAAGCCTGTGCTGTTACTGGAGGATTAAGTAACTGTGTGTGAAACACCTGCTACATACCAGGTATGTCTTAGCCTCTTCATAATGTAAAGTACTGTTATGAGAAAGTGCCGGAAGAAGTTTGCAAACTCTTTATCTCCTGAAGATATTGAAAAACTGGACATATTTTTATTAAATTGTGATATTAGTGGTCCTAGGAAGGGGGATTTTATAGCTTTTCCAAATCCCAACAAATAATTTATTTTTCCTTCAATATAAAATAACACATGGTTGATATAAATTCAAAACATTCACTAGTGTACAAAGTAAAATTCTACTCTAATTCCATGCACTGATAATCACCATTAACAGTTTGATGAGTACCCTTTCATACCTCAGGTATATGAACAAAAACTAAATACACTTTTTTTGGAAAAATGGAATCATGTTGTGCACATATTTCTGTAACTTGTTTTTTTATATATAGCAGTGTATCATGAATATCATTCTATGTCAATTCATGGAGTTCTATTTAATTTTAATTTTTGTTTTTATTGCTACTTGATATTCCATGATGTGATTACATCATCAGTGTCCTGCTGTTTGACTTTTAAATTTGTTTCCAGTTTTTCTTTGCCATAACAAAAGATTCTTCAGTGAATACTACTGTATGTTTTTCTGTAGGACATAGTCCTAGAAAAGTGCATGGCTAGGTCAAGACATATTTAATATTGTCATAGGATAGTTTTTAGAAGACATTACTAGATTCAGGTTAGGATTGATTTTAACTGACTTTAAACCAATGTGTATAGCTTGCATTACTGGAAAATAGCTGAATGGAGATGGCCTATTGACCAGTGAGTTCAATGGGACATCATTAAGTGAATGAAGTCAGTAATAAGTTATATTTCTCTTAGATTCTGGAAACTGTAGGATTGTCCTCTTTCTAGAATGTGTTCCAGCAACTCTGCTCCCCTGGGAACAAACACAATTGCATCTTTGGAGGCTCTGGAATTTTTGAAAGAGGAATGTCTGACTGATTTAAAGCAGTACTAGTAGCTCAAGTTAGGTCATTAGTACCTTTTAGTCAACAGTGTCAAAAAGGTGTGATAGATCCAGTTTGAAGTGTGATCTTTCTTCATATCCCTGAGGAGACTGTCAAGATAACCAAGGCAATTTTCTCTTGGGCTTTTAAGAATAAAATTAGCCTGGAGAAAAGTGGTGTCTTGCTTTCATGGGAGAAATTCAGCATGCTTAGTTATCCAACTCATATAACTACTGTGTGTTTTAACAAAATGGAGCCAAGTGCTGTGGTGCACACCTGTAATCACAACTACTCAGGAGGCTGAGGCAGGAAGATCACTTGAGCCCAGGGGTTCTGAGCTGTAGTGCTGTATGCCCATCAGGTGTTTGTACTAAACTTCGCACCAATATGGTAACCTCTTGGGAGGAACCACCAAGAGCCTCAGGAGAAATGAACTGGTCCAGGTCAGGTGCTGATCAGTAGTAGAATTGTGGCTGTCACGAGCACTTTGGGTAACATAGCAAGACTCTATCTCTAAAAAAATTGAAAATTTATAAAATGGAATATGACAGTCTGTATCATTTGCATTGTTTGGAGGGCAGAGGGAAACTGGTTGATCTGTAGCTAGGGGATTTTT
The DNA here is from genome assembly GCA_027257055.1 of Cephalopachus bancanus. Taxonomy (NCBI): domain Eukaryota; kingdom Metazoa; phylum Chordata; class Mammalia; order Primates; family Tarsiidae; genus Cephalopachus; species Cephalopachus bancanus. The sequence goes on from JAPVLO010000258.1 coordinate 971,452, forward strand.
CTCTTTATTTGCCCTCCAAGCTCTTTTATCTCTTCCTGCTTCAAACACTTTCTCTGCCAAAAGCCTAATCCACATCTGCACAAAGAGAGCATGCTACACTCACAGCACAAGGAAAAGCATTCAGAACCTTGGAACTTTTCCTGGGTTAAAAGCACTTTTATTAACTCGCTGATATGTCTCAGAGAAAAGTTCCTGTTTTCTTTCTAGTGTCTCCAGAAGAGGAAATTAATTTCAAATTTTAATTTATTTTCTTTTTAATGTAAAATTTAAAAGCTTTTATCAAAATAATACATGCACATAGTTTAAAAATAAAACAGTGCAAAAAGACTTACAATGATAACCAACATTTACCCTCCCCTCTTCAATGCTGCTCCCATTTTTAACTCCTGTTTCTTCTGATGACACTTCTAGCTCTTTAAATAATATTCTTATATGACTACTTCTTTTCTTTAAAAAAGAAAATCAGATATATGTTACTATCTCCTGGCCTTCTACTATTATATATGAGAATTTGCTTCACTTGTATTTCTTCCCCCATCTTTTCTCCTTCCTTCCAGTATAGTTAAATCACCATTTTTAATTTCTTAATGATTTAGTGTATGTAAGGTTGCATTCACTGCTAGTAATAGAAAATCAATTTCAATATTTAAGCAGTAAGGAAAATGTATTTTCTCGCAATAACATGTCCTAAGATGGGTCAGTTATACAATTAATTCAGATGATGCCTTAAAAAAATGAAAGGCTGTTTCTTTACATTTCTCCTAAAAGCCCAGTGCAGACTTCTCCTCATGTCATTGCCTAAAACCAGTCATATATCCACTTGCTCATGACTGACAAGGGATGTGAAGTTACCACGATTTGGATTCATCATAATTTACTCCGATCATTCTGAGCTCATGATCCCAAAGAATAATGTGGACACAAGAGTAAAATCTGGGCTCTGCTAGCAAGATAAAGCAGTGCGAAGGGAGGAAGAAAGGGAGGCAGCCATGGGGCAGGCACAGTAATGTCTGCTACAATTAATGCCATAGTTTTAGTGTGTTTATGCCTTTATTTATTGGTTGTTGTTAGCGAGGGAAAATATCTCTTGGTTCCCCAGCCCTTCTCATAAGTGAGCCCCACCCCTACATCCCCACGTTTGTCATCTGTGCTCTTATGTTGTCACTTTTGCTGACAGTCACATGCTGCTCTGTACTAACCCAAGTTTTGTGTGTCATTTGACCCTACAATTTGAAGATCAAGAACTAATGTTTGGATTAGTGTGGTGTATAACTCTTTTACAAAACCCAAATCCTATTGTCCTCCACTGATTCGAATTTGCTTACCAATTGTGCCTGGTGTATAACAGCAACTTACAGATGTGCCAATGTTTGCTGAATGTATAAATAAATGTTTTTTATAAATGGATTCAACCTGTAATGTCAAGTTCAGTAGGGTAGAGAGAAGGCAGGGAAGGTTGAGGAAATGAATGTAGGAACAAGCCTAAATTTAGGAACCTGGCCTCAAGTTGGGTTTGATGTTAAGGTAAAGCTATTTTAGGAAGAAAGCCTTTGGTAAGAGGAAATCTCAGGTTACATATGCAAATTGCAACACCATGTGATAACTCTTCTCTAAGAACTGGAAGATTCTTCCAAAAACAAATGTTTAGCTTTCCTTTAAGATTAGCCAACACATATTTATTTCTGTATGTATCTATGTATTTTATATCAATCTCTATTTCTGTTTTCTCAACCTCTGAGCTATGGCTAAAATTCCTGAGTCAAGCTATACTAATTGCCTTCATATTTTATCACCCTTGTACTCTTTGATGCTTTGCAATCTTCTTCTCTCTTGTGCTACTGCCAGCTGGTGAGACTTTTCAATTTTTGTTCTGGCACACCCTATATTCAGGGTGCAAAATAATTTCTTTTGCTCAGTGCTGAAATCAGGTTGCAAGCAGGAGAGTGTACAGGCTTTCAGGCAGGATTTACCTCAACGGGCCACCTCCCCATGATAAATGACCCATGGGGAAAGACAAATGAAGCCTGGCACTGGGCAAGCTGTTCTCTGAGAATAACTCTACTCTCCAGGTATTGTCAGTGAGAATTCCTGGCGAGGAGAAATGAATTTTGTTCCAGGGAATAAAAAACACACACAGGAGTGAGGATTGCTGAGAGGACTGTGGGTGAGGTGGCTCCAAGGAAGAATCAATAAACGGATGGAAAGTTAGAAATGTGAGGTTTTATATAGGAAATCTTTGTAGCTCTAATTAGAGGCAGAATATGGATTCAGCTTGAGAGGCAGATCTGAAACACTTGCCACTCTATTTCGCTATTCATGCAATTCACATGATTTAGCATATCCGCAGGCAGAAACCCTGGTGACAATGACGCTAATTAGGGTGTCTGTACTCACACCTAGTGGACCATTTCCCTGACTTTGCATCTCAAGTAGTGAATGGAAGAAGAAATTTTAATGATGCCCTATTAATGCAACTAAAGAGTGCAACAAATTGTTCTCAGTTTCTCAGCTGACATTGTTAGGAAAGTGATTTGTTCTAGTGGAATTCTAGTTCCTTAACAATTGGGGGTTATTGTTGACTCTCAAAAGACCACTGATTCAGATACCTCTTTGGATAGATGTAGGGGAAAAGGTAGGGATGTTTTTATTTTTGCTTGTTTTGGAGTTTTTCCTTTTTTGTTTGATTTTGGTTTACATAAAGGAAAGGAATAATTGTATTCCTCTCATTGAAATGGTTTTTTACATTTTTTCCTTAGGATAATTATTTTGAAATAATTTTCTCCTACCATGGCCAGCTTAGGAATAACTGTGGAAACTGAATTACAGAGAAGTGGTGAACCAACATTCCTGCATCATTACATTTAACATAGAGTAATAACATGGGTATTGTTAGTGAGTAGTCATTTAAGCAGCCTGCTGCTATTTCAAACCAGAAAAATCTGGGCTGACCTTTAAGAGTAAGGATCTGTTAAGTCTGGATCTAAGAATTTCTCTGACATGGATACTGACATCTCTAGTCCCCCACCCTGCCCCATTTACCTCAGGCCCAGCCCATAATAACCCTTTAAATTTCTTATTTCAGCCCAGCTCGGTGGCTCAGCCTGTAATCTTGCGCTTTGGGAGGCTGAGGTGAGTGGATTGCCTGAGCCCGTGGGTTCGAGACCAGCCTGGGCAACTTGGTGAGACCTCATCTCTACAATAAATCAAAAAATCAGCCGGGCATGGTAACGCATGCCTGTAATTCCGGGTATTCAGAAGGCTGAGGCGGAAGGATCGCCGGAGCCCAGCGAGTCAAGGCTGCGGTGGCCGGGAGCGGCCACTGCACTCCAGTCTGGGCGACCAAGTGAGACTCCAACACACACATACACACAAAAAAAATTTTTCTTATTCTAACTATGGTCAGACCTCTTACCTTTCCTGAACTCCAGGCCTCATGCTGTGGGGTAGGTCCTTTGTTGGAATTAAGTCTGACTGAACTTAGCACTGAAGTAGCAGGGCTGTGGGTAGATGGCATGACTCACCTCCATGCCAGCATCTTTTTTTTTTTTTTTTTTTTGAGTTGGAGTCTCACTCCGTCGCCCAGACTGGAGTGCAGTGGCTGCTCCCGGCCACCGCAGCCTCGACCTGCTGGGCTCCGGCGATCCTTCCGCCTCAAGCCTTCCGAGTAGCTGGAACTACAGGCGCGCGCTACCACGCCCGGCTAATTTTTTGATTTATTGTGGAGATGAGATCTCGCCAAGTTGCCCAGGCTGGTCTCGAACCCTCGGGCTCAGGCATTCCACTCACCTCAGCCTCCCAAGGCGTGGGCTTACAGGCTGAGCCACCGAGCCCGGCTTGCCAGCATCTTTTTAGTATCGAAATGTTTGCTCTGAATATTGAAATTTTCAATATTAAATTTTCACTCAAATATTGCTTGCTCTTGTACCTGTTTCTTTCCCCACTTTCCCCACCTTTTGTTGGTATCTTCGGTGTCAGGTCTTCCATCAAAATAGCTCCAGATTGGTGATGGTTGCCGTCTTCCTGAAACCAGTGGGGGCTCAGGCAGGCAGGAGAGCTGTGATTTTGTCCCATTGGATGAGGACTGGAAAGTAGTTTCTTTTGTTCCTTTATTGATAGTGGAATCACCTCCCCTTTTAGGACCTATGCCTGCCATCAGGGTTTTTAATCTATCATCCTCCTCTTTTACTTTGTCACTCTTTGCTTGCTTCTTCCTTTAGACCTACAGATGTGTTTAGCTTTCCTTTAAGATTAGTCAAAACATGTTTATTTCTGTATATATACATGTATATTATATCAATCTCTATCTGTTTTCTCTACCTATGAGCTATGGCTACAGTTCCTGAGTCATGCTATAGCAATTGCCTTCATATTTTTTTTTTTTTGAGTTGGAGTCTCACTCTGTCGCCCAGACTGGAGTGCAGTGGCTGCTCCTGGCCACCGCAGCCTCGACCTGCTGGACTCCGGCGATCCTTCCCTCAGCCTTCCGAGTAGCCGGAATTACAGGCATGCGCTACCATGCCCGGCTGTTTTTTTTTTGATTTATTGTAGAGATGAGGTCTCGCTGCCCAGGCGGGTCTCGAACCTGCGGGCTCAGGCAATCCGCTCACCTCAGCCTCCCAAAGGCGCGGGATTACAGGCTGAGCCACCGAGCCCGGCTTGCCTTCATATTTTATCACCCTTGTATTTCTTGATCTTTTGCAATGTCTTCTCTCCATGACGTTGATAGAAAATGGTTTCCTTCAAGGTCACTAGTGACTTCTTAAATTTAACAGTTTTATTATGCAAAGGTCAGCAGGGTGTGGTGGCTCACACCTGTAATTCCAGTACTTTGGGAGGCTGAGACAGGAGGATCCCTTGGGACCAGCATGGGCAACATAGTGAGACCTTGACTCTATAAAAAAAATTAGCTGTGCATAGTGTCATGTGCCTGTAGTACTGTCTGCTCTCTCCAGTGTGTGCATGTAGTGCTAGCTACTTGGGAGGCTGAGGCAAGAGGCTCACTTGAGCTCAGGAGGTCAAAGTGCTATGATTATACCACTGAACTCTGGTCTGGGTGACAGAGTGAGACCCTGTCTCTAAAAATAAATAATAATAAAATGTCAAAAATATATAAAAGTGGAGACAAAAATTATTCTCATTGAATTCCTGGTGATTTGTTTCTTATTATACTACTTTTAATAATCCTCACCTCCCAAATCATTTTCATGGTGATCAAATGTGTAAATTAAGGCTATGAAAATTGAGCTCTATATCTCTAGCAAAGATATTTTAAAAATTATAACCATCATAGCACACGCACATGAAAATTAACAATTCCCTGATAACATCTAATTCTCAGTACTCAAGTATTCAAGTTTTTCTGATGCTGTCTTTTAATTGCAAAATGATCTTTTGTCTTTATTACATTTATGTGCTTTAAAGTCACTATAGGCTTTTTTAGTATGGTAATATTAAGCTCTGCATATAGTAATACCCTTGTCTCTACTCCAATTCATCAATCTTTCTCATGTGGGGGTTAAGGGTGTAGGATGGTCATCTCAGATGTGTTTTCCAGTTCACCTGTACATCACAGAAGATGTGTCATCTCAAGGAAGCCGTCCTCAGCTGGTCCCCATTCAAATGTTCCTTCTCTCTATTCCCATAGTATCCTGTATATACCACTATCATTCCTGTAGCCCTTGAATTTTTTTTTTTTTTTTGAGTTGGAGTCTCACTCACCCAGGCTGGAGTGCAGTGGCATGCTCATGGCTGCTGCAGCCTCTACCTGCTGGGCTCAGGTGATCCTTCTGCCTCAACCTTCCAATTAGCTGGAACCACAGGCAGGTGCCACCACTCACAGTTAATTTTTTGATTTATTATAGACATGAGGTCTCACCAAGTCATCCAGGCTGGTCTCAAACCTCTGGACTCAGGCAATCCTCTCGCCTCGGCCTCCCAAAGTGCTGCGATTACAGACTTGAGCCACCGCGCCTGGCCAGCCCTTGAATTTATGTGTCTTTTCCCGCTGGTCAGTGAGCTCATGTTCATCTTTGTATGCCTAATGTCTAGTTTATGGTACTTGAACTCATTTAATCCTGTTAACTCTGAATGAAACCTCATCATCATTATTACTTTCCAGATGGAGAAGTTGAGGCTTAGTAAGGTTGTCACTCTACAAATCATAGTTAAGGAAAAAATAACATGGTATAGAGAGGTTGTATTTCATAGAGGGCAGAGCAAAGGACAAATCGAAAGCCAAAGACTGAGGTTTGAGTCCCAGGTCCACTACTCTTGACTGTAAGATTATGGGCAAACCTTACCAAACTATGTAAACCTCTGCTTCATATGTCATATGAGGATTGTTACAATCTTTGCCTCACAGAATAGCAAGAACCATATGAAATAATGCATTAAGAGTCACTTGAAAAGCGTTGGGTCTGTGAAAAAAAACATGTGCAACCTTTCAATGATAATTCACTGTTCTCGTTTGGAGATAACTGCCTTCCATTCTTTCCCCTCTAGTCATAGTTGTAATCATAGCATGCATTCCATTTTATGGCCTACTTTTCCAGTTATGAACATTATTATGTTGCTATATGTCTTTTTCTTTCTTTATTGTGAAATTTGTGAAATATAGGGAAGAGTGTAAAAAATTGTATATGTACATTTTAAAGGATAATTAGAAAGTGAAAAATTGTGTGTGTACCATTCAGATCAAAATATTACTGACAGTTTAGAAATCGCTGTGTGTCCCTTCCTAATTGTGTCCCTTTTCTTCCCTTCCAGAGGAAATGCTAAACTAGTTCTGTGATCATTATGGTTTCTCTGTATAATTGTACCAGGTATATACAAGTATCTTTTAGTGAAACATTGTTTAATTTTTAAAAACTGAGTAGCAAGCACAAAACTAGCTGACTGTGTAAGGAAAAGGCAATATTACCACTATTAGATGAAAACTTCCCCCCGAAAAAAAAGCTTTTGAAGAATCGCTGGCTCATAGCTTGGCCTCTGCTTTCCTGGAAGTTTTCAGGAGCCCTTTTGGGGAAGTTAGGGGATATGACAGTGAGTGAATGCTGGGAAGCAGGGCTTACCACACTTGGGGTATCTGGCAGGAGTGTCGTTGTCCAGGTACTGGATGTCTAGTAGGAATAGAAGAAAAGGCTGCATTGTATTTTCTGCTAATGAGCTCACTGTAGCCTTTCTGAGACTTTCAGGAATAGGTCAAAGCAAAACATTTTGCTTGATGGAATGAGTATTCTTAGCTGATTCAAGAGTCAGTGTATGGAGTAATGAGAAGTATCTGCACATGATTTAAATAAACCAACTGCAGCCAGCTCGGTGGCTCAGCCTGTAATCCCGTGCCTTTGGGAGGCAGAAGTGAGCAGATTGCCTGAGCCCACGGGTTTGAGACCCGCCTGGGCAGGCGAGACCTCATCTCTACAATAAATCATAAAATCAGCTGGGCATGGTAGCACACGCCTGTAGTTCTGGCTACGTGGAAGGCTGAGGCATAAGGATTGCTCGCCGGAGCCCAGCAGGTTGAGGCTGCGGTGGCCGGGAGCGGCCACTGCACTCCAATCTGGGCGACAGAGTGAGACTCCAACTCAAATACATACATACATTCATAAATAAACCAACTGCATACAACAATCTGGGCCAGACTTTATTTAGGCATTCGATTTTCAGATTAAAAATGATGTCCAGAAGGCAGGAGGGTCTTGCTAATGTTGGTCCTCAACATGTCAGTCTTTTGAATAACACTGTTCTGATTGCTTTCCCTGCTTATTGTGTAATTCCTATCTTGGGGTCTTCCTTCACTTTTTTTCCCTTAACATTTCCTCCCCTTTTTGTTGGTTCTCCTATTTTTCTAATTCCTATGTTTTTCTCTTTCTTGACTTCCCCATTTTGGTGGAACATATTCATAATTTTACTAATATTGAGTTAGTGGGAGTTTTTTGTTTGTTTGTTTGGGGAGCACAAATGCCTGAAAATGCCTATATTCCCCTTTACACTTGTTTGATAGTTTGGCTGGGTATAGAATTCTAAGTTGGCTATTATTTGAAGCAATTGTTTTCTAGCTTCCAGTGTAGCTATTGAGATTCTTCATATGACCATGGCCTTCCTCTCTTAATCCTCCTTATTGTTACTTCCCTCATCTTCCTCCTCTTCCTCCTTCTCTTCCCCATCTCTTTCCAGAAACTTAATGAATCACTCCTTGATACTAGTGTTTTGAAAATTTACCATCATGTGCCTCATTCTTATTTTTACCCACTATATTAGATACTCATTGAACTCTTTCAATCCAGCATCTCAGTTTTGGGGAATTTTTCTGAAATTTTTGTTGCTCTTCATCTTCTATTTTCTCTGTTTCTAGAACTCCTACAACATAAACATTGGGTTTTTCTTGAATTGGTTCTCCTACTTTCTTACCTTTTTTCTCTTATTTCCCATCTGTGTCATTTTTGTGTGTGATTGTGCAACTTATGGGGAATTTTCTCAACTTTGTTTTCAATTTATGAGAATTTTTTTTGTTTGCTGAAAATCCTTTTAAAAATAGCACCTTTTTTTGTTTTATGAATGCATTATCTTCTTTGATTAAAAACCATATTGTTTGATATTTTTCTCTTTTTGCATGGTCTTTCCTTCTACTAAGTTACTTTTAACCTATTTTTGTGCTTTGAGCCTCTGTATTCCATATTGTGTGAACATGTTTTCATGTGTTTAAAGGCATTTGTACTTCTTATTCACATCATTGTCTATCTATATCCAATGTTTTAAGACTGGAATCATTTGTATTATCATGAATGCAAGAAAAAACTGTCTAAAACTCGTAAAAAACAATTTTCTTTCTTTTGAGTTGGAGTCTCACTCTGTCACCTAGACTGGAGTACAGTGGCACACTCCCAGCCACCACAGCCTCGACCTGCTGGGCTCTGGCAATCCTTCCACCTCAGGCTTCCAAGTAGCTGGGACTACAGGCATGCTCTACCATGTCTGGCTAATTTTTTTTATTTATTGTAGAGATGAAGTCTCACCAAGTTGCCCAGCCGGTTCTCGAACCTGTGGGCTCAGGCAATGCACTCTCCTCGGCCTCCCAAGGCACAGGATTACAGGCTGAGCCACCGAACCCAGCTGAAATACAAATTTATAACACTTTTTTTGGATAGCAAGTGGGCAACATTTCTCAAAATTTGAAATGCACATACTCTTTGGTCAAGAAGTTGGCATTGGGGAAATGCAGATTAAAGCTACATTGAAAGTTTTGTGACCAAGGTAAAGAGACAAGATTTACTCCCTTTATCTTGGGACAAAGTATACATGGACAAAATATACACGAAACAACTGTTTTCAGACATTGGGTAATAGGTAGCATCAAGAGTCCTGAGAGAAGGAAACAAACCAGGTTATCTCTATGACTGTGCCAGCTTTCTGCCTGGAGCCAGTTTCCAGATCACGACACATGGAGGGGACATTCATATAGAATCTGGTACTCTCAGTTAAGTGAAAAGACAAAGATTAGAGTTTGGAAAAGTCAAGGTAGCAAGAATTTGAAGGTCAGAGTACCTTCAAAGAGAAGGTCAGAGAATGGAGTTGCAGAAAGGGAGGAAAAGAGGGAAGGTGAAAAAGGTAGAAGAGAGGAGGAGGGAGGAAGGCAACATCAACAAGATGGTGAAATAGAAAATCTCTAGACATCACTCTCCCTACAAAAATACAACTAGAAACTATTCAAAGACAGGAAAACCACCCTGAATTCACCAGAATTCAGGGGAGAAGTGAAGAATCCCCCTCGACAGAATCAAGAGGAGCTGTGACCAGTAAGCAAAGTGATCAATTCAGACTGTGCCACCCCCTTCCGCATGCCAGTATAACCACACTCACCGAGAATTTCCCTCAGTTTCCAAGGTGAGAGGAGGGAACTAGAAGTGAACGTTTGAGCTCCCTGCCAGTCTGAGAAACTTCAAGGGAATCCCACTTCAGTCCTGTCCCGTAGGAACCACTGGAAGTACCAGGAGGGCTAAACCACCTGAGGTGAATTGGGGACAAAGAGTGAGGCACTGATTGCAGCCACAGACACGTGCATCTTGATGGCTACTTTGTGTTCCCATCAGCAAAGATGCCATGTTGAAGACATGATGGTGCCATAGTGCCACAGGGACACAATCCACAGAAAGGCTGGCATCCCTGCTCAGACTTTCCATAAAGCCCAGGTGCTTGTGTGGAGCACTCCCTGGCCTGGAAATAACTGAAAGATCAAGATTAAGTTCCAGTGTCCACTTAGTCTTTCCCAATGACTAACAATGACAGAGAAGCAATATAGTTCTGGGCAACATTAAGTTCTGCTGCTCACTATATGTCTTTTCCAGACTGGGAAACAACATCAGGAAAGTGAATTATTTCCAATGCAATATATTCGTTTTGGTGCCCATTATAGATCCTCCCCAGAAATGGTAAGAAACAATAGTCCAAGATTTAAATTCTGATACTAAGTAGTAGAGGTGTAAGACCACCAAAGAACACCTGCAAAAACTAGAAGAGGTGGCTATCTCCTCAAAGGCACAAGCATCAATGTAAAAATGCAGAGAAATATGACACCACCAACCCCCCCAAAAGAAAACAACCCTCCAGCAATGGAATTAAAAGGATTGAAAATCAAAACATTGGACAGAGAATTCAAAATAATTCTCTTAAAGAAGTTCAGGGAATCACAAGAAAATATGGATAGAAAACTAAATGAAGTTTGGTAGACAGTCCAGAAAGAAAATGAGAAATTTGACAAAGAAATAGAAACAATTATATAAAACCAAATAGAAGGGGCAAGTGCAGTGACTCATGTTGGTAATCCTAGCACTTTGGGGGGCCAAGCCAGGATAATCACTTGAGGCCAAGAGTTTGGGAGCATTCTGGGCAATATAGGGAGATCTCATCTAAACAAAAATTTTTAAAAATTAGCTAGACATGGTGGCAAGCACCTGTAGTCCTGGCTACTTGGGAGGTTGAGGTGGGAATATTGCTTGAGCCCAAGAATTTCAGACTGCAGTGAACTATGATTATGCCACTGCACTCCAGTCTAAGTGACAGAGGAAGACTCTCTTAAAAAAAAAGAAAGAAAGAAAGAAAAAAGAAATAGAAATCCCCAAATAAAGACTATAATAACTGAACTGAATAACTCATTAGACAACTTCAACAGCAGACTTGATCAACCAGAAAAAATAATCAGCAAGTTTAAAGATAGAATATTTGAAATTACCCAATTAGAGAAGGAAAAAGAGCAAAGAAGAATTATGAGAATTAGGGGACATTATCAGGTGAACTGACTGCTTCATGATAGGGATTCCCAAAGGAAATGAGAGAGGAAAAAGGCCCTCAGAGGGAGGAAGGAGGGGCAGGAAGAGGGGGGCAGAGGAAGGAGAAGGAGTGAGAGAGTTGTGGAGGGCTTCCTCTGAGTTTTTGTCTGAGTATTGATTTGTACATGAGTGAGAAAACGCTTCCTGAGACCAGAAAAACAACGAACAGAAGGAAGCAGGAAGAACAATGACTGGAGCTCAAGTAAGGCTGGGAGTAATTTATTTGTCTACCAGACATAGTTGGAAGACTTCATCATATACACGCATTGTGTAGAAATCTCCAAGCAAGCCGGGCGTGGTGGCTCACCCCTATAATCCCAGCACTTTGGGAGGCTGAGGTGACAGGATTGCCTGAGCTCACGGGTTCAAAACCAGCCTAGGTGACTTGGCAAGACCTCATCTCCACAATAATAAAAAAAAATTAGCTAGGCATAGTGGCACATCCCTGTAATTCCAGCTGCTTGAAAGACTGAGGCAGGAGGATCACCTAGCCCAGCGGGTTGAGGCTGCAGTGGCCGTGAGCATGCCACTGCACTCCAGATTGGGTAACAGAGTGAGACTTCAACTAAAAAAAAAAAAAAGGAAATCTCCAAGCAGTATTACCTTAGTACTGGAATTAAATTAGTCATTGACTGACTAATGGCTGCTCTGGACATACCCTAACCAACCTTAAAAGTAAATTTTGAATGCATCAATTGCCTCCAAGTAACTTATCTACATGCCAGAAAAAAAAAAAAGCCTTATTTAAAGGCGTGTAACAAACTCCAGAAATGACAGCAGTAGCAGAAAAGCATCTATTATATACATACTCCAAGAAGGTAGAAGAAAATGAATGTGTTGAGAGAAGAAATGGAAGATATATGTATTTAAGATCCAAAAGGAAATTCTAAAGATGAAAAATGCAATATCTGAAATGAAAAATAGACTGGGTGGGATTAACAACAGATGAAGCACTGGAGAAGAAAAGATCAGCGTTATTCAAGACAATAATAGAAACTCTCCAAAAGAAAGCACAGACAGCAAGAAGGCAAAAACAAGCAAACAAACAAACACCAATGTTAAACAGCATCAGGATCTGTGGGACAATATCAAGCAGTCATAATTATGTGTAAGTGTTTCCCAGAAAAAGACAAAAAGGTGAGAGAAGAATATTTGAAAAAAAGATCAGTTTGAAATTTTCCAAATTTGATGAAACCATGAACCTACAGATCTAAGAAGCTGCAGAAACCCCAAACATAAGAAACACAAAGAAAACCACACCCATTCATAATAAAATTGCTGAAAACAAGTGGTAATGAGAAAAATCTTGAAAGCAGAGGGTTCATAGAACACTCCGAAGGGGAGAAACCAGACTTTAGCCCACCCAGGACTAGTCCTAGCCTAGGGTGTCACACCTGGATGACACTTCCAGCTCAGTCTGTTCCAGTCCTTGGAGAGAGCTTAGGGATTTCAAAGAGGGGCTTCTGGTGACTGTGATCCATGTTGGACTGGGTCCAGGCTTGAAGTTCCCAGAATGGATGACACTGGCTGTCTCTGGGCAGTTGCAGATACCAGATTTAGACAAATTTCAAGGAAGATACTCCAAAGCACAGAGATCCCTAAGGGATATAACAGGAGAAAGGCTCCATTCACTCCGGTCTAAGGGTGTGACTGCTTCCACTCTCTTTCTATCCCAGGGAAATACCTAAAGTTATATTTAAAGATGGCAGAACTTCCATCAACCTGAAGCATGCAGCAGCGCCTCCCCCTCCGCCCACCATTCTACAACTCCCACTGATCCTTGCTGTTACACATGATGCCAGTGAGGGAAAGACACTTCTATTGTATTAAACCTGCGGGATTTGGGATTTATGTGCTACAGCAGTTACCCAATAATTCCCTCATATATTCATCCCACCTTCTCCGTGTTTTAATTTTCTGTGAACTTGGATAACCTTCGGAGGGGCTGTATTCTGTCCTGTAGTGGCCTTTTCCTGCACATTCTTTTGGGTTTTCTCTATCATTCCAGTGCAATGTGATTTTTATAGTTCAAAAATTTCACAACATTTCTAGTCTGCTGATGGTACTTTGTTCTATTTTCTCAATATCATTCCTGTCATTTTTGGGCTTGGGGGTTATGAGAAAAATTAGATTTGTGTGCTTAATCCACCATCTTGAGCCAATTTCTTTCTCATTGTGTTTTAATTTGCACTTTTCGATTCCTCGTAAGACTGAATATTTTTCCATATGTTTGCTTACTAATTATTTCCTATTTTGTGAATTTGCTGCTCAGATTCTGCTTGATTAATTGTAATATTCATTTATTAAAGTTAAAAACTACTGCTCAGCTGCATTCAAACTTATTAATTCCAAAACATGCCCTGTGCATTTGTTTCCCTGAATTGATCCATGCAGGTCCATGCACTCAATTACTCCCTCTCCTCTGACTTCTATTTGTTTAAATTGGATTCCTTACAACATCTCTAGAAAGATTTTCAGTGTAGTCCTCAGCTACCATTCTTCTAATAATTATTTGTAATAGGTAATACTCATTGTGTACTTAACTCTTGCCAGACTACATTATAAGCATTTAATATACATTACCATATTTAATTCTTACAACAACTTTGTGAGGTAGGTACAATTCTTTTTGTGAGTCAGAGTCTCACTCTGTCACCCAGGCTGGAGTGCAGTGGCATGCTCACGGCCACTACAGCCTCGACCTGCTGTGTTCAGGTGACCCTACCACCTCAGTCTTCCAAGTAACTGGAGCTTCAGGCATGCACAATGCCTGGCTAAATTTTTGGTTTACTGTAGCGATGAGGTCTCGCCAAGTTGCCCAGTCTGGTCTTGAACTCCTGGGCTCAGGTAATCCTCTTGTCTTTGCTTCCCAAAGTGCTGGGATTATAGGCTTGAGCTACTGAGTCACCCTAAGTAGGTATAATTCTTAAGTCCATTTTACAGATGAGGAAACTGAGGCATAGAGGTTATATAACATGCCTCAAGTCACAAAGGTGGAGTGAGATGGAACCCATTCTGTTTACAAAGTTTTTTTATTTTTTGTTTGTTTGTTTTGAGTCAGAGTCTCACTCTGTTGCCCAGGCTGGAGTGCAGTGGCATGCTCACTGTCACTGCAGCCTCAACCTGCTGGGCTCAGCCTTCCAAGTAGCTGGAACTACAGGCACTCACAACCATGCCCAGCTAATATTTTGATTTATTGTAGAGATGGGCTGACCTCAAACTCCTGGACTAAGGCAATCCTCTCGCCTCTACCTCCCAAAGTGCTGGGATTACAGACATAAACCACTGCGCCCGGCTGTTTACAAAGTTTTAAACTATGGCACTCTATTCCTTTGGATTCCTATAGTAATTTTGTCTATGTCACTTTAGTGTAGGCTATGTATTATTATTTTTCCTATATTTTCTATTTATATATATTTTTTGAAAGTGAGAAAGCAGGATTTATTGAGAGGACAGAAAAACTCCCACAGCGGGAAGCGACCCAAGAGAGTTGCCCTTTATTTTTTTTAATAAAAACTTTTAAGGTTAATACTTTTTTTTGCCATATAAATATTTTTTGTATCCTCAGCATGAATCTCAGTGAGAACAAATAATAGGCACTCAATAAAGTTTCTTAAATTTATCAATTGCTCAGGATATTTTTTCGAGTCAATTAATTACGTACCTAAAAGAGATTTCTTTTGCATGCAAACCTGAGAGGCACATTCTTTGTAATTTATTTCAGGGGACTCTCACCACAGATCAAGTATTGCTCCTCTTTGATCTCTCTCTCTTTGTGGCAGGTTATTTAGAAGGCTTTTAAGTGACAGCCTCAACATTTCATAGAATTCCGTTTGTAATTATGAAGAACTAATATGCATGGAAATGTATTGGACTTGATTTCCTTGGCCCTTTTTCAATCAGGTGGAACTTCCTAAATGAACCTGGATTCTATCTCATCACTTTTCCACAGCTAAAAATGTCAAGTCTCTATAGTTACCTTTGAAAATTGCAAGGCAATTTGCAATAATTGCAAAGCAGCCCATCTTCAATAGAACCTAGAGAGTGGTTTGCCCTTCCATTCTTGAGTAGGCCTATAGAGTTCAATTGTATCTATCTCTCTTCCCAGTCAGTGAATCAGTGTCTAAAGAAGGGAAAAAGATGAAAATGCCATCAAGACGATGATCATACTTAGCTCTTTATATACCTTCATTTTACCACATATTTTAGAGCTATCTATTTCCCAGCATTCCCATTTCTGTTGTACTGGGAACTAGAATGAAGTCAGATTTTCTCCATGCAGAGAGAACAAAGAAGTTAAAGATATTTATCTGGATTCTGGCATCCCAAACCAAGATTATAATACTTAAGGGTGGCTATAGTTTTTACAAAGGGTGAAATAAAATTCTCACCATAAAATTTATTTATTTAGATTATGAATGAAGCATATTCCAAACAATTTGTAGGAGGTGATTGCTACAAAATTTTAAAAATTAACAGCTTAAGATTTTTGCTGGGGTCAATATTTAGGTTGAGAAAAAGCATTGTAGGCCATTTGTATATTTATTTCTGATTGCTGTTCCACAAAGTTTGCGGTATAGAGCTTACTATAGTTATAAACATATGTATCTTTATTGATACATATGTTTCAGAGGTTCCCCTGTGGCTAGAATTGTGGGGCAGGAATATCTTTATGAAGGGATGGAAGTCACTACAACAAAAGTATAAAAATAATAAATCTAAAACATAATTTACTCATTGCAAGATAAAAATTATGTGAAATGTGATCATAAATGTGACTCTTGGTTAGGAATGTGTTTGGTTAAAATTTTTTAAATCTGGTTTAAATAAGAAAGTTTATTTTTCTCAAACAAAAAGAAGTCATGGAGCCCAGAGAAGCCCAGTAAGGGACCCAGCTGCTACCATCTTCCCGCTCCACTCTCTTCAGAGTGTGGATTTTAATCTCACGGTTGTAAGACACTGGCTGCACTTCAGACACTGTGAGTGTGTTCCTGATAGTTTAAAGGGACAGAAACCAAAGACTAAATGGGCATTTCAATAGAATTAGTACCTGTTAAATATCTTTCCTACAAGCCTTAATCTCATTACTTTAGCCTAGATCTCATTTGCTAAAACTTGGTCACACGGTCACAAAGGGATCTATCTAAGTTAGGTGAGTATTTTTAGTTGAGCACATTTCCTCATTGAACAAAGAAGGTTTGTTTTGCAAAGGTGGAAGAGAAAAATAAATCTAAAATATGTAATGTACAATGTCTGCTACAGTAACTTACTTAAATATAGCTATATCTAGAAAAACAGCCAAGGAGGAGCTTCAAGATGGCTGACTAGCTGCATCTGGTACTTACCTCTTCCACTGAGAGGACCAAAATAGTGAGTAGATAATCACACTCTGAATAGGTCATCCAGGAGAGAACACTGGAGTTCAATGGAGAAGTAACAGGAAACACTAAAAGCAAAGAAGGAGAGAGAAGTGAGGCAGCCTGCTTGGACAGTATTGGTGGGAGCTTGGAGAGGCTCCCTGACGCAGGAAAAGGGTGAGAGACCCCCCAGCGATCCATATTCCTGCCCCACAATTCTAGCCACAGGGGAACCTCTGAAACTAACATAGGAAGCTATCTGGAGATCACACAATGGCAACATTCCAGGGAGGGAGCTATGCTGAGTCTCATGAACCTCTGAGTCCTAAGCAGCTGTAGCATCATGCTCTTTTGAGAGGTTAGTTCCCACCAAACTGCATCCTGCCCTGGAGCCCAACAGCCCTTGCATCTCCACATTCCTGGAGCCCCATTGACATTCCCAGCCTACACTAGAGTTGAGGCAGGAACCACTGGTAGCATTCCCCTTACCACCACCCCAGCAGAGAGGTGACTGTGCATTTTTGCGTACCCCAGGGACAAATTTCACTGCCATTGTGAGCTGCAACAAGGCGAGATATGAGTGAAGTACATGTCCCCAGCCACCTGCCTATGGCTGCTCCCACTGAAAGTAATCCCATCCTCCCCTGTAGGAGGGTCATAGCACAGCCTCTACTACCACCACCTGAGCATTCTGCTGGTGGCCTGGGGATCACCCTGCTTCTGCCTACCACAGCCAGCACGTGCCTGTAACATGGAGGTGGGGGTTGGGGGAGTAGAGATCTACTCAGCCTGGTTATGCCCCTCATCAGTACCTAAGCACACTGTCCAGGGTTCTGGGGGTAGCCCAACCCATTTCACCATTATTGGCACCTGAGCACTATTCCTGGGATTTGAGGTTGGGCCCACCCAATCTGACGCTACCACCACAGCTGACACCTATCCACATGTGCTCCCGGAAGGGCTAGGGACTGGTATACCTAACATGTCACAGCTACTGCCAATACCAGCACAGACCACTTGGGTCCCAGAGGGTTGTCCTATCACTGCTACTGCCATCATTCATGCAATGCTGAAGAGGGACTCAAGAATCTGCCCACCTGCTCTGCCCACTGCTGCCACTCCCAGAACCTGAGCAAACCATCTGGAGGTCCAAGTTAAGGCCTACCTGGACCTGCTAACATTGGTTCTGATATATACCACTCTTGGGTCCAAGGAGGACAGGCATGCTTGGCAAACTGCTGCTATCACTGAGACCCTAAGACTGGCCACCCAGCATTCCAGTCCCCAGTAAAACTTCACCACAATCTCTCCTAAGCCACCAAGGAAATCACAGACACTACTAACGCTGTTTACAGCTACAGAAAACCTACAAAGAATATACTACTGCATATACCCACAATCAAAGCCAAAGTGTCCTACCCAACCAATTCCATAAATACATCTTCAGGAAAAAGTCTTTCCCTATAAAAACAAATTTGAAAGATAAAAAAAGTGACTGTTACACCAGATATGTAGATATCAATGTAAAAACTCAGGAAACATGAAAAACAAGGAAATATAATACCATCGAAGAAGCATAATAATTCTCAAGCAACAGATTTTTATCAAAAATAAGTTTATAAAATCCCAGAAAAAGCATTCAAAATAACAATATTAAAGAAGTTCAGTGAGATATAAGAAAAGCCAACAAAACAAAACAAAACTATATATATAAACAATTGAGGCTATGAATGAGAAATTTGCCAAAGAAATAGATACCATAAAATAGAACCAAACAGAATTTATTGGATACATTCTAGAACTGAAGAGATTTTTGAATAAAATACAAAATACATGCAAAGCATGCAAAAGCTTCAACAATAGACTAGAACAAGTGGAAGAAGGAATCTCAGAGCTTGAAGACAAGTCTTTTTGAAATAACCCAGCAGACAAAAGGAATACATATTCCTTACATCACCACATGGAGCATTCTCCAGGATAGACCATATGTTAGGATACAAAACAAATCTCAACAAATCTCTCAAAATTTGAAATTTTATCAAGAATCTTTTCAGACCACAATGGAATAAAGCTGGAAATTAATATGAAGAGGAACTTTGGAAACTATAAATATATGGAAATGAAACACCATATTCCTGAATGACCACTGGCTCAAGGAAGAAATTAAGGAGGACATTTCAAAATTTCTTGAAACAAATGAAATCTGGAATACAACTTGGGGATACAGTAAAAGAAATGCTAACAGAGAAATTTATAGCAATAAATGCTGCTATGGTTTGGATACTTTTTTCCCTTCAAATCTCAAGTTGAAATTTGATCCCAAGTGCTGGAAGTAGGGTCTGGTGGGAGGTGTTTGGATTGTGGGGACACAAACCATTCTTGTGGTAATAAGTGAATTCTCACTCTGTTAGTAATCATGAAAACTCATTATTAAAAAGAGGCTGGTACCTTCTCTTCTTTCTCATTCCTTTTCTCTCATCATGTGATGCCTGCTTTCCTTCCCTATTCTCCCAAGACTAGAAGCTTCCTGAAGTCCTCACCAGACACATATACTGGTGCCATGCTTCTTGCACAACCTGCAGAACCATGAGCCAAATAAACTTCTTTTATTTATAAGTACTTATCCTCAGGTATGCCTTGACAGCAATGCAAACAGACAAGTGCCTATATATAAAAAAAGTAGAAATATTCCAAGTAAACAATCTAATGCATTGCCTCAAGGAAATAAAAAACAAGAACAAACCAAACCCAAAATTAGCAGAAGGAAATAAATAATAAAAAATTAGGTCAGAACAAAATGAAATAGAGACTAAAAAGCAATAAAGGGCAATATAGAGAATCAATACAATAAATTTTTTTTTTAGGATTAGAGAATATAGTTTTAGAAAGTAAATTAAGCCGGGCTCTGTGGCTCAGCCTGTAATCCCGCGTTTTGGGAGGCCGAGGTGAGTGGATTGTTTGAGCCCATGGGTTCAAGACCTGCCTGGGCAACTTGGCAAGACCCCATCTCTACAATAAGTCAAAAAATTAGCCGGGTGTGGTAGCTCGTGCCTATAGTTCTAGCTACTTGGAAGGCTGAGGCGGAAGGATCGCTGGAGCCCAGCAGGTCGAGGCTGTGGTGGCTGGGAACGTGCCACTGCCCTCCAGCCTGGGCGACAGAGTGAGACTCCAACTCAAAAAAAAAAAGAAAGTAAGTAAATTAGAGAAAGAGGTGATTCACCTCCCCAAGGCAGGGGAGGGGGCCAAAGCTTAAGAAAGCATGGCCTGGCCATAGCTCAAAGAGCACCTGGCCACACCATAACTGAGCAAGGCAATGATCAAACAGTTTTTTTTGAAAAGATAAACTGACTGAATAAACCACTTGCTATACTAAAAAAAAAAAAGGAAAAGAAATAAAAGAAAGGAGACTACAAAAAACAAATGAGAAATTAAAAAGGAGACGTTACTACTGATACCACAGAAATACAAAAGATCATCAGACGTACTAGGAACAACTGTGCACTGACAAACTGGAAAAACTAGAGGAAATGGGTAAATTCCCGAGGACATGTACAACCTACCAAAAGTGTCAGGAAAAAATAGAAAAGCCGTACAAACCAATAATGAGTAAGGAGATGGAATCAGTAATAAAAAGTCTTCCAACAAAGGAGAGTTTTGGACCAAATGTCTTTACTGCTGAATTCTACCAAATTTTCTTTAAAAAAAAATTTTTTTTGAGACAAGAGCTTTCTATTTTGCCCAGGCTGGTCTTCAACTCCTATACTCAAAGCATCCTCCCACTTCACCTTCTTGAGTATCTGGGATTGTGGACAGGTGCCACCAACCCTGGCTCAGATTCTACAAAACTTTCAAAAAATAACTAACACCACTTTTTCTCAAACTATTCCAGCAAATTGCAGAGAAGGGAATTCTTTGTAACTCATTC
The DNA here is from genome assembly GCA_027257055.1 of Cephalopachus bancanus. Classification (NCBI taxonomy): domain Eukaryota; kingdom Metazoa; phylum Chordata; class Mammalia; order Primates; family Tarsiidae; genus Cephalopachus; species Cephalopachus bancanus. The sequence goes on from JAPVLO010000258.1 coordinate 992,058, forward strand.
TACATTACCCTGATACTAAACCAAAGATGTAACAAAAAAAGAAAACTACAAGTCAGTATCCCTGATGACAGTAGATGCAAAAATCACTAACAAAACACTAGCAAATCAAATCCAATAGATTTGAAAAAAACATTAAAAAAAACACCATGATCACGTGAGATTTATGTCAGTGATGCAAGGATAGTTCAACCTATGCAAATCAATAAACATCATATATTACCAACAGAATGAGGAATAAAAACCACATGATAATCTTAATAGATGCAGAAAAATCATTTGATAAAATTCAACATTGCTTCATGATAAAAACTTTCAACATAGTAGGGCTAGAGGGAACATACCTCAACATAACAAAGTCTAGATATGACAAATTCACAGCTAACATCATATTGAATAGAGAAAACCTGAGAGACTTTCCTCTCAAACTGGAACAAGGCAGGATGCCCACTTTCACTATTCCTATTCAACACTGCACTGGAAGTTCTACCTGGAGTTACCAGGCAAGAAAAAGAAATAAAAGGCATCCAAATTGGAAAAGAGGAAATCACATTTTTCCTCTTTGCTGCTATGATCTTCTATCTCGAAAACCTAAACTTCACTAAAAAACTCTCAGATCTGATAAATGAATTTAGTAAAGTTGCAGAATAAAAATCAACTTATGAAAATTAGTAGTGTTTCCACACACCAATAATAAACTATCTGAGAAAGAAATCAAGAAGGCAATCCCTTTGATAACAGCTACCAAAAAATACCTAGCAATAAATTTAACTGAGGTGATCAAAGATCTCTATAAGAAAAACTATAAAATACTGATGAAAGAAATTGAAGTGGACAAAAACAAATGGACTAATGGGTTGGAAGGATTAATATTAAAATGACCATACTATCCAAAGCAATCTAAAGATTCAATGCAATCCCTATCAAAATACCAATACCATTTTTCAAGAAACAGAAAAAAAATCCTAAAATTCCTATGGAACCAAAAAGAGCCTGTACAGCCAAAACAATCCTGAACAACAACAACAACAAAACTAGACTACCTTACTTCAATATATATTATAAAGCTATGGTAACCAAAACAGCATGATATTGGTATACAAACAGACATATAGACAAATGGAACAGAATAGATAATCTAGAAATAAATCCATGTATTTACAGCCTCTAGTTTTTGGCAAAGGCACCAAGAACATACTCTGGGGAAAGGACATCCTCTTCACAGTGTTAGAAAACTGGGTATCCACATATAGAAGAATGAAACTAGACCCCTGTCTCTCACCATATACAAAAATCAACTCAAGATGGATTAAAGACTTAAACTTAAGACCCAAAACTACAAAGCTACTTGAAAAAAACATAGGGAAAACACTTCAAGACATTGATCTATGTGAAAATTTTATGGCTAAGGCCTCAAAAGCACAGTCAATAAAGACAAAAATAGACAAATGAGACTGTATTTAACTTTAAAGCTTCTGTACAGCACAAGAAACACTCAACAGAGTGAAAAGATGTGTTGGATAGAAGAAAATATTTGCAAACTAGTCATCTGACAAAGGACTAATGTTTCAGTAAATGCTTTAAGAAAAAATTTAAAATTACACAAGAAAATCATGGATTACTTTAAAGGAAAAATTTCCAATGTGCATTCTATGAAATATATTTGATATATTTTTTTAAAAAAGATTTCTGGGTTTGGAGCAATGGCTCATGCCACCTAATACTTTGAGAGGCCGAGGCAAGAGGATTGCTTGAACCCTGGAGTTTGAGACCAGCCTAGGCAACATAGTAAGGCTTCATCGCTATATAAAATTGGCCAGATGTGGCACACCCCTGTAGCCCCAGCTACTTGAGAGACTGAGGCGGAAGGATTGCCTGACCCCAGGAGTTTGAGGCTGTGGTGAGCGGTGACTGTGCCACTGCACTCCAGCATTGGTGACAGAGTGAAACTCAAAATAAAAAATTTTCAAAAAGTTTTCTGAATTAAATTAATTTGGAAATCTAGAGTAAGTATAGTTAAATAGCAAGAGCTATGAATTTAGTAAAGTTGCAGGATACAAAATCAACTTATGAAAATCAGCAGTGTTTCTAAACACCAATAATAAATAAGCTGAGAAAGAAATTAAGAAGGCAATCCCTTTGATAATCGCTACCAAAAAATACCTAGCAATATGATAGGAATATGCTTTGTGAATCCCCAAAGGAGAGAAATAGGATGAAATAGTTCCCAAACCTGTTTGGCCACAGAACTGTTTTGTTGTTTATTTTAAAAGTGAGTATAAAGGATTTCAGTTTGAGAAATGTTGAGTAGATTTTTATCTTGTAGTTCACCAAAATAAATCCTTATCTCTGCTGTATTCAAAAACTTAAGTAAACTCATCCCTAGAATGTTTTCTAAATGAATAAATTGTCACCAAAAGGAATTTTCAAAATGTTTGAGCAATAGCAAAATTGTTGTAATTTTCTATTTCTCTCTATTTCTCTCTCACACACAGAGAGAAGTTTTTTTTCCTTAAAGAAAAGTTTCTATCTTCTAGTTCAATATTACTTTTTAATTGCATATACCCCTTCATTAACTCTTTCATCAAAGATCTCTATGTATTAAACTCTGACAGGGCCATAAACAGAGCAATACTAACTCTTAGTGAAGAGAAGACAATGAAGTATAGACCAAGCTAGGATCCTTGATTGTTCCCCCATTTCTCAGGGAGTCATTAATGTGGCTTGTGTTTCCTGTCTTGCAGGGTCTTGGAAAATATGTAGATGAGATTGAAAAGCTGAAGGGAAGAAAAAGGATGATTGGTGATTGATTAGATCATGCCTTAAGTTGTGGGGCGGGGGGGTGGGGGGGGTGAAGGAAGGTGGCTGGAATAAAGGCATTGGCACCCGTGGCAGTTAGTGATTAGTTCAGTCAACATTTGTCCAGTGCCCCATTATTCCTGGCATGTATGGGAACCACAGATACAAAGAAACAAAACACCATCCCACCACTAAAACTTGATTTTGGAACAAATTGTCTCTTTTGCTCAAGTTCTTAAACTCAGTGTATTACCCAGTACCTGGTACTTTTAAGAACCCAATAATTGCTTTTGTTAAATTTTAAAAAATGAATGCAAGGAGAAAGTCCCTGCTCACAAAAAGCTCAGTTTAGAGAATTCTTTTTTTTTCTGGACATATATTTGGAATGTAGTCAGTGAAGAGATGGGTAGTATACCAAAAATAACTTTAATACAAGGTAAAAGATGAAATAAAACAAAACACACATGCACACACACACACCCACACATTCATTTAAGTACTAGTGTGTCCAGGACTATATCTAAGTGAATTTCACTATTGTCCTCTGATAGATGTGCTTTCTTTTTACCTTATTATGTTTAAATTTGCAAACCTAGTAATATATAAAAAACTAAGTTAAAGTGACAAAAAATACTCATGATTCCACTACATAAAAATCTAGAGTAGAAACCTGTATAAACAGTAAATTGGACATCAGTAATAACAACTGTATTCCTAAAGAGAAACAATACAAAGAAATATGAGGGAGAAATTTAGACACCAAGTAAGAGATATTAAAGTCTCTGGCAGCTTTGGGCTCCAGATTTTTTTTTAAAGCAGGACTAGGCTTTCAAACAAGAGAGAAGGTGGTAATTAAAAAGGTACTGTCAGCCGGATGTGGTGGCTCACTCCAGTAAGACCAGCACTTTGGGAGGCCGAGGTGAGGGGGATTGCCTGAGCCCACGGGTTCGATACCAGCCTGGGCAATATGGTGAAATCTCATCTCTACAATAAATAAAAAAATTAGCCAAGCACGGTAGTGCATGACTGTAGTTCTGGCTACTTGGAAGGCTTAAGTGGAAGAATCGCCTCAGTCCAGCAGGTCGAGGTTGTGGTGGCGGTGAGCATGCCACTGCACTCCAGCCTGGGCAAAAAAGTGAGACTCCAACTCAAAAAAAAAAAAGATAAGTTAGTATCTTCACTTTCCTAATGACCAGAAATATGTATTTGTTATATGTGAATGAAGGTCTGATTGACTGCCAAATGCCCCTTTCCAACACTCTTTTCGCTTGTCAACCTCTCATTGCAGAGACTGAAAATGTCAGATACTAGTTTGACCTGCTACCTCTGCAGCAAGGAATGCTCATTGAGTTAACCTAGCCAATGAGACATAAGAGAAATTCTTCTGGGAGACCTCTGAAAACCCAGTGTTGTTCTCTGATAAAAGGAAAGAGGCATTAAACGAGAGAGCTCTTTCCCTCTCCTGGCCCACATTTACCTCTTACCTTTGGTATGTGAGGACTTGCATCTTGAGTTTTCACAGCCATCTTGGATTATGAGCAACAAGCCAAGGACAAAAAGGATGGTGAAAAACAAAGCCCACTAACGATGGTGAAAAACAAAGATACAGAGTTGGGGTACTTGAAAACATCATTAAGGTACTGAACTCATTCTGGGACTTCTATCTTTGGAATTTATGTTATGTAAAATGCAGCATCCTTATGTTTTAAACCTCTGTCAGTTTTGTGTTGTTTTGTTACTTGCAGCAGAGTACTTTTAGCTGATGTAGAATTGAAATCTTTTCCTTTCCAAGTTACAGCCAAGGACAGTTATAAAACACTCTGTAAATCTACTGAAATGGCTACTTTCTCATATACTAAATTCTTTATTTTTTTTGCTTTCTTTCTGGACTCTCTGTTCTATGCCATTGGGGTATGTATGTCATCTAACTTTTTAATATCTGGTAGACCAAAGTTAGTACTGTCCTAACTTATGAATTATGATGATGTTTCTCTTTAATTTTGTAAAATACTTTTCTGAGGTCCAATTTTCTTCTAATTTTTAAAAAGTCTCAGTAAAACAACTTCTATTTTTAATGTCTTTAAGGGTCATAAGGCTGGTTAATCACTGGGTAAAAATGTAGACATTAGCTCAAGGCTTTATGAAAAGATAAAGGCTATTAGCAGTTTGGAAGCTTCTTTAAAACATGGCAATACTGTATGTAGACAATAAGATCAAGTGCAAAGTGATTTTAAGAAAAATATAGCAAAAGACTATTTCACTTCAACATTTTAAGTATCTTGTATCTAGATGGATTAAGGAAAAAATGTAATTTGAAATTTGTGAGCAACAGTGCCAAAAGAATTAGCCAATGAAGAAATAGATTTGTACAGTAATAAGAAAATATAATTCCCCTGTTCCCATTCTGCATATGTGATAAGCAATTAACTTGCTTTCTGGGACTTGCAGTGTGACAGGAACCCGAGAAAAGCAGATCCCTTAGTTTGCTAACTGAGGCTGTCAGTTGGGAAGGATGTTTTGTTTGACAACTGATTAGGGGTTAAATGAACTGAAAAAAATCAGTAATTTTTGCGGCTTTTCCATTTATTGTAATGGCAATTATCTGCATTTTTCATCTGCCAATTCTAAAGACTAGCTTTAAACACTTATCCATATAAGAAAAACTGATTTTGAATGGCAAAGAGGTTACTAGGATTTGAAGCCACTAACTCTTTGAAGGATAAAATTCTTAACTGAAAAATTGGCTAATGTGGCTGACACGTTATTTTAAAAAATCTGCCAAACTAAATAATGCATTTCTGGGAACAATAATATTGAGTACCTAGTTATCTAGCTTATTATTAATTATTCAGCCAAACATTACTAATTCTTTCTGAGTCACATAGTTTACATATTTATTAATCAGTGTTTATTGAGTGCTTACAGTGTGCCAGGCAGTGTTCTAGATGCATGAGATACAGGAATAAACAAAGATGAAAGGCTCAGTCTCATCTGATGTACATTCCTTTGAGAATGTACATCAAAAACAGATAAGCAAGAAAACATTGAGTATATCAGATAGTGATGTTTTATGGACAAAAATGAATGGAGATGCTCATAAGTCAATATTTACTCAAGGACCTTTGAAAAGTGAAGGAATGGGGCTTTCTGGAGAGTGGCTGTTGAAGTATAAGGAACAGCAGTTGCAGCTGATGCAAAGGCCCTGAGACGGGAGCATATTTGGGATGTCTAAAGAACACAAGGAGCCAAGCGTGACTAGAATGAGGTGAGCCAAGAAGAGACTGGTGGGTCATGAAGTCAAAGTGGTTGCCAAAAGCCAGAGGCAGAACATGGCAAGAAATCTGGCTTTCCTTCGGAGTGACTTGAAAAACTTTAAGGTGAGGAATGACATGATCTATTTGTTTTAACATGATAACTTTGGCTGCTGTATTGAAAATAAACCGAATGGGAGCTGGCTGAATGCATAGAGGCCAGTTAAGAGGCTGTTGCATTAATTGCTGTAAAAGACAATGGTGGCTGGGATCAGGTGGGAGAGGTGGAAGTGTTGAGAATAATTGGATACTGGGTATATTTCAACAGTAGAGCTAACAGACCTTGCTGATGCAGTGAACAAGAGTCGAGTAAGAAAAAGAGTAGTTAAGGTTATCTGGGGCCTTACCAAGATGAGGAAAATGGTTTGAGTGGCAGGCTGAGATGGAGAATGGCAGTGCTAGGGAAGACCAAATGTTCAGTTTGAGACTGTCTGGTTTGAGATGCCTACTAGCCATCCAAGTGGAAACATTGAGTAGGCAGTTGGAAACAGAAGGTTAGAGTTCAAAGGTGAGGACTGGGCTAAAGATAAAAAGTTTTGGAGTCATGAGCACGTACATAGCATTAAAATCATGAAGCAGGATGAGTGGGGAAAAAGCAGAGGTCCAAGCCCTGAGGCCCCTCGAAGTTCTTAGCATCATTATTGACTTGATCAATAACTTTTGTCAAGTCCCTTAGTCTCTGTATTTCTCAATTTCTAATCCAGTCTTGCCCAATAGAAGTATATTGAGAACCACAAGTGCCAGCCACATATGTAATTTAAACATTTTTAATAGCCACATTAAGAAAAGTTTCTAAAGATGTGACATGAATTTCAATAATATATTTATATTTAACCCAATGTAGTAGGCAGAATAATGGCCCCAAAGATATCCAAGATCCCTGAAATATGAATATATTTCTTACATGGCAGAGGGACTTTGTAGCTGTGAGTATGGCTAAGGACCTCCAGAAGAAGAGAGTATCCTGAATTATGCAGATGGGCTCAGCCTATGGTTAAAGAGATGCGAGGACGAAGGAAGAGTCAGAGAGGAAATGTTGTTGGTTCAGAAGCTGGAGCAAGGGACCACTAGGCAAGGAATGTGGACAGCCTCTAGCAGCTGGACAAAGCAAGGAAATGGATTCTCATCTAGAGCCTCCAGAAGGAACGCAACCCTGCCAAAACCTTGATTTTAGTCCCGGAAGTCCTAAGTCAGACTTTTGAACTACAGAAATGTAAGATCATAAGTGTGTGGTTTAGCCGGGCTCGGTGGCTCAGACTGTCATCCCGCGCCTTTGGGAGGCTGAGGTGTTGGATTGCCTGAGCCCGCGGGTTTGAGACTTGCCTTGGCGGTGAGACCTCATCTCTACAATAAATAAAAAAATCAGCCAGGCGTGGTAGCGCGTGCCTGTAATTCCGGCTACTCGGAAGGCTGAGGTGGAAGGATCGCCTGAGCCCAGCAAGTCGAGGCTGCGGTTGCCGGGAGTGGCCACTGCACTCCAGTCTGGGCGACCGAGTGAGACTCCAACTCAAAAAAAAAAAAAAAAAAAAGTGTGTGGTTTTAAGCCACTGAGTTTGTGATACTTTGTATGGCAGCTATGGAAAGCTAATGTGCTCAATATACTCCCAATATGATCACTTCCAGGTGAAATCAATATAAAATTATTAATGAGACATTTTACATTCTTTTTTTGTACTTAGTCTTTGAAACCTTGTGTGTATCCTACACCTACAGCACATCTGAACTTGAACTAGCCCTATTTCAAGTGTGTCATAGCCCCATGTGGCCAGTGGCTATCATATTGGGTATTGTAGTTCTAATAAGTTCATTGAGAACAGGGCATACAAGGAAGATATGTGAGATGGTAATTTTGTGTGCGAACTTGGCTGTGCCACATGCCCAAATATTTTGTCAAACACCATTCTGGCTGTTTCTGTGAAGGTGGCTTTGGATAAGATTGACATTTAAATCAGTAGACTTTGAGTAAAGCAGGCTATCTTCCATAATGTGGGTGGGTCTCATCCCATTAGTTGAAGGACTGAATGAAACGAACACTGACCTCTCTCTGCTGAGTAAGAGGGAGTTCTATCAGCTAATGGCCTTTGGACTCAAACTGTAACCCTTCTCTGAGTCTCCAGCCTGCTGGCCTACCTCATCAGATTTTGAACTCGCTAAGCTTCCACAGCTGTATGAGTCAATTTCTTTCTTTCTTTTTTTTTTTTTTTTTTTGAGTTGGAGTCTTACTCGGTCGCCCAGACTGGAGTGCAGTGGCCGCTCCCGGCCACCGCAGCCTCGACCTGCTGGGCTCTGGTGATCCTTCCGCCTCAGCCTTCCGAGTAGCCGGAATTACAGGCACGCGCTACCACGCCCGGCTGATTTTTTGATTTATTGTAGAGATGAGGTCTCGCTGCCCAGGCAGGTCTCGAACCCGCGGGCTCAGGCAATCCACTCACCTCAGCCTCCCAAAGGCGCGGGATTACAGGCTGAGCCACGGAGACCGGCAGAGTCGATTTCTTAAAATCTCTCTCTCTTTCTCTCTCTCTGCAGACACATTTCTGTTGGTTCTGTTTTTCTGGCGAACCCTGATGAATACAGAGTGTGTCTGAGACAAAGGAAATACACACACCATATCTGGAATGCCCCTTCTCCACTCCCTGCCCAATTTCCAGAGTCCAGGTGTTTGTAGAATAATCATCACTCCAGGGACTGGGAGCAGATACATGGGCCAAGAGGAGAGGTGCTCTATTGTCCAGCTAGTTAAGAAGAAGGGAGTGTGAGGGGAAGGGTCTGTGTCAGGGTTGACTTTGGAAAGAGAGAGCATATTTTGTTTCAAGAAGGCCAGACAGGTCTAATCTGCAATGTTAGGAAAGTAAGTTTCACTTGGGTTTAAGCATTTAGAGTTCTGTCAGGGGCCAATGGGATGGGCCTTATATTAGTCCACTAGGGCTTCCATAACAAAATACCAAAAAAACACAAATGTATTTTCTCATAGTTCTGGAAGCTGGAAGTCCAAGATCAATGTGCTGCCAGGGCTGGTTTCTCCTGAGACCTCTGTCCTTGGCTTGCAGAGGACGACCCCTTTGCTGCCTCTTCACACAGTCGTTCCTTTGTGCACTCATGCCACTGGTGTCTCACAGTATGTCCTGATCTCTTATTATAAGAATACCAGTCGTATTGGATCAGGGTCTGCCCTAATGGCCTCCTTTTAACTTGATTACCTCTTTAAAGGCCTTCTGAGTACTGGGGGCTAGGACTTCAACATACAAATTTGGGGGTACGTGGGGCACTGTGGCTCACTCCTATAATCCCAGCACTTTGGGAGGCTGAGATGAGAGGATTGCTTGAGCCCACAGGTTTGAGACCACCCTGGGCAATGTGGCAAGACCTCATCTCTACAATAATCAAACAATTAGCTGGGTGCGGTGCCGCTTGCCTGTAGTTCCATCTGCTTGGAAGGCTGAGGTGGAAGGATCACCTGAGCCCAACATTTCAAGCCGGGCTGGGTGGCTCAGCCTGTAATCCCAACACTTTGGGAGGCTGAGGTGAGTGGATTGCCTGAGCCCATGGGTTTGAGACCCACCTGGGCAACTTGGCGAGACCTCATCTCTACAATAAATAAAAAAATCAGCTGGGCATGGTAGCGCGCATCTGTAGTTCCAGCTACTTGGAAGGCTGGGGAGGAAGGATCGCCAGAGCCCAGCAGGTCGAGGCTGCGGTGGCTGGGAGCGGCCATTGGACTCCAGTCTGGGTGACAGAGTGAGACTCCAACTCAAAAAAAAAAAAAAAATTGGAGGGTACATAAAATTCAGTCTATAACAGGTCCCAAGTGATCCCACCTAAGTCTGCCTCCCAGACTCCTAACCAAAGAATTAGCACTTAGAGTAGAGTAAGTGTTGACCAAAGACATAGAAATGGTGTACATTCTCCTAAAGAACTCTCAGTAAAGTAGGAGAATCTTTTCAGGATAAAAATGCAGGTCTGGGTGAGCTCAAGTCACAGTGGCTTCTAGGGGTTGGAGGCAAAAGGAACCTGTCTCTATCTGTTCTCTGCCTGGCCATGGGACACAAGTATTGGTCAAGCTGGACCAGGCGTAGCAAAAGTTAATGTCTCACTCAGCCCATAATTTCAGCTCCATTGCTGCCTAGTTTGAGTCACCTGGGTCTGATTCCTGCCTATGAGAAGCACAGCAGCACATATTTTTAGGGACATATGAGAAAATGAAGCAATTGTGACACCAACAGAAAACTAGTCAGGAACCTGCCTTCCAATTCCTTTCTATAATTTATAAGACATCCTACTCTCTCACATTTGCTGGAGGAAGTTTTGCTTTCATATTCTGCAATGTGTTCCTTTTCCCTTGAATTTTTAAATGAATCCTTCATTATATTCAAGGAAAGTGGTGTGTCCTTCTGGTGTTGTTGCTCTAAAAAGCATTGCTGTTCACCTAAGGGTCAGAGGCATTTGAAAACAGAATGGACCATTCTGAAGAGCACAGCAGTAGTGAATGAAGCCAGAGAACGCAGGCTGTGCTTCACAGAGAGGGTGGCCAATGCTGTGCACTTGAAAGTAAATGATAAGTCTCTCTTCCCCAAACTTCCTCCACGCTTTCTCTTTCTTCCCACTTCTCTCGCCAACCTGGAGGACTTTGTCAGGAGACTCTAGGTAGAAGAGATGGCATTATAAAGGCTTGGAGATGTGAGAGCATGCGGCTTGTTCAGAGAATTGTGTGACTAGAAAATGGATCAGGGCTTGAGAACCGGACATGACTAATACCTGGGGATGACCTTCGGCATTCTTGTGATGCGAAGTAATTTCAACGTTCATCTGTGAGGGACTGGAAACACAGAAGGTTTCTAAGAAGCAGGGTGACATGACTTGGATCTACTCAGCAAACTATAGCTGCCTGAATTTGCATGACCTGTGGGCTATAGGTTTTTACATTTGTAAAGAATTGGAAAGGAAGGACAGCAGGATGGATGGACTGGTGGACACACATGCAGAGACAAGAAGACAGGAGAGAAAATAATGCCCACAAAGCCTGAAATGTTTCCTGTCTGTTTCTTTACAGGTAAAGTTTGCTGACTCTTGGGTTACATTTAGAATGAAAATAACTGCCATTTATTGAATGTTTCTTTGATACTGTGTTTTGATGTCCATTATCTTTAATTCTCAGAATTAAGCGACTTATCCAGGGCTATGCAGCTAAGTGAATGAAACAGGATTTGGGCCCCGGGCTGCTGGCTTGAAGTCTGGTGTGCCCTTCATACTACAGAGAGAGCTGGTACCATATGGGTCAGTGTGAGGCTTCTGTGAGACCAAAGGGGAGATGTGCTAAAGTCTGAATAAAGGAAGGATGGTGGAAAAGGAGAGCAGGGAAAGACCTGGAAACTTCTCAGTGCTGAAAGTCTATGGGGTTTGATGTGAAGGTGAGGCAGAGGAAGGAGTCACATCTGGACACCTTGTCTTCCTTGAGATTCTCTCCTCCTGTCCTCTCTTGTCAGGCTCTCTGTCAGTGCTCCTCTCATGTCATTGGTTTTCTAGTAAAGCTGCCTGGAGGAATGAAGAGAATGATGGCTCCAGTTGAGAGACTCAGATTTCAGTTCTGGGCTTGACCTATGCAGTTGGCAGTTGTTAAAATCACAATCCCACAGCTGGAAAGCCTGGGTGAAAACTGGGGTGCATGGTACCAATGGTGGTGTATTTGGGTGGAACCTTCCGAGAAACCATATTGGCGACTATGAAATTCTTTCCTTCAACAATTCTAGATATGAAATTCATCTTAAGAAAGTAAATAGAAAGGATATCTATGTATCTGTCTATCTGTGTATCTATGTCTAATCTATATATACACTAAAGTATCGATTGTCATGTTATTTATGTAAGAATCAAATTAATAACAACTTAAATATCTGATATTAGGGAAATGGTTGGATGAGTTTTTATTTATCCACCTAAAGAATAGGCAGGGAAGCCGGGCTCGTTGGCTCAGCCTGTAATCCTGCGCCTTTGGGAGGCTGAGGTGAGTGGATTGCCCAAGCCCGCGGGTTCGAGATCCGCCTGGGCAACTTGGCGAGACCTCATCTCTACAATAAAATAAAAAATTAGCCGGGCGTGGTAGCGCACGCCTGTAATTCCGGCTACTTGGAAGGCTGAGGTGGAAGGATCGCTGGAGCCCAGTGGGTCGAGGCTGCGATGGGCGGGAGCGGCCACTGCACTCCAGTCTGGGCGACGGAGTGAAACTCCAACTCAAAAAAAAAAAAAAAAAAAGAAGAGGCAAGGAGCTATCAAAAATAAAAATTATAAAAACTCTATGGCAATAAGAACAAAGGTTTGCTTTTTACTTAAGTGAAAGAAATTGATAATAAATTCTATGCATTCATTTGAAAGGTGAATATAAATGAACCAAGAGTATGAGCACTTACATAAAAGTCAAAATGTTGTAAAGCATTGTGTAAAGTGATCTTTTTTCCGCTCCCTTTCCTTTTCTTCCTGTTACATTTCTATAGTAATAAATTCTTTTTAGGAATCCAGAAATCGAAAACTGTATTAATGTCTCAATGCTTTTTTTTTAAAAAGACGTCTGTTTAAAATATATAGCAGATGATTGATTTTCCTGGTAATGAATGCGAAGATGAATGGATGTTTTCAGATCATCGAAAGGTGGCGCACACTTTAAGGATTGCCTGTCTGGCAGTATTTTTAGTAAAAGGAAGAATGACCAGGCTGTTATGGCCTGAGTTTGTGCCTTCAATATTTCTTCTTTTGGGGCTGGAGGTATACCAGGGGCCAAAGAGTAGCTGTTGGTTGTTTTTGTCTGCCTGACTATCTGCTTTTTTCCTTGTTAATATCACTTTGGCTCTGTCTGGGGCTAGGGACATGGCCTAGTTTTGGCTGCAGCAAATACTGCATCATCTGACTATAGTGATTATTTTAAGGACACGTGACCCAAGCATGCAAGTCAGGACTGGGAATTTTGATGGCATAATTGTGAAAGAGACATTTTCTGAAAGCATGTGAAACTGGAGGAATATGTTCGAAGGTGCTAAGGGTCATTCCTGTTGCCATATGGAGCCATGGATGTTTGACAATGACGTCAGTACTCATGATAGCAGAGTTTGGGGGTTGGGTAAGAGAAAGAGAGAGAGAAAATGGTGACTTTGAAGACCTCAATCCAGTTGTGCTGAATATAATCACTTTCTTGAGCTTCCTGGTTAGGTGAGCGAATAGTTTCTCTCTCTCTCCTCCTCCCTCCTCTTTCTCCTTCCTTTCTCTCTTTTGTACTTAATTCAGCTGGAATTGGTTTCCCTCCACATGTAACACAATCTTGCCTATAAAGAGTGACAACACTTTGCTGCACTTCCAGTCCACAGGAGGTGGGAAGTGGACAGCTGGCAAGGAAGTGAGTCCCAACTTGCTAAGTATAAAATGCTTTTTAACTTTGTGTGTACTCTGACAAGGACAAGTATATTTTGCATAGGGGATAGGCCTGGCTGGTAGGATAGTTACTGTCCAAGAAAGATGAATGTGGGAACTTTGGGGATGCACATTGGTGGGGAGCAGGAGAAATCAGCATGACTGAGATGCGGGTTTTAAATTGCAGGTAATTTACAGCCAGCCTCAGAACTTATATTACACAAATCATCTGCAGGTTTGCACAGTGTTTTTATTGCTTGTCCCTCTTGATGGTTCCCTCTGCATAATTATGACTCTGGATGCTTTGAGATTTCTTTGTACATTTAGTACCAGGCTATTTCTCATTTTTATTTTTCTGTTTTTTTACCTTTGTATTCCAAAGTCACCAAATGACTGTTTTGCAGTACAAGATTTGTGTGCAGCTTAAATTACACAACATCAAAGAGGCCCGTGCATATGTAATAAAGATGTGTTGCAGGACATGCGGGGAGTAACTGCCATCATGGTTAGAATTTTCAAATCTGTAAGAGTAAACACTCTGCACAAATAGAATAAGAATGTGACTTCTATGCATGTTTTATCACGTGAGGGGTGACTTATGTGGCTTAGACAGAAACATCTGACTCCTCTGAGGAAGAAATAAAAGCCCTTACACAGCGTTTGCAACTGGTAATAGGTTTCCTGATGTGTGGGCCTTCACTGGTTGTCCCCGTGCCCACTGCGGTATACGTGGGGCGGGACCTCAGCCCTTGCAAACTGTGGTTCCTAGAATCCCTCCACAACTGCTGAGTAGGTTCTGCCAACCAGAGGCACAGGTTGAGGTGGAGATAGGAGAGAAGGGATCCTCTTCCCGCTTCCAGCTCCTCTGAGCTTCCCTCCAGCAAAAGTGAGAACAACTGGATCAGGGTCTTCTGGAAGTTCCAGCCTCCCCACTGTGGGCCCGCACCTGATACCTTTTGGCCATGGAGTCCCCATGTCACCTCCTGCAGGGTTGTAGCCCCTCCTCTGCAGTCTCCGGCTCCATGGACACTGTACTCTCTATTTTCTTCCCCCAGTCTTAGACTAATTTCTGGGCTTTCCCATTGTCTCTGCTTTCTCAGCTCTCCCTACGTAGCCATCTTCTTTTTTAATATCAAATTCCCTCTCTGAAGTACCTGAATTGGTTTTGTTTTCCTGCCTACATCTAATAAATATATTAAATGAATATGTCTTAAAGTTACAAGTCTTTTGGGAAAATGACTTTGAAAAGAGAATGAGGTGACTTTTTGGATAATTAATTAGGAAATATTATTTAAATAGTTTTGGACCTAATTTTAAGAAAAAAATCTTCACCATTGAAGTCCAAAAAATGTATGATGCTGATTTTTTTCCTGCTCTTAACCCTAGTGTGCCTTGTTTCTTTTTTGTTTTGTTTTTTAATTTTTATTATAAAGATGTGGAGTACAATTCAGGATCAGGTATATAAACATTGATCATGCAGCCTTGTTTCCTTTTCTAAACTTAGATTTAGAATCCTTTGACAACTCCTTCCTCACAGTGTAGAGCATAGTAGTTAAGCGGTCTTTCCCTGGTTGTCTAAGCATTGGGTTTAGTTACTATCCTTATTTGTCAGTGACTAATAGAACTGGTTGAAGGAAGCATGCTGCAGCCAGCCCTCAAAGATTTGATCTTGAATTCACCTGTCGAATGAGATAAATTTTCGGGATTCTTGCCTACTCCTTGACTTAGGTAACTCCTACCAGTTCCTTTAGAACTTTGCTCGTTATCTTCTATAGAAAACTCTTATCTCTCAAACTAATGGAAAGTAAATAAATAAAAGTGGATTTGTGTTGTAAAAAAAAGAAAAGAAAAGAAAACTCTTATCTCTTCCCTAAAGATTGTGCTGTGGGATGGGATCCCCAGGACACAGTTATTGAGGTGGAACTGCACATGAAGGGTTTTATTGAGATGTGCTCTTGGAAACAACAGCTGCAAAGGAGTGCAGAAAACCTGCTGGGCAGAGGGAGATATGGAGCTGAGTGTGGTTGCAAACGCAGTCTCAACTAACTCCAGGGCCATGAAACTGAGATAGCACTGCAGAGGGATCCCTTGGGTGCCTCAAAGCTGAAAGGGGATCATATGTCCACTACAACTAGCTAGCAAAAGTCCTCAGGGGTTCAAGGCTCTTACTTTTAAGTACATATTGTGGGGGAAAAAAAAAAAAGAATCTCAGGACCCCAACCTCACTATGCCAAAGGGAGAGTTAAGCTTTGTAACTGAGTCACACAGAAATCTGCCTTCCTTTTGTTCCTAAACAGCTGCAATTTCACATTCTTACCTTATCTTATATAACATATGGATTTACAGAGCATGACACAACGCATAACTGACTTTCTTCGACTACTTTCTTTTCACGTGTAAAATGTAGATTCACTGAGGGCTAGTCAGAGCCTCATGAGAATGGAATCACTTGCCTCAGTGCCTACATTTCCTCCTTTTTTTTCTTCCCCGCCTGCTTGATCTTATCTCTTTAAATATTCAAGTTCCCAAAACCCTTTTTGGAAAAGGCATAGGTCACAGATCTACTATGACTTGTGTTTCTTTTTCCCGGGTTTGTTCTCAACTTTGGCAAAATTAACATCAGATTGAGGTCTGCTTTGGTTGCTGTTTGGTTTACAACATCATAGTGCATATTGTATTTACATGTCAATCTCAGACAGTGTGCTCCAACACCCAGTATAAACATGGGCACAGTAGGTACCTGATAAATGCTTAATTGAATGGAGGAAAGGTGTTTACTTATTTTTCCTGGCAGTTGCAGTAGGCATGGAATTTAATGTGTCACGCTGTCCTTTGAAAACAGGGTTAAAACAATCTTGTTCTCAGTCCCATCCTGGAGAAAGTTTTGTGACTTAGGCTCTGGAGTGAAAACCCTGGAGTGCACAATTTGGGCACAGCTGGAAAGCCTCAGAGTATGACAGACAAACTGAACATAGACAGGAACAGAGAAATGCATACTGAGAATGACACTGTCCAGGAACACTGGTCGGTAATGGCCAAATGCCCTAGGGGCAGCATTTCCCCGCAGCCCCCCATAGGTGTGATTCAGAAGCTGGCATCCAGTGGAAGCTTTTGTTTAGCTGCTACGCTTCCAGTGAAAGTCACTGGGCTGATGAGCTACCAACAGTCAGGCAAGGAAAAGAGTTGCAAGGCGGCAACATCAACAGGAAATAAAACATTTTTATTGAATATTTGTGTAATATGTTAAGTCATTTTTAACAACAATCAGAAAACTACTGTGGAATTCACTACACAAAGTGAAACAAAATTTAAACCACCTCATCAAAAATGAAGGTAAAATACAGCTAAAGTAGTTGGCTCGCGGGCCACAAGCCATATGGCAGAAGAAAACACCCCAACATTTCTACAAGATACAGAGAAAACCCACACATAGAAACACTCAAGCAGGCAGTAAATATACACAAAGGCAACTAGGATCTTTCTAGAGCATCAGATTCTAATACTTTACACAGCTTTGTCAGAAAGGTACATGTGGCTTATCTGAGGATGAATCTTGGTCGTAATGCAGGTTCAGTCACTGACTTGTGAAAGATGGCATAGTACCAGCTAATTCTATGGTGACAATCCCATGTCTGGCAGTGTTGCAAGGAAATGCATTAGTAGTACTTTAATGCAAGAAGTAATGTACCATCGGCAGCTTGAACCTGCTTGTTTTAAAGTGTTGTTTTGTTGTGAACAACTTAAAGCTGAATACAGTGAAATTAAATGTCAGTTTCTGGTTTATAAGGAATTTTTGAAAGTCAGTCAACTTCCTCTCTTTGGTAGGGTTTGGTTGTTTAAATTGAAGAGTCTTGTTTGAATTTTCTTTTTAAACCGATATTTAATCTCACATTATGACTTGTGTATTTTCTATTATCTTTGTTTTTAAGAAGTATGAACCATCAACAGAAGACAGAGATATTATTCTCCTTTTGTCCTTTGTGTCCGCCCCAGTCCTAAAGAGTTTGCTAGGACTGGGCTGAAAGGTAAAAGGGCTTGCCTCTTCTTTGATGAAGATAGAATAATGACAGGAATTCTAGTTTTACTGGGAAATAGCCAACCCCATATTTGAAGCCTACCATCACCCCTTTTTGAATTCTCTTGAGTTTTTAGGAAAACATGGCATGAGATCCTAAAGTCTGAACATGAGATCAATGCTTCGTTTTCCTCCATTTTGTTTTGGAATTTGCTTCAGAGCATCAGTACTTTCTGTGGCCTAGAAATTAAAATGGGTCACAGATGTGAATGGGAGAAAAGTAGCTGCAGATGAGATAATAGGCTGCCCTTCCACGAAGTGGTTGTCTACCATAGTGGGAAAAAATATGGAATATTGCACAGTGTTTGACAAAATGCTGTGTGTTCCACCCCGTTCTGTATATCTTTCTTGTCCTATGCATAGCTTTTCAGTTCTGAATTGGTCCTTTGTAATGAGAACTGTTTGTGCTACACACACCTTGGGCAGTGCAGTAGAAGGGAATGGCAGTATTGTTACAATATCACTACGGAATAAATTGAGTGCTATCCACTGAGGAAACTACGTGTCTAAGCACACAGGCAGTCACAGTGTTACACAGAGCAGTCCTGTAAGACTCTTATGGAATGACTAGTAGCTTCATAATAGTGCCATTTACTACATAATAACATTGAAAACATTTAAAAACTCCTCCTAAATCAAGCATCTAGTATACATAAGAGGTTGCTTCAGTTTTCTAGAACTTGTTCTTGGTTTTATTTCACCTTTTTAAAGGACAAATTAAAACTTATTTAAGTAAAAAGAGCATATAAAAAGATCACTAGCTGTCTCTTTTGGCTTAATTGAAGTGCATTCAGAACTATGGCTAATTTTTTTTCATCTCTTGATGGGATTACAATACTGTCTGTTTACCACAAAGTAATTTTGTATAATAAACACAGATTGCTGTGTTAAAAATATTCTGCATTCCTTCTAATCTGGTTTTGTATAATAAAATATTTTGTTACAAAGTGTAATGTGCAAACCTTTTGGAGTTATTATAGGAGTGAAATCTGGAACAGAATTCACAGGATGCACATTTTGTATAAAGGTGACAGTGGAGAGCTACTTTTTTCTTTTTAAATAGTCAGGCAATATTTCATAAATGTTGACTTCTCCACTCAGCTTCTTCTCCCCCCCATCCCCAAACAAATGCGTCCTCACACACGTACCCACACACACACACACACACACACACACACACACACACACACACACACACACACACACACACACACACGGAACACCGTGTTTTGACTCTATATGCAGTAATATGAAATCATTGACTCCTGTTCAGTTGCTTCCTCCAATGTAAGAGTGAAGCCATGATATTAGCTTTGTAAATATGTTCAGACATGCTATTCTGCTTTGCAGCTTTGCTTCCTTGAGGTCAGCCTGGATGCTGCTGCTCAGATCATTCTATTTTGCCTGTGAAGGAATTCATAGGTGAATTGGATTCACCCACCAAATATGTGATGTAAGCATATCTTGGTACTCAGATGATTTAATAGAAAGCTCAGGTTTAAGTTGTCCTTTAAGATGTCAGTTTAACTGTACTAGTGCCTTACAACTTGATATTTTTTCTGGAATGCAGACGATGCTATACTTACCATATAATATATTATCAGCTCTCCTATATCTCAGTCAATTTACATAGTTTAAAATAGAACATCTTATTAAAAACATCTAGATATACACAGATTAGGAAACACAACATACAAATACACAAACTAGAAATAAATCTTTAGCATACTGGTATATACAACCGTGTGATACAATAAATAATTTCAGTCATGCTCTATCTACACATCATATTGCTTAAAAGAAGAGTAGATCTGGAGGGCAGGGGTGTGATGAAGGGTTTAAGGGCTCTCTACATTAAATCTGTGCAAATTAAAATGGGATTTGAAGTACCACTGGATTGTGTGAGGAATGCACGGCTGGAAAAAATGAAAGGACCCATATTACTGAGGTATTTACAGATACTGGCTAAAGAGCACTATGTGGGCAAACGCAGAAAGACTTCTTCTCTCCTTTACTTCTTGACGGCAAGCATGGCATCAACTTCCTCCTCTACCTGTAGGGTGTGCCACTGGGCAATGGGTCGCCTGGGGTTTGCCAGCATGTCTGACCAGTGTCGCAGCTCCGCACCAGTGCTGTTGTAGCCCACAAAGACCTTGCCGATGGCATCATTCTTGCCAATCTTGTCATAGTCCAAAACAGTTACCACCACTTGCACTTTCTGAAAGAGAACACGAAATAAGTATTAATCTGCTAGCTCTAGGGATAAAGCCCTATTACTAAGTTTCCTTGAGATCTAAAGAACTGGAAATAAGAAGAATCAATCTCCAACCACCAGGATGAGGATGAAAGTGACTTGAGTATCAGTTCAATCTTTATTTTCCCAATACTGTATCATCATTGTCACCATCATCATCTTGATACACAAATGCTCATTTTTATTATATATTTTGTACTCTTTCACATGAACTCAATTACTCCTCACAATAGATACTGTTAATATTGCCATTATGCAGATAAGAATGCTTGAAGCTCAGAGATGTTATATAACCTACCTGAGGGTTTCTAAGGAATGAATAATTTGTCTTCCGTAGCCTGTGTTGTAAACCACCATGCCATGCAGCCTATGTCAATTTGTAGTAACCTCTAAGTCCATTTGTTTCAATGGTCTCATTCGTGAAAGTCCTGGCATTATGTTCAGGCCATTCTTTTTTTGGGTTACATTTCCCAAAGCAACCATGTGTGATAATCTCATTTCACGGGGGAAGGGCAGCATTTTACAAGAAAATTAATATAGAATTTCAACTAATCATATGATGATTAGAGGATAAGAGGTGACAATATAGTGAAAATCCTTTTTTCTTATCCGTACATTTTCTCAATAAATATTTATTGAATAACTACTATGTATCTGGCACTGACATCAAATAGAAATAACTGTCACATAGGATTTACTTCAGTGATTCTGACACAGAGAACTGCTAATGTCTGTCCATATTGTCACAGCCCCTAAAGAAGAGCATAGCAAGGGTTCAAGTGTTCCTGCACAGTCCTGAGCACTTCACTGAGAGTCCCCCTATCTCCTATGCATTGCCAATAAGTAGCTTCAGGGGATCCTTGACTTCCCCATAGACTATGCCCAATCATCTGAAAGATGCAAATCCCCATTTACTTCCATTTTCTGAGTGGTTATAAGTTTGAATACTATAGTATCAGTGTAATCGTAAGCCTTGTGATTTGTATAACTTTGTATCAATGTAATAATAAGTTTTGTGATTTGTATAACTTTTGCATAATGCATGATATCTTGGGCCTTGTAAACTTCTTTTACTCTATGGCAAGCTTGATTAACACTTAGCCCTACTGATAAAAGCCATGAGGTACCTCTGATACCTGGCACTAGGAAGTCTGGACTGAAAATATCACTATTGATAAATGCAGCTGAATCTCAAGTTCTATACAATGCTCTGCAGGTCATATGGCTAATGTATAGGTGCTAACAACTCTGGAGTTATCAAAGTGAACTGTAAAACCCTGGACGGGGAGCAGAACCATTTAGAAAGAACTCAAGTCCAGCTCTGCTCCCCAGATTAGAATTCAGAAATAAACTTCATTCTACCAGTTCTCTGCCCCTTGATTTATTGGTATCAAGGGTGAGTAGCCGAGCATTACTTGGATCACAACAATTCCATGAGATTTTTTTAGATTTATTTAATAACTTACTTTTTTGAACTGATCAAACGAATGAAAGCAAACCTATATCATTATGGTATGAAAGATATACTTTTCAAAAGCACATTTCAGTTCTGCTGCCTAAGCAATGAATTTGCTTAGAATATGTGATGGCTTTAACCTAGTAACTGAGTGCAAAGATAAAAGAAAAGCTTAAAGAAGTAAAGTGGAATACATAACATTTGATGATCAGAGTTAAATGTAGCACAAAAGGTAATTATGAAAGCTAGGGCCAGATGAAGATCCAACTGAGTTATGGCCTTTTAGTGGACTTTGCACACTGAAAGCTAAATTATTATACCAATGTACTGAGAGATGTTGATATACGGCTTCACGATCATTTCTGAAAGTAGAATTTAGAATGTGAAATGCAACACACTGGCAATAAAAGAGGCAATCTTCCCTTGTGCAGTCTTGGACTGATTCCCATTGTTAAGGGATTTAACTACTTACTGGATGGTATTTGGAGCCAAGAAGTGGGTTGCCGTGATTCTTAGAACTTGCCCCAAGCAAAAATCACCAGGATACAATTATATCGCAAAGAATGGGGTGGGGGACATTATGCACAAACGTGACAGGAGTTTTCAGAGTTTGACTATTCCGTTTAGGAATGCAGCGATCAGTAGCACTGGAGACAGAAATATCCTTGTGAAGGCTTTGGATTAGTTTTTCCAGCTGCATATGTAGTTTGTTTCTATGTTTATTTATTTTTTTTTGTGGTGGGGTAACATTTTCAGGTGCTTTTGGAAATTGGCATATTTTTCTTCTTTCATAATATATTTCATAGGTATAGAAAAAGATAGAAGGAAAGGAAGATCATCTTATCGCTTCAGGATGAGGGAGACCTAAACCCCTATTTTAGCATGACAAACACTGAATTATTTTCTCCAGGAGAATGCAAAGGCTAAGATAGTAGCCTTGGAGGGGGACTGAAGGGGAAAAAAGAAAAGGTACAAATTGACTCAAGGAGCAAGAAAGGATACAGTCAAAAGAGTGCTCATTATTTCCATATGTAATATACTCCATATTGGACCCAAGTTCTCTCTGTCCTGACAAAATGTTATCTCCTCAAAAATGCTGCCCCATGAGCCCAGCATACGTATTGTTTTTTAATGAGTGTCACTTTCGATATATTTGCATTTTCTGCAATTTGTAGTTGAAAAGAATATTTATTTTGCAATAGGTTTTTTTCCTCTCAATGCCTTGCTTTGTATTGTTTTGAGGAATTAATAAGTAAAATGCCAAGAGGTGTTAGCTCCATGGGAATAAGGTCTTAGAACTCAAAATAAATATCACAAAATAAATTGTTGGAGAAAATTGATGTCTGAGGGGTTTGCAACTGGGTCCAAAGCAGTAGTTTCACTGGTTCAAGATAATGAATGAACTTTTGAGGACAGCAAGCCAATGCCTTCTGAAATGTCGTTTACTTATATCACAACTGTTGAAAGTGAATAAGTATGTATAATTTGCCACCCTGGGAAAATGTATATGAGGAAGGTTATATTAAAAACATGAACCAATATGGGTATGGGAGAGTTATTGTTTATTTTGGGTCATTTAAAACTGCCCTATTCCATATAGCAGCTATTAGCCACATCTAGCAGTTTCAATGTCAGTTTAAATAAATTAAAATTAATGTCTCTTGACCACATTAGTGACTGAGGTGCTCATTAGCTACCTGGATTGCACCACATGGATGTTAAATCATTTCCATCATCATAGAAGTCTACTGGACAGCACTGACTTACAGATTGATTTAATCTTATTGTTAGACCCATTTTCTTTCTTTACTTCTCCTTCTTCCCTCCCTCCCTCCTCCTCCCCCACTTTTTCTCTTTCTTTCTGACAGGGTCTCACTCTTGCCCAGGCTGGAGTGCAGTGGCACCATGATAGCTCACCACAGCTTTGAACTCCTAGGCTCAAGTGATCCTCCCTCCTCAGCCTCTTGAGTAACTGGAACTACAGGACTGCATTATCATGCTCAGCTAATATTTTCAAATAAAAACATTGTGAAGAAGAAGAATGATGGGAACCATTTACTGTATGTTTCTATGTGCTAGGCACTGTTTCAAGTGCTTTTATATACATAATCTCACTTTGACACGATTTCTGTTATCCCTCCTATTTTATATGTGAGGAAATTTTAAGCCTGGGTTTCTTTATATGTAAAGTTGGGGATAATAATGGTACCCCTCTCATAAAGTTATTCTGAGGATTAAATAAGACTGTGCATGTTAGGTGGTTAACTTGGACCTAGGCACACAACAAACATAACATAGCTATTATATTGGCTTTCTTCATGGAATAAAAGTATGATTCATTCATGATACCATACTGTCTTTTAATAATAGATTAAAAGTAAATGAAGGTGTGATCGGGCGTGTTCAGAGTAGTATGGCATTATGCATAGTAGCTAAGCTGTGGAATCAACTTCGGTGTCCAACAACAGATGAATGGATGAAGAAAATGTGGTGTATACACCATGCAATACTATTCAGTCATAAAAAAGAATGAAATCCTGTCACAGCAATGGATGGAACTAGAGACATTATAATAAGTGAAATAAGCCAGGAACAGAAAGTTAAATGCCGCATGCTCTCATTCATCTGTGGAAGCTAAAAAATAGTTGATCTCATAGAAATCTAAAGTAGAACAAAGGATATGAAAGACTGCAAAGGGTAGGGGATAGGGAGGGATAGAGAGAGACTTGTTTAAAGATACAAACGTGCAGCTAGATAGGAGGAACAAGTTCGAGTGCTCTATACCACTGTAGGATGACTATAGTTAAAAATAGTATATAATTTCAAATATTAAGGAGGATATTAAATGTTCCCAACACAAAGAAATGATAAATGTTTGAGATGATGGATATGCTCATTACCCTTATCTGATCATTATGTGTTATATGCATCGAAACATCACTATGTATCCCACGAATATGTTCAATTATTATTTGGCAACTTAAAAAATTTTAAAAATGAAGAATATTTGCTGACATGTTTTTCTGGACCTTTAGAATGTCCTATATTATAGGTTTGATGTCTACTTTTCATTTTTCCTTCAAGTTATGGGCACACTTTTATATCACTGAAAAATACAGGCCCACATCTATTAGTAAAATCTAAAAATAGTATTCCTTCATGCACTTTGACTCTCTGATGCCCATTAAAGATTAGCAGGAAATAGCCCAAAATTATAGAATGTGAACTTTGGATTCTGATAGTCTAATGATGGAGATGGAGTGAAAAATTTAAATATTTTTTAAAAATCCCTAAATAATAAGATCACATGCTATTAAGTAGGTATCTTATTCTGACTATATTAACCATAAGAACTTTTAGTAGAACACTTCATATCATAATTATTGCCTAACAAATTACAGCGCCTCTTTTACAAAAATATCCATCAATTCCAACTCAGATGTAGCCTAATTTTTCTATTGTTAACCACCTTTTTTTTTGAGTTGGAGTCTCACTCTGTCGCCCAGACTGGAGTGCAGTGGCCACTCCCGGCCACCGCAGCCTTGACCTGCTGGGCTCCGGCGATCCTTCCGCCTCAGCCTTCCAAGTAGCCAGAATTACAGGCATGCGCTACCACGCTCAGCTGATTTTTTGATTTATTGTAGAGACGAGGTCTTGCTGCCCAGGTGGGTCTCGAACCCGCGGGCTCAGGCAATCCACTCACCTCAGCCTCCCAAAGGCACGGGATTACAGGCTGAGCCACCGAGCCCGGCGTTAACCATCTTTTAATAAGGATTCCCCATGCTGTATATTTAGCATCATCCAAAAATGTTTCTCTTATCTCCATTTTTTGATCTAAAAATCTGATAAGGAGACTTACTTATTATGACCTGGGAGTAAATAGTGAAACTCATTTTCTCTTGACTTTTTAACTTTGTAGATACACTGTTTGAGTTAGCAGAGTTATTCTGTTGATTTTCTTTTTCCAACTTTATTTCTGCTCAACAGAGTCCTAGCTGTTTTTGGCTGATGAATCAGCACATCCTGTGCTGCATATTTTATCATAGCCCTCTTGATGTAGCTCAAGCATCAAATGTGCGTGGGGATAAGAATGGCAGTTCTAATGAAGGCATGTGCACTGATAATTTACAAGGTCTTTGTGTATAATTTATGTGGTCTGTAGGAATGAAATTGAATGGGAAGACAAAATTATGTTTGACATTACCTGGATTTGCTCAAAAGGTACTTCAAAGCTGAATGACTCATTGTAGTAGGGGTTAAGTGTGTTCTTTTTAATTGTTGTCTTTTTCTTCTTCAGCCTCTTACCATTCTGCATCAGATGAATCTTCACATAAGGATCTGAAAAACAGAAACAACTTTAGGCGATCAGAGCCACAGATTTTATATCATGATTTAGCTTATGAAAGGATCAAGTATTTCCAATTGGTAAATAATTATATAGCATGTATTTTGTATTTTTTAAAACATTAAGCATTTTTTATTGAAATATTTTAAGTAACCTATGGGGCATGTTTACCGCCATGATATCTCAATATTTACAGTTGGATTTAGGAGATGAAACTACTGGTGTGCTGTTAAACCAGCTCTTGGGGGTGTGGGGAGACTTGACATGTAACATTTGCTGATGTCCGTGGTATAAATACCTTAACCAAGGCCAATTCTGAGCCATTAAGAGTTTAGCAACTGGCTTGTGACATCCCTGAGCATTTACCAATTGACTCTTGTGAGCTGGCAAAGGGCTTGCCTGCAGCATACCACTGCATGGGAATAAAACTCCTAGAGAGAGGACAAAGGGGCCATTTCATTCATTCATGTATTCATTTACTCAACCAGTATTAGCTGAGTGCCTGTGATGTGACAGGCGCTGTTGGGCCCTAGGAACATAGCAGTGAACACAACAGACCATCCCTGTCTTCACAAAGGAAACTCAGACTGTGGGGAAAATAGACTATAAGCTTGTAAAGAAACAAAAGACATGAAATTACAGGCTGAAGAGAGTGCTCTGGAAGAAAAAAGCAGCATAGAGTTATGATAGAGCGTATTAGGGATGGCAGGATGAGTGGTATGGTAGGAATGAAATTGTTAGACTGCTTCGGGAGGGCCTCTGTGAAGATTATGTTGAAGCTGAGATATGAAGCTTGAAGGATGAGAAGAGGCCAGTTGTGTGTGGGGGAAAGAGGGGTACCTTAATATTCTTAGGGAGAGAAGAACTTCAGGTGTTTAAGGAAAAGATAAGAGACCAGTACATACAGAAGTAAGAGAAAAGGACCAGGAAGATCCCCAGAGCTGTTTCCCTAAAGTCTCATTAGGCAAAGGTTAAGTAATAAGTCATGGGATGAGTAAGACAATTCCTACTTACAGCTCCCATTACTAATGGGTGAATGACATGCCTTCAGGTCACTAGAAACCAATGCTCAGAATTGAAAGGAAAATCTTTCTACTGTTTTGCTTAAACAGTTTTCCATTTCATATGTTCATTAGCGGGGAAAAAATATCAGAAAGCAATGATGAACAAAAGGAAAAAAATTGAAGTCCATGATTTTAGTCTCCTAAAATAACCACTATTAAGCCTTTCAAATTTTTTCTTCTCTCTTTTGGAACATGTAGAGCTGGGAGAAACTTTGCAGATAATCTAGGCTAATGCTCATATATTTTTAGAAGAGAAAACTGCAGATGAAAAAAGGGTATTTTTATCTCCTTCTCTCTGTCCCCAGTAGATTATAAGTCCTAAGGGACAGACACTTTGTCTGTCACATTCACTATTTGAATTTGCTATAACAGTGCCTGGAGCATATTCAGTTTTTGTCGAGTGAATAAGTGAAACTTATTTAGGGTTTCATAATCTGGATCTTCTTCCTGTCTTCTTCCCACTACCCCTAAAGCCCACATTACTTGGATATGTGTTGTTTGGAGATTTTTTAAATGTTGCATCCAGTCAAGGGAATTGTAATGAAGATTTCCATCAAAATTAATAACATTTTAAAAAACCAGGCCTAGAGATGAGAAACCAGCTCCATCAACTAAATCGTTGGCTGTTTGAAAAAAAGAAAACGCTGTGTATAACTGTAAATGGAGGCAAAAAAGGGAGTCTCACTGATAATCCATCTTGCTGTTCATAGCTAATGTTGCTTTTTCGTTCAGAGACCTTGCTTGTTTTATGAAATTCCCAGCTCCCCCATCCAACACCTTGCACTTTTACAGAGATAGTCCAGCCTCCAGTTTCTCCTTGGCAGGTAGCTCCTTCCAGCTGGTATAAGTGTCCACTGCATATTCAAATGACAGGTTCCCTCTTGTTATTCGGTTCTCAGCTCAAAAATTGCTTTCCCGGAAAGACTTTCCTGATCAACTTTTCTAAACGACCTCATTCTCCTCAAGGCATTAATCAGATCATGTCAGAGCTCTTAGCAAAATCTGAAATTACCTTGTTGAGTTTTTAATTTGCTGACTCCAGTGGCAGATGTGCAAGGATTTCTCTTATCATTTACTGTGTTAAATGAATCAATACATAGTCATAACACTTCTCTTGAGAAAACTCAGGCCGAAGTTTCAACACGTGGACACAGAAGGCATACATGGCACGTACAGGTATTTAGTCAGTGCCAAGGAGAAACTGCCAATTCTGACAACAATTCAGATATATTCTACAATTTCATGATACATAAAAGAGAGAAGAGATGGTTGAAAGCAGGGTAGCTCTGGGGCTGCTATAAATGGACAATCTCAGTCTTTGCCTTTGCAGATTGACCCTGATACAGGTACCAAAGCAACTTAACTTTACAGGTAAAATTCCCGTTTTTATTATGATCAGAGCTGGAAGTTACTTAGAGCACTTATTTTTTTATCAGCTTTTGTGCCTGGCTAAGTCTTGAGTGTCTAAGCTTGATATGGTATGTACCCAAGACAGGTACATTTGAGTATCTTCTTGGCCCAGCAATCTGTAGTCTTAGATTGCTTCTCCCTTTCCTTCAGTCTTCTTCATTTTCATCTGCTCCTTGATTGGCTTGATTTCCTAAGTGTCTTCTAGTTCTTTCATTGCATTGAAGTCTTGTCCTGAACTCTGGTCCTTTTGAAGATGTCCCTAATCTCTTGCTTAGCTCATTAGTAACTTTTTCTGGGGTCTAGATTTTGCTCCTGTCTCTCCTACTTACTGGCTGAGTCCTCCAAGCTGAAATATACTCATCCAACTATGAGTTACACCTGTGCTTTAAGGACACACACTTTTTAAAAAAAAGTAAATATCACCTCTTCTACAAAATAGGCCTCTGGATATTTCAGTTTGTTCTGTTTTAGGAGCTGTTCTGCTAAGCAAAACCTTGCCAGTGAGAGTTTCTTGGTGGCTTAGAAGTCCTGGTGACTGCATAATAAGGCACAATTTTATGGAAATACTAAAATAAGCTGTAATGAGACTCACTAAGGTTGCTCTTGCTTTCTTTTCCTGAGTACAGCTACTGGACACCATGCCTGGCATTTAAACACCCATTAGGTTTTTGGAAGCATGTAAATAGCATGGGAAATATGCAAGCTACAAAATCAGGCCACTGTCCTCAGGCGCTCTGTCTCTCTGTAGATGTCTCGATTCATTCTGTTCCCACCAACAAGCACTCATAGAAATCTTCATCATCTAAATACTAACAACCCTTCTTCAACACCATTTAGATGATCCCTGTTGCCATTGAAATGGGTGCAAGACTTGAGACATATAATTTCTTTTATTTGTTTAATTTATTTAAAAAAAATTAGCATCAGCCGGGCTTGATGACTCAGCCTGTAATCCTGCGCTTTGGGAGGCTGAGGTGAGTGGATTGCCTGAGCCTGTGGGTTTGAGACCCGCCTGGGCAACTTGGCGAGACCTCATCTCTACAATAAATCAAAAAATCAGCTGGGCATTGTAGCGCATGCCTACTCGGAAGGCTGAGGAGGAAGGATCACTGGAGCCCAGCAGGTCGAGGCTGCGGTGGTCAGAAGCGTGCCGCTGCACTGAAGTCTGGGCGACAGAGTGAGACTCCAACTCAAAAAAAAAAATTAGCATCTTTTTAAAACAATAGCAGAAAGGAAATATTGGATGTCCATCTAGTTTCTAATAATGTAGGTCTGTGACTTTTCCCTTCTGGAAATGATGAAATGGGATCGGAAGGAACGTCCTTCATTCCTGGTAATGCCCTGCAGGTACAAGGAGTGCAGATGCAGAGCTGCATTTTGGATAGTGTTCAGGCCTTTCATTTGGTTTTGTTGTCGACGTGGCACTGCTCTCCTTCACCCACTGTCAGGCTTTCTTTTTTGTCTGAAATCAGCCTAGTTGACCCTTATCTCCTCTCTGTCATAATGGTTGTTATGATTTGGAGGTTTTTTAGGACACTGTAATAAAATTACCCTCAAACTTGTATATGTTTTCAAGCCTTTTTAATATACCAAATTGGATTTTTTGTTCCTAAAAGTCACAGTTATAGACGGCAAAATGACTGCTTTCCCCCAAAATGTCCACATCTGAGTCCTTAGAACCTGTGAATATGTTACCCTAAAAGGAACTGTGTCGATGTGATTAAGGTTAAGGATCTTGAGATGAGAAGATCAGCCTAGTTACTATCCAGGAAAGCCTAATTTAGTCCTGAAAAATGAAGAAACTAGCCGGCTCAGTGGCTCAGCCTGTAATCCCGCGCCTTTGGGAGGCTGAGGTGAGTGGATTGCCTGAGCCCGCGGGTTCGAGACCCGCCTGGGCAGCGAGACCTCATCTCTACAATAAATCAAAAAAATCAGCCGGGCGTGGTAGCGCATGCCTGTAATTCTGGCTACTTGGAAGGCTGAGGCGGATCTCTGGAGCCCAGCAGGTCGAGGCTGCGGTGGCCGGGAGCGGCCACTGCACTCCAGTCTGGGCGACAGAGTGAGACTCCAACTCAACAACAACAACAAAAAAATGGAGAAACTTTGGTCAGAAATAGAGGTGATAAGGGAAGAAGGGACAGAGACAAGCTGCATTGCTGACTTTGAAGATGGAGTAAGGGCCCACAAGGCAAGGAAGGTGGGTGACTCTAGAAGCTGGAAAAGAGAAGGACATAGATTCTCACCCGGAACCTCCATAAGGGAATGCTGCCCTGCTGACCTTGATTTTGGTCCAGTAAGACCTGTGTCAGGCTTCCTTACTTTTTGATCATTTATAAAATTAATCAATTAAAAAATTAACAAATAAAGATGATATACACTGGGGGTATGAACAAAATGCATGGACATTTTAAGAGATGTTGTCTATGTATTATTTTTCAAAGTTGAAATGAATTATGGTAGCAACGTGCAGTAGGATGTTCACTCAAAAGAAGGCATTAATCAAATGAATGCTAATCACCATGCCACAGGCAGGACAGTCAAAGAAAACGGCAGAAGCGTGGTGTTGATCCAGGAGTGCAAAACTATTTTGAAGTGGTATTTGAAATTCGAGAATGTAGTAGAAGTACAACAGAGATGTGAATATGCAACAGAACCGCCAACACATTCAACCACTGTGCACATCTGTGATAAGTTTGAGACATGGTATTATGTGTGACGTGCACAAGGGAAGATCTGGAAGGCCTCGCACAACAACAAGTTCTGCAGTAGTTTGCCATAATCAGAATGCTGGATGCTAATGTAACCACTCTGAGCACCTCTTGTAATTGTAGAAGTCAAATGGGACTTGTATTCATCTTTTGTTGTTGGTATATATCGGGTATGACAATCCTAATACAGTTTTTCCTTTCTTAAAACATGTATACTTTTTTGGGCATCTTCTGTATTTATCATGTACAACAAGATGTTTTAACATATATTGTGGTTTGGTTAAATTGAGCTAATTACTATATGCATTATTTCACATGTCTTTTGTGGTGAGAAAACTACTCTTTTAGCAGTTTTCATAAATATAATACATTGTTATTAACTGTAGTCATCACATTGTGCAATAGATCTCATGACCTATTATCTGAATGTGTCAGACTTCTAACCTACAGAACTGTAAGATAATAAATATGTGTTGTTATAAGCTATGAAGTTTGTGGTAATTTGTCACAGCAGCAACAGAAAACTAGTACAACAAACAAAATTGAAGGATTCTATTGTTTATATAGCATGGTTTGAGAATGAGAGTCAAGATCTAAAAATAATCTTTTGGGAAAAAATGATGTTCTTTCCACTCTTCTAAAAAGATTACTCTGTTCTTTAAAGCAAAACTTTCAAAAAGTTTGTCTTTAATTAAAAAAAAAGAGGAACACAGAACATGCTATCAGAAAATAATACTTGGGTACAGATATTTTAGAATCCATGGTGAAATTAGTGAAAATGGATGAAGTGTTAGCTGAGTATAATTTTACAAAGTTTACTTATTATTTATTTATTTATTTATTTTTTGAGTTAGAGTCTCACTCTGTTGCCCAGACTGGAGTGCAGTGGCCACTCCTGGCCACTGCAACCTCGACCCACTGGGCGCCGGTGATCCTTCCGTCTCAGACTTCCAAGTAGCCGGAATTACAGGCACACGCTACCATGCCCGGCTGATTTTTTGATTTATTGTAGAGATGAGATCTCGCCAAGTTGCACAGGCGGGTCTCGAACCCGCGGGCTCAGGCAATCCACTCACCTCAGCCTCCCAAAGTGTGGGATTACAGGCCGAGCCACCGAGCCCGGCTATTTTACAAAGTTTAAAATAATAATGTTCTTTTATATTTGTAGAATACTTTATATGTTATATCTATCTATCTATATCTATATCTTTTTATATATATATGTTGAAAATAATATCATTGGACGCAGTGGCTCAAGCCTGTAATCCCAGCACTTTGGGAGCTAGTGTAGTGGCTGTGAGCATGCCACTGCATTACAGCTTGGGAAACAGAGTGAGACTCTGACTCAAAAAATAGTAATATCATCTCCTTTAATCCTTACCACCATTCCAGTGAGGAAACTTGACCTCAGAAAGGCTGATTTTTTTCTAAAAACTCAAATCAGTGCTTCTGACTCCAAACCTGCTACTCTTTGTAATATGTTGGAGAGACAGTTTCATGTAGTGTTTACAAGTACAAACTCCAGAGCAGGACTAACTTGGATCTTGGCTCTGCTACCCACTGACTGTGTGGTCTTGAGGAAGTTATTTAACTTCTTTGTGGCATAGCTCCCTCCACTGTAAAGTGGTGAGAATGATAATACCTGGCTCATAAAGTTGTGAAGATTAAATTGAGTTAGCACATAAAAAGTGCTTCAAAGCATGCCTGGCACCTGTTAGTATTAATACTGTGATAGTTTTATGAAAGAACTAACATCTCAGTCAGCATCTGTGAATCAGACTCTCCCTCAACTCACTTTGCTGAATGGATGCCTACCATTAGCAAATTACTTCCCGTTTGCTGCAGAAGTAAGCTAAGCTGTCCCAGTCCCAACTTATTTCTGGGAAGAAGCATACACACTCTACGCAGCTAATTCATTGATGACTAATTTAATTATGTATGAGATAAAAGACAAAGGGAGAATTCCTTTCATTACTGTATGAGGTGGTCTTGAAGCGTGAGATAGGAAACTATTTCAACATCCTGGACAGTTTTCCTCTACTGCTGAAGTCAACAGATAAAATTACACATAGCTGAAAGGTTAAACTCAGAGTTCTGAGTGGAATCTTATTACCAAGGCTCTAGGACAGTTTGAGTCAAAATGAACGTACTAAGCTTCTTTCCAGATTTTGAGACCAGTTAAAATGGATACACTTGTGCTATTATGCCTGAAGACTGTTGTTGGGGAGACGTAATGTCTATATCTCCTTCCTTACTTTTCCTAACTCCTTTATAGGGTGAGAAAATTTAATAGTCTGGTTTCTTCTTTCTGGTTTCCACTTAGCCATATAATCCCTTCTTTTCCCTTCACTCTGTCCTATTTAGGACAAGGAATGTGTTAAAGCTATTTATTCACAATAGCAAAAACACAGAACCAATCATGCTGCCCATCAAGAGTGGACTGGGTAAAAAAAAATGTGGTACATACACATGATGGAATATTACACAACCATAAAGAAGGACAAAATTAAGAACTTTGCAGCAACTTGGATGAATTTAGAGTCTATAATATTCAGTGATCTATTACAGAAACAAAGAACTGTGTAGCACATGTTCTCACTCTTAAGTAGACCCTGAACAATTATAATACTTGAAAAAAGGGATGGGCAGTAGTGGAAAACTGCCAGAAGAGGAGTGGGGTGAGGGCCATGCTTCATTAGTAAAGGCACCTGGTCTCAAACTAGGTGAAGCGGGAGCAAAGTGAGACCCAAACTTTACCTGTACAATGACCATTTGTATATCTAATCCTGAATTCTATCCCACATCCTTAAAAACAAACAAACAAACAAACATGACTTACCAAGTCACCAAGACAGTGGAGACTTGTAACACTGACTATACAATGTGAGAGGGAAAGCGGAAAATCCTCACTATTTTCATGGATTAGGATTAGACCCTGTTTGACTGATTTTATGATTACTTGGCCAGCCACAGGCTAACAGCAACTCTGAAGATGGAAGGGCAATTCCAATTGGGCAGCCCCTCCTGAATAGAATTCATGGGGTGGACAGCTGTGTTCTGGTGCCTTTCCATTTTGTTCATTTTGACCATATTCAGGCATTCATTTTGAGTGGAAAACCTCTCACAATAATCTCTCATATTATTTGACAGGAGTTTCCTTTTTGAAGTGTTCTTTCCAACAACCAAGTCCTGGCAGATTTGATCTTGTGCTCTAATATCTAACTCTAGTGGGGTGAACTCTCATCTCCGCATAGTCCTTCGGGCATGGTATTCTACTCCACTCACCTCCATCTGATATATTCTGGATACACTGAATCTGCTGTCTACTTTTGTTCAGGGAGTAAGAAGAGTGATGCCACATATGTGCCCCTATTTCCCCGCTATTCCAATTGCTGTCTTCCCTAATGACCTAACATGCTATACAGAAACTTGGTTGGTCTGATGACTTCAACTGTATGGAGCAAATGGAAAAAAGGAGGTTGAATGTGGGGTCAAAAGACATCCCAGATAATTTTTGATCCCACCTTAGCTGGTAGTGTCTTGGTACTCTTCCTGCTAAACTCTCCCTTGTTCTTTTTTTTCTTTCTGAGTATGAACTGATCTTCCTTTATTTTTTCCTTCCCTTCATCTGCTCCAAGACACTCAAGGATGTATTTTATGAGTTTGTCACATTTGACATTATTTTAACACGTTTAATAGGACTTTTCTCTGCACTCCTTTCCTCAGACATTCTATAATGCAACCTTTTGCTTCCATATCATTGCTGCCTCTGTTAAACAAAGTTTCTGATCACAGAATCTGGTACTGGAACACAATGTCTTCACCAACACTGGTGTCGCCGGCACAGTTTCAACATGGAGAGCTATATCCCAAAAGTAAACTTGAAAGAAGACTTTGGAACTAAGTACAGAATTAAGGAAGTGTTTGTTTGTTTTCAATTACAGGGACTCAAAGGGCGAGCTTTGCAGAAACATAAATTCAGTCCATATGCTCTAATATACACAACCACCTTAACTCTTCTCTTTTTCTCCAGACAGAAACCTACTAAGCTTGTTCCCATTCCTTTAAGCCTGTTCTTGTGCCATGATTTCAGCCTTCTGGACCAACCAAAAAGTTAAAAAAAAATTGGAGGCATCTTTGATTCTCTCTTCTCTACCTACCATGAACAGTTAGCCACCACACCTGCCAATTTACCATGATGCTGTCTCTCTGATTAAGTCTCTCTCTCTAATCCATTGCCACATCTTAAGATCAGAAACCCAATTTCTCTTGCAATTATGTTCTCCATTTCAAAGCATCCTTATATAATTGTTAGTTATATTTGATCATACCATCCTCCCACTAAAAATCTTGGTGGCTTGCACACTAAAAAATTCCAAACTCTACCATGGCATTCATAGCCCTATCCTAACATATTTGTCTTATCTCCACAAATACTATGCTCTATTCGTGGTAGCTACTTACTATTCCTCACAGAGAATTTTAAATGTTGTGTCTTTGAACTAGTTGTCCTTCAGCCTGAAATGCCCTTTCTTTCTTCACCTTAAACTTGGTTTAAAAGTCACCCCTTCCCTGAAGATTTTACTAATGATTTCCTCAGTCCGACCTTCAGACAAATCTTCCTTTGCCCTGAAGCATTTTCTTTTGAACTGCTGTAATCTATGTATCTGTTTCTTGTTTGGTATTGGAGGACTTCTGTATAATCTAATAGCTTAAAAACAAGATTCTATGGGAAAATGTATTTTGAAATTAGAACTATTGGCTGCAAGATGAACTTTGGGGAGCCTATTCACCTCTAAAGTCAGAGCTTCCTTTATTACTATTCTATACTCTAATACCTAGAACATGACCAGCCCCTGCTTCCCCCAGGCAGTTCTAATCTCAAATTATTCTAACTTCATAGAAATGTAATTGACAAACAGCTGGCTGTAAGCAATGATCCTTTTGTGTGAGATACAAAGGAACTGCTAAAGCCTTTTTGTATTTATAATGAGAACTAGAAAGCAGCAGTTCAAAGCTAAATAATGCAAGATAGCTGCAGTTTTCATTTTGATAATTTCATATAATTATACTGTCTTTCTTCTTAACTACCACAGTGATGGCGGGCCCTCATGTCCCTGGCCTTTCCATTTCAACCAAAGACTTCTCTTGATAAGAAATAGTCTCATTTCAGCTGTTTTGTTCAATTTATTCTGAGCCAGTACCCAGCTTCTGAGTAACTTCAGGTATTATCCCTTTCATCTTTTTTTCTTTGGATAATATTCAGTAAATTTCAACTTATAGTGCTGGATGAAGAAAGCAATACATGTATCAGTTAGGGCTCTGAACTTTAAGTGACTAAAACCTCATTTCAAGTGGTTTAAATTGTAAAGGTAACTTATTGGCTTATACAATGGAAAAGTTCAAAAGTAGAGCTGTGCGGCAGAGATTGTGAATTGTTCCCTAAAACCCATTTTCTCCTCATTTTTTAAGCAATAGAACCCCTGCAGTTTTACCTGGGCACTGGTTCATCCATCTAGAAGCATGTCTCCCGGACTCTCTTAGGACTCAGTGCAGCCAGATGATGACCTTCTGGCTCTTAAACAGAAGTGGAAGCAACATGTGTAGCCTCCATAGTATACCTGTAGGACAGTGGCTCTCATGGAGGGGATGGGGGGCTATTTTGCTTCCCAGACATCTGACAATGTCTGGAGACATTTTTGATTGCCATAACTTGGAGATGGGGATGCTATGGACATCTAGGAGATAGAGACCAGGGATTCTGCTAAACATCCTACAAGGTACAAGACATCCCCCAACAGAAAAGAATGATAAGGCCCAACATGTCAATAGAGCTTAGATTGATAAACCCTGCTTTAAAATAAGCTTCCCTTCACTCCTGTTCTTTTTTTTTTTTTTGTTACTGAAACATGGCTGTGATGGGACGGCATTTAGCTTACAGCATGAAGATTATAGGCTATTGAGACAGCAGAACAACAGGAAAGGAAAGGAAGATCCTGGGTCCCTAGCTGACCTCACAGCCCCAAATTTGCCAACCAGTCCTGGCCACCCACCTCCCTATGCAGTAGGAGACCTGAGGGAGAGAAAGAATTTAATAAATCAAATTTCATCTTTTTCTGAGCCCTTGTACTTTGGAATCTCTTTGCTACAACAGTTTGGACTGTTTCCTATCTAATACAAATTCAGTAGTATCAGTAAGATCTCAGGTTGGCCTGTGCAATTATTCAAGGCTTTCCTCTTGACAGTGCAAATGACTGCACCAGCTACAAGTCTATATACTATTATACTATACCACCCAAGGGAAAAGATAGTGTACATCCACAATTCTCTGGGAAAGTCCCATGTTTATTCTGAGTGTACTAACATATATGAAATGCTTACTCTATATTAATCCCTGTGTTGAAGGGAATGTGATGAGCTAGGTTGAGTTAAGTATCCATGCTCAAATTAGTTAGGAGGGCCAGGTAGACCTACCTTTGGAATTGCGGGTAGGCTCAATTCTAGTCTAAGCACAAGGCTAAGGGTGGAAGAACAGGTGGTTCCTCAAACAGGAACCAGTAGGCTCTAACCTAAAGAAGGGGGGATGGATGTTGGGAGGCAACCAATCAACGTTTATAGAGCTTTTCAACCCAGAGTCCCTAGAATATCATCTCTGCCTAAACTTGGAAATGTGCCTAGACTTCTTTGGAGAGAAACACTTTCTTTCCACATTAGATGAAATTCCTAGGAATGAGCCATCAAGCACTTGTGTAAAGTGGTTCAGTGGTAACAGAGCAGAGTCAAAACATGGTAAATTTAAAATTCAGATTTTCTTTGCCAACTGCATTTTTTTTCCTGTGCACTTATTTCAGTAGTAAGCCAATCATTTAATAGTATACAAATAATTAAATAGCAACAGGGTTCACAGAGCAAACAATTTCTATTTCTATCACTGGCAGTTTCAACACATTTACTTGAGAGGGTCTTTATAAATAATTTACAAATACTTAGGGAAGGCTACATTAAAGAGTTTATGTCTTTATAGTTTAAAAATGTCTGTATGGATTAAAATACTTCCTATAATGCTCTAGTAAGGATGAAGCA
This sequence comes from Cephalopachus bancanus, assembly GCA_027257055.1. Taxonomy (NCBI): domain Eukaryota; kingdom Metazoa; phylum Chordata; class Mammalia; order Primates; family Tarsiidae; genus Cephalopachus; species Cephalopachus bancanus. The sequence continues at coordinate 1,029,952 of JAPVLO010000258.1, forward strand.
TTAAAAATATATTCTGTGAAAATTTTCTATGTGAGCACACAATTTAAAAATGAATTTACATTCGTTAAATGCAGTGTTTGCTAGAAGAAAACAACATTACATAAGTGACTACCGCAGAGAAAATCAACTCCATTTAATAAGACAGATCATAAAATAGCAAAGGATGATTTAGTTCATTAATGATGGCAGAGTGCATCGGAAAGATAAAAAACATAAATGCAAAATGCTATTATCATGAATTAAATAGAAAGCATTTTTCTGAGTGGTGGGGGAAACCACCAAATTCTAGCAGTCATTTCTAACATTGCCAAGTGGACCATATGTGCCTGCCAGCTTCTTGACTAAAAATGCAGGAACACAAAAACTGGAAACGGAAATTACAGCATGGGCAGACTCCACAGGTGGGGTGTGTTTATGGGCAGGTAACATAGTGGGGCGAGGGTTGGCGCTGCATGCTCAGTAGAGGAAGGAGTACCTTATGTTTGCATAATTGGAATCTTTTCTGCTCAGGTTTGAAAATAAATTCTTCATCTATAGTTCAAGCCTACCTCTCCTGTGCTTTGGAAAATCTTTCAGGGCTGACACATGAGAGCATCAGCAGTAATAATTATGTTTGATTCTTTCTGGATGACTACAAAGAGTGTGGTGGAATGACCAAGGATAAACTATTTGTATGAGCTGATTAACAAGAACAAAAACAAGATTCAGGAATGTAAACAAAATCGCAAATGACAGATCTGACTTGACTTTTTTTTCCTGGAAGTTTAGGCTTAGCCTCTTATTTATGCCAGATGCAAGGTCACTAGTAAGAATTTCTTTAAAAAAAAAAACTAAACAATTATAATTGATGAAATCGTTAACATTGTTACTTGGTAACATTGCTAAGATTTTTAAGTACATGTAATATGACAAAATTTTGCTACTACTTATTTACACAGAGACAGTTTCCAGGCAATTCAACATGAATACAGTCTGGGAGAAGTGGCTCACGCCTGTAATCCCAGCATTTTGGGAGGCTCAGGTGGGAGGATTGAGCCCAGGAGTTTGAGACCAGCCTAGGCAACATAGCAAGACCTTGTCTCTACAAAAAATAGAAAAATTAGCCAGATGTGTTGGCACATGTCTATAGTCTCAGCTACTCAGGAGGCTGAGGCAGGAGGATCACTTAAGCCCAGGAGTTCAAAGTTTTGATGAGCCGTGATGGTGCCTCCGAACTCCAGCCGGGTGACAGAGGGAGACTCCAACTCAACAACAAGAACAAAAAACAAAACCCATATGCGTACAACATGAAAATGATGTAAGAATAGAGGGACTCTTCCTTATCATATGACTAAACGAGGTTCATGCCCTTTGTTGGGGTTACCTCAGGCCCATCCAATTCTTAGGTTGGTTTAGTCCATAATTAATTTTACACAAATTCCCTATTCCTTACATACACTTGTTTTAAAATATCTATTATCTTCGAAACATTCTTCCATTTGAGCATTAGGAAGTTTATGGACTGAGAAGAAGAGATTTGGGAATACTTCTAGAAAGTCTGGAAGGATCTGTCTCCATTTCCTCATTTTGAATGATTTCTAGAACTTGTCAAGGGTCTGGATATATATCTTGGGGGTGAGGTAATGGCCTTTAAGTTCCCTTAACTGGAAATGACTCAGTGCCTCTTTTTCTGCTTAAAAAGGAAAATAAATGTATTTTTAAGGGGTGTTTCTTTCCCTTTGCTGGCACCCTTCTTGTCCTTAGTGACTTTGCTGAGCCAGTGGACCTGGAAAGAGGATGAACAATGTACCATTTGCTCCCCCATTAGAAAAAGAGATAAGGTTTTTAAAGATCCTTAATATGGTAGATAACTCCTATTTTCTACCTTTGGTTTGAGATTTTGCAGTATTAATAATGCATGTCCTATTATTTTTTAAAAATCAAACTTGGAACACCTTGGTTGGCTTCTTATTAAGATTTTTTAAAAATTTGAATGTTAATTTTCCTTATTCTTTGAGAGAGATATTTTATTTTAGCTCATTGATGACCAAATACAGCTTTCTTATTAATGCTGCAAAACTCTGTTTAAAATTAGCTGGCTCTCTGCACATCAAGAAGACAAATAGCTTTGCAGGCAAGATCAACTTTTACCTTGGTAATCTAGTTTTCTTACAATATTGGAAAGAATATAAAAATAAACTATGGTTTCAATATTATACTGCATATAATAGGAAAATGACATGGAGTAATATAATTCTGTACTCATTTTACTCCTTTTTATGAAGCAAATCTGTGATTAAAGTCAATCACCATACATCAGTATTTCAGATCTCAGTAAAAACAACAATAATGTTATTGTATACATTGATTTCTTTGGAATTCATGTCATGTAAGATGCTTCATCCCTGAGAAGAAACAGTGGGTGTTAGTTAAATTATTTATATAGACTGGGCTTGGTGGCTCAACCTGTAATCCCAGTGCTTTGGGAGGCCGAGGTGAGTGGATTGCCTTAGCCTGCAGGTTCAAGATCCACCCGGGCAACTTGGCAAGACCTCATCTCTACAACAACAACAACAACAACAACAAATCAGCTGGACGTGGTAGCACGTGCCTGTAATTTTGGCTACTTGGAAGGCTGAGGTGGAAGGATCGCGGAGCCCAGTGGGTCGAGGCTGCGGTGACCGGGAATGTACCACTGCACTCCAGTCTGGGCAACAGAGTGAGCGACTCTAACTCAAAAAAAAAAATTACTTATATAGAAAATTTGGTTTCTACAAAATGGTTTAGTTCTTTACTAGACTCTAGAACCATATGCTAAATTGCCACAGAGATGTTCCAGAGGAATAAATGCTAGGAATGGTCTTATTTTCCCCATATGTCCCATTTTCTAGAATTATAGGCATTCTATCCGGCTGACCTCTTTTCATCTAGATGACTTTTGGTTTAAGATAACTTGAATAGTGATTTCATTTTTCTTGATATTTTCCCTTAACTCTATGGTACAGGATTCATTCATTCATTCATTCATTCGCTGAGTGCCTGTTATGTGCCAGGTATTTATCTTTCAGCCAGTGTCTTGTTTAACTATGAGTCCCATGCTTGATACAGAACATGGCACAAGGTAGAGATCTAGGAAATATTTGCCAAATGTCCAAATGAATCAGTGAAGTATAAAAAAGGACTAAGAGAGAGTGAGGACATATAGAAAACTACACAATCGGATTTGTCCTTCCATGAATGTTCGTTCGGTTGTGAAGAGAAGACATAGATTCCTGAAAAGTTGAGTTTATCAACCCACTTTTTTTTGTAGTAGGAAAAAAAAAGCTGATGACAGTGTGCGTTTTCTTGCTGAGTGACTTGTACAGCAGTAACTGTGAGAGGAATTCAGAGCAGGCAGACATGGACACCCTTCACTCATGGACACCCTTCACTTGGAAATGCTTAATTTGAACTTGAGGCTCTACGTGTAGGAAGACAACTCAAGAGAGAACTATTATCCTTTTGTTAATTCTAAACACCATCATCTTTCATACCTTCTTCTCCCTCCACCTCTACATATACATGTACAATTTCATAAGATATAAATACAGTGCTGTTTGGATAGTGTTGTCCTTTCTTAGAGAGGGAAAGCAGCCATTAGACAGATTGTCTTCATTCAGACTTCCTTTTTTGTTTTTCCCTTGCCTTTTCTAGTCTTTGTGTCCATCATAGGATGCCGTTATTACTCTAATGTGATTTTCATGAATGGGAAATCCATACATTTCAAGATGGTTTAAATGAAATGGAATATTGTGTGACATGTAGAATTTTATAAGCTATAGGTCAGACTTGCTCATTATATTTGCTCAGATTAAGACTACAAATGCAAGTCCATATGCCATATAAATAAAGTTATATGTTCAATATACAAGCTGTTAAGATAATGTCTTTTTTATTCCTATATCTTAAAAGAATATGTTCATAATGATGAGGGAATCCAGTTTTACATTTAGAATTTGCTCTTTAGAGGTGACTGGGGGTCCTGCAATGGAACCCGGGAATGTGGACAGAGTGTGTTCCTGCCCGGCACGGCCCCCCTCCTCTTCTCACACTGGGCTCCAGTGTGCACTATAAGAAGTTTTACATGCACATGTGGGGATAACCCAGCCTGTGCATACAACTACATTCACCCCTGCTCCCTAGCTGCCTTCAGATATGGGATTCACATCTGCCTTCAGGAGGCCGTACTTTGGGAGAAGACCCTTAAAGACTTTGCAAATCATCGCAGGATCATTATATTTGTTTGTTTATTATTTTAGGTTATATTTAAGATTAGGTATACAAGTGTCATCGTACAGATAAAGTTTGGGCTTCCCTTTGGTTCCCACTTCTCTCGGTTTGAGATTAGGTACCCTTATTGATGTTGTATTCCCACCCCTCCCCTGGCAGTATCCCGCTACTGTCAATCTCTTTCTTATAGTATGATGGTAACTAATCAGGTCCACTTATGAATGAGAACAAGTGGTAATCAGTTCTTTGATTCTGTGATAGATCACTAGGTATTATAGACTCTAAATCCACATGAGATCATTTTGGCAGGCAACTTTGAAGTCTCAGGCACCCATAGCATGCATGGTCTGCAATGTAGAGTTGGGTGTGGCCTCCAGGTGAGAGTATTCTGTTGTACTTGTGACCTCTTTATGCCATGTGAGGGTAAGCTGGAGAAAGACCAGATAGGGCCCTCTAAAACTCTGGCTTCCAGGGCAGGGTTCATAAGGCCTGTACTGTACGTTTTTTCCAGATTGTGAAAAGCTATCACCAGGCACTGTTCCAACCATTCTCTACAGGGTACCTATTTATTCTTACGACCACCTTGAGAGGTAGGTATTAAGACTTCTGTTTTACAGATGAGGATCTTAGACTAAGTTTCTAGTCCATGGTCACACAGTTAACATTTGTTATCACAGAAGTCCTGTGACGAGCATTCATCATAATTCAACATTCATAAACATTATCAATTTTAGACTGTATACACTGTGTAAGAAAGGATAATTAAATCATGGCATAAATCCTATGTTGTTTTCAATCCAGTAATTCTACTCTAAGTTAAACGCCCGCATGTCTGAACTAGACTAGTAGACCTGAGTGATCTGGCTATCACCCCTCCAGTGTTGTCACTCAGGATCCCCCCACTTGCTGCCTTTGCCCCAGCCACACTAACCTTTCAGCACCTTGAACATACTGCCTTCCATCCCTCTTTGTGGCCTCCTACCTTGGATGCCTCCTCCTCATGCCCTTATACCATTTATCTTTAATTAAGCTTCCCTCTGAAATCATTTCTTCATGGACACTCTTTTGACCCCTCATTCTAAAGCACTGTCTCATTAAAAAAAAAATAGGGACAGATTCTTGCTCTGTCACCTAGACTGGGTTGCAGTGGTGTGATCATAGCTCACTCCTGGCTTCCTGTGATCCTCCTGCCTCAGTCTCCCAAGTCACTGGGACTATAGATGTGCACCACCATGCCTGGCTGCCTTAAAATTTTTTTTCTTTTTTTTTTTTAGTATTTTAGAGACAGATCTTGCTATGTTGCCTATGGTGGTATTGAACTCCTGGCCTCAAGTGATCCTCCTGTCTCAGCCTCCCAAGTAGCTGGGATTATAGGTGCGAGCTACTGTATCCAGCAATGTCTCCTTTTACAATTTGTATGAAATGCCAATTTATCCTCTATGTTTATGTTATTTATAAATGTCTTTTTTCCTCACTAAGCTCTAAACCTCACAAGGACAGGGACTGTTTCTATTTTTTATCCCACCCCCTTCCCCCCCACCATATCCTTGGCACTAGTTGAAAAAACGGATGCACACAATAGCTTTTCAGTAAATACTTGTTGAACAAATAAGTGATTTCTGGCCTATTATTTTGACGTGTTTTAGTGAGGGCTCTATGGGGCACTGCCTTGTAAGAGCTGCCCCTGAAAATCATAGCAGCATAGTCTAGTCACTGGACACTAAAAAGATGGGTAATAGGACTTGGTAAAAACAGTTGGCTTACCCCATGGCATCCTCCCTGAGCTTCTCATCAAAAATACTGTAACTGGTACTGTTTTGATGGAATAGAATTTGGCCAAAATAATCAGCTGGAAAATTTTAGTGACTAAATATCTTTAACTAGAAACTTTGAAAACAAGTTTGTAAGAGACACAAATTAAATTATGTGGCTGTACCTTTTTTCACCTGCCTTATCACTTTCTAGATAGCTTCCTGGAGTGAACAGATTTGCAGGTTATCAGTATTAGATTATCACCATCACACAACATTGCAAGACAGAGGGAGTGTTAATGATTTGCATTGGATTGCTAGCAGTTAAGGATAGCGGGGGAGGGAGTCAGGGAATGTTTCTGGAGAAGAGCAATTCCACATTATTCTTCACAAGATTGTGTCCTATTTGCAAGGCAAGTTTATCTAGTGAAAGGCTGTGAAATATGTTCTTTTCCTTGAATAACTGCCTGTGGTATGGATGAGGTTAGAACACTCTGTTCTCTTTCTTCCCAGTTTAGCGTCAGGGTGACTCGTGCTAAATGCTAAGCACTGTCATCTCTATGAGTGAAGATTAGACAAAAAGGAAACATTCTAAACCAAGCTCATGATTTGCTTGAAAATCCATCCAAAAGAATGCAGAGTGAATTAATTTAGTGGAATTGTTGGGCAGAGTCAGAGGTCTGATTTTGAGTCGTGTCTGGAAATATTCTGGGTGATTAGGATTCCAAGCCTGGCTTCAAAAGGGCTAATACTTATCAAACAGTGTAGATGTGAGTATACTTCAAACAACTCACAACTTGTTACTTAATCTGAAGGCCACTTTGGAGGGACAGTTAAATATCTTTATTGAATAGCTGAATAACAGGGTAGACATAACATTCAAAGAGAAGATACCATTTATGGACTCTGGATTCCATGGAAAAGTTCTCTGTGTCTTTCATGCCTCTTTTAGGAAGTGGTATAAATGAGTCAAAGGCCATATGCCAATAAGAATTATTAATGTTTTTTGTGTAAAGCCATTCCTATCCAACTCAGTTAGGTGGAGAGAAGTCAACATTTTACTCAATCAACTTGGATTTATTGTGCTAGACTTTTTGGAGTTAAACTTTACAAATTTATTAATTAAAATATCAGTGTATTTCCTTTTCCAAAATATTGAAAGAGAAAGTTATATGTAGTTAAAAGGAAGAAAATTTTCTTGCATTGGGATTTACATGGCAGTGAGATCAGCCTAAAGATTTAAGTGAGGTAACTAATAGGAAGTTGATATTTGCCCTTTGTTCAGAGGAACGTGGTTTCAGGCATTAGGATAAGTCTATGGTATAGAAATTGAAAACAGTACGGGAATCGGTTAACTGACTTTAATCCAACATTCTGTGTGGAAAACGGACTGCCTGTACATGGCTTACAAAAGGGAGATTTCTAGATAATCTCACTGGAGAGGGCCATTGTGAACATGGACGTATGAAAACTGAGTTCATTTGGCTAAAGGACTTTGAAAAATTCTGGAAGGGTAGATTATATGATGAGTCAGGTTTACTAAACATCCATTATCCAGCACTTTGTTAGATGACATAAAATAATAGTGGAAAATATGGATATCTCTGCCATTACCTTAGAAGGAGTTACAGTGGGTGGAAGGATGGGAGTAGAAAAAGGAGTGTGTCTGAAAGTGTAATCAGAAAGTATAAAGTATAATAAGAGCAAATATAAAATGCCATAAAACATGACCTTCAGCCAGGCTTGGTGGCTCAGCCTGTAATCCCGCGCTTTTGGGAGGCTGAGGTGAGTGGATTGCCTGAGCCCGCGGGTTCAAGACCCGCCTGGGTAACTTGGCGAGACCTCATCTCTACAATAAATCAAAAATCAGCCGGGCGTGGTAGCGCGCGCCTGTAATTCCGGTTACTTGGAAGGCTGAGGCGGCTGAGGCGGAAGAATCGCCGGAGCCCAGGAGGTCGAGGCTGCGGTGGCCGGGAGCGGCCACTGCATTCCAGTCTGGGCGACAGAGTGAGACTCCAACTCAAAAAAACAAAACAAAACAAAACAAAAACATGACCTTCAAAGTTGGGAAGGAGGAAATTAGGTCTCTTTGATATATTTTGGGTAACATCTGGCTTACATTGTTATTTGCTGCTTCTGTGATCATTATAAATGTTTGGTTTTTGTCACTGAAATTTTTACAAGTGCAAAACAAAGTAGCACGAAAAATGTCTAAAAAAAAAGGTAGCAGCCGAAGCATCATCTCTTCTATAAGGAACAGAACAATAATTAATGGAGAACACACTTAAAAACTTTAAAAGCCAGAACTGTAAACAATCACAAAAACATGTTTTGCTGGAAAATGGGAAACCAAATAGAAGTTTGAGAGCAATTTCATGGTATAATTTTGATAAAACCGAAATATCTATCAAGTAGTAATAGTTTGTTCAGGAGCAATTAATGGCCAATCAGTTTATAAAAATCAGTCCTTACCAATCATCTGTCAGCCATACTCCAGCACTCCTAGAAAACCCTCAGAAAACAGCAACTGAGCAAGAAAAAGAAACAGTGCAAATGGAGGAAATGTTAACACTGCTGAGAAATCAATACTGCCATGGCCGTGCATTTTGAATTATAGGAAGAAGAAAGTTGTCTATATGCTTATGCCTGTTGTTTGTACTGCCTTCTTTACTCTTGGAATGCTTAAAGACAACTGGAATTTCTCAAGAATCTTTGCAAATTCTATTTATGAACAAATCCACACACAGCGTGCACACACACATACACACACACACAAACACCAATACAGCCATGGCATTTGTTTGTAAAGGCACTTTCAGGGAAAGAACATGGCTCATTTATAAGGCTCTCTCGTGGTTATTTGTTTTCTGGTAAGGCAGAAATTCCTTTAAATAGGTCATCATAATACTGATAATCATCTCCACGGTAACCAGCTTTCAAGGCAACTGGCTGAGGATTACATTTCTGGATAAGGGAAATTACATTAAAGGCAGGGTAGTGAAACAAGAAGCTGCAAGCTAGTGCCATTCAAATTCCCTTATAAGTACAGCACTTATCAAATATTTTCTTTATAATCTGAATTAAGTGTGATTTATTTGGGGGGCATTTGTAGGTAATGCTCTGTCTCTTGCTGTATGATATAAAAGGCACAAGTGTGGCTTATTTCTTTTTCTGTTTAGTTTAAGCAAATAGATCTAGATGCTTGGGCTGTCTAATGCTAACCCAGAACAACTCCCTCCTGCCCTTCTCCCCTCGTATTTTGGTAGCAGTGTAGGAATAGATCATTATTCTCACTTCTTGTCTCTGTCACATTCAGGATGTGTGTTTGGCACATTCAGAAGAGAGACTGGATTCTTGTGGATTGTGCAAGAGCAGTCTTAAGCATAAGGCATCACAACATTGAAGAATTTTTCTGACAAATGAGTTTTCTAGATATGAGGGTATCTGTTCTACAGTGTCCAGGGATATGACTAAACAATTTTGTAGAAGTACTCCATAGTTTAAGTCCCCGAAATGTTTTTCTTTTTCTTTTTTTTTGCCAGGAGCAAGAGACTAAGCTGGCACAAAACCCAACCAAACTACTTCAGCTTCATGTTTTTTCTTGCCTGCATCTTAAAGTACTTAAAAAATTCTGAGGACATATCTATTTCATGGCAATCTCATATTTGCAGACTATAGGCAGGAGGTTTAATTAGAGTTAAAAGAACATGTTGAGGCCTCCAGCCTCAGGTGATAGAGTAAAAACAGATTACAGATTCCCTCTCTCTTTCAGAATCGAAAAAAACAAAAACAAAAAATGGCTGCCAACAAGAAACTCTAGCTCCCTCCTCCCAAAAATAAATCAGCCACCAAATAAGGAAAGGATTAATAATATGGATATCAAAACAAAACACACACACACACACACACACACACACACACACACACACACACACTCTCTCTCTCACACACTGCTGGTCTAGAAAAGAGCAGATCTGGAAGCAACATAATGTAGTTCCTAACTCTGATCTCCCTCTCTGCCCCTTGAAGCCTTTTGGTGAATTAATGAAATTTTAAGACCTTATTATGGCCAGGTTTGGTGGTTCAGCCTGTAATTCCAGCGCTTTGGGAGGCCGAGGTGAGTGGATTGCCTGAGCCCGCGGGTTCGAGACCCACCTGGGCAACTTGGCGAGACCTCATCTCTACAATAAAAATCAAAAAATTATCTGGGCGTTGTAGCACGCGCCTGCAGTTCCGGCTACTTGGAAGGCTGAGGTGGAAGGCTCGCCGGAGCCCAGCAGGTTGAGGTTGCAGTGGCCGGGAGCTTGCCACTGCACTTCCGTCTGGGCAATGGAGTGAGACTCCAACTCAAAAAAAAAACAACAACAAAAAAACCCCAAACAAACCTTATTATTGCCTTCAAATCAGGAGAGAAATAATGAAATGACTATCTGAGGGTGATGCATGGCCATCGGGCAGAAGCAGGCTGCTTCTTTCTGATACCACATGTATCAGTAAAGATCCACATAGTGTATCAACTCATGAGAAAGGGGATTTTTGTTTCATTTATTCACACAGCTTATTCCCAGTGCCTAGAAAAGAACAATGCTTTGCAGAGAAGAGGGACTCACTAATAATTTGTTGAATTGTTTTAAAATCCTAGAGTGCTCCCATTCAGGATGGATATGGATCCTGATTGAAGAGAGCATTAAAATTTAGTTCAAAACTTCTAACAAATCCCAGAAAAGGGAGAGCAGAACCCAGGAGTTCAACCTTCCCTTTCTACCCCACCCTTACCGTTTCCTCAGACTGCAGTCAGGTGGGTGATATCTAATAGCAAGTTCTTAAGCCATAGAACAGGGAAAACAAGTTAGAACAAATGAAAATAGAGTCAAGGAGAAGTCCCTTACACAGGATCAGAGCAGAGAAGGTCTGGATGAAGCTGTTCAGGTATGAACAAGATGAGGGAAAAACCAATGACAAATATTCAAACATGTTAAGGCAACACTTCCAAAGAAAAATAAACAAAACCAATCAACCCTTAAAAGAAAGGAACAAGGCATTCAAAAGAATGCTAAAACTCCCACATTTTAAACAAACATCATTCTAAGAACAAAACAAAATTCCCAGAGGTGCTTTATACTATGAATCAAGTTAATTCTAACATGAACCCAGAAAAACATGAGCTCAAAGGTGATTAGAGAGAACCACAGGGAGGTTACAGAACTAAGGACATTGAGTGCTATGGAATGAATTTAAAATGGTAACAAAGCAAGGAACAAAATAAACATGGCTGCAATTAAAATGACTGACCTAGAAGAATGTCTTGTAAATATAAGAGTACCAAAGGAATTAGAAGATAATAGATTGGAGTTCAAAAGCACTTCTTGGGAGGAAAATTGATATCCCTGAAGAAGAGGATCTACTAAACGGAACAGGAAAAGTATTCACAAACATAGAACAAGGAAATTTCACTAAAGAGAAAAAAAAAATCACATCTACAGATTTAAAGAGTATATCATGTTCTAAGAAATATTGATAACAGAATGCTTAAGACTACAAGCATATCTGAAATTCAAAAATAAAGACATTCCTCTGGCATTTGAGGAGAAAAAAAGTCACATCTGCAGGAGCAGAAAGTAGAGTGACTTCAAATGTCTCCACAAGAACATCCAAGGTAAGAGCAATATGTAATCATATACCAACCAACATGTCAAGACAGACATTTCATCACGGAAGAATTTCAGTCAAAGATGACATGTCATTGGGTCTTGTGAATTCTGGCCACAATGATCAGGCAATCGTGGTGCTAGCATTTTCCAAAGTATGTCCTTTGGACTCCATTCCTGTGAGGGGGTGTCCATATAAAAGGGAACTGTGGTCAAGCATTATAGAAGCCTAGACCATCTGCCTGTCGCAGTGGCTCACGTCTGTAATCCCAGAGGTGGAGAAGAAAGGATTGTCTGAGCTCAGCCTGAGCAACATGGCAAGACATTGGCTCTACAATAAATAAAAAAATCAGCCGAGTGTGGTGGCACACGCCTGCAGTCCCCACTATTTGTAATGCTGAGGTGGAAGGATCACCTGAGCTCAGCAGGTCGAGGCTGCGGTGGCCATGAGTGTGCCACTGCATTCCAGCCTGGGAGACAGAGTGAGACTCCAACTAAAAAAAAAAAAAAATCCCATTTTAGACATTTATAAAACACATCAGCATATAAAAGACTCCAAGACATTAAAGAAGCCTGATTTTTAAAAAATTATTTAACTCAAGATTTTCCTTGAAATGAATTTTAGTCCCCAGAGCACCTGTTAACATCTTGTTGAAAAGTGGCAGATCTCATTTGGAGAAAGTTTGATCTATAACAACGAAGGGGGAAAAGAGTGAATGGTTAAAATAGTAATTCATCAAAAAACAATTCATATTTATTTGTCTACTTTCTCCCCAAAGACAGCAATGGAATTTTATTATTTATTCATTCATTCATTGCAAAGCAATAAAATCTTAAAGTCTCGTTTGAGGAACAAAAAAGAGAAGTGGCGGTTGTAGGACCACTTTGGAAATAAGTTTCCTCCCAAAGCAGGCATTTCACATCTTTAAGCACAACTCAATTTCAAATTTGCTTTGTTTAGAGGAAGGCACCTTTGAAGGCTATGTTTCCACCATGAACTCTGGAAGTGGCAGGACTTTAGCTCAGTACGAAATGAGAGAAATTCTAGAAATTTCTGAATACTGAAACGGAACACTGCTTTTCTTCCTTAGGGAACCAGGAACAATGAAACTAAGAAGGCAAAGGAGTAAAAATGTCTTCTGTTCCAGAAGAAAGGCAATGCCACCACTACTGTACTTTGTAATACCTTTCTCTGCTTCTCAGCATTTCTCCAATTTACATAATAATGGTTTACAACAGTGTGCACTGCCTTCTAATTAGATGACAAACCACTGCTTCAGAATGGCGGAGGGGGCTTGCTGTCTACTCACATCATGTCTCTCTTAGGACATTTTGCACTGGAAAAAGTATTTTAATTCCACATGGACTTGTCTCTATTTCCCTCCTTTCCTGTCAGACTATAGAAGTGTGGCAGGCATGTGAAATGAAAAAAAAAAGCAGGAGGAACTTTCCCTTTCAGAAAGTGTTATATTTGTCTGTCCGTCTAAGATACTGCCTGGAAGCTGACTGAGGTGAGAGCATGGAATGAAGAGGCACTGACTTCCGGGAAGGCCAAAAGGATTTCAAGTAGAGAGGGGAGGGACCCATTGACTGGAAGTCATCTTAGTATGAGATGCACCAATTTCCAGGACGTGCTGCCCTCTTCAGGATTTTTAAGGAAAAACTTAGCACTTAAAATTGGCTAAACATGTAAGTCTAACTATACCAACGTGCTGAGGCTGTGAGCATTTGGAAAGCTCACATACTTGAGGTGTTATTTGGTGATGTCTAGGAAAGCCAAGGATGTGCATACCCTACATCCCAGTCATTCCACTCTTCTATAAATACCCAAGATAAACTTGCCCACATTTGCATAAGGAGACACACGTAGCAATGCTCTTTGTTGCACTGTCTGCGACAGCAAGAAATTAAAAACAGTCCAAATATCCACCAACAGATCAACTAGGTTATTGATCCACCACCAGGGAAGGCTATATAGCAATCAAAAGTAACAAGGTTCCATTAATCCACACAGAGACATCATAAGAATAAAACATGTTCTGGAAGCAAAGCCTCAATCCCTCAACCAACTCATCTTTGACGAAGACTCTATCAACAACCACTGGGGAGAGGAGAACCGATTCAGTAAATGGTGCTGAGAAAACTGGCTGACCACATGCAGAAGATTGAAATGGGACCCCTACCTATCACCATATACAACAATTAACTCTAAATGGATCAAAGACCTAAATGTAAAACCTCAAACTATAAGAATCTTAGTAAATGCAGGACACACCCTTATGGAAATTGGAACTGGCAACCAATTCCTATTCAGAACCCTAAAGGCCAATACCTTAAGAAATAAGATAAAGTGGGACCTTATCAAACTACCGAGCTTCTGCAAAGCAAAAGAAACCATTAAGAGAGCAGGGAGACAGCCCACAGAGTGGGAAAAAATATTTGCCAACTGTGTATCTGACAAAGGCATAACATCTAGGATCTACAAGGAACTCAAATGCGCCGATAGGAAAAAAACAAATAGCCTCTTTAAAAAGTGGACAAAAGACATGAATAGACACTTCTCAGAAGAGGATATACGGGCAGCCAACAGACACACGAAAAAGTGCTCAGCTTCACTCATTATCAGAGAAATGCAAATCAAAACCCCACTGAGTTACCACCTAACCCCAGTAAGAACGGCCATCATTAATAAAACAAATAACAACGGATGCTGGCAAGGATGTGGAGAAAAAGGAATGCTTCTACACTGCTGTTGGGAATGCAAACTAGTGCAACCTCTCTGGAAGACAATTTGACAATTTCTGAAAGAGCTAAAAATTGACCTTCCATATGACCCAGCAATTCCCCTATTGGGAATATACCCAGAGAAACTCAAATCATTCTACAAAAAGATACCTGCACACGTAAGTTTGTTGCAGCTCTATTCACAATAGCAAAAACATGGAACCAATCATGTTGCCCATTGAAGCTGGACTGGATAAAGAAAATGTGGTACATATACACAATGAAAAATTTTTTTTTTTTTTTGAGTTGGAATCTTACTCTGTCACTCAGACTGAAGTGCAGTGGCCACTCCCGGCCACTGCAGTCTCGACCTGCTAGGCTCCGGTGATCCTTCTGCCTCAGCCTTCCAAGTAGCTGGAACTACAGGCATGCGCTACCATGCCCGGCTAATTTTTTTTTGATTTTACTGTAGAGATGAGGTCTCATCAAGTTGCCCAGGCGGGTCTCGAACCCGTGGGCTCAGGCAATCCACTCACCTCGGTCTCCCAAAGTGCTAGGATTACAGGCTGAGCCACCGAGCCCGGCTCACAATGGAATATTATGCAGCCATAAAGAAGGAAAAATATATGAACTTCACAGCAACTTGGATGAATTTGGAGTCGAGCATACTTACTGATCTATCACAGAAACAAAGAACAGAGTACCATATGTTCTCATTCATAAGCAGACCTTGAACAATTATAATACTATAAGAAAGTGTTTGGCAGTAATGGGAAACTGTCAGGGGTGGGATGGAGTGGGATTGGCAGTTGAGGGAAACTGCTAGGGAAGGGAGGGGCATACTTCATCAACAAGGGTACCTGTATAATCAATGTTTGTATACCTAACCCTGAATTGTACCCCACATCTTTATAATAATAATAATAAAGAATAAAACATGGAAAGGCAAGTTGCAGAACATATAATATACAGTTTATATAAAGTTTGAAACACAAAATATATAGATGTTCACTTTTGAAGCACCTTTAGAGGACTTCAAGCATCCAATAAAGGTGTTACTCTCTATCAATGCTTGTCAACTCTGGCTTCACATTATAATCCCCTGAGGAGTGTTTTTTTGTTTTGTCTTTTGTTTTTTGAGACAGAGACTCACTTTGTTGCCTAGGCTGGTGAACAGTGGCATGATCATAGCTCACTGCAGCCTCCAACTCCTGCATCTCAGCCTCCCAATTAGCCGGGACTACAGATGTATTAGTCCCACTGTACCTTGTTAATTAAAAAAAAATTTTTTAAGTAGAGATTGGGGAGCAGAGTCTTGTTATATTTCCCAGGCTGGTCTCAAACTCCTAGGCTCAAGCAATCCTTCTGCCTTTGCCTCTCAAAGTGTTGGGATTACAGGCAAAAGCTACCACACCTGGTCTTCACCTGAGGGTTTTCTTTTTATTTTTAAACTATTGATCCCTTGCCTCCAGAGATTCTGAATTAGTTGGTCTGAGGTGGGGCCTCATATGTTCATATTTTATAAATATCACTTCCCAGGTAATTCTAACGTGCATTCGGCATTGAGAACCACTGTGCCCCCTACGTTGTCTCTGAGGCCCTGATATGCCACTGACCGTGTTTCAGGGCCGTTGATTACCGTGGTGGGTACAGAGACTGCTGGCCCTTCTTGTGGTTGTGATATGATGGAGAAACCTTGGGCAGATGTTTATCTCAGACCTGTAGCCATTTTTAGGGTGCCCCTTCTTGCCCAGACTCTCTGCTGGAGATTACCCATGTGCCTTGGCTCTCTCTTCATTCTTTTGCGCAAGACCAGGTGTTCTGCAAGCAGGCTGGCTGTGCTGTGCAGTGGGGGTGGTGAAGTCATCCGGAGGCCACAGTGATAATTGGTTGTACTATCTAACAGGTCTGGCTCTTCAAACTCTTAGCCAACCTTTAGACTTCCATTTGCGTTAAAATAATTATAAGTTAGGTAGTTCTAAGCCTCCTCTCCACCAAAACCCCTTTGAAAATATTGGTAATAACATTAAAAACAACTATACATGAATTTGAGAGCTAAGTATTGTTTAATCGTCAATCCAGCAGACATCTTCTCTTACTAATAAATTGTCAGATGGTCATTCAGGCACTGACTGAAACATTTTTGCTCATGTCTGTTCAATGTACTTTTATGAAACGTCTATGTATTTGGGCCCAATGTTAGTGCTGGGACTACAAGGAAACAGCAGTCACTGTTCCAGCCCTTGACGATCCCCAGGTGGTTAGAGAGACAGAAACATAATCAAGTAGTGAAACAGGGTATGAGACAGATGGGAGGATCTGTGCTTATTCTATACCCAAGTTACATACAAGAAAGAGGAAGCTTATGCAGGTCAGCTTTGCGGGGGAGATTTTCACAGAGGGAGCATCGACGGAGTCATGTTGTAGAACTTCATCCTCAATTTGTGTTCCCAGTATTACCTGGAAACTTGTTAAAAATGTGGAACCCTACAGAAGCAGAATCTTAATTTGACAAGATTCCCCAGGAAATTCATGCATATAAGGAGGCCCCAGAAGCACAACCTCAGAGGTTTTCCAGGGTGAAGAGGGAGGTGGGAGCAGGGCGATGGAGTGACGACCGTCCAAGGAGAGCACTGACACGCACGGAAGCTTCCCTGTGTGAACTGGCATAGTGTTGAGTGCAGGGTAACTGAGGAACAAGTGATGCCCTTTGGAGAGGCAGGCCTGGGCCTAGTCATGAAGGGGCTTGCAGAGCATTCTAAGGAATTTGGATTTCATCCTGAAGGCAGTGAGAAGCTAATTAAAACCAGTTAAAGCCTTTAGACAGGAAAGTGGCATAATGAGATTCTTGATTTAGGGAGATACCATTGGTAGTCATGCGGAGGATAGAATGAAGAAGGTCAAGGTAGGCACCAAGGGGGCTGGGCTTCAGAGGCTGTTGCTGTCACTAGACAAGGGGTGAGGGTTCAAACCCATGGGAAAGAAGCAAGAGGTGGCAATGGGAGAGAGATTTTGGAGGGATGAGTCACACCACATATTAATACGTGCCAATTCACATTTCCTTTAAAATCCTTTTATGAGTACTTTATATGTCCTTGGAAGAAGAAGCATCAGCTGACCAATCAACAAATAAAACCCAAACTCTCAAATACCTAATCTAAATAAAAGTAAAATTTAAGGAAATATGATTAGGAGAAAGACACAGGTTCAGTGATGAAACGTAAAAGACGGAAAGAATAATGAAAATGTTCATTGTTGAATTGCTTTTGACTGCCTCAAATTGTCAGAGGCACTTTTGATGACTGACAATTGATGCATGCATTGCAATTTAGGTTAAGTGAAAAATATATCACTGTTGGTTTTCATAAGAAGCTTGAAGGACAGAAGGCAGAAGGAATACACACATACATACATGTATATATATATGTATATTAGGATTTTTGTTGTATTTTTTGCTACTTATGGCTATGTAGGGTTTCAAATATAGTTTTCTTACTAACCAAAAAAGAAACTATTCCCTTTACATTTCATTCATTTTCAAGAGCATATTGTACCCTTCATGCCTTCTTTCTTTATCAGTAGCACATAACAGAATTTATTAGTCCCAAACTTTTCTTTCAGAGCAGAAATGAATTTCAAATAGTTTGCTGTTTGAAATATTAACATGAGTGATTATCTTTTACTCACTCTTTTAGCAAAAAAAATTGGATCCAGTCTTTTTCTTTCATTTTTAGATTTTAATCAATAACATAAATTATGTATGAGAAGGCTTAGTGCTATATTATTAGCTGAGTTTTTACAAGATATTTGACAAAACCTGAAATTGAATTACCAATGCTTTGGTACTAATTTTTCTATCAGTCATATTTTGTGTATCTTTGAAAAAATAGTGATCATTTGTTACTTTACTATAAAAATATTAATGGCTGGGTGAGGTGGCTCAGTCTGTAATCCCAGCACATTGGGAGGCCGAGGTGAGAGGATTGCCTGAGCCTGGGGGTTTGAGATCAGCCTGGGCAACTTGGTGAGACCTCGTCTCTACAATAAATCACAAAAACTAGCTGGGCATGGTGGCATGCATCTGTAGTTACAGCTACTTGAAAGGCTGAGGCGGAAGAAGCGCCTGAGCCCAGCAGGTCGAGGCTGCAGTGGCTGTGAGAATGCCACCGCACTCCAGCCTGGGCGACAAAGAGTGAGACTCCAACTCAAAAAAAAAAAAAATTAATATAGCCGGGCATGGTGTCTCAAGCCTGTAATCCCAGCACTTTGGGAGGCCAAGGTGAGATAATTGCCTGAGCTCAGGGGTTTGAGACCAGCCTGGGCAACATGGTGAGACCTCATCTCTACAGTAAATAAAAAAATTAGCCAAGCGTGGTAGTGCATGCCTGTACTTCCAGCTACTTGGAAGGCTCAAGTGGAAGGATTGCCTGAGTCCAGTAGGTCGACGCTGTGGTGGCTGTGAGCGTGCCACTTGCACTCCAGCCTGGGTGACAGAGTGAGACTCCCACTCAAAAAAAAAATTAATATAAATCTAAACTCTATTTAGGAGAGGATTTATACATAAACATATTGAACTATTAATGAAGATGAGGTTGTATGCTTCTGACAAGCACTTGAACATGAGATGAAAATAGCAAAGGAGCTCCACTTCTTATTTTTGCCATCCAACTTTGCTGCCATCTCCTCCCCAGGGGACTTTCAGACAATTATCCACCATACGTTTTGTTTCGTGAATCCTAAGTGGTCATGTGACTGTCACACAGTTCTTTATTTGATTTTGTGAACTTATCTCTCTACGTTGTTTCTTTCTGTTTGCTTTCCCATGGGCAACTCACACTTGGCCTTCATGGCTCCCTCTCTCTTACGGTTTACTTCTCAAATAGAGTTTTCCTTGGGTTTGAGATGGCAATCCTTCGATAGCAATTTACATTCCCAAAAGCTAAGACAAAAATGATTCTTAGTGTAGATGAGGCTATGCCACTCCACAGTAACTGCATTACTAATGTAAACTGCTTTGAGCCATCAAAAGCTCAAAGAAAGCTGAACTTGAGACTTAAGTTAGCAGAACTAGTTCTGCGGCAGCATAGCTTAGCACTTTCTACAAAAAAAATCCTTAAAAATTGAGACCCGCCTGGGCAACTTGGTGAGACCTCATCTCTACAATAAATTAAAAAAATCAGCCAGGCGTGGTAGTGTGTGCCTGTAATTCCGGCTACTTGGAAGGCTGAGGCGGAAGGATCGCCGGAACCCAGTAGGTCGAGGCTGCAGAGGCCAGGAGCGGCGGCCACTGTACTCCAGTCTGGGCAACAGAGTGAGGCTCCAACTCAAAAAAAAAAAAAAAATCCTTAAAAAAAGGTATCACTTATATTGAATGTGAATTTCAATAAAGGGTCAGGAGAGCAATTTGGCAGCATCTATCAATATTTAAAATGCACATTCTCTTTCACTCCAACTCTACTTATAGGGATTTATGTTGTAGTTTTCCTTGCCTAAGTGTATATTATGTACAAAGAGATTCAAAATAGCATTGTTATGACAGCAAAAACTTTACATGCAATCTACATGTCTACTATTGGAGAATGAACAAGAAATTATGGCTCATCCACTCAGTAGAATAGTGTGATACTGTTTATGTGCTGTTGTACAAAAATGTTTACATGGTAAAGAAAAGGAATTTCTTGGTGGGGTTTTAGTGTCCCTACTTTCCAGTATCCCCTTTTCTTTGTTATGAACAATTGATATTCTATTTCATATAAATGTTTTGCAGCAAAGCTTCAAGACCCTCTTTCTAACCAGATTGCCCTCGTCAAGTCCCTCATACATTGCATATTATGGCGTTATCACTATAGCAGTTACATGAAAAAGGAAAATAGTATGATCATACTTATATAAAATACAAATCTATGAATATATCTGCATGAATATTTCTGAAAGAATGCTCGCGCAGTGTCTGAGCAGTGTTGTCTCTAAATGGGAGGGCTGGGGGCAGGGGTGGAGACAGAAACTTTATACTTCTGGTCTGTTTCTACTTTTTTATCATAAATGAATATTACTTGTATAATTAAAAAATAATTTTAAACAAACAAGCAAATGATTTTACATAAACAAGTAAACACAATGGAAAAAAATATAAAGGGATTGTTATCGAAGTCCTCTGGGCACAGGTACCCTGACAAGACCCTGCAAAAATAATATAGGTACCTGTTTTTTTTGTGGTGAGCTATGAGAACAGAGATTTGTGTTTTTGCCTGTCAAGGTATACCTAGTGGAGAAATGGTTTCCTGAGTCCTATTGCCACTTAATTATTGAGGACCTTATGCCTTACATCTGGCAGGGGCAACAAATATCACCTTCCCCCAGGAGCCTGTTGAGATTCTTGTGGCCCTCATTGGTCTCTGCCTTCTTTTCACTTCGGCAAAAAAATTCATTGCTTTAGAGTTGGTGCCTTTCTGCCCTTCATATATATTAAATGTATTCCTTTTATCTCCAGGCAGTTAATGGCAACAGAGAGGCTTTCAACTCGAATTACAGCTGCTTCCATCATAGTGTTTCCTTTGTTACCCTGGAGATCTGCTGATAAGGAACACTTAACTTCTTTACCAAGATTGCAGGTATAGAACTTCTTTGTGCAGTAAAGGGAGGGGATTACACAGAGCATGCCAAATTGCATAGAATGGGACATTCCTGGATGGTAGCTGCAGCTCTCCTGGGAGATCCATGCTTCAGGACAAAGTCCCAACTCCTTAGCATGCCACACAAGTATCTATATGTGTCCCTACCCTGCCAACACACACACTCAGAATCCTTATCTGCTGCCACTTCCTGATACACACCCATACACCAGCTTCACCAAATTACTCGTCTCCTGGTATGCACAATGCATTCTTATATCCCAGCAATTTGTCAACTGTGGTTCAGTTACATTCAGGATGCAATTAACCCATATTCATTTTCTCCTTCTTTTGCATTTTGATTTAATGATGCTTGACTCTAAATAGCTTCTCCCATAGAGGGAGGAAAATAGACTTCAGCAAGACAACTGAAGGAGAGGCAAACTCCAATGAGGTTTTAAAATTCTGTGGGTTTATAGTGCTCGTTGTTATTGCCTACTAAATTTTCATTGGAGTGTTCTCCAGATGTGTCACTGTACAAGGCCCGGCCTAAATTGTAAACACAAATGCATAGTTGGCTTCCTTACATATATGGAAGAGTACTGTTAGGCTTACAGAGAAAAAGAGATAGTTGTGGTTCAAAATTTAATTTTTGGTCTTGCTGGTGGAAGATGAAGTTTATTTTATTCTTCCTAATCTTGTTTGTATCTTACTATTTAGGCATGCAGTTATATAAAGTTTTGTCCTTATAGTCTAATTGAAAATTATTCTATAGTCTTTAAAGTCTCTTATAGATTAACTCTTGACTTACTACATAACTTTTGGGTATGAGGAAAGTTTTAAAAATTTGCAGAGACTTAACTATCCCACAGTCATTGATACAACACAGAAGCAAGAAAATATATCAATCCCATTCACATATAGTATGTGGCTAAGGTATTTGAAATTCTCTCAAACATCAGGAAATGACACAAATAGCTGTTTGACTGGCATGTTGTGACTGGCTACTTACTGTACTTGACCTTGGTTTTGAGGCACATCATCAGATATTTAAAGGCACAGAATTGTTTTCAACGCAGGTACAAATTTAGGTGCACAATATCCTATTTTGTATAAAAGTAGTTGAGCAGACAGAGCTTATGGTTTACTGACTACTGGAATTAAATTTGAGCCCCTTGGAATAGGTTTACTTGCCACTTTGCTGAGACAAGAGCTTGACAGTCAACTCAAGGGAATAGCTGTACTGGGAGAAAACCCATAAATCACATGTGAAGCAATGTCCTTCAAGTTCAAAACAACATGAGCCAAGATTGTGGTGTCTTCCTTTTTAAACAATGGAGAAAAATATTTGGGTGCCTTCCTGGAAGTGGTCAGGTGCCAGCTTTATTGACTGCCTCTTGAAATGGAAGGATAACCTCTCCCTTTCTGTTGCCATTCATGAGTCAGCATACCTGACTTATCTGCAGAACCAGAGACTTGCTCCTTTCTGTCTGAAGTCAGTACTTCCAAATTTGAGCCCACAAGCCTCTTTCTCTCCTGTCATACCTTTCCCCAATAATAAAGAAGGCTAAGTGTAACAGCAAGGGTAATGTTCAATTTCAGTAGTAATCAAAGACATACTGAAAACACGACCAACGTTTTGATGTATCAAATTTTAACAAAAATTATTATTGCTCATTGCTGGTCAAAGGGTACAGGCATATATACTCAGATGGGAGGGTAACAATGTAAAATGTTTTTTTTTTTTCTGGAGCAGCATTGGCATATTAAAGCCTTAAGATAAAAATTTTTTAAAATCAGAAAAACTACCTTCTAAGGAAGGCTATTGAAGATATGTCACAATTTAGTCACAAAGATGTTAATTGCAGAGCAGCTTATAATACAGAAAAACTTGAAATAACTAAAATTCTTAACAATAGGACCTTGGCTAAATAAATTATGAGATGATAGTATCGTGAAATGATCTGCAGCAATTTAAAACAACGTGAAAAGATTACTGGTGCAGAAAAATGGCCTCAATATTGTGTTGCTTAAAAAAAGCAATTTAGTTGGGCTTGGTGGCTCAGCCTGTAATCCCCAGCATTTTGGGAGGCTGAGGTGAGTGGATTGCCTGAGCCCACGGGTTCGAGACGCGCCTGGGCAACTTGGCGGGACCTCATCTCTACAATAAATCAAAAATTAGCCGGGTGTGGTAGTACGCTCCTGTAGTTCCAGCTACTTGGAAGGCTGAGGCGGAAGGATCGCTGGAGCCCAGCAGGTCGAGGCTGTGGTGGCTGGGAGCGGCCACCTCACTCCAGTCTGAGTGACAGAGTGAGACTCCAACTCAAAAAAAAGCAATTTAAAAACAATGTGTTTTGTATGTTCTAATTTTATTAAGGAAAGTATGTAGATTCCCATGAGGACATGAAAAAAGACCTGGAAATATGTACCAAAAAAATCAACTCCACTTATTTCTGGTTGGTAAATGCTATGGTTGTTTAAATTTTTTTCCTAACTACCTGCATTTAAAATTTTTAATTATATATGTATATTTACCTTAGTGAAACAAACAAGCTTCTGATTTCAATAAATAGATATGAGAATGCATGGCAAGCTAAGTCACTGCATGACTTGACAATGATAGCAAGCCAAGGAGCCAGTGAACCTGATTATGACAGAGACTAGGTGTTGCCTACTCTAATATGCATGTGTTCACCCCTTTTCTTTAGTTTTAGCACCCCATGTTTTAGTTGGGCACATTGCCACCAAGAATAAAATACTATATTTCCAGTTTTCCTTGTGGGGCCCAGACTAGATTCTGGCTATTGAGGTGTGAGATTTTCTGTAAAGGGCATGGATTCACACTTATTTTTCTCTTATTGACTGGAGCTCCAGTGGCCACACAGGTCCCTGACATGAAAGGCACATGCTGAACATTATAAAAACCATTCTGGTGGGAGAGGAAGATGGTGGCCTAGGTTCCTTGTGATAAATGGATTACCCATGTCAGCTTTGGACTACTTACCTTCACAGTATTTCATAGTCTAGAGACACAGATTTCTATTTCATAGATCACTGTTATTCTGAGGTTTTCTTTTTCTTTTTTTTGAGTTGGAGTCTCACTTTGTCACCCAGGCTGGATCACAGCCTCGACCTGCTGGGCTCAGGCGCTTCTTCTGCCTCAGCCTTCCAAGTAGCTGAAACTACAGGCGCTCGCTACTGCACCTGGCTAATTTTTTGATTTATTGTAGAGATGAAGTCTTGCCATCTTGCCCAGACTGGTCTAGATCCCCTGGACTCAGGGAATGCCCTTGCCCTGGCCTCCCAAAGTGCTGGAATTACAGGCTTGAGCCACTGCGCCCTGCCTGAGGTTTTCAATTATTATTCAAAACCTGGGCTTACCTAATCTGACTAATTCTGTTTGTGTTTGGTTGTTGCTGGCTAATCAGAACCCTTTACTGAAGGACTTCTTAAAATAAGTTGTCCAGAAAAAGAAAATATTTGGAGAATTATAAGAACTATCCTTTCATGTGTATCTACACTAGCATGTTGAATTTCTGGTATTTCTAGATGATCTCTCATTAGTGATTTTTATTTTTAAATGCAGCAGCGAATAAACCTATGTAGATATGACCTCAAATGTTGATGCATCCAATTTGGAGACCATAGTTGCCAAAGGTAATTCTAAATTATATAAAACTAATACATTAAATGGATGTGAATAAATTTTTATCCCAGTGCAAATGTAGCTTATTAAAGTACAGAGGCCTTTAGAGAAAAGAAGCCCATTACTAAAGTAAAGTTCTTTATCAGGGAATGCATTGTTTAAAGAATTTTTACCAAATGAATATTTCTGTGGATGACTTTATGACTTGGAAGAAAAATTGTATCGAGCTCTAAAACAATCAATACACAGATAGGATATTAAAGTATTTCTTTAGCATTGGTTCATAGTGCTACAAAATTAAGACAAATTTGTACCTGTGAATATATAATATGATCTATTACTCTCTTCTAAGGACATAAAACTTATTCACTCAGTTTTCATCATTATGTGGCTAATTTGCAGGCTGTGTGATGGAGGCTTCAAGGAGTTAGACCTTGAAGATGATGATGAAAATTTTAACATTGCCTCTAAAAACACTCAAGCATTTCCAAATAATTTGTAAATGGTCATGAAGATATGGGCATTAAAAGAACACAGTATTAATTCCTCCCACCTTCCCAACTCTAAGACTTTATTAGAAGTGAAAGTGACCAGAGTAAGAAAAGGAAAAACAGTTTTTTTAGAGTGCTTTTTTCTTTCTTTCATTTTTCTCTTTATCAATGCGAATGTTCATGTTTTCATCTCTGTAGGATTCTGTCCTCACAGCATTCCACAGGCGCAGAGAAACTCGCTGGAACTCATACAACATCCTCTCCTGCTTCCATATTAGGAATCAAAATGTGTGGCAGAAACCCACTGCCAAGTCGAGATAATCAACAGGGAATGTCTATGCCTTCAAGCCAAATGAGTGCAGAGAAATGATCAAGCAGAAAAATAAATAATAAAACTGAGGACTGGCTTTAGATTATGGTCTTGTTATGTATCCCACTCTCTAATAAGGCGATGTTTGAAATTTCTATACCTCTTGGCCATTCAGGTATAAGAACCTAATAAAGTCTAATTTTATTAAGGATGAAACTCACTGTAGGCCACAAATAAAATGAAGTAATAGATCTTTGCATTATTAACGACATCAAAAAATTTGTGTGGTTCCATGCCTCATAAATCTACCATAATACCAGATTGATCTGCAATACTTTAAATTTTAGGTATTTTTCCCCCCAGCTTTTGAAAAGGATCTGTGAGTGTATGGATCCTTTACTAGAAAACTTTCTGATCACATTGTTTTTGCTTCAAGTGAAATTAGTTAAGATTAATAATATTTTCCTTTTTTATACATGGCACTTGATCCATCACATACTTGGCTAGAAATAAATTTTTAATTAATATGTGCATCAAATTAATAGATGTTTCAAACCACAACACATTGGTTCTGGAATCAAAGAAAGGAACAGGATGAGGATTATATGGTGAAGGGATGAGCAATTACCTAGTAGATTAAACAGATCACTGTGGAACTAACTGCTTGCTTTCTTAAGATGGTAATGATTGCACCTTAGAATGTAATGCAGGAACGATGGGCAATTTGACCTTGCTGCCACATTTCTTGAGTTTTAAAGGAGGCAGAGGTAAGAAATGAGGAGATCAGAGAACAGAAGGTTTCATAAATCATACAGCAGATGACAGGAGCATGGGTAAATGTGTAATTGTAGATTCAGGATAAAGCCAAGAATTTAGAGCTATTAATCAAGTAATTTGTGTGCTGTAACTCTTTGTGAAATTATAATTATTAGAGAAATAATAGACTTACGGTCAAACTGCTTCTGGCCATATTACTTGGACCAAAGCGGGGAAAAAAAAAGAAAAGAAAAAATGCGGTCTAGGAAATTTCAGGACAAATTCAGAGAAATGGTCTAAAACCAACCAAAATGCCTTCCTTGTATTTATATAACATGCCATAGTTTACAAAGTAAGTTTTTCTGGCTATCATCTTATTTGATTCTTTTTCAAGTCTGTGAGGAAGACTTCCTTATCCTAATCCACATGAGGGCATAGGCTTAATCAACTCTTTAAATAACTTGCTCAAAGTTTCAGCAATAATGTGCCCTGAATCAAATCCTTGCTTTTTCCAATATACCCACTAATGCAGATAAACAGCTATTGAATAGGTTTCTCTGTTTATTTATTTTCTTGAGCCTTTCCTTTGCAGTGAGGCTTAGGAACAGCTCCCCACCTTGTTCACTTGGCTGTTCAGTCTTCAATTTGAGCAAATTCTAGATCTTTAATAGTTGCAAGACTACAAGGAACCTTGGGCATATGATTCTCCCACTATGATGGCTTTGGTGAGGCAAAACTACAGCCCATAATTGACAATCAACTGATGGGAAATGCACTCGGTTAGGACTGAGAAAGGGGTGCCCAAATCCTTGGTCACTACTGCCATCTTCTGTTTGACTTTAAATTCAGGTGCACTACCCAGGACAAACTGATTCTGAGTGAGAGTTAGGAATATTCCCCATGCACTTGAAGTTCTCCATTCAAACTGTTCTGAAAGCAACATCTTTTGGTGGTGGTCAGTGTTAGAAGACACTTTGGACAAGATTAAAACTACTTTTTGCAGGAGGAGGGACCTGGGAAGAAGAGGTCACAGTAATATAGAGATGTGGTCAGTGATGGAAGAAGATAGCAGTGTGTTTCTACTCTCTGTATACTAGAGGAAGACAACCATGGCCGCTCTGAAACTAAAATCTTCTCTGTTTGGTCTATGTACAAGAGAACTAGTTGCAAGGGCCATAGAAAGTCAGATGACAGTGCCATCCAAGGAGCTTTGCTGTGCCTCAGAATCATAGACTCTGTGCTGTGATACATCATTGCATCTACAAGGGAGGTCAAGAATTGGGAAGTGGTGGTACACATGGAAGATCAGAACTCCTGAGAACTTAGTATTTGCATTTTTGAGAATGTGACCATCAGAACCATCCCAGTGGTATGGCAAATAGACAACTATTCCAAACTTTTCTTTACTCTATGGTTTCCCAGTGAATGGTTGGCAAGCAACTCTAGAGGGTAGCTAGGCCACCGAGTTGTGCATGGGGAAGTGGGACAGAAGTGGTTTCACCACCACCTGGTGCTAAATAGTCATAGCAGGTGACAGCATCCTATCTCTCTCATAAGCAAGACCCTTACTATATATGTGTATGGTATCTTTTCTTCTTAAAACCGTAAGATACATCTTTTCTTCTTAAAACCATAAGAGCCTATTCTTATGAACCTGTTTGGTTTCCTTTCAAGATAGTTCCTTGGGCTAAATTTAAGCCTGTTTCACTCAAATATTAGTGGGAGACATACAAAGAGCATGATTAGTCACAAGTAACAAATCACCCCAGGGGGAATTCCAGTGATAAACCCAGAGACAAGAGTGAGTCATGGAGGAATAAAACAGAATAAAAATTACTAGACTGTTTGTCAGGACCTGTGCTAATCACTGTTGTATGTCATCTTGTTTAATATTGTTATCCTCCTTTAACAAACGGAGAAACTGAGGCTCAGGACCACTAAGTAACTCATCCAGGGTCATATAGACAAATAATGTCAGAATTTGAATTATGATTGTCTTTATGATTTCCAAAGCAGGGCAGTTAGTCTCTACACTAGATAATAATGGCTATAGTAATAAAAAGAACTGACATTCCAAGAGTGCTGACATGCGCCAGGCACTTTTCAAACACTTTAAAATATTAACTTTCTTCTTCATCACAATTCTGTGAGGTAGGTACAATTGTGATCAGCATTTTATAGAAACATGCAAAGAGTGTAAGTATATCCCAATGTTACACTGTTAATAAGTGGCAGCACTATGACTCAAACCCAGATTGTCTGAATCTGGAGCCTGTGCTAATTCATGATAAGTATCAGAAGCAGTAAACTAAGTCAGAGATCAAAGTTAGTGACACAACTGGTGGTGCTTGCAACTCAGTTTTCTGTTACTGTCTAATGTAAACAGGACATGAAAATGTAGCATGAGAGTAGTGATAGCACTGGATCTAGTTGTAGGTTTATCTCTTGATTCTCTTCAGACTCTTTTGAGCTAAGTTCAGCCTCATTTGTGCTGCCACTAATTTGGGCATGTGGTCAACTTAAATAGCAAAATCTTTGGACGTTTCATGAAATTACAGAATAAGTGGAAATCAGGGCACGTGAGATAACACTGACAAAGATAAATGTAGACAGACATTGTGGTCTGTAGACAGAGATGTGTCTATGTTAGAACTGTAGGATTTAAAAAAAAAAATTCCTGTCTTAGTTTTTAGACTTTTTCTCAGGGGCTAAGGACCTATAAAATGTAACCATTAACAATTCAGAGGTACCTAAAGCCTTCACCTAGACCTTTATGTTCATATTCCAGAATTATATCAACAATGCTCTACCTGGTCCTATAACCCTTTCTCCTCTTTTAGTGCCATATTAATTGTTCTAAACCATTACTTTCCTATGTCACACTTGTACTTAAGAGCTAAAAATGATGATCTTGTTTCTCTATTTCTTTCAGATAAAAGTAACCCTTCGACTCTCCAGCTATTGTGATCCAAGGGAGAAACATTTTGGAGAAAACTTTTGCTTTACTGATAAAGGGGAAAAACCTAGCTTGGACAGCCCTTGCTTTCAATTTCATCATGAGGGGACAAGTATGGGAATGGAACATACTAAGGACAGAGGAGCGCAAAGGACAGAGAAATCTTGGGTCTTTGCTGGCATCAAACCAGTGCCTGCATTCTGACTTCTTGTTATGTGAAAAAATAATTCCTAAGTTGCTTACACTATTGTTTGCAGTTGGGTTTTCTGTTACTTGCAGCCCAATGCATTTTTTAACTGAAATATAAACATAAGGTATATATCCCCTGCTGTAAAGACTTGAGGGCAGATGTCTGTAGAGTGCTTGTGGTTAGGAGTTTGTCAAACTTCAGTATAACTCTTGGGATATAGCAAAGGATCATAAAATGCTTGTTTGATGAATCTATTTTTTTATTCACCACAGCTGAGAAGCCTATGAAATTCTGGTTAAAATAATCAATATTTAAATTATGAGCCTTTGATTAAGAAGGCATCCACTGAAAAATCTAACAAGAACTCTAGGGAATATTTATTTCTCCCTGTTTGGAATTAAAAATTCTTATAAAAACTTTTAATTCTGTGAAATTCTATGATTTAAATAAGTGCTAAGATTGCACAAAAGCATGCAGAGGCTTTGCAGATTTCATTTGATCAGGAAGAAATAAAAGCAAATTCAAATCAAATATCTCCAATTCTTTAGGAAATTCTAATGACAAACATTCTCTTTATTTAAAAATGATAGAGTGCTAGCTTCCAGCAATGGGACTGCCCTTGTTCATGTGGCAACAGACAAACATCAACTTCTCAATCAATGGCCTGCTGGTATAATTGCTCAGTGTGAAACTGCTCTCTATTCCATCTGGACACAGCCAAATAATACACTCACAAGTAGTTCCAAAACTTCATTAACATAGGGCCTGCCTAACTATATCAATCTCACAGTGGTCATTTTGTGACAATGTCACAGAGAGGGTACATCTAGATCCAAGTACAATAATCAAAAAGGCCCCTGACAATCCTTTTCTTGATAGTCAATAAAAAATGACCTCCACGAATATTCTTTTTTCCCCTAATGACCTGGGAAATTCTTGCCATATAATTTACATAAATAATTATGAGTGTCAACTGTAGTTGCATATTGTAATGTGATCTAGCATCTTATCTGCCGAATACCGAGCTAGGCAAGTTATGCAATCTTCCTTGACATAAGCTCGATCTTTAATGACATGTACCTGACCATCAGGTAGCATATATGCCTCAAATGAAGCTGACTTCTCCAGACAAGCTGTTCATATGTATCTTGTTTGCAGATCTGACCATCCACCAAGGCTTGGAAATAACTCATAGGTGAATTAGAATTTCTTGCTATATTAGAACTTCCTGCTGCTATAGCGTAGATCCTAAAAGGGTATGGGGGTGGGGTTGGGGGAGGCTTGTTTTTTGTCCAGTGTATTTGAAAATGCTCACATTGTAGGGGAGTAGAAGGTGTTGGGGACACAGTATAAATTTTATTTTTGCTCCATGTGGCCCCTCAATAGTTCTATTTTAGCCTTTCTTTCCTTCTTTCTTTCTTCTTTCTTTCTTTTTCTTTCTTTCTTTCTTTCTTTCTTTCTTTCTTTCTTTCTTTCTTTCTTTCTTTCTTTCTTTCTTTCTCTCTCTCTCTCTCTCTCTCTTTCTTTCCTTCCTTCCTTCCTTCCTTCCTTCCTTCCTTCCCTTCTTTCTTTCCTTTCTTTCTTTCTTTCTTTCTTTCTTTCTTTCTCTCTCTCTTTCTCTCTCTCTCACTCTCCCCACCTCCTTTCTTTCTTTCCTCTCTTCCTTCTCTCTCTCTCTCTTTCTTCTTTGAGTCAGAATCTCATTCTGTCGCCTAGGTTGGAGTGCAGTGGCAGGATCATGGTCACTGCAGCCTTGACATGCTGGGCTCAGGCGATCTCTGCATCAGCTTCCTGAATAGCTGTGACTACAGGCATGTACAATCACAACTGGCTAATTAAAAAAAAATTTTTTGTAGAGACGAGTTGCCCAGGCTGGTCTCCAAATCCTGAACTCAGACAATCCTCTCACCTCCATCTTCCAAGGTACTAGGATTACAGGGGTGATCCATCGTGCTGACAAGTTTTTCATTTTTAAGAAGGAGAGTAGAATGGTTTTTACCAAGTTCAACCATTATACTTTAGTCTGACATTCATGGGAATTGTATAAGGTAATTGAGTCTTCCAACCAGACAGACAGCAATTAGACTTCTCTAGAATCTGATAAATTAACTTTATTGGGTATTCACAGTTTTGCTTTTACCCTGTGAAATCTGTACTCAGAGGCCAAGTTCCTTTGCAGTGTTATGATGCTTATCCTTAGAGTTCTGACTTAATTTCTGATTTACAAGACCCAAGGCCCATGTATAAAATATGACTCAGCTTGATATATTTAACACAAACACACAGATTAAACAATATTTACACCCATGTTTGTTAGAAAATTTCTCAGGTGGCATTATCCATTAATCAAGCAACTTTTAAGACAGTTGTTCTCAAACTTTAGCGTTCATTGGAACCACCAGGAGGTTTTGCTAGTAGATAGCTAAGCCCCACTAACAGATTCAATAGATCTGGAGTGAAGTCTGACAGTTTGCATTTCTAGCAAATTCCTAGGTGATGTTGATACTTCTGGACCGGGGACCACACTTTGAGAATCACTGCTTTGAGAAATACATGTCATTATCAACCTCCCCCATCACTTTCTTTCTCTCTCTTTTTTCCTACTCTCTAGTTCATAATAAAACCCATTCAGATCTCTTATGGGCTGAATTGTGTTCCCCCAAATTTATAATGTTGAAGTACTAACCCTTAGTACTCCAGATAGTGTCCTCAAAGAGGTAAAATGAAGTCATTAGGTGGACCTCATCCAATCAGTTAAAGGCTGTAAGAGAAAAAGATTGATTTCCCCTGAGGAAGAGGGAATTCTGCCTTGGACTGAACATGAACTCCTTCCTGGGTCTCCAGCCTGCTGACCTACCCTGCAAAATTTGGACTCGCCAGCCTCCAAAACTGAGTGAGCTAGTTGCTTAAGATGAATCTCTCTCCCCTGACTCCACTTCCTCTCAACACACGCACTCACTATTGGTACTGTTTCTCTAAGGAATCCTGACTAATAACAAGGTCTTATTCTCATTTAGGTTCTAGCTGAAACATAAGGATAGACATTTTCTTATGACTATTGTCTAGAAAATAAAAGCATTAGAGGAACCAGCCTAATAAGTTTGACTTTTTCTCATATACACCCATCATCAAATTACTTTTATTATCATTTATTCAAATATATTAGATATTCATGGTGGGGCTATCTTTCCTCATAAAGAGAACCCATCTGGCTCTCCCTCATGGGGCTCATGCTTTGAATTGCTTTTTGAATAGGTTTGTTTGTGGTCAGCATTTTGACAAAACTATCTCTCAAGTATGTAACTGTTAAAAGGGACTATGGTTTAACCAGAAGAGCTAATTCAGGCCCTTAATATGCCAAAGAGTCATGTGGAATTTCCTTGGAGTATTTTGATTACTGAATACTTTACAAATATGTCAGTGTGGATGGACATGGCGTCTTATTATCTTCATTTTGATTTTCCCTAAGCCCTGTCTCACACACTGAAGATTAAGTGAGCTTTCACAGAGATCTCGACATCAAAACAGCTCTTGGGGAGTCATCAACTTTACTGAGCTTGCTTTCTTTTCATCTTTTGTTGCAGATTTTTTCCTGCCTCCAGCATTGATGTGATTGAACTTTGGGGGCTATTTAGGTTTGCAGCACAGAGGAAACACCTGTGAAAATCTGTTTCTTAGGCTGCCCATCCAAGAAAGGTATTTCTCAGACTACCTTGTGGTCAATTAGCTTGAAGAACAGAAATTAGAGCCTTCAGGATTGGTCAATCCTAGATAACTACTGGGAAAAAGATTTTTATCAAACCTGAAACGCTGATTTTATCTCCCAAAGCTTGAAACCTTGATTTTACGTTGAGACTGGAAAATTGCATGTGTTGACATGGCAGCACCTGCTGGCCAAGTGGGATATGGCACCTCTAAGAAAGTAGCCTGCACTTCAGGCACGAGAGGAGCTCTTCTTTCTAAGGAGTGTGTGTATAGTGTTATGGAGACTTTTCGTGGGAGAAATTTATTACATTACCTGAACTTGTGGGGAGTGAAGTGTAGATTGCCTCAAATCAGAGGGTCAATGCCAGTGTCAGAAGGTCTGTGAAGGGCTCCGAGGTTCTAAAGGTGCTACAACCTTTAGAAAACAGCGCGATGGCATGCAAAATCAGTAAGCTCCAGGGACAGTAAGCTCCACCTTCCTAATCTCTTTTTCTTCCTAAAAAGTTTGAGTTTTTATTATTTTGTAGAGACAGAGTCTTGCTATGTTGCCCAGGCTTGTCTCAAACTCCTGGCTTTGAGTGATCTTCCTGTCTTGGTAATTATTTTTAATATCCTTCTTGCATGTGGTAATCTCCTATTGGTAAATGAAGAAAACCGAAAAGTAAAATTCTTTCTACAGAAATCTGCTAGCCAAAAAAAGCACTCAGAAAATACATTTATTCCAAGGAGGAATAAGGGGTAAGCCTGGATTTTCTGTCATAGACTATATAATCAGGGAGGCATACATTACTAGATTCATGAATGCTAAGTGAAAGCATTATGGGAATATTAGGACATTTTTTTGTTATAGGGTATATGTGAAAGCTGATAATTGACTTGATTCTAGTTAATATCATTATTCAACTTTGTTACCAGTGTTCCATTGACCCTAGTTTACATACCATAATAACAATGTACAACAGATTAGCTAGGCTGCATTGTTGTTCATCTTACAGATGGGGTAAGAGACACAAGAAACCAAAGAGATTATTCAAGGTCTCACATTGCTCAATAGAGCCAAAATTTAGATGACCTGTCCCTAAATGCTAGTATAGGGTCTCTTGAAATTGCTAGGGCTGATTACTTGAAACTAAATATACTGGGGTGAATGAAAAGATAAGATATTATTAATTCCACTTTTGGATGAGCTCTTTGGTTCTTTGAAGAAGCTCATACATGGACTTCATGGGAACCAAATGCACTACACAGGCCTCTGGAAACATGGCAATAGCACAGATAGCAATGAGTTTGAAGATGATCAAGGTAACACCTGCCTTTCAACAACATGCGTTTAAAACGTACCAACATTGTGTGGTTTCCTCTGCTATATATTGTCAGATGGCGTGGTTACCTGTAGTTAAAGCTGTTTCACCAGAAGTGATTAAGACAGGCACAGACTTTCATAGCTTTGATTTCTGTCCTTCTTTCTTGCAAGCAGCCATCAAACCATTCCCTTTGTATTTCTCTGCCTTCTGAAAAACTGAAAATCCTATCTGACATCTTCATCTTCATAGTTTCTGCCTGATATACTCCAGGACTGGAAGGGAATGCCATGGAGTGCAGCTGACAGGGATATGGATAAGATGAATAATGTAGAGGCCAGAAATCCTGGGGGGCTGGAAAGAAAACTCACTTTGCAGGCAGTAGGAGGGGCTTCTGTGTACTAGGTATTGAGCTTGATTCTATGTCTATACCATCTCATTTAATCATCCACAATAGCTGAGAAAGTAGGTATTATTATTTTTATGTTTAGATAAAGAAATTGTGGCTCAACTTAGTAACTTGCCTCAGGGCTCTGTACATATTGCTTCCTATCATGTCATACAATGTCCATAAATATGAAGGCTATGTTACGCATAGAGGAGTGAGAAAGTATAGTGGGAAATTTGAACTCGATGGAGAGGGCATTATCAGTTGAAAGAAAAGTGGAGATCTAAGGAGTAGAAGAAAAGGCAGGACTAGGTATGTTCTAGCCATCGTGGCTTTAGAGAGAAAGGTTTGAGAACTCCCTGCTTTTACTCAAATCAGTTTGGTTTGCCCAAAAGAGCTGCACGACTGTTGTTAAAGATCTACAAAAGCTTCTCTTAAATGACATTGTTCTTGTGGACATAGCTGATTAGCTTAAAATTTTATTCCTCAAGAAAAGCAGGAAAGACGAATATCCTTTATTCCAGTAGTTTTCATAGTGAACCCAATAGCAGCAACATTAGCATCACCTGGTACTTGTTAGAGATGCAAATTCTTGGGTACCACCCAGCCATCTGGGAGTGGGGCCAGCAATCTGCATTTTAACAAGACCTCCAGATGATTCTGAGGCA
This sequence comes from Cephalopachus bancanus, assembly GCA_027257055.1. NCBI lineage: Eukaryota > Metazoa > Chordata > Mammalia > Primates > Tarsiidae > Cephalopachus > Cephalopachus bancanus. Next base: position 1,065,345 of record JAPVLO010000258.1, read on the forward strand.
TTGCAAAGTTCAAGAGCCCCTTCTTTATTCTGTAATATCTTTTACATGAGACTTTAATTTCTTTCCTTGTTTATATATGAGAAGATGCCTTTAAAAACAAATCCATCAGCAATCATCAAATGTACTTGATAAGACTTAGCCTACATTCTCCCCTGATATGCTATGGAAGATGAGATAAATGTAATAATATAGGCAGTTCCTAGTATAAATAAAGCCAATTTAGGTTTTATTTTTCCTTTATGGCAATATACTTGAATATTTTGACTTACAGAAAAATTAAATATAAATTCTAAACACAGGAACATCACATCTGAAGGTTTACTTTATTTTTTTTGGTAATATTATATTCTTTGAGATTATCTGCTGAAGATAATGACTAGTATTTTAAAAGACCAAAACCAAATCAAACCAAAACAAAACAAAAATCAAATGACTGCCGGTAACTTGTTACAATGTCATATATCCATCTGCATTTTAAAATAACATATCAAAAACTCTTTTAAAACTTGAAAAGAGCAAGAAAAAGATAAATATTCTTTCTTATCTATCTATGCCCTAAATTCCCTAAGAAAATAAATATTACTGAGATAATAGGATTCTAAACTTGCAGGATATCAAAGAAGATCAGGAACAACAGTACTGGACTATGTATTAATGTTGTCTTCATTGATCAATTTAGTGACAGAATTACAGAGAAGATTTTCAGAAATCACGTGATTTCTTTTCATCTACTGTATTGGTTATTGGTGTGTTCATGTTGAACTGAGCAGTGATTTGGAGTGGGGGTTTGGAGAAGAATCAGCTATAAGGGCCTTGACAAAAATATTGTAAAAGGAATTATTGTTGAACTGAAAATTGTTTTTTTTTGGTTCCCCCCAAAAGATCTCTCCCTGTTCCCACTTAAACTGTGCTGTTATAAAACATGCCCACTCCGTGTACCATACCTTTTCTTTTTATTTATTTTATTTTTAAATTATAGAGATATGGGGTACAAGTGAGGATTAACTACACAAGTAGGCTGCATATAGTTGAAGTTTGGGCTTCTAACTGACCCTTATGCCCCCTGGTAGTGGACCAGGTACCCTTTGTGTTGTCACGTGCCGCTGCCCTCCTCTGTCCCCATGTTTCTTCGGGTATATTCCCAGGAGAGGGATTGCTGGATTATATGGAAGATCAATTTTTAGTTTTTTTAGAAATCGACACACTGTTTTCTGTAGAGGTTGAATTAGCTTGCACTCCCACCAACAGTGAAGAAGTATTCCCTTTTCTCCACAGCCATGCCAGCATCTGTTGTTTTTTTGACTTACTAATGATAACCATCCTTACTGGAGTTAGGTGGCATCTCGTAGTTTCAATTTGCATTTCTCTGATGATTAGTGAGATGGAGCATTTTTTTCATGTGTCTGTTGGCTGCTTCTGTGTCATCTTTTGAGAAGTGTCTGTTCACATCTTTTGCCCATTTTTTAATGGGCTTGATTGTTTGTATTTTTCCTTTCACTTTGTTTGAGTTACTTGTGTATCATGGATATTAGGCCTTTGTCAGATGCATAATTTGCAAGTATTTCTTTTCCAGTCTGTGAGTTGTCTCTTCTCTCATGATGGTTTCTTTTGCTGTACAAAAGCTTTTCAGTTTGGCGAGGTTCCACTTGTCTATCTTAGCTTTTATGACATTTGCTTTGGGGACTTAGTCAAGAATTTGCTGCCTACTCCAATGTGCATAAGGGTGTTTTCTACATTTTCTTCTAGGATTCTTATGGCTTGAGGTTTTATGTTTAGGTCTTTGATCCATTTTGAGTTGATTTTTGTATACAGTGATAGGTGAGGGTCCAGTTTCATTCTTCTGCACATGGTTAGCCAGTTTTCCCAGCACTATTTGCTAAATATGGTCTCCTTTTCCCAATAATTATTATTGGTGGCATTGTCAAAGATGAGTTGGTTGAGAGACTGTTTTTACTTCTGGAATCTCTGTTTTGTTCCATTGGTCTATGCTCATTCCTGTACCAATGCCAGGCTGTCTTGGTTACTGTAGCCTTGTAATAAGGTTTAAAGTTTGAAAGTGTGATACTTCCTGCTTTATTCCTTTTGCTGAGGATTGTTTTAGCTATTTGTGCTCTTTTTTGTTTCCATATGAGTTTCTGTATTGTCATTTTCAGGTCTGTGACAAATGATGTTGGTAATTTGATAGGTATTACATTGAATCTGTAGACTGCCTTTCGTAGAATGGACATTTTACACTATTGATTCTTACAGACCATGAGCATGGAATGTTTTCCATTTGTGTGTGTTATCCTTGATTTCTTTGAGCAGTGTTTTGCAGTTCTAGTTGTAAAGATCTTTCACTCCTCCTGTTAAGTGGATGGTAAGTTATTTCATTTTTTTTGTGGTTACTGTGAAGAGGATTGTACTTTTCATTTGGTTTTCTGTCTGCTTGTCACTGATGTGTAAGAATGACACTGTCTTTTGCACATCGGTTTTGTAACCTGAGACTTTACTAAAGTTGTTTATCAGTGTGAGAAAGCTTTTGACAGACTCCCTTGGGTTTTCAAGGTATAGAATCATCTGCAAAGAGGGACAGTTTAACTTCCTCTTTTTCTATTTAGATACTCCTGAATTCCTAATCTTGCCTGATTGCTCTGGCTAGGACTTCTAGCACTATGTTGAATAGGAGGAATGAGAGCAGACAGTCTTCTCCTGTTCCAGTTCTTGGGGGGAATGCTTCCTGCTTCTGCTAATTGAAAAGTGTTAACTGTGGGTTTATCGTAGATGGCTCTTACTGTTTTTTTTTTTGAATTGGAGTCTCACTTTGTCGCCCAGACTGGAGTGCAGTGGCCACTCCCGGCCACCGCAGCCTCGACCTTCTGGGCTCCGGCGATCCTTCCGTCTCAGCCTTCCAAGTAGCTGGAACTACAGGCGCGTGCTACCACACCGGCTGATTTTTTGATTTATTGTAGAGATGAGGTCTCGCTGCCCAGACAGGTCTTGAACCCGCGGGTTCAGGCAATTCACTCACCTCAGCCTCCCAAAGGCGCGGGATTACAGGCTGAGCCACCGAGCCCAGCCAGGCTCTTACTGTTTTGAGGAATGTTTCTTCTATGCCTAGGTGCTCAAGGATTTTTATTAAGAAGGGATGCTGGATTTTGTTGAATGCTTTTTCTGCATCTAATGATATAATCATGTAGTTCTTGGTTTTGCATCTGTTAATGTGCTGAATTATGTTTATGGTCTTGAGAATGAAGCCCACCTGGTCATTGCAGATGACCTTTGAGATGTGTTGTTGGATCTGATTTGCTAGAATCTTATTTAGAATTTTTGTGTCTATGTTCTTCAAGGAGATTGACCTGTGTATCCTTTTCCTTGTTGGGTCTTTACCAGATTTGGGTATCAGTATGATGTTAGCTTCATAAAATGAGTTGGGGAGTATTGCATTGTTCTTGATTGTCTGAAATACTTTCAGTAAGATTGGTATCAGCTCCTCCTCGTTTGTCTTGTAGAATTTAGCTAGGAAGTCAACTGATCTAGGTCTTTTTTGGTTCTGAGCTTTCTTATGACCAAGTTGATTTCCTGGATTGTTATTGGTCTGTTTACAGTTTCATTTTCTTCTTGTTTCAACTTTGGGAGGTTGTGTAATGTCAGAAAGTCCTCCATTTCCTTTAAATGTTCTAGTTTATTTGCATACAGTTCTTCATAGTATTCTCTGATTATCTTTTGAATTTCTTCAAGGTCAGTTGTGACTTTGCCTTTTTCATAGCTAATTGTGTTTATTTGGAGAGTCTCTCTCTCTTTTTTAAAGTCAGTATGGTCAGGGGTCCATTAATCTTATTTATCCTTTCAAAGAACCAGGTGTTTGTTTTGTTGACTTTTTCTTTTATGATATTTTTGTCATCTATGCCCTGCAGTTATGACTTTATCTTGGTGATCTGTATTCTTCTGCTGAAGTTAGAATTTTAGTGGTCTTGCCTTTCCAGCTTTCTTAGGTGTGATGTTAGGCTATGTACTTGTGATCTTTCTGTTTTCTTGATGTATGAATTTTCCTCTTAATACTGATTTCATGGCATCCCAGAGGTTCTGATAAAATGTGTCTTTGCTTTCATTTGCTTCCAGGAATATTTTAATTTCTATCTTGATTTCTGTGTTGACTCAGAAGTTGTTGAGCAGCATGTCATTTAGTGTCCATGTCTTTGTATGTTTTGTGGGATTTTTTTGTGGCAATATTTATTTTTATTCCACTTGAACTGAGAAGATGCATGGTATTATTTTGAACTTTTGAAATTTGTTCACACTTGAGTTGTGTCTGAGAATGTCATCAATCTTAGAGTATGTTCCATGTGCTAATGAATAGAAAGTATACTCTGCAGATGCTGGGTGGAGTGTTCTTTAGATATCTATTAAATTCATTTGATAGAATGTTGAGTCAAGGGTCCAGATTTCCTTGTTGGTTTTTGCCTTGATGTCTGTCTAAGGCTACTAGTAGGGCATAACTATGATTGTGTGAGTATCAATATCCTCTCTTACTTTACTTAGTAGTCATTTTATAAAACCTTGTGCTCCTGTGATGGATGCATGTATGTTTAAGGTAGATATTTCTTGCTGGTGAATTGAGCCTTTTATCATTATGTGGTGTCTTGCTATGTCTTTTTTTAACTTTTGATGGTTTCAAGTCTGGTTTGTCTGATATCAGAATCGCAACACCTGTTCTCTTCTGTTTTCCATTTGCCTGAATGTTCATTTTCCAGCCTTTAACCTTGAGCCTGTGAGTGTCCTTTGAAGTGAGATGAGTTTCCTGGAGGAGCAGACTGTTGGATCATGCTTCTTTATTCAGTTTGCCACCCTGTGTCTCTTCAGTGGTGCATTCAGTCCATTCACATTTGAATTAATTATTGAAATGTGAGCATTTATCCCTGTCACAGGGCTCTTAGAGGGTTGCTTTGCTTCCTTTTTGCTTGTACTTTTGTGATGGTTATGAATATTCTTTTTTTTCTCCTGTGTTCAGCACCTTCTTAAGTGTCTCCTGAAGGGCTGGTCTGGAGGTGGCATATTCTCTTAGTGATCTCTGGGTAGGATTTTAATTCTCCATCACTGATGAAGCTTAGCATGACAGAGTAGAAAATTCTTGGCTGGAATTGCTTATCTTTAAGCATGTTAAAAATTGGACTCCAGTCCCTTCTGACTTGTAGTGTTTCTGCAGATAAGTCTGGCACAATTCTGATGGGTCTTCCCCAGTAGGTGGTCTGACTTTTCTCTTTTGCTACCTTTAGAGTTTTTTTCTTTCATGCTTACTTTGTGAAGGAATTACTTTATGTCTTGGGGATGATATTCTCATGTGATACCTTGAGGGGGGGTTCTCTGAATCTCTTGTGCTTGAATGATTACTTCTCTAGTGAGATGTGGGTTGTTTTTTGGATAACCTCATGGAATGCTTTTTCCATGATGTTCTCAGTTTTACTTTTTGCTTCAGGGATACCAATCAGGCATAGATCTGGCTTCTTGACATAGTCCCACATCTCTCAGGGCTTTACTCCTTTTTGAGCTTATTTTTTTCTAGTTTTTAACAGACTGGGTTAGTTCCGTATTTTGAGATCTGAGATTATTTCCTCTGCCTGATTGATCCTGCTCCCTATGCTTGTTACTGTGTTTTTAATTTCTAGAATAAAGTTCTTCATTTTCATTATTTCAGAATCGGCTTTTCTAAAATAGGCCAGCTCCACTTTTGCTTCCTGTACAACTTTGGTGAATTTTACTTCTAATTAATTTTTCTTGACTCTCTCTGTTCATTTTAGCCATTCAATCACTGATTTCTGTGACCGACATCTGGAGCAGGTCATTCTGGGGGGTTTCCATTGTTCCATTGCCCTGATAGCTGCTTTTTCAGGCACTGTTTCTTTAGGACTGTGAGGATTGCATATATATGTATATCTCATTTTTCCTTGTGACATGTCTCTCTTTTCTCTATATAACTCCTCTTTGAGTTTGTTGCCCTGATGCTTGTCAGTCAGGGCCCTTTCTTCATTCCACATAGGTCACTACTGTGAGAGAGAAGGGCATTCACTTCTGCTCTATGCTCCACCCTGTGACAGGCCTCTCTGCTGTAGATTGTCTCTCCTGCTGTTAATCAGGTTGGGTTTGTTTTCAGCACCTGTTGCAAGCACTCTGCAGAGTGGGTAGGGGGATGGGCCCCTGTCTGCAGTCTGTGGTTTACAGCCCAGAAGCCTTCCTACCCGGAAAGCCTTTGGGCATCTTTTGTGTCATTCCTTCCCTGTTCAAGTCCATGCTCAGCTCTGGAAAAAAAGAGCAAGTTCTCTGTCATGAGGTGTGGGGAAAAAAATCTGCCCTGTAGGCACACAGGGCTGGAGGTCATTCTCCCTGATGTGGCAAGTGTGTTGCTTGTCAGCTGTTGGTGGTGGGCACCAGCCGAGTGAAATCTGCAGGCACACTTTCCTGGCCTGGGAGCTGGCTGTCAGGCTTTGCTGGCAGAAGGCACACTCTCAGCAGCTGTCTGAGTGTGTGTTTTATTTCCTGTTCCCACTTGGACTCCAGTCGCCCATTACTGTGCCCTAATCAGGACTCCTCCCACGTGAGACCAACAACTTGTGCATGACTGGGAAGCAGAGAACTGACCCAAAGTGTCTTAGGATCACTCATTTACTCTCATTCACCAGGCAGGGCTTCCATTCTTGTGTGAGTCTGGTTCATGGTGAAGTATGGAGCACCCAGACTCCAGGATCTGCCATCGCTTTTTGGTCACTATGAGACCTTTGCTGGTTTCAGGGTACTTCACTCATCCAACACTGTTCAGGGTGTCTTTGTCTATCAATGGCTAGATCCCTACTCTCTGCCTTGCTTGGTGAGAGAGGTGCCAGTCTGCTGCTCCATGGTGGCCATCTTGGATCCAAAGCTCCCTTTTCTTTTTAAAATAGCATTTTAGATGAGGCCTCCTAGAAAACATTCCTCATCAAGAAATCCTATTGGTAAATGTTTTGATGCATGCCTATTGTTGACAAAATATTATATAGTTGATTTGTGTAAGTTAACATTAATCATATTTTCTATTTATTTTATTCTTGACTTCTAGAGTATAAGGACCATATTCTATTAGTTTATTTTATTCAGCAGACATTTGCATATTTTGACCACAGTAGGCATTAAAACACATAGCTTTCTATTACATATTTTGCACCACAGTAGGTATTAAAACACATGGGCCATATATGATACCTGGTTTCTGCCATCTGGAACATTTAAGATAATTGACAGGTTAAAGGCAGGATAAGTTAAGAATTTAACATAGTAATTCAGAAGATATTTTAAGACAGTGCTTGTTTAAAAGCCAAGTCAACTATTAAATACAAGATAACAACTATTATGAACCTAGAGTATAGTCCTTAGTAATCTATCTTATTTTATCTACCATGTAAGTATGAAATGTATTCAACAGCATTTGAACAAATTTTTCCTGTTCAGAGGATCACACATACATAGTAGCAAAGGTCCTCCTATCCCAGTGTTCTCTTGTTCTGCAGATTAGACTGACCTTTCATATGAAATACCTTTCTTGGGATATAACAATGACAAATGAAATATAATTGGTAGTAACGAGGAAAATATTTTATTTTTAGAAATTAATTCAATTAGACAGTTAACTTTCACCTTTAAGCAGTGATTTGGGATCTAATGTTTTAGCATGAACATAACCTAACCTCACTCAATTTCAGGATTAAAAAAGTTCACCAAAACAAACTTCACATATTTCAATTCTACACAGTAATATAGAATTTACAGTTCTTAATGGACAACATCATGGAAACTTCCTAGATCAAAAGCTGTTTGAACAAGAACATCACATATTAGAAAAGTATATCAAGATGGTTCCTTTTTTATGTGAATCACCTCTCCCTACTTTCATCTTTAAGACTTGCAGCATAGAGTTTTTGACTTAAAAGAATGATGAAGAAAAGTTATTATTTGTAAGACTTAGAGGATCAGTTAGAATCTTTCAGCAAGAAGCCATCATCATCTCCCACCAGTGGGAATTTTGTCTTAATTCTTACTTCCTTCCCCAGGCCAACTTCCACACAGCAACCAGAGTAATATTCCAAAGGGCAGGCAGATCTCCTCATAGTCATTCCTTCAGTTAAAAATCTTTGATGGCTAGCTCCCCAGTTCAACTGAAATACATGCAATCCCTTCCCGTGACCTCTAAGCCCACGCACTTGCTGACTCCTGCCTGTCTCTCAGACCTCATCCCTTCTATTCTCCCAGTACTCTGCTAAGCTCTAGTCATGCCAGCCCTTAGGATATTAAGCAAGCATATAAAGTTTCTTCCTATCTCAGGATCTTGGCACTCACTTTTCTTGTTGCTTAAAATACGTTTCCTCCTGATTTTCCTAAATGTCAGCTTTATAAAGAGACCTCTCTGTTCACCAGAGTCAAGTCTACCTTCTGTATTCACTATTTATATTGTTCTATTTGTCTTCGTAGCAAAATTATCTTTCTGTTTCCTCCATGCTTATTATTAAATTCTCTCTACTAGAATGTAAGTATCTTAAGAGCAAACTATCATGTTTACCTCTTTATTCCTAGTACCTATACGGTATATGATAGAGCTTGGCACTAAATAAATGCTCAATAAATATTTGTTGACATGCTGTCTGAAAAAATCATCCTTCAACAAAGTCACACAAAGCATTAGAGTCATAGTTTTCTCCACTTTACCTATGATTATGTCCCCTTAGCCTGGAGATAGAATTTGTAAAACTTTCATTCTTTGAATAAAGCTCTATTCCTTTATTCTCAATTAGACAAAGAATAGGATGATACCATTTAATTCAGTTGGATTAGTATCATCTGGGGAAATGTCAAATAAATCATTTCTTTCTATGACCTTCAATCAACTGCTTTCCTTGGGATGGAGCCCTGGCATCTGTCTTTGAAAAACTTCTTAAGGTGATTTTTATGTACTTACTAAAAAGGTTAAGAAAGACTGGATTAATATTTAATTTAATATGCAGTTATTTAATATTCAAACTAATACTTGAAATGTTCTTCAGAATGAGCAATATATTTTCCTAAAATTGTATTCAAGTGAAATAGAAACTATACATTTAGGGGAGAAACAACATCAGTCTTCCTGCACTGAGGCAGTCCTAGAGGATGACTGGCTGTCATTATAAAAATTCACACCTGGAAACACAGAGGGTGCCAAAAAAGTATGCACTTTTTAAGAAAAGGAAAGCTGTGTTAAAATTGTAATACTTGGCCGGGCTCGGTGGCTCAGCCTGTAATCTTGTGCTTTGGGAGACTGAGGTGAGTGGATTGCCTGAGCCTGTGGGTTCGAGACCCGTCTGGGCAACTTGGCAAGACCTCATCTTTACGATAAATCCAAAAAATTAGCCGGGCGTGGTAGCACGCGCCTGTAGTTCCAGCTACTTGGAAGGCTGAGGTGGAAGGATCGCAGGAGCCCAGCAGATTGAGGCTGTGGTGGCTGGGAGCTGCCACTACACTCCAGTCTGGGCGACAGAGTGAGACTCCAACTCAAAACAAAAACAAAAACAAACAAAATTGTAATACTCAATATGTACTGATAACAAAAGATGAATACAAATCACAGTTGACTTCTGCAATTAAAAAGGTGCTCAAAGTGGTTACCATCAGCATCCAGACACTTCTGATTACAGCAAACTAAAAGTAATACATGGATAACATCTCTTAAAATATGTATACATTTTTTTGGCATCCCCAGTATATCAGCATGCATGCTATTTTGATCTTACAAAATGGTCAGCATACTAAATATCTCACTCAGTTTCTAAAGTATTGAAAGGCTCAGTTCAGAAATGGTTATAGAAAACTTCATATCTAAGCATTAAGCTATTAAAAGTTATATTCCTAAGTATAATAATTAATATAGGATACAGAGTATTAGTGAGTATTTTGCAGACTTAATATAACCAAAATAGTCAATGACTGTCTTGTGAACTATAAAAATGCCTCCTTATATTTACTTTTGATTAATTTAGAAAATTAGAAAAATCTGGATATTTCTTTACTGAGCATGTTATGACATTTTACATTTGTTATTTTACTGTTGATTTATATGTGTCAGTTTAAATAGATGTTTCTCTTCCTTGATACTTTTTTCTGTGTTCTTTTTCATCTTTTATTATACTCTGAATAAAGTGTATACTGCACACAGATTAGGAAAGGGTATATCATTGCTTCATAAATTAAGTAGACTTAGATTACTATCAAAGTCTACAGTAAATGTTGGGCTTTCTTTCACTAAACTATCAGTAAATGATTCCAAGGAATTTTTGAACTGCAGACATGGTTGATTCATGTCTCTTCTATGACCAGTCTTTCTTTCTACCTTTTTTCCATCTTTTTTACTCTCTCATTTATTTGACAAATGTGTTTAATGCCTATTATGTATCAGGCCCTTAAAAATAACCTTAGTATTAATAAAAAAACAAAAAAAGACAATAAAATTGTGTGTGTGGCATGTGAAAATAGTTTTCAAGCATTGGGATTCTCATGGGATTTATCTTCTTAATTTTAATTCTGTGGATAATCATGGAGGTAATTTTAGGTAGACAGGATAATCTGTTTAATGACCAAATATACTTAATAGCAAAACAACTATTGTATAAATGTCATTGATAAGATTAAATTTATGGTCTAGATGTATTAGCATTTGAGTGATTAATGCAAGTAAAAACATATCATCTACTTTTTTTGAAATGTTGCAGTGGAAACCTGTTTTGATGAATTCAAGTTAGGTATTACATTGTATTGAAGTGAGCTGAAACAGTTTTCTTAACATAAAATAAGCTGAATAAACCAATTTCTATCTTAAAAGTTAAGTATCTTTAAATACATAAATTTTGAAATGTGTTAACCTTTAAGATGGGACATGAAAATAAAGGGTAGATTATATGTCTCAACTTTTGGTAGGTATTGATTTTTATTAGCTTAAATGGGTTATATTTGGATACTGAATCATCCTGTAGACTTTGTTTTATATAGTGTTGTAGTAATCTATCTTTATCAGTGTTTCTCAATTGCCTATACAGGATAAATCTGATATACTCCTTGAGCTTCTGCCTGTAACTTTTTCTAGCTGCATTTTTACTGTTTTCAATTTTTCTTTCCCTGTAAAAGCAATATTATTTCCATTTTAACAACTGCTTTGGTAATATTCCCAAGTCATATTTATATCTGCTGGTCCATTGCAATTCAAGTTAATACCCTGCTACATTACCCCTAGCATTTACCAGGTGCTATCACTGAGCTCCCTGGGCTATGTGAATAGTTTATATATTTGTCTGATTTTAAAAAATACATGTGACCGGATGCCAAAGCACTAGAGAAGATTGCAGTCAAATAATATATTACCTCATCAATGCAGCCCCTGCTATAGCTTCCATGATAGTCAGAGACAAATACTGACATGGCAGCTGGTTCTGGTTCTCTAGTCCCAGGATGGAACAGCACAGGGATGTTAGTGCTTAGGAGAGGGATATATACTGACAGAGTTGCTCAGTCTTTATTTCTTCCTCAAAGGGCAGAGGAAATCTGAGAGAAGGATGGAGTGGGGGAAGGTAGAGGGAGCCTGAGAGAAAAGTCTAAAGAAATGCTATTGTGAACAATGCTGTGATAAACATACGTGTGCAGGTATCTTTTTTATAGAGTGATTTGAGTTCTTCTGGGTATAGTCCCAATAGGGGGATTGTGGGGTCTGAGTATCACATGTTCTCATTCATAAGTGGACCTTGAACAACTATCCTAATACCAAAAGAAAAGAAATGACAGTAGCGGGAAACTGTGGGGACGTGGGGTGGGGGGAGGTGGGATTGGCAGTGGTGGGAAACTGTTTGGGGAAAGGGGGGCACATCTCATCAACCTGCACAATGAATATTTGTATACCTAACCCTGAATTATACCCCAAAATTTAAAAAAAAAAAAAAAAAAGAAATGCTTCCAGGATTGTCTATCCAGACATGGCTACGATAGATATATTCAGTTTTCTTTATTAACTGGACCAGATTAATCTTGATCAAACTGACTGTCTAAGTAATCTCTTTGTATTTTATGTCTTCAGACATAAACACTTGCCCTTTTTTCATTCTTCATTGACTTACATTGATTTACTTCTCTAAATTGATATTCTCTCTGTACCCTTTTCTTTTTCTTTTTGCTCCAAGTCAGTTGTCTACCACATGTGGGGTCAAGTGGGTAGTAAGGCATAGCCTCCATCTTCCTGTTCTCATCTGCTATAAATCAGTGCATCTTCTCACTTGCACATCAGTCTACCTTACTGGATATGTTCTTATGTCACCCGTAGACAGATGATAGCCTTACTTCAAATTATGAAATCTATATTATTACTTGTTTTTCCTCTTACATGTGGTTTTTAATAATGGCAAAAAGTCAATGTTGTTCTTGTTGTTACGCTAGGAAACAAAAAAAATTTTTAAAAATTGTTTGTAATACAAGCAGCCAACAGACACATGAAAAAATGTTCAGCCTCGCTAATCAGCAGAGAAATGCAAATCAAGACTACAATGAGATACCACCTAACTCTGGAAAGGACAGCTATCATTAGTAAATCAAAAAACAACAGGTGCTGGCACAGCTATGGAGAAAAGGGAATGTTTCTACACTGTTGGTGGGAATGTAAGCTAGTTCAACTTTTATGGGAAGCAGTGTGGTGATTTCTAAAAGAACTAAAAATTGATCTTCCAAACAATTCAGCAATCCCTCTCGTGGGAATATACCTGGAGAAACATGAATCTCTCTACCAAAAAGACACCTGCACAGGTGTGTTTATTGCCACACTTTTTGCAATAGTAAAAACATGGAACCAACCCTGTTGCCTATCGAAAGTGGGCTAGATAAACAAAATGTGGTACATATGCATGGTGAAATATCATGCAACCGTAAAGAAGAACAAAATCATGGCCTTTGTAGCAACTTAGTAGTTGGAGACCATCATACTAAGTTAATTATCACAGAAACAAAGAAGTGAATACCGCATGTTCTCATAAGCAGACCCTGAACTCCAGTCACATTAGCACAAGGGTAGGATCAGTAGTCGTTGGACACCGCTAGAGGAGGGAGGGATGGAGGAGGGACAGAGGCACGTGACAACACAATGGGTACCTGGTCTACTACCAGGGGAGAGTGAGGGCCAGCTAGAAGCTTAAACTTCACCTGCATGCAGCCTACTTATATAGTAAATCCTCACTTATATTCCACAACTCTAAAATCAATCAATCAATTAATTTTAAAAATGGTTTTTTAATTATTTGTTTTCAAATTGTTATCCAAAGTATATTCCCATGGAAATTTGCCCATCTAGCATATTTCAAATGTGTATTTTTAAAAGACTGAAATGTGGCAGTGATGGAGATACTCTCACAAAACAATATCTAAACTGTTTCTTCTTTGGAGAAACAATGACTGATAGTAGGTGTCTATTGAGACCTACCTATCCTTTAAAAAGAGCATTATTTTTGTGAAGATATGTGTATGGAAGTGGCACAGTTTTTAGTAAGCATATAAAATATACATGAATTGAAGAGCTCAACAATGGATTGATGTTTGCCATGCAGCTTGCAAAATTACTGTAGTGATGGCCTCATTTTTAGTTGTGACATTTAGTCTTCTACCCATCATCTCACAAATCTCACATGCAGGTTTGTATTCCTTGGTATTTTAAAATCCTTGGCTTCTGATCACAGCAAATCAGCCATTCTGAATAAAAATAAATCTACCTATTTCTCTCTCTGACTTTCCTAAGTGGCATAATCATGTATAATTCTTACTGTCTCAAAACTGTTGGGGGGATCAACTAAAGGTTCTACTTCAATGATTACAAAAGATAATGTCTTCTTTTCTTTGCTCTTGGCAACATCATCTCCACATTCCCAGCTCCATCTAAGCCTCTTGCATCTATAGGCACACAGGTTTAAATGATTGTACAATGCAGTAGAAGACATAATAAGTGTGCACAGGATATACAGGCTTTTCTGTTTTAATTTAACAAAATGACATTGTGTTGATGACAAACTAGTGGTCTTCATGAGATAGCAAAGATTTTGAATTAAATATGTCACCCAAGCCGGGCTGGGTGGCTCAGCCTGTAATCCCAGCGCTTTGGAGGCTGAGGTGAGTGGATTGCCTGAGCCCGCGGATTCAAGACCCACCAGGGCAACTTGGCAAGACCTCATCTCTACAATATATAAAAAATTAGCCGGGCATGGTAGTGCATGCCTGTAGTTCCAGCTACTTGGAAGGATGAGGCGGAAAGATCGCCGGAGCCCAGCAGGTCGAGGCTGCGGTGGCCGGGAGCGGCCACTGCACTCCAGTCTGGGCGACAGAGTAAGACTCCAACTCAAACAAACAAACAAACAAACAAACAAACAAAAAATATATATATATATCACCTAAAAAATAAATGCCCATATAACAAAAATATGTAACTTCCTAAGTAAAAGATTAAAATATATCCACTTAATTGCATGTATGAATCAGATTATTCCCATGCCCAGCAATTATTTGCATGCCAAACATGAATAGTCTGCATTTACACATAATTGAATATTACAGAAATTTTCAGACCATTTACTGGGCATGCTAGTTTCTTAGCAACTATGGTTCAGGTATTTCTTAAGAATATATTCATATTATAAACAACAAATACACAAATTAAATAAATCTTAACTGGTATCCCCCAATAGAATGCATATAAAAAGAAGATAATTTTGTATATCACTTTTAATCAAATACTTATAGAAAGAACAGAAAGACAGAGAAAGCAGTGATTATGATCAACTGGAAACATTCAAAAAATGCCTGCCCAGTTGACATTCAAATAGCTTCATTCATAAAAAGTTAATTATAATTTTTATTAGTTATTCTTTACAGTGACTTCATTTGATAGACCAGTATTCTAGACCTCATTTAGCGAAAAAAAAAGAATAAAATCATTGATTTAAACATGAAAGGGGCCATAGATGTCAAATACTTTAATGTTTTCATTGATGGATTGATACCAGACAAGTTAAGTGACTTTCCCAAGGTTAAGGTTCTAATTATGGTAGAATGGAAATTAGGACTCAGTTTAGTGCCCTCTGCATTAAACTTACGAAAGGCAGAAAAAAGAGGTAGGTCTTGATTTGTGAATAATCTAGATTTCCAGTTTCTTCTCCATGTCACTGCTGTCTTGGAGAGTTACTGTTTTTTCAAGAAAAAGTGTATAATACTTACAAAAGTCCTTCCTTTATGAAGGCTAACAGTTAGATAGGATATTCAAAGATTATATGCTGGGCAAGAGAGGGTAAAGATAGCTGAAAATGGAGGTAGACTGAGATAAATTAAGATAAAGACAGGGCCGGGCTCGGTGTCTTAGCCTGTAATCCCGCGCCTTTGGGATGCTGAAGTGAGTGGATTGCCTGAGTCTGCGAGTTCAAGACCCGCCTGGGCAACTTGGCGAGACCTCGTCTCTACATTAAATCAAAAATTAGCCGGGCGTGGTAGCACGCGCCTGTAGTTCCAGCTACTTGGAAAGCTGAGGCGGAAGGATCGCTGGAGCCCAGCAGGTCGAGGCTGCGGTGGCTGGGAGCAGCCACTGCACTCCAGTCTGGGCGACAGAGTGAGACTCCAACTCAAAAAAAAAAAAGATAAAGACAGGTTAAGATATTAGCCATGATTGTGGTTTACAATCATATGTGTGTCTCTGATCTCAAGCTCATTTCCTTCATCCCTTGCAGGTAGGTGACAGGTGACTGGGCAGACGTGTTTATGTCAGACGTGTTTAGAATGACTTTATTAAATGCTGGAGGAGGTTATTCTTTCAGTAGAATGTGTTTTACATTTGTGAAGTTAATGTTGACAAAGAAAGCAAGAAGAAGAATGAGTGAAGAACTGTAGAAACTTCAGCTGTGTACAAGATTGTAGGTGATGGGGAAACTGAGGCAACACTGAGAATGCCGCAGGGGCAACAATAGGCCTATGGACGTACAGAGTGCTAGGCATGGGGAGGACACCTGGAAGTCACTAACTTCAGGAAAGGGCACTGAGAATTTTTGTACAGCATTATTAGGTTGCCAAAATTATAATCCTAATGGATGCTGAAAAAACCAAACTCCAGTAAGAACCAGGAATATAGTTATTATTTTTAATAAAAGCATAATAGGCATGGGTGACAGTCTATGCAGTAAAAAACTAATGCATACAAAGAAAGGAAAAACCTCTAAAAACATATTTGGGGGAAAAGTATGGCTCTTGTCAAAGGAATCTTATCAGAGTGAATTTTTTGTTGGAAGTTTATTATTTATATAAATATGTATTTTTGTTAAGAATCAAATAACTTCTCTTGAGAAGGATGTGGTACCTTTCTTTGGGAATGATTTGAAGTTATTTTTTCTAATAGTAGGGTAATGGATCACACAACCTTTAAGGGTTAATTCAAGGCCCACCTAAGACACAGTAGCACATTTTCCTTAATTAAAGAAAGAGGTAATTAAATTTACATCCATAGTTGATTGATGCCCCCTCCAATTGGTAACTGTGGCCGAATAAACCAACTTATTCTAAAACCCATAATGACCTGCATATATAATACTAGTTTGGTTTATAATTTTGCCCTGAATCCATTTTGAATTGTAAATCCTAGCACTATGCCACCAGCAATTTTGGTATCATGACTTTAATTTTAATCATAGCTGATTTTTTGGGGGGAATGAGCATACAATTTTGTATTTTTTTAAAAGGCTAATCATACTTGAAAAAAATCAATGAATATACATAAACCTTGATTGAGCATCCACAAATACATAGAAAACAAATTATGCAAACAATCATGGAAATTCATTTCCAATAACTGATTATGTAGTCCTTATCTATGTAGAGTTTGGAAAAAAAATTTCTTTTTGGTAGTAATTTGTTCCACGCTGAAACCCAGTGGAAATCTCCCATTAGTTGTTTAATTACAAGTTGCTTGGTGGAAGGAACTACTATCAAAAAGGAATAAACAATCAAATAGTCATTCAAAGATTTGGGTATTAAGCACATACATATAAGCAGATTAGGAATGTAATAGGTTTAGTTGGCTTTCTCCTAAATGACACATATAATGTGATGATGTTTCTTCATATATGCCAACAATATGGAATCAACTTTCATTTTTGTTTACTGATATGCATCTATTCAAAACCTGAAATGATGGAACTATAAACTAAGATCATTATGGCTCTCAGTGTATAGTGCTCCAGATCTCCAAGGTTAGGGTGTCAAAAATGTTTGTCAAAAGTAGTCATTCATCTCAGTGCCATGGCTTTTTGTCTGTAACCCACATAGTCAAGGAATGTAAGGTTGTTTAAAATATGTTTTGTTTAATACACATAAACTTTACATGCCCATGTAAAAGTGAATACTAGCAATGTTTTTTGTACCTAGTTCAGATACAGTCACTCTGGTTACATTTGGCTGATAACTTTCTGTAGATGATAAGTTTCTACTT
Organism: Cephalopachus bancanus; assembly: GCA_027257055.1. Lineage (NCBI taxonomy): Eukaryota > Metazoa > Chordata > Mammalia > Primates > Tarsiidae > Cephalopachus > Cephalopachus bancanus. The sequence continues at coordinate 1,082,863 of JAPVLO010000258.1, forward strand.
ATTTTAATACTGAACTGTTCAATTAGTCTTGTTTTCGGTGTCCAAGATATTAGAGAATTATATGTACAAAGAGGTTGTCTCAAGATTCTTTTGGGCATACAAATCTGATAATCATATAAAATTTGGTTTATATTTTGTGTATAAAATATGTTATAAAGCCTTTTACACAAATGCTTTTATATAAGCAATTGCAGTGAGTATATGTTTAAGAGGTGGTTAGGGCAAATAGCAATATTTAAGCCTGGATATTTTCAAAGCTGGAAACTTTTCTTTGGTTGCTGTGTTTATTGCATAATTTAGCATACAGTGAAATACACAAACATGATGCATACAGAGAATTTGCTCTAACTCTTAAAACTCAACTTACTTTATTTATGAAAAAAGTCTTCCAGATTAAACTGATCACTTTTCAGCCTTATCTCAATAGTAGTGCATTTTCCATAGGTGGATAAATCATTGAGTTAAATAACTAGGACACAAAGAATACTTCTGTAAGATTCTAGTTTCCCTGGAGAACTTCCAAATAATAGGAATGATAAAGGAGAGGTTATATGGTTGGGGGCCATTTCTCACAATTTAGTTTTTTAATGTTCTAGAGATGAATTCATCTTGTTAACTCATCAAAATAATAAAGAGGGATTTGCATCTCTTAGAAAGGCACAGGTGCTTTACATGATTAAGACCTGAAGTGCAATGTAAAAATTCCTCTGTAGTTTTATATTTTCATGTGTCTGTGAGTAATCTAGGGATTCACTCCTTCACAAGATGAAAGAATTTGAAAGCTGTTGCAACAACAAATAAGCCTAATTAAGTTCTGATCATCCCACTGTGTGTTTTGTCTAACTGTAAATCCTGCAAGGGACAGCAGCAAAATGTACATAAAGGGTATTTGGAAAAGGAAAAGGAGATTTTTGTTTTTGTTTTTGGAAAAAAAAATACTTTTTATTGAAACAATGATATCTTGAATAACCATCTGCATTCTCTGCACTCTATGAACTTGTTTTGCTATTGTATCATATTGAACAGGATGAAAGTATCCATAGCTAGGGAGGAAGTAGAAATACAAGGATATTCTAGTCAACAATGAACCTCATTTATGATGCTGGTCCCATAAGATTATAATACCATGTTTAACGGCATCTTTTCTATGTTTAGACACACAAATACTCTTGTGTTTCCATTGTCTACAGTGTTCAGTACAGTTATATACTGCTGAGGTTTGTAGCCTAGGAGCAATTGGATATACCACATAGCCCAGGTGTGTAGGCTACAGCATCTAGGTTTGTGTAAGTATGCTCTATGATGTTTGCACAACAATGAAGTCACCATCATTCAAGTTCTCATGACTGTATACATGTCTGTTCTACAAAGCATTGTAAGGGCCTCTGTTACCATAGCATGCCAACTGAAATGTTTCAACAGCTGTGTTTAGGTGTTGGTAAACTTCCTTTAGAGCATTATCGAAGACATTATCTATAGCTCCATACATCACACAGACTACATGGGAGAAAATTTTATATTTTACCAGCAGTCCAGAAATGCCTGCTCTTTTTTTTTTTTTAAAAACAATATTTGAGCCGGGCTCGGTGGCTCAGCCCATAATTCCGCGCCTTTGGGAGGCTGAGGTGAGTGGATTGCCTGAGCCCGCGGGTTCGAGACCCGCCTGGGCAGGCGAGACCTCATCTCTACACTAAAATCAAAAAATCAGCCGGGCGTGGTAGCGCATACCTGTAATTCTGGCTACTTGGAAGGCTGAGGCGGATCTCTGGAGCCCAGCAGGTCGAGGCTGCGGTGGCCGGGAGCGGCCACTGCACTCCAGTCTGGGCGACAGAGTGAGACTCCAACTCAACAACAACAACAAAAGAATTTGATTTTAGAATATTGTTAGTATCTTAGTATTTCAAAGTGGGGACTGCACTGTGCTTTTATATTTCATCAAAACCCAAGAATCTCTATTCAATGTTTGGAGTACATGTGGGAGTCTCACTCCGTCGCCCAGGATGGAGTGCAGTAGCATACTCATGGCCATCCCAGCATTGACCTGCTGGACTCCGGCAATCCTTTCACTTCAGCCTTCCGAGTAGCCAGAACTACAGGTGTGCGCTACCACACCTAGCTAATTTTTTAAAAATTTATTTATTGTAGAGACAAGCTCTCACCAAGTTGCCTGGGTTGGTCTCGAACCTGCAGGCTCATGCAATCCACTCGCCTTGGCCTCCCAAAGTGCTGAGAATACAGGCTGAGCCACTGAGTCTGGCCAATTTGCCATCATTTTAATGTGATAAACCTATTTTTTCTCTGAATCTTCATATATGCAGAGCAAGACTAAGAGATAAGCACTGAAACCATATCATTTTAATGAGATGAAACTTTTCAAGAAAGGTAGTATATGGACATTATTAAATCTTTGTCAAAGCTTTATTTAGTTTTTTTTTTTAGCTTTCTTTTCTTATGAATTCTCCCATTTTTGGGGTCTTTCCCCCCCTACTTTTTACTTATAAAAAACAATGCGAAAGGGTCATTGCCCTTTTTTCCTGGCAAATTCAATTAGAGTATAGGGGAAGGGAGGACAGCACATGCGTTTCTGTATGTTTTGTAAAATTTTAAGTTCAGGGTACATGCAGGTTAGTTACATGGGCATACTGTGTGACAATGAGGTCTGGGCTTCCATAGAACCTGTCACCCAAAGAGGGAATATGGTACCCAGTAGGTAAGTGTTTAACTCTCACCTCTTTCTCTCCCTTTCCTGCGTAGATGTCTCCAGGGTCTGCTATTCTCATCTTTATGTCTATATGTAGCTGGTGGCTAGCTTCCAGTTTGTGTACTTTTGAATCTAAACTTTCTGATGTCAAGTTCTTTCCTATACATTGTTTTATCATGTAGGAACTGAAATCTGAATTCGCATGGGAAAATATACTTTCGGGGTATGGAAGTATAGGAAACCAGCCCTATCTTTCATGCTAGGAATATACTTTAGAGCAGGCATGTCCAACTCATAGCCTGTGGGCTGCATGTGACTCAAGATAGCTAGCAATGCAGTCCCACAAAATCTTTTAACATCATGTGTTTCTTAGCGTTTATTTTCTTCATGATCCCATGCGTAGTACCATTTTTGAAGTTCGCAATTACTTCTTATTCGTGACATTGTTTTCTGGCAGCATATACATTTGTGAGCAGCTGTTTTCAATTATGAAGCACACGAAGAACGAAATTCAAACAAACATTTTTGGCGAGCACCTTGAGAACTTGCTAAGCATCACGACTACTTCCATTGAACCATTCGTTCTATATAAACAAGGTGAGGTTCGAGATCAGTCCAGGCAAATTGGCAAGACCTCATCTCTACAATAAATAAAAAATTAGCTGGGTGTGGCAGCCTGTAGTTCCAGCTTCTTGGAAGGCTGAGGCAGAAGGATCGCCAGAACCCAGCAGGTTGATGCTGGGGTGGCCATGAGCATGCCACTGCACTCCAGCCTGGGAGATGGAGTGAGACTCCAATTCAAAAAAAAAAAAAAAAGGTGAAATTTCTCACTAGTTTTATATTGGTCTCATTTTTCTAAACTTTATAATAAAAATATGAAAAAAGAAAATCTTATTATTTCTATACACTAACTATATTATATAATTTATATGCGGCCCAAGACAATTTCTGTTTACGCAATGTGGTCCAGGGAAGCCAAAAGAGTACCCATTGTGGCCTGGGGAAGCCAAAAGGTTGGGCAACCCTAGAACTGCCCATTTTCTTATTTTCTTTTCTTTCTTTCTGTTTTTTTTTTTTTTTAAGGCAGGGATGACTGTCACCCAGGCTAGAGTGCAGTGGCATGATCACACCTCACTGCAGCTTCAAACGCCTGGGCTCAGGTGATCCTTCTGCCTCAGCCTCCGAGGAGCTGGGACTGTAGGCATGCATCACTATGCCTGGATTTTTTTTTTTTTTTTTTTGCCAGAGTCTCACTCTGTTGCCCGCTGGGGTGCAGTGGCACACTCATAACCACCATAGTCTCAACCGGCCCGGCATGGGTGATCCTTCTGCCTCAGCCTTCCAAGTAACTGGAACCACAAACTCGTGCCACCATGCCTGGCTAATTTTGTAATTTACTGTGGAGATGAGGTATTGCCAAGTTGCCCAGGCTGGCCTCGAATCCCTGGGCTCAGGCAATCCTCTTGCTTCCACCTCCCAAAGTGCTGGGATTATAAGCATGAGCCACTCACTGTACCTGGTCATGGCTAATTTTTTGATTTTTTTTTTGTTGTTGTTGTAGAAATGGTCTCACTGTGTTGCCCAGGGTGGTCTTGAACTCTTGAGCTCAAGCAATCCTCTCACCTTGGCCTCCCAAAGTGCTGGATTTACAAGTGTGAGCCACTGTGCCTGGCCCAAAGGCATATTTTCAAGCAATACCTTCAACTTGAACCTGAGAAATCTCTTACCATTTAGTCACTTCCCTGAAGTAACAGACTCCCACAACTGAAAATCACTGTGTCATTTCCATAGGGAGCATTTCTTTAACCAGGTTGGATACCTTGACAACTGATTGAAACACACATTGACTAAAATGGTCTTAATAAGAATACCTCATGACCTTCCTCCCCTGTGGTCTCATCAACAGGAAATAAACTAGGCTCATCATCCTCTATTCTCACGTAAAAACCTATCCGTCAGAGAAGTAATTACCTAGCCAGATAGACGCCCCTCTGAAGCGAAGTCCAGAAATCATTATAATACTCTGTAATTAGTGTTTATTATTTTATCTGTTCATGTCAGTAGAAGTAAAAAAAAAAAAACTCCCCTCAGCTGGACAATCCTATCATAACAAGATGTGGAAAATATTAATGTAAAAGCTTCTCATTCTCTGAATTTTCTTTGCCATGGCAACTTAAAATCAGCTTCCTTCCGAGCAATTTGTAGCTCAACCACGCTCCCTAACCCTCACACCACAGACCTGGAATTTCATCCAGATGCATCTAAATCTTTAGCTTGACAACAGGTGTAGGTATTATCTTGACAAAGACCTGCATGATAAGCTCCTCATTTTTCTCTATGGGGACAAGTAGTACATTCAGACTTGTTCTTGGCAGATGTTATTCTAACAGAAATTCAGAATTCAAATCCTTCAAACCTCCTCCTATGCGCTGTGCTGAGATGGGAAGTAAGTATACAGACATGCTTCCTGCATTTCAATGAAGTGCAGTTAACTGGACCTTGGCTTTTGTTGCTCTGCACTTTGTAACCATGGTGGTCCTTTTATCTTTTTCGAGGAGATCTGATAAGAATTATCTGATTCAATGGGAACTTGAGACAGTCTCAACTAAAGAGTTTTACAAAGTTTAGGTATACAGTTTTACCTCTGAAAAAAGGATGGGTTTCTTTGGGGCAAGCAAAATAAAGGCATCTATAATCTTGAAAAAATTCAGACTGTTGTATTTTAAAGTAGGAATCAGGGAATTAAAAAAATAATAGTATTGTAGCTTAATACAGGGCATTGATTGACAATGTTTCAATAAATAAAAACTATTACATCCCAAGAGAAATTATGGTGAAGCAGTTAAAGTCATGGACTTTAAATTCCTTAGGTCTCTAAGCCATGTCTGCAAATTGTTGATAATGATAGTTTTTACCTAGAATTGTTATAGGAATGAAAGGAGACAAAGATTGTCAAGTGCTTAGCACAGAGCCCAGCACACAGCAAGCTCTGAATCAGGCAGCAGTTACTTCACCTCTAACAGACCTCAAGGTTTCACATATTGTTGATTCTCTTCTGTGGGCTTGGTATGCTTGGAATGCTAGCACACACCCCACACTCCTGTCTAACTTTGGAATCATATAGCTGAGACAACCCAGGAAACTCCCAGGGGTTCCAGAAAGGAAGAAGGCCTGAGTGGGTGTTTCTAGGAGGTAGTGGGGTTGTGAGAAAGAGGACCTTTTGGAAAGTCCACTTTTGCAAGGGAAGTGTCTTCCAGTCCTGCTAAACAAACCTTCTTCACTTTTAGGAAAGACATTTGCTTAGTCTAGCATGGTGGCATGTGCTTATAATCCCAGCTACTTGGGAGGCTGAGGTGAGAGGATTGCTTGACCCGAGGATTTTGAGAGAGCAGTGAGCTATGATCATATCACTGCATTCCAGCCTGGGTGACAGAACAAAGCCATATCTTTGAAACAACAACAACAACAAAGTCTTGCCTGACCCAGGCACAGACAGAGGTGGGATAAACACTGACTGATTGACTGACTGAGAGTAAGGTATAAATGAGCTCAAGAAACACATTTCAAATTGCTGCTTTGCAAAATAATCTTTGTGAACTCTGAGCCCTGTTTTTTGGATTATGCTAATTAGTTTCCGCTGTTAATATTTTCTCAAAAGATCTAAATGACAGAAGTGGTTAGTCTCTCTTTTTTAGGGGGTTTGTGGGGCCCTGAGGAAAGTTTAAAGAAAAGCCAAAGATTAGAGTTAAATCTTGGTTAATCTTCATAGGAAATGGAATCTTTTTAAGTAAAACAGGACAATTCTAAGAGAAGTTTTCCTAAAATGTCAAATTGTTTCTGAAAGGGGGTTTTAGATTCACAAATCAGAAAACATAATCCAAGAGGAGTTAGAAGGCATGAGTTAGATTATTGGTTCAGACATTTACTCTGGTGTAACCTTTGACAAATTAATTAATTTCCTTCGACTTGCTTCTTCATCTTTCAACAAGGTAAATAATACCTATCTCAGGTTTGTTGTGGAGATGAGACAGAGCATGTGAAGTATAAAGTACAGAAAATAAACCCTCAACAATATCTATTATTACTTTTATTGTCATATTCCCTTTTGGGCTATTTTAGTATCCTTTTAGTAAACAAATTTATTAAAGTTAGAGTTCTGTTAGATGATGTCTCAGTATAGAAACATATATATAATTACTATAATAAGAGGTAAAAGACACAACAAAAAGATTTATTTGAAATCACAGCTTTCCAGGGGCTTGCTACTGAACTGGGAAATAAAGATCTCAACCAATCCAAAAGCTTGGTCTAACTAGGACTCACCATAAAACACCAGGAACCTTATGTAGATTTAGTATATTATTGTGTAGTGTAGACTGCCCTTTGAGAGTTCAAGATGATTAACAAAACTCATTTGCATTTTCAGGGTTCTCAGAGGACTCCTTGAAATGGTACACAGCTGGTACATTTTGGTAACCTTCAAAAAGGCCAATTTTCTTCATTCCTTAAAACGTTACCCAGAAATTTTTTTCAACAGAGGTTTTAAAAAATGACAGGGTTTCAATTTGTAGCAGTCTTGCTAACCTAATTAAGTAATCAAGTGATTTGTTATTTCAACCATATCCTATTGTTTTTCCTGCATTTTGATTAACTTGCTAAAAAAATTCTCTGTTGATGTGCTTATTTGGGTCTGAGGACCATTTACTAAACTATAATCTCAGAACTGGAAATGAGGATGTAAATTGTCAAAAACATGACAGGAACACTAGAATTAAATGAATCTCTCTTTCTCAGAAGGAAATTATCATAGAAGGATTTAGAGGGTAACACGTCCTCGACTCCCACCATTATACTAAAAAGAAACACTTTTCCTGGAGCCCTGTTGCCAAACATATTGATTTTGGAAGTTACTATTATGACTTCCATAAATTTCCTAGGCTCTGTATATAAGTGATTGACGCAAGAGTTTTCCTAATTGGGATGTAAGTTCATCTAATGACCATTTTAGTTATGATATTTAGTGCTTCCCCAAATAGGGTCTTTAGACTGGGTCAGTGTGTGGGCATTCCAGCCTGTTCCTTGTATTAATCACTACTGACCTGGATTCCAATCTTTATACTTTTGTTCTTGGCATGAGTTAGTGATTTAACACCAGTGCCTCATCAAAAGCATTTGCCCAACTGTAGGTCATGTTTTATTTGTTTTTATAGCCAATGAGGCTAGAAAATTGTGTTTTTGACCTTCACAAGTAGTTCTTGGATCAGAATAGTGTTAAAATCACTGCCAAATCAGTACCCAGATTTGTTTTTAATGATGAAGTCTATGAAGCCACTAAACTAACCTTTCTTCAGATTCTTTAAAAACAATTATCTTTTTTTAACAAATTCATTTCTGTACACTGGCTAGATAGGCTCTGTAATCCATCATATTTGGTATTTGGAAGAACCAAAAAGATTGTTTCCAACAGACTATTTTCTTTGAAGTTTTCAGAGTTTGCATTTATGTGTCACACATTATAAAAACAACAGAAGATTGTCCAAAGTAGGTTATGCTTGTGATATTTCTGTAGGTTTCTAAATTTGTCCTGGAGAAAGGCATATATCAATAAACTGGGGCCGAATTGGAAGGAATGCATGAAGGAATCGTCTTGAGCATCTTCCAGTTAGTGAGGGAAAGATTTCTAAAAGAAGGGAATTTGAATTTGATAATCTCAGATAAATATTTTAAGTATGTTGCGTGGCATAAAGAAGGATGAGTATTAAATGTGAGGCTGATAAATTTCACAGTTCATGGCCTGTGCTTTACATAGTTAAGATCTTTAAGAACTTGATAATATGAAAAGTAGTGTGAAAGATATCCTAGCCAACAGTTTTCAAATGTATTGGCAGTGATAAATAAGAGAAATTTGTTATGGCTGAGATGAAGAAAGAGGTACTTTTCCATGCCAGTTTAAAAAACTTAAAAAATAAGAAGTTATAATTTTGGTGATTAACTGCATATTAGATATCTCCATTTGTTGTCCTAATTGGTATCACACATGTCACATGTCGCTAACTAAGCCAGACTGTCCACTCTTCCCTGGACTATTGGGGATTTCCACATTATAGGGTTAGTAACTCTGTTCTTCCAATTGCTTGGGCCAAAATCAGTGCACCCATCCTTGGTCTCTCCCTCTCTTTTATAAAAACAAATTCTGTTGGCTCTTCCTTTAAGATATATCCAGCATCTGACCACTTTTCATCATTTCTTGCTTTATTTTCTTCCTAAGATCCTGTTATTTAATACACTGTATTTCACTCAGTTATCTTGTTTAGAGTTTTTCTCACCCTCTAGAATGTTATCCTTGTGAAGGAGAATTTTTGTCTGCTTAATTCACTGCTGTTTCCTTTGCTTCTAGAAGTACCTAGCACGTAGCAGGTACTCAATAAATGCTTTTTGAATTAATGAGTGAGTAACTATATTTGGGAAGAAAGAAGAAGGGGTAATAAATACTAACTTGAATTTATTCTTAACTGACTAACTCAACAGCTATTTTTGTGTACTTACTTTTTGCTACTTGAATATTGTCTTTGTTGTGTATGTTGCATATATTTCACTATAATACTGAATTATTCTTAGAAGTTTGGATAAAATAATTCTAGAATGTTTATATGAGAAGATATACATATATATTCATAGAATATCTATTTATGACATTGAATGAATATATATCTCCTTAGCTTTTTGGTTCAACAAATTAGTAATTGCAAATAAAAATTAAAAAAATCCCAGGGTATCTTGTCATATTTGAACGGAGTTTTCTTGGTAATAGCTCATTCTCAAAAATATAATTAAACTCTCTGTTTTCTTATATAGACTATCTCCTAATTTAATTCAAAATTGGAGTGATGACAAAATATATGTCAGAATGTTAAGTACAAGCGCTCTGTAGAAAATGACAAGGTTTTCCTAAATAACAGATTGGGTATGTTGAGTAAATTATACATAATTTTAGCACCCTGGATATTCTCAATCTATAAATGGTCTTAAAGGATTCTAGAACTAAAAAGGAAAACTAGGTTCTTTATACAACAAAGACAATATGGCCAAAGTCTGAATTTTCAAATCAACTCTGTCATATGTAAATGAGATTTGATTTCAGGATGCAGATATGTTTTCTTGGAAATTACGATGACAGAAACACAAGCTAGTGTTTCTTAAAATCTGTTTGCAGTTGAAATAGTCCTGTGAATCTTTATTTTTTGCCCTATCGCTGGAATTGCTAGATCTTTTATCTAGGTCATAATTATTCATACATATAGAAGTAAAAATAAATTGATAGGTAATAGTTAAGCAGTTTATCTTAAAATATGTTACATATATTTCACCAAAAGGAAAGATTTAACAATGCCTGTCACATAGTAGGTATTCAATAGATGTTTACTGAATGAGAGAATAGAGGAACTTGAACAACAAAGAACAATTTGAGCAAACATCCAACATGGATTTTATTGCTTTCTGATTTACCCTGGAACAAGAGACCAGGAAATCTAATGAATAAATAAATATTTATAATTTATGTGATATGATATTGGGTGGTGAAATATAAAGGTCTTTTGGTAATTTATATAAGGAGTCATAAAGACAATTGTAGATCACTAATGAGATGGGCAATTTATCTTATCTCTGACTTTAAGTTAAAATGCTAACCTGAATTGTATGTCAGAAAGATTTTACTTTAAGTTTAGCGCAAAAAAAATGAGAAAATTTCCCATTTAGATTAAGAAAATTTCTTGAAGGAAATGTGTCTCAGTGGGAGAGGAAAAAGTCACGTACCAAAATGAAATGTAATTAGAGCTTTCTCAAGAAAATAAACTTATTATGGATAAGATAGTTGTATAGAGGATGGTTAATCATTCTTCTCAATGCCTCTGTTCCAAATTTTAAATAAATGATGCGACAAATCTTTGCAAGGCAAGAAGCAGGCATGGATAGTGACAGAAAGACAAAGTGGGAGAACTTTGGCTTTATGATTGGTTGGTTGCTCTTTTTAAAAAATTGTTTAAGCCGGGCTCCGTGGCTCAGCCTGTAATCCTGCGCTTTGGGAGGCTGAGGTGAGTGGATTGCCTGAGCCCGTGGGTTCGAGACCCACCTGGGCAACTTGGTGGGATCTCATCTCTACAATAAATCAAAAATCAGCTGGGCGTGGTAGTGTGCCTGTAGTTCCAGCTACTTGGAAGGTTGAGGTGGAAGGATCGCTGGAGCCCAGCAGGTTGAGGCTGTAGTGGCTGGGAGCAGCCACTGCACTCCAGTCTGGGTGACAGAGTAAGACTCCAACTCAAAAAAAAAAAAAAAAGTTTATGAACTACATTGAGTCAGGCACCATGCAAGGCACTTGGAATATATAGCTGGTGACATACATGGTCCTGCAATCTGGAGGGGGCATTAATTCAACAAAAATTTGGCAATGATATTCACATTACCAGTTGTGACACTATATGCAATAAGTGAAGCAAATAGATGTGAGATCAACAAACAATAAGGTAGGGATTATCTTTGGTCTTCAGATGAGAAAACTGAGATTTGAAGAGGATAAGAAAATGATTTAAGCCGGGCTCGGTGGCTCAGCCTGTAATCCTGCGCCTTTGGGAGGCTGAGGTGAGTGGATTACCTGAGCCCACGGGTTCGAGACCCGCCTGGGCAGCAAGACCTCATCTTTACAATAAATCAAAAAATCAGCCGGACGTGGTAGCGCATGCCTGTAATTCTGGCTACTGGGAAGGCTGAGGCATAAGGATCACCGGAGCCCAGCAGGTTGAGGCTGCGGTGGCCGGGAGCAGCCACTGCACTCCAGTCTGGGCGACAGAGTGAGATTCCAACTCAAAAGAAAAAAAAAAAAAAGAAAAGAAAATGATTTAAGGTGAGTAGCAGAACTGGAATTCTTTTTTTTTTTTTTTTTTTTTTTTTTGAGTTGGAGTCTCACTCTGTCGCCCAGACTGGAGTGCAGTGGCCGCTCCCGGCCACCGCAGCCTCGACCTGCTGGGCTCCGGCGATCCTTCCGCCTCAGCCTTCCGTGTAGCCGGAATTACAGGTGCGCGCCACTAGGCCCGGCTGATTTTTTGATTTATTGTAGAGATGAGGTCTCGCTGCCCAGGCGGGTCTCGAACCCATGGGCTCAGGCAATCCACTCACCTCAGCCTCCCAAAGGCGCGGGATTACAGGCTGAGCCACCGAGCCCGGCTAGAACTGGAATTCTAACCAAGTCAGGCTGATTGCACAGCTAGAGCTGGAATTGCTGTTAGTGTACCTTTTCCAACAAACTCCCTACTTAAGCCCCTCAGTGGCTACCTACGACTCCAGAGCATAAAGTTCACTTTTCTTGATAGTGCTCTGCCTTTATCTCCCACTTATTTCCCAGTAGTTTTTCTGTACACCCCCACGTGTTTTGTACAGCCATGCCTCTGCCCACACTCTGAGGAGGGCATCACAGTCCTGCTTTTTAAGGAATTGCCCAGGAAACCCTCAGTTGGGGTTAAGCATCCTTCCTCTGAGCTGTGAAATCCAGTTAATTAACTCTTGGCAGTTTTACTGTCTATGGATCAAATTTGGCCACTGTGTGGTTTTGTAGGCCATAAGCCAAGAAAGTTTTTTACATTTTTAAAGCTAAAAAAATTAATATTTTATGCTACCTGAAGTTATATGAAATTCTTCATTGTCCATAAGCAAAGTTTTCTTAGCACACAGCTATGCCTATTTGTTATATACTGTCTGTGGCTGCTTTGTGTTGCCTCAGTAGAGTTGAATTGTTAGTTGCAAGAGACCAGGTGGCCTGCAAAGCCTAAAATATTTACTACCTATTTCTTTACAGGAAAAGTTTGCTGACTCCTAATCTAAATCACACACAGTATTTCTAGGTGGATGTTCCTGAGTTGGTTCCAAGCTCCCTGTAGGCAGGTTTCATATTTTATTCATTTCTGTATCTCTAGCTTCTAGCCCACTGCGGTATTTAGCAGGTAGGTATTTAATACGCATTTGCTGAATGTGTAATTCCACAGTTTTGTCCCCAGCACAGTTCTTCAAATTCTTGTGAGCAGCTATCTTGCTATCCACCCAGTCTTCCCCTGCATAGACTAAACACCCTGCCATTCCTTTTGTGACATTGAGAGTCCTGAAATTAATCTGGTTTAGTGCCTCTTTACATGTGGTTTTCTTTTTTAAAACGTGACATTTCTGAAATTTATAAAGCACTCACCATTTGTTAGAACGTGTACCATTTTAAAATAAAAATCAGGTGTCACATTGATAAATAGCAATTGTCCTTTCTTCTGTGTTAATGAGTAATTGATTCTTAAAGAAAAAATGGAAGCAATATGATTTTTTTAATCTTTGGTGAGAGGAAAGGAAGGAAAATGTAGCACCGCTGGCAGGTTTTTGGCTTATAAACTTGAAACCTTTAGGCTTCTGTGATTTCCAGTGTGGAGTTATGTGTTCTCCAAGGGGTGCTAGAAGAAAGTATTAGAGTTTTTGCTTTATATTTTTCTTCTAAAAATAAAACATTGGGAATTTGCTGAGATTTGATGAGCAGGGCACCGTGGCACCCCTTTTGGGCATAATTTTGGGCATGCAGTACTGGAGGATTCCTGAGGGTGGCGGGGGAACACCACTGTGAGGGTGGCTGCCAGCGAGCCCCTTGCTTTATTTATAATTTGCTTTTAGCATTTTGCTATGTACTACACTTTATGTGAGTCCACTTAAAATGATCTATAGATGATGTTATTTAATCGTAACCAAACTAATTCTCGCAAAATGAACGTGTTGCTTACAACGATTCCTGAAAAACAGCTGTGGCTAGAAGAAAACCTGATAATGCAAAGACAAGTGAACAATTAGAATATAGCAGAGTTGGTTCCTTCTTCACATGTGCTCTGGGTGAGCCATGCTCAGAGATAATAATCTATTTCAGGTGAGAGAAGTTGGAGAAAAAATCCAGAAGACTTTAGTCAATGTGGTATATTTTTTATGCATCTCAATCTAAGTCCATATTCAATATTAAGAATAGTGTGTATTTGTGAGGCATTTTTATTCAGATATGACACTCTTTAAAATTATTGAGCTTGGTGGGTGACACATGCCTGTAATCCCAGCACTTTGGTAGGCCGAGGCAGGAGAATCACTTGTGCCCAGAAGTTCCAGACCAACCTAGGCAGTATAGTGAGACCTTGCCTTTAGAAAAAATAAAAAAATTAGCCAGACATGGTGACGTATGCCTGTAGTCCCAGCTACTGGGGAGGCTGAGGCATAAATATCACCTGAGTCTGGGAGATAGAAGCTGTGGTGAGCCACGACTGCATCACCATACTCCAGCCTGTGCAATAAAGTGAGGCTCCCAACTCAAGTAAGTAAACAAATAAAATAAAGTGTTGAAATAAATGGAATCTAATATTATACTTGTGAATTGTTACACCACAAAGTTAAACTAATATCTTAGAAAATATTTCAAAGGGAGAGAATTTTATTATTTATGAATCAACTAAAATACTTGTAAATTGTTTTCTTGCTTTAGCCTTTTAATATATCTACTTTTGAATAAGTTTATAATGTCCACTTTGTGTTATTACATTATGTAAATGCACAACATTGTCAAACCTACAAGTGAATCTATAAGGAAGAACATGTTCCGAAAGCTTTACTGATGGGTGAGCATCACCAAAATGTGTAGACATCTGGTCTCATAAGACAAACCTATGCTAGTTAGGCACAGATTGTAGGAAGGAATACTCCTCCCTCCCTCAGCCATTTTTGATTTTACAAAATGCAGATTTATCTGGTTTCTAAATAATTACCTTTTGGATAAAAAAGGATATATAATTCTGAGAAAAATATGGCTTTATTCCTAAATCACAGTCTACATTCTTTGGGTGAGGGAAACTTCTTTTTATTTCTCTCTTTCACATCCTATTAATTTTTTTCACCTAGGATTTGTGATTTTTTTTGGCTTGTTTATTGTTGGTCTCCTATTTGAGACTGTAGGCTCCAAAACTGAAGGAATAATGTCCTTTTTTTTTTCTCTATCTCTCTTTTTGGGAGACAGGGTTTTGCTCTGTCACCTAGGCTGGAGTGCAGTGGCGTGAACATAGCTTACTGCAGCCTTGAACTCCTGGGCTCAAGCAATTCTCCTGACTCAGTCTCCTTAGTAGTTGGAGCGATAGATGTGCATTACCATGACTGGCTAATTTCACAATATTTTTTAGAGATGGAGTCTTGTTATATTGCCTAGGATGGTCTTGGATTCTTGGCATTGAGGGATCCTCCTGCCTTAGCCTTTCAAAGTGTTGAGATTACAGGCATGAGCCACTGTGCCTGGTCCAATGTCCATCTTATTGACTGACTCTCAAATGCCTAATACAGGGCTTAGCGCAGAAGGGGTACACAGTGCTCTCTGATTGACTGGTTTTTAGAAACAAGAGGTAACAAGAAGAGGGGAAAGGGATGAATGGCTGCTGTGAATTTGGCTTCCTCTCTCTCTGGGATTACAGTAAACCTTGAACCAAGAAGGGAACTTAGCCCTGGAAGTGAAATTTAAGATCTACTTGTCTGGAGGATGCTCCTGTATAATCAACAGCATCAGTTTTTGAGAAATATTGTCAACTTTCCAGAATTTGTTCTACATTTCTAAGCCATTCTTTAAATACATGGTGGTTTAGACTGTGTCTACCATTATGGCCTTGGTTTAAAGAACTCACTGCAATACATTAGGCTTAAAGGTTGCTGGCCTTTCCATGGTAGGTAACATAATGGGTATCCTAAGCATATCAGTCATTGGAATCACATATCATAGCCCGGCTGTACTAATCAGTTTTTCTACAAACTATAATTATAATCTGGATAATTTTATTCCAATATAGTGATGCCTTAATATATTCAATTCAGTTCATTTTTATTTGTCCTGATTCAATTTAATTCAGTTCACTTTAGTTCATACTCTATGCTCAATACTGGGGATTAAATGAACCATTCGAATTTCCATTTAATTCAATTTCTCTTTTTTAAATACACTAGTAATTGATAATTTCCTTATGGAGGACTAATATGTGCTTAGGCAGGGCTAGATGGTGGCCATGCAAAAGTGAATTAAGTTGAGTCTCTAGCAAAAGGAGTTCCAGAACAAAAGTCACAGATTCCTACAGTGTGTGGTAAGTCATGGGGAATGATCACTCCAGCGTGCCATGGGAACTAAGAAAAAGAGCTAATGAGGGTGCCTGGCAACCTTGCTGATGAAAGAATTCACTGTCTCATAAACGAGGAAAGGCATTTACAGGACACAGTCGAAGAAAAACAACAGTTCATGAAAAAATGTGGACAGTGTAAAGTCAAAAAAGGAACTAGAGTATCTGAGGAAGTTTCCTGGAAGAGCAAATATTAGCTATTTTTTCGGGGGGGGGCTACTTTTTGCCAAATTAAGAAAAGAGGGGCAAAAAAAAAAAAAAAAAAGAAAAAAGAGAGAAAAAGATGCTATGATGCTTTTTAGCTCCTACCTCTGAGGCATGACTTCTAAAATGATTAAAAGTAAATTAAAACTGACCAGGAACTCATTGGCTACATACGATTGGCTTCCCACCAGGAAGCCACAGCTCACTGTTTTGTGGCCATTCTTTTTTGTATTATGTAAACTTGTAACCACTAACCTTCCTCTCTTTTTTTTAAGTAATTGAACAGAGCACAAATTCCTTCTGGACATTATTTTCCAGCAGAAATAAGAAACACACTGAAAAAAATGAATAAAGAGCGGTTGTGTTTTTGCTCATTAGGGCATTTGCTGTTTATCTTTGAAGTCGCAGGGATTTGCATGTGTTGGCATTTGCAGGCACAGTTGGATAGCATTACTTTGTCAAAATAATCTATAGAGGGTATTAATTGTGAGTCAACTGATGATCATTTTGCAGCTCAAAAGTATTTGTTATCTTCTGGAGTTGAGATTTCTATGGTTTGGGGATTATGGCCAAGTGGAATTAACAGTGCACACAGTCTAGAGGGTGAGATGGAGTGGGTAAGCCATAGACTTAGGCAACAACACAGCTGGAGTGACGATCTGGGAACTGTCATTTCTTCATCCTGTGATGTTGAGCAAGTCACTTTTCCAAACCTTGGTTTTCTTATTTGTTTATGGGGATGATGATATGTACCTCGTGGAATTATGAATAGAATTAAATAAGACCAAATTAGTAAGTGCTTAGCATAGAAAGCATTGACTAGGTTATAACTATTGTTATTAGTAACAGTAGTCTTTCATGCTTATCATTTTATTTTTTGAGTTGCAGTTTCACTCTGTCACCCAGGCTGGAGGGCAGTGGTAAGCTCCCGGCCACTGCAGCCTTGACCTGTCGGGCTCCTGTGATCCTTCTGCCTCAGCCTTCCAAGTGGCTGGAACTACAGGCATGCGCTACCACGCCTGGCTAATTTTTGATTTATTGTAGAGACAAGGTCTTGCCAAGTTGCCCAGGTGGGTCTTGAACCTGTGGGCTCAGGCAATACTCTCGCCTCGACCTCCCAAAGTGCTGGGATTACAGGCTGAGCCACTGAGCCCGACCCATGCTTATTATTTTAAAGAAAAACAGAAAATATCACTTTTCGTGGGGATAGATTTGTCTTTAATAAATGTTTGTCCATGTGATGGCATTATCTTTAGGTTGGATGTGATCTTTTACTGCTTTAAAATGAAAATTTTAGGTAATTGGAGGGCTTTAATAGGTAACTCCCTAATTTATGCCAGCCAGGTAGGACAGCATTCATAACTCAATATTTCTGATTTCTTCCAGCTTTTGCTTAGGAGTTAAAATGGGAAGGACCAAACAATGGATCTCCATTGCTCACACTCATTGATCCAAGTTCAGATCTTGATAGTTAATAGGAGTAGGTTCAATTCTTTCCCCACATATTTTAAGGCAGTTATTGTGTCCTCTCCAAATTCTGTTTTTTTGCAGCTTCAATTCCTTGAACAGTTCCTTAACTGAGACTATATCTGCCCTCTGCGTGACCCTGATTTCCTGCTGGATTTGCTTCAGAAAGTTAATGTCTCTCCTCTTAAGTGTGTTTCCAGAAATGAATGCATTATTCCAGACCTTGCAGCGTAGAGTATAAGAACTCTGTTACTGGAATCACATCTTTGAACTAAATAATCTCAATTGGTAATAAGATTTCACAGTTGTTTTACATTTCAGATTAAATCACTTTGAAAGATAAATGGAAAGCTAAAGAGGCAATGACAAAACTACCCATACCCATAGCACACAGAAATATAAATAAATAAATATCTTTTTGCTCACTGACTCACCCAAGATAAAAAAGATTATGTCCCTGATATCATGCTTGTAAGCAAATATTACATTCTTGTATCATTAAAGGTGGCTGGACTAATTTAGATTTCAAAAACAAAATTTCAAGTGGCAGTTGAATGAAAATCCAGTATGCTAAATAATAATAGAAGGGCAAGTTGATTTTTACAGATGTATCTCTATTTTATATCTAGTTAGGTTTGAGGATGGTATCTTTCTCTTTAGCTTTTGACTCAACTTACATATACTTTAATTCTATTTGTTTTGAATTCTATTGTATAAATATTAAAGATATCCTTTTTTTTCCTTCAAAAAACCAGCCCTGATCACAATATATGTATGAAGAGTTTTCCATTTGAGGATCAGGCTGAAATGTGCTTCCTAATTTTGTGTTTATATCTGCCTTAGCATCCTGTAGAGCTTTCACACTTTCATCCCTAAAGTTGGAAATATAGATAGTCTTCAGGTTCATAGCTTCACAGAAAATGTTTCCTAAGCAACTGGTTTAACCTCAGATCAGGCTGGCTAGTTGTTTGAGAGAGGTACAGTTCAACATTACTGATGTGGGGACATTTAACGATTAGTTAAATAACAAATCAAAGTGGCATAGAGGAATCATTTCTGCTGCAGGACTAACACACAGCAATTTTCCCCATTTCTTACCTAGATTCTTAGTAAACACTTTAACTGAGCTACTTTTCCTGTCGGCAAGTGGACCGATTCATCTGAGTTAAGGTGAAGGCAGATATATAATCCAACCAGAGTTTTTTTCTATTTTTTTTTCGAAATGCCAAGATAGGTACAGCCTGGGGATATGTTTAATGCAGAAAATGAAATTTCAGCTAGAGGAAAACATGCTGAAGAGGGTCAAAGGGTCTTTGGATGCAAGGATGTAGGAATTTACATAGGCACTTTTCTTGTTTTCGGTGTTGATTTTATTTGTGGAGACCTTAGAATTTGTAGAGAGAAGTGAAAGTTGAAATCTTGACCGCTCAATTATGCACCAACAATGAGCAGTAGATAGTGACTCATACTGTATCCAATTAGGAATTTATTAGCCAGTGCACAATTATTTGGAAAGACAACCAGGAGTTGCTCTGAGACCAGGCCCTGCCACTTCTAGTCAAATTAACATCACAACAGCAGGTTCCATTTTGTGGTGTTTCATTTTAGAGAAAGGGAGAGTTTGTCCAGCAACCAGGCATTAACTTGATAATTAGGATGACAGAGGCTCAGTTCTTCCTCTTTATTCCTACTTGTTGGCCCAATTAGCTGTGTGTTGTCTTGGATCTGTTATTATAGAAGAAGTATTTGGAAGAGAACTCTAGTATTTTAACTCAAATAAATAGCTTAAGGAGTGGAAGGTGGTAGAAATAAACTCTTGATTTGATTTCTCATAAAATATTCTGGGTCTTGTGGCCAAATAGGACAGGAGAGGGGAGGAGGAGATTTACTGTTAACTTCAAGATGCCATCCGTAGGTTAGTCAAAGCAGATGGCTGCCATCCGAATAAGAAAGAGACATTCTTTAAACTTTTTCTCCCTCTCCCAATCTCTCTCTCTCTCTCTTTCCCTCCTCCCTCTTTCAGTCATATAGGAATACACATTCTCCTGGAGTCAGGATATAGGGAGAAAAATTAACAGTTAGCCAAGAACTGTCTTTTGCTTAGAAAGAACCAACATTTATATCGTGCTTTCTACTTAGAGCTTCCGCCTGACATTATCTCATTTGTTTACTCAACGGCTGTCTTTAATGCCCCAATTTTATAGATGAACAGACTGAGGATCAGAAAGGTTAAAGTCTTCAGATCCAGTTTTTTCAATGCCAGTTGCTGTTCCCTTTCCGCTGCACCCTGCTGTCTCTTAGGAGAGGGTCTGTTTATGGCTGAGTTACAGCTCCACTGGAGGCCAAGGAGGCAAGGACAAATGCTGGCATTTTCAGATAGGTATTTATTATTAGGCTCTGCTCTGTAATAACTGTTAAATCATGCCATAGGCATGCCTCTTGGCAAGGTCAGGGCACGTATAAGGCATTTCTACAAAGTTAAATACCTGTTGGGAGGCTTTTAAGGTTTTTATATTTTAATGAAGTTATTAAAATGAAAGTTCAGACTTGCATAATTCATAAGCATTCACTGCCTCACTTAAAGTCTCTGATACTATTTTTCAAAAAATTTCAATAAAATCTTTATAAACATAAAACACGAACATGTTTTCAGTTTAGATTAAAATAGATTTCTAATTATAGAAAACTGGAGCTTCACTGTAATATAATATAGCTCTTTAGGCTGGTTTCATTTACAATGTTTTCATTGCTATAAAATTGAGTATTTTCTAGATACACAACTTGAATTGGCAACTTTTAGTAAAAGCAGCTTTCAAATGTTTAATGAAGTGGTTTTGTAAAGTCTAGAAATTTGGACATTCTCTTAAAAATGCTGTTTTTGACTTTATAAAAGTCTATATTTTTACTTTGGCTTTTTGTGACTGTCAGGGATCTCTTCAGGTTGTTATTGTAACAAAGCTGCTGGATTGAGTGCTTTAATGGATTCGAACTCCTGCAAATAAAGTTGATAAAAGTCTGAAAATCTACAAGCTAACGATCTGATTTTTTTTTTTTTTGGTACTCTGCAATCAATCTAGGTTGTCTTTTTAAGCAATCGTTTTTACATTTGGAACTTAGAGTAATTGCATCTTACTTTAAAATCCTTTCTTATTTAGATGCATGATGAGACTGTATAAATGTAACATTTTACCTCTCAGTAACAGGAACCAGTAGTAGAAGCAGCAGAAGGCAAATTTTAGGAACATTAATAAATGAAGACTTTCCCCCACTGCTTTTCTTTCTTTTTTTGATATGTAGAAACTCTTTGTATTATAGGGATATTGACACTTTATCTGTTTATGTGAGGCAAAGCTTTCTTTCAGTTTGTTACTTATCTTTCCAATTCATTTGCAACATTTACTATGTGAGAGGAAGTGATATTTTTAATATATTGTTCCCCATCCAAGAGCATATTATTCTATTTATTTAGATCTTGTTTGAAGTCCTTTGGTAAAGTTATATAGTTTTTCTCATAGAGATGTACTTATGAAAGAATTACTAAATATATTATGATACAACCAACCAAAGAAATGCTATGCAACTCACAGATATGACAGCTCTATATGTTGGCTTGATGGATCTCTATTATACATTGGCAGGTGAAAAATAATTATAGAACAATGTGTTTAAAATCATTTTTGTAAAATGCATATATGTGTATATATGTGTGCAATTGATATAAGTAGAAAATCTAGAAGGACGTGAAACTGAATTGTTTTCTTGAGACAATTAACTCTCTGAGCAGTGGAAAGAATTGGGCTGGTTTGAGTTCTTAATTTCTTACCTCACCTTACATATTAAAAGAAGTGGTGGGGTTATGAATTATTTATTTCTTGAGCTTTTCTAGAATTTTAAAACTAAAATCCTAGAGAATTATTGAAACAGTTAACTTGTGAAAGCTTTTATTTCCTTAGTAAGAATATGAAAGTCCATAATATTATCAAGTGACAGCTATACTAGTAGATAACTATAATCTTGCAAGTCCATATGTATGTATATTAGTTTTGCAAGTGTACTGTCACTAAATATGCATTCAATGCATTTTTGCTAACAGAGGACAATTTATTAATTAATCACAGTGTCATATTGTTGGCTGAAATTCGTAGTTTGAAATCTGTGAATTTCTTAATCATGTTACTTTCGTATTGGGTAAAAGAAGTTTTAGTATTCCTTAGGATATAACAGAAATGTGCTTATATCATAATTTTTAAGATTAAAGAGTCAGTTTCCTAAGTAAACATTTAACATCATTTATTTGTGGAAGAAAAATTTATAGGAAGCTTCCCAGTTTTTCAGCCATCTCTGAGAATGATGTGCAGTACAAGTTAGGCCATTAGTAATTCAAAAAGGCAGTCAGATGATATGGTCTTTTGCCTTCCTTTTATAAGGAGTCAGTCTATAAAGCAATGGACAAGTAAGGTGCTGAATCATTGCCTTATCTGCTCATGCTGGGCAAAAGATGTGTCCGGGGGATCATTCTCTGTCTTTACTTCTTCCCTGGCAAATGGCTTTATGACTGTCATTGAGGTATAACTACAGTAATGTGTGCATTTCTGTGTCACTCTCTTTTATCTCTAGCAGGTAGTCTATTTCATTTCTTTTTGACTACTAAAGGGGGTAGGGAGGAGAAAAATAAAAGAGGAAAGTAAAATCTCCTGAAAATGATACCTAAAGTAACCAGGCAATTGCAAGAAATACATTCTCTGGTTTTTACTAATCAGTTATGATTACTATTTTATTAAGATTATTACTATATGTTGCCAAAAGAACTGCATTAGGTGAGTAGAATTTTAAAATTCATAACCGGTGATTTAGGCAGGGTATGTTGAGGTCTGTTCCTAACATATATAGGCTAGAGGCTCTAAGTATGCAAATATGAGTAGACACAATTCCTTCTCAAAGTAGCTCATAGTACAGCAGGTGGCAAAGCTATAGAGAAAATGGGGAAAGAGTGGTTCCTTTATAACTGAGATTAAGAATAGGAGGTTAAGGGACCAAATATAAAGAGTATATCCTTTTGGAAGTGGAGGTGACTATAATAAAAGACAGTTTAAAAATGTTTCCATTTCTGAGCATTATTATAGGTTTTGAAACTCAAAACTTCAGTAGTCCTTAATAATAACTTCACACATTTTTGTCACCTATTACAGGTTTTACTAACAGGAATTTTATAGGAAGAGAAAAACAACACAGACTTTTCTATATTTTTAATAGTTTCATTAGAAAAAACTCTTTGTCAAATAAGGATATTGAAATCTCATGAAAAATCCCACCAAACATACTTTTAAAAACAGGAGTATTTGGGGGTTTTATTCTGCTAACGCAATGCCCTAATAGAAATTCTGACCCTCTCTTTGTTTTTCCTGTACACTGAATGAAGAGAAGGGAATAGAAATAGTCAAGTCAAGGATGCAAATGGACCCATTCTAGGTTGGATTACTGAGATATGCAGCTTGGGGGCTGTTTCTGATGGTTATGCATGGAAAGGCATGAGGGGTTCCTAAGAGTCTACACCAACTAAGGGTTTAGAGGTATCCCTTTTAAGACTCATACATTTATCTCAGTCTTTTATTTCAATATTTTCCACCTCCTAGAGCAACAAGTGTTTACAACCCAACAGTAAAATAGTAAAGAAAATTTGAAAAGAATTTTTGAGCAGAAAGGCACCTTTGAGATCATCTTAAATGCTATCCCTTTTATCTATTCTCTTTCAAACATCACGGTTGCTTCCTTATTCTAGTATTGTGGGATGTGATAAACAGGTACTAGATATTACTCTAGCTCTACCTTTCATGAGTTTCAGACTTTGATCATATCCCTGCCAAGCCTTCCTTTTCCAGACTACAAAGTGCCATTCTTCTTAGCCAGTCCTCACACACAGTCCCTAGATTCCTTTCTTTTAGTTGCCTTCCTCTGGTAGTTGGTCATCTAACACCCCTGTCTGTTCTGAGGTGGACAAACATAACTACTTGTATTCTGATGAAATAGGGCATGTTAGGGATGGTATGAGTGTAGACAACTACGTGTATTCTATACAAGAATGAGTTCTAGGCTTGGACCAAGGTAAGGCATTCCTGCCTTCCCTTATCTTTATAAAATCTTCTGTGACAACACCATGCCTTAACTCTGTACTCTAATTTGGATCATTTTTCCCTTTCAATGTATTATTTCTCAGCTTATCACAATGAAGCTCATCTAACACATTTTGGCTTACTCAGACTTGCTACATTTTTTTCATTTGCCTACTGAGCTTGGCATTTCAGGGGCTGGAAACATTTATGGCACCTTCAGAATTTGGAGTTTTAAGGTGGCTAGTAAAAATGTCTCAGCACAGACCTCTTTAGAACTCACTATTGCCACTTTTCCATCTGTGGATTTCTCTTATTAACATTATCTAGCTGAGTTCTATTTTCTTGGCAAGTTGTCTACTGCAATTCCAATACCTTAAATTTTGATATTTAAATATGTAATTTTTTTTGAGTTGGAGTCTCTTGCCCAGACTGGAGAGCAGTGGTATACTCATGGTCACCCCAGCATCGACCTGCTGGGCTCCGGTGATCCTTTTACTTCAGCCTTCCAAGTAACTGAAACTAACTATAGGCGCGTGCAACCATGCCCAGATAATTTTTGATTTATTGTAGAGATGCAGTCTCGCCAAGTCTTCGACCTGCAGGCTCAGGCAATCTACTCCCTAGGCCTCTCAAAGTGCTGGGATTACAGGCTGAGCCACTAAGCCTGGTCTTAAATATGTAATTTTGACCCAAAGAGTCCTGTAGCAATTTACAAGGATGGTAAGCTTTTGTACCTTTTGTGCATTTTGTTCATCATACCGCCCCTTCCCTTGATAATATCACATGTTCCATTTCAGAATCAGCTCTTGATAACATTGAGTGGCAGGTAAGTTTTTCTTTAGTCATTCTCTACCACCTAATAGGCATTCAAATCTCTTAGACTTGTATTCTCTTCCACTATAATTGGTAGATTTTCTTTTGTACCATTGATACAGCAAAGAATCAGTAACTAAAATAGCTGACTGATCAGTTCACAAGGGAGGATCCTTTTCAACAAGAGAATAATCTATTAACACACAATCTCTGGTCTTATGACTCACCAACCCCATTTTTGCTGTCTAAGTAACCAAATTAAGCAATCAACCAACTAATTCATATTAGTGACTTCCATTTAAAAATTTTAGTTTGGGTATAAAGAATATTTGGAATCAGGTAGGATTTTTGGACATCTTTCACATGGTAGCATGTAGTTAGCCTCCTGTTCTTTAGGCTGAACCTGGTGAGAAAGGATAAGAACATAGACGTCATGTTTTATTCATGGAGTCTGAAGATATACTATTTGGGTTGACATCCTAGCTCTGCCAAGTACTAATTCTGTGACCTTGGGCAAGTTATTTACCTCTCTGTCCTTCAGTTCCATCAATAAAATAGCATTAAAAATAGTATCTACCTCACAGGGTTATAATGGGGCTTAAATCAGCTAACCATATGTAAAGCATTTAGAACAGTGTCTGGCTCACATTTTGCTTTGCAAGTATCTGCTGTTATTTTTCACTTGTATTCCCAAGGATTGGCTTTGTGCCTGGCACAGAATGGGTATTCACATGATGCTTGTTGAATGATTCGATATGTACCTGCTGGCTAAAAAATGTACTTAGGAGTTTTTGTGCTAACTGTTCTGAACTAATACATTTTAGCCTGTCACTCATTTTTCTCGATTTCACATCTGCTCTTCCATTTTCTTAGAACTGTTAGTCCTTCAGGCATAGCATTTCTTTCCATTTTGTGGCACTATGCCTGGGTCTCAACACGTACTGAGCTTGGCTGTAATCCCTTTTTAATAACTTGATTTCTAAGATGATCCAGTTTTAAGGTTTGTCATTTCTGTTTTAGATCAATCTGTTCACACTTTAGGAATTCAGATTATTTTATCAATATTGTAATTAAACATTTTGAACTGTCCTAGAATTAATATTATATTGTAACATTCATGCCTAAAATTATGATGAAGCTTCTGACATCACAGCCAACTTATTATGCATATTCCTGTTCCATTAGCTCAATAAGAAGTCAGTTTATTTGCATATTATATCTTGACCCTGATATCATGGCCAATTAATTTGCATATCCCTATCTAATTGGCTCAAATACGTTTTTGCCACTTTATTTATTGGCCCAGCTCCCAGACTAGCGACTTTTAGTTCAAATCAGTTGAATTTGGAGTATTTTTGTTTGTTGTGCTTTCAGCACCAATAGAAGGACAGATAAGGGTAGTGATCAAGGGTATTAATAAACAACTTCAGAGGGCATAAAGGAAATATCTACTGCTTTTATCTTTTCTTTCAGTGGAAAAATAGAGGAAAAAAGACAGTCATTGAGACATATGGGCAAGGCATTTTTCAGGGAAGAGGATATTGGACTGATGAAAGAAACAGAACTTCTTATTTGAGAAGATTCTAGTATATAAAGCAGCGAATGTATTCTGCATTACTGAAAAAAAATGTCACTTGCAACTTGACTGACCTGGGCCTCAGCTAAAATTATGATATAGCATTCAAGCCTCTAAAGTGTATTTTTAAAATCTGAGATGCATAAAAATAATGTGTGTGTGGGGGGGATTGGGAGTGGAGTAGAGATCTGTTTCAAATGCTATTTTCAAGTTCTTACCCCTAGATTTTCAGTTGCAGCATGGTTTGAGTTAGTCCTTGAAATCTTAAATTTTAACACATATTCTGGGTGATTCTTATGGGAGCAGGCAAAATATCAAATCTTGACAAATCTTGGCCAGGTATGGTGGCTCACATCTGTAATCCCTTAGCACTTTGGGATGCTGGGGCAGGAGGATTGCTTGAACCTGAGTTTGAGACTAGCCTAAGCAACAAAGCAAGGCCTTGTCTCTACCAAAAAAAAAAAAAATGCTGGGCATGGTGGTGCTTGTCTGCAGTCCCAGCTACTCAGGAGGCTGATGTGGAAGGATTGCTTGAACCTAGGAGTTTGCGCTTGTGATTGTGCCATGATTGTGCCACTACCACTCCAGCCTGGGCAACTAAGTGATACCCTGACTCAAAACAAAAACAAAAACAAAAACAAACAAAACAAATTTTGATGAATATTGCCTGAAGGAATGATCTGCCTCTGCTGATTCATGGTTTTCTTGTGGAATCTACTGGTTACCTGATGTTGGGTAAGTTGCTCATCCCTACATGACTTTGAATATTTTAAATCTGGCATTTAGCAAATCTTCACACATTTTTATATAAATTATATTATGCACTATAAAACAGTACTCCTTTTTAAAAAAAAAATCTGCTTGGGTATCTCAAATTATATTTATTTATTTATTTATTTATTTTTTGAGTTGGAGTCTCACTCTGTCACCCAGACTGGAGTGAAGTGGCCACTCCCGGCCACTGCAGCCTTGACCCGCTGGGCTCCGGCGATCCTTCCGCCTCAGCCTTCCAAGTAGCTGGAACTACAGGCGCATGCTACCATGCCCGGCTGATTTTTTGATTTATTATAGAGATGAGGTCACGCCAAGTTGCCCAGGCGGGTCTCGAACCTGCGGGCTCAGGCAATCCACTCACCTCAGCCTCCCAAAGCGCGGGATTACAGGCTGAGCCACCGAGCCCGGCTTCAAATTATATTTCTAGGACAGTAAAGTAGATGGAGAAATGACAGTCCTCTGAATAATATTTTTTAAAACATCATCTTATAGAAAAGTGGGTGGGGAATGCCAGGATGGGGACAGGGTACGTTTTGCTGGCCTGAGTTTCTGTAAGGAATCCGTCTACTGGCAGTCTGATGTCTATCGATGGTGACTCCTTCACCAGTATGCATCCCCTTTTCCTCCCCTCTTATTTCCCTTAAGCAGTTACGGCCACTTTTGAATTTCCTTTTCCTTTTCTTTTGGAGTCTTAGATTCTTTGGGGGAGCTCTCCTACAGCCCTTTGCTTTCCACAGGGCAGATTTCCTAGGCAAGGTCATGAAGAAGACTGGGGACGAGGCCTGGGACAGAAAGGGAAAGGGAGCACAGGACATTGGAGAACACTTTCTGGAACAGCTATTATTTTTCAGCCCTCGGTGTCCCTGACCTGATCCTCCCTCATAGCCACTTCTCTAGCTCTGGGATGTTCAGGAGACTGCTGGAATAGATGCATGTAGTTTCAGTCCTTTGCATTTATTTTCCCAGGACCCTCTTGCCCCCGTGCTTTTGTTATGATTTCCCTCCACAATTTAGGTGAATACAAGCCATATCAAAGGGGTAGGACTGCAAACTTCTTACCCAGGTTGAATTACCATGGCTTGTAGCAGTACAAACAGAAAAATCTCAAAAGGACTAACTGTTGACTTCAGGGAATGAGGGCAATAGAAAGGTCTAAGAGATTTCATCCTGTTTCATATTGGGCCAGGCAAGAAGAAGAAACTGCTGGAAGCCACAAGTGAGGCAAGAAAACCAATTTGTGATTCTGAGAAGGCAAAAAAGGGAATGCCCCAGAAATATTTGACTAGGAGTGTTCATAGGGGTTTACACAAATGAGCATTTCCTCTGTCTTCAGCAATGTCTCCAACAATGCCTCAATTTTCTTTCTTTTTTTTTTTGAGTTGGAGTCTCACTCTGTCGCCCAGACTGGAGTGCAGTGGCCGCTCCCAGCCACTGCAGCCTCGACCTGCTGGGCTCCAGTGATCCTTCCGCTTCAGCCTTCCAAGTAGCCGGAATTACAGGCATGGACTGCCACACCCGGTTGATTTTTTTTGATTTATTGTAGATGAGGGCTTGCTCCCCAGGTGGGTCTCGAACCCACAGGCTCAGGCAATCCACTCACCTCAGCTTCCCAAAGGTGAGGGATTACAGGCTGAGCCACCGAGCCCGGCATGCCTCAATTTTCAACAACACTTGGAACCTCTATTTCTAGCCTCACCCACCCTGAGTACCTCTTCTTGGTGTTTTAGCTGCAGACAGGGGAGGCACCTTGGTGGGTTAGAGATGGGGGCTCCTTGTTCTCCCATCTTGAAGGTGGGGGTATAGGGAAGACTGAATGGAATACTGGAAAGTGCTCTGCATTGGGAATTAGGTGATTTTGAATGTTAGTAATGACAAGAACGTTTGCAAGAATTGAACACCTCCCACTGTTTGCCACATGGGAGAAGATTGCGCGCATTATCTACGTCTCAAGCTTCAATTTTCTCGCTGGTAAAATGTGAATATTACCTTCAGAAACTACCTCACAAGGCTACTGTGAGAACTACAAGAGAAAACCAAGTTATAAAAAGGATTTCTAAATTGGAAAGTGTTCTCTAGCATGTGACTTTTTAACAGTTAAAAACAGTTCTCAGATTTAAGTTGAAAATAGAATACCTTCCTAATATATTAGAATCTAAAAGCTATAATCACTTTTATTTTGCTGATTTAGAAGTTTGTTCTTTTCTTTGAACACTCATGTCCTTAAGTAGAAAACTTTGTTTCATTTAAATTGTGGTAGAAAGCCCAAACTGAATTTATAATCTTGATGCTTCTAATTAAAGGTATACACAGAAGTCTCAAATTGTCTGAGATTGAACCCCTCATCAAAAAAAAAAAAAAAAAGAACTTCAGGAAAGTAATTGCTGTGACATAAACAGGGACAAGAAGAAGGGCATCTGATTATTCTGACTTGGGAGTCTACACAAGTATAAATGTATGAATAAAAACTATATAATATCACACAAAAGTATGAAACATACAACCTCACGCCCTTGGGAAATTTTTCAGAATATATGGCCGTCATCAATTGGTCTATGACTATAATAAGATTCAAATATCCTCACTGTTGCTCACAAGTACTTGAGAGTTGGAATATTAAAAATTACAAGTGCAAGGATCTGCTATAGAGATGTGCAGAGTCCAGTTAAGCTTGTCATTATAAGATACGAAGGGCTGGAATTTGCATCATTTACCATATGGTTATATGATAGAGGTAAAAATCTTTATGCACTACCTTTTGAATAAACACTGTAGAAAGGAAATAAACAGATTGATGCTGTTGGAGAGCAGTAAAGACATTATTTTTAATACATCCACTTCTTATTTTCTTCAATTGTTTGTTAATTATATTATTCACTATTGGGTCTATGCAAAACATGAGCCTACTTTTATAAGTCTGCTGGAATTAATCAGTCCATTCCATCAAACAGATGAACTTTTTTCCCTGTAGAATCAAGCAATTGGTTAGGCCATCCATTGCTTGCTTTTCCATCTTGCATTTTTAGTTCAAGATTCAATAAAGTTACTAACATAAATAATTATTAATACAATAATATTTAGTGAGCAGTAAGTTGGGTCAGACCCAGTGCTCTCATTTATTTCTCACAATAACCTCATCAACAAGGTCCTTTCATCTTTCCCATTTTAAAGGTAATGCAATTGAGACCTAGAAGAGCTAAATAACTTGCCCAATGTCAAATTGTTAGTAGTGGCAGATGGGGTTTAAACCCTGACAAAACAATCCACTTTGGTTCCAATTAACTTGCCATTGCAGCAAATGTTAGGCATTTGAATTACCTGAAATGATCTTATTATATAATTTTGGTCTCCTCATACATAGGTCAACTTACTTCAAGACAGATCATCCAAGTGCTTAAAGTTATTTTAATGGTAAGTAGGTTAAACAAATTTGAAATGCAAGGCTTGTTTTTTCAGGCCATAGCTCCTTTGTAAATAATTCATTATTCATTCAGCAGCTATGCTTGGTGCTACCAGTCGGTGAGAGCATTGTGGGAGGCATAAATACAGAACACGGTCTAGTGAAAGAGAAGTGTGAGGTTTGAGGGGTGTAAACAAACTGCTAGTGGCATTTTAAAAAGGCAAAGGTTTGTTCTACTGGAATGGATTTTGAAATGTGCTCTCTCTCAGACACCCCATGGCTCACTTCCTCAAGTCTTCCAGGTTGTTGCTGAAATGTCACCTACTCATGAGGTCTTCCCTGACTGCCCAATTTAAAACTATTCCCTAACACTAATGTCCTACTTCCTGCTTCACTGCTCCATACATCTTGGTACATCTTGGTAGACTGTATGCTTTTTCCATCTATTGGCTTCTTGTATCTCACCTACTTTTGCATGCAAATGGCAGAGGGTAGGGTCTTTGGCTGTTTTATTCTCTAATATAAACCAAGTGCTCAGAGCAATGCTGGCTCAAAGCAGGGACACGATACATGTTTGTTGACTGAGTGGAGGAAATAATAGTTAAGCTGGGCCTGAAGAATGGGTACATTTAGCTAGACATTTTTGGAAGGAAGGGAATTCCAGGTGAAGGAAATGACCTAAGCATAGAATAGAGGAGGAGAGTTGCTTAGACTGTTTGGAGAAGAGTGTGTTGGTCAATCTGGTTAAAATGAGATACGGTATGATGTAGACTGGACATATCTTCATCATGTAGACCTGAGTAATTAGAGTGATTATGACTTAATTCCACAGGCACCTGGGAGTCCTTGAAATTAGGACTTTTTAAGGATATTTACCCTTTAAATATCTTATTTAACATTTAATTATTAAAATAATTCCAGGTAATCCAAATTAGGGGTTGACTCAGGTTGCGCAGGTCCTGAAGTTAATATAATTTTGCTAGTTCTCTTTAGAAAAAAGAACATAAAGTTATAAATACTAAATGAGGTATGGCCTCTGGCCATGCCCTGTTCATGTCACAATGCTGAGTTAGTGCAATGGGTGAGAGGAGTCATCCTAGCTGCCCTTCCTTTGCTGGGATAGCTAGCAATACCCCAATTATACATGATATGACTGTTAGCTACATAAATACATCCTACTAGACCCAGCTTCGCTGAACTGAGTCCTGAGAATACCGGCAGCCTCTGATGCCACTGAATGAGAAGAGATGGATCATAGAGGAGAAGTCAGAGTGGAAAGAGACGGCAAGCTGGGATTAACAAATGGCAGTGGAAATATCTCTTTATGACCATGGGAATTGATTTCTAGGAACTTGGAAGAAGCCAGAACAAATGAGGGCCTAGAAACTTTATTGGCTTCGATGCATAGCTGTTCGAGAACTTTGTTGAAGGACACAGGATGAATCAGAAGGAAGACCAGGGGAATACAGACATAGGAGAGCAGGGGTTGTTGGAATCAAAGTTTGGAATGGACTTTAGGAGAGAGGATACAAAGAAACCATGTAATGGTACTTGGCTGTTGAACCAAAGAACTGGGAAAGGTCAAGTGTGTCTGAAGTGACCTCAGAATATTAAGTAGTAATATGGGAGTAAATGCTTATTTGCATATCTTTCACATATAGTCACGTTAAATTACTAAGTGTATTTTTAGAAAAAACTCTGTGTATTGCTTGAAATTTTCTGTGTTAGGCAATAAAAGCAGCACATTATTTAAAAGGGTTTTAGTGACAGGAAAGAACTAGTGCCGCTTCCTCAGGTGACTTATTTATAAGAAAAATAAACTTAGGTACCAAGAGAATTTGGTTGACAAATCGGTGGGTCAGTGAGTGGAACCTCAGCGTTAGCACTTTTTAGCTTTTATGCTTTGGAATATAAAAATCACCAGGCTGCTAGTAGCATGACCTTTTTATTAGAGAAAGCATTAAATGACCAGTAATGTTGGCTATAATTCCACAGCCACAAACAATGACAACTGTAGTTGACTTACGATGACCTTGTGGCATATCAAGAAAATCCCTCACACTTTAATGATTTGCCGGAAAATTAAAAATATAATTGATTTAATCGTACAGAGAAGAAAAATTATGTTCAACTGCGGAAGTGACAAGTCCTTGAATTGACTTTGCTTTTTGAGCAAGGGTCTACTTTCTTCACCATATTTTACTAAAGTTGGGTTGTATAAAACTTTCAAACCCCAAAATCCCCCAGCCCCAATACAAGCTGTAGAATTAAATGTGTTACTCTGGGGATTCATCTCAAACAGATTTTATTATTTATATATATTTGAAATGCTGAATATTTAATACAATGGTATTGTGAAAACTGTTAAGTCACCAAATAGCTAATAAATAAGTCTCAGATAAAACATTATTTTTTATAACGTGGGTGAATTTCTTTTTTCATTTGAGTTGGAGTCTCACTTTGTCGCCCAGGCTGGAGTGCAGTGGCACACTCACGGCCACCCCATCCCTGCTGGGCTCCGGCAATCCTTCCGCCTCAGCCTTCCAAGTGGCAGGAACTACAGGCACAGGCTACCACGCCTGGCTAATTTTTTATTTATTGGAGACAAGGTCTTGCCAAGTTGCCCGAGCTGGTCTTGAACCCGTGGGCTTAGGCAATCCAATTACCTCAGTCTCCCAAAGAGCTTGGATTATAGGCTGGGCCACTGAGCCCCTCCTATCATGCGTGAATTTTGACCAAAAAAACCAAACCAAAACAAAAAACAACTTCAACAAAACTATAATCTGTCATAGCCATTGCCTTTCAGAAGAGAAGCAAACATTTTCAACTTTCAATGCCATAGAAAAGACAATTGATACCTTGGCTACAAAGAAGGAAAATAGATTTCATCTTTTATGCCAATTCCAATAAACTGAGAGTGGCTTCCTGGGGCACTGTGCTGGGATGAATTCTGAGACTGCTTCCAGGCTCCGTAGGAAAGAGAACTGTGATCAATTAAGGAGTAGGGAGTCGCAGCATGTGTGCTATGCATTTGGTATCCATGATGAAATAGCATTTTAAAAAAAATCAATAAGCACCACAGGCTTACCAGATAAACCACCCACATCCATCTTCTTCAGGTTCTTCGCCTCCAGAATGACAACAGTCAGTTTACCAGCAGTAGGTACGTAGCGAAGAGAGAAGCAGATATCACCCAATTTCTCTTGCTATGAAGACCAAGAAGAATGTATTAGTAACTTTTCAAATAAAAGTGACTACAGTTTTTCCTTATACATTGTAAATTCTTCAAGAGGAGGATATGTCAATTAAAAATTTAAAACTTTTAGATCATTATTTTACTTTAGGAATTTATATTGTGGTCTTTTTAGCTTTACTTATTTCAGATGAGGTCTAATTTTCTTTCTCCTTATCCTAAAATTTGTAAAAATCTAAGTAGCAGGCTGGAAAATTGAAACACATAGTAAGACAATATAAACCACCTCATAGCTCTGATGTTATTTCATGGGCACCATATTTTCAGCCCCCAAAATATTCATGATCCTTCACTCAGGCACTTTTGAAAAACTGATCCATAGTTTATATAATGATGATGGTATAGACCCTTTTTCAGAAAGGGCTCCTATCAATTCTCCCGCCCTAAATGCCTTATTCTCTAGGATGACTAATTAAGAACCATGCCATTGTTCAACATGATTGGAGTTTGCATTCATATTTATAAGCATGAGAGAGAGAGAGAGAGAGAGAGAGAGAGAGAGAGAGAGAGAGAGAGAGAGAATGTGTGTGTGTGTGTGTGTGTGTGTGTGTGTGTGTGTGTGTGTGTGTTTATTGTAGCCTACTCAGATACTAGAGGCTAGACTGCTTTCTGACATAGGGAATTGGATATATGGCAATCAGGGTTTATTTCTTAGTGTTTCTTCTGACAAAATGTGAATTCTGATTCCAAAGAAGGCAACGGTTGTGTCAGACTTCTGCAGATAAGCTTTTAATGTAGGAATGAGGTCCAGAAGCCCATATCCTAAGGACCCCTCAAATTATGCTCTTATTATGACCACATTTGTCCTTATCTATAGCTTGATATTTGTGTTAAATCAGGCAGAGTCTCCAGTGTGAAAATAACTGTCTAGATGTAATTTAATAATGTATGGAAATGTAATTTCTTTTTTGAGGGTATACATTATGTCTATCTTTTAAAAAAGAAAGGGTATAATTTATCTATAGGTAAGAAGCAATTATTCAATGTGTGTGTGTATGACAGAGAGAGAGGGAGAAAAAGAGAAATGGTACCCCTCTCTGCTAAAGTAATGCCTGTCTTGGAAACATCACCATATGTGTTTATGGCTCCGATTCTTATCTTTCTTTCTTTTTTCTTTTCTCTCTCTCTCTCTCTCCTTCTTCTTCTTTTTTTTTTTTTTGAGTCAAGGTCTCATTCTGTTGCCCAGACTGGAGTGCCGTGGCATGATCATGGCTTACCATAGCCTTGACCTCCTGGTCTCAGGCAATCCTTCCCCCTCAGCCTCCTGAGTATCTGGGACTAGAAATGTGCACCACCATGCCTCGCTAATTAAAAAAAAAATATATATTTTTTGTAGAGATGAGATCTAATATTGCTCAGGCTGGTCTTGAACTCCTGGGCTCAAGCAATCCTCCCACTTTGGCCTCCAAAGTGCTGGGATTACAGGCATGAGCCACTACACATTGACCAAATTCGTTTTTTTCTAGAGTCCCCATAGCCTCTTACTATACATCTCTATGTTTTTGTCTTATTGTGTATATGTCTTAATTCTCACACATGACTGTAAACTCCTTGAAAACAGGGTCCTTTCCTAAGCTATCACTTTTCACATTTTTTCAAAACATAAGTAAATGGAAACTTTAGAAAATACCTCTGTTCTGAACTATCTAGGTCATAGCCCCTTTTTGTTAGTGTGGATAATAGAGAGTTATGTCTAATGTGCCAAATTCACCTGATGTGCCTATTCACCCCTAGGAATTAATTTACATGTCAGGAGAGGCTAGCGGAATAAATTATTCTTCATAGTCTCTGATAATAAAGAATGGGAGTCAATATCATGGAAATTAATATAAAATATGGACAAATGCATTTGAACTTTATGAGACAAGAGAAATGCAAATGAACAAAATTGATACTCAAAATGCTCATTAGGAGGAGGGCTCTTTTTGGTAGGATTCTGTCTATTTTCCACAATAGTCTCCTTGGGGAACTTGCTGTGTTGCAGGATCAGGTTACTCTAACTGCTCTAATTAGGCAATTCAGACATGACTTCTCTCTCTTAAAAAACACCTCCCTTTATGGGCTGTAATCTAATTCCATGATTAATTTAGGACCATCACAATTGTTTTAAACAAAGTAATGTCACAATTTATTTTTCTTTTGGTATCTTTTTATTCCTCAATCTTATGATAGATAGGGAATTTAAAAGATTTTACATAATATTTAGCTTCAGAAAAGAGTGTTTGTTGAACTTGAAAAACCATGCCTCAAGTAGGAGAAATATCCAGTTACTTGCAATGAATGAGTATGAATTGTTGGAAACAAATATTTTCCTTGGTTAAACCTTTCACTGAACTTCTGTGATTAGAAGGAGACTCACTTCTGTCCCTAGAATCTTGTTCTAGCATAGAAAGCTTTCACTCTCACTATATTTCTTGTCTATCCACATAGAAGACTGGGAATGACCTGATAGTTTTATGTGAACAACTTTATTTCATAGTTCTGACATGCTAGTTTTGAAGAAAGATGGTTGGGAGAAATTTATAAACATTTAATTTGAGGATTTTATTTATCACTCTAAAGTTCTGGAAACCAAGATTTTCTAAAGTTTTCTTTGGTGAGGCTATGGTGTGAGGAACATAGGGGTTCTTGAAATATTTACAATGAAAAAATAAGATACCAAAATCGACATCTCAGATCCTTACTTCTCCTTGACAGTTCTGTCTAGTTCTCTTCACAACAGCCCCATGAAGTAGGTATTATTATGTCCATTTTATAAATAAAGATTGTAAAATTCAGGTTATAAAAGGTTACATGGGTATATCAGTGAGGAACTGAAGCAAGCTCTTTTGACTCCAAATCGTGAGGTTTTTTTGTTTTTGTTTTTGTTTTTACCATTAGATTAACTTGCCATCTGAAAGGATAGAAACACATTTTCTAACGGACCATCCACTTGGATATTTCACTCTCACTTTAAATTAATTATGTCTCTAACTAAATTGAGGTTCAACACCAACCCCTCCCTCAACTGTTCTGCTTTCCAACATTCCTTTCTGTTAGGGTCATTAGTTCATTGATAACCTGTGGCCGATTTCCTTCTTTCTGTTTTTCTTTATTCATTTAACCCACAAGTCTTGCCATTACATTTTTGGTAAATGTCTCTCAGGTTGAACTTTTCCTTCCATGTTTTTTTCTTTCACCATCTTCAACATAATTTCTATCTTAATCACATCCACCTCAATATGACCTCCATTTCCATATGATTATTTGCCACTGTTACCACCCCTGCCATTACCTTCACCAGCC
The DNA here is from genome assembly GCA_027257055.1 of Cephalopachus bancanus. Taxonomy (NCBI): domain Eukaryota; kingdom Metazoa; phylum Chordata; class Mammalia; order Primates; family Tarsiidae; genus Cephalopachus; species Cephalopachus bancanus. The sequence goes on from JAPVLO010000258.1 coordinate 1,119,648, forward strand.
TCCACCATGACCCCCACCCCTAACATCATCACCACTTCTATCACCTTCACCTCCATTTTCACAGTCTTTGAGCTCACACCCTAACCACTTCTGGCATATTTTTTGAAACAGTCTGATGAAAGACTTTAGTTATCATCTTTTCAAAGTCCGATTTGGGCACCATAGTAACACCAAGCTAATGTTTGAAAGGTCCAGAACCTTCTTCCTGTGTTCCAAGAAGCTCTATCTTTGCCTCTGCTTTAACTGCCCACTTTTCTTTTACTTTACTGTTTCCTCAAGCTTGAGAATACATTTTGAGTCTGACCATATCTCCCCAATTATAGAGTCATCACTTTAGTCCAAGTAGGGTGACCAAACATCCTGATTTGCTCCAGACTTTCCTGGTTTGTACCCTGAAAATCTTGCATTCTGATAAATCTCTTAGTACCAGGCAAACCATGGCCAGTGGTAACCTTAAGTCCATGTCATCATCATTCTTGGCCTAGACTTCTGCAGCTGCCTCCTAATAGCCTCTCTGCATTGACTTTGGCCCCTTTGGCTAGAGTCTCTGTCTTACATAAAAGGCAGAGTGATCCATTCAAAATGGAATGCTGCTCATGGGACTCAAAGCATTTCAATATCTTTCTATTTCACTTAGAATATCATATATTCCTTATGCTAAAAGGCATTACATGATCTGAACCTTCAATTTCCTACCAGTATTCTCCTGGTCTCACTTTCTCTTCTCCAAGCATACCAAACACACTTCTGTCACAGGGTCTTTGGATTGCTACTCCTTCTGTCTGCAACATTCTTCCTCCAGATACCAGTATGAACTGTTTCATTAGTTTATTCAACTTTCTGCTCCTATGTCACCTCTTTCGGGAATTTTTTCTATGACTACTCCATCTCTCCATCTAAAGTAGTCCAATGCACTCCTAAACACACATGAAGGGGACCCTAAAAATCCCAGAATTATCTTTTGGAGGGTCAGTCCCTTGTAGTATAGGTTTCTCCCACTAGCTAAGTATTCTAGGAATCCATCAGCATCAGTGTACCACAGGGTTGCTGTGAGAGGCTGTGTTTGGCTTCAGTGAATTTTTTTTTTGTTTTTTTGGAGATTCTTTCAACATGTTTGACCATTTCATGATGAGATTGACAAGTGTACCTGCCTACACACCGTGCTGAGGGTTCAGCAGTTTTTGACAAAAAATGCATGATCCTCATGCCCTACCCTCCTTATTTACCTGACCTCTCCCTGAGCAACTTTTTTTTTTTTTCTTCCCTGGTTGAAAAAAGTTCTCAAAAGGGAATGTTCTGCTGGTGTGGAAGAGGTAAAACAAAATATGGCAGGAGCACTAAAAGGCATCAAAATTGATGAGATCAAAAGCTGTTTTGAGCTGTGGAAAATTGTCTCAATAGGTATATTGCATCAAACAGAGTACTTTGAAAATGATTGAAGTTTAAACATGTAAGAATAAACACATAATTTGAAAAAGTAAATTCCATTTTTTGGGGGGGTCCCCTTCGTTTACTACCTCTCCTCTTGGCCTGCTTCATTTTGTCTTAGCACCTGTCATCACTTGACATTCTGTTATGTTTGTTTATATTTTCCTCAACAGAACATCAGATCCATGAGAAAAGAGACTTGTTTTTCTCATTGCTGTGTTCCAGCATTAGAATAGTGCCTATGCCTGTTGAATAAATAAATGTAGATTTCCTACAATTGAATGCAGTCAGGTTGATCTTCTCAGTATCCTATTTTGTCAAAAGTCAGATTCTCTTGGGAAGCAGACTCAGAAAAATATTTGTAAGCAGGAGATTTATTTAGATGTATCCTTTAGATCAACACCTCTGGGGGAGTGAGGGAAGCAGGATTGCAAAGGCAGATAAGTTGGGCTGTGATGCAGTCACATCAAAGGCCTCAAAAGATCCTACAGAGAACTCCAAAGCTTGGATAATTTTTCCGAGATATGGGGCAATAGGGATGAGATCTTACCATCTTGAATCTCCCAAACATTGGATATAGGCTGCCCTTGCATCTTGGGTCAGAGTCTCTTCAGCCTTGGGTAATGCTGAGAAGGAACTCACTTATGAGCTGTCAGCCTCAGCACTCTTGACAGCCAGGACAATAAATGGTCATAAAGACGGTATAAGCCGGGCTCGGTGGCTCAGCCTGTAATCCCGCGCCTTTGGGAGGCTGAGGTGAGTGGATTGCCTGAGCCCGCGGGTTCGAGACCCGCCTGGGCAGTGAGACCTCATCTCTACAATAAATCAAAAAATCAGCCGGGCGTGATAGCGCATGCCTGTAATTCCGGCCACTCGGAAGGCTGAGGTGGAAGGATCACCGGAGCCCAGCAGGTTGAGGCTGCGGTGGCCGGGAGCGGCCACTGCACTCCAGTCTGGGCGACAGAGTGAGACTCCAACTCAAAAAAAAAAAAAAAAGAAAAAAAGATGGTATAAAGATTGGAGGATTTGCCACAACAATCACTATTTATCTATGAGCAATATTCCTTCCCATCCCCAGACATTTGTTTTGTTGGGAAATTCATCTGCAACACCTTTATTCCCTTCTGCCTGATCACATTACTCCTAACCATTGAGTTCTAGACCAAGTTCCATAAAAAGCACCTCTTACTATCCTCTTATGTGAATTCTTCTAGCAATTACTTGATAGCCAGTAGAATGGTGCCTAGAAAATATTTTTTCCCTATTGATTTCATATATGTAAGTGCAACTCACCTTATACTCCAGAGGAATAGGAATTATACTTTATACTATTTTCTATGCTTATCTCAGGTCACATAATAAGGGCTTCTAAACAATTGTTGGTTAACTGTATGGAAACGACAACCTCACCAATCTTTTGCTTTGTAAACAGCACCGATGCTAGTGCTCTTTCAACAATGTCTTCAGTTTGATCAACAAGTCAACTAAGAAGATTTTTGGAACTCTTCCTTTGTGTTTAGCACTCTGGACACTGCCATATTAGCCCTGTCATGAAACTAGAAGTGAAACATTTCTGGAAGGTGTAGTTTTTATAAGATAATTTCAAGACCCTGTAGTGCTGTAGCCAACAGACGATTGCTTTTGCTGGTGTGATTATCTCACGAAGGGGCCTTATTACTATTAGGAATTTTAGCTTTATGTATAATTTATTTTAGTCAATTGCCTTGATCACTAGGTAGAAACTGCCAGTTAGTGTTAGAAAGTTCCAGCTGTGAGATTCAGAGAAATTAGCCTGCTCTTTCAGAATATGGAGCTGACAATCAAAAGGCACCTTTGTTCTGAGCAGCTTGATAATTTTATTATTTTTTAGAAAAATGTAGCCACTGAATGGAGTAGACACAAATTAATGATTTAATAGACAACTCCAGAAATACCTTTCCTTTTTGAAAAGCATTGTAGATAATTAGAACAGAGGTCATCTCCAATGTATAAATAAAAAGCTTGATTTAAGATGAATAAGTATTTGATGGATGCTGTGGCACTATCCATCGTTTTTATGGGTAAAAGAGAAAGGTCACTTTGGTGACCTTTGCAAATGGGGCTAAGTTCATACATTTGATAGAAACACTGTACTTTTGAATGAGTTTTTAAAAAGTACCTGAAATTGACAATACTGTGACATTTTAAAAGGACATAGTCTATTTGTGTTAATTGTAAGATTGTTCTCTGCTTTAAAGTGGCACTAGATTCTCTGATGAGTAGATGGTTTTTCTCTGAGGTTGGGAGTCTATTTAAAGGTGACAAACAATTGGAGGTCCAGCAATCTCTCAAATAAAGAGCATTTGCATATTCTCTGTTTGTAAAATACTAAGATGTTCTTCACATAAGGAGAACAATGTTAAGTTTTTAATTTTAGTAAGAGAACGAGTGGTTTTAAACATATTCTTTGGGTGGTGGAATTTTTCAACTTCATCTTATTCCCACAACTAATCTCATACCGTTGAATTATCTGCCAAATCGGTATTTACATCTAATGGACCAGATGGTCACAGCATGACATGTTGCTGTGTAATGTACCCAGGCTAGAAAGACTGAATCTGGTCCAGTGTACAAATGCAGTAAATTGTTCAGGTGAATGAGACATGTTATAACTTTGAATATTTTTTTGTGGGTATACTATATAATCCATTACATTTATATTCATTCAATTATTTATTCAGTTCTTAGTAAAAGCAATTATTGAGTTTCACCATAGATTCTTCCAGGCTATGGTCTAGACCAAGGATACCGAGGTGAAGTGACAATATAATGTGTTGACTGCACCACAAAGGCAGGACAAATGCTATGGGAGGTGAAAAATCAAAACTTTCCAGAGACCAGTAACAGAACTAAGGGGAGGGAGATTTTAACTGGAAACTTATTACCCCAGTCATCATTATCAATTTCTCCAAGCCATCCCAAAAGCACATTCTCTGTAAAAGCAATATGCTTGTCATGCAAATAGAGCTTGAAGACAAGCTTTCTTGCTTTCTCCTTTTAACCAGAGTTAGCATGTGTGTGGTAAGGGAAGGAGGGTAGGTGACTTGTACGTGTCCCGGAAGAGCCATCACCTGGGCTCTCTGAGAAAGTCCAGCAGGAAGAGTCAGGACGAACCCCACGCACAAGAGGGCTAGAATGTTCTAGACACAGAACTGCATGTACAAAGTCCTTTAGCCCATTAACGGCTTTTACCAAGTTACTCTTCTATGAGTGTAAAGTTCATGTAATTTAATTAGCAGTGGGCTTTCACTTTATGATTCAGAGCTTCAAAATTTCTTCACGATAGCTTTAATTTATATTTTGATTAAGGGATACACTTGTGGTCCTATTAGAAATAATAGCAGAAATGAGGATATTCTGATGTGATCAAAATAAGGATAGAGAACATTGAAAATAGAAGTCACTATTAACAGTCAGTAACAGTAAAGTGCAGTATAGAGGAATGGCAAGAATCCCTAACTACAATGGGCATTGTTTCCCTATTCATTTGGGTACTTCCTATGTGGCAGGCTCTGTTCTAGGCACTGGGGCACAGGGGTCAGTGAAACATGCAATCAATGAAAAAAATAAACTTAGTAAAATAAAAAGCATGCTTGGTGGTGGTATGTACTATAGAAACATCTAAAGTAGGCAGGCAGGTGGGGAGACTAATTTGAAACAGGAAGGTTAGGAAAGGTCACTATGAGAGGGATTTGAAGGAAGTGAAATGGGATCGTCAACTACTTGGTCATCTGCACCTCACTTTCCTTATCTTGATAAAACAGGCCTGTATGATATGACTCTGAAGATTCTTCCAGCTGGGAAATCATATATTTTCATGAGCTAATAAATGGGTGTTTTAAACTACTAAGTTTGTGGTAATTTGGCACATAGCCAGTAAATACACTCAATTCTTCCTTTCTCTTGAACACAGTTCTCTCCCCCTCTTCTGTCTTCAATGTTGACAACAAAATAATCCACTGGAGTAGGAGAAGACAATATTAGGCTTTCTACTTATATTTACTTTTATCCCATGTTTTAACTTTTTAAATTGTGCTTCATTTATGTTTTATAAAACATCATATATTGATATATAATCTGTATATAATTTAGCTAAGCAGATATATTGGGAGTACATGCCAAATATTTTATTACTGACAAAAGATGAAATAAAATCTGGACTCTTGTCTTCAACATTAAAATTGCTAAGGACTGAGAAGAGTCTTTAGCAATTGTGTTACAATATAGACACTGAAGTGAGGCTACTCAGGTTCAATTCCCAGGTCTGCCACTTATTAGCTATCAAGTTGTTTTCCCTTTTGTGCCTCACTTCCCCCATTACTAAAATGGGGGAATAGTTATGGAGTTGGTAGAATTATATGAGTGAGTACGCATCAAGGAGTTAGAAGAGTTCCTGGTCCATACAATGTATTATATGAGAATTTGTTATTATTATAACAAAAATCCTATTCAACTATTCTCTTCTCTATATTGTGCCATGTCTTTCTGCTCCCTCGTAAGCCGAATTTCTTAAAGGAATTGACTACAATCCCTGTTCTTATTGCTTCATGTTCCACTGATTTCCCCTTCCATCATTTTCTTGAAATGACTGCTACTAAGGTTTCAAATGACATCCATATTATTGAGCCGTAAATATTGTTCAGGTCTCATTTCCATGAACTGTCAGCAGAATTATTTTTGACTTGATTTTCTTCCTTGCATTTTGTAATACAATGCTTTCCTGATTTCAATTTTTCTGCCTCTCTGGCCACACATCCTGGTCTTCTTTCTCAAGGTTTAGTTCTAGCTCACTTCTTTTCTTTATAAACTAATCTTACCCCAGTTTGTGGCTTTAGCTACAATATAGAAGTGATTCACAGGGTTAAGTCTCTAGATTGTTATCTAAGCCCCAGACTCATAACCAACTACCTGTTTGTCATTGAATATTTCACGCAAATCTCAGACTCAAATACCAAAAACTGAATTTATGATCTGGTTCACTCTATTTCAGTGAACTACTTAAGCTAGGAAACTGGGCATTATCACGACAATTGACTTCTTTTGAGTTCTACTTTTATCAATTAAAAATCTCTCAATAGGTTCCCTTATTTCCATCCCTATCACCTTCCCACCCTAATCTAATAATCTCTCATCTGAATTATTCCAACAGTCTCTTATGAGCTCATGAAATGGATTCCTGGAATACAGCTGACAGAATCAACTTTTAAATAACAAATCTTAAAATCCTTAAGTAGTTCTTCTGTCTCCCTTGGGATAAAGACCCAAGTCCTTACCATCAGTTTCAATATTCTTCAAGTACTATTTCCTGCTTATTCCTCAGCCTCATCTCATGCCATTTCCCCCCTCTGTGCTACAGCCAGGGGGAAAGCCTTCATATCATGAAACATGTGATGTCACTTATACTCTCAGAGCCTTCATATAAACTGCTTCTTTTGCTTGACACATTGTGACCTCTTGCCACCCTCTGTTTCACTTAGTTATATTTGTCTTTCAGACCTCACCTCAAAATTCATTTATTTGGAGAAACCTTACTTGCCTCACCAGACTTAAACAGGCCCTTCTTATAGTTGAATTCTTCTTTTGAAAGATCTGAGTATGTGGTAGTATTTCAGTGTGGTTTTAATTTGCATTTCTTTGATGACTAGTGAGGTTGAGCATTTTTTCATGTATCTATTGGCTGCTCGTATGCCCTCTTTTGAGAACTGTCTATTCATATCTTTTGCCCACTTTGTAATTGGGCTGTTTGTTTTTTTCTTTTCGGCACATTTAAGTTCCTTGTTAATCCTAGGTATTAGGCCTTTGTCAGATATACAGTTGGCACCATCTAACTTCAGTCAGGATGGTCATCATAAATAGCAAAAACAACAGATGCTGGAAAGGATGCAGAGAAAAGGGAACACATCTACACTGTTGGTGGGATTGTAAACTAGGGAAACCTCTATGGAAAACAGTGTAGTGATTCCTAAAAGATCTAAAAATCGACCTTCCATATGACCTGGCAAACCCTACTCTGGGAATATACCTGGAAGAACCCAAATCACTGTATGGAAAAGATACCTGTAATGTCTATTTACTACAGCATTATTCACAGTAGCAAAAACATTGAACCAACTGTGCTGCCCAATGAAAGTGGACTGGATAAAAAAATGTAGTACATATACACAGTGGAATTATGCAGCCATATAGAAGGACAAAATTATGAACTTTGCAGTACCTTGGATGAACTTAGAGTCTTAATACTTAGTGATCTATCACAAAAAACAAAGAACTGAGTACCATATGTTCTCACTCATAAGTGGATCCTGAACAATTACCATAATACTGTAAGAAAGGGATTGGCAGTAGTGGGATACTTCAGGGAAGGGGGGGGCACGCTTCATCAGTAGGGGTACCTGATCTCAAACCAGGTGAAGTGGGGACCAAAGTGAGGCCCACATTTTACCTGTACAATGACAATTTGTATACCTAATCCTGAATTGTACCCACATGTTAAAAAAAAAGAAATATCTGAATATGTAATCATGCATTGATTTGTGTGATTGTTGGATTATATTTCACCTCCGTGAATTTGATCATCTTTATATAGTACCTTTTCAATATATATGCATAGTTTCTGATGCATAGATTATTAGTACATATTTATAAAACCTAAGGATGAATATATGTTTACTGGATATTCAATGCTGGCAGAGACTGCTAGTTATTTTTCAAAACTCATTCTCTTCCTGCAAACACAGCAAGACTACATTTCCCAGTCTTCTTATAGTTAGATGTGACCTTGTGATTGGGTTATAGCTAATGGAATGTAAACAGAAGTGATGTGCACTGCTTCCAGATCCAACGCTCCAAAACCTCTACCCATGATCTCTTCTCTTCTAGTTCTATGACAATGACCTCAGAGTGACCTTGGAAGCTACATACTGAAGATGACAGAAGTGCAGTGAGCCAAGGTCATTGAAGACTGAATAAAGCAGAGCCCCATCTACCAACCTGGAACCTCCTTATCTTACTGAGCAAACAAGAAATAAACTTCTCTTTTACTGAACCTTTACATGTTTGGGTTTATTTGTTAGTATAGACTAGTTTGATATAATTAATACAAATAAGTGAATGAATTCTGATCATAAGTATGACTAGTGATCCATTTAACATTCTGTGGTTTGTTGAAAATCAGTAGGACTTAGTTTTATATGTTAAACCCTTATTTTGTGTTTTCAATGTATTGGTCATCGTGCAAAGTACTGGGCAAAAGAATAATTAAGGGTTTATTTTTGTCTTTGCTCTTAAGAAGCTTATTCTTAAGGGCATGAACACACATGGGATGAACACACATATAAACAAAAATTCAATATAAAATCATGCCATTATAGCAATATATATCAGGAAGGACCCCTATAGAGAAGATAGAGGAACTTGTGAATAATTATATATGTTAGTTTTGAGTGGAGAGTAGGGGAAAGCGAATTCCAAAAATGTCCTTGTCAAAAGATTCCTCACGCTATAGTGGGCTGGGATACTTGAAATTTCACCATTTATTCCCTTTGGCTAAAACTTTAGATCTTTAAGTCCTATAAAATAACAGAAAACACTGTTTTGCCCCCTAGTGGGTGACATGGCATTCATCATGGTATTAAATTTTAGTTGACAGTTTCTTGGGTTATGGGAGATTTATCTGAGTGAAAATGGGCAAAAACGGGGAAGAGGGTAGGTTGCGCACATAGCTTGGAGTACTGCTCCAGTCAGAAGAGGGCTAAGTGGAATCCAGTGCAAATGGCCAGTTGCCTAAGGGCTTGTGAAGAGAGAAAAATAATGGAGAACAGTTTGTGAAAGGTGTCCAGAGACAAACCCTTATCAAGTTGTCTTGTCCCTTTAATATTCTCCCTCTGTCAACCACATGTCCTTGATTTTCTGGATCAATCCCAATTTTAAATGTTCTATTTGTTTTGTCCTCATATGACTTTGAGGCTCTGGAATGAAGTAGCCTTATGGTGATTTGGATTGTAGGAACCAGGGTTAAAATGTAAATGTGGATACCAAGTAATTTTGAAACATGGGCAACATATTTCTAAATAAGAAGGCAAATTTGACCTATGCAATTATAAAGGAGGCATTTTAAAGAAATAGCCTGGAAAGTAGGCCATTGATTCTGGAGCAGTCATGGAAAAGAGTAGCAGGTATTCCTTGGAAGGCATTGTTTAGTACTGTTAACCCTGAGAAGTGTTATCTCTAGTGGTGGAGGAATGTATGTGAATGACTTATACATAGACTTAATGCCCGAGCAGCACTGCATTTCATTAATCACGCTCAACCACTGCAAAGACTTTGTATCCTGAAATTCTGCCACTCTGTAGCTACATTTATCGGTGCATCCTAATTAATTTGAGAGGATATTGTGGGGGAATGGGGTCTTGACAGAGAAAGCTCTGAAACCAGGTGCTGTTCTATGCAAAGAATGCTTTTCCCTTTCTAGATCTGGGATGATGGTAACCGAGAGGAAACCTCATCAGTAAATGTCAATGGTCATACAATTTTGAGATGCTATTGTCCAAGGGAGGTTTTCCTTCTCTCTGAGCGAGAGGTGGGTAAAAGAGAAGAGAGTGAATACTCAGAAAACTTGAGTCCTGCCACTAACCTGCTCACGTGGCCACTATGAGCAGGGGCGGCTCTACCCTTAAAATGCATAAATAATTCCTGCTCTCTACCTACTGCAATAATGTGCTGCAAATGTCTGTTCATCCTATGGATGAGGATGGCATGAGATCTGTATGAGAGTCAAGGGGAACCCAACACTGTGAAGAGGAGAACCCAAAAGAAGAGGATCAAAAGAGAATGGTATAGACAAAGGCAAGTCACACAAATGCTGGTGAGGAGAGAAAAGCTATGTACAAGCAGTGTTAGGGAAGCCAAAGGGAGCCAAACCCAGCTTCGCCATTGTGACTCCAGTTGGCTATGGAGTCAATAGCAAATGGGAACCTTGAAAAAAGAGAAGACAGAAAAAAAAAGTGAAAGAATTGTGCTTGGGGAGGCAAAGCAGTAGGAAAAAATAGAGGGGGATGAGAAGAAGCTTGAGGAAGAGAATGCAGAAAATAAACCCTGCTAATTTGTCTGTTTTATCTTCCATTAGGAAGAGGACAGAAGGAGAGACAAGATAAGGAAAATCAACTCGGGAATTGCTAGGAAACCAGTGGGAGAAATTTGAAAGACTTTTTTTGTGTGTGGATTTATTTCATGGGGGATGAGAGCTGTTGCCTGTCAAGGGGCTATGTGGTGAGACCTTAATTATTAGTTCAATTGAGAAGAACCCAGGAGATGTATTTGCAGTAATTCAACTCCACAGAAATAAAGAGTTTGATGTGAACCTCAGATGACAGAGAAAATGGATGTATTTTGTAGACTGTGTTGGGAGGAAAAGCACGTGGCACTGTGGTGATTTTCCCAAGCAAGCTAAAGCCAAAGACTGTTAGTTCTCTTTAGGACTGAAACATGGGATATAGGTCATATGGCAATTTCACTGAAAAAAACAAACAAGCAAAAAACCACCACCCACAAAAAACACACTATGATATACTGAAGTTCCACGAACGTCAACGGAGAGATTTGGCATGAGGATAAGGAAATTAAGTATGAACTGGAAAGCTGTTGTCTGGGCATGGTGGCTCACGCCTGTAATCCTAGCACTTTGGGAGGTCAAAGTGGGAAGCTTGCCTGAGCTCAGGAGTTCGAGACAAGCCTGGGCAACACAGCAAGTCCTTGTCCAAAAAAACAATTAGTTAGGCATGGTGGTGCACACCTATATTCCCAGCTACTCAGGAGGCTGAAGTGGAGGGATGACCGGAGCCCCAGAGGTGTGGAGGCCGCGGCGAGCCATGATCATGCCACCACACTCCAACTGGGGTGACAGAGTGAGACCCTTCATGACTAAAAAAAAAACAAGTTGTAGAGGTGAACATGGGCACCCTACTTTCCAGTTGCTTTTATTCCAGGACAGAGACAAGTTCTGTCTATCATTGAAATAGCCAAAGATGTCCTTTGCTTGTGTGTTGACAAATCACATGAGCAAGAAGAACCTGCAGAAAAGACTTAGATAAGGGCAAGGTGGCATGAGGAAGTTATTTGGGTAGGTGGCCCTTAAAAAAAGGTTGGCATTGGCTACTTTGGGGTGTGTGCACTCACAATCCTGTACAGTAAATATTTGTTCCCTTACTTGCCTCTTTCATTGAACACGTCCTGTGTTTTCATCAGTTTTCCCTAACAGTTTGTCTGCCATATAGCTAAAGGTGAATATGGAGTTGACCAAATGGAGAAAAATATTATCAATGGTACATATTACTTATACCTTTCTTCAAAACGAATTTAAAGGTACAGCAGAAATTTGGTTATACTAGTCAGAAAGAGCAAGAACTGAGATAAAAGTGCCTGGAGTAGATGGTCAGTACAGAGAGAAAGACAATCACTACCCAAGAAGATTGGCCTGTGTTTGAAGTTCACAGAGGAATAAAGACAGGACCGGGAGTAAGAAGAGCTCACAGAGACCCCAGGAAAGACATATAAGACATGTTGTATTTTCCCCAGGGAAATACAACAAAGGCTGAAAAACAGACCAAAAAGCCCAGGCATTCTGTGGATGAAATCCAAGTTCCAGCAAAGGAGAATACAGGAGAGTCTGAAAAAAGAGGAAGGATTAGATTACAGAAAGAAAGGAGACAGTTTAAAGGGACTAGGAGACCTAATTAAAATCACACAAGTGTAGGGAAGGCACTGCTTGCAAGGAGACTATGTACGGTATAGAAAACATATATGAAATACTATATAGTTTATATATCTAAACTATATATAAAAACTGTCAAAACTTAGAAGTAGAATGATATTTTACAATTAAGTAAAAGTACAAGCACTTTACAGTGAAGTTAAGGGAGAGATTAACATGCCTGAAGGGATAGGCCTGGGTTTTTAAAATTTTCATCAATTAGGAATGAATGTCACCTAGAGTGGGGGAATGGATTGTTGAAAAGGGATAGTTTGAATGTGTGAGAAAGGAAAAGGAGCAGCTTCGTGAATGTTCCTGGCTCTCTTAATCTTTATGAGCAAGAAGATTTAAGATGGTATTCATGGGAGGGCTCAGGTTAAACACAACCTGCCCTTCTGACAGACACTTGGAAAGGGTGGTCCCACTTGAAAAGACTTTTGAAACTACAAAGGGCAACCTATGAAGATGATACGTGTGGTAGAAGATAAAGGCTACAGACATAAAAAGAAAAAATGATGGAAGTATTATACAAAGAAATGTAAAAGTAGATGTATACCTACACAACAGAAATGTTACTACATGAAAGCAGTTTCATCTGGGGTTGCAGGAACTAGTACAAGGAGAACCACTCCTTGCATGTTCTTGATTGCACCACATGGTATTGTGCCTTGGAACCTTTGAACATGCTCTTCCTCTGACTGGTGTAACCTCCTTCCTCTTGTCTTTCTACTGGTCTCTTATTTATTTTGTAACTGTCATCTCTTCACTGAGTCTTTCCCTGGCCATTCTCAGTAGAATTTGTACTAGCTCTTTATTATGAAAAGTAGTTACATCATTATAGATGGCCCTTCTCTCTTTGTATTTTTATAACACCTTTCCAAAGTCTCAGAACAGCACTCACAATCCTGTACTGTAAATATTTGTTCCCTTTCTTGTCTCTTTCATTTAAACATGTCCTGTGTTTTCATCAGTTTTCCCTAACAGTTTGTCTGCCATATGGCTAAAGGGAATACGGAGTCACAGGTCAAAAGAGGTTGCTTCTTCCTGTGGGAAAGGCACAACTCAGAGAAAACGGCAATTCTTAGTTATTGTGCCTCAATAAGAAAAGTTTGGGCTCGGTGGCTCAGCCTGTAATCCCACGTCTTTGGGAGGCTGAGGTGAGTGGATTGCCTGAGCCCGCGAGTTCGAGACCCGCCTGGGCAACTTGGTGAGACCTCATCTCTACAATAAATAAAAAATCAGCCGGGTGTGGTAGCGTGCGCCTGTAATTCCGGCTACTCGGAAGGCTGAGGCCGAAGGATCGCCGGAGCCCAGCAGGTTGAGACTGCGGTGGCCAGGAGTGGCCACTGCACTCCAGTCTGGGTGACAAAGTGAGACTCCAACTCAAAAAAAAAAAAAAGTTTGGGATTAGCTTATTAAGAATGTGAAGAAAAAAAAAATCTGTTTTATATGAAGTAGTGACATAAAAAAATACATGATTCCTGTCCAGCACATAGCTGACACTCAATAGAATTGTTTTTAAACTTAAGATACATTTGGATTTGTTATTAAAAGCATATATATCAAGCTTTCTGGGAGAGTAGAAAAGCTAGGGACAATGTTCAAAGATCATTGGGAGAGCAATTAGGCAAGATAAAAATGTAAAGGAGGCAAAAAGGAAATAACCACTATTTGGGAGAACTGAATAGGTTTGAAAAATGATATATGCGTAACACTGAGAATTTGGCTAGTTTGCTGGTTGGACAGAAATTGTAACTAGATTTATAATGGTGATGTAACTAGATTTATAATAATGATGTAACTACTTTTTATAATAAAGAGCTAGTACAAATAACAAATCAAAGTATGAGTGTTGAAATACTGAAACTTTTCTACAGATGAAAAACATTAATATTTTTTCTTGCTAGTTTGCCAGTAGAATAACTGTTTTTAAAAAGACTTCTTTGCTTCATTATTTTTTCTTAAAGACATTGAGTAGCTGAATTTTGTGAAGATGAAAAAGAACCCTCCTTAGATTTAGGTATGAGTAAATCTTGTAAAGATGCAAAAAAAAAAAAAAAAGAGCTCTCATTACTTGATGACATAGTAGCTAAGGCAGAATATGTGAATTTCTGAATAGGTATGTGCTGTGATTTGAATGTTTGTGTTACCCTCCAAAATTCATAGTTGAAATCCTAACGCTCAAGGTAACGGTCTTAGGTGATGAGGCCTATGGGAGGTGACTAGATCATGAGGACTGAGTTCTCCTGCATAGGAGTTGTGTCCTTGTAAAAGAGGCTAGAGGAAACTTCTTTGCCTCTTCTGACATGTTGAGGACACAGCGAAAAGACCATGGTAAACAAGTAACCATGACACCAGACACTAAATTTGCCAGCACCTTGATCTTAAAGTTCTTAGCCTCCAGAGCTGTGAGAAATACATTTCTATTGTTTACGAGTCACCCAATTTATGGCATTTTGCTATAGCAGCCTCAATGGGCTAAGATAAGATATAAAATCCTAATTACGACTAAGACCATTTTAGTTACATTCAAAGGACTCATAACCTTCTGTGTATGGAATGCTAGAGGACTGTAAGGCTTCTTGAAGTAAAGAAGAAAGTGTAGCATATCTTCTGTGCCACAAGCATGTTGCATCTTAATAGTTTCATAATGTCTCTGTGAAAATAATATAATTAGTTTATGGGTAATAGACACAAAATCTTTTTTATGCACAGTCCACTTAGTTCAGTTTTTGGAGCAGCAGTTATAGGATATAGAATAGGAGTTTGAATTCAGGTTTTTCATAAATCTGGCTAAATAACTGACTTCAAAAACAAGAAATTTGCTTGAGTTATCTCCTTCATTTAATAGGTTAAAGAGAAACAATTGAAAGACAAGTGAAAACCTCTTATAACATTTACATTAATCTCATACTTTTTTAGTGAAGAAGTCCTTTCTGCATAGTGCTTCTTCCCAGAATTTTTGACTTTGATCTCTTTGATGATGATCTTCCGTTCTCATTCATTTTTGTTTAAAGGTTAAGCAACTCATTAGTGTATTTCCCATGTAGACCTTAAACGCATTGCGTGTTGTGGCAGAGTTACACAGAAGTTAAGATCATTGCCAAGTATCTTTGGAATTCAATTTGCCAAGATTTCACAAATTGTTCATTTTGCAGAAACAATTTAGTTTCCATCTGGTTTGCCTAGGGGAAAGTTCACTGGTGTTCATTGTTAAGAAAATCAGAACATCATTAGGGAATTCAATGGTCCTTTGCATGAAAATGTGATGTCACTAAATCACACAGTGCAAAAACATGGTTTATCTGCAAATGAGTATGAAGTGAATTTGGATGAAAGTCATTCTTTTCAGACAAAGAGAGCACATAGGTTTATCTTGTTTGCCTCATTTTGCGTGTGTTCAGACTGACGGCTGAAGTGACCCTGGTGAGATGCCAGGGATTTTTTTTAGTTATGTAAAGTACATCACAGATTTTTTTATGAGAAATGACTACTAGATGACATTTTTTTAAACAGCATATGTTATGCAATTGTAACTTAGGGCATTTTAAACTATGACAATTTTCCTCTTTATTTTTAATCGCATTCTGACTTCCAAACTTTGAGCACCACATTTTGATAAAGAAAAATTAAGAAGTTTCTGAAAAAATGCATATGAGAAAACTGACCCACACACTTCTGGTCAACTTTATCAGATTACTTTTGCTATTTTATTATAATTTTATTTTTAAATTTTATTTATTTATTTTTTTGAGTTGGAGACTCACTCTGTCGTCCAGACTCGAGAGCAGTGGCATGCTACAGCCACTGCAGCCTCGACCTGCTGGGCTCAGGTAATCCTTCCGCCTCAGTCTTCCAAGTAGCTGGAACTACAGATACACACCACCATGCCTGGCTAATTTTTTTTTATATTTACTGTAGAGATGAGGTCTCACCAAGTTGCCCAGACTGGTCTCAAACCCTTGGGCTCAGGTAATCCTCTCACCGACCTACCAAACTGCTGGGATTATAGGTATGAGCCTCTGCGCCTGGACTATAATTTTATTTTTAATTTGTGATTTTAATCTATGATTTTATTAGGTGATATCTTATTGAATGGAGATCAAACTAAGATTTTTAAAAAGTTATCTTTTTCCACATGTGGAATCCCACTAGACTTTAAAGAAGTTTCCAGATTTCCACAAAAATCAACCTCATAAAAGTAGTAACTAATGTTTAATAAATTCTGCAAAGATAAAAACATTCTACAAAGGGATAAATTAAAAACCTGAAGTAATCCTTATTTCCGTTGATTTAAAATGCATAATAATTATTGGCAAAAAAAAAAGACAAGAACTAAAAGACATACATTAAAAAATACACAAATTTCAGATGGCCCCTAAAATATTTCAACTAGGAGAAAGTATATGCAAAATCTAAGGGAAAGCATTTTGAATTTAAAACTGAGGAGAATATGTACACAATTGTGTTATCTGAAAAAAGCCTTTGGGCAGTTGGAGTCCTTGAATATTTGAGAACATTTGACTGAAAAAGATGAATCATAGACATGACTACTTTTGCAAGGTGTTAAGATAAAAGAAGATTCTTGTGGGTTTACGTTTGTGGAGAAAAAAATGTAAAGAAAATATTAAAACGTTAAAAGGTGACTTCTAAATTTATCCAAAGTATTAAAGGTAGAGAAATGACTATCGGGGGAGATAGGGCCTGCTAGAAGTCCAGACCTTACATGCACAGAGTTTACTTCTGTAGTAAATCCTCACATGTACCCCATAACTCTAAAATTAAAAATTAAAAAAAGTAGAAAAATGAGCCAACGATGTCATTATAGGTAAGACTGGTGCAGTTAGGCAGGGGAGCTTTCTGAAAGAAGCTGTCTCTATTATAAGTTGAGAAAACGCCTCAATTGAGTGTGAGGATAAAATTAAACAGACTACAGAGGTAAGCTGGGCAATTTTCCCTGGGCTCATTGAAAAACTGTTTCCTAGGCTTATGAATAAGGTACTTCAGAAATCAAAATGGACTGGAGGTTAAGTGTGTGTGTCTGAAAGATGTCGGGATCTCAAAAAAGATTTTAGAGGCAGTTAGTGCCTTAAGACTGCAGTTAGACAATTGGGTTCAAATCTTGGCTTGCCACTTAGCAGCTGTGTGGTATGGGAATATTCTTAACCTTTATAGACCTTCATATACTCATCAGGATAGTGGGAATGATAATAACATCCAAGTCAAAGGATTGTTGTGAGGATTAAATGGATTAATCTGAAGTACATACCACAGAACCTGGCACATAGTAAGTGCTCAATAAATGTTAACCATTGTTAATAATAGACTGTCACTTATGGAACCACTTCTATATGCCAGGAATGTCATATGATTTATTTCATATCTTCACAGTCCTGAAATAGAGTTATCATTATCTCCATTTTGTGAATGAACAAATTGAGGCTCAACCCTGTGAAGTAACTTTCCTAAGGCAACATAATAGAACTCAGAAAATAGGTCCTTTAAGCACCAAAATCTATGCTCTTTCTTCCCCATGGTGAACATTTCTGAAATTTTAATTTTCTTTTTATACCAGATCATTATTCAGTACTATTCAGCATTATGCCAGTAAGTTACTGTTAGCACAAGGTGCTGATCTAGAAAAACAAAAAAAATCGCATGGCAGCATTTCCCTGGTGCAAATGTTCATAGCCAGATTCTTCATCTCTAATATTATGCATCATCTGTTAAGCAATTTATAATTGCTTTCATGTCTTCCTGAACGCACAGAAATCAGCAGGCTACAATTCCTGAATGACCATCTCAAGGTCTTCCATGGAAATCTGTAGACTGTTGAGGTGAAAGGGTATCTCAGAGGAGCAGAAACATGTCCAAAAACAAGCTCCCAGTTTTCCTTACATTTCTGAGGCTGCCTGAGTTAAACAGATTGACTAAAAGGAGATGTATTACATTGCCTTGAATCAGGAGGGATAATAAAATTTATTCCTCTCTCCTCGCAGGAATTTAATGAGGTCAAATAAGCTAAAATAAGCGAAAGCATAAACTTTCTGCAAAAATGGGAATAAATAAATGCAAGAAAGGATTTTTTTTAAAGGAGTGAACTAGAAAACTGTAAAAGCAAGCCATCTTCTCTAATCAAGTGATAAGTGCTATAGTGTCTGCTTTCATATGATGGCAGGTCACTGGATACAGGGTAAAAATGACTGTGTGACTGATGCACCTGTTAGGCTACATAGAGTAGGGGTTTAGGGCTGAAGCTGGAAGTCAGACACAGATTTGAAAGCTCAGCTTGCCACTTACTAGTTTGGTGACCTTGGGCAGATAGTTTCATCTCCCTAAGCTTCAGTTTCCTATGGTATAAAAAGGGGACAATAATTGCACCGATCTCACTTGGTTGTCATGAGGATTAAATGAGATTTGTAAAATGCTCAGAATACTGCCTAGACTGTGGAGATTATACACTCATGCTAGTTATTTTATTATTATTCCAAGTATAGTAGCATTTCCATCCATATGCAATTAAGATAATTTTAAAATGTTTTATCCAACTTGGTGTGTTTCTTACTCAGCTAGTGCCTGACACATAGCAGACACTCATTTTTTTATTACATTCAATAATGGAAAGATAATGTCATGTAAGGGTTTATGTAGAGTATCCCTCTCAGTCAGCCTTCTTCCTAGGTTGTTCTTGCACCCATAGAAGAGCACATGGTCAGCTGGGAGTGGGGCCTGGTAAGGTATCTATGTGGAGTTGAGTATCTCACCACACTTGTGCTCCGCCCAAGACTCTTCTACAGACACACTTAGAGCCTCCTCGCACAGTGGGTCTCTCAAAGTTGAAGTCGACTGAATCCTGCCCTTGGAGAACACAGTTTGGATCTTTCACTAGGACCCAGGTGGTTGTAATGGTTTATCACACCTGGCTGCTAACTGGCATGCGTTGAAATGGAAACCACAAAGTCAATGAGGAAATTTGAAAATACACCATCCTAAGCTGTAAGAATAAAGGTGAGGCTTGCTGCTCTTCAGGACATTTTTTCCTTTGGATTATTTCATATTAAAGAAAGGATATGCCTTTTGGCTTTGGTTATGAGCAATTTTAGAAAAGTGCTAGACTGTTAGAGAGACAGAATCCGAAAAATTAAGCAATGCTACTTGATTGTGTGTATGGTGCTATTCGGGAGAAAATTAAATCCTTAGTATAGAGCATTTAAACATGTTGGGGTAGAGAAAAGGGGGTGTTAATATGATCTCAAGTGGAAATGAACTCTGTTCTAATCAGCATGTTCAAAAAAGAGCTTATTGTTTCCTTTTAAAATTAGTGAATCTTTGTAATTTCATTTATTACCGTGTTTGCTCACTTTTCAGTCAACCAAACTAGAACTGAAATCATTTTCAATAGTTTTTCCTGCCCCTCATCCCTCTGTCTAGTCAATTAACAAAATTCTGTAAATTCTAATTCTTAAAAAACTTTTTCAAGTTTGAATTCATGTTTTATTTTCACAGCCATATAGTTTCATAGACTTTGCAATAACCTTCTAGATGGAGGCTAGAGCCTCCGATTTATCTTCCCACTGCTAAAGGGTTGACTTTCTAATTCACAGAACTGAGACAGTCACTGGTGGCTCTAGGGCGCTCCCTGCTCCCAACTATTAGAATAAAATGTTACTCATAATTCTAACCTTCAAGACCCTACAATATTGTCCTTTTTCTGGCTTATCCCCTTCCCCATTCTGCTCTCTCACACACACACGACTAGGTCCTAATCAGATCTGGATACCTTATTATTCTATAAATGTTTCAGTGCTCACCCTGTTTCCTCTCCTGAGGATTCTCAACCTGTTGAATTCCAAATCATCTTTTATAACCCATTTCAAATTCACCTGACCATCTCTTCTGAACTCCCCGCTTCTAGAAAGCATCATCCCTTCCTCATTGCCTAAGAACTTCTTGAGTGCACAATGTCGAATTCATCTTCATATCACTTGGGCCCAGCATAGGATGATCTGCAGATGTATGTTTGTTCAAGTGAATCATCAGATTAATGAAAAATCTTCCCGAGAGAAGCCATTCTTTGCTGCTGCCTTCTCATTAGAGACAGTTAAGTGTAGGAGTTATAGTTGTGTATCATAGTTAAGTGTAGGAACACAGTTGTATACCATAGAAGGCTTTGTGGATTGGTGGATGGCAAGAAACAGGGCAGAGGTATTTGGTTATGTGTCACCTGAAGCACAGCTTTGGAGTTATATTGATCTGAGTTAAAAATACAGATTCTGTGACTTAAAAGTCAGCTAGCTTTGGGGAAATCCCTTCACTTTTCCTTTGTAAAATGAGGATAACATACTTCCATCCATGTAGGATGGCTGTGGCTATTAAACAATCCTGGATATGCTGCTCCTCATTTTGTTAAAATAGAGGAACTTTAAAAAAAATTTTGAGTTGAAGCCTCACTCTGTCACCCAGGCTGCAGGGCAGTGGCCAGTGGCGTGCTCATGGCAAGTTGCTGGAACTGCAGGCGCGTGCCACTACGCTCAACGAATTTTTTGATTTATTATAGAGACAATGTCCTGCCAAGTTTCCCAGGCTGGCCTCGCATCCTTGGGCTTAGGCAATTCTCAAATCTCAGCCTCCCAAAGTGCTGGGATTATATGTGTGTGTCACCACGTTCGGCCAAAATAGAGAAACTTTATATACAAGTTTAAAAATTGGTGATACATCAATAGTACTTCTAAACAGACAGAAAACTATGTTAACAGATCTATGAAGGAAATATAGAGACTTATTGCAATGGAATGTTGCCTAAACTAAATTGCCAAGTTTGTAGTATGAAGAGATATAAAATCTTGTTAAATTATAACCTAGTTCTTGTCTACAGTGACTGCCTTATAGGTAAATCTCCATTATTTTTTCTCAATTTGATTTTTGGTTGCAGTAGTTAAAGTATCAGATTTCAAATGAAAAAAGATGTGTCCAGCTGTTTTGTAATAAGTAAAAGACTTATTACATCAGCCATTTTGGTTATCTGATCCCTGAGTCATCCTAAGATATTTTCTTCCTAGGTTCAGCATGTATCTTGTAACTGTTTGCAGACAACATATCTATTTCTTTCCACTGGCAGGAGGGGTATGTGGGTGTATGTGTGTGTGTGTGTGTGTGTGTGTGTGTGTGTGTGTGTAAAGGGGGAATCTGAAGAAGTCTCTGAAATGAACACAATCACTAGGATTTTACAATGCCACTTTTCGGTCATTAGTTTAAAAGCTATTGGCAGTCAACTGCCTCCTGTAGGCAGAAAAAAAATTCTATGGGTTGAAAGACCCTTGAAATCAGATACTAGCAGGAAGATGGTCTTTCCTTTCCAAATATGGCACCAGGATGTCAAACATTTCTAGTTTCTCTAAAGACAGAATCAGTATTTTTTTTAAAGGGCAGAAATGAACGAACAGCTCTCTCTCCCCTTCCAAGTTTGCAAGGCATACATCCTGCACTCACTGCGTGTGCTCACAAACGCATGCAGCTGGCTGCTGTGCTCTAGCGACCACGTCTCCTTCTGCCTTGCCACTTGGCTCTTTCTCAGCTCCTGCCTGATCGTATTTTGAAATGTCATTCACATTTATGCAGGCCAGTGCACAAAACAAAATTAATTTAACTCACAACGGCACGTTAATATTATTACTTTTGACACCATGGAAAACTTATTAACTCTAGCTTGTCATGGGCCTTTCAGAGTGAATAGCCTGACTATAACATTGAGAGGAAAAGTAATATGATCTAAAAGTGTTTTGATCACTAGATACTATAAAAAGTCAGAGTAGTTGAGTTTTCCAATAATTATGCTAAAATTAACTGTCTTTATGTGAACAGCAAGAAAATCTATCCCATTTTGCTGGGCTATCTTTTAGGGAAATATTTTATGACACACAACTTAAACTTTATGTGTTTTTTTCCTTTACCAATAAATATGGTCTGTATCTTAAAGAGGTAGTAGGAAATTTAAGTAACACAATCAATAAACTAATTAATGTGTAAATTATAATAGCCCATGAGCCTTGGAGAAGGAAAAGAGAAAGGGAAGCTAATATTCATTGTTTACTTATTACTTTTGGGTGTTTTCACATACTGCATCTCATTAAATCCTTACAATAACCTGTGATAAGGTTTTATGTTCTCTGTCTTATGCATATAAACATTAAAACACAGGGAGGTTAGATGACTTCTTCAAGTCTGTGTCGCTCATGGATGCCACAGGCAGTCTGAACCCTACAAAGACCCTTCTTATTCCATGAACCCTAGCTGCAGCCACAATAAATCGGTGTAAAAAGAGGAAATCACAAGCCTTGCCTAAAATGGGCAATCCTTTCTCTGTTTTCCATAAACTGTAAGGTTCATGGAAATAATTTTATATAAATTTTTGAATTACTCAAAGCTAGCATTCATAAATAGACCTGAATTTGTCATCTAAAAAGCAATAGAAGGATTAAAAATAAGTTCTACATATGTTTTGTATGAGATTAAGTATATAATAGTACTTATTTTTCTTGTTCAGTATCCAATAGTTTATTTTTCCACAGCCACCAAGATTGAGATTATAGGCTTCTTTTCTTTTCAGCCATAACATAGCTTTTTCCCACCTAGGAAAGTGTAGTATGTCCCACTCTGAAACTGTGATTTAAAAAATAACACTGTAAATACTGGGAAGTCTTACTCCTTGAACTTCTGGTAGGCTGACTAGGGAGTTAAATCTTAGCTATCAGAAGCAAAGCCAAGGCCTTGTTGAAATAAAAGGATGGTTCAGCCTCTCCTCAATCCTCACACTTTTCCTGGGTGATATGTATAACCACTTAAGTGGGACTTTGATATCATAGCAGAATATCTGAAACTTACCAGGTTGTTGCCATAGAGCAAAATTGCCAACCACCAAAGAGCTTCCTGTGATGGCCAGGAACAAAAATTTGTCCCTTTGGAACTAAAAATCTGATGGCTACTTATAACAGTTGGCATTTAAAAAAAATGCAAGTTTGAAAAATCTGTGCTCAGGAAAGTATTTTAGATCAATATGGTTGTGTGATAGCATAACACAAAAGTGTTTCTACAAAAGTGTAGAAAGTTTTTTTAATGGTATATTCCCTGCTGCATTAACCTAGGGTATAAGTCTTTGTCTATTTATTTTGACCCATTTCTGGCAGGGCATGGAAAATTTACTACAAAAACTTTTCTTCACCAGTCATGATTTTATTCCAAAAACTTTTTTTTCACCAGTCATGATTTTATTCCAGCAACAGTTTTTCTCAACTCTTTCTAAATTTCTCAGTTTCCTAGTGATACATGTATGACACTGTACATCTCAAATCCCATAGCTGCACCACAGGGGTGCTCTAGGTCTTATTCTTAAATGCTAACCCGTTTTGACCTTCCTATTTTCAAAGTTCTTAAGGGCAAATACAAAATATTTTCTTGAATAATTTACTGGATACTTTCTGGAGCAAATTAATTTGGAGGAAGTAAAAGAAAAACTCCCCATAGGGATCTAAGTAAAAATGGACCCCTCCTCCCACTGTGTGGATTCCTGCTGGCAGGGGTCTTGGGAGGAGAAAAGAGAATGAAGGAAGGATCGTGAGGGTTGACCTCCTTTTTCTTATAACTCATGGCAGAGCATGTAAATTTGCTCTGAAACCAATATACTGGACTGATTTTTGAAAGATTAGTTGTTTGTTATATCAAATGTATGTCTCTGTGTATTTATACACATATATTTACATTGTTAAAAATGTAAATTTACACATGTATACATCATGGAATACTACATCGTCAAAAAAAAAAAAAGAATGAAACCATGTCCTTTGCAACAACATGGATGGAGCTGGAGATCATCATCCTTAGTGAACTTAGAAACAGGAAACCAAACACCATATGTTCTCACTTGAATATGGGAGCTAAATGATCACAAAGATGGAAATAATAGATGCTGGGGACACCAATAAGGGGGGAAGTGGGAAAGGGAGCTAGGGTCCAGAAATTACCTATGGAACATAATGTTCACAATCTGGGGAATGGGCCACCTGAGAGCCAATCTCCACCAATATACAATATGTCCATGAAACAAACAGGCATATGTACCCTCTGAATCTAATATAAAAAAGGGACCAAAATACTCTCAACATCCTAAAACAATTATTTTCATTTTATAGATTCTCAGATTATTTTTATACATATCCAAATACTTTAAAAGTCCACTACATAAGCATATATATAATTTATATCTAATTTTTATTTTCTGCTTTTTTCTTAACATATTAAAGCATTTTCCTACATAATTATGTCTAGCGGCTATCTAATATTCCATTAAGTCATAATATAAGTAGCCATTGTTTTTGTTGAATATTGAGACTATTTTAACATGTAAAATTATAAGTTAGAGTATGTTGGCATCTATGAATGTCTATAGTAGTTTAGATATGAAGGCCAAAGGCCCAGTTTGCTGAAATTTCTGTTTACCATGATTTTTGTTTTTAATTTTAAAGACATGGGGTACAATTTACCATAATTCTTTATAAATGAAATTTCACATCTCTAGATTGAATTTTTGGTGTCAAGTAGACTTCATTAAAATAAAAGAATTTTAAAACTTTGTATCTTTTTTTTTTTACAAGGTAGCTGGTGGGAAAGTCAACATGATATGACTTGTTTGTGTTATAACATTTATCTAACTTTCCACTGAGAGTTTGCGCCTGTGGAACTTGACCAAGAAAGTCAGCCAGGGATGATATATGGAAACCCACTCTGATAAATCAGCTCCCCAAATCTATCATTGTAGTCCACAGCTTCAGGATTCAGTTTCCTCTATTTTTCACTGTCAAAAACAGATTACTTTGGAAGAGACTAAAAACCCAAGTGCCATTATCATAGTTTATCAAAGTAATTGTAGAGGGTATATCCTACTGTGATGGGTCTTATGAAAATGGAGGGAGCGATTAGAAGTGGAAAAAAAAAAGTGCATGTAAGGCTTGATTTAGATTGATGCCACTGCTCTTTTTCTCCCATGGCTTTGCTTTTTAAATACCTTCTTTGATGAATCACAGGGCTGTTAGATCCCACGGGAGATCACCTTGTCTATTCCCTTACCTTGAAGCAAGGCTACAAATCCATGCCTCCATTCTTATTTTTAAAAATCCTGCAGAGATGTAGACTCTTTTAGATATCTGTTTCAACATTTAACACTTCCAGCAGGGTCTTACTGAGCTTAATTTTTCTTCCCACATTTGAATGCTTTTCTTTTTTATTTGGACTTCAGTGTCTTCAGAAAGTCATCCCAAGCAGCCTCAAATAGAAGTGTCACTACTAATTAATGGACACTCATCACTGAGTTCTACCATTCCTAGAAAGAAATTTTGGTTATTCTATTTTAAGAGTCCCAATCATATTGGAAACTATCATAGATGCCACATCCTTGAGACCTGAGGGAGGAGGGAATTTGCTTCAGAAACACGAGGCTGGGTCCCAATGGCTTCTAGAGCACATGAAACGGTCCTGCAAATGTGAGGCAATATTAATATTCATTGATACACTCACACAAACAAAGATAATGAAAATCTTACCTAAACTTATCACTTGTTAAATGACCTACATTTGGTGGACAAATGGGAACTAATCAAAGTTGAAACATATAAGACATGGAAGGTAATCCAAACAGATGTAGGCATTTAAACAAGAAATCGCAGAGTTTTTTTTTTCTTTTCTTTTTGTAAGGAAGGATAAAGCACAGAATGATGTCAGTAGCAGTTTTTATTTGAAGATAGCTGAGTTCCCAATTTTCACAGTTTCCGAATACGTTTCAATAAGTTATGTCTTAAACTCTCTGGAAAATTTTATCTTACCCTTTACAAAATTTTAGTCTAGGGAGGCCAGAAGTTGCTTTTAGGAAGAACCATTTTTGTTCTCAGTTCTGAAGTTGAGTATATATGATTTCATCTGGGAAGGAGGCATCCTGAGGCATTTTCTTAGGGAAAGTTACCAGACTGTATAGTAAGAATGGGAGGGGTGGGAGTGGGGGGAAGGCGAGTCACCCCCAGACCCTGAGAGACACAATCCACTGCACTCCGCCTGTCATGTCTCCAGCATTTGCATCCCTCCTTTTATTTGAGCACTCTAACTAATGGCTGGGCAAGTGGCTCTGTACTTCACTTAGAGGAGATCACACAATGTCACAAGCATTATCTCCCAGTAAAAAGTACACATGATGAACTGGTTTCTGCTCCCCGTTACTTATGTTCTAGTCCAGGGCACTGAATTCATTATGTGCTGAACATGAGGATCTGAAAGCTTTGATCCTTGTGATTGTGTATTGGATTTTTACATGTATTCATCTTCTGGTGACTTGTATAACACATTCTGATAAATACTTATCTTAGACTCAAACCCAGTGCCCTGAACAGCAGCCCTGGCCTAGATTAGCCTTATTAAAATTCAGCCATGACTCATCCTTTTTCTATCTTCAGGTTCGGTTCTGTTGTCTATGGAGTAGCAGTCATTGGAATAAATGATTCCCTTTCCTCCACCATACCAAAAGAGGAAGAGCTAGAATTCAAACTGTCTGTATGTTATTTAAATAGGCATCTTCTTGATCCTGATTCCTTCTTTGGGAAAATCCTCAGTCCATTTTTTTAAAAAAGGAAAGGTTACCATATTCACATCCTACATTTCTTTCATAAGTTAATTGCCAGCCAGGTCCCTGATTCTTTCTCTGAACATTTCCTAAACTCTCAATGCTAGGAATGTGACTTAAATTCTCTGCTCTAACAGAATTTAACAATGGAGTAAAGAGTCATTAACATGGAGTTTGGAATAAGGCAAACCTTTAGTTTAAATTTCTCGCCATTACTTGCTGTGTATGTGATTTTAGGCAAGTTTCTTAGCATCTGTGACTCAGTTTCCTCACTTGCAAAATTGGCTTAATAATATCTCTAACACAGTTTGTGAGACTTCACTGAACTAATGTATTTAGTTTTTCAGATTTAAATTAAATTTGCCAATTACTTTTCCTCTCAAGGGGATTGATCAACAATTAGAATTACAAAATTAGAAAAATTCTGAAGAGGGAAAATAAGCCAGCAGGGAGACGGGATTGGGTTTGGGGGCTTGCAGTGGTGGTGAGAGTCAAAGTCTCCAGAAACCACTGAAGAGAGGTGCTGCTATGCGAGACACCAGGTATAGCACCAGCTAATATAAAGTTCTAAAAATATTAACTGAAAATGACAACAACAATTTCTCTTCAATAAAGACTAGTTATGCTGAAAAATTCACATCTGATATACACAGGGTTTAACAATTTAGCTTAGTTGTATGCAAAATTAGTTGAAATAATTCCCACAAAGATGACATGAAAACCTCCAGGCAGAAATGCTGCAATTTATTCTTCAAAATATTAAACATTTGGAGTTCAAAGAAAGGATAAATTGAGGACCAAATGACATGCGTTTAGTAATTATCTGGTTTTGTAAGATGTAGTGTGTGCTTTTTCTCTCTTTCATAAGAAGTAGAGTTTTGAAATGGAAATTTAGGAGAATGGTCAGTACCATACCCAAATTGTAGTACTTTGTAGGAGAACTTTTAACTCTTGGCAGGTTTTATTGCTCTTTAAGAATTTTCATAATGACAAAAAATTGGACAATTCTTTAGAGATCACTATCTTATTTCTGCTTGGAGGTATTAATAGGAAAGTTATTCTATTGCACAGGGACTTAGAAAACTCTAAGCATACAGAGATATTTTGCTTTGCAAATAAATTTCTCTTGTAGACCGAATTCAATACTATTTGAAGAACATTAAAATACATGCTTCATTGATCTTCAGTGTTTTCGGTAGAACATTCTATTCCATGTTCCTTGTCATTTCTGGTATAAGGGAAGGTGATGGTGGAGATGGAAGAGATTATTTCCTTCTTCCAGGAACTTGTAATATAGTGGAATGGAGTAAGCCAGACAATGGGGAATGGAGGGACTTGAAAACAACATCTGTATCCTTTGTGGGACCTTTCATGCATACCTTTATCATAGAGAGAGTGACCCAGACAACTTGAGAGCAGCTAAGAGACTTAAGAGTAGAGTTGAATTGAGGCAGGCTGTTGATGCCCTTCCTTTGCACACAGTGTGGTGCTGGCAGAATTGCTTGCAAGTTGAGAGTAAGAGAAACACAAAAACTATAGGGCATGTGTAGAGCATGACTTCAGGCAAGTTTTTTAGTGTCTGTGAATCTCAGTTTCCTTATCTGCAAATTTGACTTAATATCTGTAAGACAGTTGGTGAGATCTGAGACACAGTTTGTGTGTCACAGACTAAGACATGATCCCTAGCATAGACCCTGTAACTTCTTTTTCAGTTAGAGGCAATTTAGCATAATGGATAAGACACTGAATCTCAGTCCTTCTACTATTAGTCCCATGGCTGCATGCAATTCCATCTTCTCTGAGTTGCAGCTTCTTTGTCCATTAATTGAGGATGACAATGGTGCCTACGCCATGTTGTTATTGTAAGGAGTATTTAGGATTACACACTTAGCACAGGGCTTGGTTTATACAAATACTCAGTAGATTTGAGCTTAAATATGGCCAAAGGTCAATTTGTTCTATACTTAATTTTCCAAGTAACAGCACTGTTTACCAAAAGGAACAAAAATGACATTTAAAAAAAAACAAAATCAGGCTATTCTACTGTAACACTTAGGTTTCATAGCCCTTATGTCATTTTCAAACATGGTCTTGATATAAACAAAACATCAGCATGATACTGCTTAGATAGGCGATGACCTTGAAAAGAAAAAATGCATCTCTTCTCGGTTTCTAAGTTAAACATTGATGTTGATTTTATATTAGGCAGGCATTTCAAAGCCTGCATTCTACATTCCCTATTTATGACTTAGGCTATCCAAAAATGTGCTCTAAAATCAAAATATGAAACTTCAGACTCTTTACCTATTTTAGTATTCTAATCTCTATTTCCATTTTTTTTTTTTGGACACTGAGATAAGGAGACTATTCCCAACACTATGTTGGTTCCTGAAACTTTTTTTTCTCCTTTCTTTAAAATGCTAGCAGGAAGTAAGAATTCAGGGAAGTACTTTGTCAAATTCTCATTTATTCATGTAGAAATAACAGCTTAAACTAAGAGCAGTTGGTTAACTTCTGGTAAATAGCAACCTCTGACCACATTCCAGAGGGTCTGTAGCTTAGAGAATGAGAAGACTTGACTAGAAGTATTTTCAAATTTTCTTCTTTGTCCTCTGCTAGAATTGTACCTGGGGACTTCCACTTCAGTCACAAATGCTCTGGTCTGCGTTCTAGTGTTATCCAGGGTCCTGAAATTTGTTCTTGCATATAAACTAATTATGTTCTATGTGAAAATAAAAAATGCTGATGTGGAGGGCATTATCAGAAAGGATGCTGAAAGCAGGATCCCCTTCAAGGATGAAAGGAGTCACCTCTGACAACGTTGCCCTGTGAACATGTGAAAGTTGTTAAGTAGATGGTTTGGCCCAAGCTGGGTTTGCTGTGCCCTGGGTTCTCCTGCTGAGCAACACTCTGCCGTGTTTTCCAAGCTGGAATCTGCCAGCTCCTGAAGCCCAGGAGCAAGATGCCCCAGTGAGTACCCTGCCATGCATTTCTGGTTCAAAGTCTTGCTGTGGCCTGTCTCAGGGGGGAACTAATTGCATGTTATTAATGATTTGGGGGACATTTAAAGTAGAGCAAAAGTAAGAGAGACAGTGAGTGCCAGAAGCTGTTCTGTATAAAGTAAACTGACAGGGAATTCTTTCATCAGCTTTAGCCAAAAAGCTAGCAGCCATTCCATTTCACTTTCAGGCACTTGATATCTGGGAAGGGTGAAAGGGAGTGGTGATGAGGATATTGAAAAGTTCACTGGCCCTGCAGTGAGAAGAAAACTATTCCTGAAGCTTTTAAATGGTCTGGAAACAATGGGTTGTTTCCCCCTCCCCCACTAAAATAAAGAAAGTGAATAGCTACTTGTATTCAATTGCTTATTTTAGGAATTCATTTGGCACCAGGAAGACCTGTGCTTGAAAAATAACTCTAAAACTTCAAACACATAAATACATAAACTATTTCACATTTTTCCATTGTGTTTGACATCAGAGGAAATAAGGCTCAGAGAGTTTATAAGATTTGGACTCCGAGTCCCAAACTCAGTTAATCCATGCCATAGTTTTTCCTAAGAGCTAATTACTGTGATGGGCAAAAGTGTTAGCCACTTTCCTTATTAATAAGAAGCTTATTCTCTACCTGCCAAGACAAGACAGGTAAACAAGGCATCATCTTATGTAATGGCATTATGTGACTACGCACCTACACTTAGAGAATAAGATTGTTTGCAGTGCCAACTGTATGGTACAGGAGAGGCAACATACTGCCAAGGTCAAGAGTCAAAGTGATGCTGAGCATCCTAAGAAAAGCTAAAGAGAATGAGAAGAAAACATGACTGACTCTTGTGTAGTAGGTACCAAATGCATTCCTACATAGACTAATTATTATCTGAGGTACTGGTTATTCTAACTTTAAGGAAGCGCAACATAGACACCTGCCTATAAACAACAGTTCTAGGAGAAATGAAACTTGTCCACAGAAAACTGCGCAAGTATAACAGCTTTATTAATAATAATCCCAAACTGTAAACACCCAAAAGTGCAACAACAGGAAAATGGATAAACAAATTTTGGAATATCACACAATAGACTACCACTCAGCAATAAAAAGAGGTGGAATACTATGGCATGTAACTGTATGAAGGATCCCCAAAACACCATACTGAGCAAAAGAAGCTAGACATAAAATAGTATGATTCCATGTATCTTTAGTTCAAGAACAGGCTAACTATCTATGGTGAGAAAAGTTAGAACAGAGGTTCTCTCTAGGAGTTTGAGCTGGAGACTGATTGAAAAGAGGCATGAGGGACTCATTGAGTGTAAGAAATGTTCTGTAACTTGATTCGAGTGATGGTTATGCTAGCGTATACACTTGTCAAGACTCATTGAACCGTACCCTTAACATCTGTGCATTTTATTACATGTCAGCTTTATCTGCATTTGAAAGGCATGATGTTTCTAGAAAAGAGCAATTAAAGGACTTGAGGAATCTCTGAGAAAGTATAAAGATAAGCTGCAAAAGGTTTAGTGCTCAGATTTAGAACTTTGCTTTTACATCAGAAGAATTCGGCCTAGAACTTCTTACCTTAAAGGGCTAGTAGAAAATGATTTTAGAATCAAAGAAGTTGGTATGTTAGTCTCAAGTTCTTATTGTCTAGTCACATGGCCCACGCCTGGGTTCCTCATCTCTAAAAAGAGAATTTTAGTACCAAGAGGAATAGTAATAAGAAACATGACCTTGGGAGACAAGATGAAAGAGAGACTTGAATATTTTCAATAAATATTACTAAACAAGTGTCAGGAAAGACATTCTCAGAATATCTGAGTACTGTTTCAAATGGGGCCCCAGTCAACCTGGAGCATCATCATTCCGTGTTAAAAATTTCAGTGCCTAAACATTTTTTTTTTTTGAGTTGGAGTCTCACTCTGTCGCCCAGACTGGAGTGCAGTGGCCGCTCCCGGCCACCGCAGCCTCAACCTGCTGGGCTCCGGCGATCCTTCCGCCTCAGCCTTCCAAGTAGCTAGAACTACAGGCGCACGCTACCACGCCCGGCTGATTTTTTGATTTATTATAGAGATGAGGTCTCACCAAGTTGCCCAGGCGGGTCTCGAACCCGCAGGCTCAGGCAATCCACTCACCTCGGCCTCCCAAAGTGCTGGGATTACAGGCTGAGCCACAGAGCCCGGCCCCTAAACATTTTTTTAAAGCAGTTTCATCACTGGATGTGGTAACTTATGTCTATAATCCCAGCACTTTTGGAGGCTGAGGTGGGAGGATTGCTTGAGCGCAGGAGTTCAAGACCAGCCTGGGCAATATAGCAATACCTCATCTCTACAAAAAAAAAAAAAAAAAAATAAAAAATTAGTTAGTGTGGTGATGTGTACCTGTAGTCCTAGCAACTTGGGAGGCTGAGGTGGAAGGATCACCTGAGCCCAGGAGGTCAAGAGTGTGGTGAGCTGTGATCATGCCACTGCACTCCAGCCTGGGTGACAAAGTGAGTTCCTGACTAAAAAAAAATTGCTTTATTGATGATTCACATACCATAAAATTCACTCATTTAAAGTGTACAATTTGGTGGATTTTAGCATATTCCCAGGCCTATGTAACCATCACTGCTATCTAATTGTAGAATATTTTCATCACTCCAGAAATAAATCCCATATCCTTATCTGTCATTCTCCAGTTCCTCACTCTTCTCTTAATCTTGGGCATTAATCTACTTCTCTGTGAATTTGCCTATACTGGTTCTCCAATATTTTAGCATCGTCAGCACTTCATTCCTTTTTATGAACAAATAATTTTCTATTGTATGGATATACTACATTTTGTGTATCTATTCATCAGTTGATGAACATTTAGCGTTCTACTTTTTGACTATTATGAAAAATGCTATTGTAAACATTCTTGTGCTTTTTTGGTGCGCATATCTGTTTACATTTTTCTTGAGTGCCTATCTAGTGGGATTGCTAGCTAATGGTGACTCTATTTAACATTTTGAGGAACTGTCAAACTGTTTTCCCAAAGTGACTACAACATTTTACATTCTCACAGTAATGGATGAGAGTTCTTATTTCTTCACATCTTTGCTAATATTTGCTATGTTAGTCGTTTTGATTTTAGCAAAGTACGAAACCTTCTTTTTTTATGTGGTGTCAAAGATTGAAGGAGTTATTGGTTCACGGTCACTCTATGTTAGCACTATCTTCCACTCACACGTGCTGAGTCTTACACTGGGTTGGTTTTTGTAAGATCTTTTCACACTGCAAAGACTCTTGCATATGAGATCTAGGTTCAGACTTCATCAGAGCCATGTATGACAGGGCCCTCTGAATTTTTAGGCTGTCTCAGTTTCCTCACAAAAGAAAGGATCTAAGTCTAATGGTCAGAGCAGTGCTTTTTCAGCTGGCAAGGAAATAATATTTTCAATAACACAGAAACATTGATCACTGTTTTCAATAACCAAAATAACTAATATTTATTGAGAGTTCATCTGGTACCAAGTATTATTCTAAGTGCTTTACATGTATTATCTCATGTAGAGTGTTTCACAACTCATGGGGGTGAATAAGGTAAATCTCATTTTATGGAGGGATTAGATAACAAGCCCAAGAACACACCCATAGTCAATGGAGTCATGGTGATCCTCATAGGTGAGTCCAGAACCAGAGCTTTAATCTCCCCTGCAGTTCTGTCTCACCATTAATTTACAATTGACTTAGCTTAGTGGGTCTATCTTATCTACCATTGTATTCCTAGAAACTAGCATGATACCTGGTTTATAAAAGGGGTTTAATAAATATATATTGAATAAATGAAGGATTTAAGGTCTTTTGTCCATAATTAGAAGAACCTGACTGTGTTTAAAGCAAGTATGTTTGTGTATCCATGTATGCTCCCTTTCTGTTTCATCCTTTATATATTTAAGCACTTGTTTTTCAGAAAAAGCCCTTATTCTCCTTCATTATTCTGTAGTACAACCAGTACGACTCAACTGCTGACATTTCATCTAATTGTGGAGTAACAGATTGTGATGGATTAAGATTTCACAGTACAAACATTTGGCCTGCTCCAAGGTAGGTAGGAGTAAGACAGAAGGTAAAAACATTTAATTTGAAGATTCACAAACAAGATAATTAAAAAGATTGCTTCAAAACATATGAGGAACTCAACAGAAAAGATTATATTTTAAAAGGTTTAAATGTGTGGAAGACAGAACAAGGCATTCTCCAGCATTGATCATGTCATTTCCCACTTAAAATCCTCTTCACTATTTCAATAATATGGAAAACTAGATGCAGACAAGATTGCTCTTATCTGTATTATTTTTCTCATTCTACTTTTGTTTTCTATTTGTTTCCATTTTGGCTGGAATTCAAAAGTATTTGGGGCTACCTTATAAGTAATGCAGCTGGAATAACTGAATATCCTCCAAAGATGACTTCCTCAAATGTGATAGGACTTCTGATGCATTTTGTTAAAGAAAATTCTTTTTTCTTCTTCTAATTTGTTTGACCAATTTACTGGGAAATATTTGTTTAAGCACCTTGAATGTTCCTGACATGGTGCTATGTAAGGTGGTCAACAAAGTAGACAATATCCTTGACTCACTGAGCTTTAGTCAACTAAATGACAATATGGTGGAACAGAGAGAAAGTGGGCTTAGGAGTCAGACAGACGTGTTCTAAATCCTTGCTCTGCTGTTTATTTTCTGAGTGGCACTGAGTAGATCACATTATCTAACTTGTAAAATGGGGCTATCAAGAGTTACTCCTAGGTTGCTCTAAGAACTCCATAAGATGATTTGAGGAAGGCACTTGGTTGAGTGCTTGTCACAAAGGTGGGCCTGGCTTTCGTATTCTGACTCTCAGCCTTGGGAAGAACACATTCTACAAGCTTTACTTAGTGTCCTGAGTCTAGAGTCATTAATCTGATATTTTATTCCTCAGGATATCTGCTCAAGCTTTCACTCCTCTCTTACATGTGTCTGTCATTGGCCATCTTAGCTCTTGCAGACCTCTTTTCTTTTACTTCTGGAAGGCATTCTCAGTTTCTGTTGGCTTAATCAATTAGCCCATTTTTTCCAACTCTTCTTTGGAGACTTCCTGTCTAACTGTTTTCCTCTTGTCTAACACATAGTATTTGTGTTTAAAACTCTTATTGGATCTTTGTGAAGCTTTTTAAAATGATGATCTTGGAAACCACATCATAAAGTAGATAATATTATTTTGTTTTAGAATATATTTATAATTGGTGACTGAAATTCTGACCAAAGACTCAGACTAAATAAACCATAACTATGACCAAAGACAGTCTATAAAAAAATTCAAACACATTTGTATTTCTTTATGAGTTTAAAGGGAAATCAATATGTTCCAAGTCTCATAAAATAGAAACATAGATATTAAGTACAGTAAAATATATAACAGTTTAATAGGCCATAATATGATTCAATACTACTAAACTATATGTATTATAATATAAATTTGACTAAACAAATTTTCTAAAATGATAAACTTAGATTTTGTTCCTGGTCTTTGAATTTTTCATAGAATGGATTCTTTCTCATTTTCCTCTGAATTAATTTCCATGTTGTAAGCAGAGACTTACACAATAGCTTTAACAAGGTCATAACTTTAAATAAAAGTTAAATTATGCTAACCCATAAGCTCTGTGTATATCATGGAAACAGGATGAAAAAGAGGGTTTCAGAGAGAAAAGACACTAACTAAGCCTTTACCAAAAAAATGTTAGTGAGAGAAAATTTTATTATCATTTTCAAGACCATAAACAAAAACAGTAACAATGATGATTTTGCTAAACATTATACTGCCTCTGTCTTTAAAGAAACTGAAAAAAAACGAAAGAGGTACTAAACTCTTTTCAGTGTTCAGTGCTAGAACACTTTGTTGACGGGTTTTCAGAATACTTCAGGCTTCATTTGTAAAGTAAGAACACAATTATTGTTAACATGGACTTTGAAAAGAGAGTTGGGAAACATTTCTTACAGTATAATAAACATCTCTCTTCATCTATTCATTCAAAAATATTTTTGCACACCTACTATGTGCTTGCCTCTGTAATCAAACTTGGTTTTACAGTGGGGAGCAGTAGATGTGGCTGCTACCTGAATGGAGGTTTCAGGCTGGTAAACAAGAACACCTTCCTGAAATGCAATGGATGTAAATGAATGTCTCTACTGCATTTCTCAAATGTGATAGGTTATGCGTGACAAGGAAGGTTCATATTGGCAACTGTGCATCAAGTTCCAGCAATTAACCTTTTATAAGGATTTCCAATCAGGGTATTGATTTGTTGGGTGGAGATTCTCGGAGAGCATAAGTTACCATCTGATTGCTAAATGTACTTAGAAACAGTATCAGTTCTTTCATAATCTTTGGACATAAAAGGTGTTATAAGGAATAATGACTTTTACCTATTCTGATGTAGTATTAAGTAATTGACCATTGAAGACTAAAAAAACTTTGCCATTTGATTGAATATGTATTCTCCAAATGCTTTTCTGTGAAGTAAATGGTTTTGTAATTAGGCTTAAAAATGTGAAATTTTCTTGCAAAATTGATTTTCCATTAAAGTACTAAAGTAGTTTTGCTTCCCTTCTGCTTGGGTACTAATTAAATTATGTCCCAACTTGTTTTGATTCAGCAATCAATTTTTTTTCCATTTGCACTAGATTACAGAATCTCATTTAAAAAATCACTCTTTACCAAATTCCACACAAAGCAAAGGTGATAGACTTATTCTCTAATGAAAACAAAACAGTACTGGTCAAGTCATGAGAGCTTGCAGCATATCAGGGCAGAATGCTCAAGAGACCCCAAAAAAAGGCTTAGCTGTTTTCTGGTCCTATCTATTTCTTATGCTGTTTTTTTAAAGATAAGAAGCAGTAGTGAAAAGGCATGATGATGAAAATAAAAATTTAAATAATAGGAATAAAATGTTAAAATAAAAAAAATGGCTAAATATTTTGATGATGTACCTGATCCTGGGATGAGACAATTTCTTAAATGGTTAGAAATAAAATATATAAGAGAAGAATGGAATCAAAGCTGTTGATTGTAACATTTGAAATAATTATGTCAAATTGTTAAATGAATGAATTATTCTAAAGTATAAAGGTTGACTTTAGGTTTGGCTTATGGGTGGCATAAATACTTATTTTTTGAATAATTGTAAAGAAGAAAATCTCAGCTGGGTACAGTGGTTCACACCTGTTATCCCAGCAAATGGGAAGCCAAGATGGGAGAATTGCTTGAGCGCAGGAGTTTGAGACCAGTCTAGACAACACAGACCTAGTCTCTACGAAAAATTAAAAAATTAGCCACACATGAACGGTCAGTGTCTGTAGTTCAGGTACTCGGGAGACTGAGGCAGAGAATTGCCTGAGTTCAGGAGGTCAAGGCTGTGGTGAGCTGTGATCACGATTATGTCACTGCACTCCAGCCTGGGCAACAGAGTGAGATCCCAACTCAACAACAAAACCAAAAAACAAAAAAAGAAGAAAATCTCAAAAATTCAACATAGACACCCTGAGGCTCTACATGTTGGTAGTCTTTTACGAATGAAAGAATTGTGTGTTTGATTATAAAATATGATTTTTCAGGCCATATAAAAAATAAAGAAACAACAGTTTTATATGTAACCACTTTGAAACTCAGAGGATACACATTTCTTTTTTAAAGAAACACAAGAGAAAGTCTGAGGTGTCTCTAAGGTCAAGTTCCATTTTCATCTGTTAGAAGGTGGGGAGGGAGCAGTCAATCATTCATCATCATCATAAAAAAAAAAAGATGAATCTAAACCAGTGAGGTGGCTTTGATTGTGTTTACTTAAGGAACATTATCAAACCAAATGGAAACCTCACCAGTGCTGCTCCCCTTGAGGATAGAATCTAGTAGTGAGAACTGTGTGCTTCTTATGGCTCTTTCTGGCAAAGCTTTCCTCTGCCACAGCCCCTCCTTTGTAAACATGTGTTTACTAACTTCCAGATGAGGCTCTTACACTCTCTATGTTCTTTCCTGTGCCTTTATAAA
This sequence comes from Cephalopachus bancanus, assembly GCA_027257055.1. Taxonomy (NCBI): domain Eukaryota; kingdom Metazoa; phylum Chordata; class Mammalia; order Primates; family Tarsiidae; genus Cephalopachus; species Cephalopachus bancanus. The sequence continues at coordinate 1,157,560 of JAPVLO010000258.1, forward strand.
TTGCCTGCACATTATTCATCACTAAAATAACACATAATCTTTTAACTTACACAGTTGCCTCATCATCTTCTGACTTTTATAGTTGTCAACTTTTGGGCAACAACACCTTACCCCATTTTATCAAAATCTCAGAGTTAGATCTCAGTAGGTCTGATTTAACCTGCTTAAATCCAAGTATTTACTGAACAGCCTACTATAATTAGCAGTTCCATTGCTAGATTCCAAAGCTGTTCCTTGAATTTCTTTTTCTCATTTTCTTTGATATATTTCATCTCATTATGACATGAAAAATAACATTAAAAAAGAAGCAAGATAAATATTAAATTTTTAAATTTTATAATTTTTATGCATAGTTCTTCCTTATGAGTGAATTAACATTAACCTTAAGTTCATCAACTGTGTGAAAAGAGAAGTATTCAATCATTCAATATGTTTGTAGATAATTAACAAAGTAGTGAGATGTTTCATTTTGAATTTTTGTATTTTATGGAAGTGTTTGTACAAATTTCTTATTTGGGGAATAAAGTAGAACCATAATAAATATTTATTATGATTGGTTTATTTGTTACTGGTTTGTATTAATTGGCTGTTTTCTGGTTGACATGTTAGTTGGATATTGGAATAAGGTCCACTTGCACCTCCCAGTGACCAACTGTTAGGTGCATGTCTTACACTCCCTACCTTAACCTGGATAACTATCAGGTAGTATGGGATAAAAGGTCACACTGAAGTGGGTTTCTGAAAAGTTGAGAAATATTTCTGCCTAAGTTAAGGGAATATAGACCATACAGCAATTTTCCTCTTTCAAAAGTATTTGAGAATGAACAGAGTTTGAGACTTAATACTAAGATGATCTGTCTTTTTCTGGAATCTAAATGGTGAGATAGACAGCTCATTCCATTTTTAAATCTAGAAAGTGGCCTAATGTTATTTACCCCTTTTCTTACTTACCAGTTAAATAGAATAGACCATAAAGGACCTAGCACAGGGTCTGGTATGCGGTAAATGCATGATAAATGACAGATTTCCTTTTTTTTCTTGATTCATTTTTTTGTGTATGTTTACTTTCTCCTTTTTGTGTTTTCATCTCCCTATTCGTTGCACTCTTTTCCTTCTATCTTTATCTACCTTTCTATTCTTTTTCTCACTGTCGTTATGCTTACTGGATGTCTGTGGGAGATATTAATGGGAAATAATAATGTATTATTACATTATTTTAAAACTCTAGAGATTCTCCTTTTGATGTCTTCTCAGGAATAGTAAGTTTTGGTTTGTGATTGAGTGATAATTTCCCTTTATCAAGACATAGGTAACCTTATGAAACAGATGCCTAGCTTATAAAGTATCTCTGGATGACTAGACCCAGTTAGAAACTTTCTTATAATACAGGAAATAAGATTCCAATTACATTTTATATCTGAAGAATTACATATTCTCAATGATATATGCTCTATCTTTTCATGCCACTGTCCATTAACTGCAGTAAATTAAAATTGTGCAAATAAATTAAAGTCTTAGAATGACTTTAGTTCTTATGATTTTAAAGAAATTGTTTTTCCAATTTACATGAGTAATTTTGTTCATAATTTTAGTTTTGTCCACAGTAGGGCTAAATTGATCTCAGTATTCAAGAATGTTGACTAATCTATTTGTACAAGATAATCTATATATAAAATCTCCTTCCAAAAGGAAAGTACAGCTTAACTTAAGTCATTTTGACTCTTTTTGTACAACCACATAGTAATTTTAGAGCACAAACAAAATCCAATTTCAGCAAAAGAATGAACAAATCCATTCTAAAATTTATCATATAGAGGGTATGAAGTTAGTAGCTTCAGATTGATCACAGAAAACCCTTAGGCTGAGAGGATTCCCAGGTGATCAACATGGTTGAGTTTCTCTGAAGGCTTGACCCTCTCTCTGATCTCTCTGGTGGCCCCAAAGTGACCATATCCTACAGAATCTTAGGGATCTGGCGATCCTAAATGACTGAGCCTGTTTGTAATCCCTTGGGTCTACAATCACATGTCAGGACCCAAAAGTGGCTGGGAAGGGAGTTGTTTTAGGATTTTGGAGAAGCTAAGCGTTATTTGCTTTCCTGGTACTGGACTACTGAAATGTTTGCAGAGAAAAATGCTAGTGCCAGGCAGGCATAGCATAATCAAATAGAATTGATTATTATGTAGCTTCAATGCACTAAGGATATTGAACTTCCCTTTTCAAGTCATGGAAAAATACTTGGTTAAGCTATTAAAATGGGGAAAAAGCAATGTGAGGAGTACTATAAAAAATGTGAGTCATTTAAAAACGGTGTTTAATATCAGGCTTTGTGAATTATACTTGATGTTTTGCCCATCATGCTCTGATAACAATGAACTGTCTGTGATATGCAGAAATAATCAAGGAAAAAAAATGCCATTTTATTTTCATGTAGTAACTACAAAGCCTATATTGAAAACACAAAATGATTGTGGAAAAATTGAGGAGTAAGATGATTTTTCATTCTTCTGTTAAATAAATAGGATTTGGGTGTGACATTTCATAAGCTTTAGGAAATAGTCTCTCTCTCTGTGCATGTGTGTATATGGGTGTGTCCAGGGAAGTTGTTTATAGACCCAGGACACAAATCTCTCGTTTCTTTCAAAAAACATCCAGAAGACCTGTATACTTTTTAACAAGGTTTTGCAAGCCCCTGACCCTATTTTCCTTACTGTCAACAGCTAAAGAAAGGCCCACATCCCCTTTTGCAAAGAGCATCTCTCAATAGCTTTTTATATGAGTAGCAACTGATGAGTACAGTTTGTGATATTAGAAATGCTAATGATTGCCTTACCTCTTCCTTCTCAGCACTTTGCAGATCACGCCATTCCTCAGTTACATGGCCAAAATCCACTGTGTTCATGGGGACTTTAAATTCTCCAATGATATCATGCTTGGAGAAACGATCAAAATCATACACAGCCATCACAAGAGTTTTGCCACCCAGTTCTGAGTATGGCACCTAAATAAAAAGAGATGAGAATAAAATATCTGGTCACAAAAAAGTTTAAAACATGCTACTTCTTCATAGTGTTTAATTTAATATTTATGTTGGATTAACAGAATGGGGAGATAATTTTGTTTTTGGTTATTTCTTAAATTGATACTTTTGACTAACTGCTTGGGGCTTAAATTACTTGAGAGAAAAATAAGAATTTATCATAGTGATTTATCACTTTATCCCAAAGTTCTAGAAGCTGTTAGTATTATTAGTAATAGATCCCACTATTAGTCATGCTATAAATACTTTAAGATTAATAAAGGAATAACCAGGCCAACTGCATTGATTCTATAAATAAGTTTTTCTTGTAGACTATTTGGTTGTTATTCTTGTTACAAGTTAAATTGTCAGGATGTGACTTACTGAGGGACAGAAAACTTGTTTCAAAAGTTCCATTAACTCTTTTAAGCCACTTAATGATTTATTAAAAAGTATGTTAGGAGTCTGAAAGGAATTAAATGAAATTCACAAGTGTCTCACCTACTCCCTAAAATAATTTGCTGATTGACAAGAACATACTAGGAAATTGATATTTTGAACATCAGAGATGCATTATAATATGGATCTTGAAGTTCATTCTTAGGTATGACACGCTTTAGGATGAGTGGTGGCAGAAGGCCAAGACCTAATGAAATCTCCAGCTGTTCAGATATATCTGGGACAGATGCTATGAGGTGGGATATTTATTAGTGGCATTTTAATATTCAGGAAGAGCAGTGCAATTCAAGTAAGCTACACTTCAGTAACTGGATAGAACTGCCTAATTAAGGAATTGTTTAGTCTTGTCTTATAAGTTTGATCAATTTTCATATACTTCCTATTATTTTATCAGTGTAAATGGTTGTCTTATGCTCCAGCAAACATTTCTCAATTAACTCCATGTATTAAGGAGAAAGAAGAAGGAGAAATATTGGGCATGTACATAGAAAAATATTCGTTTTCCTAAGACTTTTTTTTCCTGTCATTTATTTATCACCTATTTGGAATCTGATTTTTTATTAAAATAGTATGATAAAAAACTAAACATAATACTTTTTCATTTTGGAAGGAATCTAAAATATGTCCTCCTTAGAGTTGACTCTCAAAGGAAGAAGTAAAAAATTTTAGAGTAGGGATAAACCTTTGAAAATTTCATTGTATATCTCAAATCTCTCTAGATTTTTTGATGATTGTACTGAATAGCAACAATCAAAAGCCTGGTCTTGGGGTCCTGGCTTTCTCAACTTTCCATCTGAAGGGTCTGGAATGTGACTAAACTTCAGCATATTCATCTATTAAATTGTGATAGTACTGCAATAGTACCTAATTCATGGACTGTTTTGAGAATGAATAAATATATGTAAAACACCTAGCACAGAGTAAGCATTTGATAAATATTTACTGTTTAAATGATTAGTAGCTCTTTCAGATAAAAGTTTGGGGGAAAAAGGAGATGAATTTAGTTCGGGGCATGTTAAGTTCCCATTAAGTGGATTTAAATACATTCCAAAGCCAATCCTCTTTAAATTCTCCTATGTTTCCATTTCTATATCATATTTCCTCTGACATTTCAAGATGCATAATCTATAATGTCTACTGGATAAATGAATCAGTTCTCTAGAAAAGCTGGAATATTTATATAATACATCAATATGTATTATACTTTGAATTTATTTATTTATACTTTGATCAACCTTCCTGCATAAAATCTAACTTGATAAAAATTTATAGAAAATTCAAAAATTTCAATAATTACACTTTTTGGAGTCATAGAAATTACTAATAAAATTATCAGCAGTGTAAATTTCTAAGAACTAATATGCAGTTAACTCAAAACAAAACAAAGCCTGAACAACATTATTTCAAATAATTTAAGAATCTGCTTACTAAATTCTGGTTAGACCCTGCTGACCTAAATCAAGATTAACAAGTAGTTAGATAAAGCGATTGTGATTACTATTTGCAATACTTTAAAAATTTTGTTTCTTTTTGTGTTTTGTAGTATGTTGATTATAGTGCCTAGCTCTTTATAAGCTGAGTATTTCCAGAATGTTTTCACTTCTACTTTTAATTAACTGTCTAAGTACAAAAAAGATAGATTTTTAAGTAAGATTACTGAAAACACATTGGGGACTTTTATCTTGAAAACTCAAAAATTTTAAAGTGAATAGGAAGGCACTTTTGCTTTACAAAATTGAAAACAACGTTCAAGAAAATGACTCATGCCCTCAGTTTCATCAATTTATTTCATACTAGAATGTTTGTCAACATGAGGTAACTGCCATTGCTAAGTCTGGCTGATGGACGGGGTGATTTTGAATCAGCCTGCTGGCATATTCACAGACATTTCCTTTTCCAGAAATATGTTCTTCTAAATAATGCATTAATTTTTTTTCACATATTAAAGATAGCCACCAAAAGAACTGTTTTTATGAATGACTTCAAGCCAAGAGCCACAAAGATCCCTGAGGTCTGCAGGGCATGTTTTCCTGACAAGATATTATATAGCTGGAATCTCTTTTTGTCTTTGTTTGTCAAGTGAGGTGTCTCAACAAAATGAGGAACATCAGAGAAAAGCCAAGAGTAAAAGAAAAAGGCTAGAAATGCAGTTAAACAATATGTTCATATTATTTTTATTGAAAAATTGAGAATAATGGCTTTAAAGTATTCAAATTTCTCCTGTACACAGAAAATTTTGTAACAAGAGTCATATCTATTTGTGTAATGTAAACATTGGAACATAGCTTTTTTATTCTGGGATTGCAGCAGAGTTTACCTATTTTCATGAATTTTATCACTCAGAAAAAATCATGATTTCACTGTTTTGGTTTTGTTTCAGAGAGGGACCTCACTTTTTGGATGTGGCTATGACATCCCAGTTGTGTTCCAATCCATCCCACTTGGAAATGACCGAGCTGAATCCTACTTTAATCATGCTGAGATGCAATGTAGAATTCTCACTAGAATGAAGATAAGAATATAAGATATTCTGGCTTGAATAATTACCAGTTTCTGGACAAGCATTCATGTGCATGTCTATGTATATGTCAGGATGAGATCAGTCTTTCATCTAAAACAACAATGGAAAAGTTCTAAGCAAATATTAAAACAAAATACCTTGAAAGTAAATTGCTCATTGAAGACTGGATTAAGAGTTTTTCGGTGGACTTTTGTCTCAAATTTCTTCTTTTTATCAGGCAGCAAAAACACTTTCACGTAAGGGTCAGATGTACCCCCCATGTCCAAGGCAGGCAGTTCAGCAGCCTGGATAATCCCCACCAGCAGCTGAAATTGATGACAGAATATAGCACACAAAAACATTGGTGGATATTTTGGAAAAGACTGATTTGTTCACAATGCCGCATATTGGGATATATCCCTCTTCTTTGTTTTTAATAAACTTTTTTTCTCTTATGAATCTGAACACAGAAGGCAAATGAAGAGAGCTACATAGACTTCAGAAACCCAATTACAACAGATGTAGGCTCTGGGAAGCCTGGTTTTAAGCACAAAAGAGGCTTTTAAAAGGTTGCTGATTACAGTTAAATATGGAATTCATATTTGCAAAAGGGTTGCAATCAAATAACTTTCCAGTTGCTAAAAGCGCTAGTGCATTGTTTTCCTTTTTCAGGGCATGATTTGTAAGTGAAAATAAATTGTTAAACAATCACACATTTGTAATTATAAAGTAGGAAATTTTTATTCTTTGGCAAAACCTCACACCAGCTAAATAGAGATTTCTTTGACACTAGGTTGCATTTTGAGAATAAAAAATATAGGATTTTCCAGTTTCTATTATATTTGACCTTCACTTATGTGTTGGCTATATTTATTTTAATTTACAGTAGAATGATGATTATCTATGAAATTCCGTTTTTAAATATAGGACATGGAGTCAAAGAAATGTAATCTCAGCTTCATAGAGAGGAATGGGAGATTGCAGATAAGGTTTTTCATGCTAAGTAACTATGTTTCTGATTTTTTTTCAAACACAGTAGAAACATCTGCATTTCTTCTAGTCTGTTTTCTCACGGATACATTTCTAGGCCTTATTAGGAATATTAGACTATTTTGAGATTGTTATTATTTTTTGCAAAGAAAAAAAAAACAGTTGTCAGTAGAGTATTTAAATACTTTGCCATGAGAGATTTTGTGTCAACAGACTGGTTTAAACTCATTTGGGGAGGAAAAGTAGACTTTTATTGTTATTCAACGTATATACTATTCAGTAAATGCAGTCACACCGTGGGTTTTTACATCAGAACCTGAAAATTTAAGCCTGTGACTGCTTAGCCAATAGAATAGGAAAGTAATTCAACTCCTTAAAAAAAAGCCACACTTATTTTGTGTGACCCACTATTTTCTCAAGTGCATTTTGGCTAGATGATTCAATTTTTAACCTGAGCAAAAAAATACATTGAGTGATTATGTTATTCCTATTTTAATGCTTCAATGTCTTTTCTGTAGATTCATCATACAACGGTAGCAATAACAGGACTGGATTGTAAGTATGCAAAACATAGACAGATGGTCCGAGGGTAGCTAAAATGGGCATCAGATTATAAAGACATGATTAGTAAAGCAAACAGTCTGTCTCTTGGTTTGCTAAATTGGTATTTGGTATTTACCTTTATGTAGCAATGTGAATAAGCAAGATTCTATTTCCTCATTCTCACTTTTTATAATCCATTTTCTTTTGAACAGGGAAAACACTAAAGATATAGCTTAAACTCTGAAAACTAGATGGTTTTATTTTAGAGATTTTGGATATTTTGTTAATAAAGAATGGAGTTGCTTCTTCTAACCTCCCTCTGACTTCTAAGAGATAAATACCACATTTTGCTCTACTATGATAGCTTCTCAATTAGAGTATTTTAGGGTTGTCTTTTAGTTTTGGTAAGCAAACATGTATATTTGATTACATATTTATCTATGAAGTTTCTCAGACTTTATCTGCTGTGCCTCATAGAAAGAATTTTATAGATCAAATTAACTGAGAACATTTGGAAAAAGTCAATGCATAATATTTAAAAAATTCATCAGATAGAATCTTCTAGATTCTCAGAATAAAATATCTTTTTGATCTGATATTAACTGAACAGGAACAGTAAATGTCTTCTCACTATATTTTAGTAAAAAAAAGCAGTGCTACATTTATTTTCTTAAAAATACTCTATAAAATGATACTTATAGTAATTAGAGCCAAATTAGAAGTTTCAAAATTAAAACTAACCAGGATGAGATTCCTCTAGATTTCTCCTGGAAAATATGAATGGAGAATAAATGAGGAGAAAAATGTTGGATGCATATAAAAAGGCAGGTTAAATTTTTGGAAAACAAGTTATATGTTAAGATCATATAAGTTGACCTTTAACTTTCCTAGAATATATGAATAATAAGAGATTTTGCTTCTAACCAAGTCCTGATGCTCAAATTTTGGTAGAAGTGATAGAAATGATCTCAGATGCCGTAGTTAATTAACAATAAACGCATATAAATTCAGACCTATAAACCTGTACCTATAGACCAATATATAGTCTTCTAGAATGTATTATGGCATCACTAGCCAGGGCTATATAATCAAGCTAATCAAATAGCATTACTTTTAATATGACAGAGCATATTCATGCATCCTTCATGAGGGACCCTTTGGAAACTTTAATAAGTGAAGACATTCTTGGAGCTGTCAATTCCTAAGTAAAGCACAGAATGTCTGCAACTGCTGAGAGCTCTCACAGTGTTACTGACTTTAGATATCAGTCATCAAAGATGAACATTAGTGTCTGTTTCATTTACCATTCATTCCTTATCAAACTGGAACTCATTAACACATGCTGCTTTAGTAACAATTGCAGTTACTTTACGTGGATCAGTTCTTTGCCTCAAAAGATGAGTGATGCAAACTGGAGAGGTTTAAACTTTCCTAGTTGAAGAAGGACCATGTCTTAAGATTTTTAAGAATCTGATTTCTAACTTAGCCAATTCCCCTAATTCTCATTCAGCTTTTTTACTTTCTTTAACAATTCAGAAGGTTAAAGAACATCTTCATCAATGTCATGAATCCTAGAAGGTCTTCAGATGTAGAGTTTTTTGTTAAACAGTTATCTTTGAGCTATCTCTGTAACCAGCAGTCAATAAAGATAGCTAATATGATCATTCATCTAGTGGCACTTTATGACTTTTTGGGAAATTGAAGCCAAAAAGACTGTTTTGTTACCTTCTTTAATTCCTCATCATTTTTTGGGCAATATTTGTAGGCACCAGAAATCAAGTTACAGGCCTTCCTACTTTGCTAGAAATTCCTATCTTATTTTTGGTGGCAGTTTCATCTAGTATCATATATAAGGCATTTCTGCCTTTAAAATTCATGGACTATAGTCAATTTTTTTAAACTCTCTGATTCCTTATCAAACCATTATATTGTTTTTTAAAAAAACTTTGACTTGAATAGTGGCTCAACTCAAAACCCCTACCCATGTTTGGATCTAAATTCATGAAATCCAAAGAATATTTTTCCAGTTCAGGTTGAGGGTCCTGTGGGGTTGAGACCGTAGCTGGGAGCTCTCAGAAGCAGACTGATGACTTCAAGTTAATTTGTATTCTGTCTGCCTGCTCCAAGTGCCATAAGTAGATGTAATCGGTTGAATACTGTGAATTCTAATTACCAGAAGTTAAATTAGCAAGTAGGGGACTGCCTGTACTTAGAAATTATTTCATCAATAGCTTTGATAATTACATTTTCCCCTCATAGCAAACGAAATATTTAAAAAAGTATCTTGCTTCAATTTCTACTTGGTAATTTCAGAGAATGTAATGGAATTAGAAAACATTTTCCCCCCTCAGACCTGATTATTCTGAAAATCATAATCCAGTGAATACTGAAGTTTTCCCAATTTCTCTTCTTCTTTGGGTTCTTCTTTTTCTTCTCCATCAGTCAATCCAGTTTCAGCATCATCATCCTTAAGGGCCTATGAGTAGAAAAACGGATTGTATGTGAATTCAAGTGAATTTTCATCAAAACCCAAATTAAAATGGGCCTGTAGTTACACTTCCAAGCTGTTAGAAGCAAGCACTGAGATGCTGGAAATCTGTTTGTCTGACACACATTCACATTTGCTGCTTACATATTTTTAAAATTCCATTTGTGCACGGAATTTCCCCCCCAATCAGCAAGCAACATGGAAGCAATGGAAGAAGCCCCTCAGAATATTGCAAGCAAAAAATGTAAAACTGTCGCAAAGAAAATGTCAACTTGGTATTATATGTGGCTCTGATAAAACTGCTTCTTTCAGAGGAAGGTGTGATAAACATGCTATTAACCAGGCCAGGTTTCACATTCATGTAGTTTAAAGAGATGCTTAACTTCATGTAAAACATCATTGTTACATGCAGTGAGTAATTGATATAAAATGCATGACCTTTTGTTGCCTTATTTCCTATGAAGAAGGTAGTTGAGTAATTGATCCTCAGAAAATTTTAATTCCCTATGTTTCACAAATTTTTAATGGTTATGAAAAAAGAGGAAAAAACATGCCACCAGCAAATTCATGTTTAGAGAAAATTTACCCCACTTCCAGTTCAATTGTACCACTTTATTTTCATAACAGCTCCACAGAAAGCTAGGCTGAATTAAATTGATTTAAGAGTCTATTTGATATCAAAAGATAAAAAGAGTTAGGTTTGCAATTTTGCCAAAAACAAATTGGTATAAAAATTCATTTTGCCTTAAAGAACAAAATCAATTGTATTGAACTGTCAAAACTCAGTCCGACCAATTGAATACTCTTTATAGCCTAAAACTTAAGTGTAATATAAATTGATATACTAGAAAGCTCATTATCTCATAGATTATATTCAAATGCTCCTCTTCTAAAAAAATCAATAGATATAGCATATTTTCCTAATATGCAACAATTTTGCTAAAAATATCACGATTATAAAGGTTATAAACATTTGATGCTTTTTTTCTAGAGATGTGCATTCTTATTGCGTTACATGATTGGAACAATTAACTAGAAATGTATACATCTTCATTATTCAAAATTAAAAATAATGAAAAGTAACATTTTTCAGACCACTAGCAAGACTGAAAAAGTTAAAAATCTTTATATTATCCATTTGTATTTTTTCTTATGGGGACTGCCTGTTTTTATCCTTTGTTGATTTTTTTCATTGCATTGTTTACTTTTTTCTTATTGATTTGTAGAGGCTCTTTGTATTTAGTAGTCTCAACTTTGTTATCTACAGCAAATATTGTCTTTTAGTTTTTGGCTATGGCATTTTCATTGCCGTGTGTGTGTGTGTGTGTGTGTGTGTGTGTGTGTGTGTGTGCCTATGTATGTGTGCATTGCTGTAGAATCTCCCAGAAATCATGATGGATATACTAATGGTAGACTGCTTTATATCTCTGGCAGCGTTAAGGAATCTTAACTGTAGTCAGTTTTCAAATTGAATCGGAGAATTCTTATAGAACTCAATTGTTAGAAGTATAACCAGAGTCTAATGCTTTAGATAGACATGAGCATCATCAAACTTTGGCTCTCCCCACCTTGTACACCTAGCCCTCAGACTACACAGTCTTTTATCTCTGCTGTGTTCTTCATCAGGGAAGAGATTCTCTGTTCAATCACCCTCTTACACAGAGACATTTGGTGGTGCTTCAAAATGGCATTCTCAGTCCCTGAGATTTTCTGATTTGGCTCCACCCAGCTAACCCCAATTTGAGTCTAAAAAACTGAAGCTTGGATGCATTCCAGTTTAATAGAATTCATTCAGGTGGGAAGATCATATAAACAGAATTGAGCTGTTGTCAGAGATGCGTCTACTTTTGTGCATCTTGAAATTTCTCAGGAGCCTACGACGAGTTTGGAAAATTGAAAATTACCATTATTACATGCTTCTGTGTAGAAACCTTTTCAAATTTGGTTAGCCACACACCATTTAATTTGGAGAGTTTAATTTACGCTTGGCTCTTTCTTTGAATATTAAAATGTCGAATTACTAATGTCCAAAGGCAGGAAGCAACATAAAATTACTTAAAAATTTGCATTAACTTTTAAATTTGAGGTCGAGGGGTGGTCACTAAAGGGAGAATGAACTAGTAAAGTGACAAAAAAACCTACTGGGTTTACAGAACTCAGGCAGGGGAATCACATTGCCCTGTCAAAACCTTATAGTTGTATATAAGTCTTTTACACTGTCATAGAAGATGTGCTTAGAAAATAGCAGCTTAGGTAATTTGCCTCTTTGTAAGATTTTAATTAAAAAAACAGCAAAATATTAAATGTATACTTCTGTCTGATAAATCTACACATCACTTTATCATTATAATAAAAAATCATGGAATAAAATACCTTTTCAAAAGTCTCTTTCAACCAACAATTTCTACATCATGTTTCAGCCCAGTGCAATTTGAAATAGCTGAGATATTAAATCTCCTTGTCCCTAAGTGGTTTTTGCCTGAATAGATGGCAGCACCATTCCTGCAATTATTCTGCATAAAATAGGGCTAAATTTTTGGTAATTTCTCAGTGCCACTGTTCATCACTGAAGTGATTAAGTCTATTTCTGTCCCAAAGGCTGAGCTTAAGCAAGACATTTTCTGTACCATCACATTTAATTCAGACCTATTAAATCAGTAGCTATTATAATATCTCAAGAGCAATATTTTCTTCCCCTTGGAACAAGATTTGGAAGAAAAAGCTTGTAAACCCAGCAGTTTCAAGGTTTGATAAATGGCAATAGAAAAAGCTGTGTTGGGAACATCAGACCTTATTTTAAATTTCAAAGTTTTAGTGCACATGCTTGTGGTTTGCTTTGACATTCAAAGGGTGCCTAGTTCACAACTATCAGAAGGAGCATTTGTCCATTATAAGTTACATTGTTCAGATTTGGATTTGAGAAGGTGCACTGAAAAGGCAGGGACTGGATTTCCTTTCTGTGTCCGTCAATTTAAAATTTGAGCTTTCTAATACTGTTATATTTATTCTGTTAGCAATGTTTACAATGAGAACACTTTATCTTAAAACAAATCAATTTAGTCCAGCCTCTTGATGTGTGTCAGAATGGTATACTCTCAGCTGTGGGGCCCCAGCTGCCAGGCTGCTGAATGTATCCGAGCGTTGACTAGGGATGTCTAAGTAGCAGAGGAAACCTACCGCAAGGGACAGTCCAGAACATCATGAGACACAACACAGATAAGGAGAACATAGAAGGAAGAAATACAAATTAAAATATCCACGCACATAGGTGAGAACCATGGAGAAATGACCTTTCCAGACTTTACAAGTTGATATTCTTCCTTTGTAGGCTTAGTGTTCTCAAATTTCAAGGTATAAACAAGAACATGTAAATATATATCTCATGCTCATAAACAACTACCCATAGTTACTTTTTGTAGCCATTGCAGAATATTTTAAAATTCTTCCTTGGTTACAAAACCTTACTATAGAGACATGTTGCCATGAACATTGAAATTTGAGTCTCTGTGAGTTTGATATAAATTGAAATGGTAAAAACATATCAATTGTCATAGAACTTATACATATCGCATATAGAACCTATAGAGAAAGCCTATATATTTTTTCTTAAGTTAAGCAATCATATCTAAAGTGCCTCTCACATCTGTACTGTTTTTATTTATTTTTTATTTTTTTATTTTTTGAGTTGGAGTCTCACTGTCGCCCAGACTGGAGTGCAGTGGCCGCTCCCGGTTTTTATTTTTTATTTTTATTTATTTATTTATTTATTTATTTATTTATTTATTTGAGTTGGAGTCTCACTCTGTCGCCCAGACTGGAGTGCAGTGGCCGCTCCTGGCCACCGCAGCCTTGACCTGCTGGACTCGGCGATCCTTCCGCCTCAGCCTTCCGAGTAGCTGGAATTACAGGCACGTGCTACCAAGCCCGGCTGATTTTTTTATTTATTGTAGAGATGAGGTCTCGCTGCCCAGGCAGGTCTCGAACCCGCGGGATCAGGCAATCCACTCACCTCAGTCTCCCAAAGGCGCAGGATTACAGGCTGAGCCACCGAGCCCGGCTCACTCCCGGTTTTTAAATGAGAGGCTTAAATTATCTCTATTGCCTTCCCCACATTCACTTTAATATTCTGCTTAAGATATTTTGAAACTGTAATAATAATTCATATTTTTTTAGAGATAGGGTCACGATCTGTTGCCCAAGCTGGAGGGCAGTGGCACAATTGTAGCTCACTTAGCCTTGGCCTCCTGGGCTCAAGTAATCCTTCCACTTCAGCCTCCAGGTAACTGGGACTATAGGCACCTGCCACCACACCTGGCTAATTTTTAAATTTTTTGAATGAATGGGGTCATGCTATGTTACCCAGGCTGCTTTCAAACTCCTGGGATCAAGCAATCCTCCTACCTTGGCCTCCAAAGTGCTGGGAAGAAAATAATTACTTAAGAATAATTTTAATTTGTATTTATGCTGTTTTGAATTTTGGATGATCTGATGATCACCGTGTAACTTGACAGCCTCTTAGAATCTGCACATTCTGTTTTGCTTCTTTAGCCTTCCTCTTCATAAAATGGCAGAATACAGTATTAGCTACTTTTGTTTGCTTTGAAAAGTAGCATAAGCTATTGTTATATAAGTGCTTATCACTAGAGCCTCTTTTCACTTGTCAAAATTGTATTTTATTCTGAATATTTAATTGTCCATAACTTAAAACTAAGACTAAAACTAAGATCTATTTAAAATGGTTAGGGCCAGGTACAAAGGCTCATTCATGCCTGTAATCCCAGCAGTTTTGGAGGCCAAGGCACGAGGATTGCTTGAGGTCAGGAGTTTGAGACCATCCTAGGCAACGTAGCCTCACCTCTAAAAAAAAAAAAAAATCAAGCATGGTGGCAGGCACCTGTAGTCCCAGCTAATTGAGGGCTGAGGAGGGAGGATGACTTGAGCCAGGAGTTTAGGGCTGCCATTAATTGTGAACATGCCACTGCCCTCCAGTATAGGTTACAGAGTGAGACTCTAACTAAAAAAAAACCCAAATAAAACAACAACAACAACAAAGATTAAAAACACCTTTTGTTTTTTGCATGGTTGAAATTATAAACAATTTGTGATAACATTATTATAAACTGTCATTGACCTTTTATTATTTCTTTACTTGACTCATTTTCTCTGCTCCTTCTTTTTATCCAAAAAAAAAAAAAAAAAGGTGATAAGTGAAAAACGAACTACCATCAAATCTCTGTATTGAGATTTTGGTCATTTATCCATGTCAGAACAGGGGTAGTAAACACCACTACTATACTACAAATTGCAATCTTATATCATACAGAACAGATTCTACAAATAATATAGATTCATTAACCTAAAAAATGCTATAGTTATCATTTAACATTCAGTATTCTTAATTGTTAATTATAGAATATAGAAAAACCACATGTGAATTTTATGGTAATTATGAAAATGATAGGATGAAATTTATAAAACTGCTTGGATATGTTGCTATTTGGAAATGAACAGAACTTTTGAATTATTTGATTGCTAATTTAGAATATTATTTCTATGAAAAGCTATAATTTACACTGTAAAATATGAATGAAATGTTCTTTAGGAATATTCAATATAAACATTATTCCAAAAAATAAAGAGGCATTTAATAATTATCATTATTAATAATAAGCTTTATTTTAACTAAATAATCTAATTAATTTCACCAAAAATTGATAGCCATATAAAGGACATGCAAAAAACTTCCTTAAGTTTGGGAAGATAACTCAGTCCAATGGATTTTATAACCAGTGTTACGATTTTAAGTGTCCCTAAGTGAAAAAATAAGAATTTTGCCTTCAAATTCTGTCCTGTTTTTCAGAACTGGCTCATATTTCTCTTCTTTTCCCCATGTAGCTCATTATTCTTGAGACATAATTTTTTGGCTAGATGAATATGTAGAAATGGTGGTTTTTATCAAGTTTGATGAATAGCTATAAAACTATTCAACAGTAACTATGGAGAGTGAAAGTTGAAAGATCCCTCTGCCCAAGAGGGAAAACGCTCAGGTACTCTTTATTTGGTATCTCCAGCTCTACATGCGGTTAAGACTGGCTAAATAGATGTAATAAAGATACTTAGGTGTCAATCCTATCTGCAGAACCCATCAAGATGGGCCTATTGATCACGGATGCCTTTTTTTTTTTTTTTTTAAGTTGGAGTCTCACTCTGTCGCCCAGACTGGAGTGCAGTGGCTGCTCCCGGCCACTGCAGCCTCCACCTGCTGGGCTCCAGCGATCCTTCCGCCTCGGCCTTCCAGGTAACCGGAATTACAGGCGCGCTACCACGCCCGACTAATTTTTTGATTTATTGTAGAGATGAGGTCTCACCTGCCCAGGCAGGTCTTGAACCCGCGGACTCAGGCAATCCATTCACCTCAGCCTCCCAAAGGCGCGGGATTACAGGCTGAGCCACCGAGCCCGGCTATGGATGCCTTTTGTGGTCTACATGCTCAGAAGACTGGAAAATCCTGCCAAATGTCTCCATGACACCTTGGGATCTTGGGTCATGACTGGAAGGACTGAAAAGCATTTCCACAACAATGATCTGTGCCCAGAGGTTGTTTACTTCTATAATTATGTGGCATAAAATAACACATCATTGATTTCTTAATTTTTAACAAAATAAGAAACATGAAATGAGTACATTACCTGATCTTTCATGGTCTTCCCTAAGTCTTTCACATCTTTCATGTTAATGGCATTCTTCCCTCCCTTTTCCTTTCCCTTCTTCTTGTTTTTCTTTTTGAACAAACATTTCTTACAGATACAAAAGCAGCAGGTCAGGACTAAAAGTACTGCGACTATGGCTATGGCAATTAAGGCCCACGGTGGCACTGAAAGAAAAGAATGCACAGAGATGATTGATTATGAAACACATAGATGGGCAAAACCTCAGAATTCATGGGCTATAAAGCTATTCATTGCTTTATTTGATTTATTGAGTTCCCATTATGCTCCAGGTACCCGTTCTGTAGTATTGTACCCATGTTGTTTATTCTGCCTAGTGTGTTGTTTGTTTCATTTCAACTTCGCCTTCCAGATATGTCAAATGCCACCTCCTTATCACGTTTCCTAACTCTCCAGGCTAGATTTCCATGAATCCACTCTTTCATCCATTTAGAGCCAAGTTCTGGCATTTTTTTTTTTTTTTTTGAGTGGAGGTCTCACTCTGTCGTCCAGGCTGGAGTGCAGTGGCACACTCATGACCACTGCAGCCTGGATCTGCAGGGTACAGGTGATCCTTCTGCTTCAGCCTTCCAAGTAGCTGGAACTACAGGCGTGCGCTACCATTCCCGGCTTATTTTTTGATTTATTGTAGAGATGAAGTCTCACCAAGTTGCCTAGGCTGGTCTCGAATCCCTGAGTTCAGGCAATCCTCTCTCCTCGGTCTCCCAAAGTTCTGGGATTACAGGCATGAGTCACCATGCCCGGCCCAAATTAGCTGGGGTGTAGTGGTGCCCCGTTTCTTTTCTTTCTTTTTTTTTGAGTTGGAGTCTCAGTCTGTTGCCCAGGTTAGAGTGCAGTGGCACACCTACGGCTACCACAGCCTCGACCTGCTGGGCTCAGGTGATCCTTCCACCTCAGCCTTCCAAGTAGCTGGAATTACAGGCAGGTACCACCATTGCCGGGCTCATTTTTTGATTCGTTGTAAAGATGAGGTCTTGCCAAGTTGCCCAGGCTGATCTTGAACCTGTGGGCTCAGGCAGTCCTCTCACCTCGACCTCCCAAAGTGCTGGAATTATAGGCATGAGATACTGCGCTTGGCCCCAAGCTCTGGATTTTGACTCTTGAGTTTAAATCCTGGCCCCATTATTTACTAGCTGTTTGATCTTGGACAACTCATCTAATCTCTCTTTGCCTCAGCTTCCTCATCTTTAAAGTAAAGGTACATAGAAAGGTACATCACAGAGTCTTTCTGAGTGTTAAATAATAAGTTGCAGTGCCTGGCACATGGTAAAAGCTCTATTAATTATTAAAAGCATTTATTAATGTTAGCTGCTATTACTCATTTATGAAATACTAGGTGTTGCATGAATATGTTCTGGCATGGTAGGAAGGGGCAGATATTAGTCATATAAACAGAAAAACAAATGTTAAATCATAACCTAGAGAGTTTAGGAAGATTTGACAGTCATGGGGAGGAATACCCATTCAGGATTCCCTGAGGTGGCTTAGTGGTTGTGTGTTCAGTGGCTCTTAAAACAGGTTTGGATTCAGGCTTGGCCACTTAGAGGCTTAGTGACTCTGGTCAGATTGCTTAAGTGTTCTGAGTTGTGTTTCTATCCATATAAAGTGAAGATTATGGTGGTACCTATTTCACTTGACTTGAAGATTAAAGTGGTCAATATATTCAAAAGATTTGAATGTATCTGGCACACAGCAAGAACTAAATTAATGTTAGCTATCATTTCTTTATATTTATGACATTGTCGGTATATGCCCAGGGTATATGAGGGGATAAAAAAAAACCACACCCCAATAAATGCACAAAGAGAAAATTGAGGACACTGAGAGTTGTTCAGTAAAAATGCTAAGGGAATTGAGAGGAAGAAGAAATGGTGAACGTTTAAGATGGGGAGAGAGGCTTCAGATTTACAAGCTGTTTAAAATAATAGAGCATATATAAATACATATATTCAAATAAAGTATTAGTTTTCTATTAAAGTTGTCCATCAGCTCAAAGTTAATGTATTCTCTTATTTGGCGTCCTCTACACCATGTGCTTATAAAAAGTATGGTATCAAGGAAACATTTATGATTTCACTTAGATTAAAAAGGAATTATTCATAATACAAATCACAGCTATTGATATTAATCAGAAGTGATTAGATTTGTCTGTTGTAATTAAAAAAAGACATTGGGCACTGAAAATGGTAAGAAAACACGTTATTTTCTTCTAGTCACATCATTAGAACCAATAATTGCTGAATACAAGTCTGCAGTACTTTGATGAAAGTGAACACTTAAAAATGAAATTCTTCAAAACTGAGACAGCCCTACTCTCTTTGTTCTTCTGCATTTAGCGTCATGGTGTAGAATACTCCCTATGTGTGGTATTCTAGCTTATGACTGGAGACTAAATGTTAACTTAAGGACATATAATTACAACTTCTGAAATTGTGTTTTCTTTTCTTTTTTTTTAGAAAGCAGGATGTATCTTATCAACAGGGTGCCTGAATGGAACGTAATTGTATACCTAACCCTTAACTGTACCCCACAACATCATAATAAAAATATTAAAAAAAAAAAAAAAGAAAGCAGGATGTATTGAGAGGACAGAAAAGCTCCCACAGCGGGAGGGGACCAGAGGAGGTTGCACTAAAATTGTGTATTCAACCAAAGAAATACTCATGTGAAAGTTATAGATAAGCCCACACCCAAAGACATATTTCCTTATAATTCTCTAATCTCATTAAACAATTCATATTTTTTAAAAAGGTAAATTAAAGTAAGCATATGTAACCGATGATATCATTCATAATACTTCATTTAAAAGCTTTTACTTCACTTGATCTAGTTAAAATCCTGCCATGCCTGAACAAGAGAGCATATGTATTCATTGCAGGCAAGATAGCATGAATAATGACCCTTCATCTTGAACCTCGTAAATTATTCTCCCAGTTGGACTTGTGTGGTGATAGTCTCTCAGAGAGCTACATAAAAGTCTCTTAAATTATACAAGACAAGACAGAGATGATTTGACAAGTTCACAAAAAAGAAAATAGTGAAAGCAAAGGAACATTATTTAATCAAAGGGAGTTAAAGAGATAGGAACATGGGATTACAGGAAGAAATTCGAAATAGCAAAACTTGAAGGTAATTTAAAACCACAGAAAAAACTTTTATTTTGTGACTTTTATTTCTTAAAGCATTGCTGTCTTCTAGATCTGCTTTCAGTTGATTTTCTGAATAGTTTAATTTTGAACATGCTATACTGAATATAAGAAAATTTTCCTCACAATTTATTGGCAGCTTTAGACAGATAAAATTAAAAGTCTTTAATGTTGTCATTTCACATATTCACAGAATAACCTAACTCATTAGTCAATCAGAATGTAAAGAAACAGCCATTTTTAGTAAGGGGAGTCACTTGAATGCACATGTCAAAAATTTGTTTCATTTTGTAGAGTAACAAAATATATAAAATTTGAAAGAATTTTATAAGAAAGAATGTGCACAGTATTATGCAATTGCAGTACTTACAGAAACATGTTTCAAAATTAGTCAGCAAATCTCATGGAACATATTTTGGAATTAGGCCAAAAGTTTATTGAAGACCTACTTCTTTTTTATTTTTTAATTATTATTATTTTTATTATAAAGATATGGGGTATAATTCAGGGTTAGGTATAAAACATTGATTACGCAGGTACCCTTGTTGATGAGGTATGCCCCTCCTTCCCCTAGCAGTTTTCCTCAACTGCCAATCCCACCCCCCTCCCCTGACAGTTTCCCGTTACTGCCAAACGCTTTCTTATGGTATTATAATTGTTCAAGGTCCGTTTATGAGTGAGAATATATGGAACTCTGCTCTTTGTTCCTTGTAGATCCTAGATGTTATGCCTTTGTCAGATGCAGAGTTGGCAAATATTTTTTCCCATTCTGTGGGCTGTCTCTCTGCTCTCTTGATGGTTTCTTTTGCTTTGCAGAAGCTCGTTAGTTTGATGAGGTCCCACTTGTCTATCTTATTTCTTAAGGTATTGGCCTTTAGGGTTCTGAATAGGAATTGGTTGCCAGTTCCAATTTCCATAGGGGTGTCTCCTGCATTTTCTAAGATTTTTATAGTTTGAGGTTTTACATTTAGGTCTTTGATCCATTTGGAGTTAATTTTTGTGTATGGTGATAGGTAGGGGTCCTGTTTCAATCTTCTGCATGTGGTAAGCCAGTTTTCCCAGCACCATTTTTTTTTGGTTTTGTTTTTGAGTTGGATTCTCACTCTGTTGCCCAGACTGGAGTGCCGTGGCAGCTCCTGGAGCCCGGCTTCCCAGCACCATTTACTGAATAGGTTCTCCTCTCTCCAGTGGTTGTTGTTGGAGGCTTTGTCAAAGATGAGTTGCTTGAGGAATTGAGGCTTTGCTTCCAGAATCTCTATCCTGTTCCATTGGTCTATGTGCTTGTTTTTGTACCAATACCAGGTTGTTTTGATTACTATAGCCTTATAGTAAAGTTTTAAGTCTGGAAGTGTGATACCTCCTGCTTTGTTTCTTTGGCTAAGAAATGTTTGGCTATTCGTGGTCGTTTATGTTTCCATATGAATTTCTGTATTGTCATTTCCAGGTCTGAGAAGAATGATGTTGGTAACTTAATGGTTATTGTGTTGAATCTGTAGATTGCCTTTGGTAGGTTGGACATTGTAACAATGTTGATTCTTCCTATCCATGTGCATGGAATATTTTTCCATTTGTTTGTGTCTTCTTGGATTTCTTTGAGCAGTGTTTTGTAATTCTCATTGTAAAGGTCTTTCAATTCTCTGATTAGGAAGATGCCAAGGTATTTCATTTTTTTGCGGCTATTGTATATGGGATTATGCTTTTAATTTGGATCTCTGCCTGCTTGTTGTTGGTGTATAGGAATGCAACTGTCTTTTGTATGTTTATTTTGTACCCTGAGACTTTGCCAAAGTCGTTTATCAGTGCAAGCAGGTTTTTGACAGATTCTCTTGGATTTTCAAGGTATAGGATCATATCATCAGCAAAGAGGGATAACTTGACTTCCTCTTTTCCTATTTGGATACCCCTGATTTTCCTCTCTTGTCTAATTGCCCAAGTTAAGATGAAGACCTACTTCTTATGGACCAGAAATTGGGCTACATTTTTACATACTCTATCTCATTTAATCCTCATAGCAGTTTTCTTCACTATTACTTCAGTTTTAGAGGAAAATTCTATAGGTTGAATAGTGTGAGAAATTCAAAGATATCTTTAGGTTGTTAGGTTAAAAATGTGTATGTTATAAATGTATACAGAGAAAAAAATTCTTATTTAGCTTTGAAATCTCTTTAATAGAATATGTAAAATTTAAAACAATCAAGTGAGGCAAATACATAACAACATAACACACTACCAAGAGTGATTACTGTAATATAAAATAGTTTCAGTCAAAAATATTGCTACTGGCAAAGAGCTATCAGTTTATTGTTATTGCTACCTATCATTAAATGGAATATTATAATAAGAATTTTAACATTTAACTTAAATGCCTTTCAGCAGAAAATAATAGACTACTGTAAAAACTCTTAAAAATATTATTTTCATTTTCTAGTTAATGAATCAGTCTCACATATATTATTTGACCCAAAGTTAAAGTGAAATATAAGAATTAAGTTGAAGGTGAGTTAATTTAAAACTACTTCTGATGTTCTAATTTAGAACTTGTAATAGGCATAAGAATGGCCCATCAAAGATGTCCACACTCTACTCCCTAGAAGCTGTGAATATGTTCCCTTACATGACAAGAGGGACTTTGTCAATGTGATGAAGTTAAGGATCTCCAGATGGACAGATTACCCTGAATTATCTGAGTAGACCTCATTTAATTACCTAGGATCCTTATAAGTGAAAGAGGCAAGTAGAAGCTTCAGTGTCAAAGAGAGAGATTTGAGGTTTCTGAGCTGCTGGTCTTGCAGATGAAAAACAGACCATGAGCCAGGGAATGCAGGCTCCTCTAGAAGCCAGAAAATGTAAGAAAATGGATTCTCCTCTATAGCTTCAGGAAGGAATCAGTCATGCTGACACCTTGATTTTAGCTCAACAAAACCCATTTTGGACTTCTGACTTCCAGAACTGGAAAATAATAAATATGTGTAGTTTTACACCAGTAAAATTGTAGCGATTCATTACAGCAACAATAGTAACTCAAGAGACACAGAGAAGACCTCAAGAGATTTGTAAAATATGCTGTATGTAGATGACTAAACAACTGTAATATTTGTGTGGGCTGTTCATGTATTTTCTGTTGTCTTTCCTTCTTACCCATCCTTCAATCTTTCTGCAAACAGTCTCATGACTCTAACACTGTGCTCAGGACTCTCTCAAAGATAATCAATGATTTTCTTTTGGCCAAATCCAAACAACGCTCTCTGTGGTATTAGAAAATCTTGATCACATAATCCTTCTTGAAATTTTCTTCTGCTTTTATTTTCATGCTACTGCCCCCATCAGTATATCTTTGCATGCCTCTACATTTTTTTCTGTCTCTCCCATTCCCAGCTCTTGAATAGGTGGTTATTCAAGGTGGTTCTTAGCCCATTGCTTATCTTCACATTCATTCACAGTTGAGGACATCCTCTGTTACACCTTAAATTTTTGATCAGTTATTCATTCTGCCTCCTCTTCTGTGCTCTAGGATTATATCAGCAACTGTCTATGGAATGTTCTGTAAGAGTCCTTTATTTTCTACCAAAGTCAGTTCTCCAAACCAATTATGTGGCTTCTGTCAGTGCTTCTGTCATTTCCTATCACATGGGAGCAATGTGGGACTATTTATTCCCAAATCCAACTGATTGGCATGTCTTGCCATTTCCCCTTTAACATGTTTTACTCCTATATTTATCTGACATTATCTCCCAGGTGATCCTCTTTCTTATCTACTATTTCCATTTTACCCATTCATTGTCATCAGACAAAACTTACTAATATACATCTCTCAATTATTTTGTGTATGATGTCAAAGTCCTCTGTCAATCGGTCCATCCTACTGTTCCCCCTGTTCACCTCTAGTCTGGTCAGACTGGGCAACTCATTGTTCCCTGCTCAAGTCTACTCCCCTGTTTTCTAAAGTGTTTTCCTTCTTTTTTGAAATGTGGTCCTTCTTCCTCTTCAGTCATTTAAATGATTTCATCAATAGCTGTACTCCTGAAGCTCTAAATCTCTACACAAGAGCCTATTAAGCCACGTAGATTTCATTTGACAATGTGGCACATTATGCTCTGAGAGCTGAGTTTAGCAAATATGAGAAATTGACTTCTTTTAATAAAGTAAATAAGACCTATATTTTAATACGTGGGAAATAAATAATAAGCTTCATGATTACAAAAACTATCCTTGGCACTGTATCCCAACCCTGATATATAGTGCTTTGTCAAGGTCCACCACGTCTCCTCTAGCATTGACAGACTTTTAGATAAAAATATTGGATACATTTGTTAAAATCTGTCCTTCCCCTTGTAGCAATATTGAATATGCAGTACAATACATGGGTTGGTTTACATTAGACTGATATAAAGAGATGCATTATTTGAGAAATAAAGAGATAAATCTGTATAAGTATATAAAATATATTTTAACAAAACTCCCTCCTACACATAAAATTCACTTTTTTTAAAATTATAAAGATGTGGGGTACAATTCAGGGTTAGGTATACAAACGTTGATTATGCAGGTACCCTTGTTGATGAGGTATGCCCCTCCCTCCCCTAGCAGTTTCCCTCAACTGCCAATGCCACTCCCCCTCGTTTCCCACAACTGCCAATCCCTTCCTTATAATATTATGATAATTGTTTAAGGTCCGCTTATGAGCGAGAACATATGGTTCTCTGTTCTTTGCTTCTGTGATAGATCACTGAGTATGATTGACTCTAAATCCATCTAAGTTGCTGCAACGTCCATATGTTTGTCCTTCTTTATGGCTGCATAATATTCCATTGTGCATATGTACCACATTTAAAAAATCCAATCCAGTTTCAATGGGCCACATGGTTGGTTCCATGTTTTTGCTATTGTGAATAGAGCTGCAACAAACAACGTGTGC
The DNA here is from genome assembly GCA_027257055.1 of Cephalopachus bancanus. Taxonomy (NCBI): domain Eukaryota; kingdom Metazoa; phylum Chordata; class Mammalia; order Primates; family Tarsiidae; genus Cephalopachus; species Cephalopachus bancanus. Next base: position 1,182,348 of record JAPVLO010000258.1, read on the forward strand.
AGGTATCTTTTTCATAGAATGATCTGAGTTCCTTCGGGTATATTCCCAATAGGGGAATGGCTGGGTCACATGGAAGGTTAATTTCTAGTTCTTTCAAAAACTGCCACACTGTCTTCCAAAGAGGTTGCACTAGTTTGCATTCCCACCAGCAGTGTAGAATCGTTCCTTTTTCTCTGCATCTGTTGTTATTTGCTTTATTAATGATGGCCATTCTTACTGGGGTTAGGTGGTATCTCAGTGTGGTTTTGATTTGCATTTCTCTGATAATGAGTGCGACTGAGCACTTTTTCATTTGTCTGTTGGCTGCCCATATATCTTCTTCTGAGAAGTGTCTATTCATGTCTTTTGTCCACTTTTTAATGGGGCTATTTGTTTTTTTCCTTTCAGCACGTTTGAGTTCCTTGTAGATCCTAGATGTTAGGCATTTGTCAGGTACACAGCTGGCAAATATTTTTTCCTATTCTGTGGGCTGTCTCCCTGCTCTAAACTTCACTTCTTACTGACTTAAACTTTGGCTCTTTGTAGACATTCGTGACCAGAAGCACTAAGATTAACACAAACACAGTAAAAAATATTTGGAACCATTTAGAAATAAATTAGCATTTGTAGGTCTTTTGTTGAAACACACACACACACACACACACACACACACACACACACACACACACACGTGCGCACACACATGCACTCACACACACTGATCTTCCCTTATCAAGAAAGGCTGCTTTTTTCCCCTCATAGGCATAAATTGAGCAGTCAAAAAACAATTATTTAATTAAATATATTTATTGAGCATCTAATATGTGCAAAGTATTTTTCTCAGGGTTTGTATACATTGCTAGGATGGTTTGTACAATCATACAATTTATCATCTTCCTGGTCTTAAAATCTAAGTCTTATTTACTTTATTAAAAGAAGTCACTTTTTTCATATTTGCTAAACTCAGCTCTCAGAACATGGTACATTTTCAAATGAAATCCACATGACTTAATAGGCTCTGTGGACAAATTTAGCATTTCAGGGGTACAGCTATTGATGAAATCAACTAGTAAATATTCTTTCTAGAATAAAATGTAACCACAATAAAAATGTAACTCTCAGATTGAAAAACTTCATTATTCTTTTCTCCCAGGAATTTTGGCTCTAAACAAATTTTCTAAAAAATCATTTGCTGAAGGGGCCCTAACATATATATATATATTTATACGTATATTTAAAAATGATGCTCCAAATATCCTTCTCTTTAACATAGCATTGTGAAATCAAAGATGAAAGCTTCACAAAGAACAAGGCTATTATTACATCTTTAAAAGGGAAATCTTCAACCTTATAGATTAGCAGCCGTGTGTGTCAGGTTTATGCTTTCGTATCTGACGTGCATTGTTCCTTAGACCTACAGAATGAGCAAGTGGGGAGAAGCCCTCTTTCTAATCTGCATAATGTGCCCTATGGCCTATAAGGTGCCTGTTGTAGGTGGTTCTGTGTATTTATTTCAAAATAAATTCTTTTTTTGCATTCCCTAAAATGCCTGATTCAGTGCTCAGTAAATATTAGAAGACTTGCAAGAAACCCACACAGCCATATTCTTCAGTTCAAGTCAAGGTAGAGTGGACAGTCTCTGAAGTGCATCCTTATCTCAAGAAGTTTTTCTTTAGTTCTTTTTCTTTGTTTTGGATCCTTAGCTGGCAATCTCTCCTTCCTCCTTCCTATTTATAGTCAGCTGTTGCTGTCTTCTAGGCTGGCAAACTTTTGGTGGATTTACTCACTGGGATCTTGGTTTAAACTAGGGTCACACACTGGTTTTTGTATTTTGGTCTTGATTTCACTTTCAAGGGCAGCTTTGCTTTATTTATCAGTTCTATGCACTTATTATATTACTGAATAATGTTAAATACACATCTCTTCTAAGATGAGCTGTATTTTTCTCTCTGAGAAACATAAGCTTGCACATTTGCATCAGTCCCAGATATTTCAGCCTCAAGACAATATAGGTAATACCATTGCTATGGTCACTACAAAAATTCGGCAGTAACTTCCCACATTTTCTACCCTGGACACATCTCTATTTTGTCAAATGAATGCCTCATCACTGCACTAATGTCTATGTAATTAATTTTATGAATAATCTACATATTTATTCATTTTTATATTTACTGATGCTTTTTGTCAACTTTTAGTTTTGCTCAAAATAATCCATCATCTTTCTAGTTCATTATACCTTGAGCAAGAGACAGAATACAATACAGAAATAATTATTTTGCTATCAACTAGTAGGAAAAAATACTCTGTATTTCACTGCCTTGCTTTGAGATTATTTATGAATAATTTTCAAAAACGCACAAAGATAAACATTTTTCAAAAATTGGCAAAAAACAAAATACGCCTTGCATTTTAAAGCTTTTTCTAAATTGCAGAATGCAAATGAAAAAAAAAACTATTGGAAATACGTGGATTAATATACTCATTAACCATTTCTTGAGATAGAACACTAAATGCCTATTTGGAAAAGAGTACAAAGTCTTACAGAACATAGCTTAAGATTAGACCAATCAGTCAGGTAAGAATGAAGAATTTCTGAATTAGTAAATTCTTGGCAATCAGGTATTAGAGTAGCTTTTCCAATTTAGAATGGTACAGTTAATCCTTTTTTGAATGATGTGACCTTTTAAAATGACAAAATTGGTGGACTCCTCATGGGAAAATACACGTGTGTTTGCAGTATGTATGTAAATTTTCAACCTGTTGGTGTTGTGTGGTTCTCCCAGTAGAGACTGTAGATCCTTAGACCTGGGAGACCACTGGAATCCAAATTAAAAAACAAACAAAAACCTTCTTTTTCAAACCATCAGGGAAAAATTCACCAAGATTAGCTAAAGGGAAAACTTATTGCTTCATTAGGTCATTTAACTATTCATTTCATATTGACAATCTGCTGGGTGTTTAAACTGTGTGTGTGAGTGGGGGGGAGGGCGCTTGAGGAACAGAAAACTCAGAAAAGATGAGTTAGGAAGACTCTCAGGAAAAACAAACAAACAAAAAAAGAAAACTAGAGATTGGAGGCAATACAGAGCAAAGCACAAAATTCAGTGGAGGTGGGCTTTATAGGTAGCAGGACAGAGAAGGGAAATATAAGAGGAGTTTGGAGTTCAAGAAGGGCTTCATGGATCAGGTGCGTTGTGAGGTGTGCTGCAAAGTCCTGTTTACTCCACAGTAAAAATAGTATTTGAGAGACTTCAGTTATTTTCCTGCTTACTTCTCTTTCATCTTTCTCTTCTACTCCCTTCTTTAATTTGGTTTTTAGACTCCTTTTATTCTAATTTATCATCTAGCTTTTAATATGACACAGACTTAACAAAATCTACTTTAGATTTTTTTTTTTTCATTATAGTAGATGAAAAGATGTCTTCTTGTGTAAACACTTGTAGCCTTCTCCAAATAGCCTTCAGGATTATCTTCTTAAGAATACATGTCACATTCTCCTCCCACATAGTTCTATTTCACTTTTCAATTTGTGTTTCTGACAAAAGCAAATTGGAAGATGTGTCTGTGCAAAAATGCTTTAAAAGTGATCCAAGCCATTGACTTGGGTCAGCTACCTGTGGCTTTTCAGGGCCACAGATTGTGGTTAATAGCAATATAGAAGAGAGGCTCATTTATTCATTCACTCATTCATTTGAATATCCATTTAGCATATTAATGGTCAGCATATTGGAGAAATCATTAACAAGTCTGAAATAATTTACTTACTTAAGAGTTTGCAGTCCACTTGGGAAGATTTCGCTAATATGCACAAAACAAATTGTGAACAATACCACATTGCATGCTAAACGCTAAATTAAATGTTTTTTTCTTTCTAGATTCTGATTCTGCTGTTTAGTCATGGCAACCTTTTTTTCCATGTTCAGTGTACACTTTTTTAGAATTGTTTTCTTAAAACCTTAATATTTAATAAAATGAGTTATTGACCTCTCTTTGCCCATGAACTCTTAAAAAATGTTAAAAATCTTTGGTAAAATATATTATATTGTTTAAGTATACATAAAATCACAACCTATACATTGATACATTTTTTTTAACCAGAACCTCTATCCTTTGATCTGATTTCTGTATTTTCTGTGCTGTTGAACAAATTCACAGTCCCTGCTGAATGACTTGTTAAGGTTACTGATGTTTCTCACTGAATGCAATGATTAGTCTTGATGATGGAAGTTAGTTGAAGGACATTCTAGCAGCACACGTATTAGTCAGATAATTAATTTTATAAGATGTCTATAATAATAATAGTCTGCTTTAAACGATAAGGCAAAGTCATCCATATCGTCACAATATTGGAATGTCTGAAATTTGTCATGGAAAATGATGTTGGGTCTTCAGGCAGAGATAAACCCAGCACGACTTCCAGAGGATTTAGATAAGGCCTCTGCAGTCAGCTCAGGAGCTAGCTGTCTGCAGACTCCTGGGAGAAGTACGCTGGTAAACATAAAAGGATGCCAGGTAAGTTGGCAGAGGTGAAGGTAATTCACAGGCTAATCAGTTCTGAGGCCTTTGGAAGTTTGTAACAGTTTTCAATCATGCTGTGGACAACACAATTTTGTGGCAAAAGGGAAATCCATTTATCCTATGAAATTTTCAGCATGTCTCTCTTGAGTTCTGATTTCTAAGTTCAAAACTAAAAACACATGATATCTCAGTCCTTTTTTTCCTCTCATAGCAACTAACTTTCTTCCCAACTTTTTTACTGGATGTCTTCAAAGTTAGCAGCTCTTGGACTCTGATCCAATTCATGTTTGGCTTTGTTTTGATGCTTTGCATTTGGTTAACAATTTTGTTAATCTGTTTTCTGTCTTTGGCAAAGGAGTCAAAGGGTGGGGGGGGTGGAATTCAATTCCAAGAACTGAACATGCCTCCTTTTGGTAATTTTGGATAATACAATATTTGAGTTTCTACTTTTTAACTTTCTAAGTGATTTAATGTTATTAAGATTAAATTCAGTTATGATAAAAGAGTATCAGCTAATGGGGCAGATATATTCACAACGTAAGGCCAACAGTTACAAACAACAAATAAACAAAAACACTCCCTAGTCTTCTTACCTGCTTTTTGGAAGTATTTTTTTCCTCCAGTACTTTCTGTTTAATATTCTAGAAACAAGTGAGCACGTTTTTTAGAATTCTCTGTAACTTGGAAAGATTTGATTGTACTGTCAGGAGAATTGTGTGGCTGTTGTGCTTGAGTGAAAAACAGGGTATTTGAATCTTTCTTGTCATGAAAGGGAAGAGTCAGCTCATTAGTTTCATTACTATACAAAGTGACAGGTAGACAACAGTGAAAACAAAGCCCCTTGCTTGTCTAGGTATCTACAGGACATTTTTTTCTCTTGATTATGCAATGGATTTTTGCTCTTATAGTCTAAGCTTATTAATTTTCTCCTCAAATCATTGCTTTCTCTTTTGTGTCAATAAATGGCTCTCCAAGGCAATTTTATCTGTCCAGTTTCCAATTTGTAGACTCATTTCTTTCTTTTGTTTCCTGGCTTTTGAATTTTAACTTTCTTCTTTCTTCTTCTATGACTCCCACAATCCCTGATTTATATTCTGTTCTTGCTTTTGAATGGGCTTCCCCATGCCAATCTTGTACATAGTGACTTTTTCTTTATGATTTTTTTCTTCCCCAGCCCATGTCCCCCCGCCTCCCCTCGATTTTTTTTCTTTTTAAAATCTTATCCCTCTTCTGTTTAGAGTTTGGACTTTTTTTTCCCTCTTTTAATTTTTATTTAAAATTTTGGTATACAATTCAGGGCTAGGTATACAAATATTCACTGTGTGGGTACGCTTATGAATGAGGTGTGCTTCCCCTTCCCTAGGCAGATATCAACTACGGTCAATCCCACCTCCCCACCCCCTCATCCCCCTCCCTGCAGTTTCCCATCACTTTCTATCCTTTTCTTAGGGTAACATGGTAGTTGTTTATGAGTGAGAACATGTGATACCCAGCTCTTTGTTTCTGTGAGAGATCACTCAGTATTATAAACTCTAATTCCATCCAGTTCATGATTTTGTTCTTCTTTATGGCTGTGTAGTATTCCATTGTGTATATGTACCACATTTTAAAAATCCAGTCCTATTTTGATGGTTAGCACAGTTGGTTCCATGTTCTTGCTATTGTGAACAATGCTGCAATAAACATACGTGTGCAGGTATCTTTTTTATAGGGTGACCTGAGGTCTTCCAGGTATATTCCCAGTAGGGGGATTGCGGGGTCATATGGAAGGTTGATTTTTAGAACTTTTAGGAATTGCCACACTGATTTCCACAGAGGCTAGACTAGTTTGCACTCCTACCAACAGTGTAGAAGTGTTCCCTTTTTGCCACATCCTCTCCAGCATCTATTTTTTGAGTTATTGATGATGGCCATTCTGACTGGAGTTAAGTGGTATCTCAGTGTGGTTTTAATTTGCATCTCCTTGATGACTAGCGAGGCTGAACATTTTTTCATGTATCTGTTGGCTGTTCTTATGTCTTCTTTTGAGAAATGTCAATTCATATCTTTAGCCCATTTTGTAATGGGGCTGTTTGTTTTTTTCTTTTCAGCACATTTGAGTTCCTTGTAGATCCTTGATGTTAGGGCTTTGTCAGACATGGAGTTGGCAAATATTTTTTCCCAGTCTGTGGGCTCCCTCCCGGCTCTCTTGATGGTTTCTTTGACTTTACAGAAGCTTTTCAGTTTAATGAGGTCCCACTTGTCTATCTTATCTCTTATGGCCTGGGTACTTCGGGTTTTGATCAAGAATTGGTTGCCATTTCCAACTTCCATAAGAGTGTCTCCTGCATTTTCTAAGGTTCTTGTAGTTTGAGGTTTTACATTTAGGTCTGTGATCCATTTAGAGTTAATTTTTGTGTATGGGGATAGGTAGGGGTCCTGTTTTAATCATCTGCATGTGGTCAGCCAGTTTTCCCAGCACCATTTACTGAATAGGTTCTCCTCTCCCCAGGAGTGGGTAGTGAAGGCTTTGTCAAAGATGAGTTGGTTGAGAAATTGAGGTTCTTTGCTTCTGGAATCTCAATTCTATTCCATTGGTCTATATGCCTGTTCTTGTACCAGTACCAGGCTGTTTTGATTATTGTGGCTTTATAATACAGTTTAAAGTCTGGGAGTGTGATACCTCCTGCTTTTTTTTTGTTTTTGTTTTTTTTTTTTGCTGAGGATTGTTTTGGCTATTCCTGGTCATTTATTCATATGTTTCCATATGAATTTCTGTATTGTTTTGTCTAGGTCTGAGAAAAATGTTGCTGGTAATTTGATGGGTATTGTATTAAATCTGTAGATTGCCTTAGGTAAAATGGACACCTTTTTTTTTTTTTTGAGTTGGAGCCTCACCCTGTCACCCAGACTGGAGTGTGGTGGCAGCTTCCACCTGATGGGCTCTGGCGATCCTTCTGCCTCAGACTTCCAAGTAGCAGGAACTACAGGCGCGCGATACCACACCCGGTCAATTTTTTTGATTTATTGTAGAGATGAGGTCTCGCCTGCCCAGGTGGGTCTCGAACCTGTGGGCTCAGGCAATCCACTCACCTCAGCCTCCCAAAGGCGCAGGATTACAGGCTAAGCCACTGAGCCCAGCTAAAATGGACATCTTAACAATGTTGAATCTTCCAATCCAGGAGCATGGAATATTTTTCCACTTGTTTGTGTCATCTTTGATTTCTTTGAGCAGTGTTTTGTAGTTTTCATTGTAAAGGTCTTTTATGTCTCTGGTTAGGAAGATGCCAAGATATTTCATTTTTTTTGTGGCTATTGTAAGTGGAATTGTGCTTGTTATTTGGGTTTCTATTTGTTTATTATTGGTGTATAGAAATGTGATTGTCTTTTGTACATTTATTTTATACCCTGAGACTTTGCCAAAGTCCTTTATCAGTGCAAGGAGGTTTTTGGCAGATGCTCTTTGGTTTTTAAGATATACAATCATATCTGCAAAGAGAGATAGCTTGACTTCCTCTTTTCCTATTTGGATACCCCTGATTGCCTTCTCTTCTCTGATTGCTCTAGCTAGGACTTCCAAAACTATGTTGAACAGGAGAGGTGAGAGTGGGCATCCTTGTCTTGTTCCAGGTTTCAGGGGAAATGGTTCCAATTTTTGTCTGTTTAGGAGTATGCTGGCTGTGAGTTTCTCATTGATGGCTTTTACTATTTTGAGGTATGTTCCACCTATGCCTAGATGTTCGAGGGTTTTTATCAAGAAGGCGTGCTGGATTTTATCAAAGGCTTTTTCTGCATCTAATGATATAATCATGTGGTGTTTGTTTTTATGTCTATTGATGCATTTAATTACATTTATGGTCTTACGAATGTTGAACCAGTCTTGCATCCTGGAAATGAAGCCTACTTGGTCGTGATGGATGATTTTGAGATGTGTTGTTGAATCCAGTTTGCTAGGATCTTGTTGAGAATTTTAACATCTATGTTCATCAAAGATATTGGTCTATAGTTCTCCTTCTTTGTTGGATCTTTACCTGGCTTGGGTATCAATGTGATGTTAGCTTCATAAAATGATTTGGGGAGAGTTACATCTTTCTCAATTACTTGGAATACTTTCAATAGGATAGGTATCAGTTCTTCCTTGTATGTTTTGTAGAATTCTGCTGGAAAGCCATCTGGTCCAGGACTTTTTTTTGTAGGTAGTTTTCTTATGACATAATAAATTTCCTTGATTGTTATTGGTCTATTTAGCGTCTCAGTTTCTTCTTGTTTCAACCTAGGGAGGTTGGGTGATGTCAGAAAGTCCTCCATTTCCTTTAGGCTTTCAAGTTTGCTTCCATACAATTGTATATAGTAGTCTCTGATAATCTTTTGTATTTCTTCAGGGTCAGTTTTGACTTCATCTTTTGTGTTTCTGATTGAGTTTATTTGGGCGTTCTCTCTCTTTTTCTTGGTCAGTCTGGCTAGGGGGACCATCTATCTTGTTTATCCTTTCAAAGAACCAGCTTTTTGTTTTGTTGAATTTTTGTATTTTTTGTATTATATTTTTGTCTTCAATGTCCTGGATTTGGACTTTTATTTGGTGATCTGAGTTCTTCTGCTGAAGTTAGGGTTTTGGTGGTCTTGCATTTCCAGCTTCCCTAGGTGACTTGTTAGGCTGTTAACTTATGATCTTTCCATTTTCTTCATGTGTGTTTGTAAAGATTGAATTCCCCTCTTACTACTGTTTTCATGGCACCCCAGAAGTTTTGGTAAGTTGTTTCTTCATTTTCATTTGTTTCTAGGTAACTTTTAATGTCTGTTTTGATTTCATCATTGACCCAGGAGTTGTTTAGTATCATACTGTTTAGTGTCCATGTCTTTGTGAGTTTTGGGGGAACTTTGTTGGTGGTGATATTTATTTTTATTCTGCTGTGGTCTGAGAAGGTGCATGGCAAGATTTCAATCTTATGAAATTTGTTTATGTTTGATTTATGGCCAATGATGTGGTCGATCTTGGAATTCATTCCATGTGATGATGAGTAGAATGTATATTCTGTGGTTGCTGGGTGGAGTGTTCGGTAGGTATCAATTAAGTCCATTTGTTCAAGAGTCTCATTGAGGTTCTGGGTCTCTAGAGTTTATACTTCTATGAACTGCAGCTATAAGCACAGGACCACAAAGCCCTGCAGAACTCTTGCTTGTTTTTGTAGGTTCTCACAGATCTTCACTAGAATGCAGAATTTCCTTTGTTTTCTTTGCCAAAATCAAACATTTTCTCCCTGAATTTTTTCCATATTTCTACCTGAGTAACACCATACAAGTCCTTTACTTTGTTTCTTATCTGAATTTGTTCATGCCTTTTGTGTATTTTCCTATATCAGTCTTTACTTTCTAGTAGCTTTGTGACTTGTTTCTTTGGCATGGGGGAAGCTATCTGAAGAGGTATACTGTCATCGTCCTTTCTTTGGTCTTCCATGAAGTATCAGTTAGGCTGGGTACATGGTAAGTCTTTAGCAAATACTTACTGAATAAATGAAAGTATAATTAGAGGAGAGGAATCCTTCTTCAAACATTATTTACACATGTAAAAGCATGTCTCCATGGATACTTATTAAGATGAAATGGTACACTTAAAAAAATACTATGGATCAAATTCTGATAAAACCTCAGGGATAGAGTAACCTTTCCAGATTGTTTAGAAAATCTGCGTAACTATTCCTTACTCTTTACCCTAGATAGACTATGGAGATGGAAGCAAGGGTAATTTTTTTCTGTTAATTATGTTTCCTAAATGATTTTTGTTTTGTATATATTCTTGAAAATGTGCTCTTAAAATCATATTAGTAATGCTAACCTGGTTTTCTCCTTGCATGTAGCACTTGCAGTGTTTACTAATTTTATCTTTCATTTATATAGTTCTTTGACTTTCTGAGACTCTTTCACATTACCTCAACTGGCTTGACCCTAAAAACCAAATTGTAGAGTAGCTAGAGTGGACAGCAATATCTTCATCTTATAGATTAGGACATTGAGGATCTAAAATGTGGCTTCTGTGATTTGATTCCTATTAAAGTTGGAATCAGACTTAGGTCTTTGGGGTTCAGCTTTCATGCCCTTGCCATGCATTCTGGCATTCTCTTGGGTCCATGCTGAAAGCTGAGCAAATGCCAATGACACTATTGTTAAGAAGAGTTTAGTTTTATGAACATATCAGTTAGCATATTACTAGTAAACTTCTTTTAAATGAAATAATTTAAAATTATTTACTCCAAATCAATGAACATCAATTTTTAAAAAATGTGATAATAATCATAACAAAAATAAGGCAATATCAAGAATAGGAAAGATCATGGATTTTTAACTCCTAGCTCTACCACTTAAATTACCAAATAAATTCAATCAAGTTACTTAAACTTTCTGAACTTCAGTTTCACTATCTGTAAAGTGAGAAGTGAGTGAAGGGAGGAGCTAATAATATAAACTCTGTAAGTGATTTGTGATATGAAAATTTGTAATATGTAAAGTACTTAATATAGTGGGTAATATGAAGAGGGATTTTTAAAATTCCAGTTATTTGCCATTAATTCAAACTGAAAAACTTCTATTGGGCTTTATAACTTAAAAATACTGAAAACTCGGCTAAAAAAACTATAAAAGCTATCTAGATAAAAGATGAAGTATGAGCAGTTTTATATGTATAATACAACTCCCAATGCATTCAACATGTTCTAACTTGATGACATATCAGAATGTCAGTGTAACATTTAAAAATTAAGATTGCTGTCAGAAAGTTGAAAGTACTTGGTAGTACTCAAACTATTCATAAATAAGTAATAGAATGAGTAAAACAAACTTGGGGAGAATAAACAAAAGTCCTCTGAAGTCATAGTGATCAACAACTGTTTATGTTATTCAAATAATGCAAGCAGCATTAGTTTGATATTAAATTTGTACTAATGGAGATAAACAATATGCACTACTTTATGTTTTCAATAATTAGTCAACCTGGTTAACACTATCTGAGATAAGTGTTTTAACACAGTAGTAGAGCTATTAATAGCAAGATTTTTCACTATCTTTCTCCTGGCAAAATGCTAGGTTTTGCTTGAACACATCCTAAATTCTATAGTGCATTAAAAACAATATGCTCTTGGGTGCCGTTTTTTTTTTCGTTTCTCCTTCAAAATTGACCAAGTATTTTAAATGACAGAAGGAGTGACCTTGAATTCAACTTTTATTATTTGACAATTTACATATACATTTAAATTATAATGAGCATTTTAAAATTAAGAAGCAACTTTTTAAGTGGAAACTTTTAAATTTCCACTGAATAATTTAAAGAATAGCTGGGCTTCTCATTTCATCTAGCCAGTATTATCTTCATTCATAGATGGCAAATTTAAGGTGCAGAAAAATAATATGACGATCCAAAGATCCTTTGAAAAAATCATGGCCAGATCTCAAGCTCAGTTCTTTGAACTGTCAAGCTCTGAGAATTCCTGTTTCAAATCAATCAACGATGATAGGATTGAAATTTACTTAGGACTACAATTTTTGCTCCTTTACTATTTACATCATTCCAGTATAGCTGCCTTATTCATTTACAGAAAACCTTTATTTTTTGCTGTCTCTGCTTATACTTTTTTTAAAAATAAGGTTAGGTGCCCACTGTTTTCTTTTGGTGGTTGTGACTAGAATTGTACCACTAGTTGAGATTTACATTTTATTATAATTTAGTATGATAGATAAAAGATTTTCTTAGGATAGTAAAAGCTATGAAACTTAATGGAAAGTATATCTTTTTTTGTTTTTCTTCGGTATTTTACTTATATATAACCACCAAAGTCAAGAACCTAGTCACTATGCAAATATTGCAATGTTTGTAGTTTTCTAGGGTCTCTAAAATCCAGCCATTTCCTGGAAGAAATATGATTATCTTACTATATTTGTGGCTTCATAATTCAAAATTCTTTGAAAAACTATAGTAGATACATTGTTTAGAATACTTAAGTAGATGCCTTTCAAGCAATATAAAATTTTGTAATAGAAGTTCATCTCAATGCTTTTAAATTGAAAAATATAAAACACAGAACTCAGTGAGCAGATGTGGGTAAATCTGTTGACAAAGAGTCAAATGATTATCTCTCAAAGATGTATTTATTTTAAATTAAACATTTTTAGGTAGAAAAGAAGGAACTAGCAGAAGTGTAGACATTCACAAGAAACTTGAGAAGACTCTTGAGAAAAAACAACAGCGAAATGAATGGAGAGTGCAATCTCCTACTGAAAAGTTTAACCTCTCACCCCAGAAGGGTAGCTCCCTGATTTATAGGTGACAGTTGATTGTACTGAATAATTTCTTTAATCATTGCTCTTTGAAATCTTGTCACACATTTGAGACAAGGGATATGAAAATTAGGAATACATTTTATGGACACTGCAAAGGGGCAGTAAAGGGATTATATGCTTATGTTTACTGGGGTCAGTTCTCTCTTGAACCTTGTGTTCCAAGCTTTACTCCTGGTCTTTCAGGAAACACACAGTGTCATCTCATGTCTTGGTTTTCTCTTTTTCATTTACTCTACCTTGTCTGTGATCTTCTTCGTACCTATATGATATATAGAGAAGTCTAGAGAGAGAAGAATACAGTATAGAGCTGGGAAAAGTGACTTGGAACTAATTTGTTCTTTGGCACTTTTTCTGATTGTCTCTGAACAGCACATTTGTGAAATGGGAGGGGAGGTGGAAAGTAGCATGAAAGCTGCAGTACATTTCCTGGAGAAGAAGAGCTGAAGACCTATTCAGCTTCACTAATGCTAGGTGTTGGCAGAGAAAGCAGTTGGCACCCTCATATTCCTACATGGTGAGAAAGGGGATCAGTTGCTTTATTTAAGGGTTGTATGGGTTAGAATCTCAGGTACGATCTCAAGAATATGAATGTGAAAATGATTATGATGAACTTAAAAGAGTATACTCTCATAAAGTTCTGGTAATTTGGGAGACAGACATGTGGCAGGATTGTATAATATTTCATGTACAAAGTGATCTTGGCTATAATCCTTGCCTCAGTTCCCACCAATCAATACCAAAAATTTTACAACAGCAGATGCTAACACCTACAGCTGGAAAAAATATCAGAGAAGAGTCATGAAGTTGGAGTAATTTGGGGAAATTTCTTTGTCTTCAGAAAGTTTAGATAAAAATTGTTTATATAGAATGATTTTGTAATTTTCTAGGCAAAAGCTCAACTATGATGTAAAACAAAATAAAAACTCTTTGGAACAAAAACAAAGCATAGGGAGACAAAGACTTGCTAAGGACAGCTGATCAGAATCACGATCAATATACAGCAATGAAAAGTAAGTTCCTGAAATGACTAAACATAATGATTTTTTTTTACTATTATAAAGCAACACATTAGAGTTTTATCTTTCTAGATCAGAATAGGTTTGCATTAATTGACCGCAAAGAGTAGTTATTTTGGCATGATGTGAATGTAAACCAAAAATAAAAATTTAAGCCTTTCAACTGACTGAACAGACCCCTTCTGGGCCAAGGAAAACTTGAAAAACTAAATTCCAGGCCATGGAATTAGTTGATGATGGAGAAGGAGATTGAACACACATTATTATGCCCCCTCCCTTGTGGAGTTTTAGGCACAACTAACCCGCATTAACATTCAAATAGAGATCATAAAACTGACAGAAAAAACTGGCAATAAGGTACCAAATTCCAACCTGACTCTGGCAATATCACATGGCAAATAGCAGGCCCTAATGGAAATAAGAATATTTTACCTCAAAATATATTTCTTTAACGTATTTTGAAATAATCCTGCAAAGCAGTCTTTTGTGGGGAAATATTTACATCTATAGAGAACTTCCATTCACATAGTGAGATCTTTCCCCACCTAGCCCATCCCAGATCCATGAAGGATTAACTGAGAGTTTGACACTTTTAAAGTCTGAATTACAGACACTTGCCATTCATTCTCTCTAGGGGCCATGAGGCTTCATCTACATGTCATGAACCTTGGCTTCACCAACATATCCTTTTATCTCAACTCAGCATTTCCTTTGCTAATTTCAAAATTCTCTACACAGAATTTAACTCTTTCTACCAATTGCCAATCAGATGATTTTTGAATCCACCTATGACCTGCAAGCCCATTTGGAGATGTTCCACCTTCCTGGGCTGAGCCAATGTGAATCTCACATGTATTAATTTATGTTTTGCCTGTAACTTCTGTCTCCCTAAAAAGGTATAAAGTCAAGCTGTAATTCAACCATTTTTGGCACATATTCTCAGGACCTCTTGGGACTAGGTCACGCACATTTGGCTCAGAATAAATCTTTTAAAATATTTTACAAAGTTTGGCGTCTTTCATCAATATCATTATAATTTGGTTTTAAATTAAAATGAATATTTATGTGTGAGTTTTAATAAATGTAAAATTAAAAAACACTAAAACAATAGAAAGTCTATTATAATGTGATATATTATTTTAACTCTTTATGATAGCCTAGAAACTACTAAAGGTTTGGAGTTATGAAATTCTGTATATAGAACTCAGTGAGTTTTTTTCTTCTTTTAGCCTTTATTTTTTTTACATAAAAAATGGGAATAATAATCCCACAATAGCAATTGTGAGAATTATATGAGATGCTATGTATGAATACTTGGAATGTAGATCAGATTTAATAAATGTTAATTCTGTTTCTCATTTTAAATAATAAAAATATATAAAATTCTGTTCTAAATGTAATGTGTTCATCCTAAAAGTATTCCTTGGTAACATATTTAAAATGATTAGACCCAAACAATAAAATTATATGAAATTTGCTGAGTTTCCTCTAAAGACTTAGTTCTATTTGCCTCTCTTAAAAATTAAAGGAAAAGAAAATTGGCCCTATGTAATTTCTACAACTTAGAAGAAATACAGATGATTTAAAGATAATTCAGCATAAAATGAAAACTTTTAAATCTTAGACAGTGGGATCTACCAGACTTGGGAGAGTATATAAACATAGTGTAGCAGCAAAGACCAAAAAAATTAGGAGTAGGGAGGGAGAAATCTCTTAACTTTAAGAACTGATACTTTCTAAAATAATTCTAAAGAGTATTTCTGGTATTGATCATTACGTTTTATAGGCAAGAAAGGTTGGTTAGCAACCAGTTTTGTTTTTCTTGCTTGGCTATCACTTGTCATATTTAAACTTATGGCTCTAAAGTATACTAACCTAAGCTGTTACTTCTGTTTGAGAAATCTGCGTGCTGGTAGAAGAATATTAAATACTTTGGTCTTTATAACCCCAAAGAACAACGACAGGTTGGGGTGGAGAGTGGATACCTCGGCCATACTTTGCAATTCACAGTGATTTAGACGTGCAGGGTTTCTCCAAGGAGAGGGACTCACTACATGATTTTCTTTTCTTTTTTTTGAGTTGGAGTCTCACTCTGTCGCCCGGAATGGAGTGTAGTGGCCGCTCCCGGCCACCGTAGCCTCGCCTGCTGGGCTCTGGTGATGCTTCCACCTCAGCCTTCCGAGTAGCTGGAATTACAGGCATGTGCTACCATGCCCGGCTGATTTTTTGATTTATTGTAGAGATGAGGTCTTGCTGCCCAGGCGGGTCTTGAACCCGCGGGCTCAGGCAAAAATTCTCTAATATTGTGTCCCTACTCCTAGCCTGGCAGTATCCTGCATATACTTTTTCTCATCTTCTAACTGCAAGAATCTCCCAAAGTTCTGTCTCTGCTTCTGTCATCTGTGTAGATTGGAAAAATGCTGAAACTATATTACAACTTCTTTTATTGTTTCAGACTTACATTTACAGGCAAATGCCACAAAGTCCAGTTGATGTCTCTTATGTTTGTATCTCAAACACAAAGTATATTGAACAGAACTGATAATCTTCTAAAAAAATCTTTATCTTTTGATCTCATGAAATGGTCATATATTTTATCTTATTTTTATTTTTTTAATTTTTATTTTAAGGATATGGTATACAATTCAGGGTTAGGTATACAAATGGTCATTGTACAGTTTGGGCATCATTTTGGTCCCCACTTCACCTGGACGGAGATCACATACCCTTATTGATGAAGTGAGCCCCCCACTTCCCCTGGTAGTTTCCCACTACTGCTAAT
The DNA here is from genome assembly GCA_027257055.1 of Cephalopachus bancanus. Lineage (NCBI taxonomy): Eukaryota > Metazoa > Chordata > Mammalia > Primates > Tarsiidae > Cephalopachus > Cephalopachus bancanus. The sequence goes on from JAPVLO010000258.1 coordinate 1,198,953, forward strand.
TCCTTTCTTGTAGTATCAGATAATTGTTCTGCATCCGCTTATGGCTTATGAGTGAGAACATGTGGTAATCAAATTACCACTTTTTCCACTTAACAGAATTGCTTGAGACTCAGGTCTGTTAAAAAAAAAAATGAGAGAATTTCTCTATATAGAGAACCTTAAATTTTTCCTTAGAAAAACAATCTAACACTCAGATATAAATGGAAGAATTCTTAATTTCAGCTTTTGAGTGGGTTTTTATCATTGGATGAAGAGGACAGAGAGAGGCAAAACATAAGGAGATTTAGAAGCTGCAGGAAGGTTCTTAGCTACCTGAGAAAGTTCCAACCCGGGAAAGGCAAGGTCCTCACTGCTTTGTACCATCCAAGGCACAAGACACAGTCTTAGTTCAGAAAAGAGTATTACCAGAACACAACAGAATTTTGACTTTTACATAGCTCATGTTAACTGATTCAGAGTTATTGAAGCATTGGGAGTTGCAGTCAGTTCCTGGGTATTAGGGCAAATTTGAAAAGACTTGCTAACATAGTAATTTTTATTCCATAAATCCACATTTCTTGTTAAGGTAGCATTATGCCATTAATAAACTTTTATGGTATTTGTGGTTCTCTGAGGAAGCACCTTGTGCTTCTGTTTCTGAAGACATTTTGGAGAGTGTGTATGTGAAGTTAGTCATCAATACAAATTCTTCTCTGACTGAGGTTTCGGTAATATTATGATGCTCTGCATTATTGAGGGCCACAGAACAACAATAGAGTCTTTAAAATTATTTTATTTCAAGTTAAATGAAATAGCCTTTCTCTCTAATTGCTTATTTACTTCAACCCATAAAGAGAAGACATTCGTTTAGAATACAATATTCTCCAATTTCAAAGAAACCAAAAGAACCTGACTGAAATTGATCAACATAAAATAAATCTAACAGAACAATAGTAGCTAAATTATAGGTTTTATACTGAATTTTTTCAAAGCAGTGCTGTATTTAAATGTACTAAGGCTATGAAAAACAAGGAACAGTGGAATCAAAACAAGTAAAATCCTTTTGTAAATTATACTCAGCGAGTTTTGCTCTTTCTGGCTGAGGATACTTATAGCAAAAAGAGGTATCTTAAAATCACTATGAGATATATTTGTGCTTTGCCCCACATGTCTCAATATAATCAAATCTCTTTAGAAAATAAATATGAGTGTTTTTTTTTGATGGCGTATTTACCACAGAAGGTAGAAATTCTCCTTTTCTTTTATCATTGTCTTGTTTTACAATGCCTAATTTAAGCTTTACAACTAATGGTGTTAGAATATGTCAAATTCAGCATGTGTCATAAATAGAAAATTCAGTTTAATGTCAGCTATTGTGTTTTTAACATTTAAAAACTGTGAAAGTATTTTCACCTTGTTTTAAGTTTAGAGCCCTGAATTATATTATTTGGTAGAACTATAAATACTAACTCTGGACATTCACACAAAAGGAGGTGCTTTTCTTTAATCAAAAGATTGTAAATGATTTGGTGAGTACTAGGGAAAGGATGGAGAGAAAGGTCACATTCAAATTAGGGAAATTGATTTATGCTGAACATTTCCTAAGTTTCTTGATCACCAAATCTTCAAATCACTTTTGTCATCAATTTTTGCCCAAATTTCTCCTAATTCTACCACCTTAACAAGTTACCTTTTTCTACTTCTTCTTGTCTCCCATCTATACAGAAACATTTAGATTTGCTTTCACAGCATAAACAATTTTGCAATCAGCCTTCTTCATTATGAATTTTCACATTATTTTGTGGACTTCTTTAATTCTTTCAAATATTATTAAAATTTAAGTCAAGCAAAAAGGATTAAAGTTTGATATTCATTTATACACTTTTACCTTAAGAACTAAAAAATTATAGTTCTGCTGAGTCCAAATACTACCACCTCCGATTGCATCCCTTTCTCTCTTTCTAAGAAGTAACTTCTACATAGAATCCAGTGTTTTTATTCATATACATTTCTTTATGTTTTTACTAGGTGTCTTCTTAAGACATTTTAAAACTTTTTATTCCTAAGAAAACCTTAGCACACATCACAGTGAAATCTTAATAGCTCTGTGAACTTTCATGCATTAGAGACAAAATCAGCTAACTTCAAAACAACAGAAAGTAGTAAATGCACCATACGTGATTTGTCTCTCAAATTAAAAAGGCATCCCACATGCCCAGACATCCATAGTATGTGCGTTGTGTGTAGTTACAAAAGTGACACTCTCATCTTCTTCCCTTGTCTAAATGATACTCTCTTTCCGTTGGGCTGTTTACAAGTCAGACAAGATGCTAAGTCAGAAAAACAAAAGGGAAGAAACATAAAACCCTGCCTTCTAACACTGTCACAATCATTTTGAAATAAAATAAATCAGAATTACTAATCCTTAGTATTCTTAAATGTGTAATCCATAGGAATATATAATATAAAGATGAACTTTAAGCTGAATTTCTTAGAATGAGATATGTTGTTTATTTTCATAGCAAAAACAAAATAATCTCTTTTCTACATTAACTGCTTAATTTTGTTTCCTTGTCTAAGAATTTTATCTTTTTTTCCTTAGTAGCTTTGCCTTTTGGGAAATAAAATGCTAAGTATTGGAAGGAAAAAATTCAGATGTTGCGATGCATTCTAAAACATTTGAACTAGTTTTTATACAACTCTTTTGACCCACTATATGCAGCAAGGGATTTTTATCTTCAAGGCTGTAACCCACTGTAACCCACTATATCAAAGGGGATGTGGACAGAAACATCAATTCCTAAAAGTATATGAGTTTCATCATTAGAAGCTTTGTCCCCCTTTCTTGGTTCACTTAACAGTAATGTTATAGTGGGATGATAATAACAGATTTGTTTGTTCTGCACCAAAAGTATAACCTCATTGTAGTAACCACTGACAAGATGACAAACATTTAGACAAACATTTAGCCATGAGACAAACATATCACTTAACCTCAATACATGATCAAAATCAAACTTCCAGCGAACAGACCTGCTAATTTAGGGTATTCAAACAATATGAGTTGACTATTTGTCCCCATGTCAATTGATATGGGTATAAACTTTGTCTACAAGTTTGAGAGTTGAGTTCTTGTTTTATAATAACATCTAATATATTTTCTTCATTTTCAGATAAAATTGAATTTTGATACATGCTGCTAAATGTCTGTTAAGGCTAAATTCAACTAAATTGTCTTGGGTACTCTAAATCTTCAAGGTCATTCATCTTGGCCACGACCACACAGAGACACTTTTAGAAAGTTGCTAGAAGCTATTTTTGTTAGTAATATGGTCTCTGCTGGAAATGGGGTTAACATTTACATTAGCAAGATTTGATCTGAGATATCCTGAAGTTAACTGAAAGGTGAATCATGGGTATGCACAGGGAAAAATAAAGTATCCTCATATTGTATAAATACATTTTGTAATATTGCTACTCAGAGATAAAATTTGAGTGTAGGACAAAAAAATGAGAAACACAGATTAATTAATTTGGGTAGACTGTATTTTTCTTCTGCATCAGGTAGAATGATTGGGATTAAAATTTTTACAAGAACCCCTATTGTTGGTAAATTTTCAGAGAAATATCTACTGTTGGTAATATACGGCTCTTCATCAAAAAATGGTTTAGAGATATTGACTAACCCCTTTTAAAGTTCTTGGAACTATAGCATGAGAATATATGTTTCTATCACTGGATTTAATAAAAAACTACTTCATAGAACTCTTGTAATTCTAGTACAAATAACTCAGAAATTACAGGGTTTGCCAGAATATTTGCGCTTGAGAGGGTAATGGTTTGATAATTTAAATGCCATTCTAAGGCAAGCATAATGGCATAGAAAAAGATTCCCTCGATATAATAAAATCAGTCTGCAGCTACAAGATTCTGCAGGCCAAGAAAGCTTGAGATTCCTTTTTGGGGTCCTATTTTCAACACTGAATAGGTTTGCATTGCAAAATTAGAGGCAATTAAATTCACCTGTGCTATTAAAAATTGGAATTGCAAATATTAGCAATGAAAATGTGTGCCACAAGGCGGAATTCGTTTTGTGCTTTCTCTTACCATCTTGCATGATCATGTTATAGAAGGACATGGTAGTCTCCGGCTTTTAGTTTTTAACTGGAATCCATGCTTTCAACTGTAAAATGTATCATTTTTCAAAGCCATAAGGAGGTTGCAGAGATTGCCCTCATTCTCTGGTAAACTTTTTTCTTCCCACATCGCTCACCTTAGAACAAAGTAAGGCACTACTCATTTTGTATTCTAGGCATATATTTAAATTCAAGCACTGTTTAAAGTTGGGATAATCATAATCCAGGTAATTAATTTATGATTACACATTCTCTCTATTAACATACTGTAGTGTACCTTAGATTATTAGACGTCTGTCTAATAATGTTGTTGAGCAAATCTATTTAGAAATCCCACATTATACACTGTAATATGCAAGCAGTATACCGTAGCATATTATATTATATCTCAGTTCCTTCTTAGTAGACCTAAAATTATCTCCTGGGACACACAGCAAATACTGTAAACAGAGGGAACTTCATTTTAAGAATTCCTCTTCCAATTCAACAGTCTTATAGAAGATGGTCATTACTCTTGTGAAAAACGCTCTTTGTTGCTTAGTCATTCTTCTTCCTCACTCTTTCCTAAGAGAATGCTTACTTTGTTCAGGTACTTTATAATAGTAGGCCACTTCCCCAGATACATGGGATGAATTATGATTGAATTAAGTCAGTTTTTTACAGGTATACCTTGGAGATATTGTGAGTTTGGTTCCAGACCACCACAATAAAGTAAATGTCTCAATAAAGTGAGTCACAAAAATGTTTTTGTTTCTCAGGGCATGTAAATTATGTTTACACTATACTGTAGTCTGCTAAGTATGTAATAGCACTATGTCTAAAAAGCAATGTACATGCTTTCATTTAAAACCACTTTATTACTAAAAAATTCTGACAATCATTGGAGCCCTCCTAAGTCATAATCTTCCTGGTGAAGGGTCTTGCCTCAATGTTGAAGGTTGATGGTTGCTGACTTATCAGGGTGGTGGTGTCTGAAGCTTGGCTTGCCTATGGCAGTTACTTAAAATAAGACATCAATGAAGTTTGCTGCAACAACTGACTCTTCTCTACAAGAAATATTTCTGTAGCATGCAGCGCAGTTCAACAGCATTTTACACACAGTAGAAATTCTTTTGCATGTAGAATCAGTCTTCTAAAACCCTGCCCCTGCTTTATCAACTAAGTTTATATCACAATCTCAATTTGTTGTTTGTCATTTCAACAATGTTTGCAGCATCTTTACTAAGAGTAAATACCATCTCAAGAAACCACTTTCTTTGTTCATCTGTAAGAAACAACTCCTCATTAGTACAAGTTTTATCATGAGATTGCAGCAGTTCAGGCTTCACATTTTCAGGCTCCACTTCTAATTCTAGTCCTCGTGCTATTTCTACCACTTTGCCCTTACTTCCTCCACTGAAGTCTTGAGCCCTTCAAAGAAATTCATGAAGACTGGAATTGACTTCTTCCAAACTCCTTTTAATATTGATATTTTGACCTCCTTCCACGAATCACAATGTTTTTAATGGCATCTAGAATATGTTGAATCCCTTCCAGAATGTTCTCAATTTACTTTGCCCAACTTTGTCTGAGGAATCACTGTCTATGGCAGCCACAGCCTTACAAAATTTATTTCTTAAATAATAAGACTTGAAAGTCAAAATTACTTCTTAATCTATGGATTTCAGAATGTGTGTTGTGTTAGCAGACATGAAAACAACATTAATCTCCTTGAACATCTCCATCAGAGTTCTCGGGTGACTGAGTGCATTGTCAATGAGCAGTGATATTTTGAAAGAAATCTTTTTATTCTGAGAAGTTCTTGACAGTGGATTTAAAATATTCAGCAAACCATGCTGTAAACAGATGTGCTATCAGCCTGGCTTTGTTATTCCATTTATAGTGCATGGGAAAAGTAGATTTGGCATAATTATTAAGGGACCTAGAATTTTTGGTTTCAACTTGAAGTCAAAAGTTAGCCCCTTTGAAACTTTGAAGCCAGTCACTGATTTCTCCTCTCTAGCTATGAAATGCCTAAACGACATCTTCCAACATAAGGCTGTTTGTCTACATTGAAAATCTGTTGTTTAGTGTAGCCACCTCCATCAACGAGCTTAACTAGATATGGAGAACTTGATGCAGCTTCTCTCTCAGCACTTGCCGCTTTACCTTGCACTTTGGTGTTCTGGAGATGGTTTCTTTCCTTAAACCTCATGAACCAACTTCTGCTCGCATTGGATTTTCCTTCTTCAGCTTCCTCACCTCTCTTAGACTTCACAGAATTGAAGAAAATTAGGGTCCTGCTCCGGATTAGGCTTTGGCTTAAAGTTATATTCAAACAATTGAATAACCAGATCACTGAAACGTTCTTCATATCAGGAAGAAGGCTGCTTCACTTTCTTATCATGCGTGTGTTCACTGGAGTAGCACTTTTAATTTCCTTCAAGAACTTTCCCTTTGCATAACTTGGCTAACTGTTTGGAACAAGAGGCCTAATTAATTTACGTAATGTCAATATTGTTGTATCCCAGAGACTAGAGAAACCCGAGGAGAGGGAGGGAGATGGAAGGAGAGCCTTCAAGATAACACTCAGAACACACACAACGTTTATAGATTAATTTTGACATCTCATATGGGCGGAGTTCTTGGTGCCCCCAAATAATTACAATAATAACATTAAAGATAACTGTTCATAGATCACTGTAATAGATATAATAATAAAGAAAAATCTGAAGTATTGTGAGAATTATCAAAACATGATGCAGACATGAAGTGAGCACATGCTGTTGGAAAAATGGAATTAATTCGCATGACAGAGTGACTACAAATCTTCAATTTGCAAAAAAAGAAGGAAATCACAATATATTCAAAGTGTAATAATGTGTAGCACAATGCAAGATATTCCTAAAATTCCTTTCTCTTTGTCAATGATTGGTCTAGGGTTAGACATGAGATTCAGTATTGCCACTAAGAAATAAGACAAATCTATGGGGGACTTCTGGAAAACACTTTCTTCCCTGATAAAAGAGAGAACACTGAAGGGGAGAAGACCCCTTTGGGCTTTGCTCTCCACCATCCTACTTCCTGATTAGATTTCTATGATAAGATGATGTTTGGAATCATAGTTCTTTTAAAAAAATTTTTTTTTTTATTTTAAAGGTGTGGGATACAATTCAGGGTTAGGCATACAAATGTTGATTATGCAGGTACCCTTGTTGATGAGGTGTTGCCGTCTCTCCCCTGGCAGTTTCCCACTACTGCCAATCCCTTACTTATAGCATTATGATAACTGTTTAAGTTCCACTTATGAGTGAGAACATATGGTACTCTGTTCTTTGTTTCTGTGATAGATAATTGAGTATAGTAGACTCTAAATCCATCCAAGTTGCTGAAAAGTCCACATGTTTGCCCTTCTTTGTGGCTGCATAATATTCCATTGTGTATAAGTACACAATCCAGTTCAGCTTCGATGGGCGGCATGGTTGGTTCCTTGTTTTTGCTATTGTGAATAGACCTGCAACAAACATACGTGTGCAGGTATCTTTTTTGTAGAATGATTTGAGTTCCTCCAGCTATATTCCCAATAGGGTAATTGCTGGGTCATATGGAAAGTCAATTTCTAGTTCTTTCAGAAATTGCCACACCATCTTCCAAAGAGGTTGCACTAGTTTGCATTCCCAGCAGCAATGTAGAAGCGTTCCTTTTTCTCTGCATCCTTGCCAGCATCTGTTGTTGCTTGTTACATTAATGATGGTCATTCTTACTGGGGTTAGGTGGTATCTCAATGTGGTTTTGATTTGAATATCTCTAATAATCAGTGAGGCTGAGCACTTTTTCATGTGTCTGTTGGCTGCCCGTATATTTTCTTTTGAGAAGTGTCTATTAATGCATAGTTATTTTTTAATGTTTCAGAGAAGACTCAGAATTACTAGCTCAACCTGTAAACTAGCTCTGGAGCTGCCTGGTCCAAGGCTTTGCTTTTTCTGAGATAGGTAAATGCTTAATTGTGTATATAGCTGATTTTAGTCAGCATAAGTTAGATTACACAGCAGTAACAAACAGTTCAAAGTCTGAGGGCCTTAACACAATGAAGGCCTATTTTTCACTCATGATACAGGTCTACTGTGGGTCAGCACAGCTTCTGCTTACTGAAGTCTCTTAGGGAACTGGGTCGAGGGAGCAGGAGTACCCCCTAAATTATTGGTTTCTGTTCCTGAAGAAAGAATGAGTTCTGGAGGATCTTGTATCAACCTATATATAAGATATAGCCCAGAAGTGACACATATCACTTTCAATCACAACTTACCTTCCAGGACTAATCACGCAACTCTACTCACAAATGGGACAGGAAATACAATTATGCCATATGCCTCTAGGCAAGTGTCATCAGAATTATTTTTTGAGTAGTTCTAATGACCACTGCATCTGCTTAAGAGGAGAGACCTGTTACTGGCAGTGAAGGTATCCTGAATATAGTGATGATGATGAGAATAATAATCCTTAAAATTATTGAATATCAGCAATGTATCTGTCATTGTTCTAATTTTTTTACTAATTCATTTAATATGTACAATAATCTTATAATGTGAGTGCTGTTATTATTCTCATTTCTCTGATTAAAAAATTGCAGAGTAGTTTCCAGCTCAAGATTATTTAGAAACTTGGCATCAGAGTTATGATTTTTAACTTAGGAAGGATAGCTGCAAAATCGATATTCTTAGCTACCATATGATAAATCTTTAATAATTTTGCTTTGCAAATCTATCTATCATGTATCATGTTAAGAACAAATTGATATATGCAATTACCATTACACAGTTGTTGTAAAAAATAAAATAAAACTTCATTAGAAGATGCTTAGCTACTATACACTTAGTTGAAGTCAACTTATTAGACAAAGTTTGGATCAATTTTCCCAAAGCATGGGGGCAGTTTTTCCTCCAGAGCACACAGGAGCAAAGTACATTTTATAAATTACCAAGCCTGAGGCCTCAATCATTAACAGCTTGAGCTCTGCTCACTTGGGGGTAACACAAGATTGAACACACTTTTCACAGTCCGTGGAAAGAAGCAAGTATCTATGGCCCAGAGCTATTCTCTTTGTGGGTGCTGAAATTCTATAAATAGATAAACCTTAGACAACATATTCAGACAATGACTGCAGATAGCTATTATCCATAGAATTGCAACTATATCCACCAACTTACTCTCTATTGGAAGACTATTTTTCTACCTGTGCTTGTTTACTAAGTGAGGGAGCATCTAGAATTGGTGATTCTGGGAGCTTATTTGACTCAAATTTTCATTTTTCTCTTATCTGAGCAAGTTTCATTTGTTTTCTGGGAGAGATTTCCTCTTTTAACTTTTCTGAATTTGGATCTTGGAGTTTTAATTGAAAATATTTTTCTCCAGGTTTACATCCATTTTTCGGTAAAAGCACCCAAATTCCTCTTTGAAAAACTACTGCTCCTTCATTCTGAATCAAGGTAATTTGATAGTAATTGATGCAGTCTTTCCTTCTTTAAAGGTAATTATAAGTCTTAAGTCTGGGGAATCAGGACATTCCATTCCCCCAGGGTATAATGATTGATCCATGGATGGGCACATGACCAAGTCAGTGCAATAGTACTCAGACTTGGGACTCATTTCTGGATCTAGCATTTGTCACAATAGTATAATATTCAGACTTGGGACTATGATAACTAATGCTGGAACTACAAAAGGCAACAGAGGAACAGAGATCTCCTTTGCTGATGTATATTCACATTGTGAACAATGCTGGCACATGTTAGATACTTAATATATATTTGTTGAGTGAATGAAGTCACTTTATGCTGAGTGGCTACACTGGTTGAATGTAATCCTTGAGCTGCCAAGCAGCCAGCATGTGGAGAACACCTGCCTGAAATGTCAAAACTGAAGAAATTGAAGCCAAAAGATGGAAAGAGAGAGAAACTAAATTCTGATATCATTGAGCTTTAGGCCCCAACTCTCTGAAGCCAGGGTGGGTGGGTACTTTTTAGTTCTAAAATAAAAAAATTCCCCTTGTCAACCATACCCATTGGAGTTGAATTTCACAAACAAACAAAAAACCACTGAACTAATAGATCAGTCATTTGATTGATTGGGTGGACTCTTCCAGCTCTGTGCGCTAATAATGAATGACCAAAATTGTACCACCCTAAAATTAGTGACTTGAACATTTCATTTATAAATATTTTACTATTGCTGCAGTATAAAGTTAATACTGCAGCAATAAAAACATCTCTAGAGATATACTAAAGTTGTACATGAGAATTACTTTCAAATTTAAAATATTTTAAGTAGTTTACTCTTTCCTTACTCAAGAAAGTTGACATATCTGAGAGTGATTTCAGTTAAATGAGTATTTCAGGGAAGTTTTTGATGGGAATATGAGGAATATGTTTACATGCTGGAATTTTATTTATTAATAAAGGTGTTGTGAGAACAAGAGCTAAGAACTCTATTATACTGGGAATTACCATATCCTAGAAGACAGACATGCCCAGTAGTGGTACTTTTTTTTTTCCGGAAGGACTTCTATAAGAAGAATTCAGCTCTTCTCCTGAATTTTCCTTTTATCTGGATAATGATATCTTTTTGTCACCCACTTATAGATTTTGTATCCTCTTGGCAACATACTATTTGTATAGCTTGGGGGAGTCAGTCTCTTTAACATTGAAATAATGTTAGTATCCATCTTATAGGATGTCATGAAGATTAAATGAGATGATTCAGGTAAAGTACTTAATAATTACTAAATTAATGGTAATTATTATGACAGGTTCCAGACCTGAACATGCTTTTTTGGGGAGAAGGGAAATTTTAAGGAGTTATAACTTTCTTAATTTGCCTTATTCAGATTTGGGGATTAATTTCTGGCATCTGGGCTTCAAAACCTCTATCTTTTACATTCTGGTCTAATTTCTTAAATAGGCTTTATTCTCCTAAACTGCTATTGATATGAAAAGCTTAAATTCAGTTTCTCCAGAACTGGGGACCTAATCTTCTCTTGTCGATTCACCCAAAGAAGTAAAGACATCTCCATGGTTGGGCTGCTACTATTGCCTGGATATCTCTAGATTATCAGCCTCTAGTTTCTTTTTCCTTCCTGGAGCCTGAACCTACCTCAGGCTCAAAATATTTTGCTGCCACCTGTCAAAAAAGACCACCTTTGTTCTTTCTCTGCTACCTGATAGGGCAGCTAGTCTCTCCTTATAGTTGTCTATGTTCTCTGTAATCTGTCTTCTCTGACTATATTTGACTTCTCACCAATCACACTTCCAACTCTTTGGATGGAAGACTGCGGAAGAGGCGAGGAAAAGAGGGATTAAGTGGCAGAGTGTTGCCCTTTAACACATCTGAACAGCCAATATGTGTGAGATGGAACATGCTAGAGAGGTGGAAAATAGCTAAAACACATGCAGAAAAATAAAAATCAGATTATTCTGTCAAGGATCTCCTGCTTCTAAAAATGGAGAATTAATTTATTTCATGAATTTTTAATGGACCAGTGTTCTCAGATTTTTTTATACAGTCATTTAAGTGTTAAAATCAGTCCCATCAATGACCTCCTTGAGCTAACTCTCAACTATGATTTCCTGTGTCAAGGGTCTCCAGTTGACTCCACTTTTGGTCCAGGGTGTTTATGTCATTAATATCTGAAATCTGATATGTTCCAGAATCAAACTTGTCTTGCCTACCATATTCCAAGTAAGCTGCCTGGTCAGCTTTAGCATTTTTTAAAAGTTCATCATTTATTTTGTTTGTTTTAATTATGGGTTAATTTAACCTTCTCCATCTTCTTTGTCATTCATTTACATGCAATCCACTGCTAAATTCCTCTCCATGGCATTTTTGAAACTTAAGACTTTTTCATTTTTACAAACACCATACGTCCCCACTTTTGATATTTCCATGCCTGAATTACTATGATGATTCCTAAACAAGGAGGCCAGAAATGTGTCTGGCTTTTATACTTTTGTTAAAATACAAATACTTTTTGAATATGTTTATTTTTCCCTTTTTAGGATATCACGAGGTTTTCCATCAACTGCCCACTGCAATATCTCCCTTTATTGACTTCAAATTTCTTCATATTATATTTCTTTAAAAAAAATTTAATCTTACTGTTTTCTTCATCTATTTTACTTATCTCATTTATTGTTAAATCCTGTCCTTTTGGGTATAAAAATAATGTTCTCAAGTCTCCATTAATGAAGGATCCACTTAAAGTATTTTTTTCAGGAATGTCATTGGTTTGCAACAATCTTTATGCATTAGTTCACCTGCTTCAATGTGGGGACCCTAGTGGGGATGAAAATAAACTTTGCCGGATCATGTGCCTTTAGTAGTCTCAGTAAACTTTAAGAATTGGACTTAACCATCCTGACTATTCCTTACTTTTTTTCTAACCAATAATATCTTTATTAATCCTTGTTTTCTGAAAAGCCAATTCAAGATATACTTTCTCAAGAAGAATGTTTTCAGCCTCCAAGATGGCTCTTATTGCTTCTCTACTTTATGTTCCTTTACTGTGCATATCCTAGATTTTTTACTATAGCATCCTGTGCTTTTTGAACTCCTACTTTGGAATATGTTCTTCAACTCTTTGAATGTGTGTGTGTGTGTGTTTCTTTTCGTGTATAACTGAGTACCTAGCATCTTTTGTGTTGTAACTCTCCCCAACTACCAATGCTGTGCTTTCTAGCAAGTTGTTTAGTACACCGCAGGCATTCATTAAATGTTGAGTGATCCACTGCTAATATATATAGGTAGTTACCACACAATTTACCATGTATGAAGAAAATATATGTTTTTTTTCATGTGCTAGTGAAATGCTGATAACCTTAGTGTCCTTAATAATTCCCCATTAATTGTTTCTCTCATGTTGGAGAGTTGTGAATTATTGATAGTTCTTGTGCTACTTTGCCTTATATTCTATATATCTCAGCAGTAGTATGCTAGTTCTAAGTCAAGAATGTTTTAAAACAGTATTATAAAGTCTAATGATGAGAAAATACATTCCTACCTCATAAGCTGTGCCTGTTAGATGGTTGGAAACTTTGGGTATCTTTTTAAAAGTAGTGAACCAAAAGCAAAGGTAACTGGGCAAAATGAGAATGCATTTTCTCTATAAACACATGTTTATATATATATGAATACCTCATCATATTTGACTTTTGAATACCCTCTCTGCAGTTTTAATATCTACACTATAAAAACCATGAGCTGGAAGGTCGCAGATGATCAACTAATCACTAGGTTCAATTCTTTTTATTTTCCCTGACCTCTTATGAAATTTGGAATCAGAAACCAATTTAAAAATTTTTAACTAAAAAAACCCCTCCTCCTTTAAAGCTCTTGCTTTTATACTTTGACTCCCTATCAACTGTTCATCTATAGCTCTGTCACTTTATCCCTGTAACTCTCCCAACAAATGAATACTCTATCACTCTTATATTGAACCCTCATGCTCCAGACATTAGACTGGAAAAGAAGGCATCATGTAAACCTTCTAGGAAATGATAGTAGTTGAAATAAGAGATCAATGACTATGACTATGATTCCAGATACGATTAATGATAATTGTTTCAGAGGCAATGATGGTCTGAATGTATCCCCCCAAATTCATATATCAAAACTTAATTGCCAATATGATAATATTGGGAGGTAAAGTCTTTAGGAGGTGATTAAGTCATGAGGTCTCCTTCTTTGTGAATGGGACTAATGCCTTATAAAAGAGACTTCACACAGCATTTGCGCCTTTTCCCTGTTTGTCTTCCACCGTGTGCACAGCATTCAAGGTGCCATCTTGGAAGCAGAGACTAGGCCCTTACCAGACACCAAACTTGCTAGTACTTTGATCTTGAACTTCTCAGCCTCCATAATTGTGAACAATAAATTTATATTCTTTATAAATTATCTAGTCTCAGGTAGTTTGGTATAGCAGTAGAGATGGACTAAGGCAGAGGCAAAGGTTAAAAGAAAGAAGAGAAGAATTGGCATGGCCTCATGAAGGTGTTAAAGATGTGTAGAATTCATATATGCAGAGCTGATGGGGGAAAGAGAAGCAATGTGAAGAAAAATACAAAAGCAAAAATGAGGACCAGACTGGAAAAGGGAACTATAATTTTTAAATAGATTTCCTCATCTTTTGGATTGACTACTCATATGACTTCAGAATCTATCCTCCGTTAAGTCTTCTGCATCATTTCCACAAAATGTGCTTATCCTATGATTAAAATCCTAGTAAAAATTTTCAATGACTTTCTAATTTTAATACAAAAGAAACATTCTGTTTTAATTGATTTTAAAAGTACTATATGATTGGATGCTAAACATTCATATTACATTATGGTACTGGGGCTGATTTTTTGCAGCCACACTGATTTTTCTACATTTCTCAGTTAGGCCATGTTCAGGCTACATCTGTATGTTTGCCGATGTGGTTTCCTTTCTTGAAAAAAAGTATTTGTTAGTCTGCTGGTCTAAATTCTTCTTACTTTTCATGAAATCTTCTTAAACTACCGTGTCAAACCCATTCTAGAACAGAATAGATCACGCATTATGTTTATTTGGTATATCACGTGCATTTATCCTACTATGTGGTCGATAGATCATGTTGAATTTAATTAGAAAATGATAGAAGATAAGAATTAACAAAATTGGATAAGGTTGTTATTGTCTATGTTCATTTTCTTCCTTTTGTTACAATTTGTTGAGATTACATTTATCTTCCTATAACATTACCGCTCATAAAATTTTGCACAAAAATAAATGAAGTCCTTATGACATTAAAGCAAAGTTAGAAGTTATTTCTTTATGTTCGAGTTTTCTAATACTGAGCAAAGTGATATATATATTTTTAAAGAACAACTTCTACATAGAGATATGACAATTTCAGAGTCATTCCCTTGGCAAGCAAACTCATCGGTCTTACTGGATCGTGTAGCCATATTAGCTGTCATTCTAGTGAAAACTGTTTTTAGGATTGCATTTACTTGCTAAGACTCCATCAGACACAGTTCTAGAGTAACTTTTAAAGTGCTTGCTCCATTCTTGCCTCATAGAAAAGAGAGAAATCTCAGTTTATAAAAAGTGCTATTCAAAAGTCAGACTAGAAGCCCAGTTTCATTAGCTCAATAAGTCCTAAATTGAGATGTGTGGAAACTTAGGGGGAAAGGTTACAATAGATGGATCACTTTAGCTTTATGATCAAATAGTGATGCCTTCTGTAGAAGTATACAGAAAAATGAAAGTTTCTATGAAGCAAAAAATGCAAAAGGACTATAAAAGAAATCATGTGGAAAGTTCTTAAAGATCAAGGTTACCAAATAGAAAAAAAAAAGGCTTTAGAAAAGTGTACAGATAATGACAGTACAGCAATTTGCAAAGCCAGTGATAGTGATGAGGTATTTATAAAGCTACCTTCATTTTGGTCCAGGAAAAGGGCAGAGAACACTGATAATTATCAGTATAAATTCCTTTGATGCAGTATGTTAAAGTGCCCAAAATGGAATCAAGATGAATTGATCAATTGTTCTAACACATTTGAAAATGTGGTGTAAGAAGAGTTCATTGTGAAGCTGGGTAAAATATATAATGAATTTCTTTTACCTTAAAAAGTACTTAATGGGTGCTATAGGTTGAATTGTGTCTTCCAGAATGATATGTTCAAATCCTAATCCCTGTGATTGTGACTTTCTTTGAAACAGGTCACATTTTTTGAGAATCTGCTCAGTTAATGTGAGGTCATGTTGGAGTAGGATGGCCCTTAATCCAATATGGCAAGTGTCCTTTTTAAGGGAAGAGACAGGGACACACGGGGAGAACGCCCCGTGGTGATAGAGGCAGAGACTAATGTGTCTCCAAGTCAAGGGACACCAAGGATCACTGGCAACACCAGAAGCTAAGAGAAAGGCATGGAACACATTTTTCCCTTAGAACTTCAGAGGGCATGGCTCTGCCAACACCTTGATCTCAGACTTTCAGCTTCTAGAAATGTGAGAGAATATGTTTCTGTTGTTTTAAGCCACCCAGTCTGTGGTAGTTTTGTTTCAGCAACCTCGGAAACAAATATAATGGGTGAGTTCTATGAGAATTCCCTGGGTCCTTGTGAATGAATGTGGAGAGCACTTTGTTATCTGTGCCCAAGGTCATTCCCAATCACACTCCTAAAGGAGGGAATGTCACTTAACAAGAAATAGTTTTCCCAATGCTAATGCTTTTTTTTTTTCTTTTTACCAGCATCACTTATTTTCTGTTTAGTCATTTTCCTATGTTTCTAAAAACATGATTTTTTTATGTTTTGGTAAACATATTTAAAAGTTGCCAATGGAGCCAGGTGCGGTAGCCCATGCCTGTTACACCAGCACTTTGGGAGGCCAAGATGGGAGGATTGTGAGTCTGGTAGTTCAAGACCAGTCTAGGCAATATAGTAAGACCTCATGTCTATAAAAAAAAAATGTAGCTGAGTGTGGTGGTGCAAACCTGTAGTCTCGCTACTCCAGAGACAGAGGTGAAAGGATCAAATGATACCAGGAGGTTGAGGCTTTAGTGAGTTGAAATTATGCCATGGTACTCTAGCCTGGTTGACAGAGTGAGATCCCAACAACAAAACCAAAAAATTAATTTAAAAAGTTTGCCAATGTAAAAAATTTCTCGGTAAACAAATCATTTTGTCTGGAATCTTTCCTTATAGGATTTTTCTTGCCATTCTTTCACAATCAATAGTATGAAAAAATCTGCACTTGATGGGTACAGAGATGAATGTATAAGTCTAGGTTATTAGGTGGATGTTGTTTAAGATTAAACTGGTTTTCAAAATAAGTAAACAATGTCTCCCCACTCCCAATAGCTTATAGCTAAAATGAAAGTTTTCTTATTTGAATTTTGAAAATATTCTATTTCTTAAATAATACGATTTTGAATATTTTTGAAAACTCACTTTTGCCAGAGAGAAATCAACTGCAGGAATGATGACAGGCTCATTGTGTTTGGAATTACTTTTGGAATAGGATGTATGCCAGGAGTCTGGTTTGCTTTTTTTCTGGTGGCTTTTTTACTAATAAAAGTAAATTATTTCTTTTTAAATAAAATATTCCCTTCTATATTTTTCATATGCTTTTTTTTTAATAAAAGAGAATGGCAAGGACTTGTAATACTTAATTATTTTAAAACATGAATGTGTCAAACTAACAATGTCTAATAATCTTATGTCTACTAACTTATAATTCCAAGCCCTACATGTGAAATCAAATTAAGGACAGAAACAGCATTTCTTCATAATCATTGTTTTAAAGCAAAAGTCTGGAAATGGATTAGTGTCTCCAACCTGGAATCTATGGTGTTTTCATCGTCTTGGAAATGGACATTCCACTGCCTTTTGATGTGAACTAATTATCAACCCTGAAATACAGCCTTTGAAGAACTTGCTAGACTGAGAATAATTAAGTAAACTGATATAGCTTTCATACTCCTTTATGACATTGCTCAGATGTCAAAGAATTTGCAATGGATTATCTAACCACCTTAACTATGCTGTTGTTAACCCTGAAAAATTCACAATTTTAGTGACTGTAATGGAATGCCACCACAAAGAAGAGAACACAATGAGGTTTTCCAGTACAAATTCTTTAAATTTTTGTAAAAAAACCAAAAGTATAAATAGTGCAAATTGACATTATTAAGAAAAAGAAATCTCTAGTGCCTTTTCATAAAGTAAAAATTCTCTTGTTCTCTCTAATATGTTCTCTTTCTTTCCATATCTATGGTAAGCAGAATTATAAGATGGCTCTCAACACTCCACCCACTCCTGCACACTTGCCATATATCTGCCTCCCTTTGAGTGTGGGAAAGACCTGTGACTGTAAAAGATTGTGCTATGTGGCACATTGTAGATGTTAACTAAAGTTCCAGATCAGCTGTATTTCAATTCATCAAAAGGGAAATTATTCTGGGTGAACCCAACATAAAACCTTTAAAACAGGACTTGACTCTTTCTAAGGTGAGAGAACCATTTTTCCACTAGCCTTAAAGAAACAAACAGTCATGTTGCTGCAAACTGCCTGTAGAATAATCATCTTTAAGAAATGAGGATCTCAGTCCTACAACTTCAAGGAATGGGATTTCTGCCAAAAATAATGGCAACCTGTGAGACTCTGAGCAGAGGACCCAGTTGGACTGTGCCTGGATTTCTGACCTATGTAAACTGTGAGATGATAAATACATGCTGTTTTAAACCACTAAGTTTGTGGTAAAGTTTTTATTATAAACTTAATTTTTTTAAGAATAGTTGTAGATTTACAGAAAAGTTAAGAAGACAGTACAGAGACTTTTCATATGCTCCATTCCTAGTTTTCCCTATTATTAATATCTGCATTAGTATGGTATATTTATTACAATGATTGAACCAATATAAATGCATTATTAACTAAAGTTCATACTTTATTCAGTTTTTCTTAGTTTCTGACTATCGTTTTCAAGATCCAGTCTAGGATACCACATTAACTTTTAGTTGTCATATGTCCTTAGGCTCCTCTTGGCTGTGACAAGTTCTCAGATTTTCTTTGTTTTTTGATGATCTTGACTGCTTTGAAAAGTATTGGTCAAGTATTTTTTAGAATGTCTCTAAATTGGAATTTGTATAATATTTTTTTCTCATGATTATACTAGAGCTATGAGTTTTGGGGAGGGACAGTTTGTGATAAATTTCTATGCAGCAACAGAAAACTAATGTAACAGCTCCACAAACAAATTGTTTTGCATGTATTTATAATAGTGAAACATAGTCTCCAAATTATTTCAATTCAATAAGTAATTATTTAGTGACTACTTTATAGAATCAGTATATACTAGAATGTCCATCTTTACCAACAGATAATTTAGAATAATCCGGAAGAATAAGACAAATAATTAAAATGTAAGAATAAAATTGGCAAGTGCTTTATGCATGAAGTTGATGAAGAATTCAAGGACAGGTAGACTCTGATCAAGAAAGCAGGAAAAACAGTGAAAATATGTTAATATGTGGTATCAGCAACAAACAAATTAACCATATGAAAGTATTAGAAAGGAACTTTTTACAAAGTATCAGCAGATTGTCGACAACTTTTATACGCCAGGTTCACAAGAAACTTCTGTTGCAAAAAATATGAGGGATTAATGATGACACTAGGGGTATTGGCTATGTGGTATCATTTGGAAGTAGTACAGACACAAGTTAGCTCTATCTTTGGTAATAAAAGTCTGCTTCCTTTCAGCTCATTCTATTCACTACTTCAACACACCCAATTTCCCTGCATTTCTGTTAAGTACATGAGCTATAATTTGATTTGTGTCCTTGTGGGAGAAAATGGTTCAAGCTGACAGCTTTCACTTTCTCACTTCTTAACTTTTCATTGCACATCCTGCAAGTTCTGATACCTGCTCTCTAATGAAACAAAACTTCCAAGGTCACCAAAGAGCTCTAAATCCACTGGCCTTTTCTCAGACATAATCTTCTATAATCTATCTGCAGCTTTTGCTGTGCCTGGATGCTTGTATATCTATTTCTTTTTGCGGTTAAAAAAAATTAAGTTGGATCACACTCTGTTTCTTAAAGTCCACGGAGGCTTATAGTTTGCAGAATAAAGTATGACTTGCTTAGCACAGCGTTGAACATTCTCAGAAAATGGGATCACACGCTCTTTCTCTTGCCACCACATCGTTCAATGTACCCTACAGTTCATTGTAGAATATACAATGCCAAACAATCACACAAATCTCACTGTTAATCACAAAATACTGCAATGGTACTCACTTTGTTCAGTATGGAATGACTTTCTATCACTTCTCTGGTTATGCAAATCCTCCTTTAGTTCAAGGCACAATCCTCAAGTTACCTTTTTCTTCTTTAACTTCTTTTCTGTTACCCTCATACCAGTTCTTTTGTGCCTAGCTTACCTGTAGCTCTCTCACTCTCTCTCTCTCTCTCTCTCTTAATACTAGAAGTGGGGTCTCATTATGTTACCCAAGATGTTTTTGCATTGCTGGCCTCAAGTGATCCTCCTGTCTTGCCTCCCAAAGTGCTAGGATTATAGGTATAAGCCACTGAGCCTGGCCAACTTCTCTTTAATACTTATTTCATCATGCCCTGTGCTGAAAATTATTTTGCTGGACATCTTTGAGGCTCTTTATTACCCTTTATATTTGGGGTCCTAAGTGTATATTCAATACAGTTGTTATGAAAAACAATTGGTAAAATTATAATTTAATGTACAAATGAAAACATGTACTAAGCCCTCAGAAAATATTGGTAACCGTGATGATGATGATGAAGTCTGCTTCTTCTCTCTCATTAGACTGAAAACACTGAAAGGGCAGATTGCCTGCTTTAGCCATTTTTGTTTCTCCTAAACTTCAAGTAGTATGTTAAAAAAAATCATTTGAATGGAATTGACCAGTGTTTTTCAGAAACTCTCTTTATTTAGCGTCCGTGACACTCTGCTGCTTTGCTTTACCCAATACTCTCTGACAGCTCATTTATCTCTTCATCAACTTTTCTACTCTTCCGTGAGTTTTTTATTTTAAAAATTTATCATTGTCTTTCTCTTTTTTTACCCTCTGTATATTCTTCCTAGTCACAAGTGTCCTTTTTTATAGCCTAAACTCTTATCTGGTCAACTCCCAAGTGGCAATTTCTATTGCTGAATTCTCCCTTGCATTCACCACCCACTACAGGGCATGACTGTGGAATGGTTACCCAGCTTCTTTGGAATTATATTTCATTTTCTCTTTTCTACCCACCCTCATACCCAGATGCAGCACCTGTCAACAGCATATTCACAGAGCCTGTCACATCTGTACTTCGCTTTCCCTGGCAACTTGGGCTTTCATTATCTCACTCTAGCACAATTGCCTCCTTCTTGCTTTTCTCTCAATGTTCTCCCTCACAATCTATCCTACCCACACACGGCTGCCAAATTGATGTTCCCAAAACAAAACTATAATTATGTTACTTCTCTGTTTGAATATCTTGCATGGTTCCTGGCTCTTCTTTAATGGTTAAATAAGGTCCAAACTCCTTAGCCTGATATAAATGGATCTCTCAAATCTAATTCCTAATTACTTTTTGATAACTCTTCTACACATCTCTTAAGTTTTAGCTTGTGTCACATTCTTATGTTGCTGTTTTCATGTATATCCTATTTCTCTTAATAATTTGTAAGAATGGTGACTTGTTATATTTTGTATCCTATCATCTAGCTGTTTATCAATGCCACATACATTCATTGATGATTTACTCTCTGTAAGGCATATAGCATGTTATTTGGTGTAGGTAAGAATGGGTCAAACACTGAAGTTCTTCTAAGAACTTAAACTCTAGTAAGAAAGATAAGATATAAGTATAATAATAGTACTTGGTTGAAGATAGTAAGTATATTACATGACTAATACCAGTATTCAGCAGGAGCTTTATAGAAGAGCTAGCATTTAAATTGAGCCTTAGTCTTTTAGGACAGGGAAGCTTGAGTATACAGAGATGGGGCAATGGCATTTCAGATGTGAGCACATTATGGATTAAGGTAAAAAGACAAGAAATGGGAGCATGCATCTGTAGAATAGTGATTTGTTCAGTTCACCCATAGTACTGGGTACTTAAAAGAGAGAAGCAAAAAAGAGGTTGGAAAGGTAGATTGGGACTAGACTATAGAAAAGCTTGAACATCAAAAAAAAAAAAAGAAGTTAGAAAGTCAGCTAAGGGGAAAGTACTAAAGGTTTCTGAGCAAGGGACTTCAATGCTCAGAGCTGGGTGCCAAAAAAAAAAAAAAAAAAAAATTTCATCTGAAAGATCTATGTACAATGACCACAAACAAAAAAAGGTTGTGGGAAGACATCTTAAGAGACTTTAATAGCTGTAATATAGATGTGGGCCCAAACTAGAGTAATGACAGTAGAAATTGAGAGTAGAGAGAGCACAGAGAATGAGGCAATATGGCTTGTAATTAGTTGAACAATGGGGTCAAAGAGTAGAAGAATCAGATATAATGCTCTGAATTTGCACTTCAGAGTATAGAAACATGCTTGATTGTGCTTTGTTGGGGGGGGAGAAGGTGAGTTTAGTTTTGGATATGCTGAATTTTAATTGCAAATAGAATACATAGATGAATGGATCTAAAAGAGAGATTTTAAAATGTATTTAGTAGTGTTTTATTTTATATTTTCCTACTAAGAACGTTGAACATCTTTACATAAGCATATCCATTTATATCTACTTTCATTAAGTGTCTATTAAAATCTTTCATTCATTTTTGTATTAGGTGATAAGAAGTTTTTAAAAAATTTATTCTGAGCACAACTTCTTTGTCAAATATATAAACTGTGCATATTCTCTTCCAACTTTTGATTTGCCGTTTTTGCATTTTCTTAGTGGTATATTTAGATAAGCATAAATCTTTACTTTTTGAAGAATTCTAATTTATCAGGTTTTTCTTTTATACTTAATAATGCTTTGGTGTTCTTTCAAGAAAACCTACATCAAGGTCATAAAATTGTCTCCTATATTTTCTTCTATAAGTTTTACAATTTTAACTTTTACATTGAGAGCTACACTTCATCTTGAGTTACCAGGAAATTGCATATTAAAATACAGTGAACGCCTATAGAATGGCTAATGTGAAAAAGATGGACAATTCCAAGTGCAGACAGGATGCGGAGCAACTGAAACACTCATGCATTGCTTGTGGAGACGTAAATAATACATCTGCTTTAGAAAACAGATTGGCAGATTTTAAAAAATAAAGTAAAATAAATACTTATTATACTACCACACACAGCAATTCCACACCTAGATACTTCTCAAAAGAAATGAGTAAATATATGTCCACTTAAGGCCTTGTGCACAAATATTTAGGTCACTTTTCTTATGAACATCAAACTGTAAACAATCTAAATGTCTATCAACAGATACCTAGATAAGTATATTGTAGATATCCATACAAAGGAACACTTCTTAGCAATAAAAAGAAGTGGACTACTGAAATATGCAAGAACATAGATGAGTCTCAAAAACATTATGCTAAGTAAAAGGAATCAGACACAGATGAGTACACAGTGGATGGTTCCATTTTTATGAAATGCTGGAGCAGTTATAACTCATTTATAGTGACAGAAAGCAGACCAATTATTGCCTAGAACTAGAGGTAGTAGGCAGGAATTGCTAGAAAGGGATTAGGGGCAATTTTTTGTAGTGACGATCACATTGCTCACATGTGTCAACATGCACAGAACATCTTCAATGTGTGCATCTTACTTGCGTGTAAACCATTCTTTGATACAGTTAATTTGATACAAGAGGAACATTCAGTAGAGACATCAAGGGTGGAGATTGAGTTTTAGGTGTGATTTACACAAAGATGGAATTGGAAATCTTGAAATCATAAAGAAATCATAGAGGTAGAAGAATGCCTGAAATAGATTCTTGGAGATTACCTACCTGTAGGCAACTGGAAGAGGCAGAGAGAAAGAATGCTCAGAAAGGAAGATAATTTGGGAATAGAGTGTGAGTAGCCAAGGGGGAAGAGAGTTTTTTGGGTTTTTTTTTTTTTTTTTGAGGTATAGTCTCACTCTGTCGCCCAGGCTGGAGTGCAGTGGCACACTCATGGCCACCCCAGCATCTACCTGCTGGGCTCAGGTGATCCTCCCACCTCAGTCTTCCAAGTAACTGGAACTACAGGTGTGTGCTACCACGCCCAGCTTATTTTTTGGTTTATTGTAGAGACGAGGTCTAGCCAAGTTGCCCAGGCTGGTCTCGAGCCCTCAGTCTCAGGTAATTCACTCGACTCGGCCTCCCAAAGTGCTGGGATTACAGGCTGAGCCACTGAGCCAGACTGGAAGAGAGTTTTAATAAGGATATGCTACATGATATGGGGTGCCCTGTATATATGGATCTACCTATCCCTGCCCAAGTGCATGGCTAATAAATCAAGTTCCCCAGATAAAAGGCAAAGTTGTGTCAATCTCTAATAGAGGATAGAAGTAGCAGACCTGACTTTGGGAAACTGCTTACATGTCTTTCAGTAATTGAAGTGCTGGTAAACTTATGCAGAGATCAACTGATAGATTATTACACTCAAGCTCTTATGGAAGTACTCTGGCTTTCACATCCATAGGACTGGTGTTATAGCTTAAGACTACTTATTGCAAATGAGCAAAACAGATTCGCTACTGATGAGGACCTGGAAGGCAGCCAGGTAAATCGCATTACAGTCACATTAACAGATCTGGAAAAGATAGGTGGGCGAATGACAGCAGCTGTGGAAAGGTGAGGTGACATGAAGAGTTCCTATCAGTATGGGCAGAAGATGGCCGTCAAGGCCGTGTTGAAGCACCACTTCAAATGATATTCACAGTTGTGGTGGTATAGACAACAGAAACTGAAAAGCTAAACTGCTGTGGGCTTCCTGTGCCCGAAAGAGCGAAATAAAAAATGCACATGTTTCCTATAAATAGTTATTCACCAAAGCAAACCTCACAAAAGTAGCCACCGCTGGAAAAGTCTGTGTAACGTTTCCAGCTATCATTTGAACTTCTCAGTAAAATCATAGGAAACCGAGCTGTTATAAAACAATTGTCACATTAGATGAGTTTATCTTGTTTCCTGAATACTCCAATACACGATTTTAAAACCAAAAGATGAACCTTGCACTGAGTCCCAGATCTCCACTTGAACATCTTGTGGGAGAACTGTTTACCTAGAAGACCCCTTCAGTGGCTGCGGGTATCCTGACTCTGAATTGGACTGGGCGGCCACCAAGCCAAAGAGAATAAAACAGTGAACATTTTTAGTCAGCACATGCAAGAAAGAAAAAGAACAGAAGATGACAATGTTAAAGAAAGGTCAAGGAAAGGGAGAAAAAAATAAAAGAAGAGAGATAAAAAGAAGAAAAGGATTGTAAAGTATGGAATCGCTGAGTGTGCAGCAGAATGGCTCCGGAAGTCTGCCCTCTTTTGCTTTAGTTTCACAGTGAATGTCATCTTTGATTATTATGCCCTCTCTGTTTTTCCAGTAGGGTTCTTTGAAAATTTTTTTCTTTTCTTTTATTTGAGTCTGTGTCTCACTCTTTCGCCTGGGCTGGAGCGCAGTGGTAAGATCACAACTACTGCAGTCTTAACCTCCTGGCTCAGGAGATCCTTCCACCTCAGCTTTCCAAGTAACTGGGACTACAGGCACGTGCTACCATGCCTGGGTAATTTTTTTGATTTTTTTGCAGTGACGAGGACGTGTTATGTTACCCAGGCTAGTCTTGTACTCTGGGCTCAAGTGATCCTCCCACCTCTGTCTCCCAAAGTGCTGGGATTACAGGCCTGAGGCACGACGCCCAGCTGGAAGTCTTTTTCTTGATAACTCAATGTGAGATCCTTTGAACTAAAGTAGAATACTAATCTTCCTAATATGAGCCAGATTTTATGCTGGGACTGTAAACACGTGGATGAAAAAACAGTATCCTTGGTCTCAACTGGATTGCATAGTATTAAGAGACAGAGACACAAACAAATAAGATGTAAAGTAAAAGTTATAAGCATATGCAGAGTACAAACTTGACACAAAGGAAGAATTGCTGTAGATTAGGAAGTTGGTAGCAGGGGACAGGAAGAGCTTTAAATAAAAGTAGAGTTCTGAAGGATAACTAGAAGTCGTCTGGGTAGACAAGCCATAAATTTCAGGGAGAGAAGATAGTTTGTACAAAGATCTGGAAGCCAGAAACACTATGGATAATACATTCAGTAAGTCTGAAAGGTTCAGTTCTGTTGGAGCAAACTGTGTCAGAGAGTGAGTAGTTGGAGATGGGGCTGGAGCGTATTCAGGAACCGTATCAAACCATATTATAAAAGGCCGTTGATGTCTTGCTGAGAGATTTCAATTTAGAAGTTCTTCTGGCAGGAGAATTCTGAGTCTGTAATGCTATTGAGGCCCAGAAACAGGTTAAAATGCTGTGTTTTGACTTAGTTCTGTAGCATGGCATATACAACTTTGCATGTCGTAGGTGCTATCTAAATATGCAATAGAAGGATATGGATTTTGAATATGGTCAATGTTATATTTTAGACATTGATTTAAGCATTTTATGTATATTAATATTTTACTGCTCATACCTTCCCAGAGATAAGTACTATTATTATTTTATAGATAGACTGAAATGACTTGCCTAAAGTCATGCGCTAGTAGCTGTAGAGTCAGGATTTTGAACTCAGGCTGAACAATTTTACAGCTCATACTATAAAGCACCTCATTTCGTAGCCTCTCATCACTGCAAACACTATTCTCTTGACCTGGTTAGTTACTAATATTGGACTCTGGTCCCTAAGTGAATAAGACAGCATGTGGACAAATTGCCAACACTTTTGGGCTACTGAAGGGTACCAACGAATTTAGGAGGTAGTGTTGTAGATTATAATATAAATATTTCTAATCTATTGCAATAGTTTTCTGATTTCAATAATCTGATCCAAACCCTTCCAAAAATGAAATTTTTACAAACAATTTTACTTTCAAGGCATTAAACAATATGACTCAGTTGATTATAGTTTATTACCCTGAGTTCCTGGCCGTTTTCTAAGTTTCTGTGTATAAGTACTCACGACTTTCAGAAAATGGCATATTTTTCAGTCAAATAAATTTCTATTATCTGTAGTCTACTATTGCCCATTTTGCTTTGTTTTGTTTTGTTTTGTAAACTCTTAGATGTGAAAACAGCTTTAAAGAGAAGAGAAAAAAAGGAGAGAGTTCAAGTGGTTTTGAAATTTCTCCAGGGCAGCAGTTTTAATGAAAGTGTTGCTTAGTGAGGAAATCTTTAAGTGGGCCAATATTTTCTTATCTTTATTTCAAAATTATCTACATTCATTTAAAAGGTAGACTGGGAGACACGTGTCCTCAGAAGATATCAGACACAAATCCCTTTACTGTAGTATTCTCATAAGTGAAAATCAAACAAAAGAAAAAGAAAGCCAAGCACTAAAAATATAATGGTACATCTCATAAATTCCCTTTGGTTTCTACTTCGAAATTCTTTAGGTAATTTACTAGAAACTGGCACAAACTTGAGAGGACAGCAATGCAATAAGAGATCTATACGACATTGGAATAGGGAGGGAACAGCAGTTTCCCAGCTTCTCTTGTTTTACTGTTATCTTTATAGATTTGCTTTTGTAGCCAGACTTTGCTTATTGAAAATGTAACCTGTATTTTGCAATGTAACTGCTACATGGGAAAAAATAGACTTTAAAGCTATTCTAAAGTTTATTTGCATAGTATTTCAGCAAGGTAATTCCTGAGTTATCTTAGATATAGTTATCCAACAGCTTATTCATGCCCCTTATTTTTCTCAGGTGTGTTTACTTAATATCTTTGAAATGCTAGTGGAATTTAGCTAAGTAAGTTTAGAAACGTAACTGGATCTCAAGTCACTTGGTGGTTTTACGTGCTTACTGTTACTCTGTATTACTTAGGCTTTAGTAGTTTATAAGATCCCCCAACACTACTTTATTTTAAAGGCATACATTTCTTGGGGGATTTCCTGCAAAACAGGCTTCAGAGAGGGACGCAAATGCCAAGGACACGTTATACAATCTTGCTGAAAAGCATGTGCTTTTGTTACATATCCACCTTGAATATAGATTGTTGATAGGGTCATATTGCATACTTGTTCTTTAAGATTAGTATTATATACAATGCCACAATTGATAACAAATATTTTATAATATTATTTTTCCGTCTCTGAGCGTATATAATAGATCATATAGCATACCTATATATATAATTTTAAAGATTAACAAAATGTGCCAACTATAATATAAAAGAGTAAGAAGACAGCAATATATTAAAAATTATATTTCAGTACAAAAATCTTCAACAACACTGGAAGACACAACAAAATAACCAAATGATTTATACTATGAGAAAAAAATTTGGGTTTAGAGAAGACAATTGGAAGATTTTTTAAAAATCAGAAGAAAATCAAAGAATAAAGTTTAGGTGGATATTAGAATAAAAGCTAGACTATTCCATGTATATGAGAGCCATGCAAATATACTTGTGCTTATATGTAAAATAGTTCTAGGTTAAGATAATTATAAAGAGGGTTTCCTTCTACATGCAAACCCTGTGTGGGGATTTTGAAATTTGTGTGGGACGCAGAACAATTCTTCATTTTGTGAAACTGTCCCACACATTGTAGGATGTGCAGGGTCCCAGGACCATGCTTTAAATGCCAGGAGATGCCACCCATGCCCATTTTTCAACATACTAAAAATGGCTTCCAAATATTTATAGAATCTCATGAGGGGACACACTCATGACCACCCCAGCCTCGGCCTGCTAGGCTCAGGCAATCCTTCTACTTCAGCCTTCCAAGTAGCTGGGACTTTAGGCGTGCAGCACTACACCTGACTAATTTTTTGATTTACTGTAGAGATGAGGTCTCGCCAAGTTGCCTAGGCTGGAGAATTAAGTTTTTAATGATAACTCTTAAAATACATATTTTTCGAGTCCCCTCCCACTGTGGGAGCTTTTCTGTACTTTCATTAAATCCTGCTTTCTAAAAAACAAACAAAAAATCCCCCCAAAACAAAACAAAACATTTTAAAATATTTTGAATCATGAATGAAATAAGATGATTAAATAAACTAAGAACTTAGGCATTTGAGTATCTGTGTAATAATGCATTTGAACAAAGGAATCCTTGCTAAAAAGTTTGAAAACTATTGTCTTCTGGATCACAGTTTCTCCAAGCATGGCATAAGAACCACACTGATGTAATGTCAGTTTTGTAATTTGATATCTATACGTTGTTTCTAACATGAATTAACCTTGTCTCAAGTAAGACAGCTCCTTTTCCTCTTTTTATCTGCTCTACACATTGGAACAAAAGCTTTGCTCTTGGTCATAACACAACATAGTACCCAGAGGATCCTGATTTTATTTGTGCCTTTGGTATCAGACACTTTCAAGATGTGGGGGAGAAAAAAGATGTGTAAGAAATGATCTCTGCCGCTGAGAAACTTACATTTCAGTAAGAAAGACAGGAAACTCCAGATAACCAAGTGAGAGATTTGGTTAAAGAGCTTTGAAAGTTTGGAGGAAAACTCATAATTATTCTGCCTTTGGAAAATGAGGGAACTTTTCATACAAGTGGTAACATTTGAATCCGCTCTTGAATGATATAACACAATGTGTCAGGGTTAGTGGGGAAAGGGAGAGAAAATCATGAGAGAATCCACTGCAGTAGGGAAGGGTTGGCTGGTTTTGAGAGGTGTTTCTAGAAGAATTCATAGGACTTGAATGCAGGTATAGAATTGGTGGTGCAATAGCTCACGAAGGCAAAAATAATAGTGACATTTCTTATTTGAGTGGCTAGGTGAATGAGCCTGCCCAGGAAGAGCATGTAGAATAAGAGTGGAATAAGATTAAAAATGAAACCCTGGAAAATAAGGACCAAAAGGAGAGAAAAGACAAAGGAAAAAGAAGGACCAGTCAATGAAAGAGAATAGGGGGAGAGGAAGGAAGAGGAGAAGAGGAGAGTGGCATCCTGGAGGTCAAGAGTTTTCAGACCATGGTGGCCAATAGTGATAACAATGCAGAAATTTCTGAGCAAATGAAAATTGATAACCCTCCCAATGGTGCATCAGGAAGTATCTGGGACTTTAGTGAAAACAATTTTAATAGTATATGAAGTATGAAAATTAGAGTGAAAGGGGCTAAGTTATTTTATTTATTTATTTATTTTGAGTTGGAGTCTCACTCTTTTGCCCAGACTGGAGTGCAGTGGCCGCTCCCGGCCACCGCAGCCTCGACCCGCTGGGCTCCGGCGATCCTTCCGCCTCAGCCTTCCGAGTAGCCGGAATTACAGGAGCGCGCCACTACCGCCCGGCTGATTTTTTGATTTATTGTAGAGATGAGGTCTCGCTGCCCAGGTGGGTCTCGAACCCACGGGCTCAGGCAATCCACTCACCTCAGCCTCCCAAAGGCACGGGATTACAGGTTGAGCCACCGAGCCCGGCTAGGGGCTAAGTTATTAATAGGACTCAAAAAAGTACCTGCCAGGGTCTGGATTATGTTTTTAAGTAAGTTTTGTGGATATGTGAAGGACGAAGGGAGAATGGTAACTCGATGGGGGAAGTAAGGTCAGGGGAAGACATTTTTAAGGCAACAAAGAAAATAAGTATTTTTTTAATTAAAAAAATGTTTATAGTTGGTGTCTCACCTGTCACCCAGATTGGAATGCAGTGGCAAGCTCATGGCCACCATAGCCTCGACCTGCTGAGCTTAGGCAATCCTTCCGTCACAGCCTTCCATGTAGCTGGAACCATAGGCACATGCCACCATGCTCAACTAATTTTTTTATTGTAGAGATGAGGTCTCACCAAGTTGCCCAGGCTGGTCTTAAACCTGGCCTCACAAAGTACTGGGATTACAGGCTTAAGCTACTGCACCTGTCCTGAAAACGGATATTTCTTAAGAACTTACTATGCATGGAATTTTGCAAGATATTTTTAGATATGTGAACATGAAGCATCCTTGTAAGCTAAAAGGAATTAAAGAGTGAGAAATTGAGATTATAAGAGAGACATAGAGGAAAATTAGAGGAGTGATAAAATGAGAAAATACCAAGAGGGAACTTACTTTCCCTAGGACAGACATCACTGGAGTGGATTCAAAGAATACAATGCACATATATTTGGCTGCAAAACTTGTGAAATTTTCTCAATTTGGGTTATTGACCTGAAGAGAGGGTTTTTCTAAAATAGGAATAGACTTGTTAAAATGACAGCTTGAGTTTCATAATAGCTAACATTTATAGAATGCTTACTCTGTGCCAGATATGTCGCTAAGCACTTTGTACACATTGAGGCTTTTATCTAACAGCTCTATGATAGGGTATTATTTTCATCCCCATTTTATATAGGAGGAAACTGATACTCAGAAAAATTAATGAATATGCCTAACGTCACGTAGCTAGTGTGCAGTGGTACTAGGATTTTGAACCCCTGCTTGTGTTTTTAATTCCCAAAGTCAATTGTATATCTCATAACATTTCTGCAGGAATTATATAACTACTCATAGTCCACCTGTTCTTATTCTGGACTAAGAGTCAGGCTCTGGCTATTTGGTTTTCTGCTGTGCTTAAGGAAAGGTGCACTCTACTTCAAGAAACTCATGAATATCAAATCCTTAATCACAGCTATGTGGATGACACGAGTTCATGCTTTACAAACCAACCATGGCCCTAGTCATATTAAAATCAAAGTTGCAAAATAATAAAAAAAATCGGAAAAACCTTGTCTGCTTCATTTAGATAACAGTGTGCAAAATGAATTGAAAGATGAAAATGCACAGCATTTACCATTTCCTTCTTTCTCTCTCTCTTTTTATTTTAAGCCCTGTGGTATTATGAATGATATCATCAGGCAATTTGGTTTGAATATGTTTCATGCTGGACTGTGCAGATTACCCAACTAATGACATGCACACTCCTTGCCATTGTGACACCTCTCTTCTTACAAGTGGGAATTTCAAGTGACAGACTAAAGCTGTTTGCTATCAATTTTGCAAAAAACACATCTGCCAGATAGCCAAGATTTAGTTCAGGGACTGAAATCAATTAATATTCTAATTTGTTACCTGTCATTAGCGTCACACTATATTATGCCAAGTCAAAGTGATAACCTCAATATAACATATGCTCCTAAAGGAATTTGATTTTAAGACTATGTTTTATTTTTGCTCCCTGTGTATTAATCCTGTTAGAAATTTCTATTACATAGATAGTAAAGATTGTGATGACTTAAAATTGAAGTGTAAAATATGTGCTGTTATGTATTTTTAATAAAATTGCCCAGTTATATTTATGACAGAGTGTTTTTCTAACACTAATTTACCATATCATTTAAAGATTTTAGGTATTTTACTTATTTCTTCCTATTAAATCAAGGATAGTGCTAACAATATAATAATTTTTATGGGTATTACCCTTTGACCTTCTATTATACAATGTTGCTGGTCAAAAGCAAATCTCCGTGAAGTAGACTGATTATCTGACCTGATTTCCAGTGCCTTATAAAGGGACACGGGCAAGGACAATGATTTGGGAAGGAATGAGATGAGATTAGCCGAGAGAAGTGAGTTTCATAGATAATTTTTTCCCAGCAGATTGCTTTCCTCCCGATGAACAGGAAGGAAAAAATAAAGTAATTACTGACTTGAACTGAGGAAGGCTAAAAGATGGGGAAGACCTCACTATAAAGTAGAAACAATTTGCTTTTCCAATGTAAATGTCATGGTCAAGCATTGAAATGATCCTTTCCTAAGTGTTTTGGTCAAGCATTGAAATGATGCTTTGCTAAGTGTTTGAAATTTAAAATTTATATTTTAATAATATGCTTAAATTTATCAGCTTCTTAAGAACTCAAAGTCTAAGAGGAGTAGCCCAGGTTATAAGTTCAATTGACAGTCATTCATTCATCCATTCACCATATACATATTTAGTATCTCATATGTGCCAGGAATCAGCATGGGTATTACTATGTATAAAATAGACCCAGTTTATTAACTTCATGTAGTTTACGTTGGTTTGGAGGGAGCCAAAGCAATTTAAAACCAATAATTAAATACATGACATTGCAAACGAGTGCTAAGTAATAAGATGAAAAATAAAGCAAGGTTGGGGAACAGGAAATGCTGACAAAGAAGGGGTGAGATGAATGGGTTGCAATTATGAATACTATGGTTGTGGAAATCCTAATTAAGAAGATGACATTGGGCAAAGACCTAAAGAAAATGAATAAATGAGTTATGCTGATACATAGGGAGCATTTCAGTCTCATAGTCGTCAACCTTGCCAAGTGTCTCATACTGTTTACTCTCCCAGAGTACTAAACACAGGGCGGGGTATTAATTTGATTTGGTGTTGTTTGTTGCTTGATCTGCTTCTCTATAACACATTTATCTCAAAGCAAACATTTTGATAAACTATTCTTTAAGTGAGAATTTGCACCCAGAATACATGCATTTGATTTCCACCTGGAAGTTATGACCCTGAAGTTATGTCAAAAGTACTTGAGTTTGTGTATCAGTCCATTAGCTCAGCAGCAGAGAAAGGACAAAAACTGTGATCTTGTGTTTCCATTTCTAGGGTTTGATCTATCAGACCATCTCCATCTCCATTTGGTTATGGATCTTTCTGCTGAGAATGGGAATTACTGACAACTGTGCTAAGAATGTGTCTCAGATAAATTTGGTTTTGTTAAAAACGGATAGTTAACAAGTTACTAATTACTGAGGGCTAAGAAATTGATTCTTTATATTTTTCATTTCGTTTTTAAGTGTCTTTATATAATGATTCTCTTATAGATGTCATTAACCCTTTATCTAGATTATTGCAATAGCCTACTTTATCTTCTGCTCTTTTCCCTCTATAGCCCATTTTCAACATTATCTTTAAAAAAAATCTAAGTCAGATCTTGGAACATGTCTACCCCAAAATGCTCAATAAGGTATTTTATTTCCCTCAGGGTGAAAAGCAAATTCCTTGAAACAGTCCACAAGGCCCCACAATAATATGGCTTCCATTATATTCAGATTTATCTTCTGCCACTCTCTACATTGTTCATTCTATTTAAGGCATACTGGATTTACTGTTCCAAGTAGAGTCTTGTCTAAGGTCCTCTGGCCTATTTGCCAGGTTTTATGATACTTTCTCCTTCATTTCCTAAAAACCTTTTATTCTCCACCTCTTCCTTATCTCACTTATTCTCTCTGATTTATAACTTTTTTCCCCCACTAGAGTATAAGCTCTGTTACTGCTAAACCTTAAACCCCATTCCAAGCACTGGGAACAGTGTCTAGTACATAGTAAATGTTCCAACTTGAAGAAAAGAAAACTAACCTATAGTTTAATTTTCAAATGAAAAACCACTGGGATTGGGCAGAACAAGATGGAGGAGAACTCTCCAGATATTGCCTGCCACAAAAACAACAATCTGAACAACTATCCATACAGGAAATAATTTCACAAGAGCTAAAGAAACCAGGTGAGAGATCACAATACCTGGAGGTAGCACAATAAGAAGAAAAGATGCATTGAAAGGGATGTAAAGGACAGTTTTATAATACTTTCATCACCCCTCCCCCAACCCCAGGCACCATGGGCCAGAGAGAAATACTGTCTACTTGGGGGAAAGAGAGGAAAGTGATTACAGAACTTTACCTTGGACTTCAATACTGGGTCTGCCACAGTAAAATTCAGTACCAGGCTGACTGCATATTCTAGACCCAAACCCATGACTGAGCTTCTAGACCTGCCCCAGTGCCAGGGGGGACTACAGAACCCCAGGCTTCAGGTTTGCATGGTAAAATTGATCTCTGGCCTGTTCCACCACTGGGCTGTCATCAGTGGTTATGGGTGTTGGACCACCTTCAGCAGCAGGCAGTCCTCAGCAGCCTCTGACTTCAAGTGCCCCAGCACTGTGCCTGTCACCAGACCTGTCTTATACAAAAATGCTAAAGGTAGTTCTTCAAGTTGAATGAAAGGACGCTAATGAGTAACATAAAAGTATCTGAAAGTATAAAACTCACGGGTGAAAATAAGTACAGAGTCAAATTCAGAATACTATAATACTGTAATGGTAGTGTTTAAATTACTTATATCTTTAGATTGAATGTTAAAAACCGTTAAAAATAATAATAGCTATAATAAGTTGACAAGAAATATGCAATATAAAATATGAAAATTGTGACATTAAAAACTCTAAAGTGTGAGAGTGGAGGGGAGTAAAAGTATAAAGGTGTTTTTGTTTGTTTGTTTGTTTTGTGATCAAAGTTAAGTTGTTATCAGCTTAAAGTAACCTGGTGTAACTATAGATATTTTTTGAAAGCCTCATGGTAGCCACAATGCAAAAAGCAACAGTAGATATACAAAAAATAAAAAGAAAGAAAGAAAAATATAAGACTAGAGAAAATAACTTAGCAGCAAAAGAAGACTGCAAGAGACAACAAAATCAACAAAGAATCTACAAAATAACTAGAAAATAATTAACAAAACGGCAGTAGTAAGTCCTTACCTATCAATAGTTACATTGAATGTAAAAGGGCTATTTCTGATCAAAATACATAGAGTGACTACATGGATTTTTAAAAAACACAATATATTCTCTTCAATAGACTCACTTCACCTGTAAGGACACAAGTAGACTGAAAGTGAAGAAATGGAAAAAGATACCTTATACAAATGAAAACCAAAAGAGCGTGGTAGTAGCTATACCTATATCAGATAAAATAGACCTTGAGAAAAATGCAGTAAAAGACACAAAGAAGATCATTAGATAATGCTAAAAGGGTCAAATCAGCAAAAGTATATACCAATAGCAAATATATATGCACCTAACATTGGAACACATTAATACATAGAACAAATATTAATAGATCTGAAGAGAGGTAGACTACAATACAATAACAGAAAGGAATTTCAACATCCCACTTTCAGCAATAGACAGATTATCCAGACATAAAAACAATAGGGAAATATCACTAAGGGTGCTCTGAATCTAATGGACCCAACAGACATATACAGAATATTTCATTCAACAACTGAAAAATATACATGGAACATTCTCAAAGATAGCTTATATGGAGGCCACAAAATAAGTCTTCACAAATTTAAGAAGATTGAAACTCTATCAAGTATCTTTTATGACCACAATAGTATAAAACTAGAAGTCAATAACAGAAGAGACTACAGAAAATTCACAAATACATAGGAATTACACTGAACAACCAATGTGTCAATAAAGAAATTAAAGGGGAAATTTAAGAAATTCTTGAGACAAATGAAAGCACAACATACCAAAACCTATGGGATATAACAAAATCAGTTCTCAGAGGAAAGTTTATAACAATAAATGCCTACATCAAAAAAGAATAAAGATCTCAAATAAACAGCCTGATGTTGCAACTCAAGCACTTACAGAATCAAGAGCTAAGCCCACAGTTAGTAGAGAAATGAAATAATAAAGATCAGAGCAGAAATAAAGACTAGAAAAACAATAGAAGAAAATTCAGAAAACAGTTGATTCTTTGAAAAAAAATTAACAAAATTGACAAACTTTTAGCAAGCCTAACAAGAGAGTTGAAAGAGGGAGGGAGGAAAGGAGGGAAGAAGAGAAAGAGAGGGAAAGAGACTCAGAAATGAAAAAGGAGACATTACAGTTGATACAACAGAAATCCAAAGGGCCATAAAAGACAACTCTGAACAATTTTATGCTGACAAATTGAATAACCAAAAGAAATAAATACATTTCTTGATACATACGAGCTACCAAGACTGAAATATGAAGAAATAGAAAATCTTAACAGGATAGTAATGAGTAAAGCAATACAATTAGTAATAAAAAATACTCTCATCATAGAAAAGTCTAGCACCTGATGTCACCACTGATTTCTATAAAACATTCAAAGAAAAATGAACACCCATTCTTCACAAAGTCTTCCAAAAAATTGAAGAAGGAATACTTCCAAAATCATTTTACAAGGCCAATAATACCTTGTTATAAAAGCCAAAATCATTGCATAAAAGAAAATTTTTTGGCCAACATCCCAGATAAACATAGATGCAAAAGTTCTCAACAAAATACTTGCAAATTGAATTAAACAGCACATTAACAAATCATTCAACGTGATCAAGTTGGATTTATCACAGGAATGAAAGGATGCACCAATAAGTGTGACATTAACAGAATGAAGGACAAAAAATATGATCCTTTCAATAGATGAAGAAAAAGCATTTGACAAAATTCAATATCTGTTCATGATAAAAACTTACAACAAATTAGACATAAAATGAATGTAGTATATACTTCAATATAATAAAGGCCATGGCAAAGCCACAGCTAACATTATACTCAATGGTAAAAAATTGAAAACTTTTTGTTTAAAATCTGAAACAAGACAAGAATGCTCACTCTCACCACTTCTATTCAGTATAATACTGGAGGTCCTGGTCTGAGAAATTAGTGAAGAGAAAGAAGTAAAATGCCTTCTAATTATAAAGGAAGAAGTTAAATTCCTCCTGTTCACAGATGATGTGAAACTAAAAACTATTGGAACTAATAAACAAATTCAGTAAAATTACAGGATACAAGATCAACACAAAAATATCAGAAGTATTTCTGTATGCTAGCAGTGAATAATCTGAAAAAAAATCAAGAAAATAATCCCATTTATATCAGTTACAAAAAATAAAATACTTATTAATAGATTTAACCAAGGAGGTGAAAGATCTCTCCACTGAAAACGATGAAGTATTGAAGAAAGAAATTGAAGGAGACGTACATAAATGAAAAAGAAGTCTCATGCTTCTGTATTGCAAGAATAAATATTATTAAAATGCCCATACTACAGAGCAATCTGCAGATTCAGTATAATCCTTACCAAAATACCAATTACAATCTCCACAGAGCTTTATTAACCAAAACATCATGATATTGGCACAAAAACAGATACATAGACCAATGGAACAGAATAGAGAACCCAGAAATAAATCTTTGCATTTATACCCAACTTACTTTCACCAGAGGAGCCAAGAATGTACAATTGTGAAAGGATATCTGCAAATGGTGTTGGGAAAACAATATCCACACACAGAAGAGTGAAATGAGACCCTATTTCACAATGTATACAAAAAACAACTAAAATGTATTAAAAAACTTATATATAAAACTCAAACTATGAAATTAAAATAAAACATAGGAGAAAAGCTCTATGATATTGGTTTTGGCAATAACTTTTTAGATATGACCCTAAGAGCACTGACAATAAAAACAGACAAATGAGAATATATCAGACTAAGATGTTTCTACACAGTAAACAATCAACAGAACAAAGAAATAATATATATAATGAGATAAAATATTTGCAAACACTACATCTGATAAGGGATTAATATCCAAAATATATAAAGACCTCAAACAACCCAATAGCAAGAAATCAAGACTATTAAAAAATTGGCAAAGAACCTGAAAAAATATTTCTCTAAAGAAGACATAAGTGGCCAGTAGGAATATGAAATAATGATCAATATTACCAATTACCAGGGAATGCACATTATAACCACAATGATATATTACTTCACATCTGTTAGACTGGTTATTATTAAAAATTAAAAGATAAGAGTTGGTGATGATGTGGAGAAAAGGGAATCCTTGCACACTGTTGGTGGGAACATAAAATAGTACAGTCATTATGGAAAATAATATGGAGGTTTCTTAAAAAATTAAAAACAGAACTACCATATGATCCAGCAATCCCACTACTAGATATATATGCAAAGGAAATGAAGTCAGTATATTAAAAAGATAGCTGCACTCCCATGTTTATTGCTGCATTATTCACGGTAGCCAAAATATGGAATCAATCTAAGTGTCTATCAGTGGATGAATGGATAAAGAAAACATGGTATATATACTCAATGAAATACTATTCAGCTATAAAAAAATGAAATCCTATCATTTGAATAAAACTGGAGGACATTATGTTAAGTGAAATAACCCAGGCACAGAATGACAAGTATAGCATAATCTCACTTTTATGTGGAATCTTAAAAAGTTAGTCTTATAGAAGTGGATAGTAGAATGGGGTAAACATGGTTAAGGTGGTTGTGGGGAGATGGCATCTGGGGAGACACTGGTCTGAGAATATAAAATTTCAGTTAGACAGGTGGAAGAAGCTCAAGAGCTTTATTGTACAACATGGTGTTTTGAAGTATATACACATTGTGGAGTGACTAAATCTGGGTAACTATCATATGCATAAACTCCCATCAGTTATCATTTTTGTGGCAAGAACACCTTATATTATAAATTTTCAAGAATAAAATACAAGTCTATTACTAACAAAAGCCACCATGTTGTATAATAGTATAATTTGATCTATAAATGTAAAAATAAAATTGAAAAAATGTCTCTAGTTGGACTTAGTACTATGTTCTTCCAAATAACTTACACACAGGTTTTTTTTTAAAAAAATAACAGTGAGCCGGGCTCGGTGGCTCAGCCTGTAATCCCGCACCTTTGGGAGGCTGAGGTGAGTGGATTGCCTGAGCCCGCGGGTTCGAGACCCGCCTGGGCAGCGAGACCTCATCGCTACAATAAATCAAAAAATCAGCCGGGCCTGGTAGCGCATGCCTGTAATTCCGGCTACTTGGAAGGCTGAAGTGGAAGGATCGCCGGAGCCCAGCAGGTCGAGGCTGCGGTGGCCGGGAGCGGCCACTGCACTCCAGTCTGGGCGACAGAGTGAAACTCCAACTCAAAAAACAACAGCAACAACAACAAAAACAACAAGACAAGTTTAAAAACTGCAAAAGATTTTAAA
Organism: Cephalopachus bancanus; assembly: GCA_027257055.1. Classification (NCBI taxonomy): domain Eukaryota; kingdom Metazoa; phylum Chordata; class Mammalia; order Primates; family Tarsiidae; genus Cephalopachus; species Cephalopachus bancanus. The sequence continues at coordinate 1,238,469 of JAPVLO010000258.1, forward strand.
TGTTGGCAAATGAGTGTCAAAAAAGCAGACTTGCAGTATTGGGAAAGTAAATCTTAACTATTGTCTACAAATAATTTTTAAAAGGAATAATTTCACAAATTAAAATTCAAAGTAAACACAGCACAACCCATAAGGCTTAATATACTCAAGAGAAACAGATACTGAAGAAAATTTTAAAAAAAGCTACCTTCATTAAATACAAGATACAATTTTTTAAATAAACTGAATTTTCATTTTTAAAGTTATTTAAAGACAAGAAGGATATTCTATTTCCAAGAATATTCTATTTTATATTGGCATACTAGCAATTCCAACAATAAAAAATTAAATGCAAATTTATGGTTTATTAAGAGTCGTGTTGCTTTCTTTCCAATGGATAGGGTGGTTTTCAACTATTTATTTTTACTCAAGTAATAATGCAGAATACTCACATGGAATTTTATGCAACTCATTCATAAACTTCTCCTTCAGTTTAGAAAAGGCATCTTCCTTTCCTTCTCCAGGGCTGGCTGGCTCTGTGGCATTATGTGGTAGAACAGTTGCAACGGTGGTGACTGGCGGTGCTGCCAGGGCCTCGTGATGACTCTCGCTCACCATTTTAGGTTCAGGCGATGCTGTGAGGGGAGGGAAGCAAAGATGAAACAATTTAAAATGACTTAACTGCTGCCACATCAAAGGTATACCAGAGACAAAGACACATCAGAGGTGGCATCTGCTCACTGGGTAAATAGTCTTGTTATTAGCATATTACTTTGTGTTGGTTCATGAAATATTTATGAAACCACAGTGAGTGGAGAGTTCTTTCCCAGAAGGTGAGACCAGTCGTAGTTACTGAACCACATTCTCTCCCAACAATACTATGTAAACTGTTAAATCTATTTGTTATTTGTACAGCCAGTTATTTGCTGTGTAGATTTAACTTCTAACCCTTATCTCATTGAGATGTGTATGAAGCAGTTGTTGACAACATACATTATCTATGTTCTTAACATTTTGTAAAAGGAAAAAAAGAGATAAAATATTTTATTGGATATGTTGATAAATGATAGCATACATTCACAATGTTAGTAACTTTTAAACTTGTTAGAAGCAATTCTATGATTATACTGACACTCTAAGATGTTATGGATGTATCACAAAAATTGGTTCTTGAATCTTATTTATTGATGGCAAGTTTTCCTTCCAGTCATTCTTTTGACATTTACTGTAAACAATACTCTGATCAATAATTCACTTGTCTTGCTGGGCAATTTTTTTAAGTCACTATAAATGTGGCATGACTGACTATATATTATCAAGGCACTGATGAAACATGATTTGTCTGTTTAATTATTTTAATTTATTTTCTCGATATTATTATATTATTTTATTAAATTTATTGCATTATTTTACATATTTGTTTACCTCCAAAGTACTCAAACACAATCCTTAAGGTAGTCAATAAAAACATCTTAGCCTTGAATTCAGAAGATATCAGTTCTTGTCCTTTTTACTAGCTAAATAACTTTTGACAACGCATTTGACCACTTAATTTATATATCTTCTGAAATATGAAGAAATGAAACCTGCCCTTCCTAGATTTGTCTTAGCACATGTGAAGGTACAAATGTAAGAAAGGTATTCTAAGGGGGTAGAAATTAACTCATGTTCTTCAACTGAAAAATATTCTACACTTTATCATTTTATCATCTGACTCAAGATTTCCGTTTTTTTTTATGAGACAGTGGACATGATTTTGGGCAGAAATAGATAAATGGAAACAGGCTTGGACAGGAGATTAACTTCATAGTCTCAACAGGAGAATTGGTGAACCTGTAACGACCTTTGGATTTGCAAAGAAGTGGAGATAGCCAGCAAATAATTTTTAAAAATATTAAATCCTCACATTTGTGAATTAATTATGCATACTGACAAATGTAGTAAAAGTACAATTAAAAGTAGAATAATCTCAGAAGCATGAATTACTATTAAAATCATAATAAAAATCCAGATATTTTGGAACTCCTGGAAGGAGATCATAACTGAGACTAATATATACATATAAATGAAATCAATTTTTATTTTATAATTGATTAGTTCTCTTTTTAAAGTTTTTGATTTTCCACAGGTAGCTACTAATATAACCCTAAGTGATAGAATCAGACAGATAGTGGTTCAGATCTTTTTTGTTCTTCAGTTTACTCATTTGCAAAATGAAGATAATCAGACCAAGTGAGCATGCGTTTATGAGCAGAAATGAGATAATTCATGCAAAGTTAGCATAGTGCCTGTCACATGTTTGTTCCATTGATCCATTGGTCAACTGATTGATCCATTCATCTATCTATAATAGCATTTGGCAGCCCAGAATTTTCCAGAATGTAAAAACTTGTTATTTTTTTTTCAACTCAAGGTCACTTCCCAGGATCTTTTTCTGATTTTCTAATTTTGTTTAACTTAGAAGGCTGTCTCCCATAGAACTTTGAGTCCTGCTTACATCATTGGCATAAATTGAGTGAAACTATTGATATTGATGATTTCATAACTTTTGTATTTCTTTGAGGCAGCCAGACTAAAATTATATACATACACACATAAAGAGTATCCTTTTGTACATATTTTAAAAATACATTTATTTTTCTGCTGTAAATATAACCAGATATGATAGATGTTATTACTTATCTCTATATGATAGTTGAGAATATTTGAAGAATTATGGTTTAATGAGGAATTTAAAGGAAAATATTGAGTTAAATAAAAATAGCTAAATACAATAGTGTCATCATTAAATTAAGAAGATATTATTTAACTGTGTTTCTCCTTAATTTTTGCCTAATTCTAGAGGGAGGTATTTTTGCTGGTCTTTCAGGCTGATATTCAGCTGCTGTGTCCAAGTGGCTACACAGTTGTTTCTGGCTTTTGTGTGTACTGGTAAATAGGTTCTCCTTTGCTACTTGGGTTAAATATTTTTCATATTATTCTAGCATATTATGGAATGTAAAATATTTATACATATAATTTTATGATATGAAAGACTATAGGAACATTAAGACTTTTACTCAATAAGGTCAATATTTAAGACATGTTTTTTTGAAAGCAAAGAATGTTTCTATACTTTTCAAAAACAAACATTTTAAGACTTAAGCTATCTTTGGAAGGTGTTCATCAAAAAAGTAAAAGCTATAAGCTGTTATCTCTTATTGGCCATTTTTTTTAGATCAAGAAAAAATTGTGAGAAATATAGAGGAGGTTCTTTTTACTTAGTGCATACCATTATGAATTAAAAAAAACTTTAATAAAATACAACAATATAATGAGTAATTTAGGATCTAAATACTAACAAAGACTGATTGCTTAACGTTTAATTTTGATTTCTTTATATCTTAAGATACAATGTTGTTTGTAAATAGCAAAACTGAGAATAGTTACTTAGGTCTTCAAAACTCATATTTATGGAAACAAAGTACTCATCAAGGAGCATAATTTTGTGGTGAGAAAAAATGACTGATTATTCAGTACTGGCTAATGTGATGACTTTAAACTCTTTTATGTACTTTACTACATGTAGCATTGTTTTCTTGCTTATTCAGAAAAAAATAACAACAACTATATGCCACTCAAGTCTTCAAAAAATAACAGCTAACAGTTATTGAGCACTGCTCAGTGGTTTAGACATATTAAGGCTTATGAGTATAGTATGAAGTTCTCACACTATTCCCATGAGATATAGGTATGATCATCACACATTTTCTAGGTAAGAAAACTAAGGCATAGGGAGAGTATGCAATTGGCTCAAAATCATCAAAATCATATAGTAGTAAATAGTGGAGTTGAGATTTGAACTAGGTGTCTTAGTCACTATAATATTAAGAGATTTGCAAATGATGAGACAAATATCTAATCAAAAATTGGGGGAGGGGAGTGTTGAAGGAGTTTAAATACAACCATAATAAGAAATTATTTGACATTGTGATCCGGTATACACATGCTCTCTGCCTATATGTAATATACTGAATGAAAGTTTCACATCAAAACACTTGTCCTTACCATGTGTGAAATACTCTGGCATATTCAATGCTACACTTTTCTTTTACTAAAACAATTCTAGTACCCCAAAGTTGCATATATTCGTTTCACAATCTACTAATGACTTGACACTTGTAGTTTGAAAAACTACTATAAGGGACTTGTTAAGATAAAGTAACACTAAATGGTGATAATAATCACTAAAGATGCCACTTATTAGATACCTACTATACGGCAAAATAATTGTCATTGCTATTTAAGTACAATATCCTCAATTCCCATTACAACCCTGAAAAATAATCCAATCTTTTCTTTTTATTATAATGATGTGGGTTACAAATCAGGGTTAGGTATACAAACGTTGATTATGAAGGTACCCTTGTTGATGAGGTATGCCCCTCCCTCCCCTTGCAGTTTCCCTCAACTGCCAATTCCACCCCTCCTCCCGTGACAGTTTCCCAATACTGCCAATCCCTTTCTTATAGTATTATAATTGTTCAAGGTCCGCTTATGAGTGAGAACATATGGTACTCTGTTCTTTGTTTCTGTGATAGATCACTGAGTATGATTGACTCCAAATCCATCCAAGTTGCTGCAAAGTCCATATGTTTGTCCTTCTTTATGGTTGCATAATATTCCATTGTGTATATGTACCACATTTTTTTTTTATCCAATTCAGCTTCAATGGGCAACATGATTGGTTCCATGTTTTTGTTATTGTGAATAGGGCCTCAACAAACATACGTGTGCAGGTATCTTTTTTGTAGAGTGATTTGAGTTCTTCTGGGTATATTCCCAATAGGGGAATTGCTGGGTCATATGGAACATCAATTTCTAGTTCTTTCAGAAATCAACACACTGTCTTCCAAAGAGGTTTCACTAGTTTGCATTCCCACTAGCAGTGTAGAAGCACTCCGTTATCGCTGCATCCTCACCAGTGTCTGTTGTTGTTTGTTAAATTAATGATAGCCATTCTTACTGGAGTTAGGTGGTATCTCAATGTGGTTTTGATTTACCTCTCTCTGACGATGAGTGAGGCTGAGCACTTTCTCATGTGTCTGTTGGTTGCCCATATATCTTCTTTTGAGAAGTGTCTGTTCATGTCTTTTGCCCACTTTTTAATGAGGCTGTTTGGTTTTTTTCCTTTTGGTGCGTTTGGGTTCCTTGTAGATCCTAGATGTTATGCCTTTGTCACATATACAGTTGGAAAATATTTTTTCCCATTCTGTGGGCTGTCTCTCTTCTCTCTTAATGGTTTCTTTTGTTTTGCAGGAGCTCGTCAGTTTGATGAGGTCCCACTTCTCTATATTATTTCTTTTTTTTTTTTTCATAATCAATATTTTTTATTATGGTTTTGTGGGGTACAGTTAAGGGTTAGGTGTACAATTACGTTTCATTCAGGCACCCTGTTGATAAAAGGTGTTTCCCCATCCCCAGACAGATATTTGCTACTGTTAATCCCATCTTTCTCCCCCTCCATAGTTTCCCAGCACCGTCAGTCATTTTCTTATAGTATTACATTGGATGTTCAAGGTCTATTATATGAGTAAGAACATGTGATACTCGGATCTTTGTTTCTGTGAGAGGTCACTCAGTCTTATAGACTCTAATTCCATCCAGGTTGCTGCGAAATTCATGATTTTGTTCCTTTTATGGCTACGTAGTATTCCATCGTGTATATGTACCACATTTTAAAAATCCAGTCCTCTTTTGATGGGCAGCATGGTTGTTTGCAGGTTCTTGCTATTGTGAACAATGCTGCGATAAACATATGTGTGTAGGTATCTTTTTTATAGAGTGATTTGAGTTCTTCAGGGTATATTCCCAGTAGGGGGATTGTGGGGTCATATGGGAGATTGATATTTAGAGCTTTTAGGAATTGCCACACTGCTTTTCACAGAAGTTGCACTAGTTTACACTCCGACCAACAGTGTAGAAGTGTTCCCTTTTCGCCACACCCTCTCCAGCAGCTGTTATTTTTTGAGTTGTTGATAATTGCCATTCTGACTGGAGGTAGGTGGTATCTCAGTGTGGTTTTGATTTGCATCTCCCTGATGATTAGTGAGGTTGAACATTTCTTCATGTGTTTGTTGGCTGCTCAGATGTCCTCTTTTGTGAGTGTCTGTTCATATCTTTTGCCCATTTTATAATGGGGTTGTTTGTTTTTTTCTTTTCAGCACATTTTAGTTCCTTGTAGATCCAGGATGTTAAGCCTTTGTCAGACCTGGACTTCAAACTTTACTATAAAGCTACAATCATCAAAAGAGCTTGGTATTGGTATAGGAACAGGCATATAGATCAATGGAATAGAATTGAGATTCCAGAAGCAAAATCTCAATTTCTCAACCAACTCATCTTCGGCAAAGCCTCCACCACCTACCACTGGGGAGAGGAGAACCTATTCAGTAGATGGTGCTGGGAAAACTGGCTGACCACATGCAGAAGATTGAAACAGGACCCCTATCTATCACCATACACAAAGGTTAACTCCAAATGGATCAGAGACCTAAATGTAAAACCTCAAACCATAAGAACCTTAGAAAATGAAGGAAATACCCTCATGGAAATTGCAACTGGCATCCAATTCCTGAACAAAACCCGAAACCCACAGGTCATAAGAGATAAGATAGACAAGTGGAACCTTATTAAACTGACAAGCTTCTGCAAGGCCAAAGAAACCATCAAGAGAGCAGGGAGACAGCTTACAGACTGGGAAAAAGTATTTGCCAACTCTATATTATTTCTTATGGTGTGGGCACTTAGGATTTTAATCAGGAATTGGTTGATCATTCCGATTTCCATATGGATGTCTCCTGCATTTTCTAAGATTCTTATAGTTTGAGGTTTTACATTTAGGTCTTTGATCCATTTAGAGTTAATTTTTGTGTAGGGGTCCTGTTTCAATCTTCTGCATGTGATCAGTCAGTTTTCCCAGCACCATTTACTGAATAGTTTCTCCTCTCCCTAGTGGTTGTTGTTGGAGGCTTTGTCAAAGATGAGTTGGTTGGGAAATTGGGGCTTTGCTTCTGGAATCTCTATCCCATTCCATTGGTCTATATGCCTGTTCTTGTACCAATACCAGGTTGTTTTGATTACTGTAGTCTTATAGTAAAGTTGGAAGTCTGGAAGTGTGATACCTCCTGCTTTGTTTCTTTTGCTAAGGATTATTTTGGCTATTTGTGATTGTTTATGTTTTCATATGAATTTCTGTGTTGTCATTTCCAGATCTGAGAAGAATGATGTTGGTAACTTAATGCGTATTGCATTGAATCCGTAGATGGCCTTTGATATGATGGACATTTTAATGAGGTGGATTCTTCCTATCCATGAGCATGGAATATTTTTCCATTTGTTTTTGTCTTCTTGAATTTCTTTGATCATTGTTTTGCAGTTCTCACTGTAAAGGTCTTTCACTTCTCTGCTGAGGAAGATGCCGAGGTATTTCATTTTTACTGTGGCTATTGTGAATGGGACTGTGGTTTTAATTTGGGTCTCTGCCTGCTTGTTGTTGGTTTATAGGGATACAACTGTCTTTTGCACATTTATTTTGTACCGTGAGACTTTGCCAAAGTCCTTTATCAGTGCAAGCAGATTTTTGACAGATTCTCTTGGATTTTCAAGGTATAGGACCATACCAGCAAAGAGGGATAGCTTGACTTCCTCTTTTCCTATTTGGATACCCCTGATTTCCTTCTCTTATCTAATTGCCCTAGCTAGGACTTACAACACAATGTTGAACAAGATGGGCAAGAGTGGGCAGCCTTGTCTTGTTCCAGTTTTCAGGGGAAATGTTTCCCAGTTTCTGTCCATTTAGCAATATGTTAACTGTGGGTTTATTGTAGATGACACTATTTTGAGGTTTGTTCCTTCTATATCTAGGTGTTTGAGGGTTTTTTTCAAGAAGGGATGCTGGATTTTATCAAAAGCTTTTCTGCATATAATGATATAATCATGTGGTCTTGTTTTTGCATCTGTTGATGTATTTAATTACATTTATGGTCTTGCGAATGTTGAACCAGCCCTATATCCTGGGATGAAGCCTACTTGGTCATGGTGGATGATTTTTTGAGATGTGTTTTTGGATCTGATCCCAATCTTATTTTTAAAGCAGAAGCTGGGATGTGTCTCTCCCAGTGTTAAGTGATTTGTTCTTCACAGATTAAACCTGATCCAAGATTCCTTTTGCCGGTCTACTCTAATAATAACATTTAGGTATTATTAAACAATGAAATCAGAACTGAAGAAGTATATGACCTTCTTTTGAATCTCTTTACCAGTAAATGGAAGACACAGGTCATCTTACTGCTTAATTATAGAGGTATAGTCATTTAGTTTGTTAAAGTTGAATTTAGCATCCTGGAAAATACCAAGAAAAAAATATTATTAAATAGAAAATTAAATACTCTTCTAAAAGAAAGTTCAGCACAAAAGATGTGAATAAGCAGTTTTCAAAGAAATAAATACAAACTCCCTCCCTCTTTATAAAAACTAAAAGCAAAGACATAAAAATTTATTTAATTTCACAAGTAATAAAAACCTGAAAATTAGAATAGTGATGAAATAACATATTCATTTATAAATCTGGCTAAATATAGATAGTGAAGGTGAGAGGACAAGGAACTTGGCTGTTAGGAAAGGAGAATAGATTAGAAAAATACTTTATAGATGCCAAAATAACAGAACATACCAAAAGCTTTAGAAGGGCTTATCATTTAGGAATTCCGCATATGGATTAATCTTAGATGGGTGTACAAGCAACTTAATATAAGATGATTATTGTAACATTATTTAGAATATTAGAAGTCCCAGAAACTCTCTAACAGGGAGACTTCTTAATAATACTAACCTTTAAAACAATATTATTAAAATTATCTTAAAGGTAAATATCTACAAATCAGAATGTCCATGGGAGTGTTAGATAAAAAATTGTAAATTATGAGACATTATATAAAGTGTGTTCAATTTTCATAAATACAAAAATATTTTGTAGAGAATAGGGTGAGAAGATGCTTTTAAAAATGTTAACCCTGTCATAGAATATTCAGTTTTCCCCGTTTGTTTATTTCTACCTTTTCAGTATCTTATAAATCTGCTTTTTGTTTTTTGAGCCAGAGTCTCTCTCTGTTGCCCAGGCTGGAGTGCAATGGCACTATTACAGATCACCACAGCCTCAACTTCTTAGGCTCAGGTGATCCTCCTGCCTCAGCCTCCTGTGTAACTGAGACTGCAGGTGCATGCCACCACACCTCACTAATGTTTTATTTTTTGTAGAGATGAAGTCTTGCTATGTTGCCCAGGCTGGTCTCAAACTCTTGGCCTCAAGCAATCCTCCTGCCTCAGTCTCCCAAAGGGATTATAGCAACTGTGCCCAGCCTAAACCTGAATTATTTTAAGTTACAAAAAGTAATAAAAATCTTTAAAACTGCTTTGGAGAAAACTAGATCTTGCAGAACGGGTTTCATTTTCTAATGCCAGATTAAAAAAATACTTTAAAATGTAATTAAGAAGCTAAATATCAAGAATGAATGATTCAACTATATATTTGACAAATGCGAATGGCCACTGGTTAAAATACAATGTAAAAAAAATAAGGTATCATTAAAGGTTAATACGTTTTTCATATGTAATGAGGAAAATCAGAACTTTGGTTGCCATGACAACTTCCCTCTGTCCCCTTATATTTATTCTTCTTAGTAGAACTTTAATTATGTCTCTTTCTAGATCTACAAATTGATAGAGATTTCACAGATTAAATCATAGATAGGCTATTATACTGCATAACATAATGATTTCTAGATGAAGTATTACTTCCATCTCTATTTAAGTATTTTGTAATAATAGCGTGCAAAATGAAAGAATAAACAGAAGGTCAAAGAAATATTGAAAATATTTTTTATGATTAAAAATAAGCATTATAATGAAGAAAAGCTCCAAACTGAAAGTCAATCTTGAAATAATTATTTCAAAATTTCTGAGAGACATTATGGAATGTGCTAGATTTTATCTTGTGGCTTGATTTACCACAGGTGTAAGTGGAACCATAAGAGAATGTCATCTGTATTCATTCCTTCCTATACCCCCTTGCTTTCAGGAATGTGGCCTTCAGCTGCTCTCCCCTAGCTTCATAAAGTACTACCTGCTGATATCTCCAAGCCAAGGAGTCCTTCCAAATAATTGCCCTTGACCAAAGGGAGCTGCCTTGCTCAAAGGTAAATCCCCTCACCAAGGGACAGCCCTCATCCAGTGACTGGTGGATGCTAGTATAGAGGCCCAGCCCCTTGCCTCAATTTAGTTCATCTCCTAAGGGACCCTATAGGATCAGCTAAATGCCTATTGTAACTGCAATTTCAGTTCAGCAAGCATCTCCCTTTGCCCAAATTGGCTTCCTTCAATTTCTTACATGGAGAGCATTTCCTAGCAAACTACCTCTGACTGAGTGCAGGTTCCCAGGGAATCTGACCCATGACATCCACTCTGAAATATTTTTTGAAAAATAAAATGAACCACTGTCAAAACTTTCATTTAAATTCTTCCCCAATCCGAGGATCCTTAGGCAGTAAGTGAAGTCTAGCAGCATATCAAAATCTTCCACAAGCTTGCAGATGTTTGAATGTCAGGCTCGAGGTGTATCGTCTCTCTAGTTCAAATAGATAATTTCTCTTGAGGGAAGTAAGAGGGAAGCAAGAGATATACAGCCCTGTCACCGTGGAAGACGGCTGACTTCTGGCGGTAGTTCCAATGAAAGGGCTACAGATGAAAGGTTGTTTTTCAGACTTTGGAGCTACTGGAAGCACAGCAGGTAGCCTGACCTAAAATGAACAGTCATCCTGGTTCTTTTTATTAGATTAGAAAATATAGTTTATTTAGAAAGTAAATTAGAGAGACAGAAAAGAGAGATTTACCTTTCCAAGGTAAGAGAGAGGGGACCAAAGCTTAGAAAACATGGCAACGGCCATAACTCAAAGAGCACGTGGCCATACCAGAGTTTAATAAAGCAATGGCCCTTTTTCTTTTCCAAAATAGACCTAAGTACCTCCAGATTTTTGCCCATTTATCAAGTCACAAAAGTTTCCTCACAGATGCAGGGAGAATTTTTTCAAGAGTATGTCTTCCAGGAAGTATTTCTCATGAGTGACTTTGCAAATTGATTTTAAGTGGGCCTTCTTAGCTTGACTTTTAGAATCAACATTCTTACCCCATTCCCGAAATCCCACACTACAAACATTGAAGAGGTATACAGATCATTATGTGGAAGATGTCTTTGAAAGAATGTGTGGCGGAGGAAATACTGCATGCTCCCCAGCTGCATTTTCTAAGAATCTCCTTCAAAGTGCTGTCTGTCTTCTCTCTTCCCCCTTCACAACCTCTCTGAAGCCTCCTACAGCCCTTTTGCTTTCCTTCTGCTTATCTTTCTGCCTGGTCTCTTCTTCCTCAAATCAAAATTCTCCATTCTCTGTTTTTTTCTTAGGACCCATCTTAGTCTTCTTATCTTTGTCTTTGTTTTTTGTTTCTGTGTGTGTATGTTTTTAAACACAGCAACTCTGAATTTTTTTATGATGATTTATTTTTTAAGTTTATTTTATTATAGAGATGTGGAGTGCAAGTGAGGATTAACTACGTAAGTAGGCTGCATGCAGGTGAAGTTTGGGTTTCTAACTGGCCCTCACTCCCCCTGGTAGCAGATCAGGTACCTTTGTGTTGTCATGTGCTCTTTACCCTCTTTCCTCCCTCTCTCCCTCACCTAGCAGTGCCCCCATCATTTTTTTCTCCTTAAGCATTTTTAGGTCTCAAGTTAGGTCTCATCTATCATGTTCTGGGAACTTGATGTGTGTCAGTGAGCATTTAGTGAGCCATATGCTTTGTGTGGAGTTGGAGAATAGGAGAGTACAACTAATGCATACCATTAAACAAGCTCAGAGAATTTCTGCTTGCTGACTCTTCCTCCCATTATGGAAACTCCTGTATGCCCCCATAATGGCATCTCCTGACACCAGTAGTTGTAAATTACAATTCCACTTATCTTCTTGACATAGTTAGATAATTGGAAACGTGACTCTGATTTCCAGGAAGTATGTGGGAAAGCATACATAAAAAGCAACAAATAAGACCAGAAATGAGAAAATTCGGATCCAAAAGGGATAAGCAGAGGGAGGTGCAGATGTGAGCTTCTCAAAACCAAAAGGCAAAAAAAAAAATTTTTTTTTGAGTCAAGATCTCACTCTGTGACCCTGACTGGAGTGCAGCGGTACAACCAAGGCTCATGGCAGCTCGACCTTGGGTTCAGGTGATCCTTTTGCCTCAGCCTGCTAATAGCTGAGACTACAGGAATGTAGCACCACCCCCAGCTAATTGTTTTGATTTTTGTTGCCCAGGCTGGTCTCAAACTCCTGGGCACAAACAATTCTCCTGCCTTGGCCTCCCAAAGTGCTGGAATTATAGGTCTGAACCATGGTGCCCAGCTAAGGGATAAATATTTGTATTAAAAACCAGGGGTCAAACTTTTTAAGTGCCTGACTACTCCTACTTCTAGAGGTAGAAAAACTTTGACTTGCTAACTGCCACATTTACTATTTAAAAAAAAATATTTTTATTTTAAAGAGGTGGGGTATAATCCAGGGTTTGATATGTAAGTGGACATTGTACAGGTTAAGTTTGGGTCTTCCTTTGGTGGTTTGCCTGGTTTGAGATCAGATACTCTTACTGATGTTGTGTCCACCCCCATTCCCCACTCCAGAAGTATCCTGCTACTGCCAAAACCTTTTTTATAGTATTATGGTATAGTTTATGTTCAGGGTCTACTTATGAGTGAGAACATGTAGTACTCTGTTCTTTGGTTCTGTGATAGATCACAGAGTATGATAGACTCTAAATACATCCAAGTTGCTGTGAAATCCATATGTTTGTTCTTCTTTATGGCTGTGTAATATTCCATTTTGTATATGTACCACATTTTTTTCATATTTACTATTTTAAATGTGAATTCTTTCCTGTTTTTTTTAATATGTAGAACAATTTAGTTTTCTACATCATCCCCTCCTACTCCTGAATCCTCAAACTCGTCTAAAGCAGTTCCTCAAGAGCTGTCCTTCTCAAAGGTGGAAGGAGACTGGTTATATTAAGAATTTAATTATTTTTTGATTGCACTCTAACTTTCATTGATTAAAAACATAATAAAGTCCTATGTCAAAAAGTGTCATTTCTTCTAGGTTTATTTTCAAGCTGGGCCCAACATGTTCAAATTCTCTGTATCTATTATTTTTAAGCTTGATTTTTCTCTCAGGAGAGACAGATCTGACCCTGGGCCCTACAGGGGATGGGTGGGAGATGTAATCAAGGTATGACCCCAAGTATTAGCCTTTCCACAGCTCCTGTTTGGTAAAATTTCTCTTCTCACAGGCTCTAATGATGAGAAAGAGTCTATGAGATTATATGACCACCCTCTAGTCACATAGTCACAGGGAATTTAAGATGAGTATCTGATTCAATGGCAGCTTACCTCCACACAATCTGAGGCCAATATTTTGCATAAAAAGGTGAGTTAGGCCAATAAGAATCTCTCCGTAGGAATTTAAGCTATGAAATACTCTGAAGAAACTGAGGCATAGAGAAAAGAAGAAACATGCTCATTGTTACAGAGTGTCACAGAGTTAATAAGTGGTAAAGCCAGATTTCTGAATATGGCTTTCTGATCTCAGGGCTTACATCTGTGACGACTGTGAAATGTCATCCTTGCAGTTACTCTACTTTTGTGGGCCTGGTTTTCAGCTCTATCTGAGTTTTAGTACATAGTATCCACCAAATACAATACTTGAATATCTGTACCTTGTAATCATTAAAGCATAATGAAAAACAAAACCTACTGTGTGAGTTCACTAGGCTTGTTAGTTCCTGGGACATTTGAATTTGCAGTCAGAAGTGGTGAATTCTGTCACTAAGTCTTTGCTCTGAATTCCTAACTAATGTACATGGAAGGCTGATAGGACATTGAGTGATATGAGGCTTCTGTCATGCAGGCTTAGAAAAATACTATGGAGACTGATAGTTAAGTGACAGATTAAACATTCAGCTGAATACATTCTTTCACAACATTTTTTTCACACTTATTACATCTCTGAAATGGGGATTTTTCTTATGATATGTGGCATTATACTATCACTGTCGGCCAGGCCAAGTTGTTTGCCTATGCACACTCAACATGGTTGTTATTCCCATTGACATTCCCCTCAACAAATCACTTAAAGGTGACGTGAAGAAGGGATCTGTATCCTGGTTGTCATCTAAATTCTTCTTGTATCACCTTGTATCATCAAAACCAGCCGAATGAGAATCAAGCAATTTGGAAGATTTTGGAGGTAATAGTAAAGCAACATTTACTGAAATGTTTTATTTTAGAACTCTTGATGACACAGAGGATAATGGTGTGTGAAAAAAGATGGACATTATGAACTCTGAGCTGAGAACAGGTTTAGAAATTTTAGGAATTCATTAACCAATTTATTTTACTTTTTTGTGTGCACAAGAGTGACACAAAATGAATTCTGTCTAAATAAGTCTGAGTGATCTTTGAATAAATACAAAATAAAAATTCAAGTGATGTAAAACCATTTTTGACATAGTTTAATTTGCAACATTTTTTCTTAGTGGTATATTTTATATACCAAGTGCATCTTGTAATTAATGGTCTCTTAGAGTATACATAAAATACATATTACCTCAAAGAATGAAGAGAAATATGAGCATTATATACAAACAATGTATTATAAAGTAAAACTTTAGCGAAAACTTTAAACTGTGTTTTTCATTCTCAGATTAACCACAATATTATATTTAGCAATTGCAGTTAATATAAATTTCAGAAGAACTAGCTAAAATAAAAATGAATCCGTGAGGCAAGTGAAAATATATATTCATCGTTACATTAGTTTTCTTTTTAAACCTATATTATAGAGAATCAAAGAATGGAAACAAATAAACCATATCCAAGTGAAAACCCAAGTACTGAATTACTGTTATAATGATAAAGCAAATCAAGCAGTCTTACACAAACTTGAAAATTTCCCACTTACAATAGGCATATAAATCTTAAAAATATGAGATATTAAAGCTGCTTCTAAAAACATTTAATAATTTTACATTGTTTTGCTAATAATTCATTTATTATGAATTAATTTCTCTATTAATAAAATATTTTATCATTGCTGTTTCAATAACCAGATTGATTTTGAAAGTGATACCCAAGAATGTGGAATTTTTATGATTTTAAAGGGCCTCTCAAAATTTTAGTAAGAACGGAAGTTTCATGATCAAGAAAAAAATATCAAAATAGCATTTTCAAACGCTCTGAAGACTGTGTAGTATTTTTAAAATGGTACAAAAAGAGGAAAGTCTTAGAAAAGGTAGGCATAAAAGTCAAGAGATGGACTGAAATCTTCCATGGATCAATTTGACATAGTTTTCAGTGACTATGCTCACTGTATACCATATTAATTGTAGTGATCTTTCTTTAACTTCTGTCTATTAAGATGATACTAGATACCTATGGCAGTTTTGCAGAGAAACAGTTTTGCTGGATCAAGCCAATTGGTTCTCAAACACTTTCTATAGAAGCTACAGATAAATAATTTGGAATTTCCATTCTCCATTGCGTTGCTGAAACTCAGCTCTGGACTCTTGCTGTTTCGGAGCTGCAGGCACTTGACATAAAATCTAAGCTTGCAACTCAAAGCCTTCTTTTATCAAACTGTGTTCAAACTGTCATTGTTTTGTCACACAGTGAAGCAAAGCTTTAAAATCGATTGAAACACAGTTCAAATGGTGGTAAATATCACAGAAAATGGTTCCGTCTACCGGTTAGAAATAGTACATTAATAAATAAAATACTTAAAACTTAGTAAACCTATACTCTTACCCCCTTATAAGCACTTTAAACACAGAAGTTTATTTAATGTTCAAAAATAAACTCAATGAGGTAAGCAATGTTTTTACAGTACCTCTCTATTATAGACAGAGAACTTGCCAAAGTTTGCACAGCTAGTAAGTGGTTGAGTCAGGATTTGAATGGAAACAGGCTAGCTCCTGCGTCCATGGAATTCTGTCTATTATATGAGTAGATAAATGTTAACTGAATACCTAAATTGTATGCCTACAATGTGTCCAACATATTCTAGATTCTTTGAGTAATTCTCAATAGTTCATTTACCGTCTGGATGCCTGGGGACACAGTCGTGTACACAGATGGTTAAAATCCAATGCATGCTCTAGTAGAAATGATTATGAGAGAATGTACTGAGAGAACATATCACACAGAAAACCATTGAGATTTAAAATATTCTCATATAGCAGGGCCTGAATACTAAATTTGTATGCTAAATACATCTAATACAAAGTACAAGGGTTGATCCCTAAACCCCATAATTTATTTATAAAAAATTGTGAATTTTTTCTTACATGTTTAAACTTCAGTCACCTTCAAAGTGATTCCCATTTGATGCAATACATGAGACACTTTTTCCACTGCTCAAAATGGTTTCTGAATTTGTCATTTTTGATGACTTTTAGTGCTTCTGCTGTGTTTTGTTTACCTCTTCTGCATCAGCAAAATGTTCCCCTTTGAAGACTATTTTCATCCAGGGAAACAAACAAAAAAAAAGTCACTTGGGGTGAGAGCTGGGAAAAAGGGAGGGAAAGGCACAGGGTTCATGCTATTTTTGGTCAAAAGCTGCTAAACACACAGCACAGTATGGGCAGATGCTCTTCTAAATCACCCATCATGAAATGGGCAAGCACATTGAAAGAATCTCCAAAAAAAAAAAAAAGAAAAATCACTGAAGCCAAATGCAACCTCTCACAACACTGGCTGGTACACTGATGCCCATGGGTTCCTAGAACACTTATCAAGTGGGGGAAGCCTATACTGCAAGGGGCCTGCCCTCCAAAAAGATAATTTTGTTTTTTGGGGGTTCCCCTCTTACATAAAAAGTAGTGATTTGTCTTATTTCTCCCCACATTCTACCTCTATTGTGTGCTAATGATAACTTGGGGATATGAGACATGAATGACAAGTATCCCCAATCTATAAAAAATAATAAAGGAGATTGCATGTTGGTTGTTTACCTAATAGCTGTTCCTTCCTTCCAATTTAAGATAATTTTTTTTTTAGACAACTACTGCTCTAGAGAGATTACTTTATTCCTCTTTCATGGGTAAATATTATTGATCTACGTGGTGTGACAATTAAGTTCACAAACTTGCCACTGTGCCCTTACGTTGGCAGCACTGTACAAACAACTTGGTAAGGTTTCATAACCTTGGCATATCAGTTCTCACAGCTGTGTTCATGTCGACATGTGGCAGTGTCTTGCTGAGTATTATTTGTTATTGTTGTTACATGTTTTTGTGTGCCATTGTGAGAATGTTCGAACTTTAACTAGAGCAATGAACAAACACTAAATTTCTTGTTAAACTTGGCAAAAGTGGAAGTGAAATCAGGGACATGTTAGTCCAAGTTTACGAGGATAATGCCATGAAGAAAACAGCAGTGTACAAATGTATTAAATGTTATTCTGAGGGGAGAGAAAGCATCGCTGAGAGGACAGGATGGCCAGTAATGAGCAGAACTGAAAAAAACATTGCAAAAATTTGTTGAATTGTGCATCAAAATCGTCAGCTGGCAGTGAGAAACAAAACAGACCAAATAAACATTGATAGAGAAACAGTGAGGAAAATCTTAACTGAAGATCTTGGCATGAGAAATGTGTGTGTAAAAAGGTCCTGAAGGTGCTCTTGCATCACAACAATGTACCACCTCACACAGCTGGTGAGGGAGTTTTTAGCCTGTAAACAAATAACTGTATTGGAACACCCTCCCTACTCACCTGATCTGGCCCCCAATGACTTTTTTCTGCACTCAAAATAAAGGAAATATTGAAAGGATGACATTCCTGACATCAAGGGTAATAAGATGACTGCTCTGATGGCCATTCCAGAAAAAGAGTTCAAAATTGCTTTAACATGTGGGCTAGGCACTGGTGTCAGTGCATAGCTTTCCCAGGGGAGTACTTCAAAGGTGAATGTAGTGATATTCACCAATTAGACAGCACTTTTTCTAGGATGAGTTTGTGAACTTAATTGTCAGCTCTCATATGTCAGTCATGGAAATCTATTCTTTTGGCTAACAGTTGGTTTAGGCAAGGTAATATGATTCAGCTTTGACCTTTTGTAATATAACAACAGGTTTCTGTTGGGAGATTTTTGGAGATGTTTTTCTAACTCATACAAAAATATACAGATGTAGGCATACAGAGGTAGCAATGTCTCTTCTGCTGGATACTGTTCTGTTTGCATGTGGTTTCTGGTGTTGCTTGCAGCCATGTTGTGATTATGAGAGAATTGAGTGAAAGAAAAGACTGACACTTTATGGATGGTAAAGCAAAAACTACAAAATAACTATAACCTTCCTGATTGTGTTGAGATGCTGTGTTAACCAACCCTATGGCGACCATATCTTGGGACTTCTTTTAATAAAAAATAATATATTTTTCTATGGTTTAATTCACTTTGTGTTTCATTTAAAACTTGTATATACTAGCTTTTGGTTGTTGCTTACAACCAATATCTAGTATATACAAATACTTTATAATCCTATTTTCACAATAATAAAAATAAAATTTGTTTTTCTATAGACTTATGAGGGAACACACACACACAAAAACCCCCAGAATTATCTTTTGGAGAGCAGGCACCTTGTAGTACAGACATCCCCTGGTAGGTGAATGTTCTAGATATCCACTGGCATCGGTGTGCCAGCTAGCTTTGTTGTGAGAGGCTATGTTCAGTTTCAGTGAATTTTTTTTTGGAGATTCTTTAAACGCATCTGCCCATTTTGCTACGGATGATTTACAGGTACACATTCAGTACACATAGTACTGAATGTTCATCAGTTTTTTTCCCAAAACATCATGATCTTGGTGCCTCATGCTCCCTGTTTACAAGATTTTATACCAGTGACTTTTTTTTTGTTTCCTGGATGAAAAAAATCCTCAAAGGGAAACATTTTGCTGATGTGGAAGAGGTGAAGCAAAAACGGCAGAAGCTCTAAAAGGCATTGACATTGACAAATTCAAAAGCTGTTTTGAGCAGTGGAAAAAGTGTCTTGATAGGTGTATTACATCAAATGAGGAGCACTTTGAAGGTGACTGAAGTTTAAACACGTAAGAAGAAATACACAATTTTTATAAATACATTCTGGGTTTGGGGGGATCCCTCCTTGTATTTTCTACTATGTTTTGCTAACTTGCCTTGCTGCTAATATTCTCTATCTATGGGTACCTCTGGCTTCTGACTTTTTTCTTCTTTTTTATTATAAAGATGTGGGGCACAATTCAGGGTAAGGTATACAAACATTGATTATGCAGTACCCTTGTTGATGAGGTATGCCCCTTTCTCCCCCAGCAGTTTCCTTCAACTGCCAGTCCCACCCCCTCTCCCCTGACAGTTTCCCACTACTGCCAATCCCTTTCTTACAGTATTATAATTGTTTAAGGTCTGCTTATGAGTGAGAACATATGATACTCTGTTCTTTGTTTTTGTTTCTGTGATAGATCACTGAATATGATCGACTCCAAATCCATCCAAGTTGCTGTGAAGTCCATGTGTTTGTCTTTCTTTATGGTTGCATAATATTCCATTGTGTATATGTACCACATTTTTTAAATCCAGTACAGCTTTGATGGGCAACATGGTTGTTTCCATGTTTTTGCTATTGTGTGCAGGTATCTTTTTTGTACAATGATTTGAGTTCCTCTGGGTATATTTCCAATGGGAGAATTGCTGGGTCATATAGAAGGTCAATTTCTAGTTCTTCAGAAATTGCCACACCGTCTTCCATAGAGGTTGCACTAGTTTGCATTCCCACCAGCAATGTAGAAGTATTCCTTTTTCTCCACATCCTCACCAGCATCTGTTGTCGTTTGTTTTATTAATGATGGTCATTCTTACTGGGATTAGGTGGTATCTCAATGAGGTTTTGATTTGCATTTATCTGATGATGAGTGTGACTGAGCACTTTTTCATGTTTCTGTTGGCTGCCGTATTTCTTCTTTTGAGAAGAGTCTATTCATGTCTTTTGTCCACTTTTTAATGGGGCTATTTGTTTTTTTCCTTTCAGAGCATTTGAGTCTCTCATAAATCCTAGATGTTAGGCCTTTGTCAGATATACAGTTGGCAAATATTTTTTCCCATTCTGTGGGATGTCTTCCTGCTCTCTTGATGGTTTCTTTTGCTTTTGCAGAATCTTGTTAATTTGATGAGTTCCCACTTGTCTATCTTATTACTTAAGGTACTGGCCTTTAAGGTTCTGAATAGGAATTGGTTGCCATTTTCAATTTCCATAAGGGTGTCTCCTGCGTCTTCTAAGATTCCTATAGTTTGAGGTTTTACGTTTAGGTCTTTGATCCATTTAGAGTTAATTTTGTGTATAGTGATAGGTAGGGGTCCTGTTTCAATCTTCTGCATGTGATCAGCCAGTTTTCCCAGCACCATTTACTGAATAGGTTCTTCTTTCCCCAGTGGTTGTTGTTGGAGGCTTTGTTAAAGATGAGTTGGTTGAGGAATTGAGGCTTTGTTTCTGGAATCTCTATGTTGTTCCATTGGTCTATGTGCCTGTTCTTGTACCAATACCAGGCAGTTTTATTTATATGTTTGTTTGTTTGTTTATTTATTTATTTATTTAAAAATTGTGGGTTACAATTAAGGATTAGGTATACAAATATTCATTGTGCAAGTACCTTGTTGATGAGGTGTGCCCCCTCCTTCCCCAGGCAGATATCGAATACCGTTAATCCCACCTCCTTGTCCCCCTTCCCCCATAGTTTCTCTCTACTGTCAATCCTTTTCTCATAGTATTATGGTAGTTGTTTAGGGTCCACTTATGAGTGAGAACATGTGGTACTCAGATCTTTGTTTCTGTGAAAGATCACTCAGTATTATAAACTCTTATTCCATCCAGGTTGCTGCGAAATTCATGATTTTGTTCTTAATGCCTGCGTAATATTCCATTGTGTATATGAACCACATTTTTTTAAATCCAGTCCCTTTTAGATGGGCAGCATGATTGGTTCCATGTTCTTGCTATTGTGAACAATGCTGTGATAAACAGACGTGTGCAGGTATCTTTTTTATAGAGTGACCTGAGGTCTTCTGGGTATATTCCCAGGAAGGGGATTGCGGGGTCATATGGAAGGTCGATTTTTAGAACTGTTAGTATTCACCACACTGATTTACACGAGGTTGAACTAGTTTGCCCTCCCACCAACAGTGTAGAAGTGTTCCCTTTTAGCCACATCCTCTCCAGGATCTGTTATTTTTTGAGTTATTGATGACGGCCATTCTGACTGGAGTTAGGTGGCATCTCAGTGTAGTTTTAATTTGCATCTCCTTGATGACTAGTGAAGCTGAACGTTTTTTCATGTATATGTTGGTTGCTCGTATGTCTTCTTTTGAGAAGTGTCTATTCATATCTTTAGCCCACTTTGTAATGGGGCTGTTTGTTTTTTGCTTTTCAGCATGTTTGAGTTCCTTGTATATCCTTGATGTTAGGCCTTTGTCAGATATGGAGTTGGCAAATATTTTTTCCCAGTCTGTGGGCTGTCTCCCAGCTCTCTTGATGGTTTCTTTGGCTTTGCAGAAGTTTGTCAGTTTAATGAGGTCCCACTTGTCTATCTTCTCTCTTAAGGCCTGTGCATTTTGGGTTTTGTTCAGGAATTGGTTGTCAGTTTCAACTTCCATAAGGGTGTCTCCTGCATTTTCTAAGGATTTTATAGCTTGAGGTTTTATATTTAGGTCTCTGATCCATTTAGAGTTAATTTTTATGTTGGGGGTAGATAGGGGTCTTGTTTGAATCTTCTGCATGTACCAGGCTGTTTTGATTACTATTGGTTTCTTTCTTTTGATCCTCAACAGGTCTAAGAAATATTCATTACATTTTCTTTTATTCAAAACAGAGCTGTATCTTCCCCACATTCTGTAAATTATGGTGAATGAAGTTCAACACCCTGTGGTGCTCGATAAATATAAATAGAGTTGATTGAAATCTATGTATGTGAGACAGTGGAAAACTCTATGTTGATCTACTAGGAGAATTTATAAGTCAATTGGGAGGAAACAAAGAATTAGATATGTACCCTATTGTTACTATTATGTGGCATAACCTCAATGTGCATCTTAGAGGAATTCTTGTATTTCTTCCCTATCTTTCTTGCTTTTGTTTCTTAAAAAGAAATGGTTTATTTGTTGTCTCTCTTGCAAGTGAGGCTTTAATAAACTTAGGGATACATCCATGAAGAATTTTCACCTCTTCTTTTTGCTCTTGACAAACTCAGATCACATCACTTGAAGAAAGTGAGTTTAAGAACAGATTTCCTATAAAATACCATTGAGTTACTATCTCACAGTGAACATTGTGAAAAAAATAACTTTGATAAAAGATTACTATCTCTGACTTTTTAACTTTAACTTTCAGGTTGGCCAATGGCTGAACTCCATGTTACTTCTATTGGAGTGACTCAATCACAAGACTAGGGATATACTACAGTTTATATCTTAACCCTTCAAGGAAAGAGTTTAGAAATAAAATAGTTTCTGGTTTGAAGCATGTTTGTAAATACCCTCTTATCTGCATCATAAACAAGCTTGCTGGCTTACTAACAAAAGCAATATATGGAGCTAAATGCCTTTTCATTTTATATTCAGTAATTATAGACACTATCATTTCATAGATATGAGGTCATTCTATAGGCATTGACTCATTTCTTTAGACGATTTTTATATTTATTGATCAACAATTGTATGTTATGACATATTAAAAGAAAACTAAAAAGTGATCTAAGGTATTATTTGTGCCAAAATCTTCTTTAAGTGTTGTTAGATGTCTTTTATTCTCAAAATGCCATACTATAATTTTTAAATATTCTTAAGTAGAAATAATCTCTACCTTATGATAAAACAACAGATACAAAGAAGATTTGCACCTTTTCTTATTGTATAGCTCAAGATTGTTGATGACGAAAACTACAAGTTTGTTTCATCAGTCTAGTTATAAACTATGAAGCACTTGTTGGAAGAAAACATGGTTCTGTTTAGCAGATTTTTTTTCTTCCATGCCATTAACATGCAACTGCTTTTTCTTAAAATGGGTATGTAAGTAGCTAAATCTCAATATTCAAGTGGCTAAGGAGACATTTCTGAGTGAGGGCACACTATTTCAAAATTTATAGCTGAATATTATATTACAGATAAACTAACATTTTACTAAGATGACAGGCATACTGATAGCATGAATAAAATATGTGTTGATTTTAATCAACTAAGTCACCCTGTATTATAGAAGGTAAAAGAATAAAATAGGAGATATGGCAACAAAATTCCACTTGTTTACCAGAGGTTTTGTTTTTAGAAACCACTCAAGGGCTTTTGCAATCAAAGACAAAATCAATGGGAAAAAAACTCAAAAGATGGTCTCAAAATTTTGTGCCTTAAAAAAAAAAACAAGCAAGAAAGAAAAAAGCAGCAATGCTAGCAAAGCACCACTAAAGTAACTGAAGTAAAAATATAGAATCAAACTGAACTATATGAGAAAGATTTTTACAAAGGCAAATTAAAGTCAGAGAATTTTCCAAGCTAGGAGTAGAAAGAATATGAAAGATATAGGTCTATTAAGAGTTTAAAACTGCAAAGGTAAAAATAGTAACATACCTAAAGGAAGAATAATTCATAGTGAAATGTAGAAATTAGGGTATTTTAAAATGCAATAAAACTCTTCAAAGGGAGTGGGGCCTTTTATAAAATTTGTGGTCCATTTAAAAATGCACCTTACTGAGCACACATGAGCTCTACCATGGTTGACTTGAGAAGGACCTCAGTTCTGAAACTATCTGTTCTTGACTACAAAAGCAAGTGCATGACACTTGTATTCTGAGCCCATGTTTCCTCATTGATTAAGTAGTAGACAACTCATAAATTTATTACAAAGTTAGATCATATGTGAATAAGCAACTTGTAGGTACTTGATGATAGTTATTAATTGTCTTAATGCAATGTTAATAACAGCAGTAATAATAATTTTGTCTTGTTCCTGTAGTAAATAAATTCTATTACATAGCTAGGTGCGAGGAACTCCTCCAAGTCTGAGTCCTTTAGGGTTACTATTGTGCTGGCTGCCAGTAGATATCTCTACCAGGACCGAATGCATAGCTATAAAGATATCATGTTCAGTCCCTAAACAATGATGGGCATTCTGGTTTATACATTAGTCCTTTGTGAATTGGTTAGTGTGAGTCATACCAAGAGATGACTTTCTACACACTTCTTTGAGCCTATCACTTTGAAGGTCAGATCCTGGAATATGCCTACTTCTCTGCCTCACTGTCTTTTGATCTTAGAGTTACTTCAATTAGACTTATAAAGAGATGAAAACATTTTTGACAGTTTCTTGATGGAGACTGTTTACATTTCTCTATGGAATGGGATCTAAATATATTTTCATAAACAAAATAAATTTTTTTCGGTAAAAAAATAGATAAAATAAAAATTAAAAAATTAATTTTAAAATAAATAAAATAACATCTTATCAAATTGTAAATAAAATGGTAGCTGCTGACAAAGGAATGTTTCAGGATTCTGTGTGAAACTGGCAAGAATGTCTGAAGCTCATTGACTCAGGCACAGCTTTACAGGACACTCAAAGATAGTCAACTGTTTACAAGTCTCAACTTCAAGGAAATCCATGCATGGAAATCGCCCTTGCCTAGCATGACAGCTCCACTATGACTGTCAGGCAAATTAGCCTGAAAAACTGAGTAGCACTGTGGCATCAGAGATGAAGGGAAAAGTTCTGAGATTCAGAAACAGCCAGGGAGGGAGGTGTAAGGATGATTATGTGGAATAACTGGCTGACCCCTGTGATAATCCTCTGATTCCAAAATATATTTCTTTAATTTTTTTTAACCATTTCACTGTCTGTACAGGTCAACAGTTCACAATGGGGTATTTGTATGGTTTACAAAAATCACCTTTCATCAAGACAGATGTGGTATGGAGGGTGGGCAGGTTATAATCCTGAATTATGTAGACTAGTTCAGTTAGGAAGCAGATAAGAGCCTGGGTTCTGAAACTAGAAATCCTATGTTTGAATTTTATGTTGATTAATCTTAGTGATTGGTATGGATTTCTTCTAAATTGGGCAAATTCTTTCCCCAGCTAGGCTTATCTCTGAATGAACACATAAACTTGGGAGCTTAGTATACATGGTTGCAGTGTGTTGATGAAGTTTTTTTTTTTTTTTTTCCCCTAGATGTCTGGGCAGCTGGCAGTGGGTAGGCTAGGAAGTCCCTAAATTCTCAAGGTAAGAAAGGCATTTTCCTGGGAGTAGACTGTATTTTTTTTCTGGTAGAAAGGCTATTCCTACACTTCTTCATATCCTTTTGAGATCCAGAGGACCCTGCTTTGCTTCTCATTTGGTCCTATATCCTCTCCACATTACTCAGAGAACTCTCACAGTGTCTCTAGGACCTTTATGTAAACTGGAGCCAGTTGTCCAACAGTGAGTATGCAATTCTGCTTTAATAAATTACTCCACTGCAGTGACTCCCCAGGCAGAAATCCTCTGGCAATTTGTTAGGATATCAAGGGCCAGCTAGGGAAAATGGCTCCTCTCTTTGGAGTATGGTTCTCCCAAGCACTTATAAGTTGTGGTTTTCTTAAATCTGATATCTTTAAGAATTATTATAAAATGCTTTCTCTGTTTTGGAGAC
Source organism: Cephalopachus bancanus (assembly GCA_027257055.1). Taxonomy (NCBI): domain Eukaryota; kingdom Metazoa; phylum Chordata; class Mammalia; order Primates; family Tarsiidae; genus Cephalopachus; species Cephalopachus bancanus. The sequence continues at coordinate 1,264,280 of JAPVLO010000258.1, forward strand.
ATCTCAGAATTTCTGATTTATTTACTTTGATGTTACTCAGAGTTTTCTGTCCTTCATCCTTTTCATCTCTTTTCATCCATTTTTATAATTTTTGGAAGGAAGCATGAATAATCCTTACAGTTAATATGTCACTAGGAATAGAAGTCCTATTTATAATACTAATGAAAACATTTTAGGCTCTGTTTTCTTAAACATGTGAAAAGCTCTCTCCCCTTTGTATTCAAAAAGGGGAAATGCCAGACTTTTATGTTTTATTATGATTGCATTTCTAGAATTATATCATGATTATCTGTTTAAGTATCCTTTTTGTCCATCAGTCTCTTGAGCACCTTGGGTTTTGGGATAGGGTCTTATTCATATTCACATTTGCAATATTCAACACAGTCTCAATTCCTACTACAATATGACATTTGACAGAGCTGATGATACCTATTTATATTGGTATAAACTAATATTGTATTACTCTGTTATAAAGGAGTAAAACATATAAATGTGGGTAAACTTAGGTGAATTTGCATATGATTCTTCCTTTTTTCTTTGCAGTAGGCTTTGGCTCCACGTATGGGTTGTGCATGCTAGATAAGATTAAGTTTAATTTGGAAAGAATTGGTATTTAGAAAGGTGGTAAGGCATTTTAATGGTGAGAATGGAGGCCTGCCTCAAACCTGAGCAAAGATAAAGCCTGCACAATATTGGGCACTCATTGTTACTGAATCTTTTTCATCACAAAATGCTGACTGTTGAGAGAGAAAGGCAGCTGGTAGAGAGAAACGGATATAGAACACTCAATGTTGAAAGAGGGGAACATGTAGCTGCAAAATCATGAGGTTATTCATGATAACAAGTAAAGAATCCAGCCAGCATTTTGCAGAGGGTGTTAGAGAGTAAAAAAATCCCTTTGGAAATCTGCTGATTAAGATGGCACTTTGTAGAAGTCCATCATCAGAGACTGAATAGAATTGAATTGGTTGTGAATGAGAGACAGCTTTCCAATGAGGTAAGAATGATGTGGTGTTAAAGAGAATAAAATGAACTTAGACAACAGCAGGAGTCCCTATTGCCCTTGAGACTTCTTTCTTGGCCATGCTGATAAAGATTATAACCACTTCTTCAGTGAAGAAAGCCCGAAAATCAATATTGGAATGTCAACTGACATGAGAATATCAGTGTACAAAGTTTGTAAATCCAAAAATGCATGCAGGCTTCCCCTTCTTCATGCCTGTCTCTATGATGTGTGGGCATTTTCTGGGTTACATATATATAATTTAGGCCCGAGTCTCCAGATATTATTAGCCAGATTGAAAGAAAATAACTGAAGTTCTTAAACTTAAATATTTTCTTTATGAATAAGAATGAAGGAGAGAAAAGCGATAGCACTTTCTTCCCACATGAGCGTTCTGTCATTTTTCACACTTACATCTTGTTTCCTGAAGCTTTTATCTCCATCTCTACTCCCCTGATACTTCAACCATAGACATTTATGCTACTGCATAAGACAAAAAGCTCATCTAAACTTAATATTCAACCTGATTTAGGTATGAAATTCTAATACTGTCCAGAGAGGGCTCATACTGCTTCAAAATAATTTTAAGTGTAATTTTACAAATAAAAAAATTTATATCAATGAAATACTTGTTTTCTGTGTATTGCATAAAATCAATTTATATTCAAATATTTGGCTACTGCCAAATCAATATCTTAGAGAGCTTAGAGACAAAAGTACTGTAAAGATTAACTGTGAAACATTTCGTTCTATGAAGAACAATAAAGCAGAAATTAGAATATTAGCAAGAGAGCAAAGTAATACTGACAAGTTCACTTTGGTAGCTATGGGTCACTTCTGAATTAACAATTCTCTACACTTTTCTTGCAATTGATGAATTTTTTTCCCCCTGGTCCTGATTTACTTATTCATTAACTGAAGGGATTAGTAAAATTAATTAGAACACAAAAGCCGTTATAAGTCCTAAAATACCAAAGATAAGGAGCTGAGAATATCAATTTGTTTTCCCTCCTAATTAATTCCTAGTATTAAATTGCAAAATGGAATTTTATAACAAATTCCTATAAGATTTTTATTCAAAAGTTGAAAAAACTTAAAAGAGGTAAGTTGAATTCTTTCTCATTTTGATCTAGATATAGATTAGATATTTATAATTTTCTGTGTTATCATTACTATGCTTTTCTGGGTAATAGTGATGTTTTATTTGCCTTCCTTATATCTTAGCTGTCTTACTTGTACTTAGAGGGTTTTGTTTTCGTTTTTGTTTGAGTTGGAGTCTCACTCTGCCGCCCAGACCGGAGTGCAGTGGCCGCTCCCGGCCACCGCCACCGCAGCCTCGACCTGATGGGCTCCAGAAATCCTTTCCCCTCAGCCTTCCAAGTAGCTGGAACTACAGGTGCGCGCTACCACGCCCGGCTGATTTTTGGTTTATTGTAGAGATGAGGTCTTGCCAAGTTGCCCAGGCGGGTCTCGAACCCGCGGACTCAGGCAATCCACTCACCTCAGCTCCCAAAGATGCAGGATTACAGGCTGAGCTACCGAGCCCGGCTAGAAGGTTTTTTTTTTTAAGCACAAAACTATTTATTCGTCAAAGTAACAGTATTATCTTTTAAAAATGTAAATTTGTTCTGAGAGATTAAATTTGAACCACTCGAAAGCATTTTTCTTTTCAGAGTGTGTTGGGTTTTAAATACTCTACACATACGCATGTTAACATTAGTATTCTGTTTATTCCTTTACTGAAGTCTGAACAAACTAGATGATAATATGAAACCGATCCGGACTTTATTTACTTTCTGGGTTTAGGCAGCTTTGATCATTATTAAGGATACTAATCTCTAAATTCAAAATTGGAGGGAGTTATGGCTTTAAACTCCTTCATATATTTTGCTTTAGAAGAAATAGAATTTGTATTAAAATTCTTGAACATTTTCCTTTGTTCACCATTTTAAATAAAACGTTTTAGACCATTTTTATTTCTTTCTTTCTGCTTTCTGACTCTCTGACCAGAGGCATGTCAGTGTCTTGCCACGCTCAGCCTCTTACATTATTCTGCATGAGCCATAACTTTGAGTTCACTTAGAGCCAGGCCATCACCTTAGTCCACAGGTATTTTCTCCAGTCATTGAATTTCATACTCTGCTATTTCAACTAAGTCTCTAAATCTAGAATTCTGAGTCCCCTGAGGATCCTATCAAATTATACTACTCTAAGTTGACTCTTATTTTCTTGGTCTCAGGTTTATCAGTCTCTTAGATCTTACACTATTCCTACATATTGCATTTACTAAATACAAATATCAGTCATATACAGGCCCCAAAGAAGACATCAGATTGCACTGAATGTTTGGTCCCCCCAATTTCCAACCTAATACCCAAAGAAGAGGAATCACAGAATTGTCTTCCTAAATTAATTAATCATGCTGAGTTTTTCAGGAACACTTCAGCCACAGCTTGTCAAAGCTAAAATCAGCAGCCTTCCAAAACCATGAACACAACTTGACTGGTTTTGACAGTCCATTTATTAATTGCTGCCAGACTGTAATTGTTATTGCATTAACGTCACCTATCTGTGGAAGAGCAGCGTTATCTAGCATCTGCTTATAAAATTTGAATACAAATGTATTTCTGTAGGTTTTACCACTGATCTTTAATGTTCCTTATATTTTCAGGCAATTTCATCTACATCATCAAGTAAACTGTAGAAGCTGGAACTAATTGTTCCCCTAATTGATTGACTCTCTTACCTCCTGTTGTGTGAACAGTGCATGTCATCAGACTGTTCGTAGCAACAGGAGGGAATCTATCAATCAACTGCAGAACAGTTAGTTTTGGTCTCAAGCTTTCCTCCCTCTGTTGAAAGGAAAAGTAGCTTCTTCAAAGGTTAAAGGGACACATTTCTCCTTTGCAGAAATTACTAAAGAAAAACATACATAGTTTTGGCTGATTTTTTTCTCCACATATATTTTAAATTAAATCATAAATTAGAGTTCCTTAAGTTTGAGAGGAGCGTCCAGATATTATAAGATTAGGGATTCTTGTTGCATTTTATCATAGCTCTAAGTACATTTTATTGGTATTAATTGCTTCTTAGAATGCTTGCACCACCAGGCTAAGCAAGGGATGCCTTTTCACAATTGTATTTCCTTCATCTAACACTTGGCACACAGAAGTTGCATCATACATATTTGTTGAATGAATGAGTGAATGAATAGAGTTAAAATATAAACAGTGCAAGAAATTTTAAGTTATCCATGTCACTGGAGGCAGTTCTCTATAAGAAACCCACAGATAGAGAAGTTGAAGTATGACCTGTACTTTTAACTTTGCTTTCTCTAATTTTATGTAATTTTGTAAAAAGGGGAAATGATGATAATTTAATTTTTATAGTTAGTGTCTCCCAAGTTAGATTGCAAAAAATGTGGAGCTTGTGACAAGGTGGTAAATTTGCCACCTTTTAATCTGTTAAACCCAAATCATTACTTTAAGTCTTTCCTTATGTTACATTGGACATCCTTGTTTCTCCTCATAAACAGTCCAAAGTCTGATGATGACTGTGTGATCATCTTCTTGGGTATCTTAATAGTTCCAATATTTCTGAACTTTTATATTCTTATATTCCTCAACCCCAAATTGTTTGTACTGTATTCACTCTCTCGCTTTTGTGAGGATTGTCTTTCTTTTTTTAGGATCTGTAATTGTTCAAGGGCTAACTTAGAATTCATCAAAACATTTGGTAAACTCTATGTACTAACTATTCAACCCAACAAAATAGGACATTCATTTTTAAACTAAACAGTTAGACAAATATAGCTATAATTTTCCTTTTGGTGGGGTGAAAAAACAAGTTATGAAGTTTGCACTCTGAAAACAGATTATAGACTAGCATAGAAAGAAATTAGAGAGTTCAGAAAGGAATGACAGCAAACACTTTTTCAAAGGTTTTTATATTTTCTACAAATGTAGGTTAGCTTCTACTGCACTCATATCCAGCTTCTACATCTAATGTAAAGCAAAACCAAAGACATAGCAAACAGAACAGATTTCATTATACAGTGTGCTGTGTCCTTACAAATTAAAAGAAATAGTAATAAATATGCAAAATGGGCTTAATTAACAATAGGGATTTCCTAGTTTATTTGTGTTTTAATCAGGGCTCCAAGGTTAACAGAATTTGTATCATTAAAGTTTAGCAAAGTAGCTTATTGAAATGTCAATTTTAGATCTATCTTACTGGCATTAAATCCTCCTAGGCAGGATTCTATTGACAATTTGACCTCAGTGTTTAAGGCATATTAAAGCATACCCAAACAGCTGAGAACTGGTTTTTCAAGTTTTGCACGCCAAACAGCTCTACAGGGCAGACGTGGTTACATTCACAACCAGGTAACCGAGAAAAGGACTGATGGATTAAAGAACATCATTGGTTGAATGACATACAAACACGTAGGTATTTGAAAACACACACACACACACACACACACACACACACACACACACACACACCACACACACAACCTTCATAATCAAGAATTAATTAATTTAAAATGTAGGTATTTATGTGTGTGTGTGCATGTGTGTGCATACACACAGTGGTTCTCAAAGTGGAATCCCTGGACCAGTACTGGTAACTTGTAAGAAATGCAAATTCTTTTCTTTCTTTCTTTCTTTTTTTTTTGAGTCAGAGTCTCACTGTGACCTAAGGCTGGAGTGCAGTGGGAAGCTCACAGCCACCGCAGCCTGGATCTGCTGGGTTCAGGCAATCCTTCTGCCTCAGTCTTCCAAATAGCTGCAACTACAGGCGTGCACCACTGCACCTGGCTAATTTTTCTTGACTTATTGCAGAGACAAGGTCTCACCAAGTTGCCCAAACTGGTCTCAAACCCCTGGGTTCAAGCAGTCCTCTCGCCTCAGTCTCCCAAAGTGCTGGAATTACAGAAGTGAGCTACCATGCCCAGCCAGAAATGCAAATACTTAAGCCTCCCCTCAGATGTACTGAACATAGACTCTTGTGATCTTTTAAACAAGCCCTTCAGATGATTCTGACGCTGCTTGTCTTTGAGAATCACTGCAGTAGCTACATAATTAAGCACAGGTGACACCAACCAAACACATGCAGGGGAGGAAAATAGCAACAACTATATTTTTTCATATAATATGGTTTTTAGTTAATGGACATTATTTCATTTAGATCTCAAACTAAAAATAGTGTTTTTTTTCAATGTTATACTAGATTTACTGAGAAGGAAAATTAACCTACTGAATTTGTAGTAGGCTTATTTTCAAAAATTATATAGACTATAGATAATTTTTTCCTACAGATGCTCACTCTGCATAAAACACTACTTTTTTTGAATACATTTAAACAAGTTTCAGTGCTTAGCAGGGACTTGAAATTTGGGATTCAACAAAAGTTAGACAATTGCAATGATGAGTCTATAAATTTTAAAACCAACTACATTTCAACTTCAATTCATAGGCTCTGGGATAATTACTTATCATAGCATATTGGGATTTAAAAATTCTCAAGAATTGGGAAAAATAAAACTAAAGCAAAATAAAATTTTTGAAAAGCAAAAGTTAAGAAATTTGATAAAGCATGTAGAATCACCTAAATAGAAAAGATTTAAAGTTAGCTTTATCCATTTTTCATATGGCATTATACAAAAGATACTTTGATCATGATGTCTGGATCACTCTTTTGCCCAGGCTAGAGTGCAATGATGTGATCATAACTCACTGCAGCCCTGAACTCTTGTGCTCAAGTGATCCTCCTACCTCAGCCTCTTGAATAGCTAGGACCACAGGCATGCACCACCACACTCAGCTTTAACAAATCTTAATAATAGAAAATATTGAAAATATGGAAATATATAACAAAAGCAGGAAGTTGAAAGTAAATTTCTTGGTGTGAAACACTCCTAAATTTCAACTCTATTAAGTAATTCACCATATTAAGAGGAGGTCAAGTCCCCTCAGTTTCAGCCAATTTTCAATCCAAACTTAGCTGCCATTTAATTCTTTTTTTTTTTTTTAATTGGAGTCTCACTCTGTTGCTCATGCTGGAGTGCAGTGGTACACTCACTGCCACCCCAGCATCGACCTGCTGGCCTCCAGCCATCCTTCTGCCTCAGTCTTCGAAGTAGCCGGTACTACAGGCGTGTGCTATCACACCTGGCTAATTTTTTATTTATTGTAGAGACAAGATCTCACCAAGTTGCCCGGGCTGGTCTGGAACCGATGGGCTCAGGCAATCCACTCGCCTCGGCCTCCTAAAAGTGTTGGGATTACAGGCCGAGCCACCACACCCAGCCCCGTTTAATTCTTTATTTCCTATTTTTAAAAATGATTCAAGTTCTAAGTTAAATGTTTTTTCTTCTCTGAGCCAGCCTAGTCAAAATTTATTTATTTTCCTGTAACATCATTTATGAGCTACTGCCTGGTATGGTATTTGTTATTTACAGATATTTTTCTTTTTGTAAAAAGTAAGACATAAGTCTTAGTGTAAACTCCTTGAAAGTCAGGTAGTGGCATCTTCACATTCCATTAGTTTTATCACAACCCTGGTATTAAGAGGGCGCTTACAAAATTGTTTCTTAGACTTATTTAATTATCCTGTGTATTTTTTCTGAAAAAAGTTACAAAAACTTTCCCAGGCTATTAAGACATTATTTTTGGTCTCGATGGTAGTTTCCTGAATATGGCATTGTGTAGAATGAAATGTAAGTTCACCTAAATAGAAGTCACCTTAATTCAGGTATGATTTGTCAGTTTGAGAGTCTACTGTTTCAAAATCCTTTTACGAGAAGCACATATAGTGATACCAACTTATTGGAAAAGAAGAAAGAAAAAAAAATGCTTACTTTGGTTCTGTTAGAGGCCAGTGGGTCTCAACATTTGAATTTGTGATAAATAATTAATCCATTCACATTAGTCAACTCTCTTACCATGGGGCTGCTGAAGGGGCAGCCACTGTGTTTTTCCATGAAGACTGACAGTCAACAAGGCTGGCCTCTTAAGTAAGCCAGAATGATTTCACAAAATATTGCACCAACAACAAGATCATTCAGCTTAGATGTGAGGTAAATGTCATCTTAGCTACCTTCAAAACAGGTGTCATTTCCTCCTTCCTTACATACCTTTCCTTCACATTTTAGTTATTAACAATAGTAAACTTCCAGACCCTGAGATGATGAACTTCTTGTTTCGCCCAATAGGTATTCACTGAGTAATGAGCATCTGGGCCTCAAATGTCTGGTGCATGTGATCAGAAATTAAACTCTCCTCTGTCTTTATCCTTACGCATATGGAAGACAGGGGGTCTCCTCCCACATCTGACTAGGTCAACTCAGACAACACATACATCAGGTGGTCTTAATGGTGATTAAGTGGTGATTTTATCAAGTGAGCATCAAACAATGGCTTTCCTACTCCCATCCTTTTATTGGTAACTTATTAGGAATATATTTTGGTTCCTTTCATCTTACAAAAACTCTTTTTCACTAAAACACACACTCCTTTCTCACTCTTAGTCCTTGCTGATACTTCAGACAGTCTTCTGCCTTCAATCTCTTTCATTTATTCTTGCACCCTCTATCTTCATTTCTGATCTTTGCCAAGGCATGACCCTAATCTTGTTTGTTTAACAAAACAATAATGCTAGAGACACACATCTAAAGTAAAGGAGAAGTTATAGGCTTTGGAATTAAATTGAAAGTTCCGGGCTCCCCTCTTCCCCCACCTCAGGTCTGACCCTAATCTTACCTCTTAAAGGGGCCTTATTAATTTTTTTTCAGGTAGAAGCAACATTTCTCTACAAAGATTGCTATTATATCTGTCCCTTGTTTAGGACAGTCATCATTTTGTGTCTCAAGTTGTGGTCATTCAGGTATATGTCCCATCTTCCATACTAGACCAAGTTCCTCACAGGCTGCTATGAGGATGACAGGAGGAAATGTCATGTATGTATGGAGTCCCTGGGACATAGTAATGTGATGTCTAGTACAAGCTTGTTTACAATAAAAATGAAATCACTTACCATTCATTTCTGAACTCTAGAAACTGTCTTAAAATTCTTTTTTTTAATTTTTGAGTTGGAGTCTCACTCTGTCACCCAGACTGAAGTGCAGTGGCCGCTCCCGGCCACCACAGCCTCAACCTGCTGGACTCCGGTTATCCTTCTGCCTCAGCCTTCCAAGTAGCTGGAACTACAGGTGTGCGCTACCACGCCCGGCTCATTTTGATTTTATTGTAGAGTTGAGGTCTCGCCAAGTTACCCAGGCAGGTCTCAAACTCGCAGGCTCAGGCAATCCACTCACCTCAGCCTTCCAGAGGCGTGGGATTACAAACTGAGCCACCGAGCCCAGCTTAAAATTCTTAAAATCTAAACAAATGTCTCTATCTAATCTTCATGATAAAATGAAACTCACATATCCTCATGTTTATAAGTGTATGAGGAAGTAGGAGAAAAGAGAAAATGTAACTGAAAAGCAACTAAAATACAAGATGTCACACTGTAACTATAAATATTTTCACTAGCAGGAATAATCATTGCAAGGCATTGTCTCTACTTTATTCCCAAGGTTACTTAAATACTAGAATCTTCCACTTCAGAAAAAAAAATTTTCCTGTGAATGTCTTTGAACAGCAAAATAGAGTTTTTGTGCATGCTTTTGATACGCTAAATTTGATAAGAAAAAAATTATATTATTTGTGTGAACTTAGAGATCAGGAATGTCTTTTATCTATATATCCATATCTATCTATCAAGACATTACTTATTTTCATCATTGGCTTTTGGGAAATGAATATTGATTAATGTTGTGAGATCCTGTGACTAATTTGCATTTAGCAATAATAGCAGTTATAAGAGTTAACAATTAATAGAATACTTAAGAAATTGAGCAATAAGTTTACGTATATGTGTGTGTGAATACATAATCACTGCAAATTATTAGCCAATAATATATGCATATACTAGCATCTAAACTCATTCTCTCTGCTCCAAAACTCACATTTTAATTATCTCATTGGTAAGTGAGAGGTAGAACGTTCTGTGCATAATCTGCATAAGGAACATGAACCTTTTTGGTTTTGTAAGTATTGCTCTCATTATTAGGGACATGGATACATCTTTGTAGATAAAACATGTAATAGATTACTCTATCAAAAGAATGATTGTAAGACACAGAGTTCTGAAAAAAAAAGGGGCAACGACTGAAAGTAAAATGATCAAATGTTACAAAAATTAGCCTTGCAAACAGAATTAATGAAAAGCTAGCCTTTTAAAGTCCATCAATCCATGATATTAGTGAATAATGACTATAAATGAATGAATATAAATTGCATCCCAAATATAGGGCATATAGTATAAAATAGCTGAAAGTCATTTCTCTGAAAGAAGAGCATTAATTTGGAACTGAAACACTGATGTTTCTTCCCAGTGCGGTAGAGTGCTGCACTATGATGATAACATGGAGACTGAAATGTATCAATTTCAAAAGTCATATTTTTTACCAGCTATGGAAAGCAATGGGGTCAGAGCTCTGGCTTCTTACATTTGAGATGAAGATGTGTGTGTTTTGATTTAGATTCTTCTATGGTACTCTTACAGACCTTTCAACATTAATTTTATCTAGTTTTATGTCAATTCCAGGTTAAATCTAAACACATTTTTGAATTCCCCAAGAAACTTGATTCTTTGTATGTGATTTGGATAGGAAAGAAAGGTAGAGGAGTAACGAGTGGTGGTTTGAAAACTCTTTGACTTTATGGGTTTGCATGCTCAATATGTGTGTGTGTGTATGTGTGTGTCGTGTTCCTAAGTTCTCAGCAAGTTTGGAAAAGAAGTAATATAGATCAGACACAAATTGTAAAAATGATTCAAGAAAGATGGAAAGATTGATTTTCATTAGTGTCTAGTGCTACATTTAATTTCATCTTAGTCAACTAGAGAGAAGGCAGAGGACACTAGAGTGGAAGGCAGTATAGCCCAGGGATTAAAAGAGTGACCTCTGCTTCCATTTCTATGCCACCTCCAGCACTTTTTTACTTGTGTGACTGTGTGCTTACTTAGGTCAATTTTTTTAAATGAGTAAACCAGGGATAATTTTATCTTCCACATTGTGTTACTATGAGTAGTAAATGATATTTACAAATGAAGAATTTGGTGTGTGACATACCATAAGGACTTAATAAATGTCACTTGCTATACAAATATTTAAGAATTATATTGTTTATATTTTTTAGTCATGCAAATTGCTTAATGTATCTAAAATAACTTGAACATAGTTCTCAGAATCAAACAATAGCTAAGAATTATTAAAAGCTAACTAGGTACTTATGCCATTTGAGATAATTCCTTTTTTAGTGTAAACTGTAATGCCCTACATTTGATAGATAAGGAGGTTAAAGTGTAGACAGATTAAAAACTTTTGTAAGAACACACAGTTAGTAGAGTGGTGGAATCCAAATTAAAACCCAAGAAGCTTATCGCAGAGCCATTTAAAAAAAAAATATGCTTGAGCTTCCTAATTTTAGAGAAGGCAAATAATGTTCAGAAAGGGACAGTTGCTTCCCAAAGTCAGAAAGTGAGACAGTGGTCTAGTCATCTTTTTACTCAGTTAGCTTTGATTTCATTAGTTGTGCTAAAAATTAGACTGTGCAAGTAGATGCAACCATTATTGAAGTAAGAAATCTGACTGAGAGAAAACTACTTTGAGGATCAAGATTTTTAAAAAATGTATTAGTGATTTAATAATTGGATCTTTGGTTTCCATAAGAATAACAAAGTAAGACTCTCCCTATACCTCTATTCATCTTTATAAACTTGAAAAGTTTCCAAATACATCTCTTTGATATCCATTCCATGTTCATTTGAGATTTACTTGAAGGTCTATCATTGGTGATTCATTCATTTGAGTTATTTCCTCTCCTTTATTCTTCATGGCGTGGGGAGAAGCAAATTATTTTTTGGAGTGATCTATAAGATATTAAGATCCTTCCTTCACGATAGAAATAATATCAGTTAGAAAGCCACATTGGGTGTGTAATAGTGATGTGTAGCTAAAAAGGTGAAATAAAATTTTAAAGACTTATGTTTTGCCTATGCTTGACCTTTGTAAAAGAGTTGTGAAAACACATGCTTTCCCATTTCATAGGGATGCAATAGAAAGGAAATCAACATAAATGACAGCAATCTAAGTCCTGAGAAAAGGGTTCAAAATCCAAATTACACCCTTTCTTTCTCCTTAAAAATCAATTTGGCATGGCCACTTCCATAAAGGAAGAAATTGCTTTTAAATCATACATCCGAATTCTAAAATTCAATCAAAAAATCTTGCACTCAGATGTTCCAGATACATTTTTTATAAGTTCCAAATCCATTTTTCATAAGACCTAAAATGGAAAAAAAATCTGTCATTTGTAGAATGTCTCCATTCTAAAAATATATTCTGGAATGTTGGGCTCTTTACCCTATTACATACTCTATAATCTTATAAAAATCTCTGGATGAATAAGGGAAATTGAACTGAAAATTATTTTAAACGACAGCACAGTAAATAAAAAAGTTAAAAGCCACCAATATAAGGTGAATAAATTATTAGGAATTGAAAAAGAGTAAACTGTGCTATATTGTGTGTGTGTGTCTGTGTGTATTTTAAAAGATGTATTTCCTTCCCAACAAGGTCGTGATATCTTAATGAAAGAAATGTGAAAATGATGAAACATGACTTGGTCTTTAAATAGTATGAATGGGAAGACTGGAGGGGAGGAAGACAAAATGTAAAGATTAGCTTGTGCCTTACAATAGCTGAAAAGGGTCATTGTGGTGTCTTGGGAGAATCAAAATTAGGCATTTTTACATACCGATTCTTAGTGGTCTTGGGAAGTTTTTCTTTTGTTCACTACCAAATATGCCTTCTTGGAAGGGAATTCTTTTCTGCCCTCTCAGGAAAAGAAAAAAATCTAGCAAGAAAGCTACTTGTAGAGCTCCTACTAATCTTTTATGAAGCCTCGTCTGCTCTCTCCATTAGAAACTAAAAATAACGTGGCGAGATACATGAATATGCAATGAAATATTAAAGTTGCTCACCCAACTTGGGGAAAGTTTTCATTGTTACAATTGGGAAATTACCAAAATTAATGTGACTTTATGAAATCCAGCAGGAATTAAATCCCAGTTTCTTGTCAGCTGTTGAGATTCAAGGTACAGACAGACATGAAAACTAATGGAGAAAATAGATGTGCTAGGAGCATTGCTTTCTGGACTCTACCTGCAGTATGATGACTAGAGAATTATTCCAGTGCTCCCCGAGCAGCTGCTGCTTATGACCTCTCTATTATTCCCACTGTTATGCTCAATGACTTTTAAAAAGCTATTTTGGGTGCAGTTCCTGGGCTCCATCCAATATATATTTTTTTATTCTTCACTGGTGTATTGCCACTTGAATGGGCTTAGAGAGTTATATAAAACAAGCCAGATGGCAGCTGCCTGAGGTTTGCAGTACCTTGTGCTGTAAGGGGGTGTAGGAAAAAAGAAGACGCAGTAAAAACCTAAAGCAAGTGTAAATAAAATAAGGTTTAGATGCAGCAACTTTCCTGTATTTAATTAGTGAAACCCTTTTGAAGTTATCTATAGAGAAGACAAATGTTAAGTAAACTTTTAAATGAGACCAGATTAGGTAATCTTTTAAGAAGAAAAACAATAATAATATTTATGTTCATCATCTCCAGGAACTGGTGTATCATCATAGAAGAGTGCCTGTTATGTATTTCAACATGATTGTTTTTGTCTTTCACATGGACTGAAGAAAACATGAAATTGACATTCACTGATTGTTCATTTGCAAAGAAAATGAATCTTAGGCCTTAATTGTCTACTACTTAGAAGATTACAAATTACAATTTCAAGAGAAATATGGTAAGAGGAAGTGTATCTGGTAGCTAGTATATGCTGTAGAAAATCGAGAGGTCATGAGTCCACTTCTATCTTGAGCATATATTAGACACTGAATCCCTCGGGGAATCACTTAGCCCCTCAGAGACATTTTTACTAACTGAGATGGACATCATGATTAAAATTACTTCCTTTCTCTCAAAGAAAAAGTTGTAAAGACTTAATTTCTTTTCTAGACCTGGGAGGGTAATAAATGAAAGGGCACACGAATAAAAAACACACAAATCAAAATAAAGTTGTGGGCAAACGAATACAATTAATTTCAATCTTTCCATTCTATACTTGAGAAAAGAAATTATCATGCAATGGAGGACCAGAACACAGGTTTTCCACACTCTCTCCACTATACTGTAAGAATACTTTTTACAAAGTAACAGCTTTGTGCAACAAATAGAAATAAAATGCAAACTAACCATATCATGCATGTGAGGTGGAATTGATAAGAGAAAGTCTGAATGCCCAGAACTGATAAAATAACTGAATTTTATGTCATATCATTTATAAAAAATACCTTTAAGATAAGTAAAATCTAGGGGATTCTGAAAAACTGCAGGCAAAGAAGACAAGCGGAGGGTTTTAGAAGATGTAAATATGAGGGATCCTTGATCATAAGGAAAATCCTGTAGTTTCAAAGAAAAGAAGATGGAAAGATCTTGTTGATCAAAAAAAGATGATACAAAAAGTGGTATAAACAACAAAATGAACTCTTTGGAGAATTAAAATGTCAGAAAGTACAACACTGAACCAAGCAACTTATCATTTTAACATTCTGCAGCATGTTAAAAATTGAACAGAATTGCATTTAAATTTTTGTTGCCCCATAAATATTGAAGATTTAAAAAATATCTTTCTTTTTTAATTTTGAAGAGTTAGGTAATTCAGAGTTAGGTACATAAATGGTCATCATTTTCTAATTGATGTTAATGGGAATATAGGACCTACTTCATAGAAAAATAATGAATGGTTAACTTTGATATAAAATACCTAGTCATTAAATGATACGTTGCTTGGTTCAGTGGAACTGGCATACAAAAAAATCGTTGATATTTTCAAATCACTTCTATATGCTACTGCTCCACATCTTTAGTCCATATTGCTAGTAGGTAGTTGATACTATGATGAGTTGCTGTAATTTGCTGATTTTTTAAAAAATGGGCTACTCTGTTTTTACGTGTTTGTCTTTTTTTAAAAAAATTTTTGGAATATTATGTCTTTTATCTCCAATAAGGATGCCAGCTCCTTGAAGAACCAGACCATTCCTTTTGCAGTGCAAACCTATATAGCAACATGTAGAGTGGTCACTTATTATCTGGGTACTCTGAAGATATCTAAAAAAGAAGGGACATTGAAAAGGTGTGATAATTGTTGTAAAGGATCATACTAGAATCACTTCAATGTGAATTCAACCTTAAAAGTGCCTGATGGGGGTGCACATCTTACCATATTCAACATGATTGCCTAGAGAAATAGTCTGGATAAATAAAATTGCAGATCGATGGGTGAAAGAGAAATGAAGGGGCATTTAATCTCATTTTTATAATTCCTCAGCATCTAGTTATTTGTCACTCAAATAGGTGACTCTTCATAAGCATTGGTGATTGAATTCTTGTGGGCACAGATAATTAGAAATGCATGAAATCTGGAAATGATGCCTGAGGTCCACTTCTGAGGATAACTAGTGCTCTTGAGAATCCATAGCTACAGACCAAGGTGGTAGATCATGGTGGAGAGAACCAGCTCCCGATACCTCGTTTTTGCTAGGTGACATTTCTGTTTGCTAGTGAAGATGCTCTTGATATAAGGAAAACGCTCAGGCAGTTTTATGTCAAGAAAGAAGAGAAATTCTGAGATAGAAGATTTTTCAGAGAAAGTGCTTAAGCTTTGCCTGTATAAAAAGAAATATTCTGCTTCTAATTATTAGTAGTTTTCCAGTGAATCTAAAATACGTATAGTGTACATGTTAATAAAGATGATGTCGAGAACCACTGGGGTAGAAATTGCATTTCCCTTTCTATACTTCTATGCCTAGATATGGAGTATTGTTATTTTACTTAGAAAAAACAGCTGAAACATAGAGTTTTGGAATCTACCTAATTTTGACCAACTTAGAAATTCTGAACGCCGGATATCATCTCTTAATATAGTTTAGAGTGATTTTCAGTTGTGTCTGTAGAAGACACATTCAAGATAACCATCTGCTGGTGACAGAAGCAATGGCAAAAATCTTTGAGAAGCCCACATTAATCTCATCTCATTATATCTCTAAACAGTAGGTAACTAGATGATGATGGTCACACAGCCGGAAACTAGTAATGCCAGATTTAAACCCAGAATTCTCATGCCAGATACTAGCAACTCTTTAATATATTACCAAATTTGGCCCTTGAAAGGTTAGATAATTTATCTAAGGTTACATATGGAGCTCCACTATTGCCGAGTAACTTAGTTAATATCCAGGCATACAGTTCTAGAAGTATAGTGACAATATTACAACCTAACTTTTTTCCAGTATTAAAAAGAAAGGGTATATGAGTGAGTTCTGGATTAACATCAGCATCCTGTGAGTTTTCTATCATGTAAAATATAATGCTCATAATGATTTATATGACTAACTTCCTCCTTCTATTCATGTTTAATAATAATTTATTGTGTATTTTATAGCAACATAACAACTGAATGGGAAACGTACTGATCCATGAGGGCAAAACCACAGAATGTTTCCTTGCCCTGGGAGGTTTGCTGCTTCCGTTATGTTAGGAAGGTGGCTAGAAAAATGGTGGCTGGCAGAGACTGTGATGTGGCCCTGCTATGAGCTGCTCAGGGTACAAACACACTGGAAAGGAATTGTCATTTGTGGATTGTGCTTGTGCTTCTTGTTATGGGATTTTAAAAACAAAGTTGTTTCCTATAATTATGCCCAGCAGGCACAGAACTTACTATCTTAGAGCTTACACGAAAACTTTAGTAAGCATTGATTGACCCTTGAGAGCAGCCCAGAAAACAAATAGAAGGTACAGATCTCAACTGAGCATCCTATGTTTACCCATGAAACAAAAAAAGGTCAGAGGAAGGAGCTTGAAGGGAGATCTGTGTGGTCAGAAGGAGGAGAGAGGCAGTGGGAGAAACATGGTTTACATTCTTCTTCTAAGAGCGATTCCAATAATAAAACCACATGGACCCTTCAACCAAGAGCACGGTTTCTCAGTCTTACCACTATTGAGATTTTGGACCAGATAATTCTATGTGTAGGTGGTGGGGCAGCTGTCTTATGCATAATAGGATGTTTAGTAGCACTGCTAAATGCCAACTGCACCACTCACCTTGAGTGTGGCACTTAAAAATGTCTTCAGATATTGCTAAATGTTCCCTGGGGGCAACATCACCCCCTGGTTGATTATTACTGGTCAGGATGAAACAGTTCTTCTTTAAGGAAGACAAATATCTTCTCTGTTCAACTTAGTGGGTTACTGAAGCTGGTACATCCTGAGCAGCACCTCTCATTGCAGGAACAGACAGGTATTAGCTACAGGTACCATAGCTTCTCAGTCAGTTTAATGCATTCATTAAAGATGAATGCTTCAGTGGGAAAAGCTTTTGTCTGACTTCAATCCCTAATGCTTGAAAGAGTGACTTGCACATAATCAGTGCACAATAAATATTTGCTGACATAGGCAATGGAGTGTGATCAACTGTTTCCTAAATTCCTAACTAAAAGAATATAACACGTTTGGTTCTTATTCTGAATTATTACAAAGACAGGGTCACATCAGAAATCAACCTATTTCAAATGAAGTTATAATGATATTTTTCTATGTACAAAATATTTAACTATTCAAAATTGTTAAGCCTTTAGAAATGGAGAAACAGAACTGACTTCTGATGAAAAGTAACAGATGATTATGAATGCCATAACTAAGGGCAGTTTGGATGTAGTAATGTGATGCAATTTGCTTTGGGTTATTTGATTCAGAGAAAATCTTTCCAACAGAAATGCTAGAAGAAGGGTTAACATTTATGTTTTTAAATTATAGTTTAGATCTTTCAGTCAGGTAAAAACTATTGCTGCGATTAACTTTGATGTGTACAGACCTAATAAATAAAGTCCTAGAACCATGTAGATATAATCTGAAACTATCTATAGTTTATTTTCCTGTTACTCTTGGGCTTTATATGCTAAGTCCCAAAATACATAATGCCATTTTTACAATCAAGGAGATATATCCTCATGTCTGGTCCTCAGCTTATTGTTCACCTGGTGAACTACTCAAATAGGGTTTATGAAGACGTTTCAGGGAATACTTAATTTTAGGAATAATGAGTGAACAAGAGAACGTAGGAGTGTTCAGGAGGAAAACCATGATAACAAAGTGTCCTAAAAATCACAGAAAGAGAGTTTAAAGAAAATACCAGCCAATAGTATCAGGCATGAAAGTGAGTTTAAGGATGATGGAGACCAGTGAAAGGCTATTGAAATTAGAGTTTAGAGGTCACTAGTAACTTTTAAGAGAACAGCTCTATGAAGTGAAGCTACAAGGGCTTGACAAGAAAGTAAAAAGCTGTGATTTTAAAACAGTGCAGGATTTGGCAGTTGAAAGGAGCAAGAGAGAAATAACTCAAGGTACAAGGTGAAAGATGCTGTTTTTAGAATGTGAAAGACGTGCAAATGTGTGTAGACAAAGAGAAGTTGTCAGAAAAGAGAAAGATCTTAAAAACTGCAAATTAAAAAAGAGATGATTTATGAAGCTCAACCCCAGAGGAAGAGCATGCAGGTGAGGGGCAGAAGTGTGATTAGCCTGGAAAAAGAGAAATAATAAATAAATAAACAAATAAAAAAAGAAAGCAGCAAGAGTGAAAATAAAGATGCTATGAAAAAGAGGGGGTAGATTGGTAAGAGCATAAATGGAATGTGGCTGGTCTTAAGTAAAAATGAAGGTCATCATCTGAAAGAAGAGATACTGGGGCCAGGAGAATTTCAGACATCTGGAGCCTGGAGCAGGGAGTGCTGAGTAGTAGTGAAAGTCCACTGGTGTGATTCCTAGCACATGACCTGGTCTGCCATGCTCAGCGACTTTGGGATGGGAACCAAGAAATCAGGTTGTAGGATCTCAGGAACTGTTTAAATAGAAATATTGAAAATCTAAAAAGATATGGGGCAGACATGGAGAATAATGAGCACTCTAGAAGAAAAAATAAAGACAGAGAAGATTGCATCTTGAGTAGAGAAAAGCAAAATTATTATATAGATAGAGTCATAGTCTAAGAAATAACATGATATGCATTCAATCATTTTTATATTGTCAGTACTTCATTTTCTGTTCATGTAATCCAAAAAGATAAATCTCTGAGATTTCTTCCTACTCTGAATTTCTATGGTATGGGTTGTTTGTTTTATTTTATATTTTTAATTAGTTCAATGGAGATGCAATCATAAACACTAAAGCTTCCAAATATTCTGTTAGCCTAGGCTTGTCTAGTATTAGTCAGCTCTGTTTCTGTACTGGTGCACATTATCCGTAATATTTAAATTTTCAATTTGGAATCAGGAAGTGAGTGTAGCAGAATTCTTGTGTTTGGCCTATAAATCCTTTTATTGTTTAACATTAATTAATTAATATTGTTAATATTTTAAGGAGAAATAATGATTCAGTTATGTTAAGTACAGTAGTGGACATGCCAAATGGTACAATTTCTATTGAAGAAAATTTGGCAATATCTGACAAAAGAATATGTCTCTAGTAACCATTATCTTTGTAATGTGTAATACCACATGTTCTCACTCATAGATGGGACCTGAACATTTACACAATACTACAAGATAGGGATCAGCAGTAGCAGGACACTGCAGGGGTGATGTGGGGGTGACATAACATCAGTAAGTGTACCTGATGCTAAATAAGGGGAAGTGAGGACCAGTGAGAGGCTCAAACTTCACCTGCACATAGACCACCTATGTACCTAATCCTGACTTGAACTCCACATCTTTAAAATAAAGGGAAAAAAATCTTGAACTTGACATAATATGTTTTTTTGTTAGTACCGTTATTGGTATAGTAATTGTGAACTCATATCTTGTGTATTGTGAGAACAGAGCAAATGGCAAATATATTGATGATGTAAGCAACTATGGTTCTTACGATCGGAGATGGGAGATGTGCATACAGAATGGCCATAGGTGTGAAAAAAAATCTTGTGGTGTTGGATTTGACTTGTATGAGTATGTACTTATTATTTTTAAAAAATCTAGTTCTGTTCATCAATACAGTCTAGAAGAATAATATTACAGAAAAAGGAGCATACTTTTGTTTCCAAATGCCATTGCTCACAGAAAAAGAAAAGCCCAGGGCTTCTTGTTTCTAAATCTGGGACAAAGAAGGTGCAAAGTGAGCCTAGACCACCTTCTTATGTAAGTATGGATGTGCTCCAACTCTGTTGGAGACATGTCAAAAACACAAAGGAGCTGGTTTTTAGGGGCTCTAACTGGCCACATTTGGGACAATGTGAACACGAGAAAGAAAAATGAATTATGAAAAGATTAAAAAAAGGGAATTGTGAGCCTGGGTGATACTCTTAAATAAAAGGATGAGAGCATTCTTCTTTACAATAGAAAATTGTCTCAAGATGCAGAAGAAAAGATAGAATTAGAAAAATCACCTTTTTGCAATAGCCAATTTAATAAGTGATTCATGCAAGGACCAACTGATGTTAAAAACACTGGGTAAAAGGTATCTGGAGAACAGAATATTAATGCTAAAGGAAGAAGTATACTTTTACAGTGACACTATCAAGGAAATTTTTTAATAATTGGGGAAATTTAAATTTAGAAATTATATTTGATAGTATTATTGTACCAATGATCAGTATTTGGCTGTGTGATATTGGTACTGTGGTTAGGTAGGAGAGTGTTCTTGTTCTTAGAAGATATATACTGAAGTGCTTAGGATTGAAGTACCTACAACTTATTTTATTTAGTTCAGCCAGAAACAAAACAAAACAAAATAAAACGAAACAAGGAAATAGATGGATAAAACAGACGTAGCAAAATGTTACCATGTGGGATAAGCAAAGGTATATGTGTCTTTATTGTACCATTCTTTCAACTTTTTTGGTAGGTTTAAAATTTTTGCAAATGTAAAGTTCAAAAAATATAAAACTCAAAAACAAAAACACAGCAATAAAAAATTCACTGAATGAAGCAGATTGTAGTGTATCAGTGTCTAGTTAAAGATTTCTCAATATTAATGTGATAGTGACAAATTAACAGAAATATGAAGTATTTAACTGCATAATTGAAGATACAATCCAATAATTTCTGTGAACCATAAGGTGTATTTCTATTGTGATCATCACCTTCAGTTTTACCACCTACCCTGGGTGGCAAAAGATCTCTTGTTCCTACGCCCCCTGAAAATCTGAAGACAGTGCCATCATTTTCCTCAATACTACCTTCTTTTTCAAATCACTTTTGCATTTTCTGAGCTGAATTTTTAACAGTTTAAGGACTTAACAGTGTGAAAATAATCAAACAACAAATGGCTCTGAAAATTTTCAAATTGAAATTATTTAAAAATCCTGCATTGGTTTAACATTGTTGACTATGGTGATGCTGTCTCTCCAGGACTTTCAAAGCAATTTTTTTTAACATAAATTAAGCCTCTTATTATAGGCTAGTGATGTCTCAGATGGTGGAACTTTTACTGGTCTTTCAATTCCTTCGGTCTTCTGAGGGCAGACTTTACCATGACAGCAGAAGTGGTATTGTAGGTCCAGGCTCCACCAGCTACTGTTTTCATGCAGCAGCCACAGTGCCAGATGCCCACAGCACGTCTCTTCATCTTGGTTTTGCCACGAAAGGAGCAAGTGTACTTGGCATGCTGGCTGATCTCGACCTTCTTCACCCCCTTCTGGAGCAAGGCCCCATAGCAGTCGTGTTTACCAACGATTCCGACCTTCCTGGCGCATTTGGCCATCGCGCCGCCAAGCAGGTCTGAGCCCAGCGAGCTCAAAGCAGTATTAATGTACATTTTTCTAGGGTTGTTTTAGATATATTTATGCCTACTGATACACGGGTAATCCAAAGGCTTCCATGGGTTCCACATGAGCAAACTGTTTAGTGATTCTATATACAAATGATGATAAAGATGATGAAATTGTCTCTAGTTTTGCCTTTGCTTCATAGAAAAATAATTAAAATAGCTAACTCATAAAGCTAATTAACCATGGAGATTCATATAATGAATTTTTGTGGCAAGAGGGAATTTCATCACCAAGGTTTGAGTGTGCCAAACAGAATGACTCTAAAATTACTTTTAAATACATTTTAAAAGAGATGTGCAATAAATTTGAAAGCTATTCTTTTATAAAAATTTTAAGAAGAGTCCCTGCTAATGGCAGCTTGATTTATTTGACTTTGTCAGCAGCCGAATTAAAGTCCCCCATTTATGTTTGTCCATATGACTTACAGACAAACAGACTAAATACAAGTCAAGCCAAAAGTATTGATGACATTATTACTATACTGATGAGCATACCGTGAAAGATAAAACCCAGAGCACCGATAAAATCAGGGCAGCAAACGTCCATTACTTTCCTCTGATCAACTAGGCCTGTGTCGCAGATGTTATTTTCCAGTGTGTTTCTATTAGAACTAAAATTGATACAGTGTAAGTCCCATTATTTCATGGTTCCTTATTGCATTAATTTTGATAGATGACAGGCTAAATCATGTTTCCCAAAGCATAACACATATAGAAAACAAGCTGGATGTAACTCCATTAGCTTAGAAGTGGAGAGCAAATCAAATCCCTCCTATGCGATTTTTGAAGATATAATAAAACACTTTTCATGCAAGTTTGCTGAAACTTTGATGAGTCTTCCCCATAAAATATATTCTTAAAGGGCAATGAAGAGTAGCTGTACAGTAACCAAACTAACCACTGGATGGCATTGTGACTACGTTAGAATGTGTTGGCTGGGACTTGTATCTGTCTCTTAAAACTCCCACATCGTTAGCAGCAAGTTCCAATAAGATGACGCCAATTCCTGTTCCTAATTATAAAGTGTTGAAGGAATATAATTTTTCAACATCCCAAAGTGACTTGGCAATATCACTCCAAAGGCCTAAAAATGATTAAATTATGCCACCTTCTGTACTGTCAGCAGTTCCCTGGAGCTTCTCTCTCAAGCCATTGTTTTCCTAATCCCTGCTATTGAGAGTTCCCAACCCCTTTCTCTTATATAGATCGCTTTTGTTTCCAGGTCACTTATACTCTGGTCTGTTTCCTTACTAGTTCCTCGTAATCCTACGTAATTGAATACCTGCGTTTATTGCACATTGTAATAAATTCTCAAATCTTTCTTCAAAACTCTTTAAACCTTTTATTAACTGAAATGCGATTTTCCCCTGATGCCTCCAAGCTTATTTTTCTATAAGGTCAGGAGAATAGATCAGCATATTATTTGGCATCTGATACTACTTCTGGATGATTAACCAACAGCATATATTAAACCACTTACTTTTTCTATACTGATGCTATTTGATTCCTCATCAGTGTCACCAACAAATTCTGCGATGGGTGTCCACCTTCCTCCTCTGGCTTATACTTCACTCTGCCAACATTTTTAGAGGCATCCTTAGTGACTTCAATATTCATTAATGACCCTTTATTATTTGGTCTTCAAAATTTCTTTTTTAAAAATTCAAATTATTTTAATAATTATAGCTTGGGTTTCATCTCTGAGCATTGTTCCATTTTCTATTTTATACATTCTGAAATTTCTCTTTCACTATAGCCTTCTGTCTTCTACTTTTCCCTATAATGTGTTCAATATTTTCTTTCTCTACTCTTCTGAACTGGTTTCATTTGTTCAGCAACTGAGCTTGAACCCTACAACATCTACTGTCATGATACATTATTTTCACAGAAGGCCACACTCACTTAAATATACACCACAAGTGCTTATTAATTATAAACAATTATGATGTCTGCCTTAACCTTGCCTCTTAAACATTAATAAAGAAAATCTCAATCATACTAAGTTCATTGGAAATTCACTCCGGTGTCAACTGGGTCCTCTTTGATACCTAGAAATTCTTCTAGTTATTTCTTCTAGACTTTCTATCAGGCTCTGTATAGTAGCCCTGTGCTTTCATCTTACCTGTCTACTTCATATTCCGTTTTAAAACCTTTCTCAGGGACTGTCATGTCTCTGAATTATTTATTGATCATTTCAACCATCTGGGATCTTTCTCATTTGAACCACATGCATGCTGTTTCTTTTAGGATGGGAACACTTATTTTCACTCCTCATGTTCAAATGAGTGGAGGAGAGGAGGGGGTATTTCCACTCCACCCCTTGAAGGGAACAAGGGAGCAAAACTTACATCTGTTTGTCTCCTTTCTTCCATCAATCCTCCCCAGGGGAGGAACGCCTGGTCTGATTGATAAATTTGGGAGAAGATATTGAGCATGCTTAGCCCAGGACATTGGTTATCACTGTCATCTGCCTGTCTACAAAGAGGTTATGTGCTACTCTATGAGATGTGCAGTGAGCTTACAGGGTTGTACTCTGTACCTGCAGGTAACATTACTGATTTGAATTGTAAGCTCAATTCAAGGAATCATATTAATGCTACACATTTAAGCTCATAATGCAATTAACCTGCTCTAAAAAGTTACTGTTTTGATGTATAGCAGCTTGATTCTTTGGTCTACCTCTCAATGGGTTCTGGTCTCTAGAGTGAAATGATAAATGCTATTCATGTCTCCTAAAATCCCAAGAGTTGTATACCCTTTATGCCTTTATACCTCAGGTATCTCTTACAAGACAGAAAATTCCCTTTTCTGAGAGCAGAAACTCTTACTGATCTGTATTACATGTATTGTATGTATCTTGTATTATATGTATCTTGATACATATTCATAGAATTGAATTCTGGTACAGATGTGAGAAAAGCGTCTAGAATTAGAGACCTTGTATTGTCATCAAATGATCACATTATGTCCAAGGGAAGACGCTGCTACCTTAGGCTTAAGAGAAAATATCTTAGTAAAAAAAATGTGAAGAAATTTCAGAATAAATAGCTATTTCGTGGAAGTTTTATAATCAAAAACTGTTTACTAATGGAGAATTGTAATTCACTGGAAAATCTGGCAAATCTTAAGTGGTATAAATGATTTTTTTAGTTCATAAATTTAATTCAGAGCATTACAAATAATACCATCATATTAGATTGCTCCTGCGTAAGGAGACATCATTATTATCCCCATTTTAAGGAAACTGGGGTTTGGAGAGACTAAGTATTTATTCATGACCCACAGCTAGCAAGGAATATAGCCAAGATCTAATGGCTCTAATGGTTGTAATCACTCTTCTACCCTATGTCTCCTTTGGAAAATCACACTATGGTTTTGGCAGACTAAGCCTTTATTGAATGAGTAACTGAATACTGGAAGGAGTATATAAAATATAGTGAATGGGATTAATTTGAAAGATCGATTTTATTTACAATAATATGATTAATATAAAAGCCAAATGACCCTTTCTCTTCTATGGTTATTTAGTAGTAGCAAGAATCAGCTTCCTTAAAAATTGTTCTGTACATTATCACTCTCCTCTGAAGCATATGTGGCAAATCCCTATGGTGTCCTTTCAAATCTGGCTGCAGCTAGATTTGGTTACATAGGTTAAATCTGCTTGAGGATTTTGCAGATGAATTTGAACCTGCATTTAACCCATCTTCGTCCATAAAGGGTTTTAGCATTCTGTTTGCCTACCTATATCTTAATAAGCCTCCTCTAAATCATTCTGCTCACAGATTCAGATGATAATAAGATAGTAGCTAAATAAGATTGCATGTATTTCTATTTTTCCCTGCATGAGTTCTTATATTCTTTTTAGATTTTGAAGCATTTTTAAATACCACTTATAATCTGTACTTCTAAAAGTCATGGATGTATATATGTGTAGAAGGTCTCCAGTGACTTGTAGTGCACTTAAAATACTTAAAATTTGATTAGTATAGTTGACTTCTGCTTTACTAACTATTTCAGTGTGAATTTTTGAAGTCATAAAAAAGAATAAGAATTATCTCTAAAAAAATGAAGCCCTGCCATCAATGAGTTAATATCTAGAAAGAGTTCTAAGGATGGTATTTTTTAGAAAGACATTTGCAAATGGAGAAAATCACAGACTTCCTGCTGTCCCTTGATTCATCCATAATTTCATTGGGACTCTCATTTAAAAGTATCTACATTGTTGAAAACCCATTTAATTTCCCATTCACAAAAGCATTCAACTGGTGATTGCTGCAAACAGAGAAAATTGCTGCTCAAGTATTCAAGATGCCTTGAAAAGAATATTGAAAACTTCAAAGATGAGGGAACTAATGGCCCACAAAGATATGGAAAAGCTATTTAGAAACTTGACTGTTGATTATTATCATTGAGACCTTGTTAAATTAGAAAATGTTATCTGCTAATTAAGGCAAACCTATAGATAATTAGCCTCTCATCTCGTTTTATCTTTGTACACATTCAGTAAACAATAGCCAGTAGTAATGCCAAAATTAGATCTTTGCTAACCTCAAGCAATGTGGTAACTATACCCAGGCGCAAATATTTCTGAGGACAAAGCTCTAGTTTAAAGCATTTCTTTTAATGAAAAAAACTTCAGGAAATTGTGTTATTTTCTAACCAAAATACATTCTGTCTTTTATCTTCCCAATGACTATATTAGAAAAAATTAAAATGTAAATTTAAAATTAAAATGTAAAATGAGATGTCTTTATTTTGTCAATATTAGTGATTCACCAGTGAAAACTAGCAATATTCTGTGGGAAAGAGAAAGTATAATTATGCCTAGGGTCTGGTGTCCCATCTTTGTCAGATGAAAACATTACATGGTGGGTTCATTATGAATAAAGATTACTGGCTTACTGAATAATCACTATTTTGAGTCTCAAGCATTTCTTTGGCATACGGCATACATGCTTTTGGTCATCTTTGTTCTTTATAATGCAGAATCTTCCCAACAACTCAAACGAGACAGGACTTTCCACACAGGAAACTGAATCTTCTCAGCAACTCAATGAGACAGTATAAGCCTCACAGAAACTGAGGCTTAGTGAGGTAATTTGACAAATGTCGCTTATAAAGCTTTAACCAGATCTTATTAAGTCTTCTGAGTACCTTGTCTCCTCACATGTCTAAAGGACTCACTAGAAGACTAAGAAGTTACATATACACATATACTTAATGCGTACATAATACATATGTATTTGACCATAACATCATTTATTCCTAGTTCTTAATGTTTTAATTCCAACTTATTAGACTTGGAGGGAAGCATACTTATTTGGTCCCTGATATTTAGCCTTTTAATTTTTTTAATAAAAATAATTAAATACCATTGTTTTTAAAAACATTTTTAATTAATTAATTGTTTTTTGAGTTGGGGTTTCACCCTATAACCCAGACTTGAATGCAGTGGCATAATCACAGCTCACTGCAGCCTTAACCATCCGGGTTCAGGTAACCTTTCTATCTCAGCTCCCTAACTGAGACTACAGATGCACACTACCATGTCTCACTAATTTTTTGATTTTTTGTAGAGACAAGATTTCCCTATGCTGCCCAGGCTCATCTCAAAACCCCCAGGCTCAAGCGATCCTCCTGCCTCAGCCTTCCAAAGTGCTGGGATTGTAGATGTGAGCCATCGCACCCAGTTAAATATCATTTTCTACATAGTAGACTCAGTAAGTTTCAATAATACTGCCCATAAGTCTTTTGACATTCATTTTGAGTTTCTCCTTATAAAATTTTATGACTCTCAAGTATACAAATTTATTGAGGAAAGGAAGGAAAGATATATTTACATTTTGTAGTATACACTTCAATTCAATTCCATTTCTACTACATACAAACACACTCTCCTAGAAATCAGGGCATTAAACAATGTTTTCTCTTTAATCAGTTCTCAACAAACAAATATTGTTGATGCTAGAAATCAGATTTAACCATAAAAGTGGTTTATAATGCAGATTTTAGTCTTGGGTTTAATTTCTTTACATCTTGTAGAGATCCAAAGTATGCCCTACTTCTTGAAATTGTAAGATGTTCAAGGTCAGGAATTTGTTCAATATTTCTCTGTCTCTCTTCATAGGGACATTGAAATGATTGTATGATAAGTGTTTAACAGAAGAGCTTGCTTCAATTGTCACTCCTTTCTAAATAGATTTTTCACATAAGAAATTATATTAATTTTGCTGTAAATACATTCCTCTATCTACAGCATTTTCAATAAATAATTATTAACAACTTGTTATATTAGTATTGTGCTTCATTATTTATGAAACACTTCCATTATGATCTTATTTTGTTTGAGGTGATAGATAAAATAGTGCTGTGGTAGAAATTATTATCTCCACTTTGTGTATTAAAAAGTGAGACTCAGAAGGGTTAACTTAAATGATTTTCTCAAGAGAACATGGCTAACGGAAAACTTCGATTTTTCAAATACCAAGTCCAGAGGTTCTTCCACTGTGCAGTCATCCCTAAAGCTTTCTCCTGGAATCCAAACTAGTATTTGTATAGTATTTGTAGTCTTTCATATACATCATCTCATTTGATCCTCAGAAGATCCAGAGAGGTAAGAATTTTGGTAACTATTTTGAAGTCAACTGCACTTCTACAAATAGAGTGAGACCATGTTATCACTCAGGGTGTGGACTATTTTTGATGCTATCGAACCATTACCAGGGCATCATATCATAAAATTAAAATGAAATAAAATTTTGGTCTAAAGAAATGACCCAGATAACTGCTAAATTCCTCATTTTTTTCTCTCTAAAATATTCTTCTTTAGAATATCACCTTTGTCTCCTAGATTGTCTTTGTATTATACACATCAGTATAGAGCTTGGTCTTCATTGATTGAATGTGAAGTGACCACTATTAAAATTAGCTATTGAATATATTCTATTAACACTAAACCTTTATATTTGATATTGATGTATTATATTGTAATTATTATGGTGAGTTGATCATAGTTGAAATTTAAAAACATTAATGACCAGCAGAACATTTTATAGACTCTGACAACTGCTATATATTTCAAAATTCTAAGTGGCTTACTGAAAATTATTTGTATAAAATAGTGGTTTCAAAAGCAGGTCTAATGACTCTTAAGTTCTAGATTGCACACAAAGGTAAAATAAAATTTTTTTCTAGGTACTGTTCCATGTTTTGAATAATCAGATCTTGGAATCCCAAGTTGATGAGCCTGGCAAAACATCCTATTTTGATTGTTATCTCTGGTTTGTCTTTTCCGTTTGAAGTAAAGGATAATACATTTTTGTAAACAGTAATATATTTTTGTGTGAGAAGACAGGTAGTCAAATGAGAAAAGGTAAGAAAAATGGTGAATACCTGCACACTTCTGTTTATCGCAGCATTGTTCACAATAGCAAGATCATGGAACCAACTGTGCTGTCCATCAAAAGAGGACTGGATTTTTTAAAATGGTACATATACACAATGGAATATTACGCAGTCATAAAAAAGAACAAAATCATGAATTTCACAGCAACCTGGATGGAATTAGAGTTTATAATACTGAATGATCTTTCACAGAAACAAAGATCTGAGTATCACATGTTCTCACTCATAAGTGGACCTTGAACAACTACCGTAATACTATAATAAAAGGATTGACATTGGCGGGAAACTACGGGGGCGGACAGGGAGGCGCAGGGAGGTGGGATTAATGGTAGTTAATATCTGTCTGGGGAAGGGGGGACACACCTCATCAACAAGGGTAACTGCACAATGAATATTTGTATACCTAACTCTTAACTGTATCCCACAATTTTAAAATAAAAATATATATAATTAAAAAAAAGAGAAAAACTTGGTGAATTCTATGGGTGAACTTTAGTAAGTAAATTTTTGCTAGAAGTAGCAACAACAGTTTCCTAGTATTATTCTTTAAAAGATAATGTGCTTTAATGCTCATTTTATTATGAATGATTAACATATATATTTTTGAAAATTGCATTTTATTTTTTATTTTAGATTGAGGGATATTTGATTCACTGACATACTGTGTAGTCGTGGGGATTGGTTCTCAGGTGGCCTATTCCCCAGGTAATGAACATTGTCCCTGTAGTTTCTGAACCCTAACTTCCCTCCCCAGTATTGGTGTCCCCAGTGTCTATTATTTCCATCTTTGTGACTGTTCAGCTCCTGCATATGAGTGAGAACATGTTGAGTTCAGTTTTCTGTCTCTGAATCAGTTCATTTAGGATGACTATCTCCAGTTCCATCCATGTTGTTCCAAAGGACATGATTTCATTCTTTTTATGCTGCATAGTATTCCATAGTGTATATATACCTCATTTTCATTATCTCCTGACTGGTTGATATTTAGGTCGATTCTACATCTTTGCAATTGTGAATTGCACTGTGATGAACATGTGGGTTCAGACATCTTTTTTATATAATGACCTCTGTTCCTTAGTAGTGGGATTGGTGGATCAAATGGTAGATCTACTTTTAGTTCTTTGAGTAATTTCCATACCACTTTCCATCGAGGTTGTACTAATTTACACTCCCACCAATAGTGTATAAATGTTGTCTTTTTCCACATCCATGCCAGCATTTATTATTTTTTTATTTTTTAAAAATGGTCATTTTGGCTGGTGTAAAATGGTATTTCACCATGACTTTAATTTGCATTTCCCTGATTGTGAGTGATGTTGAACATTTTTTAATATGTTTGTTGGCCATTTGCACATCTTCTTTTGAGAGATGTCTGTTTAATATATACCTTTATAAACAATGAAGAACATTGACAATTCAGTTCCCATTTAACATTACCTTATTAGTTCGTAGAATAGGCTAACAGAAGAGTAAGTTGTGCTACAGGACTAAAAACAAGTAGATTAATATTCTCTTATTTAGGGATGGAAGTCAGGTCTTCAAACAGCAAGTGCTTGATGATAAAAGCTCTTGAGTTATTATAAGGATAAATAATTGTTCCAAATTGCCATCTTCTATTGCAATCAAGATAAATTTCTTAGGCATCTGCTCAAAGGATAAATTTTCAGAGAAAAACATTTTAATAGAAGATTCTTCACAGTAAATAATCAAATAAAATCAGCAACCATATCATCTTTAAAGAGCTTTAGAAATTTTGGAATACATTTGGGGAGCAAAACCTTTCTAATGCTATTCTAAATTTGAATTGGGATGATGCCCAGCTCAGAAAAAAAGCTTTTATTTGTAAAGAATCCTCTCAAGCTACAAGTATGCCATAAATGTGGCTATTTAAGTACCATGTAAGCTATATAATTAATCAACAGAGTTTTTTTTTCTAACTGTTCAATTGTAATTTTCAGCCATAAATGACATGGAAAAATAGAGTTAAACATCATTTCTAAAGGTAAATGCATCAAAAATGTCACCCAGAACAAACTTTCCTTAAATGAGCTTAGGTGATATTTAAGGAAAATGAAATTTCTAAATACAAATGGGACATCCTTGAGCAAAAATTTTGAAGCTGATGACAAAAAAATTATTATTTTTCTCCCAATTCCACAAGGATTCACTTATAAGACGCCTCCCTCTCTACCTCTTAACAAAATTTTTGCCCAGTTCCTTCACAAAAGACTAATGATAGCCAAAAGGTCACTCCTCTAGTTATTTGCCTTTTACTTTATATATCAAACTTTTAGAATAAAGGATAAATCTCTTTCAACAGAGACGTAGGTATCCACCAGGGTTCTGCCCACATTACCATTTTCCTTTGTTCATTTACCATTTCTTATTTATTAAATGTAAAAGTTGGATATTTCTTGATTCATTTAAAAATAAATTTAAATCTAATCCATCCACTTTGCAAAACAGTCTCCAAATGTCTGTTACCACATGCTCCCTCTCTTGAGAAACTAATATTTTGACATGTTAAAAATGGTAAAACATTAAATTTCCAAAGACAAAAATTTCCAGAGATTGCAGTGACCAGGAAAAGCAGTTGCTAAGGATTCCTTTCTCTATTGTATTTTTCTGGGCAGGCTCCAAAGCGGGTAAAGGAACATAGGTGTTTTATTTTAATCTCATTTCTGACAGCAAAGCCTGGTGGATGACCAATTGGGGAATACATATTCACACACACACACTTTTTAATTTAGTAAGGTATCTAACAAATTGTGAAATTTTTTTGTAAAACAAATGGAAAACAGGACTGAGAGAGCAATCTAGTTTAGGTAAATTAATAGTTGGTATAACAAGGAAGGTTAAAAAAAAGATGTGCACTAAATGCTCCATAAACACTTCAAGCTATGTGGTCCTCTGCAGTTGTGCCTTGGGACACCAGTAATTCATCACTAATAGTAAAGCACCAACATTTTAAAATTATTTCCGTTAAAAAGTAAAACTGATTTGCAGTTTTCCTCATGGTAACATCATGCTTACTCTCTTCTATGCTAGTGATCTTCTTTTTTTTCGTCTTCTTCTTATTTTTAATGGAAAAGAATTGTAGAATTAGGATTGTAGCAGGGATTGGAACGTGGTATAGATAGGTATGTCATCAATTATTGATGTCATGGTGGAAAAAAGTCACAAAGCAGAGTAACAAAGCAATGGCACAGCCAAGGATTCTTTCTAATTCAATATCTTGCCAACAACCTGATTGAAGAAATGGAAGTGTGTGTTGAGCTCTAAAGCACATACCTAACCAATTGTTAAAGACAGAAAGATGTTTGAAATGTTCTCTTCTCGATTTCGAAAGTATACAGCTAGTTGTGGACAATAAGGGAATTCTGCTTTAGGATTTTATACATGCCTGCTATATAAGCTTTAGCTTTCCACAGAACACAGGACTTTCTTTAGTGATGATGGATGCTGCTGTCCAACTGATAATTTATTTGACTAAATCAAAGGAAGGGCCGGATGACCTGCCTAAGAACAAGAACAATCATAGCTAAAGCAGGATTTTCAGTGTAGACAGATGTGTCGGGAAATTGACTCCAACAATTACCATGTCTGTGAGGTTACTCATGTCCTTTATGTCTTAGTTTCTCGTGTAAGTGTCTATCGTAAATCCTTCTTTAAGCATTGTTGTTAAGGAACACAGGAGATGACGTACACAAAGTGCATGACTTAGTGCTTGGCACATAGTGAGCCCTTAGGACACATGAGCTGCTCTCATTATTGATGTTGTAGCTAGCATAGTCTCTGAAAACCATAGTGAGGAGCAAAACCCTGATGATTCATATGAGTTGATGTTCATGGGTTAGTTCTTTTTAGCAGAGGAGCTGGAAGGGAATATTCTTTAATCTATGATCACACATATATTTACCATTGCCCAACAAGGAGTTCTGCAATCAAGATCAATGTTGAAGAGGTTTGAAAGGCTAGAGTTCAGATGATAGCAGAAGAAGCTAGTCAGCTGAAATCACTTAAATCATACCCTATGTGTAGTAGGTGTGCCCTGAGTGTGGCATCTCTCTGGGTGCATAGAAGTTGTGCAGGCAAATGGAGATAATGCAGGATGCTGTAGGGATAGTTCTTAAAGGCTGATATAATATTCTAGTTATGAATTAATTCTGATTTGGATCTTTTAAAATTGTGTATAACTTGGTGGATGACATTTCTGTGGACAGTACATATAACAAACTGCAAGTCCTTATTTTTGATGCCGAGGAAGGAGATAGATGATTGAAAACTCTTAGATCTAGAATAATGGGCCCAAATAAATCAAATCAAATTCATTTAACTCTATCTAGACCATAAAAGGTTTAAAAGGGAAAGTGTAAAGTCTGGCATTTGGATGTGTTAAGATTTATTTTGGCAGTTAATGTGAAAAATTAACAAAGGTTTTTACTGAGTAAAAGCCATTAGGCACCAATAAAATGTTGTAAATGCTAAAAAAAAGAAGAAAGAAAAAGTTAATGCAAATACTACGGTGCTGAGTGGGAAGACAGTAGCAGTTTACTGAATTCTGAAAGGGTCAGAGAGAAACTACATGATTGGGTTAAGCTCTAGTTGTCATCTTTTAAGAGGAAAACTACAGAATGGACTCTGTTCAAATTTGATAAATCAAAAGTAAAATTTGGTAAATCAAGCAACATAAATACTCAAAGGAATTGGAGATATTAAATTTGGAGACTATAAGGCAAGGTGATGTCTTAAGTACTAAAGATTGTCTTGTGGAAGGACATTACGGTGGTAAACTTGCATTACTTCATATGTATTTTCCTCATAGGCATTTTTTTCTTTAGCTTTCATAGTATTTAAAATAGCGAGTCATATGAAAAATGGGAGGTTTCACCTAATGTTTTAAGTTTCTACCTTCCCTTATGAAATCTAAAGATTTGCCAACATGGAACTTTGAGAATTTGTCACCTGTTTAGGGGCATTACTCTCCATTTTGCTATAGTATCACAGTTCTTTATTTTTCACAGCATTAAATACAAGTATCTGTTGCTTTCATCATCTTGCAATTTTTTTGTGGTAGAAAAATATTTGTTTCCATAGAAATTTTTTCTAAACATAGAAAAGGTACAGTAAAAATATGGTATTATAATCTTATGGGACTACTGTAATATATGCAGTTTGTCATTGATCAAAATGTCATTATGTGCCATCTGATTATACTACTTCTGCCTAAATATAACTTACTTTAAGGTTCTATGATTGATTTCTTTTTGCTATCCCTTTATATTTTTCTCTTGGCAATCTTTTATTCTATAACCTCAACTCTCACTATGAGAAAGTGACTTTCAAATTTATATCTCTAGATTTGACCCAGAAATACAGGTCATATTTTCAACTATTCTTGGGTCATCTTCACTTGATGTCTTGGCAGCACTTTCTACATAGCACATTTAGAATGGAAATTCTTGCTCTTCTCCAACTAAATTGCTATATATCTTAACTTTTCTGTTTCTCTTATTGAAACCATCTGTCTCTCAACACCTAAAGATCATCAGTTATCAAGACCTGGAAATAACATCTTCACAGTATGTTATGAATTCATCTCCTTTCATTTATTTCTAATATTTTTCCCTAGCTCAAATCAATATAATCTTTTATTGTAGGTGACTCCATTCATTTCCATGGATTCACTGACTATATCACATGGATGCTTCCTAAATCAATATCTCTTGTTCTGTCTTCTTTCCTGAACTAGGGCTGATATTCTAACTGCCTGCTGGGCATTCCCATATGTAAGTCCAATCTTTTATTCAGCCTCAGCATGTCCAAAGCCAAAATCATGGTGACACTACCCAAGATGCTCTTATTTTTGTGCTTTTGGTCTTAAAAACATTACCTTGTCAGCCCTCTTTGATATCACTGGTTGTCTTCAAAGCTCTCTTCGCCATCTGCATGTAGTAGCACAACAAAGCCCAGCAGTTCTATTATCTAAATATATTTATACATGATCATTTCTCCTTCTCAATCACAATTGCCATTTATTCTCGACACCTCCATTATATTTCTACACAACAGTACTCAGTAAGTGTTTTTGCAATTAATTTATATTCTAATTTACTCAGTGACTGGGACCAGTGATTAAATCTACATTAGACAATATTTTATAAAATGTTATAGATTCTAAGATGCATTAACTGCTACATTTTAACATCTGAGAAGTTGGAATGCATCTTATAATAGATGGTGTTTCACTGGAAGCATTTTTCTTTTTTAGTGTTTCTCAAAACCATGTGCCTTACAAGCAATGATGCCTTAGATGTGATGAAACATGCTAAAGGTTTTCTGAATACAGTAGTCTGCCTTTATCCATTCTGAATACAGTAGTCCCCTGATATCCCATGAGGGATATGTTCCAAGTCACCCAGTGTATGCCCGAAACCATGGATAATACAGAACCCTATATTGACTATGTTTTTTCGTATACATCAATACCTTTGATAAAGTTCAATTTATAAATTAGGCACAATGAGAGAGTTACAATAATAACATAATAAAAAGCACAATTATAACAATGTGCTGTAGTAAAAGTTAAATGAATGTTATCTCTCTCTAAATACTGTAATATTTTTATACTGTGGTTGACTGTAAGTAATTGAAACCTCAGAAAGGGAACTACAGATAAGGGAAAGCTACTGTTCTTTCTTAGGCACTGACTCCTATTTCTTCTTCATATCTTCACACCCCAGTACTTTCTTTGTCAGCATCCAGAATAAGTCTTAGAAAAAAATTCAGAATATGATATGCTTGCATAATCTCTAAGCCTACCTAATTTCCACATTTTGTTTTCTCTATTATTTGTACAGAACCCACCAGCCTATCCTCCATCTTATCATTCACCTCTTCTTACCTTTTGGGAAACCTCTGCTGTCTATCTATTGTTTGCAGGATAAAAATTCAAACTTCTCAGCAGAACATAAAAGGTCTTTCCCAGTTTTATCCTAATGTGATTTCCCTGCCTTTCTCCATTTCTCCCACTCACTTTAAATGCCATTTTAAAAAGACTTTATCAGTTCCCTGAACAAACTGTCATTCCTCAGTACATGCTATAAGTTTTATCTTGAAAGACTTTAAATAAATCTAACCTATTTAAAATTTTTATTCCGTTCTAACATCATGTCTCAAGGGTATTTTTTGGTTCCCCTGAAAGAGTCACTTTCTATGTTACGTGTTTTATAGAATGGTGGGTGAAAGTGTGGACTCTGGGGCCAGATTGCCTGAGTTTTAGTCCCAGCTCCAGCAACATACTAGGTTAATAAACTAGCAAGTCGCTTGACCTCTCTGTGTCATTTTATCTATAAGCAAAATGGTGATAATAACGTCAACTATGTAAACAGTTGTTGGGAGAATTCAGAGTTAATATACTTAAATCACCTAGTAGAATTCAAGGTGCATAATACGGTTGTATTTCTTAGTCCAATGTTCTATAGTTATTTGTCTTTCCAATTAAAAAGCAAATCTTTTCCCGACAGTGACAATATCCTGTTTCTTTTCTTTGAGTCTTCAGTCCCCAATATAGTTCCTGACACATATCCCATACTTCATAAGTAGCTATTAGATAAACAGTGCCATCAAACCAACATAGAAGAGAAACGCATGTTTATTGTATATGGTCAAAGGAACACATTATTTTTGTCCGGTTTTGTGTACAGAGAGAGTTCACCATGCTTAGATTTCATTTAAAGTGGGGGATTTCTTGTCACCTTCTATTTCCAAAAGGAAGTCTTAAAATAGCAGCAGAACTGAGGTTGATTCTGAAGTAGCTATTTTGGTTTTTTCACCTTGTGTCAGTCTGTCTTTTGCAGTTTTTAATTGCCCAAGGAGCATAACCTGGTGTTATAACTCCAACCAGCTGCATCAATGCAAAGGGTGAATGATAGTCATGCCTATGGAATATGGTGCTTTTTAAAGGTCACTGCTAAAACGTTCCTTTGCAATAAACGACAAGCAGTTCGCTTTGTCTTGTGGAACAAGCTTGCCTGACAGTGAAAGGACAGAGTTCAAAGCACAGTGAGGTATAGAGGTAGTAAAAGAAGGGATGGGTGACCCAGGCCCAAGAGCAGTCTAGGGATTCTACTTGAACTTTTCATCCTCCTCTTATCTGAACCTCACACTGGCACCACCCTTCCCTCCTCTTCCTTTTTCTTCCTCTCTGTTAATCTGTTTCTTTCTCTCTTCTACCTAAGCTAATCTTGGAGGTGAAGCTTTCAGCACCTCCTGCCCGTATTGGTGAGGGAAAAGGTGACCTGGAAGTGTTTGCTCGTGGCAATTGGCAGTGATGCTTGTCAAGTAGAATCTTTTTCTGAGTGAAATCACTGAGTGCATCTCTAATCAGAGGTTTGTGTTAAATTTTGACTTTTTAAAATTACACAATTAATTGAATAATATACCAAACAGCCTACATTTTTCAGGCAGTTTGGTATAATCAAAGCCTCTTAAGGCAAACAGCTGCAAGGCATTAAGCGTGCGAGCACGCGCGCGCGCGCACACACACACACACACACACACACACACACACACACACACACACACACATATATTTTACCTGTACAAGCAATCTGTGTATAAAAGGAATACCAATGAGCTTCCCTGATGAAAGTGAGGTCACATAGCCTCGTGCACTGATTGTAGACTTTCTAAGTCAGATAAACCTGCCTGGATTAGCTTCACAGTTCTGCTGTTTTATTCTATGAAACCCTATCAAGTCTTGGTTTTACCATTAGTAAAAGAATAATGATGGTAATCATCTTGCCCAAAGTTTTTCTTAGTGTGAGGTCATATATGCAACAGATTTGGTATATAGTAATTGATAGGTGTATAAATGACCAAATGTTAGAGCTAAATTTATTTTTGTATGGAGTTTTTTAGGAAGGTTGGTTAGAGACTGAGAACATGATTTAGTAATCTGCTTTCACATGTAATAATGGCTAGTTGGGCCATCAAACCATTCACTGAAGTTATATAATTGTTGATAAATTCCCATCCCATGTTGGTTGGTTAAAGTACTCAAGTTCTATTCTGTAACCAAAGGGGCCTAAAGGCAGCAGAAGAATTCCCTTTTGCTTTTTTTCTTCTGAAATGGAGTCACCACTAAAAGTTTCCCAGAGAAAAGTTTATTCCACTTTAATGCACATTTTAAAAGCTAAACTAGATATCTCTAATTGTGCTAAAGAGTGTGTTAATGGAATCATAACTCTAATAGGCTGTCTTTCCTGATATGTAATGTACATTTAAAAAAATATTTTGTGTTATTTAAGGACATCACTGTGAATCTAGGGCACTACTAAATTACTCAGAAATTTTAAACAAAATATGTACAGTTGAATTGATGACTGGATGAAAAAGAAGTTTTACCCTATTTTAAAAGGATATAAGGTCAACAAAGAAATGCAAGCGTGTTTGGATTGCTAATGCATCTGAGACAATGATTACAGCTGACTATGGATTTCTGTATTAAACAACAGGATTCTAGCGAGTCCCTACCTTCCGACATCTGAATTTTTGATTATAAGGATGAACAGTATTCCTTCTGATATTCAGAGACAGAAGTTCTGTAATCCCTCTTGGCAGCCCATCATAATTTTTTTAGCTTTTCAATAAAATGATTTTTCTTATTTCACTTTATGATCTCTTGCTTTATTAGTATTAATTATTATTATTATTTTGCTCTTAATTTGTTTGGCCCTTCATGACAATGAACATCATTCTTTAGTATGTCCTTTAGCAACATATTTTAGAGTAATGTCATTTTACCATTAACTTGAAGTTGTTATACTTTCAATTTCTAAACTTGACTCATAAATTTAGCCAAATATTTGCCTTTGTTTTTTCTTGCTCAACAGATCCTGAGTTTAACAACTTAGAGAAGTGGAAAGGTGGTGCCATGAACATATGGCTGTTTTATGTGGGAGTGGGAAGGTTTCCTGGCTCCTTTGTACATTTCTTGGAAGATGTACTCAGTAATGAATACCTCCAAGTGGTGCAATCTACCTTCAGTGACAAAGAAGCAGTGATTATCTCCCTATTTGGCCATCATGTTGATCCCAAGAATTTGAGTTCACATGCTTTTCCTTCTGAAATTATCCTCATATACTCCAGGCAAAATTATGGAGAAAATGTCTTCAGTCCCTTTCTTGAAATGTTTGAAGTTCTTCCACTATTGTCACCATATTGTCCTCACTTAAGTATCAAACGTCCCAATACCAATGTTTTCTAAATATTAGAACTCCACAGGGTTTTTTCTATTTCCCATCAAAGTGTACCAAGGCAGTACTCATTAAATAAAACATTTTCTCTTCCCCCCCTTATCTCTACCTGAGAGTGGTATAAAGCATGGACTCTGGAGTCAGACTGCTTCATAACCCAGCCCCCAAACTTACAGGTTGTTTGACCTTGTTAAGGTATTTAATGTCTCTGTCCCTCAGATTCCTCATTTGTCAAAGGAGAACAAAATGTAAATGTAAAAAGTGCAAGAAAATATAAAGAAGGAGGAAAAACCCCCATAAAGTTGCTTTGAAGATTAAAAAAAGCTTGCACCTGTAAAGTTCTTAGAACAATGTGGTAAGTACTCAATAAATGTTGACTCAAAGTAATATTTAACAAAATAAAACAGTAGTTTTCATGGTAATTTCTCAAATCTTAGCTCTTCAGTGGCTCCTTCACATACCTCTGCATATTTTAACTCTGACTTTCACCATCGAAATTTAACCATGAACCAGGGTAGTGTTAACATAAACTCACCAATCTCAGCTTAACTTCATACAAATGATTGGCAGGAGGTGTTTGAAGATGGTATGAAACAGTGAAGACATTACTGTACTTGAAGTTTATAAAGTCAGGTGATTAATTATCAGATTTGTAAACTAAAACCTATCAGGCTTTTATAAGTTCTTTAACCTTTCTGAACAACAGTAAAATAGAGACTATAAAATAGAAACAATATAGCAAGCAACAGTGATTTAAATCTTTTATGTTAAACTGATAAGCATCCAACTTGATTTTATTCCAGACCCTCAAGTGTCTAATTGAATACATGGGTTGACAAACCACAGAAAGAAAAATAGCACCATCATAATGACTCATTTTAAGTAAAGACTTAAAAACTTTCAAATTTTGCCAAGAAGTTTAGAAGGCAATGAAATGATTTTTCATGCCTGAGAGATTATCATATGTGAATTCCAGTCAATGAAAATAACACCATTACAGTAAAATAAGGATTACCACTGCTACACTGTTTGATTCAGCCATCTCCTATGGCAGAACAATTTATATATGAGATGCATTACATCTTCTTTACTTATGTTTATTTTCTCCAGTCATAATTAATGTGTCTCTATTGTTCATCAAGTTACATTTTAATCATAGTCATTCTATAACATAAATTGTATTAATGTAGCCTATAAACCATTACAATTATAGCTCATTTTTTCTTTTAGATAATGAAACAAAACAGAGTTTTCTAACATGTTCAATGGATCTTCCTCCCACTCATAATTTTCATAAACGTTAACTAGAGGCATGGGTTTATTGTTACATTTGAAGCCTGGTGAATATGAGCTGACTGGCATCCTATTGATTATAGAGGTAATAAGTACTACAGAGTTAAAAGTTTTTATTTTTCAAATGACAAAAATTGAGAAACCTGTGAAATTAAGTAATTTTGCTAATATCCATTTACTACACTGGAACCTAGCCTGACTTCCCTCAACCTCTCCCAGGGAAGCTTCTTTTTGAGTTTAATGCTTTTTCTGGTTGCTTTTGGGCCATTGATGAAAATTTGGTAACCAAAATTTGTAGTTTATTTTCCAAATTAACGTAAAGTTTACCTTTCAGGTCTTAAATTTTTTTTTTATACTAATGAAAAGGCTAATAATACTGAATGGAACCTAGGGTTTCTTCTAGGTCTAAATTTCTTAATTCCCATATTTATTTTTTTTCCTCATTAGAAAGCACATCACTAAATTAATTTCTATTGTTTGGGTCCAAAAGGAAAGCATTGCTCTTAGCAAAAATTTCTATGAAATTCCCTTTTTAACTGTCCCTAGTCAGCTCCCTTTCCCACTGTATTTTTCAAAATTTTGCTATGCTTACATCTAAACCCTTAGTCTTACATTTGTGTCCTCACTCTCAGCAGAGAATTCCTCTCTCATATGCTAGATTCCTCTATATAATTCCTCATAGAATAGATATAGCAGATAAGGATTTAGATAATATGAGCTTATGTGAGGAGTAATTCCTATTCCTTACATAAGATTCTTCATATAATAGACGATTACTCTTTCATATAAGATGTTTAGACTCTGAAAATAGAGGCAAATAGGTAATAATTTTGATAGCTTGCACTTTTCATCCACTTTTAACTGTGCTAAAGTGCAAGATGATTCTGATTTTGTAAGGATTCTAACTTCTTTTCCTTCCATGCCAATAAAAGAGGTGTGTGTCTGTAATTCACCACTTTCTGCCTTTCTGCTGCCGATTTCCTAGGCCCTAGAACACATTCAGAGTCCTGTATATCTATCTCCTGGTCAAATATTATAAAGTATTCACATCATCACTTAGAATTGCCTTCTTGACTCATTGAAGGCTGGATGTAAACATCCTTCTCATATATCAAAACATTTTTTTCCTTATAAGTCATTGTAGGCCATATTTTTCACTTTTCTAAAATTTATTTTACTTTCTTTCCCTTTAGTAATGTGCAACACTCTCATTCCAGAAAATTGCTCCTCTCACTTCTCATTCTCTACTGTCTCTCATTCTCTACTATTTCTGCATTCATTCTTTCTTGGTCTTCTACAAGACTTCTCTTCTTGAATATACATGGTTATTTTCTCAACCCCTTTTCTGTCTGTGCATTTTTGGGACTTGTCTATTTTATGTGGATCATTCAACTTTGCTGATTAAGCCCCCAGATTCCTCTCTTCTGAACTCCACATCATTTTCTTTCTTCTCTCAGCTGCACATTCCCCCATACTCTTTAGACAAATGACAATATTTCACCTCCCCCATCCTGCCCCTGCCAACCAGGAACCTAGGAGTCATCTAAGATTTCTTTTGCCTTCACAGACATCTAATCAAGATGATTCTATATCCTAAATATCTCTCGAACCATTGGCCCCTTTCCATTCTCATAATCTTATCATTTCTTGACTGCACTATTGCTCATATACAGCCACATTTCAACTAGTCTCCTTGCTAGTCAGTCTAAATTTCTGTTTTCATTAGGGCAATGTTTATAAAATGTCTATCAAAAACTATACTTCTCTTGATTAAAAAACAATGACTGACTCTCTTCAGATTCAATTTTAAGCTTATTGGTTTGATATAAGATACCATTTAATGATATGCCTCCAACCTGACTCTCTAGGTTTGATAGAACATACAAATCTGAATGACAAAAAAACACTGCATTTCTTTCTTTTCTTAAATCACATTAAAACTGACTCTAACCTTCCACCTTCCTGGCATGGGAATGTCAATCTTACTAAATATGAGAGTTTATCATCTACAGAATATTTCAAAGTCCCAGAAATTTACAGAATGCCAAAGGGTAATGGAAGTTCCTCTGGTCATAATTCCAGTTCCTCAGCCAGCATGGTTCTCACCCCATGGCTCCTTTTTCTCCATTCCATGCTTGGGACAAAGGACTTTTTGGTACCACTGGCAATCTCTTGTTCTAGGACACAGTCATTGCCATTGCCCTAAGGTACTGATAAACTAGCTCCCCTTTTTACTTCAAAGAGTTTGTCTTCTCAGTCTCTCTTAGTCCTCAAAAGCATGCTCCCCTTGAACCCCTTTTTCTGGACACTTAGCATATCTCTTCAATTTGTTTAAATTCTTATCAAAAACAGTAAGTGCTATTGGCTTCTGCCTTTTTCTTCATTTTCCCTCTGGAGGAAAAAATATCCTCTTAGGCAAGAAATGGGTTACCTGCTTGAAATGTAGGAGAGGATTAAGATCAAAATGAAAAATGATATCTTCACAAACATTCTGCAATTCTATTGTCTCACAACTTCTATGAGTACTCTAGTCTTTCCACAGTCCTTCCAGTTGATTTTACTTTCTCTGGACTCTTTCTCATCTCTGCACCTTTGTTCTTTCTCAACTCACCATGTTCATGTGAAGTTTCCTTTATCATTTGGTTTAGTTCTCATTTAAAAAGTGTCTGGTCTGGCCGGGCACAGTAGCTTACATCTGCAATCCCAGCACTTTGTGAGGTGGAGGCAAGAAAATTGTTTGAGCCCAGCGGTTTGAGACCAGCCTGGGCAACTT
Source organism: Cephalopachus bancanus (assembly GCA_027257055.1). Taxonomy (NCBI): domain Eukaryota; kingdom Metazoa; phylum Chordata; class Mammalia; order Primates; family Tarsiidae; genus Cephalopachus; species Cephalopachus bancanus. The sequence goes on from JAPVLO010000258.1 coordinate 1,308,002, forward strand.
GGTGAAACCTTGTCTCTACAATGAATCAAAAAATTAGCTGAGTGTGGTGGTGTACGTCTGTGGTTCCAGTTTCTTGGGAGGTTGAGGCTAGTTTACGGCAGCTGGGAGCTTGCCACTGCACTTCTGCATGGATGACAAAAAGAGACTCTGACTCAAAAAAAGAGAAAAAAGTGTCTGGTCTGAAATATACAATGCATTATTATTAACTGTAGTCATCATACTGTATAATAGATCTCAAAAACTCACTCCTTCTTTCTAATTAAAACTTTGTACTCTTTGACCAAAGACTCACCATCCTCAACCTCCACCGCAGCTTTTGGTAACCACCATGCTACACTTTCCTTCTATGAGTTCAACTTTTTTAGATTTCACATATAAGCGAGATTGCAGTATTTATCGATTTGTGCCTGGCTTATTTCACTTAGAATAATGTCTTCTACACTTCTCAAGGGAAGACATTCAATCAGCAAATAAACATATGAAAAAATTCTCAGCCTCATTGATCATCAGAGAAATGCAAGTCAAAACTATAATCAGACAGCACCTCACACCAGTCAGGATGACTATCAGCAAAAAGTCAAAAAACAACAGGTGTTGGTGATGCCGCAGAAGAAAGAGAATACTTCTACACTCTTGGTGGAAGGTAAGCCAGTTCAGCCTTTGTGGAAAGCAGTGTGGTGTTTTCTCAAAGAATTAAAAATTGAGCTACCATACCATCCAGCAATTCCACTTCTGGCAATATACCCTGAGGAACAAAAATCGCTCTACCAAAAAGACATCTGCACACATATGTTCACTGTAGCACTATGCATAACAGCACAAACAGGGAACCAACCCAGATGCTTGCTGAAAGTAGACTGGATAAAGAAAATGTGGTAAATATACCCAATGGAATACTATGCAGCCATAAAGAAGAACACAATCATGTCCTTTGAAGCAACAAGAATGCAGCTGGAGATCATCTTTCTAAGTGAACTATCACAGAAACAAAAAGTTGAGTACTGTATGCTGTCACTCATAAACTGGTCCTGATTACTGGGCACATGAATATAAACATGGGAACAACAGATACTAGGTACTGCTAAAGAAGAGAGGAGAGAGGAGGGATACGAGGCATATAACCACATACTGGGTAGCAGGTCCACTACCAGGGGGCAAGAGAGCTCTCTAGAAGCTCAGACTTCACCTGCATACAACTTCTTATGTAGTAAATCCTCACATGTACTCTACAACTCTAAAGTTAAAAAAAATGGCTTCTATGTTAATCTATGTTTTTGCAAATGACAGAATTTTCTCTTTTATGGCTGAATGGTATTTCATTTTGCATATATGCCATTATTTTCTTTATCCATTCATTTGTTGGTAACTATAGTTAATAGTAATGTATTGTATATTTTGAAACAATTAAAAGAATAGATTTTGAATGCTCTTATCATGAAAACATAAGTAAATGAATGAATGGATATGCTAATTAACTTGATTTAATTATCCCACCATATATACAAATATCAAAACATTTCATAGTACCCCATAAATATATACAAGTATTATTTATCAAACTAAAAATAAAAATTAAAAGATGAGCCGGGCTCGGTGACTCAGGCTGTAATCCCACGCTTTGGGAGACTGAGGTGAGTGAATTGCCTGAGTCCGCGGGTTCGAGACCCGACTGGGCAACTTGGGGAGACCTCATCTCTACAATAAATCAAAAAATTAGCCGGGCGTGGTAGTGCATGCCTGTAGTTCCAGCTACTTGGAAGGCTGAGGCAGAAGGATCACCGGAGCCCAACTGGTCGAAGCTGTGGTGGCCGGGAGCGTGCCACTGCACTCCAGTCTGGGCAACAGAGTGAGACTCCAACTCAAAAAAAAAATAAAAAAATAAAAAAAAATAAAAAATGGTCTGATCTGAGTTAAATAACAGAATATCTCTTCATACCTTTTATTCATTCATTCACTCTCCATTCATAAAATCAATAAATATGTATAAAGTAGCTGCTATATGTCAGAAATTATGCTAAGCACTGAAGGTATGCAGGGCGTCCCGCACTCAGTGACAACATGAGCACACCCTGGATATGGCCCCAGGCAGTTGGTTGGAGAGGAGACCTGGGGGTGGCCAACCTAGGATGTCTCCTTCTCCTCAGGCTCCGTGTCTGGGCACGCAGGTCATGCTAAGGCCATGGTCGAAGTGTTCTTCCCATCTACTGACCAAATTTTGCAGATATGCATAGTGAATGTTCTCGTGCACTCTTCCTTGAGGCAGTCATCCCCCCAGTTGCTTCAGAACAGATTGAGCATGCCTAAATCAATGCTCATGACCTTTGGTTACCTTTAGTTCACCTTTGGTTTGGTATAATACTAAAAATCCCACCCTAGAGAGAATTCACAGCCATTCTGTGTACATGCACTGTATGTATAAGTGCTTTTTCACACTATGCCTGTGCACTAGAAACCCTACTGTTTTCACGTTTAACTCTGCACTCTGCTCCATGTATAATGCTATATAACTGATGTACTTTTTGCAATCAGTAGTGATGTTTTCTTGTCCAGTCACCGTTACTGGACTACCTTCCCTGTAAATAAGTTCTTAAATAAAGCCTATGTCTCACCCATTGTTTCTAGGTCATTTCTTTAGCGTCTTGGACACCATGCCTTCCCTTTTTGGGGGTCTTTGGGAATCTGGCATGACAAGGTAGTATCTTGAACAAGAGAGAAGATATGGGTCCTCACAGATATCAAGAAGACAGATTTGAAAAAGTAATTGCCACATAGATTGTGGAGTATTTTTATAGGGGAAGTTCAGTGTGCTGAGGTAGTGTATCACAGGGGATGTAACCTTGTCTAGCAGTCCCTGAGGAGGTGATGTTTAAGCACCTCTTTTACAGCACTCATAATGCTGTTTTCTAACTTGCCACTTATCAATCTTTTCCATTAGACTATAGATTCTTCAAGGATAAGGACAAGAATTTTCATCTCTTTTAGATTAAAAAATGTGTGTTGCAATGATCTAAGTAAAAGGTTATGTAGAAAATTATTTTATGTTACTAAATGTTATTAGAGAGAATTGAACCTTAATAACCCTAAAAGTATCATAAAAATGATTCATTTTGCTTATAAAAATTATAGATTAATAAATCCTAGAGAAACTACTTCACCTATAGTTGAATTAAAAATTTTGACAGAAAAAACATGCTTCAGTTATTTAGTTTGAAATTTCACATCCTTATATTTTAAGTAGTACTTCCAAATAACAATAAAACCAATATTCACTTTCAAAGATATAAAACATACCGACACATTTTTCTTTCATAATAACATCTTTTTAGGTTAGAAGAGGTCTATAATTCAAAAGGTCAAATAGAAAATGTTAATGAAAACAGAATGCAGTCAAGTCAAATAAAATAAGAAAATAAATCTAGATTTTTGCTTCAGGCATTGCAAATCTGATTTAAACAGTCATCTCTGAAGCATAAAGCTGCTATTTACTGAAATGTAAAGCAATGTTCTTATACTTATTTGCCAATACTTCTTCTTTTTAACATCAGGATGTAATATTCTTCCAAAGATAACCTAAAATAATTTTTATATGAAATCTAATTTAAATGTCTATTGGAAAACTAATTTAAAAACCTAGATTTAACATTATAGGTCAAAAAAACCTTATGAATGACTAATTACCAGTATTTAATAAAGAAAGCCAATGGGTGATTTCAAACATTAATGTTTATAATCAAATTATAGACATTTTAGTAATGATTGAACAAGTCTATGATCATTATTGTTTCAAAGCTGTAGGAATTAATTTAAGTTTTTGCAAATGCAGATCTAGCACTGCAGGTCTTTGGAAACTCTAATGCATCATTTTTAATAGCCAAATATCTGTTTTCATAGCATAGCGCTCACATATGTTTCAAGGTGTGCATTATTATTCCTAGAATTATTCTTGGACCTTGATTGTCTCAATCATATATTACCATGAGTATGAAACTACTCTTTCTTTTTGTGAAATTGTGCCATCTCTCTGCTACTTACCATGAAAAATGTGCCTAATAACTGACCTTTTGTTAGACAAGGGT